>CM060198.1:14945000-16217881 GCA_030549335.1 Pontederia crassipes
GCTGCGTATCAGATTAAGTCGTGGAACCTATATGCTGACCTCGTGATATTAAGGATAAAAAAAATAGGCTATTTCGTCCAGGGGTTAAAGTCTATACAGGGATCAAATGAATGAAGCTACTGTATTGATGTTATGCCTTGTTATTTTTCTGTCTTTTTCTAGGCTGTTCGAGTTTATTGGTTATGCATTTTAGTTCTTGCAATGTTACTTGGTTTGATTAGATGTATATCAGCTGTGCATTTAGATACTAAGGTAATAATAACAATAATATCCGTGACTCATACACCCTGTTGTTAATTAGGAAAGCTTTAACGTAATCATATGGATTAATGCCACTGCTGATTTTATGAGATGACTTATAGAGTTGTCCACTCCACGTCAATCACTCAATCTCGTAATGTTTTTTTTATTTATAATATTATCATAATGTCTGCATAGTTTGGTGCTGTCCATTATTTGTATGATTGCCTCTTTTGTGCATGAAAAACATAAGAACCGTGGGCATTATATAGTTATCTCTACGCTATAGTGTCTTTTATGTCCTATAATTATTTAAGTATTGTTTACATGCGCTTTTATGTCCTATAATTATTTCTTTGAAGTGTCAGATAAGTTTCTAATTTTTAAGAAGAAATCCCTAATTCTAGTTTCTCCAATTACATGATATTCAAGATTGACTACTCATCAAATCTCTTTCAATCGACTGACGAACACAAATAAACATCGAGAATTCGTCTACCCTTTCGAACAACCACTAAATAAACTTCAATCGAACGACTGCTTGATTTTCAGGCGCCTAATATGTGGACAGAAATGTTTTGACTTTAATCTAAACTCCTTGATTTAATAAGTTTCTGTCCACTTGATTGATAATGAAAGATATGAATCTAAAGATGATTCGGAGCTGCCTCTGCTCCCTACGGCCTTGATTGATCCAACTGATCAAAAGATAGGTCCATGATTTATAAGAAGAAGGGTTACCATTTGCCTATATACATGGGAGTTTCTTCTTTACAGATGTTTTCGCTTGTGCGAGGTCATCTTGCCCGACGGGGCACTAGCCGTGGCATTGATCCCCCACTGGTCTACCATGGTCTAGATAGTTACACTCTGCTATGTTCTGCAATGGTATTCCTTAAAAGTGAAGAGTTCTTCCAATTTATGAACAAAATGAAAGAACATAAATGACCCAAAAGGTGAATGAAAGGATTTTGTCCTTGTGAACCTGAATATGAACAAGAACAATGAATATGAACAATGAACATGAGACTGAACATGAAAAAGAAAGAAAATGAAAAAGTATGAATTGTGATCCTCTTACCGACTCCTCTATTGTGATTCACTCTTATACTTGATTTTCCTATTTACCTCATGTTTATTCTGATAGAACTAATTTATGATTTATACGAACTCACACTTAGTTTTATGCTAATGATTGAGCTTGCTCTCCTGTGTGATCCCCATAGATACTTGATATGGATGCGTGCCGAGTTGACATGTGTGCGGCGACTACAGCTTAGTGGCGTGTGCACATGGTTATCGTATGGTCTAGATGGAGTCTTTATCTTTCAGCATATCGAGTTATATTTTCAGTTTGATGGAACCTATAGTATTGTATTATGGCATGGACCTTTATATGCCTATGTGAAATATTGATGTACCTTTTATTTATTTAGCTTCCGTATTTCTTTATATTATTGTGTAATATTTTATTATTTAAGTCTTCCACTTACGTGTCACTCTTATTGATCATTTGAGTCAATAAAAGAGTCAAAGAAAGACCAAAGAAAGTAATGACCGAAAAGGAGATCTCGTCACGTGGCGGGGTCGAATTTCGAGGCGTTATAGTAGACATCAGTGGGTCTTGACCTGAAAAAAATTGTAACATTTAGAAAATTAGATTTAGTCTATTGCTTGTGGGGCGGCCACATGAAGTTTCTGGTTTGTTTCAAGTATTTTATTTTGTTCTCGATAATATGAACAAGTTTAGAGATTTTGGTGAAGCACAAAAAAACTAAATCCATAAGATTAATCCTATAGGAAGAAAATTTAAATGACAGTATAAACAGAGCACTTTAATATATAAGTTTACTATATGCAAAAACAGAAATCCTGACCAACAAGATTTGTGATAAAATATATAAATTTAGTTTAGATTCTTCAAAAGAAAAAAAAAAAGAATTATTGTTAACAAGAAAAAGAGCTAGTCGTATATAATCAAATTGTGCTTTCCCAATAAAATTTGTAAGATATTTGAAATAGGTGAGGAAACTATCTTAAATATTACTCATAATCATTTAACATAATAAATACAATATTAATTTCTTAAAATTCATTTAATATGTTGTAATATTTTTTATGAATCACAAGATATCCAAAGTTCATTATACTGGAGACGTGAGAACCAAGAATTAAGAAACCTCCATTTAAAGATCAATGCCCATCATTCCATTCCTCTCTCCTCCTTCTCATTGTCTTCTTTTTGCCGCCTTGCTGCGTTGCGTCTCTTCCGACTTCCAAGCCCCAGCGATTGCCGATCTCCATGGTTCGTCCCCGCTGTCCGAAATAATGATACATGGCAACATATCTGTCCATGCCACCGCCGACGCCGACGCTGACGCCGCCGAGTCGTTGGTTCCTTTGTCAGGTCATGGCAGCGGTAGTGCTAGCGCGATAACGGGTGTTGAAGGAGGGACAGATATAGCTCGTGGTCCCGCTTACCAGCAGCAGCGTCCCCAGTGGCGCCCTCTTCTTGACGCCACAATCCCCGGCGGGCAAACTCCGTCTTGGCAATTCCAAAGGCCGTATGAAGGCCTCCCTGCCGACGCCGCGCCGTTCGTGCCATCGACAGTTCTTCACAGCGGCGACGCCGGAGCGACAGTCGGCGGTCGTGGAACGATCGCGAACACGTACTATTCGATCCCACGGCCACCCGTCGTTCCTGGCCCCGTATACCAGCAGCAGCCGCAGCTTCCTCCGTCCATGCAAGAACTGGGCCAGACACTTTACTCTAATCCGCAGGTTTTCTACAATATGAACCATTCTCCAGCCGTGATGGCGCCATCTTACGCCATTCCAAGATTTCCAAGATCTCATCATCCAGTCAGTTCGTTGGCCGCCACCGAAGACCCCGTTCGCCAAATCTCCATGGCAGCCTCGAGCAGCGGTGAGTGCTATTCTGAGCAAGGCCAAAATTGGGATGAGCATCAAGCTTCCGGAGGGGGACAAGAATTTCGGATCACAAGATATCTAAACAGCAACGTCGAGGGGCTGACACAGCTGCTCCGCGTCGTGCCGGTCCACATGCATCTTCTAACGATGGCAGCCCAGTCGGAGGTGTTGATCAAACTTTTGAAGGAGGAAGCAGATCCGGCGGTCCTTGATAACGTTGTGCGAGGGGCTTTCTCACCCGTCGGCGCGTGATTTCATGATCTCGCCATACGGGAGCAAGGTGTTCATGGAATTATGGGACGCAGGCAGCACCGACCATAAGAAGGTGCTCGTTGTGTGGGCGACGGAGAACCCTCTCCAGCTATCCGACGTAGCAAGAAACAGTTGTGGGTGAGTTTACTTCAATGATCAACAAAGATAATCCCATCGTACGTAGGCGTGTACTCAGTTTGATTTGACAGTCGTGTGGCAGATCTGACTGCATCAAGCATATGATCAGATCAGCCGATCACAACAGCCCTTGGCTCTCTTTGGTGACAAACGTGCTCGCCAAGTACGTCTACGTTGTGATGAGAACCCCCGAGGGCACGAACATACTGTCCTATCGTTTCACGTACTTGGGCTACGCGAGCACCTACGTATGTGCATGTGAAGATGCATGCATGCATCTGTGTCTTTGAACTTAATTGCAAGGCCTCTTAATTGATTCGAGTTGCTATTAATTTAAATGCTTCGCTGCTTCATGACAGATCGTGGCGGAGGCCATGGCAAGTTGTTTAGTTGATCTGGCGAGACATTCACACGGGCGTTGGAGCCTCATTTTATGTCTCAATCATGTAGAAAGAGTGGGAGGTGAATTGAGATGCAAGATGATGGACACTATAATACAACATTGCAGTGACCTTGCAATGCAACGATACGGGTACATGTACATTTTTATATATGATCTTCTAAATCCATGATCTACTAAATTCAAGTTCATGCTGCGAGAGCATTGCAGGAGTGATGTGGTTCAGCGCGTTATGGAGATAAACGATATTGCACCCCAGATCTACAGGCAATTCAGGGAGCATTTTTCGTCAATCTCAACGAGCAGTGGCGGCAGCCGCGCCATGCGGAAGCTCCTAACATTACGGCCATTCGGCGTGCAGCTTTGCCGGGATATACACCTGATGGAACGAAAGGAGATTCAAGAGGTGGCCCGAGATCGGTGGGGGACTGAAGTGCTGGAATATGCATTGGAATCGTGCAAAGTAAAAAAAGTTTAAACTTTTTTCCTGAAATCCTCACTAGATCATATATGTAAGTATTGATACATCATTACTGGCTTCTGTATTTAATAACACGTAGGACGATGAGATCATCCATCTGGCGTTGCTCTCTTGCGTCTGTGACGTCGAAAGACTTCTTGCGAGTGAGAAGAGAGATCGGCCGTCTCTACCAAAGAGGCAGGAAGACGACCGAGCAGATGAACATTAAGTAACAATAGTTGAGCAGATGATTTTCTTCGTACATCATCTGGTTATGTTTGCGATCTTGCGATCTTGGATTGTTGGACATAGTTTGAGATGCTGAGTACTATTTTCAGATTGCAAGCCTCCATTTTGGAGCTATATTTCGAACGTCAGCAATCATTAGCTTTATCGTCGTTTAGATAGAAGGCTGGTTAAAATATTATTAGTCTTTAATTAGGAACAAGATCTAATACATTACTAGTCTTGGTGATGATAAGAGATTGATAGATTTTATTTATTTTGCAATGCTTACGCATGACACATTTTGACGTAATTTAACATTGTTATTATCATTAAAATAGGATGTGAAAATTGAACCTCTTCCTGTGTTCAATGGGCATTCTCTAATATATATGTTTTCTTTGTTTCATTTTCGTCATTTATTCATGAATACCTTCAATTAGTGACATGTGAAAGGACACTTAATTATTGTATACTTCTATGTCACCACATCATTTTTTGTGACGTTGAAATGTCGTCAATAATAAGCTGTTGTGACGTTTGAATAGCTTTAAGGAGTATTATATAGTAATAAGTGACTTTTTAAGCACAACTTAGTTCTAATTTTTATTGTTGTTTACGAACCACAAAAAGATAAATTAATGAAGTCCTTTTTATTAATCGTCACAAAAGAAATATTGTGTACGGAGCCTGAATAATGCTCAATTATATGTTTCATACATTACAAGATTTTTATGAATTGCCGACATATTAATATTCCGTCGGAAAATTGATTATATCCGTCGAAAAATCATTTTTCTTTAGATGGGTTAAACTACCGTTCGTTGAGTCGCTGCCCAACCCCGAAGCTGATCTCTGGACGGCCGTATTGGAAGACCTGGCTCTCTATGTTCGACCGAAAATTAAAACTTTTCTTTGGAAATTGAGTCATTTTGAATTACTGATGCACAAATAATATATTAATTTAGGTTATTTAATTTGCATATTTGGAACTTATTGTGGTTAAGAAGGGAGAGAATTAACTTATTTTTATAAAATTTCTTTAAGATTTATTTTCTACTTAAGTTTGGATAATTTCATTGCGAAAAATTAAAACGACAACAAAATGGCCAAAAACATGTCGAAAACAACAAAAACGCAATGTCACGGTCGTGCCTTCATGAGCATGTTGCGGGGTCGTGCCTTCATGAGCATGTTGCGGGGTCGTGCCTTCATGAGCATGTTGCGGGGTCGTGCCTTCATGAGCGTGCCTTCAAAAACATGTCACGATCGTGTTGGAATGATTGACGGCCTTGAGCACGAGTTGCCAAGGATTATTTGTGTGACGGCGGTGATGACGGGCAATTGGACGGTTCGAAAATTAATTTTACACTTTTCGAATAGATTTTTTGTTTCTTTCCTTGGGGGATGATAAAATCTATAGAAGAATGCAGAAGAGGACCTAGAAAAACATCACTCGAGCATAGATTTGAAGTCTACAAAGAGGAGATGAACGAGAACAATAACGAAGCTTTGTTGGAAACTCGCAAGAGCACGTCCACAGCGACTGTCAGAGTTCTCTGTTTTCTTTTTCTAAACTTTTTCATTAGATTTAATGTTGTTATTCTTAGATTTATTAATTTATTAGGGTCATTCTAGTTGAATCTTGTTTATGTTTTGAAATCTTTCTTAATAATAGTTTAATTTGAATCTTTAATAGTATTGTAATTTCATGTTTAATGATTTCCTTTGATTCCATGATTTATTATTTGGTTGCTACTTGAGAAGTGATATTTTCATAATAGTTTCTAGGTTTGATCTTATTTATTGCATGCCATAATTACGGAAATCGAAAGGGACCTACTTTGTGTAGTTATTAAGGTGACTTGAGAAAGCCCTTAATATTAATTTTATTTTAATGCATCTTATGATTAATTAAGTAAATTAAAAACTGAAAGGATTGATTTATTCTAATTATTCATAAGATAGTAGTTAATGCCTGAAACATTGTCTAACTAATTTTGAAAATTCACTCTGTTATTGATTCAACTAATTTTAAGTTGAGAAAATTTATTACATTTTAGTGGTAATAATTAGGTGCTTTAATCATCAAATCATTATTTCTCCAGGTAATCATTTCTTTTATTTTTATTCTTTTCTTTTTATTCACATATGAAATCATATATTTTCTTAATTTCTCAATTAACAAGATTAAAATAAAATCAAAGTTATTAACTGTCCTCATGGGAATGATAACTATACTCATTCACTTTATTACTTGAGCGATTAGTGCACTTGCTAGCCTTTGCTATCAATTTTACATGCATCAAGTTTTTGGTGTCGTTGCCGGGATGGCACTAACTTTTATTTTTATTTTACTTGTTAATTGATAGTTTTATTAAATTCCACGCAGATTCATTTTAGTTCACATACTTTCACATTTCTTTATTTTGTGTGATGAGGAGATATCTTTAAGAGAGTTAGAATGACAACAAAACTAAATATTATGAGAGATTATTATTTGGAAGAACAAAGAAAGATGCTTGAGAATCATGAAGCACAAATATCGCAAATTGCAAATAACAATAGCCAATTCACTCCCATGGTACAAGGGAATTTTACAATTGAAGACATGATGTTAAAGTTTATGTCGATGGGTGAGAAAAAAATTCAACTTCAAAAAAGAGCCTTTATGAAGTTGCTGGGACAAATAGAGCAATTGGAGGCTAAGATACAAAAAAAAAATGATATTCCTCCACCCACCCAAACAGAGTCAAAAAATCAACATTGAAAAAAAGTTGTGCAAATTGATTAAAGTTATACAGACAAGATTTATCTTACAAGATCAATTAATCATCACTCTTCAATCACAATTAGCACAATTGAAGGATCAACAAATAGTTATTTCTCCTTCTCCTTCTCAATCCCTGAATTTTAATGTTAAAATTGATATCATGCACGCAAAATTTCAAGCATTGGAGAAAAAAGTGGAGTTGGCTTCTCATATTTCTTATGCCTTAGGGGATGGTATTATGGATAAATCTGTATCAATTATCTGCCCATATTACTTGTAATATTTTAATACAGGAAGAAGACGACCGTGGAAGGATTATTATCAAAAGACATGAATTACTCAATGGGTGGTAAAGGAGACAAGTGAATATATCATGAAAAATGGACAAGTACGAAGAAGAGTCCCTCCTTCAGAAAATTCAAGCATGCAACAGTTACCTCCAAATCATTCATTAATACAAGGGCACATATCTACATCTCGAGCACCACAAATTTTATGCAATGGAAGCCCAAGAACCAAACTCCATAAAAAAATCCAAGTAGTTCTTTCAAAGTGGAGGGACAATGCCTCAAGCATTACATCATAGGTAAGATGGAAAAATGTCACTTCGAGTCCCTTCCAAACACTTTAGGCAACCAAAGGTAAAACTCAAACTAACGACTATAACTTAGTACTATATTTTATCTTTAGTTTTCAATTGTTAGCATTAGTATTGGATTCTTTAGTTTTGATTAGCTATTAGAATTAATATTTTAGTTTATTTTATTCTATTTTTATTTTATTTTATCCTTTCTGATGCATCTCCGGGGAGGATACAGTCACGGCCATGCTCTATGATATTAACACCTTTGTTTCGTCGGGCAAAAACTAAACAATGTAGTTAATTGCATGATATTAACAATTAAATATAACATTAAAGAACATGTAACACCCCGAATTTCACCCCAAAATTGCCAAGGACAATTGAATCATTCGGCTGTGTTAGCCCGTTCGCTATCACATAATCATAAAAAATATGATTTTCATCTACTATAATGAAAGCATAAAATCAATTAAATATGATAAAATACTCTTTCAATAAAAATGCGGAAAAACTTCATGAAACATCAAAAGTATGATTATAGAATTGAAAACATCTTTAAACATCATTACTAATAGCAATTAAAATATCTCTTTAACAACATAGTTAAAAGACTCTAAAATAATTGACTTTTAATGTCCTAAATCATTGTGCAATCTTATTCGTCATCAGCTGAGCCATCATCATCCATAACTTTATGCACCTGCACGGATTCAAGATGTAGGGGTTTTCCCGGTTAGAGTATGTAAAGGTCGTGCATGCAATGATATGTACAGGATACTATATGATATGCGTCATCTTCATATAGAGGAAGTATGTAACGCTCCCCTCTCACCCGAAGGTGACATCAGAATGCACCCACCGTTACCGATATATGTAACGATCATTCTGGACTCTTGCCTGAGGGCGACATCGAAATGCACACACTATTGCCGATGTGTGTAACGATCATTTCGGACAATTATATAATAAAGGGTCATAGAAGGGCCATAGAGGGGCGACATGTAACTTCATCCACAATCGGGTTCATTATGCTTTTCAAACAACAATCATTTACGTCGCTCGATCTTCATATTTTTAACCTAGTTACGCGGGGAACATGTATATACATGTATCTAGTTTCATATACAATCATCAAGCATCAATACATACTATTAATATCTTGAAAATAACATTTAATATAGTACAACAAGTTTCTATCATGGTCACGACCGTGAAACAGGTCGTAACGGTCGTGATAGAATCCCAAAAATCACCCTTCTATCACGGCTGTGCCAAGAGGCAATCACGACCGTGCTATGGCCTTGTCACGGCTGTGACATATATGAAACAGGTCGTCACGACCGTGACAGAACCCCAAAAATCACCCTTCTGTCACGGCTGTGCCAAGAGGCAATCACGACCGTGCTATGGCCTTGTCACGGCTGTGACATATTATCACGGGCGTGACAGAAGTTGATTTTCGGCTCTTCTCCAGCCATCCTGTTACGGGCGTGATAGTGGGTATGACGGCCATGACAGATCTCTGGAGTTCCGCCGCCCAACCCAATTTTACACGATTTTTTATCCAACAATTTGGGAAAATGATACATAATAATCAGGAATCAAACATATTTGTTTCCTAGGCATTCTAGTATTAAAAGAACATAGAAAATAGGTTAATCAATAAATTTCTAAGACTTAGGGTTCATCCCTAAATTATGAACAATAAGAAAAAAAACATAAACCCTATCTATTCGATCTAATCATGAAAACATATACATGCATAGATCTAATACTTTCCACAATAAACATATTCATCACAATCCAATATGAGAACCATGAGTCCTCAAACTCTCAATTCAATCATAAAAGTCATTGAGAAGGGAGAAAGGAATTTGGATCCCTTTTAAATACCTTGATCTTAAATCTTCCTCTTCTTTCTTCCTCTTCTTCTTCCTCTTTTTCCTTCTCCCTGATCTCCTCTTCCTTCTTTCTCGAGATAAGAGAAAAAAATAGTTGTGGAGAGCAATGCTTTTAAAATCAGACCGAAAAATGGAACATGTTAGTCAACTAGGTCACGATTCGACCGATTTAATCAGATTCGGCTGGATTGAATTGGATTTTTAATAAAATAATATTATTTTTAAAAAATATTACAAATAAAAATATAAAAGGTAAAAATAATATTATTAAATAATTTTTAAATTATTCTAATAAAAATATTTTTTGTTTTCAATATCATTGTTTAAATAATTTCATTTTTTAATAAATTTTTATTTTGTGAATAATTTTCTCTTTTGTTTATATCCCCTAAAATATATTTTATTAATTATTTATTTAATTAATATTCTCACACACTCTTAAAAAAATGAAGTTTTTTTCTTTCCAATTTTTTATGATTTTACAGTTTTTTTAATATTTTTGACAAAAATCGGATTGGACTAGTTTTTTGGTTCAACCCAATTTTGATTGGGTCAATTCGATTTTTTACAAAAATAATTTTTATTAAACCAAACCAAACCGATGGATTCATGATTGAACCGATTCGATTATGGGTCTGATCCAATTTTAAGAACATTGGTCCAGAGTGTGGTGTGATGTAAATATGTGGGCTTTATATGTTTCCTTGGCTGAATTGTGGTAATGAATGGACAAAAAGGTGGTTGGGAGTGGTGGATGAGAAAATTAATGTATTGCATTTAACAGAAAAACATTAAATTGATACAATACATTAAAAATGATGTTTAATAATTAAGATACAAAAATTGACATTTTAAATTTGAATAATTCACGTCAATTTGAAGTCTCACTACAAGAAAAAAGGTAATTACAAACGGTCCAAACCGTTGGAGATGACGATTTTCGATGGATTTTTCGACGGAACTGATCCGTCGAAAAAATGGTCGTACGTCGCAAAATGATTTTTGACGGTTGAAAAAAAATAGTCGAAAGTTCCGACGGAAGTCTGGAGGCCACAACTGTTGAAACTTTAGACGGTCGCGACCGTCAATACTTTCGATGGTTGTCACTTCAAAAATTTTGGTGGTCGCGATCGTCGAAACTTTTGACAATCGTCGCAACCTTCGAAACTTTCGGTCGTAGCAACCGTCGAAACTTTAGGCGGTCGTCGCGACCATTGAAACTTTCGGCGGTCGCAACCATCGCAAAGAATTTTTATAATATAAAAAAAATTAGTCGGCCGCTAGTGACTGATCCGGCGACAAGCGACCAGACTGGCTGCCAATTCAATGGCCAGCGGCCAGCAATCGGATCGAGCCGTTGGAGAGAGAGAGAGAGAGTGAGAGGGTCGTCCGGAAGGGAGGGGTCGTCGTTCGGAGGAGAGGATCGTCGTCGGGGAGGGAGAGGGTCGCCGGCAAAATAGGAGAGGGAGAGAGAGAGGGAAAGAAATAGAGAGTGGAGATAGGGAAAGATGATATATGTATATATATATATATATATATGTATATGGGGTTAGGTAGCATGCAACCAATTTTTGTACAACCAATATTCAACCAACAAATCAGGACCGTTAGATCATAATTAGATGGTTGAGATTTAATCTTTATTGAATCTAACGTTAAGTTATTAAATTTTAATCTCAACCATCTAATCATCATCCAACGGTCCAGATTCATTGGATGCATATTGGTTGTACAAATTTTGGTTGCATATTACTTAAACCCTTATATATATATATATATATATATATATATATATATATATATGGGTTGAAAGATGGAAAAGCAGGAAAATGAAAAAAACAACAACAGGAGGGTGATTTTTTAATTACCGACGACTATGACTATCGGAAACTTAGCAAATATTAATAATATATATTATTATGATATATATATGAATATGTTATTTAATTATTTTTAAAGTTATCGGCAATCGAGACCGTCGAAAAATATTTAATTATAATAATAAAATACTACTTACTTATATATAATATTTATTTTTTAGTTTATCTACTAGACTGTCGCTAATTAGATTAATAAAGATTTTTTATATTATATTATTTTTCACTTACCAACGGTTAGAACCATCGAAAATTACAACGATTTGAACTATTGCTAATTATATTAATAAAATACTCCTTATATTATATTATTTTTCATTTACTGACGGTCAGAACCGTAAAAAATTACGACGATTTGAACTGTCGCTAATTATATTAATACAATACTCTTTATATTATATTATTTTTCATTTACCGACGGTTAGGACCGTCGGAAATGGCGACGGATAGACATCCGTCAGAACTTTCGACATTCCTAATCGTCGAAAAATAAAATAATAAAATAATAAATTATATAATTTACTATTTTCATTTCGTCGAAAATTTTGACGGATGACTATCCGTCAGAAAATCTGTCGTAAATTACAACGAATTTCTATCTGTCAAAAACTGACCGTCGGAAAATCCCAATTTTCTTGTAGTGTCTCATGTTTTTGTGCATAATGTATCGTGCATTTTAAAAAAATGTGTATGCATATTAATGCTCCCTTTTGTATATGTATAATATAGTTGAAAAATTAACAAGAAATTGAGAATAATGTAGCTAATACCACTAAGTATAGCATTTAAACTATATGAAATGAGCAAACCATGCAAGGGATCACTATGTAGGTATATATGGTTGCGAAATGATCCATTGATATACGAAAAATTATGCATCACTTTAAGTTATTTAATTTGCATTTTAAGCATCTTTTTATTTAATGAAGTTTATAATTTTTTTAGATTTGATTTCTACCTAAATTTGAATAATTTTATTGCAAAAAATTAAAATGACAAGAAAATGGCCGAAAATAAGTCGTGAATGATGATTAAAAAATATTAGCATCTGTCTATGCCCATCATTGTTACGGTCGCGCTTTCGCGTGCGAGCCATGACTGTTCTACGGAAGGCCATTCTTGATGGCACAATAAAACCCTTGCTCTATCACTATCGTGCCGTGGTATCTCATTGTGGTGCTAGTGATGCGTTGGCCTAATGAAGCTTTGTAATGGTCATTCTGATAGAACATAACGGCAGTTCCAAAAGGGTGATGTGCATGATTCAGTACATGGTCTCTATCGCGGCCATTACAGAATATGTCATGACCATGACGACGGTCCGTGGGGCGGTTATGTAGCATGTTTTATCCCCTTTCCTAATTGAATTTCAATTTCTTTATTGTGGGGAATGAAAAATCTATAAAAGGGAAAGTCCATAGCAATGTTGTTAAACTAGTTTAAGAGTTTAGATAAGTAAAACAAATCAAATCGACATAGACTCTTAAATAATTTAGACTCAGATTTTACACAAATATTAATTTAAAAAAATTCGTGAAATCTTATAAACTCTTATAGAGTCTATACGATTCTATACAAGTTTATACGATTCTATACAATTACACATAATTATTCATGTTGTACAATAAATTATTTGTAAAATCTTAAATATTTTATTTGATTAATATATTTATGATTGAAAATGAAATGAGTGGTGATTTTTTTAAGTTATACTATGACGATCTTACTTATTTTTATGTTTATAAGTTTTCTATCTTAATAAACATAATCGTTAATAGGTAATTAACATTTCTTAGTTGTAAAACAATGCTTGTTTTGATTACTTTCATATTTATTTTCATATTAATAAAATATATTAGTTGTTTATGATTTATGAATGATAGATATGTTCTTGTAAGTTTAGAATAATTACTTAAATAATTAAACGATTCGACTCTACGATACGAGTTTACCGAATAAAAAATGAGTTTACTTGAACTCTCGAACTTGACAACATTGGGCCATAGACTCTTAAGATGATCCATGGAGCATTAGTTTGAAGTTTAAAAAGAGGAGAAGTATGAGAGCAAAACTCTGTCGAAAACTCGAGAGAGGGTGTGCTCAACCCATACGAGAATTCTTATTTTCTTTTCTCTAAACTTTGATTTTAGATTTTTTTATTCTTCATTAGATTAATCATTTATTAGGGTCATCCTAGTTTAACCTTATTTATTTAATGAAGTTTTTCTTAATATTAATTTAGTTTAAATTTTTAATAGCATTGTAAATTTGTGTTTAATGTTTTCTTTTGATTCTGTGATTTATGAATTAATTGTTATATGAGAAAAAGTGATTGATTTCATAATAATTTTTAGGATTGATTCTATTTAATTTTATGTTAAAATTAGGAAAATCGAAAGAGATCTAATTTATGCAGTTACTAAAGTGACTTGAGAAAATCCTTAATCTAATTTTGATTTAATGCATCTTTTGATTGATTAAATCAGTTAATTTATTTTAGTTATTGACCAGATATTAATTAAAGTCTAAAATATTAGTTAACTAATTTTAAAAATTAAACTTTATATTATAGATACAATTCATTCTAAATTGAGAAGATCCTTTACATTTTGTTGGTGAAAATTAGGTGCCTCAACCATCAAACTCGATCATTTTCTTCATTTTATTTTCTTTATTTTATTTTATTTCAAAATAAACTTTTTTTTATGAATTTCTCAATTAATAATATACTCTATTTATTTACTTCATTATTTGAGGGACTAATGTATTTGATAATGCATGCTACAGAAATGTGGGAAACCTTAATTAATGGGCTGACGTCAGGATTGATCATTTAAGCGGCATCAGAGACACCCAACTACCCAAGACTAAAATTATGGAGGAGGGCAAGTTAAAAGAAAAATTAGATGGAGATGGAGATGGTCAGATGGATTAGGCCTGAGCAAATTCGAGACCGGATCCGGGTCTAAGCGGATCCGATTCTGACCTGAATTATGTCGGGTCAAATTTTTTTTGACTCGGTATCGGATCCGAACCTGCCGGGTCCGGTAATGAGTTAGACCTGACAATCCGAAAAATTGACCGGGTCACGGCCAGGAATCTTTATGGCTGATCGGCTGATGTCGAGAGACAGTGAAGGGTGAGGGACCGAGGGGGAGGCGAACAAGGTCAGAATCCCCGCCGTTGGCCGATCCGACGTCTAGCAGCCGGATCTGACGCCCGATGGCCGGATCGGCCGCCGGTGGTCAGATCTGATGCCTGGCGGCCGATCCGGCCGCCAATGACCAGATCCGGTGCTTGGCGGCCGGATCGGCCGCCAGGTGTCACGATCGTGGCCGCCAATCCAAATCATGGCTCCTGACGGCCGGATTGGTCGCCTGGCGCCCGGATCTGGCACCTGGTGGCCGGATCATGGCCGCCAAGTCGGATCTGACGCCTGGTGGCCGAATTAGCCTCCGGGCGCTACGATGACCTGATCGTGGCCACCAAGTTGGATTGTGGCTCTTGACGGCCGATCCGGCCACCAATGGTCAGATCCGGCCGTCAGACACCACGATCTGGTGCTTGGTGACCGGATCAGGCGCCGGATCGCGACGCTCCTGGCGGTTGAGTAGAGAGAGAGGGGAGGTCGGCTGGAGTCATCGCCGCTGCCGCCGTCGCCATCGCCATGAGAGAGAGAGAGAGAGGACGATAGATGGAGAGAGAGAAAGTGAGATGGTGAAATGAAGAAAGCAAGTGGATGTTATATACTAATAATCCGGATTCAGGTCGGGTATTTGGATTGCAAACCCGATCACCCAAAACTCATCGAATTTTCTACTATTTGGACATGGTCCCGGCCCGAATCTAATTCGGGCCGAGTTATTTTATCGATTTTTCGAGTCGGTACGGTCCGTGTCGACCAGGTCGATGCGGTCCGGGTCAACCCGGACCATGCTCAGCCCTAAGATGGATGGTTGCTCCAATAGCACTGCAACTACCAACTACCAAGTCAAGCAATTACTTGCCTATTAGTTGGACAATGATACGTTTCTTTGTTTGGGAAAAAAACTAAACAAGGTAGTTAATTGGATCATGATTTGGTCGATTCCATCAATGTTTGACGAGATTGAAGCAAATTTTTTATTAAAACATATTTTCATATTACCATTGCAATATAACAGAAAGGACATGCAAAATTATAAAAGTAATGAAATAGGAAACGCTAAAAGAAATTTGAAATTTAAGTAGTTTGTAATATTTATGATCTAATTCTGAAAAGTTTCCAAATTATTTTAAAAATACAATGAAAGAAAACTACCAAGGCTAACTTTCTAATGTTATCAATTTATACATGAGGTAGAATATTCAATTAGTATTGAAATGTTAATTAAACTTTGAAAAAAAAATAATATACAATGTAAAACAAATAATATAAATTAGCAGTTTATATATAATTAAATTATTGTGTATTTATCAACTACTTTACTTTACCTTTATAGTGCATGCCCACAGAACTGTTGAGGGAGATTGATGTTATTAATGCAATATGGCATCGCGCATGTATGCACATAATGCATCAAACAGAGAGTAAAGAAAGATTAGAGAAAAATACTCACTACAAGAAAAATAAATTTTTTCGACGGCCCATTAATCGAAAATAAAAAAATCATCGAAAATCAAAGTTTTCGACGGAACCGATCCGTCGGAAAATTGGACGTCGCAAACGATTTTCGATGGATGCAAATAATTCGTTGAAAATTTTGACGGTTAAGGCCGTCTGAAGTTTCGATGGAAACTTCTGATATTTATGGTCGTTTGAACTTTCGATGATTATTTACCTTTTCGACGGCCCCGTCCGTTGGAAAGGTTTTCTAAAATATAAAAAAAATTTGGTTGGGCTACTGGCGAAGGCTGAAGAAGGCTGCCTTGCAACGTTTCCGGCCGCCCGAGGTCTGGCCTATTGCTTGGTGGCCAGAGAAGGGCACCTTGCGGTGTATCTGGGCGCCCGTGGCCTGATATGCCGTAAGATGACCTTCTCCAGCCGGCCGTGGCCTGATATGTCGTCATGCGATGCCGTCATGCGGTCGATCAGGCAACGGCCAGATTAGGTGTAACGATCCAAAAATTCACTCTAAAAGTTTTGGTCATTTGGGGCAATTTCGCGACGTTAATTCGTTCGTCATACATCATTTAATAGCGAAAGACTTTAACATTTTATTAAAAGTCATAATAAATAAAACTCTATTTGAACCATATAAATTCTTTTTTAGATAATAAATCATGGGACCTCAAGTGACTAAAGACTTCAGTACATAGCATCAATGTTTAACTAGAAGTTATTAGACCTAAGCATGTGCAACACTTTCGTCATGAGTTTGAACTGTCATCCATCAGTTAATCTTGATTACCTGCACGGATCCAGAGTGCAGGATTTTCCAGTTATAATATGTAAATGTCATGCATGTCATGATACCCTATCACATTATACTACATGTGATACTTCATTTATCATCATAATAACATAACATGTCAACATGCATGCCATGAACTATATCATGATCCTTACATGAAATTACATAACACTTACATTCATTCTTCATATATTATTCATTTAATATACCTTATGTCATACCTTCTTAACTTTAGTCCATTATCTGCATGTACCATACATTAAAAATATGCATTCGTATCATTCATCAAATACATGGCATAATATATCATTTCATTTCATTTTCAGAATCATGTACATTTTAGGAGTTTCTTCATAACTCCTTAATCCTTCTTAACTTTTTTCACACTTTACATCTCCTTAGAGTTACTTTATAACTCTTTGGATCTTCTTTCATCATTCTTTTCTTTCTTTATTATGTGATCCTTCATGTGTCATCTTCATCATTCATCTTCTATCACATAATATCATCTCATTCCATATCCTGTCATACTTAGGAATACACACATCATAATAATGAGGGACTTTATTCCTAGTCATGTTTATGAATACACACACTTTATGATGAGGGACATTGTTCCTTGAAAAGAACATACACGGATGCAGGACTTTACTTCTCAAACTTAGGTCCCCTTGAAGTATATACATAAGTATAGGACTTTACTTTCCATGTTTACTTCATCATCATCATCTTAACATTTATTCTTTTTCATAAGATACTTTAACTTCACTTTCATTTATACTTTATCTTATGACATATTTGATCTTAACATAGTTGAAAGAATCATATCACATCATCACATTGGCTAGCTAAGCTACATCCTTAGAAACACGCACATCATAATAGTGAGGGACTTTATTTCAAGGAATACGCACGCTATAATAGTGAAGAACTTTATTCCGAAGAATACGCACGCTATAATAGTGAGGGACTTTATTCTAGGAAATACGCACACTTTCTGATGAGGGACTTTGTTCCTTCAGAAGCACATATATAAATGCAGGACTTTATTTCGCGAGTTTAGATCCCCTTGAAGTACATACATAGGTGCAGGACTTTGCTTCTCAACATTAATGAATGAGACATTCTTCTTTAATTTTAAGTGCATTATGTTTTGCAATACATCAATCATTCTTCATATTTTAGCCTAATTACGATTGAACATATATTTCGTGTATCTGTGTGTCATATACAATCAATACACATCCATATATACCTATATACGTAAAGAAATAGGTTTAAAATAACTTAGCTTTCATTTCTGATATGTCACAATCGTGATAATTGCGTCACGTATAATTCATCTGCATACGGTCACGGTCGTGACATGTTTTGTCACAGTCGTGCCGAGTCGTCATCAGGGTTGTGACCTGGTCGGTCATGGCCGTGCCACACTCCATCACGGCCGTGACAAAGTTGTCTTGGTCGTGACAGAGTGCTGCTTTCACCCATCTTCTATCGCGGCCATTTCGGGAGCTGGCACGATCGTGCCAACGTTCTGAAAATCCGATCTTTCACCCGAAATTCTTAATTTTTTATATTGAAACGTCAAAAAAAAGAATCTAAAACATTATAAATATTTCAGGTATAGTATTTTAACATTTGCATCATAGAATACATTAAAACATGTAATTTTCATTCATTAACAAGAGTTGAGGCTTTTCCTAGAAATTCATACAGCTAGTAGAATTCATTCTCTGCACAGTATTCTAGAAGTAGTCACTAAAATATCAATAACTTAACTTATACTTGTTCTTTTCGGATTATTCTAATTTTCATAGAAAGTTAACATGCAAATAAATTTCAAATGCTAATTCACTATTTCCAATTTACTATACGTTTTACAATTTGGTCTCGCTGTTATCCGAGACAGCATGACACCAGTCCGATATTTGAATCATAACTAATTATATACAACTCCAAATCATATGAAACTAATTTATGTGAAAATTAAATTTCGAGGAATTTCCATCAATATATTATTTGTAATTCTTGGATAAGCAGAACATATCCAAACAATTATTACAAAAGTCACGAATTTCCAACACAGCTTGACACCAGTCCGATGTTTGTGTCATAACTATTTGTATACAACTACAAATATTATGAAACTAATTTCTATGGAAACTAGACTTCGAGGGCTTTCCATCAATATGTTATTTGTAATTTTTGGATACTATCGAAATAATTATTATAAAACAGTCATAGATTTAACAGATTATGCAAACATAAATCATACAATCTTCAATCATACAAATCTTTATTTATGCAACCCTCAATCAAAATCCCCATGAAGAACAGGGTGTTCTTGAGTCTCTCAATCCAAACAAAACATCATTGAGAGGGGAGAGAGGGGTTTGGATCTCCTTTACATACCTATAATCTTGTTCTTTCTTATCGTTAATCCTCTTTCCTTTGTTCATGTTCTCTTCCTCTTTGCCCTCTTCTTCTTTCTTGTTCTCCTTCTTTTTCCTTCTTTTAGGTTGCAGTCGTTATGTGGAAGAAATAAGAATAAAGGAGAAGAGAGAGTTTTTATAGAGTTTAGTTTACGGTTTCTTAGTATTTTCTCCAAAAGACTTAAATACCCCTATTTAAAAATTGAGATTGTTACATTGGGACGGAGGGAGAGGGAGTCGATGGAGAGAGTGCCGCTAGAGGGAGAGATACTTCTTCAATAGGTGGAAGTGAGAGAGAGGAGAGAGACGGAGAAAGGGAAGAAAGATATATAAGGATGTGAGAGAAAAAGTGGTAGGGAGGCAGATGAGATTGAAATTAGAATTACCGACGGCCTGATCCATTAGTATTTTCGACGGACAAAGCCATCAATAATATTAATAATAAAATATTACACATTGTATATTATATTACATATGATTTTATTAGATGACTTAATTACCGACGATTCGATATGTTAGAATTATCGACGAATTCTTTGATCGTCGGTAATTCCGACGGACTGCACCATCGGTAGTTCCTACAAATATTTTATCTTTCGGTATTTCGAAAGAATTTTAATTTTCGTCACAAAATTCGTCAAAAATTGTAAAAAAAATTATTCGTGAAAAAATAACGGTGGGAAATTCGCACTTTTCTAGTGTAGTGACTTCTGTCGAGAGTAAAATTCACATTTAAAAATAGTGATGTAAAAAGACGCTGTTGTAGGCTTTATATATTTCCTGAGATAAATTGTGGCGATGGATGAACGAAAATGTTGTTGGGGGAAGTAGCTGAGAAAATTAATGTGTACTGTGTAGCATTAAATGTAACATACATTAAGTTGATATAATACATAAATAAGTTGTCTAAGAAGACTTATCGACGACAAATTTAAAATTCACATTTTAATGTTCAATCGTTCACGTAAATTTTAGGTCTCATATTTTCTTATGCATTTATGTATCGTGGATTTAAAAAAAAAAATGCGCCGATGCATATTGATATCCCCGTTTGTATATATATAAGAGCTAGTAGAAAAATTAAGTAGAAATCAAGAATATCCAAAGCTACGACGAGCATGCATATAAAATGAACCCATATGAACATATGAAAGTACAAGCAGTCACAAAAGCAAGCAAAGAACGCAAACCATGCAAGTGTCACGGTGTTATTTTTCGCTCGATCGACTCGTGCGGCATCTAGACGTGTCCAACGTATAGGCAAGCTCTTTTGAACGCTTTGCGGAAGCTTGCTTATGCTACTTTTCGAATGTCACAGTTTTTGGGACGCTCGATCACGAGCGGACGCTTCTTCGGTGGAGGCGTTTGTGAACAAACGGGCACCTCGACGTAACACTTGATTGCTTGGGATGCTCTTGTGGGTTGCCACCTTACGCTCGAGACACAATGCTAGATTTTGGGAAGCTTGAAATATTTATTGAGTAAATAGGAATGATGACAACGCTTCGGCGGAGCACTAGCGGATCTCTCCTACTATACCGCAGATTCGGATGATAAATATGCGACGTGTGATGTGGAGGACAAGCTAGGGAGTGCACTTTTCTGAATTCCAGAATTACAAAACTGTCACTATCACACTTGAAAAATAAATCACGTACAAAAGTTGGTTGAAAAAGGGAAAATACATAAAGTAAGATAACACGACATGCCCTAGAAAAAGCCCCCGGGACATTCTTCTCCACTCAAGTCAGCGACGTCCCTGGAGCTGCAGCTTGGAATTCTTCAATCTTCTGCTTGAACTGCCACAGGTCTTCGGTTGTCTCCCAACTTGTGTTGCTGTCCGGTCTTCCGCTTCATCGAACAAGATACTCATTCTTCCGATTCTTTATGCGTACTCGAGTACTTCTTCAACTTGATCAATGAACTGTTGACGGATGACTGGCGGGGCGCGGTCTGAAATTTAACGCCCGGGATCTTCAGGATCTTCAACGAAAGACTTGAGCAGACTGACATGCAAGATGGGGTGTTATTGCACTTGAGGCGGGAGCTCCAACTTGTAGGTCACCTTGCCTACCTTCTTCAGGATCTTGAACGGGCCCTCGTAACGCCGAACGAGGCCCTTGTACAGGTTCTTCCCACTTAACCGAAGTTGTTGGACCAGCTTCACAAGGACCAAGTCTTTGACTTCAAAATTGACATCCCGTCAGATGGTGTCCGCCCACTTCTTCATGCGCTTCGCTGCCTTGTGTAAACATGTTCTAGCCATTCCCTCGCCCTGCGGTGAGCGGCAGGGACTTTGCCGCCATAAGAAGTGGTGACAGCTTGGGGCAGGAGAGGTTGCTGCTTTGTCACTATCTCGAAGGGACTCCGATTGGTCGACTCGCTTCATTGCAAATTGTAGGAGAATTGCGCAATGTCGAGTAGCTTCGCCCAACGCTCACATAGTGTCGCAAGTAGATCTCCAAGATACAATTCACCCTCTCAATTTGGCCGTCGGTTTGAGGATGAAGTGATGTCGAGAAATGCAGGTTTGAGCCCATCATCTTGAACAATTCCTTCTAGAAGTTGCCAACAAATCGCTCATCTCGATCGCTGACAATGCTTTGCAGTAGGCCCCAATACTTCACTACATGTTTCAAGAATAACTTCGCAGCTTCAGTAGCGGGACAACTTGCGGAGCCGACGGCAAAGATGGCATACTTGGAGAACCGATCGACGACCACCATGATGGTACCGGCCCCTTCAAACTTAGGTAGGCCCGTGATGAAGTCCATGGAGACATCTTTCCATGGATGCTCTGGGATAGGCAGGGGTTCTAGGAGTTCGCCGGGCGCTTGATTGAGATTCTTGTCTTGCTGGCAAACAAGGCATGTCTTCACAAAAGCTTCAACATCATCCTCCATCCTTGACAAGAAGTTGTTGTTTTCGATGAGTGCCAAATTGCGACGGATGCCCGAATGTCCTGTCCACTTTGAGTCGTGGCACTCTAGCATGATGGCACGTCGCAAGTTGTCGAACAGTGGAACGTAAATACGACGTTCCTTGTGAAGATCAGTCAATTTTCCACCCAAAAGCGGCATGGCTCTTTTCCTCCTTTTCTTGCTCGAATAAGCTCTTCACCGTGGGATCTGACTCCAATCCCTTTTTAATCCTCTCGTTGAGGTTGAGAGGAGCTCATGGCCGCCAATTCCGCACGTCGACTGAGGGCGTCGGCAACAACATTCATCTTGCCAGGCTTGTACTCTAGGACATAGTAGAACTCCGCCATAAAGTCTTGCCACTTTACTTGCTTTGGTGAGAGCTTCTTCTGCGTCTCGAAGTATGTCGCGACATTGTCCGTCTTGATGTGAAATCGTGAACCGAGGAGGTAGTGTCGCCACGTCCTAAGGCAATGGATCACTGCGGTCATCTCCTTTTCCTGAACGGCATAGTGCCGCTCCGTGTCGTTGAGTTTGCGACTCTCGAACGCCACGGGATGCCCCTCCTGCATAAGAATACCTCCGATAGCATAGTCAGAAGCATCTGTCTGTACCTTGTAAGGCTTGGTGTGGTCTGACAGGACGAGCACTGGTTCCTCCATCATGGCCTTCTTGAGAGTGTCGAATGCTTCCTAGCATGTCAACGTTCACTCCCACTTCATATTCTTCTAGAGAAGATTAGTCAAAGGGGTTGTCACATGTGAATACCCCTTGACGAATCGCCTATAGTAGCTCGTCAGAACAAGGAATGAACGCATGTCGGGAATCCACTTGGGCGGCTCTCACTCCACGATGGCCCGAATCTTCGCGCCATCCATCTTCAGCTTGTCACTTCCGACGATATGTTCCAAGAAGTGCACTTTCGGTTGAGCGAAGGCACACTTCTCCCACTTGACATAGAGCTCGTTCTGCCGCAATACCTTTAGCACTTACCGGATGCTCGATATGCTCATCCAAAGTGCGACTATAGATCATAATGTCGTCGAGATAGACAATCACGAACCTGTCAAGGAATGGTTGCAATACCTTGTTCATGAGGGTGCAGAAGGTCGTCGGGGTGTTGGTGAGGCCGAAAGGCATCACAAGGAACTCGTAGGAGCCGTATCTTGTGACGCATGCCATCTTCTGCACATCATTTTTCGTGATTCGGACTTATCAATAGCCCAAACGAAGATCCAACTTGGTAAACCACCCTGCACCGCCAAGTTGGTCGAACAAGTCCGCCATCAAAGGGATGGAGTACTTGTTCTTCACCTTAAGCTTGTTGAGGGCCCGGTAGTCTATGCACAACCGGAGGGAATCATCATGCTTCTTCTAAAAGAGTACCAAGGTGCCATATGGAGACTTCGAGGGCCGAACATATCCTGCATCCAATAATTCGGTGAGTTACTTATAGAGTTTTGTGAGTTCTAAAGGGGCTAGCCGATAGGGGACTCCATGCGGAGCTTTCGATTCTGGGACTAAATCGATGACATGGTCCACTTCACGCTTTGAAAGTTCCGAGAGCATGACGTCCGTAAAGTTCTCAAGGGTTTCAAGAACTTTGGGAGGTGTTAGAGTGGAGGGCCCCGGATCTTTCAAGATGGCGGTCGCCAGGAAGGTGTGCTCCTGTTTGCGCAACCCCTTCGCCACTTGCATGGCGGAGAGGGTCTTCTGTTTGAGATCTCCGCTTGACCTCACCAGAATATTGTAAAATCCCTTGGGTTCGAAGATGACCATCGAGTTGGTGAGCGGGATGACACATGTAGCAATGTATCACAGAAAAGAGATGCCCGCCACCACTTCGTAGTCGTCCACTGGTGCCATTTTCAACTCGAAGCTTCCCGACCACTTACCGATGCAAACCTTCACTCTAGGAGAAATTTTTGTGGTCGAGATAGACTTCACGTTCACCATCATGAGCGTGGCATTAGTTTTCTGTAGTCAACTTCTTGACGGCCACTTCTGACACAAACAACTCCGATGCTCCCGTGTCAATAAGGGCGTTGAAAACTTGCCCATTCAACTCGATATCCGCATAAAGTCGAGCATTTGATGAAAAACACTTCGAGGCATTGATGGCGCTGAGGATGTGCACCGAATTGAGACACGCCTCCTCCTTCTCCTTCTCGTCGGGGCAATACATTGCATTGACTGTCGCCTTCTGCGGACAATCGCTTGTCCAATGTGGACCCTTGCAAATGTAGCAAGGCTCTAGCGGCTTTCCGTCCCTCTTGAATATATCATTGTTGGACCTCCTGTCTTGGTGTCCCTTTCCTTTGTCTTGACAGTGAGGCCTGCCTCCTTGCGACTTTGACTTCTCTTTCACACCATTGCCCTTGCCCCAGGGCTTTGGTGGTGGAACGTTCGTTTTGGCATACTCCACGAGCGGCGACTAACAAGTGAAGATTGGGGCAATTTTGTCGCTCCAACTTCGTCCTAGCCCATGACTTCAAATTCTATACGAAGACCGCTAGCAACGTGTTTTCGTCTACCTGAATGTTTTGTAGGCGGAGCTCGGTGAACTCTTTCACGTACTCCTTCAAGAGTGCCCATCTGACAAATGTTGAACAACACAATCTTGGCCTCCAATCTCGACTTGACAGGGCATAAGTAGTTCGTAAGCTGCCTCTTGAAATTGTCTCATCTCTCAATGGGATCGACATTGCCACACTCCACGTCGTCGCAGTGACACCGCCACCACAGACTCGCCGTATCTTGTAAGTAGAAGGCTGCGGTCTCCACCATCCTCGTTTTAGACGTCACGTCCAAGACCTCCATGTACCTTCGGTCGTTCCACAGAAAGTCATTATTCTTCTTTCCCGACCGCTCACCTTTTAGGGCCTTGGCTTTGGCACATCGATTCTTACCTCATGTGGGGCGGATGTCTCGAGACATCGCCCATCACTATAGCGTCGCTTGAGCTCTTTCTGAATGATCTTGAACTCTTGCTCTATCTCGAATTGCATGTTTGAGAGGCTATTGTTCAAGGTCTCCCACATGTTCATGATCGTCGTCTCCATGGACTCGAGCCATATATACATCGGCGTCATCTCCGAGTTCAACGTCATTTCTCCTTGATCGTCGAATGTCAATTTGAGCGGTCCCAGAAAAGTTGCTCTGATACCAACTTGTTACGAGGTCATTTTTTGCTCGATCGATCCATGCGGCATCTAGACGTGCCCAACATCTAGGCAAGCTCTTTTGAGCGCTTTGCGGAAACTTGCTTATGCCACTTTTCGAATGTCACAATTTTTGAGACGTTCGGTTCTGAGCGGACACTTTTTCGGTGGAGGCGTTTGTGAACAAACGAGCATCTCGACATAACATTCGATTGCTTGGGACGCTCTTGTGGGTTGCCACCCTATGCTCGAGACGCAATGTTAAATTTTGGGAAGCTTAAAATCTTTGTTGAGTTAATAGGAATGATTACAATGTTTCGGGGAGCACTAGCGGGTCTTTCCTACTATACTGTAGATTCGAATGGTAGATATGCGATGTGTGACGTGGAGGACAAGCTAGGGGGTGCACTTTTTTGGATTGCAGATTTACAAAACTGCCACTATCACACTTGAAAAATAAACTAAGTACAAAAGTGAGTTGAAAAGAAAAAATACATGAAGTAAGATAACTCAATGTGCTCCGAAAGAAGCCCCTAGAACATTCTCCCCCACTCAAGTCAGCGACGTCCTCGGAGCTGCAGCTTGAAATTATTCAATCTTTTGCTTGAACTGTCACAGGTCTTCGGCTGTCTCCCAACTTGTGTCGGCGTCCGGCCTTCTGCTCTATCAAACAAGATATTCCTTCTTCCGATTGCGGACGGTGAGTACTTCTTCAACTTGATCAGTGAACTATTGACGGATGACCGGCGGGGCGCGGTCTGACCCCACGCCCGAGATCTTTAGAATTTTTAACGAAAGGCTTGAGCAGGCTGACATGAAAGACGGGTGTTATTGCATCTGAGGCGGGAGCTCCAATTTGTAGGCCACCTTGCCTACCTTATTCAGGATCTTGAACGAGCCATCGTAACGTCGAACGAGGCCCTTGTGCAGGTTCTTCCCATTTAGCCGAAGATGTTGGACCAGCTTCACAAGGACCAAGTCTTCGACTTCAAAGTTGACGTCCTGTTGGGTGGTGTTCGCCCACTTATTCATGCGCTTCGCTGCCTTGTGTAAACATGCTCTAGCCATGTCTCATGACATTCCCTCATCATGCGGTGAGCGGCAGGGACTTTGCCACCATAAGAAGTGGCGAGGCTTGGAGTGTGAGAGGTTGTTGCCCTTCACTATCTCGAAGGGACTCCGATTGATCGACTCGCTTCGTTGCATGTTGTAGAAGAATTGTGCGATGTCGAGTAGCTTTGCTCAGTCCTTCTGATTGACGCTCACATAGTGCCGCAAGTAGATCTCCAAGATACAATTCACCCTCTCAGTTTGACCTTCGGTTTGAGAATGAAGTGATGTCGAAAAATGCAGGTTGGAGTTCATCATCTTGAATAATTTTTTTCAGAAGTTACCAACGAAAGTTTACATAAATGATTATTTTATTATATATATTTTTTCTTTTCAATTGCGACTTATATATTTTGCACGTCAATTATTAGTCATGAGTACGAGTGATGATAGATAAAAGCTATTATTTTGAAAATCAACTATTTGATACCATATATTATTTATACGATAAATTTTTAATCTTTTTTTAAATTTATTAGCCTTATATTTTTATTTGTTTGGTATATTACTATCCTACAATTTTTTTATTACTTGACAAAAAGATGAGGACGATGAATAGAAATTGAAGATAAATTATCCTTAGAATTTAACTTCTTTTATAGAAAAATATGTTAGAAAATTGCCAATATATTATTAGTCATAAAAATAGTAAAAACTCTTATGGAGAATTGTTTAATGCAATTTGTTATTTTGAATTTGGAACATGTCTCAAAATCGTATACGTATTAGTACAAAGAAAACAATCGGCAGGCTTGTAGAAGATCACGAGAAAATGTCTAAAATGATGATTGAAAATTTATGTGGAATATTAAAAAAAACTTATTCAGTGTTTATTATGACAAACTCAAATGAAGTGATTCGAACGAGCCCAAGGTTATGGCACGTTCGAGTGGAAGGAGTGAGTTACAACTTGCAACTTACAATACTTAATTAGATATATTTTTAGATTAGCATATTTTTTATAGTCCAAAATATAAATAATGTTCATTATTGGATTGGATCAAAATAATACCAATTTAACGATCCAAAATTTGGAATTGCCTTTCACGGTAATATGTGTCTTATCTAATATATTCTTAACGTAACATAATAAATTATTTGCATCGGTGATTTTGCTGTTTTTCTAACCCGATTCAACTTGAATCTCTTGTAAGATCTAAAAATAAAATTAGCTTCCGCATTAATTGCGGCCCAAAAATAAAACGATAAAAGAATATTAATATGCAACTTACCCCTCAAATCAAACATGTAGTAATGGATATGTGATACGAGATAATTTAACCGAATTAATTAGACTCAACGATGAGCTATCCTTTAATTCATAGATAGTGTACTCTTTAGCACCATACAAATTGGACCGTCAGCACCATTTCACATACATTAATACTATATTTGAAATGAGGTGAATGGAGGGTAAAGAAGAGGAGAGGAAGAAAAAAAATCTTCTTATTTGGATAAAATTTTAAAAGAGAAAAATGAAAGAGAATTACAATTTTCCCCCTTTATTATCCTTTTTTTGTGCTATTTTATTTCAACTACAAATTATAATGTAAAAGTTTTCTTCCCTTCATTTTCTTCCCTTCACTTTAACGAGTGTTAATCCAAATATAGTGTAAGGATATGTTTAGTTGGAGTTGAAATGAGAGTAAAGAAGAGGAAGAGAAATAAAGAGAATCCGTTCTTCTCGTTTGGTTAAATTTAAGTTGGAGGGGAATGAAAAGAAAAATCCTCTCCTTTCCTTTATATTTCTCTTCAATGTTTCATTTTTTTTCCTTTAAATCGGAATGAAAAGGAGGGGAAAGATATATTTAACATGTGTTTTCTATTTTTTATTAAATATATAACTATATATATAAAGGATAAAATTATCTAAATAAAATAATCACATAACATTCATTCTCTTCTCATATCAATCAAACAAGAATAATTATTCATCTTCATTCTCCTACATTCCCTTATTACATTTCCTTTTTCACTCTTTACCTTCACTTTCCTTTAATGAATTTTGAATCAAACTTTTTTTTAATGAATTTTAAATCAAACAGAAACAGATCCTGAAAGCTGACTTAAAAAAAGATTACCTTATTAAACATATTACCTATATTATGTATACGATTCTAATAACGCTCGAACATACTAATCCTTTCATGAGCCAAAAAAACATTACTTAATAAAAGATTATTAGGTATTAAATTTTTAGTGAGGTAAATTATTCTTTAATTTGCAGCCTCTGCCTTAATTTTTAATTTTTCAATATATTAAAATATAAGTAAGAATTAAGTTTGGGTTTCCGTAAGTATTTTTTATATGTTATTTTGACACTTGTTTAGAAGTGGTGATTGCTTTGCTTTCATATTGGCCTTCAAGTTTAGGGTTTGGCCCTTCAATTATTTTTCCAGGTCCACCCCGTGATATATCTAAAAATTCAAATAATTGTGTTTAGTTAAAAAAATATAATCAAATAATATATATTTCACTAAAATTCCCTTTTATTATTAAAATCTACTTTATAATTTAGTTGAAACAATGTCACATCCTAAAATTTACCTGTGTGCAAATTAACTTAATCAATAATTAATAAAGTTAATTACTATCTTCTATCTAATTTAATTGCAATATTATATTAATTTTATCATAATTAATCCTTATGGCTACTCGGGCATAATAATTGAATCCAAATTAATAATGAAGGTATCCTAATTATTTTTAATCTAATAGAGAACAAATAAGCCAATGAGCTAAACTTGGGTAGAATTATTTTCACTACTAGAAAAACGCTGATTACCGACAGTCCGGACCGTCGGTAATCAGTCTGAAAACCGTCGGTAACGTAATTACCGACGGTTTTTTTTGTCGGAATCGATCCGTCGGAAAAACTCTCGGCGCAAACCGATTTGCGACGGTTGAAAAAAATTCGTCAAAAATATCCGGAACAGTCCCCGACGGTTCGAACCGTCGAAATTTTCCGACGGTTGCAACCGCCGGAACAGTCCCCGACGGTTAGAACCGTCGAAATTTCCGACGATTGCAACCGCCGAAAAAGGCTGGCGGTCCGAACCGTCGAAATTTTCGACGATTGCAACCGTCGGAAAAGGCCGGCGGTTCGAACCGTCGCAACTTTTCGATGGTCGCAACTATCGAAACTTTTGACGGACGTCGCAACCGTCGCAAATATTTTTTAAAATATAAAAAAAATAGCGGCCGGATCAGGCCGCGGCCAAATTCGGCCGCCCGTGGCCGATCCGACCGGCCGCGGCCAAATCCGGCCACTGGAGGCCGGATCCGCCGCCAGGTGGCTAGATCCGAACGCCCGACGGCCGATCCGGCCGCTAGGCAGCCGGATCCGCCGCCAAGCGGCCGGATCTGAACGCCAAGCGGCCGGATCCGAACGCCCGACGGCCGATCCTGCCACTACGGATCCGGCCGCCTGACGGCCGATCGGCTACTGGGGGCCGGATCCGAACGGCCACGGCCGGATTTGGCCGCCAGCGGCGAGATCCGGCCCGGCCTCTGGTCGGAGAGAGAAAGAGAGAGAGAGAGACGCCGGCGCGGAGCCGGAGAGAGAAAGAGAGAGAGACGCCGGCGCGGGAGAGGGTCGCTGGAGTCCGACGCGGGAGGGTCACCAGCGTCCGGCACGGGAGAGAGTCGCCGGTGCAGGAGAGGGTCGCCGGCGCGGAGGGTCGTCGGTGTCCGACGCGGGAGAGGGTGCTCGCGGCCGGGAGAGAGAGAGGAGAGGAGGGAGAGAGAGAGGAGTGGAGGGAGGAGGGAGAGAGAGAAGAGGGAGGAGGAGGAATATAAAGGGAAAAAGTGGAAAGAAAGCGGGAAAAGAAAAAAAAGCGGGATAACGAAATTTTAATTACCGACGGTTTCGGTCATCGAAAACGTAAATATTAACTATTTTTATAATTACCGACGGTTGTGACCGTCGAAAATACATTTAATTATATATAATATTTATTTTTTATTTTACCAACGGTTTGAACCGTCGGTAATCGTTACCATTACCGACGGTTTGGACCGTCGCTAGTTATATTAATAAAATATTCTTTATATGATATTATTATATATTTACCGACGGTTACGACCTTCGAAAATTGCGGTGGATTTTACGAGGGATGGATATCCATCGGAAATATCGACGTTCCTAATCGTCGAAAAATTTAATAATAATATAATACATTTCATAATTTATTTTTTTATTTCCGACGGTCGTGACCATCGAAAAAATTTAATAATAATATAAAAAATACATAATTTAATTTTTTCATTTTCGAAGGTCATAACCGTCGGAAAAGTCGTCGAAAATTGCTACGGATGGATATCCGTCGGAAATATCGATCCGTCGGAAATTAAATAACCATCGAAAAATATAAATTAAATAACCATCGAAATATCATAAAAAATTAAATAATAATATAAATTATTTCCGACGGTCATAACCATCGAAAAATCCGTCGGAAACGGAACCGTCGAAAAATCCATCGCAAATTGCGACGGATTTAGAACCGTCGGAAATTATCCGTCGGAAAATCACAATTTTCTTGTAGTGTTTGTCAATTGTGTCATTTGATCTAAGTTTAATTTAATTGAAATACTATCGTATGTCTTAACAAATTATATCAATTATCTTTTAGTTAATTAGCTTGTTAACTCGTATAAATACTTAATGTGCACGTACACTTTTCTGAATTTTGGCACAAATCATATGAAATCAATTTATGTGGAAACTAGACTTCGAGAGCTTTTCATCCATATATTATTTATAATTTTTGGATAAGAAAAATCTATCCGAATAATTATTGCAAATATAGTCACGAATTTCGACAGATTATGCAACTTAAATCGTTCAATTCTAACATTTAGATCTAATCATGAATCAATAGAAAATAATCTCAGATATGACAAAACTTATAAACTTCTCATACAAATCCCTAATAGAAACAATGTGTCATATTACTCTTAATCAAATCCATAAAATTTTGAGAGGAGAGAGAGGGGTTAGATCCCCTTTACATACTTTGATCTTAGATCTTTCTTCTCTTCATTTTTTCTCTCTGATCTCCTCTTTCTCTTTCCTCAAGTCCTAACCGTCAAGGTGTTGATTCAAGAAAGAAAGAGAAATGAGGTCTTATATAAGAGGAAATTATAACATTTCAACAAAAAAGTCCAAATTATTCTTAATGAAAATTAGGGGTATTACATAATACATAAATAGGTTGTCTCATAAGACAGATCGACGACAAATTTAAAATTCACATTTGTTCACGTAAATTTTAGGTCTCATATTTTCTTATGCATTAATGTATCGTGGATTTTAAAAAAAAATGCGCCCATGCATATTGATATCCCCGTTTGTATTTATATAAGAGGTAGTAGAAAACTTAAGTAGAAATCAAGAATATGCAAAGCTATGACGAGCATGCATAGAAAATGAACCCATATGAACATATGAAAGTACCAAGCAGTCACAAAAGCAAGCAAAGAACGCAAACCATGCAAGCAAGCAAAGAACGCAAACGCTGCTGCGTCCCTTCGTTGTCCGTGCACCGACAAAGCCTCCTCTCCTTGCATCTGCAGCACCTTGTGTGGGCAAGAAAAGGAGGAATGAGATATAATAAGAAACAAGGGGAAAAGAGATTTGATTACGTGGGTTACAGTCAATATTTTAAAAATCTAATCAGAAATCAAAAAATCGAGTTGAGATTCGATCAGTTCAATCAGGAGTCAATTGATTTAACCGAATTTTTATATAATAATATTATTTATAATTATTTGTGAATAATTTAATATATAAATTACTATAAAAATAATTAATCTACTTAAATAATTATTATTTTTACCGAATGTTAATTTAAATAATACTATTATTTTTATTATTATTGATATAATAATCTAAATTTAATGTCAATTCAAATTTATTACTGACATATTATTACCAGATTTTCTTTTTCTTCTATATATAAATCTCTTTAATTTTATTTGATTAATAATATATTTCCATTTTAGCAATTTCCTTTTTATTATTACTAATATAATTTTCTAAATTATTACTAATATATTATTACGAGATTCTATTCTCTTTCCATATATAATTCTCTTTTATTTTATTTAATTAATAAATTGTTTTGATTCATTTCCTCCAATCAAGGATTCAAAAACTTTCCTTTCATTTTTTTATTTGAATTTGATTTTTTTTTCCTTTTTTGTGTCCTTTCACGTGCATGACTTTCCAATTTTAATATAAATCCATTTAAACATTCAATCCACTTATCTTTCCATATTTTAATATTTTTAAAAAATAAAATTCAGGTTGAATCCGATTTACCGCTTCAACCCGATTTTTTCAATCTTTTTCCGAGCCAACCCGATGTTTTATCATTTCCGATTTTACTATTAAATCAGATTCATTTTGTGACCGGTTCACGATCGGACCGATTGAACCAGCTGGTCCGAATCGGTTTTTAGAACATTGATTACCACTGTTTTATTGAGCTTTATGGCATGATTTTCGACTCCTAATATCATGGAATTGTTTCTTTGATAGGCTAAGAGCTAGTCATTTTTTTGTGGTTGCTACATTGAAACTATAATATTTGAGTAATACTTTTACATTGTAATTTTTTAATGATTTAAAATACAAAGACTACAAGTTTTAAATACACACACATGTGTATATATATTAATCTATTGAATTATTTAACTAGACTTCATATGTTAATTAAACTATGGAAAAAGAAATAATATGCAATAGTAAACATAAATTTCTAAAGGAAAAATCAAGTCACTATCATGTTCATATCAAAATCCAAAATCGAGTAGGTTAGATAGTGGCGACATCGATCTTAGCTGTTGTTAAAAATTAAAAAGGTTTTAGGTTTGACTCCAAAGTCATCACTTCTTCAACTATGATCAAATTTTGATAATAAAATATGCATCCTATTCAAATATATTTGGGTGTCTTAATTGCTCATCCCGTACCTTGAAATAAGATTCAGAAAAAGAAGACAAGCACATGTGTAGTCTTCGCGCCGCGCCTAGCACCTGGTAATCCAGGGACCTGTTCATACCAAAGCGCCAAGCTTTTTCCATTCTATCCCCTCTCACCATCGGATAACTCAGCCAGGCCTAGATATTTTTCCACTGGTAATTAATTAATGTCTATAGTACACATTTCACTGAATCGAACAGACGTAAAATTGAAGAGGTGCCGCAATCATCATTAAATCAGTCAAGGAACAAGTTGATGATGTCTCGATCAATCAAGGCGCAAGTTTGAAGAAGTCCATTTTTTCACCAATGGCCCAGACTTGTAAAAAGAAAATAAAATAAAGCACAGCTTTCACGACTCTATATAAATGAGACCAACGTGCCAAGCCAAATGTCATCCCACGAGTTCCATCCAAGTTCAATTTACAGAAAACAAACAAAAAAGAAAAAGATGGCAATGGTGCTGGATGCCTTTGCTGGAATCCTGGCAGAGAAGCTGCTCGCCTTTGCTGGGAATGAGATCAGCATGCTGCTTGGCGTTAGGGACGGGGTCACCACTTTGAAAGGGACACTGGAGAGGCTCCAAGCTTTCTTTCGACATGCGGAGCAGAGGGAGCACGATGATCCGCGTCTGGCCGCGTTACTGAGGGAGGTGAGAGATGTCATGTATGACGCCGATGACATACTTGACACAGCCTCTGCGATGGAGCTTGAGCGCTCAGCTGCTTCGACGGTACGCTCTCTGTTCAACATGTTTCGTTCTTGCTTCCATTGTTTGGAATATAATCATGAAGTTGGTATCGCCATAGCGAGCATTAACGTTAGAATAGAAGCGATAGAAAGAAGAACAGATGCCTACGGTAGTGTTTTAGAGGTTGAACGAGCAAATTTTCATCTTGGGACAACTTCCAAAGTCTCAAGTCAAGATATTGTGGGAGCACAAATTGAGCAAGGAGCCGAAAGGCTAATTGCAGGAATATTGGAATTTATGGATGAGCCGAACTGCGTCATTTTGGCCATCACCGGGATGGGTGGGATTGGGAAGACAACTTTAGCAACAAATGTATTCAGGCATGAGTTAATAGTTTGCAGCTTTTCAAAGCGAATATGGTTGTACATATCCAAGGCCTATTCTGAGGCAAAGTTCCTTGGAGAGTTGATTAGACAGCTGGGAGGTAGCGATGTGGAAAACAAGAGCAAAGAAGAACTTACAACTCAACTAGACTCGATCCTTGATAATACGGGAAGCTTGTTTCTAGTACTGGATGACGTATGGAGTTCAGATATATGGTATAACTTGTTGAATATCCATATGGCAAGTAGAGAAAGGTTTACGATCTTAGTCACCACAAGACACGAAACTTTGGCAAGGAGCTTGAATGCCAATTATACTCACCATGTTGGGAGAATGGACAATAATAGCTGTTAGAAATTGTTGTGCAAAATGGTATTCAATGAGGACAAAGAGAATGATGAAATTCGTCGGCTCAAGACAATTGGCTTGCAAATTATTAAGAAATGTGATGGACTTCCTCTAGCAGTTAAGGGCATGGCAGGACTTTTACGGAAGCAAGAGAAGAAAATACTGGAGTGGGAAAGAGTCCTAGGTAGTGAAATATGGCGTATGAAAGAGATCGATGATCAGGTGCCAAGGGCGTTGTACTTGAGCTTCGAGGATCTTGAACCACACCACAAACAATGTTTTCTTTATTGTTCTTTACTAGCCATAAATGGGGAGATTTATAGAGATGACCTTGTCCGCTACTGGATTGATGAAGGCTTTGTAGTATCAAGACAAGATGGTTCAATGGAGGATGATGCTGAGGAATGCTACTGGGAGCTAATAGGAAGGAACCTTCTAGAGTCAGATCATAATGTTTTAAATGATGATGATGTGTACTATGCATGACCTATTACAATCTCTTGGTCAGCACTTGATGAAAGGTGAAGCAATTTGTATCAAAGAAGGTAGGAGACTAAATTCTTAGAGTCCGAGCAACTTGTTAAGGCCCCGTCGCTTGTTAATAAATTCAAATGTCCCCACGGAAACATTGACGCTCCCTGTGGATTGTCATCCTGAACTTTTGCGAGCCTTGATCTACAAAGGAAGACAAACCAAGATAGGGGATGAATTACTTCAAAGGCTCTGTAATCTACGAATCTTGCTGCTGAGTGATTTAATGATCCATGAGCTTCCTGATTCTATTGGCGACCTTCTGCACTTGAGGCATTTGGATCTGGATCGAACAGACATTACAAAGATACCGGATGCCATCGGACGCCTTGCAAATCTCCAAACCTTGAGAGCCGGTCGCTGTAAATCTTTAACCCAACTTCCTAAAACTGTCACGAGGTTGCACAAGCTGAGGCTTCTTCATGTTCAGAATACTCCACTAACTCATGTACCCAATGGAATTGGCCAATTAACGAATCTGAACACAATTACAGGCCTAGTCATTGGCCATAACGCTAGCTTAGATAGAACGACCACAGAGAGAGGTTGTGATCTAGACGACTTGCAACACCTGTGCAACCTCAGAGCTTTACGATTGCATATGTTGCAGAGGTCTGGTAATGTGGAATCAAACTCTGCGCTTGCAGACAAACAGTCCCTTAGGTCGCTAGTATTATCAGAAGTACATCACATAGGAGGAGAACCAACGGCAACAAATTTAAACACGGGGAAGATTAATATAACCCAAAGGATATACGATAACCTCTCTCCGCCATCTGGCCTCGAACAACTAATGATTCTGAACTTTCCTTGTGAAGTGTTTCCCAGATGGCTGATGTCACCTTCTTTAGGTGATTATTTCCCCAACCTAACTACTTTGACTATTAGGCATGCTGCAGAATGCCGGATGCTTCCTCCTCAACTAAGCCAATTGCCAGAGTTGAAGAACTTTCGTGTCACAGGAGCTGGTGCTGTCACTATGATCGGTCCTGAATTCTTCTCATGTCCACCAGAAGTTGTTGGATTCCCGAAGCTAGAAACTCTGAGGTTCGAGAATATGCCCAACTGGGAAGAGTGGGGATCGACATCAAGCGGCAAACCAACAAAGCTACTTCCCTGCTTGCGAAAGTTGATTATTAGTGATTGCCCAAAGCTGAAAGGCCTTCCAGAATGTCTATCTCTCGCAACCAACTTGATGACGCTTGATATCAAGAATTGCCCGAGTTTGATATTCGTGGGAAAATTTGATGCTCTACAGAGCTTGTCATTAGAGACTTCTGCAATAGATCTTCCACAGTGGTTATCAGGACTCGTCTTGCTCCATCAGTTCAGAAAGTTGGAGATGCGTTGCACTTTGGATCTGTTGAAAGATTGTCTGAGGGACGGTCCGCATTGGCACACCATTCAGAAGATTCCAAATGTTTTCATTGAAACGACCGTGGAACAAAAGAAAATATACATGCGTTACAACAGAAGGAATCCAGATTCATATCAGACTAATATCAACAGCTTGCCGTAAGTTCTCTCATTCACATCTCAGCTTTCACCATTTTTTTTGTCTCTTGAAACGAGCAAGGTCCTCTGCACAATCCATTATATCTAATGCTAATTAATTAACATCTCAGGATCAACTCAATTGGTAGCGATTCCTGAAGTTCCGAGGATTAATTTGAAGATCTCGTGCGTCCAAGAAAACATTTCTTTTCTTGGTCGTTTCAGTGTTTTTAGCATCTTCTGTATTTTTTTTTTTTGTAAATACGTATGTGATTTGTTTGTGACTAATGAGACGAAATGTGCCACTTTTGTAACGGATTAATAAAATTTGAATTGCGACTTATATATTTGTTTGTGACTTAATGTGAAATGTATCACTTCACATGATTTTATTATTATTTTTCTTTTTCAATTACGACTTATATATTTTGCACGTCAATTATTAGTCAGGAGTACGAGTATTAATATATAAAAGCTATTATTTTGAAAACCAACTATTTGATACCATATATTATTTATACGATAACTTTTTAAACTTTCTTTTAATTTATTAGCCTTATATTTTTATTTGTTTGGTATATTACTATCCTACACTTTTTTTTTATTACTTGACAAAAAGATGACTAGCTAGATTAAGGACAATGAATAGAAATTGAAGATAAATTACCCTTAGAATTTGACTTCTTTTATAGAAAAATATGTTAGAAAATTGCCAATATATTATTAGAAATAAACATAATAAAAACTCTTATGGAGAATTGTTTAATGCAATTTGTTATTTTGAATTTGGAACATGTCTCAAAATCGTATACGTATCAGTACAAAGATCACGAGAAAATGTCTAAAATGATGACTGAAAATTTATGTGGAATATTAAAAAAAACTTATTCAGTGTTTATTATGACAAACTCAAATGAAGGTGGTTCGAACGAGCCCAAGGTTATGGCACGTTCCAGTGGAAGGAAAGAGTTACAACTTACAACTAACAATATTAAATTAGATATTTTTAGATTAGCATAATTTTTTATAGTCCAAAATATAAATAATGTTCACTATTGGATTGGATCACAGTACCAATTTAAAGATCCAAAATTTGGGATTGCCTTTCACGACAATATGTGTCTTAGTTAATATATTCTTACCGTAACATAATAAATTATTTGCATCGGTGATTTTGCTGTTTTTCTAACCCGATCGATAATGAATTCAACTTGAATCTCTTGTAAGATCTAAAAATAAAATTAGCTTCTGCATTAATTGCGGCCTAAAAATAAAATGATAAAAGAATATTAATATGCAACTTACCCCTCAAATCAAACATGTAGTCATGGATATGCCACACTAGATGATTTAATCGAATTAATTGAACTCGATGACGGAGTGACCTTTAATCCGTAGATAACGTACTCTTTAGCATCACATAAATTGGATCGTCTGCAAACACTGTGTTTAGATTGAAGTAAAGAGAGGGAGGGGAAGGAAAAAATTTTTTTTCCTTGAATAAAATTTTAAAGGAGGGAATGAAAGGGAATTACCATTTCTCCTCTTTCATGCTATTTTATTTTAATTTCAAATTGAGGCGTAAAAGTTTTCTTTCATTCTCTCTTTTTTTCTTTCCCTTCATTTTTTTCACTTCCTCTTAATGAGTGTTCATCCAAATATAATGTAAGGATATATTTAGTTGGGAGTGAAAGGAGGATAAAGAAGAGGAGGAGAAGTAAACGTTTGGTTGAGTTTAAGTTTAAGAAAATCCCCTTCTTTCTTTTTTTATTTCTCTTTAATATTTTATTTTTTTCCCTCCAAATCAGATTGGAAAGAAGAGGAAAGAAATATTTAATATGTGTCTTTATTTTTTATCAAATAAATTAAACGTATAACTATATACATGTAAAAAATAAAATCGTTTAAATAAAATAATCACTTAACATTCATTCTCTTCTCATACAGGAATAATTATTCACCGTCATTTTCTTATATTTTCTTATTGTCATTTTTCTTTTCACTTCTTACCTTCACTTTTCTTTAATGAATTTTGAAACAAACTTTGTTTTAATGAATTTTGAACCAAACATAAACAGATCCTCAAAGCTGACTTAAAAAAAACATTACCTTATTAAACACTTTACCTATATTATGCATACGATTCTACTAACGCTCGAACATACTAATCCTGTCATGAGCGAAAAAAAAACATTGCTTAATAAAAGATTATTAGGTATTAAATTTTTAGTGAGGTGGATTATCCTTTTGCAGCCTCTGCCTTAATTTTTAATTTTTCAATATATTAAAATATAAGTAAGAATTAAGTTTGGGTTTCCGTAAGTATTTTTTATAAGTTATTTTGACACTTGCTTAGAAGTGGTGGTTGCTTTGCCTTCATATTGGCCTTCAAGTATAGGGTTCAATTTAAAAAAAGTATAGGGTTCAGAACTGGCCTTCAACTATTTTTCCAGGTCCACCCCGTGATATATCTAAAAATTCAAATAATTGTGTTTAGTTAAAAAATATTATCAAATAATACATATATTTCACTAAAATTCCTTTTATTATTAAAATATACTTTATAATTTAGTTGAAACAATGTCACGTCCTAAAATTTACCTATGTGCAAATTAACTTAATCAATAATTAATAAAATTATTTACTATAATTCTATCTAATTTGACTGCAATATTATATTAATTTTATCATAATTAATCCTTATGGCTACTCGGGGATAATAATTGAATCCAAATTAATAATGAAGATATCCTAATTATTTTTAATCTAATAGAGAGCAATTAAGGTAATGAGCTAAATTTGGGTAGAATTATTTTGTCAATTGTGCCATTTGATCTAAAGTGTAATTTAATTGAAATACTATCGTTATGTCTTAACAAATTATATCAAGTATCTTTTAATTAATTAGCTTGTTAATTCATATAAATACTTAATGTGCACGTACACTTTTCTGAATTTGACACAATTTACATCGGAAAATAACTATCATTTTAAAGTAACTAACTAAATTAATCACACAATTTTGTGGGCATAATAAAATTCTAATAATTCATCTTACACTTAGTTAATGATAAGTGTCTTTGTTTACTTCTCCATTTCATCAACTTGATAAAAGGTAGACTGAACCGACATTAGCTCCCTATGATATCAGCCATATCAACCAACCGCCTTATTATCCATGTGTCTTAAAATTTGACTATCATGTTTTGCTACCTGTCTGTATAGTTATCCATATTTTCCCATCACCTCAAGTTGCACAAAAAAAAAAAAAGGAAATACGTATATAATTATATCCCTATTGGATGTGGGTGGAATGATGACAAAGCTAAAAATCTTATGATGTGTTCACTATATTTTCATTGAACATTATATATTGTCTCTAAAAAAAATTGACACTTGTTAAATTATCAACATTATACTTTACCTTATTTAGTATGCATAAGTAATATATTCGGTAATTTATATTAGTTATTTATAAGAAAATAGAGATTTATTAGTCAATATACAATTTTTACCAATATACACATAATCAAAATAATTATGGTTAAATACGTAAATTATTTTGAACTTCGTAAACTTAAATCACAAATATATATTCTCACTCACAAAATTAAAATTTATAAAATAATTAGTATATTTTTAAAATATGATAATAACATAGTCATAAAAATTAACTAATATTTATTTGATTACTTTTATAATTTATTTAATTATTAATATAATTTATTCAACGTGTTTTAAAATTTATTTAAATAAAATTATAAAGGACAAATGCAAAAAGTGAAATTAAAAATATTACAAATGGTAATGTGGATTGTCTCTCATTTCATAGGCAATCTGCATCGTCACTTCATAAGCAATGTGAGCAATGTAAAATATTCATTACTTGTCACAAATGAATATGATAATGTGGTGGATCCAGATAATTTAATTCATAATCTATAAATATTACCTATAGAGAAGCGCTCCATTATGTGTTTGAAAAGTTGTGTGTAAATTGATAAGCATATGTCTTCACATCCAGGCAGAATTAGTAGGATGGAATAGAGATTGTGCTATAAATGATATTCTTATCATTAAAGTATGAAATTTGTGTGTTTTACATATGACTTAATGAAGGTTTTAGTCCAATTGGAATCATTTCAAAAGAAGTTGAATGGTAAAAGATAAAAATGTTGCAATAATTACATATATGCCTATTAGATTTTAAAACAGAATCTACGTATATGTCACCACAGAATTTTATGAGAATTATATTAGATAATAAAAATTATGAAAGTAATGAGATTTACTCTCTTGTGAGTCTAGTTTCTTTGATCTTTGGAATCAAATTAATTGGATATTCCATAGAAAAAAAATTATGTGTTTATGTTTAAAGGACTATCATCGGAGGTGGAGACAAGCTTTTGTCGTAGAAAAGGACTCGTTGACGCCTCACTCTAATACTAGTAAAGGAAAAGGAGAGAGGAGATAATGTATTTGGGGGCTCCTAATGTCATGCTTCGTCAACTTCTTCATCCAATTTGGCCAAATTAATAGGGGAACTCGACACGTTCCTTCACCATCAATCACATTCACCAATTGTGCCTCCCATCAGTGCCACGATCAACGTTGTCCTTCTACCAATTCCAAGCGATTGAATCACCCATTAATGGCTTGTAATAAACAAATTCCTATCAATCATGTTCGACTCCTTTAATTTCATATCGAAGATCTCAGCTACGATTCCATAACTATATTTGTCACATAGAGATAAAAAGCATAATATATGAGTTAGGAAAGATTAAGTTAGATAAATATCTTTATTATACTTAAAAAATATTTCTTTTTTATTTGATTCAGAACAAATAAATGCATAATATGATCAATTATTTTAAACCATTCTAAAAGTATCAATTTGGTGAATTTAGTTTTAAGTCATATGATGGATTTATAGACATAATCTAACCTTATTTAAATTATTAAAATAATATCCAAATAAAATGTAAACTTTTTAAACTCACCTAATTTCAAGTTAATTTAATCCACACTTATAATTCACTTAGACTTAGACTTGGACTCGTAGCATTATTCACTTGTGATACTATAATTGTCATGATCTCAATTTAAACCTTAGTTTAACTTGCAACTCGAGACCTATTACCAATAATCATGTATAGTTTATGGAAGAATGTTATAATTTATTTAGAAAATATAATAATTAAGATATTCAAACCACGCAATATGATATGATATTATATCATTGAGAGCAAGTAGCACTAAATACTCTTTACTTATATAAAAATAGTATCACATATTACAAATAAACTTTTTTCTCTTGTTCTAATACTATAGAGCAAAATACTTCTTCTTAAAGGGACTCAAAAGATCTAAGGCCCATATAATATTTTAGAGCAATATATACTATAGAGCAAAATACTATGTCATTACCTCATATCATATAATATTATCTTTTTACATGTGTTATCATATCATATTATTTGATATCATGTCATATCATCTTTTATAATAGATAATTACACACATAGCAATTAAATCACTTTACGTCTGCACATAGCATCTATTCATATAACATATAATTTCATATCATATTATGTAACATATAATCACACAAAAATCATCTAAATTCACATAGTGTATGTTTTTATAAGCACAAAGACTGTGTTCTTATTTACATATAATAAACTACATGATGAATAATATAAAACGCATATCAATTAGTGTATAACTTCTATTCATGTGAAATAAAGTTTTAGTGATTGAAGACTTCATCAAGTGTAATAATCCTAAAACTCATTATTTCACTCATTATAAAATGACTGCAGAAAATTATAGAATTAAATTGTATTCTTCTTCACTTTAGAACTGTAATAGACTGTATAGTAATTAGTATAAAATCCATAACTTTCCAAATGTACATCTTATCACATGGAGTCAAATGTTTAATAAAACTAGACTTCATGAGCTTGAAATAATATTCACCTTATACTTTTTATTATTCTATATTAATTTAAAAAAAATTTCTAAATCTAGACATGTTCTGTCATAATTCTGAACTTAAATATATGAAGCCCCAATGATTTCTTATTGAATTATTGCTTTTAAATCAGGTAGAACTGGCCAAAACCATTCTAAGTAAAATGGCCAAGGTAAAAAAAAATAACAAATTAAAATTTATTTTAGCACATGGTCTACTCTTGTGGCCTATTTCATAGTGAATGTTTTACTTTCACTTTTTGGTACCTTCAATATAGACTATTCACTTGTACTTATGTTTCTTTTATTATACTTATTTAATAACTAAACTTTTTCAATATTATTAATGTGTGGCTATTTATTTGTACAATTTTTTTAACAATTGATTTTTCCCATTCTTTTTATTTATAAATATTAAATTATTTTATATACATATTTTTTTCTTCTCATTTTATATCATTTTAATTTATAAAACAATCACAACAAAAAAATTGGCGATTAGCGACTCAACATAGGAGATGCTAGGGAGGCGTTATTACATCTCCGTTGCGAAGAGCGTCTCTTTCGCATCTAACTACGCCGCAATATTGAGACTCTGGAAATCGGTGACTAGTGGCGTCGCACTAGAGTCAAAGATAATGAGACACAACTAGCGCCCCTTGTTGACGCTATATCGACGTTATTAAGATGCTACGTTTGCGGCTGTGTGAAGCAGGAGCGCGTCATTAAGTCGACGCGCAAGGGGCGCTAGGTTTGAGGCGCTATTCCGATGCCCATGTGTCGCTACGGTAGTGCTAGGAGGGCGCCAAATTGACGCAAATATAATCGTGCATGCGTCACCAATGAGACGCTCAGAGGGCACAAAGTGCGATATATTTAAAGCCGCGTCGACATATTTTGCGACGCCAATGAGACGCTATGGAGTCGCTACTTGCACATTTTTTTTACCCGTCCCAGCCTCATTTTTTCCCTTCCCACACCCATAAAAATTATAATGCATCTCAAAATGCATTGATATTCATCACAGGCAATATAAAAGCATCACAGGTAATATAAAAGCATAACATGCAATATAAAACCATCAAAGACATAATATATAAGAATACGAAAACTATTAAACCGAACTAACAAACTATATGTATGTATAAGTCTATAAGTAACAAATGCATAGTTTGTTTTCTATCCTAGGTTTGGGAGTTATTGTTATCATTGCGGACGTTCGACCCAGACGTGCTCGGTCCATGGCCTTGCGGGGATGAATTATGCGTTGGGATCAATCCCTGAATCGCCTGCAATAGAGGAGCTAACTGCTGCGACACCTGCTGCGATATCTGCGTCGATAACTACTGTGATAGCTACTGTGATAGCTGCGTCATATCAAGTGCAGCGGATGAGCTCGGAGCAGATGCACCTCCTGCATATCCTTCGATCCTCCTAGGTATCTGAGCGGTTGTACCGAGGCCACGCAAGTATTCCCCTCGTGTTGTGCCGGCCACCTCCTCGCAAACAGAAGGGTCCTCTATGAAATAGAAAAATTATACAATCATATCATATATAATTTATATATCAAGAAACACATAAATTAAAAGTATGACTAAACCAACGAAGAAATAATACCTGGTGGCTGAGCATTCGGATCATCTCCATACTTTTCAGTCATTTTCGCATTATATTTATCCTATAAAATTTAAATATTATGTATTTAAAAAATAGTGCAACAACCAAATGACCATATCATGAGACTTACCATAAGCCTACGAGCAGTGGATGTAACTAAATCGTTTGTCTTCCGGCTCTTATGCGTGGCCTCATAGACCACACGAAAGTTTAAGTATAAGTCAAAAGTTTGATAAATTGAATTTATATATAAATTACCATGCGCCGTCGATGCTCGTCAAATCGCATCGATCCCCTTGTGTAGATGTGGGCCTCGGGCTTCGAAAGACGGTTAACTCTTGCCTTTTCCGACTTTCTTTGCCATCGTTCATCCGTCCTTTTGTGAACATCAAATACTTACACTTTCAAAAAACCTTAATTTTCATAAAAATAATGTAAAAGTATACATACTTACCACTTCCTACAGATGGACTCCCAAATCGAGCACCTAATATGTCTTGGGCATCTTTGTATGCCCTGCTCCAAAGTGAGGCCGGCGGACGTGACGACCTTGCGAAACTTGTATAATCGATTTCAGAGACGTTTCGCAGCGACCTCCTCAAAAGTTCTCCGAATCATCCCTAAACTAAGATTCGGATGAAACTGATTTGCCTCCTACAAATAGAACGTTAAAACTTAGTAATTTTAAAATAAATATAAATCGAATTATGCAACCCAAATAGAAGATCGTAACGTAAATGTTCGAAACATGTCATCTCGCACTTGAATTGGGACATCTTTCCAGGATCCTACCCCTTCCGACAAGTGGAAAAGAACAAGAGCACTGGCATCCCGCACGGTACTAACGGGTATGAAAGTAGTCTTGTCAATTACAAAGAAGAATTAATTTTCAATGATGATCAAAACTATAACAAGTAATCTATACAAATTATTTAACTTACGGTCGAGCAATATTATTCACAGTGACCACCCCATTATCGGGTAACCCCTCTTCATTATTCGAAGAGGAATCATCATCTGGTACAGTTGGGGTAGGCTGTGAAGGTCCGACATCAACTACAGGCCCTAATACATAATAAATCATTAGTGTCATACCAAATTAAAATTATGATAATTGATAGATGTACAGTAATGTTCTCACCTCAATTGATGTGTACCGCATGACCAGTAGCTGTCCGCTCGTCTGAATGAATTGAGTCAGGTGCTTGTGCTATCGGCGGCGTAGCAACTGACATTATTAAAAAATAATTAATATAATTAATTGAGAAATGTCAATAATAATAAATATATCACCTAGCGTAAGATGTCGCTCGCCAACGCTAGATTGTGGTGAAGCGTCTAATATTCTCGACGGTGGCGGTGGGGTAGCAACTGTCATTATAAGAAAATATATAAAATTTGGCTCCTACATAAAATTAAGTAATATACAAAAAATAACTTGGTGTGACATGACGATCGTCGTCGTGCGATCGAGACGTACTGACTATATTCCCCGTCGACGATGGAGCAACTGTCACAAAAGCAAAATATTTAAAAAACTCTATCTCCTACTGTCTATTGTCTACAATGTGTCACGTACCTGGAGTGATACGCTGAGCAGACCCACCAATGGATCGTCTACAATGTGACGATCCGGCTACGTGTCCCGTCAGCGACAGAGGAACTGATATTATTAAAAAAGGAATTTAACTATTATAATCAAATATAAATAAGCAGTTCACAATAAATATATTACCTGGTGGTTGTGATGGCTGACTCATCTCGAGTGAACGCTTGGAAGAGCGAGATGACCCAGATGCTCGACCCCTAGTAACCATGATTGAAAAAAAAAAGAAACTTCTCTTATTATCGGTAACCATATATAACTTAAAAAAAGTAAAAAGCTTATGTCATTATAATAACTACGGGATTCATTCGCTTGTTTCGTATTCTGATTCATTTTCATCATCTTCATCATCGTCGCTATAATCTTGGTTCGAGTCATCATCAATGAAATTATCGAAGTTCACATCTCAGAGGTCATTTGAATTGAACTCTTCCATTGGCTCAGCGTCATCGACCAATTGAAAATTCTCCACTCCATCGGCCACATCAATCATCTCATTCACTCTATCTTCTTGATAGTAATCGTCCATGGGCACATCGTTGTGTACGGATGATGTTTCATTGTCATCTACCATTATTTCTGCTAAGAATAGTATACTCCTCACCTTGCATGACGCCCACCATTCATCCTTGGTTCTTTTCGATGGATACTTAGTGTAATACACTTGTTGTGCTTGTTCTGCCAATATGAATGGATCGTATGATAGAAGTCACGATCGAGTGTTAATATCCATCAATTTAAATTTATGATCGATTCGAACTCCTTTCTCTGGATCGAACCAACGACATTTTAGCACCACGACTTTGTTAGATTTTTCCAAATAAGATAATTCTAGAATGTCTTCTATAACACCGTAGTAATCAAAGACGTCGTCCCCGTACATGCCTCCTAAAACACATATGTCGCTATTAATAGTTGAATGTTGTTGGCTATATTCTTCTGTATAGAACCGATATCCATTGACTATGATGCCGCAGTAGCTAAGAACTTGTTTCTTTGGGCCATGACCGAGATCTCGTATTTTGTTCTTTATGACTGAGCCATTAATAGCCTACAAAAAAATAACTAAAAATTTTATTAAAAGTTACGAACTTATAACAATTAAGAACAAACGGAAAGATTTCTCACTTCACATCTCAACCAATCGGCAAAACATTCATCTCGTAGTTTCAATAACTCATCGTTTGAAACTAACAGATTGATTTATCATTGTAATTCTTCAAATTTCCTGAATAGTTTCAATTAATACAATCACATAGCAACAATTAGCTTTAAATTATATAACAAATTAGAACAAATTGCTTTACTCGAGATATGACGTCACTTCGAGACAATTTGCAAGAATATAATTCTCAACGGCGGTGAGATCTTTGTCATTCAAGATAATTTTGCGTTCTGCACCAAAAAGTCGACATGAGTACTTGAAGATGGATAGAATATTCATGTCAACTTCTCCTTCACTACCATCATCATTTTTTGGAACTTGGGTGTGTCGTGATTGTATGTGTGGCTCAAAGTATTTTGAAGTGAAGTTTGACACCTCCTCAATGAAATATACTTCATATATGGAGCCTTCAATTTTTGCCTTATTCTTCGCCTTCCTTTTCAAATATAACATGCACCTTTCAAAAGAATACATTCATCGATACTGAACCAGACTAGCAATTTTTGTTTTAGATGGAAGATATACAATCAAATGTTTCATCACATCAAAGAAAGAAGGTGGAAATATCTTCTCAGCCTTGCACACGGTAATCACAATAGAAGTCTCTAACCGAGATATGTCTTCTTTCTGAACGATGGATGCACAAAACTCTTTAAAGAACATAGACAATTCTGTTAAAACCTCCCAGAAGGCCTTTGGCAAAAGTTCTTTAAAGGCAATTGGAAATAGACTTTGCATAAAAATATGACAATCATGATTCTTCATCCCGTGTTTCTTCCCATTGTCCAAGTTAAAACAATGAGATATGTTTGATACATATCCGTCGGGGAATTTCAATTGCTTTATCCATTCGGAAACCACTTTTTTTTTATCATTGCTCAAGACATAAGTAGCTTTTGGTTTTTTGCATTTACCATTTTGAAGATGAATGATATCTAACTCTGGTCTTTTGCATATTAATTTCATGTCTTCGCGAGCCTGTATACTATCTTTTGTTCTTCCTTTAACATCCATAATAGTGTTGAAGATGTTGTTAAATACATTCTTCTCCACATGCATGACGTTCAAGTTATGAAGTACCAAGTTTGAAGACCAATAAGGCAACTCCCAAAAAATACTTCTTTTCTCTCAATTATGTTCACATCCAAACATAATTTGCTTTTAATTATCGTCCTTCAGTCCGAATGAGACTTCACTAAGCTTGTTTACTTGCTCTAGCAATTCTTTTACTGTCAAATGAGTTGGACACAAAGTGTTCTCTGATGTATTTTTTTAAAATGAGTTTCGATCATGGCGCATCGAATTCTCCAATGGCAGAAACATCCTATGATAATCAAACCAGCAAACTTTCCTACAAATTTTCAAATAAAAAGATTTCGTATTCTTTCCACATATGGGACAAGCAAGTTTTCCTTTTGCTTTTTAGATTTGTCATAGGTAACCACGCCATCCTCTCACAACATCTTGAGTTCGTCAATTAAAGGTCTTAAGTAAACATCTAAACTTTTACCAGGAGATTGAGGACCCGGAATCATAACATGTAAGCAATATATTCTCTCGTCTCATACACATGCTTGGAGGCAAATTATACGATGTCACAAAAATAGGCCAACATGAATAAGTAGTACTCGATGAGCCAAATGGTTTGAAGTCATCGGTGCAAAGTCCTAATCTAACATTGCGTGATTCCGCAGAAAAATCCGGATGAAGTGCATCAAATTGTCTTCATGCCTCCGCATCGGTGTAATTGAATTTTGATCTTCACGTGCCCCTTCTCTGTGCCACCTCATAAATGATGCAGTTTTTCAGAAAGAAATAGTCATTATAATCTTGGAACAATCGGAAAGTATCTAAATATTGCATTTGCCACATTTTTTTTCGAACTTTGAGTATTCTTTTTCGACTTGAATATGTGCTCACCACAAATAGAACAACTCATAAGTGAGTTGTTTTCCTTGTAGTACAACATGTCATGATTGCAGCATGCATCAATCTTCTGATATTCCAATCCTAAATCTCTCATCAACCGTTTGCACCTATAAAAATGTCCCGATAATTTGTCGGAAACTAGAAGCATACTCTTAATAATGGCAAGCATCCGGTCAAAACAACTTTCGCTCATATTAAATTCTGATTTTAAGTTTATTAGTTGTGCCACTGCAGAAGGTGTAGTTTGCTTTACGCGTCCATCCCATAAAAGTTCATCTGCCTCTTCGAGAAGATTATAAAACTTAGAAGCCGAAGGATTCGGGTCTTCTTCAATCGATGTGGCTTTATCATTTCTGAAACGGAGAACATTAAGCCAAGTAATCAAATTCGTGTACTTGAAACGTGTGATTTTGAACTTACGGATTAAGTCCAAAATCACATATTTCAAGTACTTCATCGTCGAATCATAATCTCATTTTATCACTAAGAATGTGGAAGTACATGAATTAGTTCATAAGTTAACAATTAACATAAGTTAACTTCATCGTTGCTATATGAATAAGTAATACTTAAACTTAAGTAATACTTAACTTAATTCCTAAGAGATGATACTTCATATTATAATTTATGTTCTTCCGCGAAGACTAGCTTGATCCAAAGAGATCATATTTAACTTAATTCATAACATGAATAAGTAATACTTAACTTAACATGAATAATTAACTTGATTTAACTTCATGCATTAATAATTAACTTAATTTACATGGTGGCGGACTAGTACCTTCTTAACCGGAGGACGGCGAAGGACGGCAGTGGAGGCGGAGGGCAGTGGCGACGGAGGCGGACGTTGGTGGCGGTGGAGGGAGGACGTGGCGGAGGGCGGACGAGGCGGCGGTGGACGCAAAGGGCGGCGGCAGAGGCGAAGGGCGGCGGAGGCACCCTGCGATGGCGGTGGAGGGCAATGGAGGCGGAGGAAGGAGGAGGAGGAGGAGGCGAAGGGCGGTGGTCGAATGAGAAGGGCGGCGGCGGTGGAGGGCGGACGAGGCGGAGGGAGGAGGAGGATGAGTCGAATGCGAAGGGCGGTGGAGGCGAAGGGCGGCGGCGGTCGAATGTGAAGGCGAAGGCGAAGGGCGGAGGGCGAATGCGAAGGCGAAGGGCGGCGGAGGCGAAGGGCAGCGGCGGTCGAATGCGAAGGCGAAGGCGAAGGCGAAGGGCGGAGGGCAAATGCGAAGGCGAAGGGCGGCGGGCGGCGGAGGCGAAGGACAGTGGTGGTCGTCGGGCGTCGGATGAGGCGAAGGGCAGAGGCGACAGTGGAGGGCATCGGAGGTCGGGCGTCGAGGCACGTCGGGCGGGCGGGATGAAACGAAGGTAAACAGTAAAAGTGAAAATGAAGAAGAGGTGTTAGGGATTTAAGTATTTTTTTAGCATCGCAATACAACGCGACGCTATGTAGACGCCATATAAGCGCCGACATTGTCAAAATTCGAATAGAGCGGCGCTATAGAGAAGCTAATGTGTCGCTAAGATAATGTAGCGACACCATAGCATCGTCGGACGTCTCAATGGTGTAGCGTCTCATGATCGCGACTCCATTGAGACGCTCATTGAAAGTTTTTTTGTCAATTTTTTTTAGTATGTATGAAATTCTATTTATCAATGTAACGTCTCATCGCATTGTGCCCCCTTCCAATTGTTTTATTTTCTTTCGATAATCTATCATGTATGTCTACGTGTGGGAGATTAAGTTACAACAATGTGTTTATTTACATATATTATAAATATATATGTGTATGTATATGTCTATACATGTGCGAGTCATATATATATAGATAACGTGTATATGTATACGTATTCAAAGTGAATATATATATGTGTATTTGTTTATATGTGTCAGATTAGGTTATAATAATATGTATATATGCACTTATTATATATAAGTATCAGCATATACGCGTATTTATATATCTATATGTGCTCGATTGAGCGAGGGGTAAAAAGTCGGCTTAGGAGGCGCAATACAGATGACATTGAGTCGTTAGCTTCATTTAGCGACACCGTAGCGCTGAACTAGCATCTAAAACCACATGGCGTCTCGAGCATGCGACGCTAGAGAGACGCCCATAGTGTCACCATAGCGTCGACACAAGCTGCGGCTCTTGTTGAACACTAGGTAGACACTATTGAGTGTCTACTGTGACGCTAAAATATCACTCACTTAATCAGCCATCGTAATCTCATGATTAAGTATATAATAATAATATATGCATAATTAATATATTATATATATTATATGTATAGATAACATAAATAATATAGGTAACAAATTATATATTTAGGAACACTCTTATCATGTAAAATACATATATATATATAATCGTGGAATTAATACATATATATGTTGATAATATGCTATTAATAATATATTGATAATCGTGTAATTAATACTAATATAATATTTAATGAATTTATTGATTGACATATAGTATATAGTGTTTAAATATATAAACTAGCGTCTCAATAGGGTCTCCTTTGTTTGAGACGTCATATAGGGTCGCTTTAGAGCCTTCAGACTTGAGACGCTAGAGTCCCGTCTAAAGACGTCGACGCCAAAACGGCGCTAGGTGCTGCTGCGCATTTGCAGTTCATGGCGCGAAATACTATTGTCTCTATTGCGCTAGATTTAACGTCAACCCACTGAATAGCTAAGAAGACGCTATCGAGAGGCACGTAGCGTCTGATTGGCGTGACGCAAAGTTGACGCTATGGAGGCGCTAGTGGCGTCTATATAGCGTCCCAATTTTTGGCGGCGCTACCATGCGTCGCTAAGCGCAATAACGATTTTTCAATAATTGTGACTTCATTTTTCATATAAAATCTCAATATTAAAAATTATTAAATACTAGTATAAATTTATTAGCTATTAAGTTTTATTTTTTAAATTATAATATTTTATTATTATTTGGTCAGTCGAGAAAGTGACTTATCTGAATCGAAAGTGACTTATCCAATTCTTTTTTTTTTCAGTGAAATATGGAGGCAAATGCCTCTTAGTTACAAAAACAAATGAAGGTTAAAAGGAGGGTACATAGGCCCCAATTGCGTCTCCGAAGAGAAACCTCCCTAAGATACATGGTGGGTAGGAGAGGTTGTGTTCATGTAGCAATGATCTCCTTGCTAGTCAATGCGCTTCTGTTAATACGTGGGTAAAGGTAACTTGAATGCCTGTTGTTGAACTGATGGTCTCATGGCACGATGCTAGCAAAGATGATGTCCGAATGGGGCAATGTTGTTGAGAAGGTCAATAGCCTCCTTATAGTCTGTCTCTTGGCAAACTTAATGTCCATGAGGATGACCTGCAGCTCGGCTTTGAGAGTTGGTTGAAACAAAGCTTTCATCCAACAACATATCTTATGCCTCTGTGTGTGTGTGTGGTGACAGTGAGGGTCGTCAATACATGAATTGAATGCATTGCAAATATAATATGAGCTTTCCAATAGGGAGGGAGGAGATCGTAATGAGGCCTCTCGATCCTCGCCCCCCTCTCAACTCTTCCAGCTCTACCAATCTCTCTAATGCCCAAATCTCTCTAATGCCCAAATCTCTCTCAACCCTTCCAGCTTTGTTGTTCTCCCTAGTGGAGCCCGAGGGGAGCAGTCTGCTCGCACTTCCTAGTCGGAAGTTGTCAGGCGTCAGGCTCCCTCTCGACGCCTAAAGGAGATCATCACTGGGGAGGTGGTCATCCCATACATGGAAACTGCTCAACGTTCGAAAGACCTCCTGCTCTGCTTGATTGGAAAGCACTTGGGAAGCTCGGAGCTCACCTCATCTGCTCATGTTGATCTATCTCACTTATGGAATCTTCAGGGACACCTCAAAGTTGAAGGTTTGGGAAACTCATGCTACATGTTCATCTTCTCTAACCCTGGGGGCCGCTTGCAGGTGCTGACGCAAACCCCTTGGATAGTGTTCGGCTCCATGTTGCATGTCATAGTCGCGCCACCTTTCTTTCGGCCATATGAGGACCTTCTGGCTACATCCCCAGTCTGGATTAGGCTCCTAGGACTTCCATGGGAGCTTTGCAACTAGGAATCTATAAAACGTATTGTAGGGGCCTTAGGGACACCTCTCAAGGTAGATGACCAAGCTTCTGTCCAGATATGCATTGAAATCGATTGTTCCAGACCGCTTAAGCAAGGCATTTGAGTGAAATTGTCTAATGGTAAAAAATTCTTCCAACAAGTTTCTTATGAAAACTTGCATACATTTTGCTTCATATGTGGAATTACGGTCATTGATTAGAAGTTTTCCTTGAAGCGCCGGACGATCTGACGGAAGGTGGGGAACATGGCTTGGGAGTACTTCTCTACGGATCATGAATGCAAGCTTTCTAGAATATTCGTAGGTCAGGGAACTCCCAGATGGATCGAGACAGATCGGTGACGTCGGCGCAGCCTTACAATGGCCTGTAGGAACCTCGTCAGCGAGAAAGGTCCACCACCCTCTTGTAGCAGTCATGTGCCCTTGGAGTATTACCAAGGGATACATTTGTCAGTAGCTTGACTGTCGTAGATTTCCAAGGCACTACATCGCAACCGTTGAACCCACTACAGCATGCCCCCCCACATTTTTGTGTTGTTGGAGGCTTCTATGCCATGTGATCCTCTGACGTGTGTCCACCAATCCACCCAGGCGAATCACTCATCTGCGGCCTCCACACAACCAACCCCATGAATGCATCTGATGGCTCAGTTCCTCCATGATCTCTCGGATCGTCTAATCCACTACCACATACAGAGGTATGTTCGGAATGCTCTATTTCCCATCCCTCTCTTTCTCCTAGAATGCTGCTACCGAATAATCCCCCCAACTCTTCGGTCACCATGGCTCTAATCCCTCCACACTCGATTCCACATCTTGGAGAGGGTTCCTGCCCTCATCCGTACTCTAGCTCACTCATCCGCCCAGGACACCCCTAATCTAACATCAGGTGTGACCTTGGAGGTCAGTCATGGTTGACCAAGTCTTGGAGTTGGAGACTGATTATAAACATCATGCAGGATATTTGTTTTGGTCTTAGAAAATACATTGGCACCGGTAGACATACTAGTATCATGTTTGATCTTTGGATTTTTAATACTAGTATCATGCTTGATCCTTGGTTTTCTAATATGCTTTCTTGCCTAAATTTGTTAATGTAAACATTCTGTTAGATACAATGTGTGTTAGCCATCTACGAATGAATTCAAGTTGGAACGTGCGTCTTTTGAGGGATTGTTTTCGCACTTTCCTAGCCACTCACATTCTTTCTATTTTGCTGCCCTTCTCCTCTTTAGCCAAGGATGATAAGTCGATTTGGACTAAGGATTCACATGGTGAAGCCAACGCTAAGTCCGTGTACTTCTCACTTAGTCTCCCAGAAGCTCATGCACAACATTCTTCCCACATTAAATATGTTATCTCACTTGGATTCCAATTTTAACATTGCTTGTCCACTTTGTGGTGTCTCTCATGAAACTGTTCCACACTTATTTTTTGAGTGCCCCATGGCCTTGGATCTTTGGACTCTCTTTGCCTTCCTTATAATCTTGTCCTCTTTTCATCCTGGTCACATGACGATTGGATCCTTGATGGGGGATTTTGACCGCCTCTTGGCTACTCGTCTGCGGTCTCTTATGACTTTTTGCTTATGAGCAGGGATGGACCCATTCAATGTTGGGTGGGAGGTGGGGGATGGTGCAGAACTTTTTGAAATTTTATTACTATATATTATAATATAATATACATATGTATAGAAGTTTTAATAATATGGCCCCTCCCAATTTAAGAAAAGATTGGAAAAGGTAACATGTTAGTTTTGGGCTCCACCTCCATATTGATAAATGGGAAGAAGAAAAGGCATACAGCTGAAAATTTTTATATATTTTTAAATATAAAATAAAAATAGGGGTTGTGCACATGTGGTCCCATGGTATGATAGTAGGTGGCAGCTGCTGCTGAAGTTGTGTTTGGGTTTGCTGGTTCAGTGGAAAGCAGACAACGTTTTGGAGAGGAGTAAGGGGCGCAGAGCAAGAAGACAAGTGGGGAAGAAGACAAATGACTAAGTGAGGGCGTGAGGCAACAATGAAAGGATTATATAATAAGATTTATTTCTTATGTGTTAGATAATAAGGATTAAAAACTTATTTATTTTTATAATTTCTTATGTATTTTCAAGGACGAAACCTATTTTTGTAATCTCTTTCAATTTTTTTATCTTTGGATTAATTACAGTTTTGAACTCATATTTTTTTTGTCCTTTGCATCTTTGAATGAATATAAAAAAATTTGAACAGTAAATTTATTGACATTTAAATAATTAAATCATTAAGGATTTTCCACTTATTAATAAACTTTGGTCCCATTCACTTCACCATTTTCATTATTCAAGTTCATATTCTTCATTTAGTGGAATCTATTCGCATTCAATATGTATTACGTATTGTATTAATCTAATGAGATTTATTGGTATATGTTGCTTATACAAGATGCAAAGATCATGCAAAGCTCGTAGTTGCGCAATTATCTTTTGTAATTTGCCTGTGAATTATGCAATTATGTACATAAGAGAGTTTATAATAGAAAACTGCTATTATTTTAAAGAAGTGACAAGAAGCAAGAAATCATATTAAAATTTTCCTATGATCCTATCATGATCTTTATTGTCCATTTATTTGATTTTTATTCTTCATTTACTTGGTCTTTATTGTCCATTTACAGATTTTAATGAAGCATAAACATTGCGGATTGCATTGAGCTAAATATATTATTGCGAAAGGCAAATTAAATACACTCTCTTGATTGGTGTTTTATTGATATTAATTTTAATTTGTTGAATACTTTTTTTAATTTCATACATATATATATATATGTTTAATTTTTACAACTTTCTATTTCTTATAGATGAAAAAGACATCAACTATTTTCAAAATAAAGAATGTTGAGACATCAAATTCAACCGAGCAATCAAATATTTCCACTCATGTTGATCATTTGGCTTCTAATAGCAATCCAACAAAAACTCAAAAAATTACTATTGGTGAAGCATTTGATATTAATTTATTAGAGAGTGATTCGAGTGTACGACAATAAATTTGAGAGTACCCTATAGAAATGCGAGATAAAATTCGAAGAGCTTATATTAAAGTTGGTCCATATCAACGTATCTTTTCAAAGTATCCAAAATCTGGAGAAAAAACATCAGAGATCATTACAAGCATCATGGTATAAATTATTTTCATCCTGGTTGGAATATTCTCCAATTAAAGATGTAGCATTTTTCCTTCCTTGTTTTATATTTCACAAGAAAGATGGACGTCCTGGATTAAATGCTTTCATTGTAGATGGATATCGAAATTGGAAAAAGGTAAAGGATGGAAAAAATTGTGCACTTTTGCCACATATTGGAAAAGATCTCAATTCTCCTCATCATAATCCTGAAAGAACATGGGTGGATCTTCTTAATCAATCTTCACATATTCAAATGCAAATTCAAAGGTATACATCTCAACAAATTATTGAAATAGAATCAGGTTAAAGTCTTCTATTGATGTAACAAGATGGCTTGCATGTCAAGGATGTGCTTTCAGAGGTAATAATAAATCTAAAGCTTCACAAAGATCAAGAAATTTTTGCCAACTATTGAATTTGATAGCATCTTATAATGATGAAGTTGAAAAAGCTCTAGACAAAGCTCCATATAATGCTTCTTACACTTCACCGAAAATACAAAAAGAAAATTTGCAAGTTTTGTCAACTAAAGTGAATAAAGCCATTCGTGAAGAAATTGGTGATGCTAAATTTTACATTATAGTTGATGAAGCTCGAGATGAGTAAAAGAAATAGCAAATGTCTATTGTATTAAGATTTGTCGACAAAAATGGATGTGTGAAAGAAAGATTTTTTGGACTTGTGCATGTAAAGGATACTGTTGCACATGCATTAAGGGATGCAATCTTTTTGGTCTTATCACAACAGAATCTTAACATTCAAAATATTCGAGGACAAAGCTATGATGGTGCAAGTAACATGAGAGGTGAGTGGAATGGGTTGCAAGCTTTAATTTCAAATGTATGTCCTTATGCATATTATGTTCATTGTATGGCATATCGCCTATAATTAACATTAGTTGTTGCTTCAAAAGATGTGCTCTGCATTTATCATTTTTTTTACCAAGTTAAGTTCCATTATTAATATGATTGGTGTATCATGTAAGTGCAATGATCAACTAAAAGTAGCTCATGCTGCAAATATTGCATTTTTACTTTATATTGATGAAATTCAAAGTGGAAAAAGGACTTAATCAAATTGGTGCATTGCAAAGATTAGGAGACACTCGATAGAGTTCACATCTTAGATCTATTTCTAGCTTTATCAATATGTTTAGTGCAACATGTGAAGTTTTGTTGAACATTATTGATGATGGTGCTACTTCTACTCAATGTGCAGATGCAAATGCCACATTCAAAGCATTCACATCTTTTAAGTTTGTTTTCACTTTGCATCTTATGAGAAAAGTTCTTAGCATTTTTGATTTGTTATGTCAAACTTTACAAAATCAACTTAGGATATTGTAGATGCAATGCATCTTGTTTCATCTACTAAGATTCTTCTCCAAATGTTAAGGGATGATGGATGGAATGATTTAATTATTATAGTGAAAAATTTTTGTGAGACAGTTAGCATACCAGTTCCAGATCTAGATGTCACTTATGTTGCTAGAAGAAGACCTCGGCGTGGACAAGATACCATAACAATGGCGCATCACTGCAGAGTTGATATTTTCAATGTTGTGATAGATTCTAGTTACAAGAATTGAACAACAAATTCAACGATCAAGCTATGGAACTACTAATTCTTAGTTCAACTTTAGATCCAAGGGATATGCACCCATCATTCAAGATTGATAATATTCAGCAATTAGTATGCAAATGTTATTCTCAAGATTTTTCTGAACATGAAATTGTGCAATTAAAGATGCAACTTGAACATTTTGATCATGTGAGACAGCTTGCCGATTTCAAGAAGTTCTCAACTATATCTGAATTAAGTGAATGGTTGGTAAAAACAAGGAAATCTGACATTTATCCACTAGTATATAAAATAGTGACTCTCATTCTCACTCTTCCGGTTTCCATAGCTACAACAGAGCGATCTTTTTCGACGATGAGTATTATCAAAAACAAGCTTCGCAACAAAATCGAAGATGAATTTCTTTCAAATTATTTATTAGTTTATATAGAAAAAGAAATTGCTGAAAGATTTAGCGTGGATTCACTTATAGATGACTTTCGCGATTTGAAAGAGCGACACTCTATGTGTTGATATCTTGTGTAACCAAATTTGAGACTTTTAATTAAAAATGGTAGCTACTTTTATTTTTATCTGTGTTTATATTAATTCATATTTATAATTCGCGGCCCCCTCAAGATTGTGACTTGGGTTTGTCCCTGCCTATGAGGCCTATGGCGGTAGAGAAATGATGCTCACTTTGGTTCTAGGCAGGCAACCATTGCTACTATTTGGGTTAGGGGCTTGTCTGGTTCCGTAGAGTACTTGCAACACCACTTACTTGAGGCATAATGGAACTTTTTTGGCTGCAAGGGCGATTTGACGGGACTGCCTTCGGCTTTGATCGTTGAGGCCTGGGGGTGCTGGGAGGTCTGCAGCGTTGTATGAAGAGGAATTCCTCTCATGTTTGGTTGGAGTTGGATTCGAGTAACATTGTCAAGTTCATCAACAAAGAGCTCCAATGTCCTTGGCGGCTATGATCATTAATGGAGGGTATTTGGCATATTTCACCATCTTTTGCATAACTTCAAATGTATACATTGTTATGGAGAGGTCAATTCTGTCACTAACTGACTTGCAAATAGTGGTCGTAGAGAACATTTTGATCACTTTTGGGACGATATTCCTCTTTGGATATCGTTCATCTTTTACAAAATGATATATGTGGTTTTTACATTAATGGATAACTAATGTCTTTTTAAGAGAGAGAGAGAGAGGGGGGGGGGGGTCAATTGGCTTCAAAAGTGTCCATGCAACCCACTAGCCAGTTTCCATGCTCATCTCTGGCGATGATCCCTGCCGCAGATGGGGGCCGTGTGTCATTTTTCATGCATCTGCTCGCAACATTGCTTGTCCTCCATATTTTGTGACACTTGAGATCCCTGCGAGGCTCGAGAATAAGAGATAGCCAGAGAGAGAAAGAGAGAGAGATCGATGGATCCAAAAATATCAGTCGACTGATCCAGAAATATCGGTCGACCGATGATATGAAAATCGGTCGACCGATCGATAGAGACCCATCGACCGATCATTCCTTCCAAGCCTGTTCATAGGTCGGCCGATCGAGGCCCATTATACAGATCAAGCACCATTTGTCGACCGATCCAAAGATATCGGTCGACCGGTGTCCAGGAGTCAGCAAACCGAGAACCATTGATCTAAATTAGACCCATCGGTCGATCGATCCAAAGATATCGGTCGACCGGTATCCAAAAGTCGATCGACTGATATGTGAGGACCGGTCGATCGAACACTAAACAGATTTTATTTTGTTTGCTGATTGATTTAGATTCTTTCCATGATTGTGAGATGCAATTCCCTACTGATTGAATGGTTCTATGATTGAATCATTTGTCTTGTATTGATTTTTCCAGTGATCCAATCCTCTTATAGAATGAAAGAATGATGAATTGATAAAGTGATTAAGTAAGAAAGATAAAAAAATAAAAGGGAGTGTGGTCAGCCCATGCTAAGTGCTATAGTGAAGAGTCGCTCCATTAGTCATGGCTTGATCACCCATGAGCTGCACAAGACTGTATTATTTTGCTCGGCATAAAACTTCAAAAAAGTTAAAGGCACCTAAAGTCATGTAAGGCTAAGAAAAAGGCTAAAAAAAGGTTCAAGAATAAAGTGAATGTATGGATGGTATGAGTATAATGGTAAATGAAGTGCGATTGTTTATCTAGAATGATAACTACATTCTTTTCATGATTATAAGATTGATACATGATCTTTATCTTTTTTATCTATTGATATCTCAAATCGAATGATCTTATGCTCTCTACCTGATCTTGATATAAGTGATTACTGATTCTGACTAATTCTATTTATTATTATGTATTGTGTACTATATTGATTCCCCACTAAGCTGTATAGCTTACGGGAGGACCTCCTCCCCTGTATTGATTTCCACAGTGCCAGGTCAGTGATGGTGTTAAGATCGTGTGCCGCGATCAGCTCTAACGATAATAAAGCACATGAATTGACAAAGGGCCTTGTTATCATTTTCTCTATTTTCCGCATTTATGAACTTGGATGTAATTCAGATGTGATTCCTATTATGGAGATTTTGTAATACTTTGACACTTTCGCTACTATGATATTGCTATTTTCCCTCTTTATTCGTATTGCTGACATGTCACTGTTTTAATAGAGTTTTGGTCAATATTTAGTCAAAGTTATAGTTTTCCGTAGCGCCTTCAGAGAGATCCTCGCCACATGGCGTTGGTCGATTTGGGGGCGTTACATTTATGGTATCAGAACCGTTGTTCGGACTTTTTTTATGTCTTATTGTATAGTATGGTATAAAAAGGGGTTCATGTGCTATCGCTGAGCTGTCGCCACACTCCACCAAAAGAGGACTGTAAGTCAAATTCATGATATGGTATTGGTTTTTTAATGTATTGTTCTTTCATGATTAAAGGATAAAGATGTCGAGACGATTAGAGAGAATCCAGGAGCGGGAGGTCTGTCGACCCGTATAGGGCCCAATTACTGAGTTACAGACCTTAGCCCAGCGAGGTCGGGGACGAGGCCGTGGTCGAGGCCGCACTCCTAGCCGAGGGCGAGGCCGCAGCGCAGACACAGGATGAGTTAATTGGTGAGACTAACCCACTGAAGGGCAGTCAAACTGTAGGCAGCCAGCCCGCTACCAGACGTCGCACACGAGAACCTCGACAGGAGGTTTCTGAAGATACTATTCAGGCATTTGTGAGGCTAAATTCAACACAGTTCGAGGGCAAGGTGGATTTCTTTAAGGTAGAGCAATGGATAGATACCTTAGAATGCATATTTAAGTTGATGAAGTGTGCGGAAGAGCGAAAGGTACTGTATGCTATCCACATGATTACTGACACTGCCATGGGATGGTGGAAAACCACGAGAGCCATCAGATTCAGAGGGCTGGAGGAAGAGGAGATACCATGGGCTGAGTTTAAGGAGGCGTTTGCTGACCATTACACCCCTGAGCATGACCGGGTCAGTAAGCACGAAGAATTTCTGGAGCTTGAGCAAGGAACCATGACTGTGGTGGAATACCACACTCAATTTGTCATGCTGGAACAGTACTGTCCGATGCCAATTGTGGGACGCATCAGGGCAAATAAGCTCATCAACGGACTGCAACAGGATTTGAAGACTAAAGTCCTAGCTGAGGACTGTGACAGTCTGGAAAAGGCAGTGAGATTACTACTCGCATGGAGAAAGTCCAGGCTGAATGCAAAGCAAAAGCCCCAACCAAGCTAGCAGAGCAACAGCGACCACGGACTTAAGATCGCCGACCGTTCAGGAGGAACGATCATCGCGATCGTCGCCATAGGCCTTACTACCAGAGAGAGACCCCTCGCTATGCTCAACCCCATCAGCGCCCAGCACCAGTACAGCTTCAGGTATAAATATTTCAAAATGTTAATTAAGAATGTGCTAAAGTGTGGCAATTAACTCATGTTCCGTGTAATAGCCTCTGAGACAACTGCCACCTCCTCCTCGTCAGCCTCAGCCACTCTGCCCTCATTGGGGGTGATATCATGACGGCGAATACCGCAGGAGGAATGGTTCGTGCATCTAGTGCAGACAGTTCGGACATTTTGTTCGTAACTGCCCCTAGTTCTCTAGGGGAAGCCGCGATAATTGGGGTGCCGAAGGTGCAAACCTCGTGGTCCAGGGCAGGGTGCACAACATGGAGGCGAATGCTGCTCAGAATGATAATGATGTTATCAGAGGTACCCTTCCTATTGCTGATGTGATTGCTATTATATTGTTTGATTCAGGGGCCACGCACTCATTTATTTCGGAGTCGTGCGCCCAAACTCTTGGCTTGTCTTTACAGCAGATGCCTCATGCCATGAGGGTGAGCACCCCCATGGGGGATCTTCACACGGCTAGGTACATTCCGAATGTACCTGTCACCGTGGAAAAGAAGAATTTTTCTGTAGATCTTATTGTCATCCCGATGACAGACTATGACATCATCCTAGGGATGGATTGACTTTCTTACCATGATGCTGCTCTACACTACAAATAGAAGAAGATCACAATAGGTGCACAGGACAAGCCGAAGGCGATTATCAGGGGTACCCCATCAGAAAGCAAGAATGTGATTGTCTCAGCTATGAAGGCTCAAAAAATACTCCAGAAAGGATGTTGTGCATACTTGGCAAGTGTGATCAAGACCGATACACCAGCCACCACACTACAACAGTTAGATGTGGTGCGTGAATTTCTAGATGTTTTTTTCTAAAAATAGTTCAGGACTACCACCGAGGCGCGAGATAGACTTCAAGATTGAGCTACTACTTCGAACCGCACCCATCTCCAAGGCACCGTACCGCATGACACCTGCCGAGATGCAAGAGTTAAAGAAGCAGATACAAGAATTGTTAGACAAAGGCTTCATTCGACCGAGTGTCTTGCCGTGGGGAGCGCCTGTATTGTTTGTTAAAAACAAAGATGGTTCAATGCAGCTTTGCATTGATTACAAGATGATTAACAAGGTGACGATGAAAAACAAGTACCCTCTGCCACGCATCGACGATCTTTTCGACCAGTTGTCCAATGCATCCGTATTCTCCAAGATCGATCTGCGAAGTGGCTACCATCAGTTGAGGGTTGCTAAGGAAGACATACCGAAGACGGCTTTCTAGTCTAGGTATGGGCATTATGAGTTTTTGGTAATGTCATTTGAATTGACAAACGCTCCTGCAACGTTTATGGATCTGATGAATAGGACCTTTCGGCCCTACTTGGATCAGTTCGTCATAGTGTTCATGGATGACATCTTGATCTACTCATCCAGCCAAGAGCAACATCGAGAGCATCTCAGAATAGTGTTGGAGACTCTACGCCAACACAAGCTTTACGGCAAACTCTCGAAGTGCAAATTTTGGTTGAAGGAAATCATATTTCTTGGACATATAGTATCCAAGAAGGGCATTTCAGTAGACCCCGCAAAAGTAGAAGCAATGATTAATTGGGCAAGACCGAAGAATGCATCTGAGATCCACAGTTTTCTAGGATTAGCAGGTTATTACAGAAGGTTTATCAGAGACTTCTCCAAAATTACAGAACCGCTCACGAACCTCACGAAGAAAGCTGAGAAGTTCATCTGGTCTGATAAGTGTGAGTAGAGCTTTCAGACATTAAAGGATCGTCTGACATCAACACATGTCCTCACTATCCCAATGGGCAACGGAGGATATGTAGTTTACAGTGATGCATGTGGGACAGGCTTAGGGTGTGTGCTATCGCGCCAGTTGAAGAAGCACGAGGTTAACTACCCCACGCATGACCTGAAATTAGCTGCAATAGTTTTTGTCTTGAAGATCTGGAGACACTATCTGTATGGAGAAACTTTTGAGATCTTTACAGATCATAAGAGTCTCAAATATATTTTTTATCAGAAGGACCTTAACATGAGGCAGCGCCGTTGGTTGGAACTTCTGAAGGATTATGAATTTGCTATTAGTTACCACCCTGATAAAGCAAATTCAGTGGCAAATGCGCTGAGTAGGGAAATGTGAATGTTCACTAGCATACGTCAGGGTACGAAAGTACGAGATGTTACAGGAGATAGATCAGTGGTGTCCCAAACTTGGTAATAATAGAGCCATGTGGATGATGCATCAGATGAGGCCCTTAACATGAGCCATGTCTCAAATATATTTTTTATCAGAAGGACCTTAACATGAGGCCCACTATGATTGACAGAATCATAGCTACACAGAAGGAGGACCCAGAGTACCAGAAAGTGTTGAAGAGATGTCAGAATGAGTCGAAGGACTTCCAAGTATCAGCAGATGGAGGAATTCGGTATAGAGATAGATTATGGGTTCCCTCAGATGCAACCATTAGACGGGAAGTAATAGATGAGTGCCATAAGTCTGAGTTTGCCATCCATCCAGGGAGCACTAAGATGTACAAAGATGTACATCGTAACTATTGGTGGCCTGACATGAAAAGGGAGATAGCTGAGTATGTGTCTAGATGTCTGGTGTACCAGCAGGTGAAGATTGAGCACTAGAGACCATATGGAAAATTGAAGCCTTTAGATATTCCATAGTGGAGGTGGGATAATATTACTATGGGTTTTGTATTCAACTTGCCCAGGTCCAAGAAGGGTGATGATGCTATATGGGTGGTGGTAGATAGATTCACGAAGGCGGCGCACTTCATTCCCATCCAGTAGAAGCAATTGGTAGAGAGTTTATTAGACTTGTATGTTAGAGAGGTGGTTAGACTACATGGCATTCCAACATCGATTATTTCTGACCGAGATCTCAGATTCACTGTCAGATTCTAGAAGAGCATGCAGTAAGCATTTAGCACAAGGCTGAATTACAACATTGCTTTTTCCACCCTTAGGCTGATGGGCATGAGAGGACTATTTAGACATTAGAGGACATGCTGCGAGCATGTGCACTAGATTGGCAGGGCAACTAGGATGAGCACATTCATCTAATCGAATTTGCTTATAATAACAGCTACCATTTCAGTATCGGTATGGCGCCCTTCGATGCTTTATATGGTAGACCTTGTCGTTCATCCGTTCACTAGGGTGAAGTAGGTGAAGAGAAAATCATGAGTAATGAAGAAGTAAAGGAGGCAGAAGAATATATCGAAAAAGTGGAGCTAATCAAGCAGAGAATGAAGACAGCTCAGGGCAGACAGAAGAGTTATGCTGATAAGGGAAGACGTGAGCAGATTTTTCAGGCTGGTGATCAGGTTCTACTGAAGGTATCTCCCATGAAGGGAGTCATGAGGTTTCGTAAACGAGGGAAGCTCAGTCCCCGGTACGTGGGACCCTTCGAAGTACTGGAGTTAATAGGTGAAGCAGCATGCATGCTAGTCTTACCACCCTCATATGAGCGAGTGCATAATGTGTTCCATGTATCCATGCTTAAGAAGTACAAGCATGATGCTGTCAATGTTTTACAGATCGAAGAGCCAAATCTAGCTACTGATTTGACCTTCGCAGAATACCCGACATATATTATCGAATGCAAAGTACAACATCAGAAGAATAAAGATGTATGGTCAGAGTAGCATGACGTTTTTATCATGACGATGAGGCCACATGGGAACTCGAGTCAAAAATGCGCTAGGCATTCCTGCACTTATTCGTTAAGACCTCTACTTAGTGTAAAATTTGAGGATGAATTTTCTTTTAAGGGGGTAATGATGTAACACATAGAAAAAAATACAATAAATAAATAAATGAATAAAGGAATGGATAAGATCAAATATGTCACCAATGAGTGGATAAGGCTCTAGGGACAAAATTGTGAATTCCTCCCACCAAAACCCCTATAAAAAGGGGCTTCTTCTTAGACAGCCACTCTCTCTTCCATTTGCCTCCTTACCATCAAGAATGTTACTATAGAATCTCTCCTAGGACATAGTAATAAGGGTTCTTCATTTCTGCACTCTTTTTCTTGATTTTCAAACGTCATCCCCTTATCTTTTTCTTCAATCGGATTGCCTCGTAAGTGGAGAACGACAAGGGGAGGACGATCGCCGGTGACCGGACGAATTTCGTGCAAGAATCGACCAAGGGAAGAGGTGGGTGAATCTGAAATCCCTCTGCATAACCTAAATAGTATTATGGCAGAATTAAGAGTGTTCATCTTGAAATGTGTTCTTGATTGATAAAAGGAAATGGAAAAGGAATGGATTGATTGTATTCTTATTGTTTGATCCCTGATTTGTGATTCTATGTAACTATGGATGTGTTTGTATCATTCCTCCATGTTTAGATGACTGTTTGTAAGTTGTGATTGCATTTAGGATTGAAAATCTCTGAAAATTTGGTTTCTGTTCGAATCTATTTTTACGCCGACCGGTCGACTAATCCAAAAATATCGGTCGATCGGTGATATGGAAATCGGTCAACCGACCGGTAGAGACCGGTCGACCGATCATTCCTTCCAAGCTTGTTCATAGGTCGGCCGATCGGCCGACCGAGGCCCATTGTACAGACCAAGCACCATCGGTCGACCGATCTAGAGATATCGGTCGACCGATGCCCAGGAGTCAATAGACCGAGAACCATTGAACTAAATTAGATCCATTGATCGACCGATCCAAAGATATCGATCAACCGGTGTCTAGAAGTCAATCGACCGATATGTGAGGATCGGTCGATCGAACACTAAACAGATTTTATTTTGTTTGTTGATTGATCTAAATTCTTTCCATGATTGTGAGATGCAATTCCCTACTGATTGAATGGTTGTATGACTGAATCATTTGTCTTGTATTGATTTTTCCAGTGATCCAATCCTCTTATAGAATGAAAGAATGATGAATTGATAAAGTGATTAAGTAAGAAAGATGAAAAAATAAAAAGGAGGGTGGTCAGCCCATGCTAAGTGCTATAGTGAAGAGTCGCTCCATTAGTCATGGCTTGATCACCTATGGGCTGCACAAGGCTATATTATTTTGCTCGGCATAAAACTCCAAAAAAGTTAAAGGCACCTAAAGTCATGTAAGGCTAAGAAAAATGTTCAAAAATAAAGTGAATATATGGATGGTATGAGTATGATGGTAAATGAAGTGCGATTGTTAATCCAGAATGATAACTGCATTCTTTTCATGATTATAAAATTGATACATGATCTCTATCTCTTTTATCCATTGATATCTCAAATCGAATGATCTTATGCTCTCTACCTGATCTTGATATAAGTGATTACTGATTCTGATTAATTCTGTTTATTATTATGCATTGTGTACTATATTGATTCCCCACTAGGCTGTATAGCTTACGGGATGACCTCATCTCCTGTGTTGAATTTCACATGGCCAGGTCAGTGATGGTGTTGAGATCGTGTACCGCGACCAGCTCGAGTGATAATAACGCACAAGAACTGACAAAGGGCCTATTTATCATTTTCTCTATTTTTCGCATTTATGAACTTGGATGTAATTCACATGTGATTCCTATTATGAAGATTTTGTCGTATTTTGAGACTTCCGCTACTATGATATTCCTATTTTCCCTCTTTATTCCTATTGCTGACATGTCATTGTTTTAATGGAGTTTTGGTCAATCTTTAGTCAAAGTTATAGTTTTTCGTAACGTCTTCAAAGAAATCCTTGTCATGTGGCGTTGATCGATTTGAGAGCGTTACAATACTCGCTGCCAGGTGCGCGCGCGAGTTCCCATCCATTATTCCACACGCCTTGCATGTTGTGTACTGTTCTTGTCTGCTTCCTTTGTTTCTTATGAATCTCTTTTTTTATGGATGTGTGTACGTTGTACGATCCATCGAAACAGCCCTTCGGCGTCCTGAGCGGCGGCGTGTCGGCTCTCGTTGCGGAATCCACGGCCAGCCTTGGGGCTTTCGTGGCCTCCGGGTTCGGCGGATCGCCGGAGTGCAGTTGTCCGTCAACCACATCAAGCCCGCCCTTGTCGGCGAAGAGGTGGGAGCAGAGGCAAAGCCTGTTCATCTTGGTAAAACCATCTAGGTACTCAACAATAAAACTGCACCCCTCTCTCTCTCTTAAATTGACAGTATGATTTTTTTACCATAAAAATTACAATGATTAAATGAATATTTAATATTGATCCTTGGATTTTAGAGTGATATACTGTAAAAGATAACTCATTAATTCTCAATAATTAGGAGCATTTTTCAATATTGATTTGGTTTTCCACTTCAATAAAAAATGAATTATTTTCGTAAATCATCTTTAAATTATTACGATCTTTCACATCTATCTTCAAATTATGAACTTATTTTTTTATCCCTAAATTATCACGAGTTCTTTCATAAATTTTTTCATTTATGAAAATTAAAAATACTCCTCGAAATTGCAGAGGTCGAAATGAAAACATAAAATGAAAGGGATGTGTATTTTCGACTTTTTATAAATGAAAAAGTGAAGATAACAAAAAAGTTGATAGAAGTTGAAGGATCAAATTAAAAAAAATCGTTATAGTTTATGAATTAAAGAAATAAATTTATATTTGGAGTTAGACTTGAAAAATTGTGATAATTTATGAAAATAAAAAGATGCTAATATATAGAACAAAGATGTGAGGGGCCTGTTGTCGTGTTACGCGGCTCTTTATTATTTTTTATTTACACGTGGATTTTCATTTCAAATAAGAAAAATAAATAACTATTCTTGTTGTGAAGTTAATTAGTTATCCAACAAAAACATGAATATAATTTGATACGAGATAATTCAAACAAGTTATCGATGATTTTATTTGAAATTATCAAAACGTTGTCTACAACAAATTTAAATAGTTTAACTTCTCTTATATAATCTTAATTATCATCTCATTATTAATGCATATAGAAAATACTAGATATGTTTTTGGACGGTACCAGGTAGATGACATGCATTTTAATAAAAATATCACTTCAGTCAAATGTTGATATTTTAAAATATTTTATTAGCTAATGATGCCATCCAACATTATTAACTCATGATCTTGCCTCAATTTTTTCCCACATTTATTTTTCTTGCTTATTTTATAGTAGTATGTGATCAAGATTTCAAATAATTTAAATACTTATAATCCATTAATTTATTTTATTTTTCACGCACACACGGACGCGCGCGGGGGCACACACTCTTACAAGAAAATGGATATAAAATATAAAATATGGGGGTTTAGATACAAACCAAGAAATTACTTTTTTATTGTTTTGCTTACTCTCCTCACTTCTTAACTTCAACGTTCTAATTTTTCCGCAAATTTTCTTTTGTAGCCATGGATATTTATTTATTATATATTTTTATTTATCCTGAAATCTTGGTTAACAATATAGATAAATGACAAAAATAGAATATCTTCCATTCTCTTAATGGAAAATAAAACTATTTTAAATAAAAAGTTCACTACATAGCTATTTATGTTGCTCTTTACTAGATAACAATCATAAATAAATTTAAAAATATAAAGTATATAAATGATAAAAATATATCTTGTATTTGGCAAAATATTAGCTGGCAGAGATAGAAATTGGTTTGAAAAAAAAATGCAATAAATAAGTTAAGTAAAATATAAGGACAAAATAGTTTACAAGAAATATATTATTGAAATCTCTTTTGTATCTTACTTTATCTTTCTTTTTAGCCATCCTAATACTCAATATTTTTCCTTTCATTACTTTAACTAGTAATCTTTTTTATGTCTTTCTAATTGTCACTTTAAAAATAATAGTGCCACTGAATTTCTAACTATTTTGTTCTTATCCTTTGTCTTTCTTCCTGTCGCATTTTTTATGGATTTAATGACGTTGTCCATATTTTAAAAGAGGGACAACTTGTTTATCGCCTTCTTATACGTCAACTAAAATACATATGAATCCAATTAAAATCTGTATATGAAAATAGAACAAACGTCAATCATAAATTTTTAATCCAATGACTAAAAAAATGACACAGTTTCCCTCTTTTATAAGGGATACCTTCATTTTATTTATTTATTTATATTAAGTTCTTTCATTCTCTTGATGGATAACATAATTTTAAATAAAAAAAATATTTTCACTACAATGCGATTTATGTTTCCTTTTACTAAATAATAATTATAAAAAGCCAACTTAAGTTTAATATCTAATTTATGTTTCCTTTTACTATTTATGTTTTACCAGTTGGGGGAGATAGAAATTGGTTTTAACAATCGTAATAAATAGATTAAATAAAATAGGGACAAAATATTTTACAAAAAATATATCATTGAAATATTTTTCATGTCCTACTTTTTATTCTTTTTAACCGTCACAATACTCAACATTTTTACTTTCTTTACTTTAACTAGTAATCACTCTATGGCCTTCTAATTGTCACTCTAAACATAATAATGTCACTAAACTTTTTTTTAACTATTTTGTTCTTACCTTTTATCTTTCATAGTCTTTTACATTTCTTCACTACATCATGCTTCTTTAATTGATTTAACTTTACTCATCCTCAAAGGAACTTGCATCTTGGTGAATTAATTCTCTTTTTCTTGGTGAAGTTCAGATCATACCTCTCGATTCTAACTAGAAATTTTGAAAATGATATTTGAAAGGTGTGGGAGGTGCACATTAAGAAGATTGATCCTTCACCTTCAACAAGCAAAGAGCTGCTATCCACATCTAGGGTTACTGTATTATGCTTCCCACAATCCTCCGAAAGCGTCAAGGACTACGCACAGACTGTCAAGAAGTTTGCCAAGTTGTGAAGAATAACTAAAATGATAAAGGATGACAAACAGTTCGTTGCATTGAGACTAGAAAAAAAACTAACTTCAATGGTCACATTACAGCAAAATAAATCAGTACAAAGCATGAAAAAGAAGAAACGATTATGATCATTGTCATGTTTGTTATTATACTAGTAGCAGAGTCTTATTGAACTTGATAAAGACTAGTAGCAGAGTCTTATTGAACTTGGTAAAGACTATATTTCAGTAACCATTATTTTGAAATATGTTAGTCATGAAACTCCTCAATCCTGAACTTGCAATCATATCACTCGCAAAACTCCCATAAAGAAAAATAATAAAATGATTGAATTCAATAGTCCGATCGGAAAGCCTATTTTGGATGAAAGAGAAGAAACAAATCTTCAATTGTTCCATCAGAATAAAAACATACTTCAATCTTTTAATTTTTTTTCCCACTCTCCCTGCACATCTTGCTTTGTCAGGGATGTAAGAAAAATGTGGACAACCTCAGAAACTTAGCTCACCTGTAAAACTAAATTGAAAAAAATAAAAAAGAAATAAAAAGGAAAGTGTTAAAGAAAAAAAAGAATAAAAATAATTTAAGATAAAATTTATTAATATAGCATCTATCATCAATAAATAATAGTATTAAATTAATAATAATCTATTTATATTCACATGTTAATCATTATTAAAAGTTTTAATAAATAAAAAATATGATATATTATATTTTTATAATTATTATAAATAATATTATTTAATAAAATTTGGTTCAATTCGGTCGAACCCAATCGGATCGTGTCCAACCATGTCCCAATAAGAAGCCTGATCAAATCGTCGATCCGATATTGACCATTATATAGATTTTTAGTACCGCCTGCTGACATGGCTCCCGACGGTCTTGACCAAGTTTATAAGATACTATATCCAAAATTGAATATGGAATTTGCACGTATATATTTTTGCTATCAAACTACATTAATGGCCTATCTTTGGTGGGACTTCCGATAACAAAACTTTAATTTTCAGTCGCGACGTCAGGGATCAACCACGAGTAGCTGAATTCCAATAACACAGCATATCCACCGAGGTGAGAGAAAAAAATGTAGCACAAAATTGAAAGAACAATTGAATCCAGATGAGGGAGAGTTGATCGAAGAAGAGGCCTTATTTATATGAATTAATCCTGATTTCACTTAATTAGAAATCTAATCATAAAATCAATTTGATTCTGATCTCTTGTTTTAATTAGCTTAATATCCTCTTATTTTATTTTGCTTTCCTTTTTCCTTTTCCTTTCTTCCAATCAAACTCTTATCCCTTGAATATCCAATTAACTTTTAGATTCCAATAATTTTCAGAATTTAATAGTCACAATTGTTCTTATTACTGGATTTAGAATTAAAATAATTATTATTTTATTTATTGAAAATTTTTTAACTTAGAAACTCCTAATTTAAACTTCACTTGGTGTCTTATTTCAAATCTTACTTCAATCTTAATACTTAAATAATTTATCATTTTTTATCTTATTTCAAAATTCAAAATTTTTTATTTTATTCAATTTTCAAAATTAAATATTTTGCTATTTTTCTTATATTTTATTTTAACTCCTGAATATTTTTAAGCTTAAGACTCTTAATTTCACTCCTAGTAGGAGTCCTTTATAACCTAGAATTATGACTAGTTTTAAATCCCTAATCTTAACATAATCATAACTCCTAATTCTTATCTTTATTTTACTTTTGTATCTATTATTTAATTATTTGTGTTCCTCTTTTCTTATCTCTCATCAAACTATACTTTGATTTCCTTTGAAATTTTTATTATTCTATTATTTTTTAATTTTACTCAATTATGAAAATAAATATTTATTTTTGAAAATTTTGGATGTCATGTGAGAGTGCTCGATAATTATTAATCATTATTTACTTTATATACTAGGAGTCAACTTTTTAATGAGTAAAATGATATATATAAAACTTATGATAAAGGGTCTTAGGGTACAATATATTTTAAAATTATTTAAACTTGTACATAAACTCTACAAGTTTATGTTTCAATTTACTAACTACACATAAAATGATTCTGCGTAGATTCTTGACTTTCAAAACCTTAATCTCATCATATCAAATATTCATATCCAATTGAATTCAATTGAAAATCTTTCAACTTTATAATGGGCCAATCAATCAATTCAATCCAATATTTTTTTTAACAATGCACAGTACAACACTTTGACATCATGATCATCCAATATCCAATATATCTTTTTTTTTTCAAAACTGTGACTTGGTGCTAAATGCATCCCTTGCTTGTAAACAGAGGACATTGTAATATATAAAATTTACTTTATGCAAAAATAAAATTCCATAACAATAAGATGTTTGTTCCAATATAGAAGTTTAGTTTATATGAAACAAAAAAAATCCATAAATATAGGATTTTCTAAAAGGAAAAATAATTATTTAAAAAGAAATAATAGAGGTATAAGATCAAATATGTATATTTTTAATTAATTATAATATCCCGAGACTCATGCGCTAATGAGGTTGTCTCAAAAGTGTTATTCGATTTTATGTCTTAATTTTTCAATTTTTGATTAGTCAACTTACTAGCTTACATTAGTAGAATGACTTAAATACAGTAAACTTGATCGTCCCTATCATTGTCCGTATTCATATACATGTCACTCATTAGAAGTGTAGCCAATTTCCTCGCCATTGTCATCTACTTGTCCTGCACGGATGGATCCAAATATAGAAAAAAATCCTAATGCGCATATCGCTTAGTACATAGGGTCACATGTCAACAAGAATCTATATCATCAATTAATAAAAAATAAGTCATTATCAATGATAACAATTATTCACATAATCAATTACTGATTATCAATTAGTATAAGTAAACTTCAATTATCAATTATTTTTAATTAATTGTCAATCGACCATAGTTCAATTTTCGTCACATTTATAAATTATAAATTAATCATTATCCATTAGTCGTAAAGACTACAATCAATTATGTTTTATCTTATACTTCAACCATAAATTATAATTTATCTTTTAATTACACTTCAATGGCAAAAGTTCTAATCAATAAAATTTTATTTATACTTCAATTATAGGGTTGTTGCAATCATAAGCGTTGTTTCTACTTGTCTTCTAATTTTTAACTTCGATCATAGAGTTGCTTTGACTATGCGAGTCGCTCCTGGTTGCTTTGGCGCACCCTACCCCGACATTATTCTTTATTTGTTTGGGGTTATCCATTAACCACAACCATGAATGCTTATTTGATAGACCTCTTAACATTTTTTTAAGAAGACACCATGCCATATCAATTATTCATCAACCATAAAACTTGTAATATGAAAAACAAGATGACCTACAACTCACTATAAGAAAAGTACTAATAATCATCACAAAAGTGTTAATAAGATAACAAAATGATATAACACATTATAACAAAATCATATGAAATATATATGATAAAAAAGTTTCTATCCTAAATTGTTATCGTCATTATTGTCATTCATGACATTCGATGTCGATGTACTCAATCTTTGGCCTCGTGGGGACTGTGTCTACGGGAGCAAGATCTGGATCGCCTGCAAAATGAGAGCCAAATGCAGAGGAAGTTGTTGATCTAGCTGCTTTGAAATGAGTCATTGATGCTGTCCAACGTAAACTCAGGTGCAACGGATGAACACGGAGCAGATTTTACACCTGTGCCTATGCCACACAAATATCCTCCTTGTGTCGTGATGGCCACCTCCTCCCAAACTTTATATAACATTGTAAAACATATAAATTATATAAAGTTAAAAATATATAAACATATGAAGTGTTACAATATTAAAACGTGAATCATTTTCGAGATACATTATTTGGTGGTGAGTACTAGGATCATGTTTGTACACTCGGCCATCTTCTAGTCATACGCATCCTAAAAAATTTAAACATTGCGCATTTAAAAAATCATTTATGCTAATGTGAACAACCAATTGAACATGTGATGTACTTACCAAAACTCTACGAGTATTGGATGTGACCAATCATTAGTCTTCTTGCTCTCCATACCGCACAAAAGTCAACAGTACCACCTTATTTTTCTCATACAATGAAGTTTCAAATTCTATAAAATAAGTATATGATAAAAATTTTATTATTCTATTTTGTATCTACATTATCATACGTCATCAATGCTCGTCAAATTGAATCGAGCCGCATGTGTGGATGTGGGCCTCGGGCTTCGAAAGTCTATTAACTTTTGTCTTTGCGGGCTTTCTTTTCCATTCTTCATTCATCTTATATCAACATCAAATACTTAGACTTTGTAACATTATAAATTTAATAAAAAAATAATTCAAATGTAAACTTACCACTTCTTACATAATGACTCACAAATTGGGCGCTAGCGTCGATGTCGCCTCTTAGTCTAGCGTCTATTTAGCATCACATATTCTGTGATGCTAATTAGCATCGCTAGTGCCAATACAGCGAAAGAAGTTAGTGCCCATATCAACAATGTACTTAGCATGGATTTAGCGTCGTCGTCCTTGTGACACTAACTTAGCATCGCAATCCATCGACGCCAATACAATGCTACAATCTACTGCTCCTTTTCACACTTAATAATAGCGGCGAAATAACGTTTCGATGGCACTGCGTTTAGTATCGACACGTTGTAATGTTAATGCGACACTAAATTGAAGCTATGGGAAGGTAGTTAGTATCTCATTTTGTCGTCGCTACAAAGACGCTTTTGGCGTCGACATAACGTCTCTTGCTTTTACGATACTAATTTGCGTCGCTACTCAACAGTTTTCTTGTAGTGACTTTATGACTTTTATTTTGTTTGCTTATGATGTATATCTTTGTTTCCTTTCATTTTGCTTTACAATTAGTGATGCAAAAATGCATTAATAGACAACCAAATCGTAAGAGTATTATCATCATGAATAAGTTTATTATCATAATAATATGATCATATAATAAATATAATATATATTACAATGAAATATATTTGTTCATAAAAATACATTTTAATGTGTCGAAACATGAGCCCGATCATGTGGAACCTAGGCCTTGACCCTACAATTCAATTTTCATATTTCGCCCAACCAGAACTTAGATTGTTCTAGAACCCGATCTAAATGCTCATCCAAAAGCATCAAGCACATGAGTTTCTAGAATTTAGGCTCTGTGTCATCATTATATGAGTTGACTTCCTTGAACTTGATCCCTTAAATACAATCAAATTCCTTTGCCTAGGGTTAGGTACTGTTGAACCCTGGGCGAGTACTATAATACGTTCGAAGTCTTATTTCCAATGTGGCTTTCGGTCATATTTTTATTTTTTTATTTAATTAATGATGTAATTCTATCCATAATTACTCCATACAATGGATCGTATATAGGACGAGTTCAAAGATCTATATCGTGGAAAATCATCCTTATAGAGAGTCCTAAGAAGTTCATTAAAAATTCCACTAAGAACTAATTATTTGTTTGTTTCCTACATAAACCACAAACTTTCTCACTAAATTTCTTCACGGGCGGTGTCTCAAAACACGTGCGAACTAACTCCGAGACATTCTTTTATGTTGGAACTTCAACTTGAATCGGTTGGTGTCCGCTGGTATGCCTTGTTTTATATGATGATGAAAAGGTGTGGCAGAAACTCAAGACTCTTTAGGGTCTATTTATATATTTTTGGGATGGAATTTGATTATTAATTGGACTCCACTTAATTCTAAAGTAATTTTTATTTTTCAGACTTAAATTAACTTTCATAAGAGCCCATAATTAATTATCTTAATCTCAATCTCACTCAACTTTCCTCTATCTATTCTTTTCAATTGATAACTTATCTAAATCAAACTACACTTTATTTTATACTTTTCTTTCTTTATTTCTCAAAAATTTGGGAATTACATAAAATATTATTTTATCATCTAATTATTCCATTAAATTGGTAAATCACTTTATTACCCTTCGTCAAATCTTAGAGTGTCAGATTAGTTAACTAGATACTTTCAATAGGTTGGCAAACTATATTAAATATTACATATCGCCTTTCAGCCTTTTAGAAAATCTATTGTAAAAGTAGGATTAATATCTTTTTAATTTTATAATAATAATAACTTGTATGAATTAAGATATCCAAAACTTATTACACAAAGAAATTAGTCAGAGAACCAAGAACTTGAGAAACCTTTAATGAAATTAGTCAAAGAAATTAATAAAACCTCTCTGCTCATCATCATTCCTCTTTCCTTCTCGTTCTCTTCTTTCTGCTGCCTTGTTGCGTTTCTTCCGGCTTCCCAACCCGAATGGATAGCCATGGTTCGCCCGAGCATTCCCAAAGAATGACACAGGACAACATCTCAGTCCATGCCGACGCCGATGCCGACGCGCCGTTGGTTCCTTCCTCAGTTCATGGCAGCCCTTACCAGCAGCAGCATCACAGCGGCGGGCAAAGTTCGTCTTCGCAGTCCCAACGACCGCAAGGTCTCTCTGCCGATGCTGTGCCCTTCTTCCCTTCGACGTCAGTTCCTCACAGCGGCGATATCGGTGTGACCTCCGGAGTTCCAGGAATACTGATTGCGAACGACAACTATTGGCCGTCGCAACAGCCGCCCAACGTTCCTGCTGTAATGATTCCTCATCCGGCTTCCTCAAATAACGCCATGCAAGGACAGGTTTTCTTCAATATGAACTATTTTCCACCGACGACGCCGCCCTCTTATGCCTTTCCAAGATTCCCAAGATTTCCATCTGGCCCCATTCTGCCTCATCCAGTCGGCTTCATTCTACCTCATCCAGTCGGCTTCATTCTACCTCATCCAGTTGGCTTCACTGATTCGACGGCCACCACCGGAGACCCCGGCCATCACCAAATCTCCATGCCATTCTCGACCAGTGGTGACATCCAGTCTGAACAAGGGCAAAACCTGCATGAGGATCAAAGTTCTGGCGAGGAACACGAATTTCGGATCACGGGAGACCAGGACAGAGATATCGAGAGGATAAGACAGCTACTCCGCACTTCGCCGGCCGACAAGAAACTTTTGACGACAGGACCCGAGTCGGCGCTGTTGATCAATATTTTGCAGGAGGAAGAAGATCCGGTGGTCTTTGATAATGTTCTGAGAGGGGTTGTTTCTAGCCCGACTTCGGTGCATGATCTCATGGAGGACCCGCACGGGAGCAAGGTGTTCGTCACATTACTGTACGCCGCCGGCATCAACCGTAAGAAGGTGCTCGTCGTATGGGTGACGAAGGAGGAAATCGGACTGTACCATGTGGCAAGAACCACATACGGGTGAGTTTACTTCAATGATCAAGAAAGACGCGCGATCACATCATCGTATGTATTCACTTTGATCGTCGTCTGGCAGATCTGACTGCATCAAGCATATGATCCGATCATTGAAGAACAACCCATGGCTCGCTTCGTTCGTGACCCACGCGCTCGCCAGATTGGCCCGCCGTGTGATGATACTTCACCAGGGCAAGAACATACTGAGATGTTGCTTCAAGTACTTGGGTTACGAGAGGACCTACGTACGTGCATGCGAAGATGCATGCATGCATGCATGATAGATCCGTTCTCCATGCATGCAATGCACCTTTCTTTGCGCGCTGTAATTAATTTAAATGTTTTGACGCTTCATGACAGGACGTGGCAAAGGCTATGGCTAATTGTCTCCTCCGTCTGGCCAAAAATTCATTTGGGCGTTGGAGCCTCATTTTATGTATCATGAAGTCAGAAAGTTCTCTGAGACAGGGATGATGGGCATTGTAGAACGACATTGTCACGAACTTGCAACGAACGAATACGGGTATAAACTATAAATATGAATATATGATCTTCCAAATTCACGCACGCATGATTACACCATGTGTGTATTATCTGCTCAATTCAGACGCAAACATATTTACTGCGAGAGCATTGCAGGACTGACGTGGTTCAGCATGTCATGAGCACAAAGAACTACGATACCACACTTAAGATCTACAATACAATCAGAGACCATTTTCCTGAAATTTCAATGAGCTGCGGCGGCAGCCGCGCCGTGCAGAAGCTCTTAACGGTACGCCCATTCGGCTTGTGGCTTTGCCGGGATATACAGAGGATGGAACAAGAGGCGCTCGAAGAGGTGGCTCGAGATCCGTACGGGAATCAAGTGCTGGGAAAAGCATTGAGATGTTGCAAAGTAAAAAAAGCTTTTTAACCTTTTTTTTTCTCTGAATAGTGCCAGTTCGTAACTCGTTTCTGTATGTAATGACATGTAGGATGATGAGGTCCTTCTGTTGTTGCTCCGCGCCATCACAGGACTTCCCCAGAGCGTGAGGGAAGATCCACACGCCGGCAGTCTCTACCTACTCGCTCTCGAGCAATTCGACTCGGTGGGCAGACGACAGAGAAGATGAACAAGCTGGGCACTGTTACTGTTTGGGATTGTTCGACTTTGATTTTTACACACGGCACTGTTATCAACAAGATTTTCATAAGATGCTGCGTACTATCTTTATTTTTTCTTCTCTAATAAAACTCGAATTCCAACTCTTTATTTTCATAAGATGCTGCGTACTATCTTTATTATTGCGTGTCCTTATTGCCATGTCAAGAATGATTAAAGTTGTGAATATTTTTTGTTCTTAAGTAAAATGAAGTCATACTAACATTTTCTAAAGTGAAAATAGTCAGCCGATTCGACGCATTTTTATCCCCTACGGAATAGATGTTGATTAAAGATGTTGCAGTAAACTTACACTTTAGAGCTTACATGTATATGCATTGTGTAGATGGAGCAATACAATTACATTCGCTATAAAACTTTAATATTAAGAAAACAATCGACTTTGTGATTTTATAGTACTTATTTATTATATGTTACGAAGAGAAGCTCGGTGCAAAATAGAGCAAATAAATTATGGTATATACATAACATCTCTAGTGTGACCTATACAAAGAATTAAAATAATCCAAATATGACGTGATACTAATATAATAAAATAATATAAGTAAAAAACATTAAATATTTGAATTAAGTTTTAATTAAAAATTAAAAATAAAATAATTATAAAATACAAATTAGGAATACCAAGAAAAAAATTAAAATATTAGAAAATTATGAAGATAATAATAAATTAAATATAATGTGAAATAATATTTAAAATATAAAAGAAAAGTTAAGAATATAAAAAATTCTAATCGAAAAATGTTTTGAATTATATTAAAATTTTATAAAAATATTTAAAAAATATATTCAATATAAAAAGGTTTATGTAATATAGTTGATAAAATATCAATAGGATCGTACTTGCATCATTTAATGCTTTCACTTGGGCAAATCAAAATCACAATAGAATTTTTACTTATATCTATTTACAATATATTCCGTTTTACATCTAACCAAACTCAACGCAATAAAAAAAAACTACCATTGGAAAGATTAATAGTGACATTATCAGTTATCATGAGATAAAAATATTATCAGTTATCAATAAAATATTAATCTTTTTTCTATTACAAGTGGAGTATTCTTCAAACTCTCTAAGGACTGATAAAGTATTTTGAAAGATAAAAGTATACATCCACGCCAAACTCAAACTCTTATTTTGATTCAAAATAAATGTTCACTGATTTAAAAGAAAGTTATTTGAATCTATTTAGAGATTGAGGATTGTGTGGATCCAAAATCAATGGTGGACTTAAATTTATTTTAAATTCACTCAAAAAAATATTTATAAAAAATCATCATTGATTTCACTACAAGAATAATTTCCGACGGTTCTAAATCCGTCGTAATTTGCGACGGATTTTTCGACGGTTCCGTTTTCGACGGATTTTTCGACGGTTATGACCGTCGAAAATAATTTATATTATTATTTAATTTTTCGACGATTAGGAACGTCGATATTTTCGACGGATATCCATCCGTCGCAATTTTCGACGACTTTTCCGATGGTTATGACCGTCGGAAATAAAAAAATTAAATTATATATTTTTTATATTATTATTAAATGTTTTCGACGGATTTTCCGACGGTCAAGACTGTCGGAAATAAAAAAATTAATTATATAATTTATTATATTATTATTTAATTTTTCGACGATTAGGACCGTCGATATTTCCGACGGATATCCAACCGTCGCAAAATTCGTCGCAATTACCGACGGTCAAAACCGTCGATAAAATAAAAAATAAATATTATATATAACTAAATATATTTTCGACGATCACAACCGTCGATAATTATAAAAATATTTAATATTTATATTTTCGACGACCGCAACCGTCGATAATTAAAATTTCGTTATCTCGCTTTTTTTTCCCTTTTCCCGCTTTCTTTCCACTTTTTCCCTTTATATATATTCCTCATCCATCTTCTCTCTCCCTCTTCCCTCATCTCTCTCTCCCTCCTCCCTCCACTCCTCTCTCTCTCCCTACTCTCCTCTCCTCTCTCTCTCTCCCGGCCCCGCCTGGCACCGGATCCGGCCTCCAGCGCTCGGATCCGGCCGCCTGGCGCCGGATCCGGCCTCCAGCGGCCGGATTCAAACGCCAGGCGGCCGGATCCGAACGCCAGACGGCCGGATCCAGCCGCTAATTTTTTTATATTTAAAAAATTATTTGCGATGGTTGCGACCGTCTAAAGATCGACGGTTGCGACGTCCGTCCAAAGTTTCGACAGTTGCGATCGTCGAAAAGTTGCGACGGTTCGAACCGCCGGCCTTTTCTGGCGGTTGCAACCGTCGGAAATATTGACGGTTCGAACCGCCGGGCACTTTTCCGGCGGTTGCAACCGTCGAAAATTTTCGATGGGTCGAACCGCCGGGAACTTTTTCGACAGTCAGAACCGTCGATATTTGCGACGGATTTTTTTGAACCGTCGCAAATCCATTTGCGACGAGCGTTTTTCCGATGGATCGATTCCGACTGAAAAATCGTCGGTAATTGCGTTACCGACGGTTTCCGGACCGTCAGTAATCCGCGTTTTTCTAGTAGTGTTTATCAATCAAAAATGAATCTATATACGTGTACCTATTTTGGATCAACATATTCCTTTTTTCCATCTATTAAATATTCCTCCTCTGGAGAACTAGAATTTAAACTACATTGTCCTTAATCTTTTTTCTTCATATATCTTGCTATTATCTTATGACGGTACGCCTCCAGTGCATCGCCGGTGCGCCGGGGCCGATCATCTCGGCAAACGCTGCCTTCTCCCCACACCACGGGGCGGAAAATATGCTTAGGAATCATGTGTGCAGCAGCGCCCGCAATGTCTTCTCCGTGTCCTTTCGCCGGTCGTCGACACCGCAGAGCGGGCCGAACTGCCCAACCTTCGTCGTCCAGAAGCCGTCCGGTGATCATCTGCTTGACAACGCGGCCTCCTCCTTGAGAGTCCATCTCTCTCTCTCACTCTCTCTCTCTCTCTCTCTCTCTCTCTCTCTCTCTCTCTCTCTCTCTCTCTCTCTCTCTCTCTCTCTCTCTCGAATCTATTCCTGAGTAACGAAGTCAAAGTCTTATATAGAATACAAGTTACTAATACTACGAGTCAGTCTAAGTCCTACAGAAACAAAAACCGATTACTATAATTACTATATAACTTGTTAATTTGAATTAAACCAATAGCTCCAAATTTATTCAAGATTTCGAAAGTATTATACGGAGCAAAAAACATTATGGCATGTTATTAAGGGCTACACCAACTATCATAATGGATCTTTGACTCCATAAAAAATTAATAAATCCATCTGTCACCGCTATCTTTCGAAATACTTTGTTAATCCATCTATCTGTATATTTCTTTGATACGTTTTCTTATAACTAAATCTGTACATATTACTACTATGAAATTAAAATTACATGAATTAACAACATTCTCTCATTTATATATAGACAATAGGACACATTACCTAAGGACAAGTGTCCATCGTATTTGGCACATTTTTTTTCCTTGTAGATTTGTCCTTATGAATCTTATATAAAATGACACAGATATAAAAAATAATAAAATAAATATATTATTACTATATCATCATAGTAATAGAAATAACATATTTTAAATAATATTATAGTATTATATTACTACCATTAATAGTAATAATAATAAATTAAGGATGAAATTAGTTATGACAGATAGTAATTATAATCATTTATGAATATTATTTCGTAAACATTACCTAACATTATTGTTTTAAAACTTATTATTCAAGTTTATAAGTTTTACCTAATATAAAGTAGACATTAATAATAAAAGGATATTTTAGTAAAAGACGTATCTCATTTCATGAAAGGAAATAGATATTAAAGATTTATTTTTCAACTAATCATTTATGTTATTCTATACATCAAGCATATATTTTTGAACGATTATTATTATTCAAATAAAACAAAATAATAGTAGAGTAACAATAATTGCACTCTTACAAATAACAATTCACGTGGAAATTCAATAGGTGTCCAATTGAACAAACCATTTTAAAGAGACTCCAAAGAAACGTCACTACAAGAAAATTATAATTTCTCAGGGACGTATCCGTCAGAAAACTTTGCAAATAATTTTCGACGGACATCATATATTCGTCGAAAGCTCATCACAACAGTCGGAACTTCCGACGGATACAGTCGAAACTTCCGACGGATTTCGTCGGATATTTCTTTGTCGGAAGTTTCGAAGGTTGGCACCGTCGAAACTTTCAACGGTGTGCCATCCGTCGGAACTTCCAATGGCGACGGTGCTCGCCGTTGGAACTTCCGACGGCGTTAGCCATCGAAAACGACTTCCATAATTTTTAAAAATATTTTAAAAAATAGAGAAAATTTATGAAAAATTCAAAGTATTTTCCAATATTTTTCTAAATTATAAATAAAATATTCAACTACATCAATAAATTTCTATTACAATTTTCTAAAATTCCTAATGATTGTCGTCGTTGTTGTCAAATTAGGCATGCATCCGCATCATTTTCTTCATTTCTTTTCGTTCATTCTTAACATTTGTTGCTCAAACTCTTGTGGACCTCTTGTCGACTAAATCATTTGTGACAACTAAATCATTACAACTTCTTCACCAACTAAATAATTCAATAGGATGAATAATATATTTGATTTTTTACATTGAATTTTTTGTATAAAAGATGAATAGGATCTCTGCTATTTTTTGGGGGAAAATTTGTGTACCAAATTCTATCTCATCTTAATACATCATATAATCAACATGTTATAGTTGTTATGCAATTGATAAATGTTCATAAATTTCAGAGTATTCAATTTTTGCATATAGATATATTAAGTTATTTGATTTTTTATTTTAACATATTATATGTCTTTTATAATAAATTAATTCAGATAAGTATTATATATGTAGTACTTGACATGCATAAAAGATTTGGATATTAACTTTGATCTCTTTCAAGTGGTTGACTTTAAATACAAGTTTGCTCTTTGAAGTTTAGTTTTTATATGATAAAAATTGACGCACAATAAATATTTTTCTATTTTAGTAAGAGTAACACCTTCATAAAAGTTTGATTTATTATGTCAATATCTAATTTTTCATTCTTTAAACAATGAATGAATGCAAATTACTTAGTGTGAATAGTACTATATCTAAGAGCATGACTCAATCTTCTATTCCATATATTAAATTGTCAATGATGAATTATCTTCTAGGAATCGTGGAAGTTAAACCTATGTTAAACTATTGAAGAATAGGTTCAATGCCTCAGAATAATCTTTTTTCTTTGAAAACTTTATTTTATATTATTTTATTTTTAAATTGATATTATAAATGCATAGATTTGTTTTCTTTAGGAAGGAAACTTTGGATTGTTGCAACCATGTTTGAATTAGACCTTGAAAAAGAATCATTATATATAGGATGCAAAAAATGTTCAAAAGAAGTTGAGAAAGTTGGAAATAAAAATATGTGACCAGCTTGACGCTTCTACTAATAATTGGTGTATTTATGGTATAATATATATATATCAAATGGTATTAAAATATATATATATTTACATGTTAATTAATTCATCATTCCATTTGATTAGGTATAAACTTCAAGTGCTTATGATGAATTGTACTGATCTCTATTATTATTACTCTAGGACCATGAAGCTTCACAATTCTTAGGAAATTCTAATGATGACTTGAAAAGGAGTTTACCGAAGATATATAACTTTGTTTTATCTTTTTTACTTATATAATATTGATACTAAATATTGTTCAGACGTATAACTTTGTTCAGATGTCTTATGGTAATAATAAGCTCTCATATCACTAGGAGCTTAATGTCATTATCTATAGAAAGATGATGTTCGAATGGTTGTCAATCAATAACATGTGTCAAATATTGTTCTTGGCACATTCAATTTTTCATATTTATGGTCTCATTGTCAAATTTTAAAGTTAACAAAGAATATAAGATTACAACAAAACTAAATAAGCACATTCAAATAAGTTAAAAGAAACTTCTGATTGAATATTAGCAATAATTGATGATAAAATAATTGAAAATTCAATTGATGTCATTGAAAATATTCAAATACTAACAAATATTTCTCATAAATAATTGTAACGACCCAATATTTGCAATTGTAGAAAGAACCTATCCATTTTTTCTTCAGCATGAACATATAAGAAAGATGATTCTTGCCCCTATACTTGACAAGGTGGAATAAATAAATAATTATATGGTTTCATTTAATTACAATTTTGAGAGAACATAATTGAATTCTGATACAATTTGTATGTCTCATGATTTTTTTTGGAAAATTTACTAATTTATATACACCAGAATTTTTTAATAGTATCAAATGTTCAAGTCTTCTGAATCACTCAATAACTTTGAAAGTTGGTGTATTCTTTTGGATAATTGATTAATATATATATATATATTTATATATATACACACATAAAATTTCTAAATATTACCAAATGTTAAAGTCTTGCAAATCACTTAATAACTTTGAAATATTGATCGATCAACTAGATTATGCAATAGGATAAGGTTGATCATTACACAACTTTGAGATATGATTGTTGAACAAAAAAATATCAAAAATTAAAGTTGGGGAAAAGATGTTCATCCCAAAAATGACATCTATTCCATTTGATACAAAAGTACCATTCAAATTTCAACATAGACAATTTCTTATCATAATATCTTTTACAACGATCATTAATAAAAGTCAAGGTCAAACATTATCTCATATTTCTTAAGTCAAAATCTTAGTTTATGATGATAATGACAATGAAATAAAGAACTAAAGTGATTCATGCATTTTACAACATATAATTACACTTGTATTTAGACTTATTTCGTGTAATTTGCTCATAGCATACATCTATTTTTACATTTATTTATTTGAATTATTTGAAGTATCCATCGACCTCTAGTTGGTGTGATTTTGCAGAAATTATGAATAAAAATAGCGGAGGAACGAAAGAAAAGAGGAATAACGCAAAATGAAGTCCAATTGAGTTTTGAAAATTTCAATTAGTCTTCTTCACGGGCTGTTATAGACGCCTCACGATCGTGAAAGGTTTATCCCACGCCCCACCATCTCACATTCACGGCGCTCACAGAATCGGATAAATAAATTTCATGGGACGTAAGACATTGTCTCACGTCTCAATCGTCCATCTTCACGGCTTTAGCAGAAGGAGAATAGTGATCTCACGGGCCATTAACTACTCTTCATGGTCCTGTGACTGCATAGGATTCTATTAAAATAAAAACAAATCTGAATAATTCATTGGGTAGGATGGCGGAACAAACCAAGAAAAAACTCTACAGTGAGTCAAATATTGAAAGATTAATACGGGCCGAGAGAAAAGAGTAATGTGTTGTTAAGTATTCAAGATCTTCTGGGGCAAACAAATTACCAGTCATTAAATTGATCTCATAGACATCACAGAAGGTTTGGAATCAATAATCATTCATTAACGAGCCATAGGCTACTCTTCACGGGCCCTTACATGCTGAAGAGACTTCAAAGCAAACCTTTAACGGGATGTTATTGCTCCTTCACGGATATCTCAGAACAATTAAGCGTCCCAGGTTCAAACTTTGTTATGGGCCGTGAGAGAACATAAGCTACGGGCCGTGAGAGAACATAAGTTACGCGCTAGTAGAAGAAGTTGCCCGAATCACGACCGTGATATATTTTTCATGCCGCATGAGGGCAAGCGAAAACTCCCTCTCCAACTCGGATTTAGCCATTAGATTTGCTGTAGGGGAGGTGACAAACCTCAAATTTGACACAGAAACATATTTTCTGAAGAACTCGCGCACAAGGACTCCAACTCCTATCGTATTTTGGAAACTAATTAGGCCGAAAATATCAAAGTTTTACAAGGCAAAACTTTCAGAACCAATGAGACCCGAAATTTACCTTATTTCACATGAAAAATATTTTTGTTTGTTCCTATAGCAGTCAGAGATGATCATGCTAAAGCTTGCAACCTATTCTTTGAAGCTAAGAACGTGAGAAGACTTTGAAGGATTATTAAGGAGACTTCTGTTGGATTGACTCTAAACGAGAATTCTACAATAGTTCATAGATAATTCCTGAAGAATATTATATGTTCTACTTAATGTTGGTTAGAATGCCTTAATCTATACAGATCTCTTCTTGTTCAATTAAATAATAAACATGGGTAACTATTCTAAACAACTAATACTTGCTACTGTTATTAGAAACAATTTTTAATCACAGGTGTTAATAAGTAAAAGCAATTATTTTAAAACTATTTGATGCTATATATTATTTACATTTTGAATTTATATCATAATGAATAACATGTTTCTCTTTTCTATTAAATTCTGAAATTTATATATTATTATTTTTACATATTATTATATAGTCTAGTTTCCACATGCATATCCTGAAATATTTCATGAGTTTTACATGTCAAATAGAGAAGCATACAATCACTGAACTTTTGATGTGTATTCAACATAAAAGAGGATTTGTATAATCAATCATGCATCACAATATATGCTTTCCTTTACACTTTATATGTTCATTTCCTTACCATAGGTGCTTCATATTAGTTGTCTCATAACTCCTTGAAATCATCTCGGGTACTTAGAGTTGCAGAGCTTATGCAGCTCCATTCATAGCAGATCCTAGTCGGGTTCAAAAGAATGTGATTTGTGTTGTAGAGATGCGGGCTAATTGTCGAGTTTTCAAGTTAAAAAACTAAGGGGTAGTGTGATGGTTCTTAGGCCATTTTCCAGCGTAATAAGTATCATGCATTTGATTTCAAGGTCCCATGATCTCATAGAATAATGATATAATGAATTATCATAAAAATAATGATATAAGAATGAATTTGTACCTACTTATCCCCTTCTTGTCCTCGTGTTACCTTGGTGGCTTCAGTCAGCTTCGGAAAGAAGGTTGGCAGCCAAGAGGAATAGAGGAATGTTCAGTTGGAACTTGGTTTATTGAGTTTTATCCAAATCCTATTTTCCCCTTTTTTGTTTTATCCAAATCTTCTTTTTTGTTTTATTTTATTTATTTATTGAGGTTTATTGAGATTTTTTGTTTTATCTTCTAGTTAGGTAACTTTTTTTCAATAACTAGATATAATCTAATTAAAAAATATCAGCTAAAACATTTATATAGCAAAGTTTTTTATAAAAATACATTTTGGTTTTTGTATTGTTTTTTTAAGAAATGTGACAAATTCAAAGTAAAAGTTTGCATTAGACAAATTTTCACAAGAACTTTTATTGCATGCATTCAATTATAAGATCCCTAATCACCTAGAATAATGATATAAGACCCCTAATCACCTAGAGAAAAGATAAGAAGAGATTGGCAGAAGAGGAATATTGGAGAGTTCAGTTGGGACTTGATTTATTGAGTTTTATCCAAATCTTTTTTTTCCTTTTTATGTTTTTATTTTGGAGTCGGGCATTAATGAATTTGTACCTACTTATCCCCTCCTTGTCCTCGTGTTACCTTTATGGCTTCAATCATCAGCTCCGAAAAGAAAAGATAAGAGGTTAGGAGAGAAACAAAGGATTTGTTTTTGCATTGTTTTTCAATCAATTTTTTAGGCATGATTTCTAATAATCTTCTAGAATCCTATTGATTATACTCGTACGTACGAGTATAATCAAAGTAAACGTATACGATTGTAAGAACTATGACAAATTCAAAGTAAAAGTTTGCATTAGACAACTTGTCACAAGAACTTTTATTCCATGCATTCGATTACAAGGTCCCTAGTCATCTAGAATAACGATATAATGAATTCCCACATCATGATATAAGAATAAATTTGTACCTTGAAAAAAAATATAAGAATATTTATTAAGTTTTATCCAAATTTTCTTTAACCTTTTTTATGTTTTTATCTTGGAGTCAGGTCATTACATCCAAGCTATATTATACAAATACTCTCCTTGTTCTCTTCTTTTTGCTCTCTTGCTTCATCTATTCCAACCTTATTTCCTAGCCCCAACAATCAACATGGATCACCATGTTTTTATTTGAGGCGTCGTAAAGTATGACACAGGGCAACTTCCCTATACATGCCGACGTCGACGTAGGTGTCGACGCTACCGCGCCATTGATTCCTTCGTCAGGTCCTTAATATGTGGTAATTGACATATTATTATCCTTAACATGTATATCCTTCATATCATGATCTAGATGGATCCACTATAAAAGATAGAACCTTTCAATTAAAATATATAAAAGACATCACCACAAATGTCAAATACCCCATGCATGTCATGCAATATTTGATGAGTTTTACATGTCAAACAAAGAAACATATAATCATTAAACTTTTTGTATATATTCAACATAAAAGAGAATTCGTATAATTAATCATCACAATATATGCACATCTATGAACATGCTTTCTTTTATGCTTTATAAGTTCATTTCCTTATCATAGGAGCTTGATATTAGTTGTCTCATAACCCCTTGAAATCATCTTATCATAGTCTGGGTTCTTAGAGTTGTGGAGCTTACGCAGCTCTATTCATGGTGGATCCTAGTCGGGTTCAAAAGAATGTGATTTGTATTGTAAAGATGAGGGCTGACTGCCAAATTTTCAAGTTCAAAGCTACACGATAGTGCGATGGTTTTCTCCGGTCATTTTTCAATGTAATAATTATCATGCATTCGATTTTAAGGTCCATGATCATCTAAAATAACGATAGAATGAATTCACACAAAAATCATGATATAAGAATGAATTTGTTAGTGGCTTCAATCATCAACTCCGAAAAGAAAAGATAACAAGAAGTTGGCAGCCAAGAGGAATAGTGGAGAGTTTGGTTGGGACTTGATTTATTGACTATGTTTGGATCGGAATTAGGAACAAACACTCCAAACAAGAAGATTAATTTTAATGGGCCTTGCCATGTTCTGGTCAAAGCTCCTAATTCACTTAACGTTTGTTTGTGGAATCGAGTCGGAACCTCGGCCTTGTTCCGCCTAATTTCATCAAACACCGCTCCGAAACTATGTTTCGAGGGGGGAACGTGACCCCGATTCCACACTCCCGGGAACTGGGAGCTGTGACATTTTGTTTAGTTTCACGTGACCATTTTTTGTTTTTTTGGCAATTTATTTTCTTTTTCTTTTCTCTCACACCATATTGTTTATAAAATAATTTATTTAATAAATATAAAATAATTATAATAAGAATTAATATAATATTATTTATTACTTATTATTTCATTAAAATATTTTACTATTTCATTAAATCTAATTAATTTAAAAATGATTTTTTATATTTAAATAATATATTTTTTAACAAAAAATTTCCCATAAATTTTTTATTTAATAATAAATTTTTAATTAATAATATAATCATATTTCATAATCAAAATAATTATTTTTAATTCAAAATCCACTAAAAAATTTATCAATCTAATTTTTTTCATCACATCAACCACCTTATTCTTCATCATCTAATTTCACTTCAATCAAACACAATCCGAACTAATCTATCAGTTCAACCATGCACCAGGAACTTAAGAGGAACGGTTCCATTTCAAAAGGACCCTTAAGTTCATATCATTAATTCTTGCAAAAGATAAGAATTTGTGCAAGGGCCAAATCATTTTATTTTTTACCCATTTCTTTTTTTTGCTTTTCTCTCTCTTCATTTATTAGGCCAATTTATCACCTTTTATCATCTTTTAACCCACGACCATTTTCAAAAAAACATCAAGACATCTTAACAATTAAATAAAGTAGTATTATACCTTAATTGCATTATTATGTAGTTAATTAATTTAATTCAGACAAAATACTAGTAATTAAGCATAATTTGTTATTTACTGTTATTCGTATATAATTTTTTTAAGATAAAAGCTAATTTACATATAAATTTTTTATATTACATTAGAATATTTTAAATTTCTATTATCTCACTAATAATCTTTTAATTTTTCTTTTTAATCATGTTGTGATAATAACTTTTTATTTATTATAGTATTCACTTATACATTAAATTTAAATAATAATAACTATTTAAATTAATTATTAGTTCTGATTTTTTATTTAACCATTCATTAAAGTTTTATCTATCAAATTCTTTTATTCTTTCATCCAAACATCAAATCGAAATTTATCTATCTGATCTATCATATAGTTTTATCCAAATGCTGTTTTTCCTTTTTTTTTATCTTGGACTTTACATCCAAACTTTATTATACAAAGACTCTCCTCCACCCCGTTCTCTCTCTTCCGTCTATTCCGACCGACCTTAATTCGCGATCGCCATGGATTGCCATGATTCATCCGAGGCATCGCAAGGCACCGACGTAGGCGCCGGCGCTGCCGCGCCATTGGTGCCTTTGTCAAGTCACGGCAGCGGTAGAACTGGTGCTGAAGGAGCGGTGGTAGTAGTTCGTGCCCCCGCTTACCAGCAGCAGCCTCCCCAGTTGCGCCCTTTTCTTGACGCCACAATCCCCTTCTCCGTCGGGCAAAGTATGTCTTGGAAGTTCCAAGGACCGTGTGCCGCCCTCTCTGCCGGCGCCACGCCCTTCGTTCCACCGTCAGTTCTTCACAGCGGCGGTATCGGAGCGTCGACAGTCGACGTTCGAGGAATGATCGTGGACACCAACTATCGGATCCCACGGCCACCCATGTTTCCTGCCCCCCTCTACCAGCAGCAGCCGCAGCGTCCGCCGTTGCCAATAAACGCCATGCAAGAGCAGGGCCAGGCACCTTACACTAATCCGCAGGTTTTCTCCAACATGAACTATCGTCCAGCCCCGACGCCGCCCTCTTTAAACTTTCCAAGATTTCCTCCTCCAATCGGATTCGAACGGAACATGATAAAACTACACATTGCCGTCGAGGGGCTAAGAGAGAAGCTCCGCACCCGGCCGCCAGATAAGAAACTTTTGACGAGCGGAGCCGACTCGGCGCTATTGATCAGTCTTTTGAAGGAGGAAGAAGATCCGATGGTCTTTGATAATTTAATGCGAGGGGTGTTTTCTCACCCGACTTCGGTGCATGATCTCATGGAGGACCCACACGGGAGCAGCGTGTTCGTGGCATTAGTGGACGCAGGCAGCATCAACTACAAGAAGGCGCTCGTCGAGCGGACGACGGAGAACGCTCTCCGGCTATCCCAAGTGGCAGGAACTGCACACGGGTGAGTTTGCTTCAATGATCAAGTAGGATAATCCCATCGTACCTACGTATCTATTCACTTTGATCACATCTTCGTGTGGCAGATCTGACTGCATCAAGCATTTGATCAGAACAGTCCAGCACATCCCTTCGATCTCTTCTTCCGTGACCAACGCGCTCGCCAAGTTTGTCTACCTTGTGATGATAACCCCCGAGGGCAAGAACATACTGTCTTGTTGCTTCACGCACTTGGGCTACGATCGCAGCTACGTACGTGCATGTTTAGATGCATGATCCTTACTCCCGTGCGTGCGTGCATGCATGCATCGTTCTTTTAATTTACAAGGCCTCTTAATGAATTCGAGCTTCTATTGATTTAAACGTTTTCAATCTTGATGCTTCATGATAGGTCGTGGCTGAGGCTATGGCTAGACGTTTAGTTGATCTGGCGAAAAATCCAGAGGGTTGTTGCAGCCTCATTTGCTGTCTCGATCATGTACGAGGTCAATTGAGATCGGATATGATGGACACTATAATACAACATTTTCCTGAACTTGCAATGAACGCATACGGGTACATATTCATTGTATATGATCTTGTAAATCCATGCATGCATGATGTACCATATTCCATATAATCTTCGAAATTCATGCTGCGAGGGCATTGCAGGAGTGATTTAGTTCAGCACGTTATTGGGATCGATATAACACCCCAGATCTACAGTAAAGTCAGGGAGCACTTATCGGAAATGTCAATCAGCGTTGCCGGCAGCCGCGCCGTGCGGAAGCTCCTATCGATACGGCCATTCGGCGTGTGGCTTTGCTGGGTCATACGGGGGCTGGAACAAGAGGCGCTTGAAGAGGTGGCCCGACATCCGTACGGGTGTCAAGTGCTGAAAGACGCATTGGAATGCTGCAAAGTAAAGGAGGTGAAGTGGTGAACTAATTTTTTTTTCCTGAAATCCTCACTGAATCATATATATATATATATATATATATATATATATATATATGTTTCGTAACTCGCTTCTGTATGTGATGACATGTAGGGCGCTGAGGTGTATCTGGAGTTGCTCCGTGCAATCGCAAGACTTCCTGCGAGTGTGAAGGATGATCGGTTCGCCGGCGATCTCTACCAACTCGCGCTCCGCGATCTCGAACAAGGGGCGCAGGCAGACGACGACCGAGCAGATGAACGTTAACTAATTGAGCAGATGACCGTCTTGCTCTTTGTACATCGATCTGATTATGGTACTATTTTGTGATCTTGGATCTTGGATATTGTTTTATGATCTTGGATATTTTATGCGTCTACATTTTGTTCTTCTGATCCTAAGTTTAACTAACTTGGGCATCTTATCTTAATCGAAGATATTTAACTTTTATCTTTCTTTTATTTTCTAACTATACTTTACTTCTTTTCAAAGTCAAATGATCTTTTAAATCCTTAATTTATATTATTTAACAAATAAATAGATATTTATTTACTTTTGCAATTCCATATAATTTATGAGTTCCATATTTATAACTTTTAAATATGCTATTTTGTTATAGTATATAGCAATGTGCGACTAATTGAGTAAATTCTTTATTTTTATTAACACAAATAATTAATTAAAGAAGATTCAGCCTGCTACTTGTTGGGGGTGACTCGCAAGTGTGAATAGAGAATATCGCACAAAAAGGGAAGTGAAGACCTAGAAGACACAAGTCTACCCAGTAATCTGACGTGTACCCTTGAACACAAGAATATATCAAAATAAAATTTTAAAATTTATAATTCTCTACACTATGTAAATGCGATCCACAAGAATATGATACATCATTATAGTGCTTGAGGTTCGATCCACAGAGAAGCGACATCTATGAAATCTTCGAAAAATCCTTTGGTGCAAACTCGATAGAAAAAGTAAGTGCTCAAAATAAGAGAAAAGGGATGACGATGTAATCATAATGAGAGACTAAATGTTTTTGTATTTTTTTTCGGAATGTAAAAGAGTAAATATTGCGAAAGCGATGAATAAGATTAAAGGAGGATGCGAGATACTAAATCAAGAAGACTTATTAGAGATGCTTCTGCTATAGGATTCAAGGTTCTTTAGTTTGATATGATACGGGTGAAGTAATCGAGTTCCCTTTTCACGCACGCGTTTGGCTGATCTCAATAATAAAGACACTTGACTCTGCGCCTACACGTTCGTATTGTGATAAGCCTGTGTTTACGTGCATGAAAAGAGTTCGTAAAGAGAATGCAAGTTAACGCCAAAGTACGAATTGAGCTTTCCTTAGGATTCGAGTTTGAGTCCCAGTGTCCACTAAGTATCGGGCATTCAATAGAAATACGCTTAAGGCAAGGAGGCTATTGTCGGCTCACAGTTGCATTAGTGGAATAAGGACTACCCTCCCGATTACAATTCAAGATATCAGTGTTTATGAGACAGCTTAGACATTTTTGAAGGAGAAGAAAAATCTAATTCAAGAAATACAAACTAGGGTTTACTGGAAGCCCTTCAGAAGCGACTCATCTCTTGCCTCCCCTACTCGGGTCACTGACTTGAGTGAGGATTGAAAAATATCTCATCTGAGGACGAACTTCTTAAAAAATTCTGAAAGAATCGAACACAAGAAAGGTGAAATAGAAGTATGCGAACATCCTTTGGAGTCGTTTAAGGTAATTCCAAATCTCTGACTCAATTCGATCGTTTATTGTCAGAAATTTGGAGTGCATACAACCTTGTCAGGTTGCGGACCAAAGGGCGAATGACGTCTAAACCACACAATGAAGAACTCCATTGCTGATTCCACTAAAACTAACGTCATGAATCACCGCTTGCCTTGGACTTGATTTCTCCACGTTCGGCTGCGATTGAGCCTATAATGTCCCTATGATCGGGGGTGAAAGGCAACAAATGATTCAGAAAACTTCTCCTAGTTTACAACTACGTGGAAAACACAAAAACCATGCATCGAACTATCTTCACCCAAGCTTGATTTCTCCATGTTCGGTTGCGATGGAGTCTATAACGTCCCTACGATTGGCGGTACAAGACGAAGATAGCTTAACACTCGGCATTGATAAGGAAAAATAACAAAATATAATGCAGCTAAAGAACATGTATCCAAATCGCATAAATACCTCCCAGCCTTAGTAGGGCCAGTTAGTTACATGTCATAAAAATATTACGTATAATATTGTTCGACAAGGTTTGAACAACACCACATCATTCTTACCAAATCAAACTGGGGCGAATTCCTTTTTTCGGTAAGGAGGCGAAAAAAAATTAGCTGAACGATCCATACAATATGCAAAGGAAGACAATCAGATCAAAACACGTCGTTTGTGGCTGAAGCGCCTATCAAATTTTATGCGTCTGGATTTTGTTCTTCTGATCCATACAATATGTTTCGTAACTCGCTTCTGTATGTGATGGCATGTAGGGTGCTAAGGTGTATCTGGAGTTGCTCTGTGCAATCACAAGACTTCCTGCGAGTGTGAAGGATGATCGGTTCACCGGTGATCTCTACCAACTCACGCTCTGCGATCTCGAGCAAGGGACGCAGGCAGACGATGACCGAGCAGATGAACGTTAACTAATTGAGCAGATGACCTTCTTGCTATTTGTACATCGATCTGATTATGTTACTGTTTCTTTTTTTTCTTTTGATGATTGGTTATGGTACTGTTTTGTGATCTTGGATATTGTTTGACTTTAATCTTACACATGACACTGTTATCAATGAGCTTTAATCTTGGATAATTGTTCGAGACTTGTTGGAAATATTATTCCATTTCTTACGTATAATATTGTTCGCCAAGGTTTGAACAACACCATGTCTTTCTTACCAAATCAAAAAAATTAGCTAAACAATCCATACATGCAATATCCGAAGGAAGACCATCAGATCAAAACACACCATTTGTGGCTAAAACGCCTATCAAAATTTTATGCGTCTGGATTTTGTTCTTTCGATCCTAAGTTTAACTAACTTGAGCATCTTATGTTAATCGAAGATATTTAACTTTATCTTCTTTTTTCTAACAATACTTCTACTTCATTTCAAAGTCAAATTATCTTTTAAATCCTTAATTTTATTATTTAAAAATAAATCAATATTTATTTACTTTTCAAATTCCATAGCATTTACAAATTTCATATTTATAACTTTAAAATATTCTATTTTGTTAAAGTACATAGCAACGTGGGACTAATCGAGTAAATTCTTTATATTTATTAACAAACATAATTAATTAAAGAAGATTTAGTTTGTTGCTTGTTGGGCGGCCATGTGAAATTTCTGGTTAGTTTCAATCATTTTATTTTGTTCTCGATAATGTGAACAAGTTAATTCTATATATATTCAAAAAATTGACTATTTGTAACGAAGAGTTTTTGACGGATAAAAATTCTCGTAATTTTTTACGACTTTTGTAACGGATTGAAAAATCTTTCGAAATACCGAAAGCCAAAAAGTCCTTCGCTATTACAGACGACAAATTACCATCGGTACATTACCGACTGTCCTAGCCTTTCAAATGACCGATGGATACGTACCTGTCGGTACTTCCGAAGGTTGAGACCATCGACAATTAATTTTATAAATAACATATATATAATATAATATAAATATATGGTTAATATTTTATTATTTTAGTTACCCATGGTCTAGCCTTCGGAATTATCGACGGATACATATTCATTGGTAATTTTGAAGGATAGAAGCATCAGTAGTTAAAATAATAATTTATTGTTAATGTTTATAATATAATATAATATAATGCATATTTCGTTTTCTACATTTACTTGTATTCTTTTCTTGATGCATTCATAAAATAATCCATTAAATAAATTATCATTATTTTTCATTTTCTCATAATTGTCTTTAATATTTTATCATCTTACTCATTTCCTTCAATATATTTATAGACATAGAATATAGATTATAATTAATTTAGAATATAAAATAAATAAATTTTAATAAGATTAAAATATGATAACTTCCTATCCAAGATATAACTAATTATAATAATAAGATAACTAATTTTAATCATAATATAAATTAGTTTTTAACATAAGTACTATAAATTTATGAATTACCTCATATTATTTATCTAATTATATCTAGTGATAATATTAAGATATATAATATGGATAGTATGCACACATATTTATTAAAATTAGTACTATACATACATTAACAATATGAAATTAAGATATATCATATTAAGATACATGTCTTTTATAATATTTCAGTTTTTTACACTTTTTAAGGGTCATTTGTGATTAGAAAAAGTTCATCATTATTTAAAAAAATAGTTATAAATATAATCTATTAAGTTACTTTTTTGTTAATTATTAAATGTCAATTTAATATTTGTTATCTTATTACAAGATTATTTATTAAATAAATTATTCTGAGAAATATGTATAAAATTATTTATAAAAAAACATATTATGTGTTTTATGATGTCCTTTTATATATTTTTAAAGAGTCATATTGTAATTTATATTAAAATTAATCATTACGTTAGAATTTTAGTGCATATTAAAATTAATATATTTTATATTATAAATTTATTTATAATATATATTGAAATTAAAATGAGTAAAAAAGATAAAAAAATTAAAGATGTTTTATGAAATAATAAAAAATAATGATAACTTATTTAATCATATTATTTATTAATGCATTAAGAAAAGAATATGTAAACATGTAGAAAGATAGATATGTATTATAAAAATTGATAATAAATAATAATATTATTAATGTTTATAATATAATACATGTCTATCTTCAAAAATTTTTATAATATAATATTATATTATTAATGTTTGTAACCATATATTTAATACATAAAATCAATAGTGATACATATATTATTATTATTATTATTAATGTTTAATAATAATATTTATATATAAACATTAATAATAAATTGATATTTTAATTACTGATGATTTCCGCCTTCGGTAGTACCAACGAATTTCATATCCTTCGATACTAGCGAAGGTAAAACCATCGGTAATTAAAATATCAATTTATTATTAATGTTTATAATATAATACATGTCTTCTTCAATTTATTTATAATATAATATTATATTAATGTTTATAACCATATATTTAATACCTATAATCAATAGTAATACATATAACATTATTTATATTCATATACATGTCACTCATCCGAAGTGCAGCCAATTGCCTCGCCATTGTCATCTACTTGTCATACATGGATCGATCCAAGTATACATACAAATCCTAGCACTTAGTACATAGGGTCACATGTCAACAAGAATCTATATCATCAATATGCATAATAACACATTTTTTATCGATCATATCCATGATTACTTTCAATTAATAATAAATAAGTCATTGTCAATCATAAAAATTATTCGCATAATCAATTACTGGTTATAAATCAGTATAAGTAAACTTCAATTATCAATTATTTTTAATTAATTGTTAATTGACCATAGTTCAATTTCGGTCACGTTTATATAAATTATCAATAAACTTCAATTATCAATTATTTTTTATTAATTGTCAATTGACCATAGTTCAATTTCGGTCACACTTATAAATTATAAATTAATCATTATTCATCAGTCATAAAGACTATAATCAATTATGCTTTATCTTATACTTCAACCATATAAATTATAATTTATCTTTTAATTATACTTCACTAACAAAGGTTATAATCAATAAAATTTTATCTATACTTCAATTATGGGGTTGCTTCAATCATAAACGTTGTTTCTACTTGTCTTCTAATTTTTAACTTCAATCATACAGTTGCTTTAACTATGAGGGTTGCTTCTTATTATTCTTTATTTGTTTGCGGTTTTCCATTAACCACAAAATATTTCAACCATGAATGCTTATTTGAGAAATCTCTTAACACTTTTTTTAAGAAAACACCATGCCATATCAATTATTCATCAACCATAAAACTTGTAATATGCAAAACAAGATAACCTACAGCTCACTATAAGAAATCTATCGATTTGCGATGTAGGTAAGTCATCGCTAACTCGACGCTAAAGCGTGGTTAAATTTGACATGGCGTCCTAGGGATAAGACATCGGCGTTCGGTAGGTATTAGCGTCGCAATGGCGCCAAGGACAAATGTGATGCTACCAGTGCCATAGGTTGATGCTATTACGACGTTATCATGACGCAAAAAGTGTCCTTGCAAGGAGTTTACTTGTGTCGCTAACCCAACGCTAAGTTGGCACTGAATCGCGCGACGCTATTACGACGCTAAGCTTGTGCGCCCTATGTCGCTACTTGGATTCTAAGGAGATGCTAAAGTGATGTCGTGGTGCATCTCTATTGCGACCCTAACACGACGCCCAAAGATGCGACGCTAAGATGACGCTAATATGACGCCAGTTACATTACATTTTAAATAGCGCCCAACCTCTTTGCATCACTAATACGATGCTAAAGTGACGCTAATTTCTAATTATTTTGCCCATTCCCGTTTTATTGTTCCTTTCTCGCACCATACAAATTATACAATGCTTGGTCAAGGGCACGCAGGTATCCTACTCATGTCGTGTCGGTCACCTCCTCCCAAACATTATATAACATTATTATGGCTAGATACAAGTTAGGCTGAGCTAAGCTTCCACTTAAATAGACCAAGCATGTTGCGAAATAAAAATATTCAAGCATGACTTATAACTTGTAATAAGACATGAATATAAACTTAGCCAGACTTGTTTGATTAACTTTTAATTTCTGACCTAGCTTATTGGCCTATTAAGCCAAACATATTTTTTTATGATCTACTAGATTAAATATAATGAATCTTATTTATTAAATAAACTATAGATATGAACTAAAAAAAAGAGAGACCACTAATATATTTTTTCTAAACATATAATATAAATAGTAATATTGAATTCAAAATTAAAGATTTAAAAGATGAGGGATTAAAAATTATATATATAATATAATATATTAATAAATCTTGGCCTGATAAGCTATAAGGGTAGGCCAATTATTAAGGGCTAAGGCTCTTTAAGAAAATAGACTCTATTTAATATTTTAGTCTAACTTATTTTGATAATAGGCCGAGTCGAGTTAAGGCCAAAATAGGCCGAGCCACGAGTTGTTCACGAACGGCTCGATTTATTTCTAGCCCTAAATATTATAAATCATATAAATTATATAACATAAAAACATATAAACATACAAAGTGTTATAATATTAAGAACATTAATACTTTTCGAGATATGTTACTTGGTGGCTGAGTATTAGGATTATCTTTGTACTTCTCGGTCATTTTCTGATTATACTCATCCTAAAAAAATACTACAAGAAAAATGATGATTAGCGACGCTCAATGGTGTCTCCAAGTATGGTGATGCTAAATCAACGCCACTAGCGCCGTCATGGCGTCCCCGTTGAGTCCCAAATAGGAGATGCTACTTACCTCTCAATAGCATCTCATTAGCGTATTCTTAGCATTTCAGGGAATAGGCAATAATGAAGGCGCCATAGAGACGATAGGTAGTCGCTATTATTGCGCGCCATGAAGCGAAAATGTGTGGGAGAACCTAGCGTTGTTCTCACGTCGACAACATTCAACACTAATCTCGTGTCGCAGGACGTGCGACGCTATGGAGATGCTAGCTAGCGTCACATATGAAACGACGCTATGTAGACACCAATATGATTACTTGGAAATAGATAACTATATATAGGCTATCTATATTTATATCACTATATGTTTTATATTTTGACGCAACCCTATGTATTATCTATATTATACGTTAATCAATAAATAAATTAAATATTATATATGTATCTTCAACATATATATGTATTCCTACATGATTACTTATAATATCTACATCATAGGAGTGTTCCTAAATATATGATTTTTTACCTATATTAAATATGTTATTTATCCATATGATATATATCATATCTTAATTATACATATATTATTTTTATATTCTTAATCATGAAATTATGATGGTTGAATTAAGAGACGTGATTCGCTACAAATTATCCCATTTTAGCGTCTTCGTGGAGGCTCACACTAGAGCCGCCGACAATGTTGACGCCAGGGAGATACTATTGACGTCTCTATAGCGTCGCCTTATTGAGATGTTAATACGTATTAGATGCTAGTTCGACGCTATTGGGTTGCTAAACCACTTTAACGACCCAATAGCGTCTCTATTGCATCGCAGTAGCTGACTTTTTATCACATTCACTTAATCAGACACATATAGACATATAAATACGCGTATATACTTATACTTATATATAATAAGTACACATATACATATTATTATCACTTAATCTCACACATATAAACATATACATACATATATACACTTGGAATACGTATATATATACATGTTATCTATATATGTCTCACACATGTATAGACATATACATACACGTATATACTTATAATACATATAAATAAACACATTGTGGCGACAATCTCTCACACGTAGACATATACATACGCATATATTACATATATATATATATATACACAATTTTGTTATAGACAAATATACATATAGACTTATAATTTTATATACATACATGAATAATTATATATGCATTCCATAATTTCTAGATTGTGGGAAGGGAACAAAACAACTGTAATGGGCCACAATGCAATGAGACGCTATAATGACAAATAAAATTACATGCATAATAGAAAATTAGAAATAGAAAAATAATTAGCGTCGCGCTGACGTCTCAATTCTAAGACGCTAGGTCAAGGTCGACGCTACTACGACGCTATGGTGTGGCTACAATATCTTACTGACGCATGAGCCTCTCTATAACGCCGCATTAGCAACTTTTTATTACCCTCACGTAATTGGGCACATATACATATTATTATCACTTATTGTCCACATATAATCTTAAATTAGGAAGAAAATTCAATATAGCATCTCGATCGCTATGTAATAGCATCTCAGTGTTGGCGCCTATGTAGCTCTACGTAGCGTCGCATCTAGATGAGATGCTAAACAATTTAATTAAATCCCTAACCCCTCTTCTTCGTTTTCATTATTTACTATTACCACTCCGTTTTCACCACGCCGACGACGCCGACGGTCGGCGCCCTTCGCTCCGAAGCCCGCTGCTCCGATGCACTCCGCTTCCTCCGCCCGTTGTTCGACGCCCGACTCCTCTGCCTCCTTTGCCTTCGCCGCCTCCTCTGCTGCCCTGCGCCAACCTTCGCCACCTCCTCTACCGCCATTCGCCTCCACCTCCTCTACCACTCTGCGCCGACCTCCGCCTCCTCCATCGCCTCCTCCGTCGCCCTCTGCATCCTCCTTTGCCTCTACCTCCGCTGCCTCCGCCTCCTCCACCCTACGCCAATCTCCGCCTCCTCCTCCGCCCTCCGCCTCATCCGCCTTCCGCCTCCTCCGCCGCACTCCGCCTCCTCTGCCTCCGCCGCCTCCGCCTCCTCCACCACCCTCTGCCTCCTCCGCCCTCTGCTTCCTCCACCCGCCGATTGTGCTCCTCTATCCTGTGTCCCAATTCAAGTGCAGGATGACATCTTTTGAGCTTTTACGACACGATATTCTATTTGGGTTTACATAATTTGATTTATATTATTTTAAAATTACTAAGTTTTAACGTATTTTATAGAAGGCAAATCAGTTTCACCCGAATCTTAGTTTAGGGATGATCCAGAGAGCTTTTGAGGAGGTCGCTGCGAAATGCCTCCGAAATCAATTATACAAGTTTCGCAAGGTCGACACGTCCGTCGTGTCACACCCTTAATTCCAGCGAACTAGAAACCCTCGGTGTGCGGCCTGAAATCCTTCCTGTACGATGAATTCCAGCAGCCTCCAAGGACTCTACCGAAGAGAGAACATCTCCTAGCAAGCCAAACCACAATGCAAGAATAGAACACACACAAAGATAAAGGGGAAAGCACAGAACTCTATTCCAAGAGATGACTCGATCGCTACTCCGATCGGTAAGTACACAAGTCGGCCAAAGGCCTCCTTATATAGGGGCCGGCCATATACAAGTTTACTTGCCACTAATAACATTCCTTAAATCAAAGAGTCCTACATGACCCCTGATTGCAAAAACCCCCTTTGGGTGTCCTAATTACATTCCTATCATTCCTAGCCTACTTGCCAAGTTGAACATCCAGGACGATCGCCTCCATCGATTGCCCCTAATCGGACATGGAGAAGAGGGCAAAATTCGGCCCTTTGGAAAGCTAGGGCCGGCCACCCTTCCTTTCCATCTCTCAGCCCTCCTAATTAGGAGATCAGCGTCCCTTCCTTCTGGCCAGGTTTCCTTTGCGAAGCCTTTGTTGGTTGCAATGGAAAGTAAGTGCCCATACACCTTACTTTCCATTGGCCACCTTTCCTTCTTTGGAGAGAGCTGCATGCACCTGAGGTTGCAATCCCTCTAGGGGATGTCCAGGACTTTTGAAAATGGGCCAGACCCATTAGGGTTCCAGCTGTCATAGCCGCCATGCCCTGCCGTGCCCCTGCCGCGCCCGGCCATGTCCGCACTCACTGCGTCCGCTGTCCGCTGCCAAAGTGGGCATAATGCCAAGGCATGCATTATGCCACTTTGGTCAAGGGTCTTCGTCCCACGATGCCTCCTCGTCTCATCCCAGGGTTGGTGCGACTTTGACTCCAAGTAGGAGTAGGAGTCCGACTCCAAGTAGGAATAGGAGTGCGACTCGCCTCTGAGCTCGTCGCCCAACGTCCACTGCCTAGATGGGCATAATGCCAAAGCGTGCATTATGCCAAAGTGGGAAGGGACCTTCCTTATCAGCCCGTCGCGCACCCCGACGTCCCGCCTAAGTTGGGGGTGACAATCCTCCCCCACCAAAAGTGTTGCCGCCCTCGGCAACGTCGAGTCTTCATGTGTCACCATCGTCTAACCAGACCCGCCCACCTGGCTCCTTCATGTACCTAAAGGTTCCTGCGTACCTTCGTAGTACCTCTACAGCATGCTCACGTGGAAGATTTTGATAAAGTTGTTGTGGCCTTGCAAGAAGCTTCACTCGGTAGGCCACATTGCCTACCCTCTTGGTGATGGTGCATGGGAGCCTTAAACTGCCGCCTTTGTAGCTTCACAAGGACCTTGTCCCCTACTTGGAACTCCAAGTGTCTTCGCCGCTGGTCCACGAACTTCTTCATCCTCCTCCCGGATTTGTCCAGCAACGCTCTGGACTCCTACACTTGGTCTTGCCATCCTCAAGTGACTTGGTACATGACCGGGCACCTCCCAGTGTACCTGGCCGTAAGTGCGGCTAGAGTCACAAGTTAATGCCTTGTGACAAACTCATTGGCATCTGCTGCACGTCTGTATGTACCCTTCCACCAATGTCCTCGTCTGGGCTATGCCAAGATTGCCAGCCCAACGAGTCGTGGCAGTCCTCTGTGACCGCCCTTCACTCCGCTGAAGTTGGTTGGGCAAAACCTTCTCGCTACAGCCCGGGATATGGCTGACCCGCCATACCACCAAACTTGGCCTCCCCGCCAAGTGTGCGGCCTTGCCGTCCGAAGGCGCACCATGTTTGGGTCTTCACTCTACTGAAGACTTTGGGATGTATCATTCACTTGAACAAGTTCCTACTCGAACTGCTTCGCTCGTGCCACCTTACTGTCCGAAGCGCCACTCATTGTGATCTCCACTGCCTTGAAGATCTCGGGACATAGCTTACCTGCTGCTGTCCCTGGACATGGCCTGCACGCCACGTCCCAGACTTCTACCCTCGTGCCCGCACCGCACCTGCCTTCTCGCCTAAAGTCTGAGGGTTGGTGGATTGCTCCCACCAACTAGGATGTTGTCCTCAAAACATCTTCATGCCAAGTGCCATCCTGCGCATGGACTGGACCACCTGAAGTGCTTCTTGGGGAAGTCCATGCTCGAACTGTCCCGCTCGCATGCCACCTTGTTGTCCAGAGGTGACACTTTGGCTGCCAACGCTTGACTGCCACGATCTTCACTCCTTGATGATCTTGGGATGTCAACTCTCTAATGCGTCCCAGGGATGCAGTTTGCACATCGTGTCCCGAGGATATGACCTTCGCACCATGTCCTTGCCTTGCCTAGACGTGGCCTGTGCACTTGGCCATAGTCTAGACTCTCCCAAACCTTGAAATAATCCATCCCATCACTTGGATTCGCCGGATCAAGTCCAGGCTTGACTTGACAGACTGGTGCCGCCTTGCTGTCCGAAGGCGCCACCGCGCATATAGTCTTCCACCTCTGAAGACTTTTGGGGCATAGCCTCTCGCTACCGTCCCAAGACATGGCCTACTTGCCACATCTGCGCCAGGTTTTGTTGAAGGTTCTTGCTGCGCCAAGGACCTCCTGGACGATCTCCGTGGACCCAAGTCATCACGCCATGCCTTGCGGTATAAGAAGGATGGCCCTGCTAGGTGTCGACTCCCTAGCTAGACCGCTCCAACATTCCGCATGCCTCTGCTCCTCCAGGGTAGGGGGCTGCTCGTAGTCGATGAGGACCATCGCTGCCTAGGGCCTTGGCGTGCCCTGGATATGTCATTGTTGTCCTCCGCCCGACCAGCACCGTTTGAAGGAATTTCCTCGGAGAAGTCCCTGCTTGAACACCTCCTCGTCGTGTCACCTTGCTGTCCCAAGGTGTCACGCTGGTCGCCCACCACCATCAGCCCCGTTCTGTGAACCATATGGGGCATCGCCTCCTTGCGCACGTCCCAGGACAGATCTGCGTATCATGTCCAAGCACCTTCTGTCTGAAGTCTGGCCAACGTCTTGGCCTCTTCCAAACTGCGCCGAGCTATGAAGTGCGTCCACCTCGCTGTTCGACTAGGCTTGATCATGTTCCAACTTGAACGGGTCCTCCAGTGCCTGAACACCATGAACTTCCTTCTTATGTGTGTCCTGGGACATGGCCTCCTTCCACGGTTCCAAGACTTCTTCTGCTGTCCGGTCATTCTGGGGATAGGGCCTGCTCGTCCTCGTCCCGAGAAGGACTTCTTCAACCTTCGTGTTGCTGAACATCTTGGGATGTGACCTCTTGCCATGGTCCCAGATGCACAACCTGCTCATCGTCGTCTTGGGACATGGCCTCCTGCCAGCGTCCCGAGACATCTTCCACCGCACGCTCATCCTAGGACATGGCCTCTTGTCAGCGTCCCAAGACATCCTCCGTCGTGCGTACGTCCTGGAGACATGACCTACTCGTCATCATCCCAAAACAGGACCTCTTCGATCTTCGGTCCGCTGAAGATCTAGGGACATGACCGCCTGCCATGGTCCCTTGTCGATGCTCCAAGGGCATGGTCTGCGCACCATCATTCCTAATGCTCGGTTGATGTCGATATGTTCCAGGGACATACCCCGCTGGTCGTCGAGGAACAGGACTATTGCCACCTTCGTTCCGCTAGAGATTCTAAACCGCAACCTTGCTGCCGCTCGTCCCAGGGATAGGACCTTCTTGTCGATGTTCCAGGAAGATCTGGTCAGCGTGGCACACGTCGAAAGTCTTCTAGTTTGAAGATTGGAATGTTTGTAGACTGCTCCTACTAACTTGGACGTCACCCAACAACGTCCCTATGCCAACTTTGTCGAAGATCCTTGCTGCAGCAAGGATCCTGGGATGGCCGCTGTTGGCTTCGGGCACCACCTTCTGCATCATGGGCATGAAGGAAGACCCTGCAGAGGGTCGTCCCAGGGACTCGTCCGTGACCTGTGCGCTTCATCGCCCCGACGCGCCTCTGCTCCTCTAGAGACTTGACGCGCTCGTAGTCATTGTGGACCACCATGGCCAAGGCATGAGCATGCCATGGTCCTGCTGCCGCTCCTCCTAGTTCCTGCACCATGCATCCTAGCCAGCCACGTCGGAAGGCCAAAGCACCTGATGGGTCTGTTCCCCCACCAAGTCCGCCGCCGTGCGCTCCCACGCCTTGGGGATCTTGTGCATGATCCTGGGAGAGCCGATCCGGCCTCCACCATCAGCCACGAGCCGCCATAGATCTTCTTCTCCAACATCGCGACCTCTTCGGTAGGTGCTGTCCAGAACCAAGCTCTTGGGACAGCCACCTGCACACTAGGGCCAGCCGGCCCTAATGGACGGACCTCCACGCCCGCTAGGTCCTTGAGGGAGAGGAAGAGGATGGAATAGTGCTGACCCGTCGAGCCTTACATCGCGTCCTCCGTAGGATGATGAACTTCTGCAACCAGGGCGCCGCCAGCCGCTTCTCCCTTATCAAGATGTGTCTTCTTTTGTGATTCTTCGAATTGTGTACCCAAGCTCTCCTCGAACCTCGACCTCCAAGTTCCTGCACGACCTTGGACAGCCCCGATTCCCTCATGAACTCGGCTCTGATACCACTTGGTATCAAAGTCAAGGCGGATCCTTCGAGAGAACCAAGCTCTGATACCACTTGTCCACCCTTAATTCCAGCGAACTAGAAATCCTCGGTGTGCAGCCTGAAATCCTTCCTGCACGACGAATTCCAGCAGCCTCCAAGAAGTCTACTGGAGAGAGAACATCTCCCAGCAAGCAAGCCAAACCACAATGAAAGAATAGAACACACACAAAGATAAAGAGGAAAGCACGGAACTCTATTCTAAGAGATGACTCGATCGCTACTCCGATCGGTAAGTACACAAGTCGGCCAAAGGCCTCCTTTTATAGGGGCCGACCATATACAAGTTTACTTGCCACTAATAATGTTCCATAAATCAAAGAGTCCTACACGACTCCTGATTGCAAAAACCTCCTTTGGGTGTCCTAAGTACATTCCTATAATTCCTAGCCTACTTGCCAAGTTGAACACCCAGGACGATCACCTCCGTCGATTGCTCCTAATCGGCCATGGAGAAGAGGGCAGAATTCGGCCCTTTGGAAAGCTAGGGCCAGCCAACCTTTCTTTCCATCTCTCAGCCCTCCTAATTAGGAGATCAGCATCCCTTCCTTCTAGCCAGGTTTCCTTCGCGAAGCCTTCATTGATTGCAATGGAAAGTGAGTGCCCATACACCTTACTTTCCATTGGCCACCTTTCCTTCTTTGGAGAGAGCCGCATGCACCTGAGGTTGCAATCCCTCTAGGGGATGTCCAGGACTTCCGAAAATGGGCCAGACCCATTAGTGTTCCAGCCGTCGCAGCCGCCATGCCCTGTTGCACCCCTGCCGGCGCCTGTGCCGGGCCCGGCGCCCGCACTCGCTGCGTCCGTTGTCCTTTGCCAAAGTGGGCATAATGCCAAGGCATGCATTATGCCACTTTGGTCAGGGGTCTTCGTCCCTCTATGCCTCCTCACCTCGTCCCAAGGTTGGTGTGACTTTGACTCCAAGTAGGAGTAGGAGTGCGACTCGCCTCCGCGCTCGTCGCCCAACGTCCACTGCCTAGATGGGCATAATGCCAAAGCGTGCATTATGCCAAAGTGGGCAGGGACCTTCCTTGCCACCCCGGGAGCCTCCATGCCGCGCATCCGAGGTGCGCCCGGCCATGACCCGCCTAGCCCGCCGCGCGCCCCGACGTCCCGCCTAAGTTGGGGGTGACAGCCGGCCTCACTTTGGAGCAGGGCATACAAAGATGCCCAAGGCATATTAGGCGCTTGGTTTGGGAGTCCTTATGTAGGAAGTGGTAAGCATATTTACTTTTAAATTATTTTTATTAAATTTATAGTTTTTGAAAGTCTAACTATTTGATGTTCATAAAGGATGGATGAACGATGGCAAAGGAAGTCGGAAAAGGCAAGATTTAACCGTCTTTCGAAGCCTGAGGCCCACACCCACAAAGGGGGGTCGATGCGATTTGACGAGCATCGACGGCGCATGGTAATTTACATACAAATTTAATTTATCAAACTTATATTATCAAATTTGAAACTTTATCGTGGGAGGACACTACAACAATATTGCGATTTTGCGACGGATCAATCCATCGCAAAACCTTCGAAATCCGTCGCAAATATATCTTTGCGATGGATTTTTCGACGGATAGGGCTAGTTGGAAATTTTTTGTCGCAAAAAATTTTTGACGGTCCTCAAACATCCCTTCGAAAATTTTGACGGATGTTTGCGACGTAAAAATGACTTTCGAAATTTTTGACGGCTAAAATCCTTTGAAAGTTCTCAGGGGAGGATAGCCTTCGGAACTTCCGACAAATTTGGCCGTTGAAAGCTCCTAATCCGTCTGCCGAAGCCGGCCGATGCCAGAGGAAGGAATGTTAGCCCCTTCGCAACTTTTCACGAATTTCGACAAGTTTCCCGTTGATAGTTCCGACGGGAGAACTCCCGTTGAAGCCTTGGACGGGCGTACTCCCATCGAAGCTTTCGAGGGACGTGGCCCATCACCAGCGGAATGCGACAGATATGTTCATCAAATTTTTTTAAAAATATAAAAAAATTAGGCCGCCTGCAGCTGGATCGACTCTGGTCGCCTAAAGCTGGATCGACACTGGCCGCCGATCCGGCATCAGGCAATCGGAATCGAGATAGAGAGAGGGGGAGGGGAATGGGGATGGGGAGGATGCCACAGACGCAGCCGCCCGTGCGCGGATTCGTCTGCCCGCGCGCCCGTGGCCTAACACGGCCGCCCATGCACAGATTCGGTTGCCGGCGCGCCCGTGGCCTAACGCAGCCGCCCATGCACAGATTCGGCTGCCCACGCGCCCGTGGCCAGATCCGGCCACCCGCGGACAAATCCAGCCGCCCGCGCGCAAATCTGGCCGCCCACGCACAAATCAGCCGCCAACGACCGGATCTAGCCGCCAGACGCCGTAGACTTTTGCATGGTCTATGAGGCCACGCATAAGAGCCGAAAGACAAATGACTTGGTCATTTCCACTGCTCGTAGGCTTCTGGTAAGTCTCATGACATGTTCATTTGGTTATTGACGTTAGTGCACTATTTTTGAAATGCACAATGTTTAAATTTTTTAGGATGAGTATAATGCGAAAATGACTGAAAAGTCTAGAGATGATCTGAGTACTCAGCCACTAGGTAATGTTTCTTGGTTGGTTTTGTCCTATGGTCGAGACCGTCGAAATTATCGACGATCTTAGCTGTCGATAATTATAATAATAAAATATTATTTATATTATATTATTATATAATATTTAGTTATTTTTAAAATTAATGACGGTCCAGACCGTCGAAAGTTTCGACTGGCCGAACTGTCGATAATTATTATAATAAAATACTACTTATATTATATATTATATAATATTTAATTAGTTTTAAAGTTACCGACGATTCAGAGCATCGAAGCTTTTGACGGTCCGAACTGTCAATAATTATAATAATAAAATACTACTTACATTATATAACATTTAATTTTTTTAGGTTACCGACGGTCGAGACCGTTGAAAATTTTGACGGTCTGAATTGTCGCTAATTATACTAATAAAATACTAATTATATTACATTATTTTTTACTATCCATCAAAAAATAAAATAATAATATAATTTATTTGATAATTTATTATTTTTATCTCCGACGATTACAACCGTCGAAAATTACGATGGATACCTATCCGTCGCAAAATCCGTTGCAAATTACGACGGATTTTATTTCGTTGGAAACTATTCGTCGGAAAAACGTAATTTTCTTGTAGTATTATTTCTATTACGATTATGATATAGTAATAATATATTTATTTTATTATATTTTATATCTGTGTCATTTTATATAAGATTCTTAAGGACAAACTAAAACGAAAAAAATGTGGCAAATACGATGGACACTTGTCCTTAGGTAATGTGTGAATTCATAGGTAATCTAGGTAACAATTCCTCTACATATAAAAATATATAAATGAGAGAATGTTGTTAATTCATGTAATTTTAACTTCATAGTAGTAATATGTACAGATTACTCATAAGAAAACGTGTCAAAGAAATATACAGATAGCAGTGACATAATCTTTTTTATGGAGTCAGATCCATTATGATAGTGGTGTAGCCCTCAACTCAATAACATGCCATAATTTTTTTTGCTCCGTATAATATTTTCGAAATCTTGAATTAATTTGGAGTAAACATAAATAAACTACCACAAAAAGATTTTAGTGCTATTGGTTTAATTCAAATTAAAATTTTCCTAATCATAGTTTTATCATGTTGTTAATGATTAACAAGTTATATAGTAATTATAGTAATCGGCTTTTGTTACTCTATAACTTAATTAGTATAGGACTTAGACTTTGACTCGTAGCATTAGTAACTTGTATTCTATATAAGACTTTGACTTCGTTACATCTGGGATCGCTGCGAGGCTCAAGAAGGAGAGAGAGAGAGATGGACTGCCAAGGAGGAGGCCGCGTTGTCAAGCAGATGTTCGCCGGAGGGCTTCTGGACGACGAAGGTCGGGCAGTTAGGTCCGCTCTGCGGCGTCGACGACCCGCGAAAGGACACGGAGAAGACATTGCGGGCGCTGCTGCACACATGATTCCTAAGCATATTTTCCGCCCCGTGGTGTGGGGAGAAGGCAGCGTTTGCCGCGATGATCGGCCACGGCCCGCCGGCGATGCACTGGAGGCGTATCGTCATAAGATAATAATAGCAAGATATATGAAGAAAAATGATTAAAGATAATGCAGTTTAAATTCTAGCTCTCCAGAGGAGTATTTGCTAGATTCAAATAACTTTTTTTATTAAATCAGTAAACATTTATTTTGGATGTATAATCTATTTGGATGTAAAATGACGATAATCATTCTTGACATGGCAGTAAGGATAGTACGCAAAAATAAAGATAGTACGCAGCATCTTATGAAAATCTTGTTGATAACAGTGCCGTGTGAAAAAATCAAAGTCGAACATTCCCAAACAGTAACAGTGCCCACCTTGTTCATCTTCTCATCAGTCAACTGCCCACCGCGTGTAACATGGGCGCGTCGAATTGCTCGAGATCGCGTAGGGCGAGTAGGTAGAGGCCCCCGGCGTGTCGATCTTCCCTCAAACTCTGGGGAAGTCCTGCGATGGCGCGGAGCAACAACAGATGGACCTCATCGTTCTACATGTGATTACATACAGAAATGAGTTACGAAATGATCCAGTGCTTTTAACAATAAGTTAAACAACCTTTTTTACATTGCAACATCTCAATGCTTCTTCCAGCACTTGACTCCCGTACCGATCTCGAGCCACCTTTTCGAGCGCCTCTTGTCCCATCCTCTGTATATCCCGGCAAAGCCACAAGCCGAATGGCCGTACCGTTAGGAGCTTCCGTATTGGTCCATTGCAAGTTCGCGACGATGAAGTTCTACAATGTGAATCATCTCCTGTCTCAGAGGATGTTTTGAGTTCGAGATACAGCAAACGAGGCTCCAACGCCCAAATGAATGTTTGGCCAGATCGAGGAGACACTTAGCCATAGCCTTTGCCACGTCCTGTCATGAAGCATCAAAACATTTAAATTAATAACAGCGCGCAAAGGAAGGTGAATTGCATGCACGGAGTACGGATTTATCATGCTGCAAAGAAACATGCATGCATGCATCTTCGCATGCACGTACGTAGGTTCTCTCGTAACCCAAGTACTTGAAGCAACATCTCAGTATGCTCTTGCCCTGGTGGAGTATCATCACACGGTGGGCCATTACGGCGAGCGCGTCGGTCACGAGAGAAGAGAGCTCAGGGTTGTTCTTCAATGATCGGATCATATGCTTGATGCAGTCAGATCTGCCAGACGACGATCAAAGTGAATAGATACGTACATACGATGATGTGATCGTCTTTCTTGGTCATTGAATTAAACTCACCCGTATGTGGTTGATGCCACATAGTACAGTCGGATTTCCTCCGTCGTCACCCATACGACGAGCACCTTCTTACGGTTGTCGCCGGCGGCGTCCAGTAATGTGAAGAACACTTTGCTCCCGTGCGGGTCCTCCATGAGATCATGCACCGAAGTCGGGCTAGAAAGAACCCCTCGCAGTACATTATCAAAGACCACCGGATCTTCTTCCTGCTGCAAAATATTGATCAACAGCGCCGACTCGGGTCCTCTGGTCAAAAGTTTCTTTTCGGCCGGCGAAGTGCGGAGTAGCTGTCTTATCCTCTCGATGTCTCTGTCCTGGTCTCCCGTGATCCGAAATTCGTGTTCCTCGCCGGAACTTCGATCCTCATGCAAGTTTTGCCCTTGTTCACTGGTCGAGGATACCGTGGAGATTTGGTGATGGCCGGGGTCTCCGGCGGTGGCCATCGAAGCACTGAAGCCGACTGGATGTGGCAGAATGGAGCCGGCTGGAAACCTTGGCAATCTTGGAAAGGCATAAGAGGGCAGCGTCGGAGGTCGAAAACGGTTCATATTGAAGAAAACCTGTTCTTGCATGGCATTGTTTGAGGAAGCCGGATGAGGAATCAGCTGTGGTCGAGCCGGATGTTGGTAGAAATCTTGTGTTGGCAACGGAGGACCATGCCGGTGATGGTGGTAGAGGGACCGGGCAGGGACGTTGGGCGGCTGTGGCCACCGCCCATAGTTGGCGTTAGCAATCAGTACTCCTGGAACTCCGACGAACGCACCGGTAACGCCGCTGTGAGGAACTGACGTCGAAGGGATGAAGGGCACAGAATCGGCATAGAGACCTTGCGGTCCTTGAGACTGCCAAGACGAACTTTGCCCGCCGCTGTGATGCTGCTGCTGGTAAGGGATGCCATGAACTGAGGAAGGAACCAACGGCGCGTCGGCGTCGGCATGGACTGGATGTTGTCCTGTGTCATTCTTTGGGAAGGCTCGGGCGAACCATGGCTATCCATTCGGGTTGGGAAGCCGGAAGAAACGCAACGAGGCAGCAGAAACAAGAGAACGAGAAGGAAAGAGGAATGATGATGAGTAGAGACGTTTTATTAATTTCTTTGACTAATTTCATTAAAGGTTTCTCAAGTTCTTGGTCCTTTGACTAATTTTTTTGTGTAATAATTTTTGGATATCTTGATTCATAAAGGTTATTATTATAAAAATTAGAAAGAAAAAAAGAAACTTAATATATTATTCCTACTTTTAGAATATATTTTTACTACGTTGAAAAATGTTCAAAGGCGATATGTAATATTTAATATAGTTTTGCCAACCTATTGAAAGTATCTAGTTAATAAATCTAGCACTCTGATTTGACAAGGGGTAATAAAGTGATTTATTAATTTAATTCAATAATTAGATGATAAAATAATATTATATATTATGTAATTCCGAAATTTTGAGAAAAGAAAGAAAAAGGAAAATAAAGTGTAGAGAATGATGATACAATAAAGTAAATTTTAATGGCATATAAAATTATATTTTGATGATATAAATCTCAAAAGATTAAATTTAAATGTTGAAAATGTTTAAATAAAAGAGACAATTTTATGCACTAAATTTTGATTAAATAATTGACTATTAGATTTTGAATGAATGACGAATATCAAAATTGTATATTAACTATCCATAAAATATAAGATTATCTAATTTGGATAATTGTGTAGAAAGTTATGATCAAAATAGTTCAGGTCGGTCAACCTGCTGATCGAAGCAATGAAGGTCAATCGAGATAGTCCGATCGATTGATCGGAGATACCGATCGACTGATCAATATATGAACTGCCCAGATCTAACTGGCCGACCAACTCAACAGGCAGAAATCAATATGTCGAGACTATACCGGTCGACTGACTAGTCAATAGTCCGATCGACCGACCAACCATGGTTAGTGAGCAAATAAGCGCAACGGTCATATTGACCGAGCCATTAATGTGGTCGACCGGTCCTCTGCTGACATGAACAGTAATGACTATTTTTCAAAGAGAAAAATGTGAAAATATTTATGGACAAAATTTTCACACATACAATCCTATAAAAAGAGTGCCAAAGCCTGAAGCAAATGTATTCATCCAAGTATTGAATAAAAACTTCAAGTTATAAAAAAGGAGATTCTTTTCTTGAAGTTATCATTTTAGTTTTCTCTTCTTTATCTCTTCTATTCTTGTGAGCTTGCTATTGTAAAAGAGAGAAATAATTATTCAGAAAAATTAAAAGAGCTCCTGTGTAAAAGATGTTTCATATCTTATCTCTTGAGCGACAACAAATTAAGATAAGCTTCCTAAAAGGAGAGGTTGTCTTGCCTCTCGAAGTGGAAAAAATGTGGTTGATGTAAAGGATGTTCTTCTTTGCACCATTTGAAATTAAGGAAGAGTTTATTAGAATCTCCGACGATCTCGAGGTCGAGAAGTCGGAGTGGGGACGTACGCCAAGGTGTGGCCGAACCTCTATTTTTAATTTATATATTTTTTGATATATAATTTACATATTATATTATTGTATAATTTTTTTATTTCATAGAGGATCCTACTGTTTGGGAGGAGATGGGCGACACGACACGAGGGGATACTTGCGTGGCCTCGGCATAGCCGCTCAGATACCTAGGAGGATCAGAGGATATGCAGGCGGTCCATCTGCTTCGAGCTCATCCGCTGCACCTGATATAACGCAGCTATCACAATAGCTATCGCAGCAGCTATTGGAGCAGATATCGCGGCAGGTGTCGCAGTAATTATTGCAACAGTTGGCTCCGCTATTGCAGGCAATTCAGGGATTGATCCCGATGCAGAATACATCCCCGCGAGGCTATGGACCGAGCACATCTGGGTCGAACATCCGGAATGACAACAATATCTCCTAAACGTATGATAGAAAAAAACTATGAATACAAACTATGCTTTTGTCACTTATAGACTTAGATATATGTATAGTTTGTTAGTTCAGTTTATTACTTTTCGTATTCTTATCTTAAATACTATGCCTATGATGCTTTCATATTATGCCTGTGATGCTTTCATATTGCCTGTGATGAATATCAATGTATCAATGCATTTACATACATTATATAATTGTATGGTGTGGGAAGGGAAAAAAATGTGGATGGTATGGGTCAAAAAAATCTGCAAGTCGCGCCTCCATAGTGCCACATTAGCGTCACCAACATAGTCAAAGCTAAGTTAAATATATCATTCTTAGCGTCATATTAGCGTCTCGCTGACGATGCAAATACCATCATGTCACTGCATTGCCAAAATAGCGTCTACATATGGTTAACGTTAGCGACTCTTGGGTGCCGGAATAGCGCCTCAGCTTTAGCGCCACGTGCGCATCGACTTAGCGACGCATTTCTACTGCTCCCAGCCGGACTCGACAGGTCTTAATAACGTCGATATAGCATCAGCAACCTACGCTAGTAGCCTCTCCATTTTCATTGGGTCTATTGCGACGCCATTAGCCACCGATTTCCAGCGTCCCATAAATGCGGCGCTAGTTGGATGCCAATGGGACGCTCTATGTCATGGAACCGCAATAGCGCCTCCCTAGCGTCGCGATTCTTGGGTCGCTATTCCTTGATATTCTTGTAGTGAAATTTAAACATTGCACATTTGAAAAATCATTTATGCTAATGTGAATAACTAAGTGAACATGTGATGATACTTATCAGAACTCTGCTCTTATGTGTGACTTCGTGGACCATGCAAAAATTGACAATATCACTTTATTTTTCTTCTTGCAATCACGTTTCAAATTTTATAAATAAGTATAAGATAAAAGTTTGATTATTCCATTTTGTATCTACATTGCCATGCACCGTCGATGCTCGTAAAATTGAATCGAGCCGCCTGTGTGGATGTGGGCCTTGGGCTTCAAAAGTCTATTAACTTTTGCCTTGGCAGGCTTTCTTTGCCATTCTTTATCCATCTTGTATCAACATCAAATATTTAGACTTTGTAAAATTATAAACTTAATTAAAAAATTGAAATGTAAACTAACCACTTCTTACATAACGACTCACAATTTGGGCGTTGATGCCCATGTCGCCTCTTAATCTAGTGTCTATTTGGCATCACATATTCTGTGACGCTAATTAGTGTCACAAGATGTTGATGCTAATACAACGCAAGAAACTGGCCCATATTGACTCTGTCCTTAGCGTCGATTTAGCATCGTTGTCCTTGTGACACTAACCTAGCATTGCAACCCGTTGATGTCAATACAACACTACAATCTACCATGCATTTTATCATTTTCGTGCATGTTAATAACGACGAAGTAGCGTCTTGATGGTGCTGCATTTAGCGTCGACACATTATAACGCTAATGCGATAATAAATTGAAGATATGAGAAGGCAGTTTGTGTCTCATTTTGTCAACCCAATGTTGTCACGACGTTATTGGTGTCGTGGTAACATCTCTTGGTTTTGCAATGTTAATTTGCGTCGCTATTCAACAGTTTTCTTATAGTGATTTATGACTTTGATTTTGTGTTGCTTATGATGTATACCTTTGTTTCCTTTCATTTTGCTTTACAATTACTGAAGCAAAATGCATTGGCAGTCAACCATAATCGTAAGAGTAATATCATCATGAATAAGTTTATTATCATAATAATATGATCATATATAATATATATCACAATTAAATATATTTGCTCATAAAAATACATTTTAATGTGTCGAAACATGAGTCCGATCATGTGGAACCTAGGCCATAGGATCTTAAGGCACCAAGAGGGGGTGTGAATTGGTGTTAAAATCAAAATTATCGATTTTAGGAAAATCATCGCAGAAGCTTAAAATCAATTCAACAATCTTTAAATCAAAACAAATTAAATTAGATCACAAGAATAATATGAGAAGGAGAGAGAGAATGCAAACACAAAGTCACGGGTGGTTGCGTTAATTGAAAAAATAATTAAATATTATAATCATATATATCATAATATATATATTATTAATATTTCTGATGTTTTCGACAGTCATGACCGTCGCTAATTAAAAATTTATTTGTTTTCCCGCTTTCACCTCTTTCTACTCCTATATATATCATATATATATATCTTCTTCCTCTCTCTTCTCTCAACTTCTTTCCCTCTCTCCTCTCTCTCTCCCTCTCCTATCTTTCCGGCGCAACAAACTCCCAGATGACGACCCTCTCCCTCCCTCCCTCCCCCTATCTATCTATCTATCTATCTATCTATCTCTCTCTCTAGTTCAGGGGCCAGATCTGCCGCCATGCCAGCCGCGGAGTGATCTGTCGCCAGGCGGCTTGAACCGGTCGGGCGGCTGATCCGTCGGCAGCCAGCCTGATCTGGCCGGTGCCCGATCCATCCGCAGTCGGCCTGATTTGGCCAGTGACCGATCCGTCCGCAGCCAGCCTGATCCGATCGCCAGGCGGCCTGATCTGGCCGGCGACGGCGTGATCGACGGGCTATTTTTTATATTTTAAAAATACTTTGTGATGGTTGCGGCTGCCGGAATGTTTCAATGGTTGCGACCGTCGGATTTTTTCGACAGTTGCGACTGCCAAAAGTTTCGATGATTGTGACCGCCGAAAGTTTCGATGGTTGCGACGACCATTGACGGTTGCGGCTGTCGGACTTTTGAGATAGTGACAACCGTTGAAACTTCCAACGGGTTTTTTCCAACCGTCGAAAATTATTTTGCGACGACCATTTTTTCGACGGATAAGTTCCATAGGTAAAGCTGTTGAAACCCCTCATTTCCGATGATTTTGTTCATTTTTCCTATAGACAGAACCGTCAGAAAACATCAGTTTTATTGTAGTGTAACATATCTTAATTAATATTATGGTGTTATATTACTACCATTAATAGTAATAATAATAGACTAATGATCAAATTGTTATGATAGATACTAATTATAAATATTTATGAATATTATTTCATAAACATTACCTAACATTATTGATTTAAAACTTATTATTCTAGTTTATATGTTTTAACTAATATAAAGTAGACATTAATAATAAAAGGATATTTTAATAAAAGATGTATCTCATGTCATAAATAGATATTAAAAAAATTTCACCAACAAGGATTGGGTTGGGGTGGAGGGGTAGTTGTTCCTCTTTATTAAGCAGAGGTCTCCAGTTCTCAAGTCCCTGTGAATGCAAAAAAATTTTGTTGATTAGTTGGACTCGATGATGGGCCGACCTTCTAACATATTGTTTCAACTAAATCATTTATGTTATTTTATGCATCAAGCAGATATTTTTATACATTTATTATTATTCTAATAAAACAAAATCATCGTAGAGTAACAATAATTGCTCTCTTTCAATTAACAATTCATGTGGGAATTCAATAGGTTTCACTTGACCAAACCATTTTAATGAGACTAGACCAAATCGAAGTTTAACACTCTCGATCCAATCAAGATATTATTCTTTTTGGACATATGATTCACACGAATTTTAACGCATCTTAATAAGTGAAGGGGTAACTACATATAAGCTCATGACCACCTCTATGTTTTGTTCGGACTATTTAATGAGACCATCTTGGTCCTTATACCTTAGGTCGTTATAATCTTCCCCCATAAATGGCTCAATGTCGTGTTGGCTCATGGCCCAGGTTTTTCACATGCCTCAAGCATGAGAGATTGGCTCTGATACCATTCTGTAACACCTCTGTTCCAATCAAGATATTGATCACTTTGGGCCATTGGCCCGCACAAATTTAAAATGCATCTGGAAAGATGAAGGAGATAGATACATATAAGCCCATGACCACCTTTGTATTTTTCTCATATGAGATTATTCAATAAGAAAATCTTGGTCCTTAGACCTCAGGTCGTTACAATAAAGGTATCGGAGCCAACCTTGTGTGCTTCAGCCATGTGAGAAATACGAGCCATGGACCAATACGGACCCCGCTCAATAAGGACGTTGAGCCGTTCATGAGGAAAGATTATAATGACCTGAGGTTTAAGGACCAAGATGGTCTCATTGGATAGTCCCACATGGGTAAAATACAGATGTAGTCATGAGGTTATATGTAGCTACTCCTTTCACCTATCAAGACGCGTTTTAAATTCATGCAGACCATAAGCCCAAAGTGAACAATATCTTGATTAGGTTAGGGGTGTTAAAAAATGGTATTAGAGCCAAACGTAGGGACTCTCTTAACGTCCCTAAATCATTTAGAGTATCTAGAGTCTCATGTGCACGCATCACGAACAAGTCGCTGCTCCATCTGATCCAATCAAGTAAGAATCATTGCATTGAACTCATTGGTTTTATTCCTGATAATGTATTATGTGTATAGATGATGACCAGACATAAAGCTGTTGAGTATGGCCGTGGAGCCAATGCCCAAGAAGGGAATGTCACCGATAATATTGAGGCACAAAGGGATCCACAATTAGTTGAGCAGAGATGCATGAGTCGTGGACATGGCCCAGAGGTACAACATGAGAATAGTTATATTGGTGATAATCATACATTGCCGCCGCCACCATCGTTATCACCACCATAACCACCTTGCCTAGAGTTCACATGCCCGCCAGTGTCTTTTGAGGACACTATTCGAGTATTTCAGAAGCTCCATCCTCCACAGTTTGATGGCAAAGGAGAAGATGACAAGGCTGAGCATTCGATCCTCAGCATGACAGAAACATTTGAACTTATGAGATGCGCTGAGGACAAAAAAACATTTTTGCGAGCCGCTTTGCTGATCATGCCCTGACTTGGTGGAGAACAATTAGAGCCACCAAGTTTCATATCCATCGTATTTGACACATTTTTTTTGTTTTAGGGTTGTCCTTATGAATCTTATATAAAATGACACAGATATAAAAAATAATAAAATTAATATATTATTATTTATATCATCATCGTAATAGAAAAAACATATTCTTAATTAGTATTCTTATATCATCATCACAATATATGCACATCTATGAACATGCTTACTTTTATGCTTTATATGTTCATTTTCTTATCATAGGAGCTTCATATTTGTCTCATAACTCCTTGAAACCATCTTATCATACTTTGCATTCTTAGAGTTGCAGAGCTTATGCAGCTTTATTCATGACGGATCTTAGTCGGGTTCAAAAGAATGAGATTTGTGTTGTAGAGATGAGGGCTGAGTGCCAAGTTTTCAGGTTCAAAACTACGTGATAGTGTGATGGTTTTCTCCGGTGATTTTTCAATGTAACAATTACCATGCATTCGATTTTAAGGTCCATGATCACCTAAAATAACGATATAATGAGTTCACACAAAAATCATGATATAAGAATGAATTTGTATCCTCTTGTTAGTGGCTTCAGTCATCAACTCCGAAAAGAAAAGATAAGAAGTTGGCAGCCAAGAGGAATAGTGGAGAGTTTGGTTGGGACTTAGATTTATTGACTATGTTTGGATCGGAACAAACACTCCAAACAGGAAGATTAATTTTAATGGAGCCCACTAAAATTTTGCTTATGGTCAAAGCTCCTAATTCACTTAAGTTCCTATCAATTAATTCTTGCAAAAGATAAGAACTTTGAGAAGTCGTTTGACAACTAGAACCAGGCGGAACTAGCGCTTGGTTCCTTGGTTCTGGTCGGTTCCGTCAAACGATGTGGCGTTTGATGGAATCGAGTCAAGAACCCGAGATGAGAATGGAGGATCACGTTCCCATAGAGCACTGTAGCTCCTTCAGAATTTTTTGTACTTTTTTTAGTTGACAATTTCTTTCTTTTTTTTTAACTTTTTTTATCATTTTTTTATAATCTTACTTATATTAGTTTATTTATTTATTATATATAAAATATAAATAATAAAGGATTAATATAATACTATTTATTATTTAATTATAAATTGTTAATATTTTCATTAAATATGAATTATTAAAAATTGAGTTTTTATACTTAAATAATATATTTTTTGACAAAAATAATTACATAAATTTCTTTAATAAATATTATGTATTATAATTTTTTAACAATTTTATAATAGGATAAAATGTGTGTCCACCCCCTTTAAAGTGGGTGGAAACCCTTGCCTAGACCAGACACCGTCCTATCTGGGCGCGACGGCCCAGATCAAGGCGGGCCTGTCTAGGCAAAATATGAAAGTGATCATGGCCGATTCGCAAATAGCAAAAGATGCGTCGGTTCAATTTGTTTGTCGATTTAGGTTTTAAATACAAAAGAGGCCGACTTACTCCTTTTCATCTTTTTTCTCTCTCCTCTCAAGGCCGCGAAGCTTCTCTCTCGACGCTCGCCACTCCCTCCACGCTCCATGACGGTGACTTCCTCCTCCGCGATGGCAGCGGCGTCTTGCTCCCTCATGATGGCCACTGACCTCCTTTGCGTCCACGGCATCCTCCCCCGCAATGGCGTCTAACCACCTCTGCGTTCGTGCCCTAGATCTCGCCACTACTACCGTGGACGCCATTGTTGTCGTTGATCTTGCTCTCGACTCCCGCTCGCCATTCCCTCCACGCTCCGCGATGGCGACGGCATGTTCACTCTCGAAGCTTGCCATGCTCCTCCCACTATGCAACATCGATGGCATGGTCTCTCTCGATGCTCGCCACGCTCCTCCCGCTATGCGACAGTGATGGCACGGTCGCTCTCGACGCTCGCCACGGCCACCCGCTCGCCACTCCCTCCACCCTCACCACGCTCCTTTCGCTTCGCGTCAGCGACCTCCTCCTCAGCGACGACAATGGTGACTTCCTCCTCGCGACGACGACCGACCTCCTTTGCTGCCATGGACGCGATGCCACTAGGTCTCACCTCTTATTTGTTTACTAATGCTTATGGTGTTTACTATTAAGCTGCGATGAAAAAGTGTTAGAAGACACTACAATAAAATAGTCATTTAAAGACACAAATTGAAGCGTCCTTATTTTTACATAACGTTCACTTATAAGGACGCTTTTTATAACGTTGTCATTATTATAAAATAATAAGGATCAAATATAATTAGCGTCATGCTTTTAAAATTTTAAGATACATTAATTTTGTGTTCCTATTTTAATTTAGAATATAAATATATTTTAATTTTGAAACTCGTAATTCGAATGAGTTAGCGACGTAAATTCTATTGCGTCTTAATAATATTTGATCATAGGGACGTTTCATATTATGTGTCCTAATGATATTTGATAATAAGGATGCTTTTTATTATGTATCCCAATGACATTCGATAATAAGGACATCATTTATTATGCGTCCCAAAATATTCGATAATAGGGACGCAGCTTATTATACGTCCTAATAATATTCGATAATAGGGACATCGCTTGTTATACATCCTAATAATATTAGATAATTGGGATGCTATTTATTATACGTCTCAATAATAATCAGTTTGAGTATCTTAAAAGCGTATTATAATTAATAATTAGTGACTTTTTAAACATCAATTGATTCTTACACACCGCAACCGACGTTGTCTGGAGGAAAGTTTGAAGCTTCTTTCCAGAAACAAAAGGTTAAATAAGAACTTTGATAAAATATGTAAGTTTACTTCATATGGAGACAAAAAAAATCATAAAGATAGGATCCTCCAAAAGAAAAAAAAGAATTATTGTTAACAAGAAAAAAGAAGTATACCCATAAAATCAAATTATGTTTTCCCACTATAATTATATTAGATATTTGTAATAGCTGTAGAAACTATCTCAAATACTACTCATATATAACCTTTTGACATAATAAACAAATTTCTTACATTTTGTTTCATATGTCGTAACAATTTTTATGAATCACAAAATTTCCAAACTTTATTATACAAAGAAATTTGACAGAGAAATGAGAACCAAGAACTAAAGAAACCCCCACTTAAACCTCAATGCATATCATTTCATTCCTATCGTCCTTCTCGTTCTTTTCTTTTGACTCTCTTCGCTTCCGATTTCCCTGACCCAACGATCGCCATGGATCGCCATGGTACGTCCGAGGCTTCCCAAAGAATGATACAGGGCAACTTCTTTGTCCATGCCGCAGCCGACGCCGGCGCCGCCATGCCGTTGGTTCCTTTGTCACATCACGACAGCGGAAGTAATGGTGCGATAACGGGTGTTGAAGGAGCGACGGCACACCAGCAGCAGCCTCCCGAGTCGATCCCTTTTCTTGGCGCCGCAATCCCCTTTTCCGGCGGGCAAAGCTTGTCTTGGAAGTTGCAAGGACCGTATCCCGCCCTCTCTGCGGACGCCACGCCCTTCGTTCCATCGTCAGTTCAATGTCACAGCGGTGGTACCGGAACGACGTCACTCGGCGTTCGAGGAATGATCGAGAACACCGACTATTCGATCCTACGGCCACCCATCGTTCCTGCCCCCATCTACCAGCAGCAGCCGCGGCTTCCTCCGTTGCCAATAGACGCCATGCAAGAGCAGGGCCAGGCACTTCACAGTAATCCGCAGGTTTTCTCCAACATGAACTTTCCTCCAGCCCCCACGCCGTACTCTTATGACTGTCCAAGATTTCCTCCTCCAATCGGCTTCGAACGGAACATGAGAAATATACACATTGCCATGGAGGGGCTAAGGCAGCTGCTCCACACCCGGCCGGCGGACAAGAAACTTTTGACGAACGGAGCCGACTCGGCGCTGTTGATCAGTCTTTTGAAGGAGGGAAAAGATCCGGTGGTCATTAATAATGTAATCCGGGGGGTGTTTTCTCACCCGACTTTGGTGCATGATCTCATGGAGGACCCACACGGGAGCGGCGTGTTCGTGGCATTACTGGACGCAGGTAGCATCCAGCACAAGAAAGTGCTCGTCCAGGTGGCGACAGTGAACGCCCTCCGACTATCCGAAGTGCCAAGACACAGTTTTGGGTGAGTTTACTTCAATGATCAACAAGGATACGTACGTATCTACTCACTTTGACTTCATCTTCGTGTGGCAGATCTGACTGCATCAAGCATATGATTAGAACAGTCCAGGACATCCGTTGGCTCTCTTCTTTCGTGACCAACGCGCTCGCCCTGTTCGTCTACCTTGTGATGATAACCCCCGAGGGCAAGAACATACTATCTTGTTGCTTCACGCACTTGGGCTACCATCGCAGCTACGTACGTGCATGTGTAGATGCATGATCCGTACTCTCCGTGCGTGTGTGCATGCATGCATCTTTCGTTGAATTTTACAAGGCCTCTTAATTAAACTTCTGTTCATTTAAATGTTCTGAATCTTGATGCTTCGTGACAGGTCGTGGTAGAGGCTATGACAAGTTGTTTAGTTGATCTGGCGAAACATCCACAGGGTTGTCGGAGCATAATTTGGTTACTCGATCAGGCAAAAGGTCGATTGAGATCGGATATGATGGACACTATAATACAACATTTTCCTGAACTTGCAATGGACGCATACGGGTACAATTCATTGTATATTATCTTGTAAATCCATGCATGAATGCATGCATGATGTACCATATTCCATATAATCTTCGAAATTCATGCTGCGAGCACATTGCAGGAGTGATTTGGTTCAGCACGTTATGGAGATCGATATAACACCCCAGATCTACAGTAAAGTCAGGGAGCACTTATCGGAAATGTCAATCAGCGTTGCCGGCAGCCGCGCCGTGCGGAAGCTCCTATCGATACGGCCATTCGGCGTGTGGCTTTGCTGGGTCATACAGGGGCTGGAACAAGAGGCGCTTGAACAGGTGGCCCGACATCCGTACGGGTGTCAAGTGCTGAAAGACGCATTGGAATGTAGCAAAGTAAAGGAGGTGAAGTGGTGAACTAATTTTTTTTACTGAAATCCTCTCTGGATCATATATATATATATATATATATATATATATATATATATATATATGTTTCGTAACTCGCTTCTGTATGTGATGGCATGTAGGGCGCTGAGGTGTATCTGGAGTTGCTCCGTGCAATCGCAAGACTTCCTGCGAGTGTGAAGGATGATCGGTTCGCCGGCGATCTCTACCAACTCGCGCTCCGCGACCTCGAACAAGGGACGCAGGCAGACGACGACCGAGCAGATGAACGTTAACTAATTGAGCAGATGACCGTCTTGCTCTTTGTACATCGATCTGATTATGGTACTGTTTCTTTTTTTCTTTCGATGATTGGTTATGTTAGTGTTTAGTTATATTGGATATTGTTCGGCTTTAATCTTACACATGCCACTGTTATCAATGAGCTTTAATCTTGGATAATTGTTCGAGTCTTGATGGAATTATTACGTATAATATTTTTCGGCAAGGTTTGAACAACACTCCACGTCTTTCTTACCAAATCAAACTGGGGCGAAATTTTTTTTTTTTCGGTAAGTATATTTTATGCGTCATGATTTGGTTCTCTTCTGATCCTAAGTTTAACTAACTTAAGTATATTTTGTTAATCGAAGATATTTAACTTTCTTCTTTTTTATTATTTTCTAACAATACTTCTACTTCTTTTCAAAGTTAAATTATCTTTTAAATCCTTAATTTTATTTTTTAACAAATAAATCAATATTTATTTACTTTTCCAATTCCATAGCATTTACGAATTTCATATTTATAACTTTTAAACATTCTATTTTATTAAAGTATATAGCAACGTGGGACTAATCGAGTAATTCTTTATAGTTATTAACAAACATAATTAATTAAAGAAGATTCAGGCTGTTGCTTGTTGGGCGACCATGTGAAGTTTCTGATTTTTCTTCAATCATTTTATTTTGTTCTCGACAATATGAACAAGTTAGTTCGAGAGATATTCAGAAAATTGCCTATTTGACACGCAGAGTTTTCGATGCGTATTTTTTTCTGCTTTTGCGATGTATTAAAAAAATCTTTTTTTCGAAATATGAAAGGCCAAAAAGTATTTCGCTACTACGGACAATTCCCTTCAGTACATTACCGACCCAATACATATCCGTCAGTACTTCCGAAAGTTGAGACCGTCAATAATTAATTTTATAAATAACATGTTTGTAATATAATATAAATATATGTTAATATTTTATTATTTTAGTTAACGATGGCCTAACCTTAGGTGTAACAACTCAAAAAAAAAAAAAATGCACACGGGTACATATTCACTGTATACGATCTTCATGTGACTGTTTCTTTTTTTTTCTTTGGATGATCTTCATGTTACTGTTTCTTTTTTTTTTCTTTGGATGATTTGGTTATGGTAATGTTTTGTGATCTTGGATATTTGTTCGGCTTTAATCTTACACATTGCACTGTTATCAATGAGCTTTAATCTTGGATTGTTCGATTCTTGACGGAAATATTTTTCCTTTTTTTAGCTGAACGACACATTATCCAATGTTAGATGGCAGAAAGTTTTCATGTTTTTCTAAGACATAAAATGTAAAATTTTACAAAACTAAAATTTTTTTTGTATTATTTTTCACAAAATGGACGTTCGTTATTGAAACGAATCGATAGTTGACGTACAACCAAAATCTTTTCAGACGTCCCACGAGCATAAAATCGTAAGAAGCTTCAATTTATCATTCAGTCTCGCAATAATGGTTGGATTTATGTAACTCCCATCGCCATTATCTCTGATATTAAGAGAGTCATGAAACTCCCCACTTTAAGAACCCCACCATTTCTCCCTCTCTCTTCTTTCATTTTCATCGATCTTCTTCACTTTCTCCATATCTCTTTATGTGTTCTTCCCTGTGGTCTCCGCTAGAGGATGAAAAGGTAACTCCAGCAAGATCATCTAAGAAAGCAACGCAGGAAGATGAAGAGGGAGGAGCTAAGGACAATACAATGTGAGAACAACTCAAAAGCATCTAAAATAAGTGTGTTTTTGGGATCTGACTCATAGGTTGTTCCAGAAGAAACTTGCATGTTCTAAGGACTTTATTAGTCTTAAGACTTATGCTAGATTGGGTAGTATGCATGCCTTAAGGTTCTATTATGAAATCATGACTTTATGTTACTCACATTTTAGGTTCGGTTGAATGATATATGATTATATGTGATGCTCGTTAACGATTTAGAAAATTATTGATACATGTTAAATTAGATGAGGTAAATAACTGTTAATGTGCCCTTGTTTTGATAATTGGTTGATCTAAGGTATATTGTTATTATGAATTGATTTTGAAATATTTATCTAGCTAGAAAGGTTGAACGGTTCGAATATTGCATATGATAAAAAAAGATTTATACATGATGAAATTGATGCGATGATATGCTTGTGGATCATGCTATATGATAATAACAATGTTAAGTGTTAGATCTTTGTTGTATAAAAAATTGATTGAAAACTTAAGGACTCCGCAATGATCTGCGACTCTGTCAACTTAAAATGGACGATGGAAACCTATTTTGTGCGTCCGATTAATCTTGGTAGGAGTATAACGACTACCATGTTGGACGTCCAAAACTAGATCGGACGACCGATATGGACTAGAAGAGAAGCTTGAAACTCCTTCGGATGATTGAACTAGAAAAATGTCGAGACTCCAAAATGATGATGGTAACTAGCTGGTCAATCGAAACCATTTCGAGCAATTGATTTAGATTGTAATGCTGGAAAATCTTTCGATGGTGGATGGAGAAACTATCCCCGACTGATTGAGGAAGATAAAACTATTTTCAATGGACGACTGATCAAGTTCGATCAAAAGTCTTCCTTATTCTATAATGGACGACCAAACACTATTCAGTTGACCAATTCGTATACGATATTGGAACGGTCGAAAGATGAACTCAAAATGGATGGCCGCACATTTTTTGTCGACCGATGAACACCGACAAAATGGGCATATGAACCTCTTTAGGACTATTGCTGAATGCTCACCAAATGGACGATCGCTCCAACTTTCAGATGTCTGATATGTGGACAAAAAGAATACAACCTTAATCTAAATCACCTAATTTGACAAGTTTCTGTCCAACTGATTGATACTAATTGATATGAACTTAAATATCCACTACAAGAAATTAATCTACCAACTAGCGACATGTGTTAGCGTCGACACGGTGTCACGTTGTCGAGGCACCTGGAATCAGTAACCATTAGCATCACAATGGCAATAAAAAGTTAGATGACACCACTAGCGTCACACGTCAACACTACTGCAACGTTATCATGACGTAGAAAGGGTCATTGCAAAGTGCTAATATGCATCGCTACCTTGGCGCTAAAGTGGCTCTAAGAAGGTTGGTGCTATATTGATGTTAAGTATATGCTAAGGTGAGACGCTATTTAGACGCTAATATAGTGCTAAAATAATCTCTAACTCGATTTCCTCGCCGACGCCTGTTGCGCTACTTTGATGCCAATGCGTCACTAAAGCCGTCGGCGCCAATGTGGTGCTACAGTGGTGCTAAGTGTGGTGAAGCCAATGTGACGCTACTGCGACACTAAGTACAAAATCTTCATACAATGAAACAACATTTCCATGCACTGTTGCACACATATACACTTCAATTACAAACATAAACGTTTCAATTACATATACACATGCATTTCCATTCTAATCACAAATTCTTCATGAACGTTTTTCATTTCCATTAAATTTACATATACATAATTACCCCGATGAACTCTTTGTTCTAATCACTACCTATCTCCATTCATCCACGCGCAACATCGAGAGTTCACCAACGAACTCGACAAGGAGGTGTATGAGGTCGACGGTGCCTCCGCACTTGTGACACTCGTCCACGATCTTGGGATCCAACGTGACGTGCACACCGTAGATCTCCTCTGTGGCGAACGCCTTGGTGCACACGTGATGCATGCAAAATATAACATATTTTAGTTTACTATTTTAATTAATATTTTGTAATTTAATCATGTCATGTATTATTTTAGGTTATTTTTAGTCATAATTACCGATTTATTGAATCTAATTATTAATTCTCTTAATATATTAATTGTGGACAAATTAATTTCGGTAATTACTTTGCAAGGATTCGAAGGATTATGAATGAGGCACCAATTCACTCGTGATCAACTGATTTTATCAAGATGAAATTTTATCCTTGGGCGCAAAACACACTTTGGAGGTAGTCATTATTGGCCACGATTTATATCCAATAGGAGACTATCGGCCGTGAAACCAAAGCTAAAGGAGTTTTATCGGGCGCAAAACACACAAAGAATCCATCATTAATTAATATTTTATCAGCTGTTATCGATCGTGATCTATGCCAAGGATTTATCTTTAGCGGCCCATAGTTCTTCATCATGAGCCGACAGATGTTGTTAGCGGCCAATTATCAAATCATCAAGGAGAGATATATGGGCATAAGAGATATAACTAGGGGCCAAAATCACCATCATTAACCAATATCCTATCCATCATTGGGCGCCAAAATGATGAGAAGTTTTTATCCTTAACCAACATTTATTGAGTATTATCGGCCAATAAGATCATTGAGCGCCAAGTAGCATTATCATCAAGGTGATGACACATTTGGTGGCTGACAATCAAAGATGAAAGATCATGCACTGGGCGCCAAAGGGATAATATTTTATCATTAGCCAAAGTTTTATCATCATTGTTGGCTGAGATTTGAAGGACACATAATTATCTTTCCACATTTAAACTTAGTCGTACGATGGACAAAAGTTGATTAGCTTGAGACCTCAATCGTACCTATAAATAGAGGATGAAATCATCAATCCAACTCGTGCTTTGGGTTCAGATTTCTTCCAGAATGGAGTCATGAGCTTTGCAGGCTACGATCAAGAGAAGAGAGGTACGACGGTTGAAGGTTGATTGGAACTCTGATCAAATCTGAGAGGCTGCCAGCTATCTACTAAAATTTGAAGCTTCAACCTTTTATTATCTGGGTGCAATTCTTCCAATTTTTATTATTGTTTTATATTCTCTCCAACATTTCTAGGACGAACTCCATGTTTTTAGTTATCTTATTTTAAGAGATTATCATTGAAGGGAAATATTGTGAACCCCTATTTAATTATTGAATTTCTTTTGATCAATTTTTAATTGTGTTTATTGCTTTTGATTTAATTATTTATATTTTTTAGTTAAGAATAATTACCAGTTTGTAGACTATTTGATTTTAGATTTTATTTAGTTAAATTAAATGAGTTATTGTGAAATAAAAATTTGACATAGATCTAATAACTAGTATGTGAAGAATTAGATCTATGTAGTCTATTAATCTATACCAGTTTGTGGAGTGATTAATAGTTTAGGATTTTCATTGTAATGCATCTTAATTTTAATCTTATCTACTTGAATACTAATTTGTGGGACTTCAGTTTTGAATAAATTTAAGATAGTTTGATTTGCTCGATTAAATAATATAATTACCAGTTTGTAGACTCCATAATGTTAATCTTGTCAAGTTAATAACTTAGGAAAATTTTAATCCATCTTAAGAAATTTAATTTATCTTTTCTGGTTCACATATTTATCCTTAATTTGTTATCATCCGAAGACCTAACTTCAACACCATTACCTTATCTTATTAATATCTTATTTTTTTATGTTTATTTTATAATTAGAAAAGTCATCTTCAAGACCTATATTTTTCCTCACTTATTAATTTATAAAATTAGATATTGAATCAATAATATTCCTCGTGAGTTTGACATTCTTTACTCCTTTTACTATATTACTTGAGCGACTAGTGCACTTTCTAGTAGATTTATTTTGCTACATCATTTTACGCATCAACACGAACAATTCCTCGTCCGCCCACAGTAGCTACCGCTTCTACCTGATGACCAGGAGAATCGCCATCTTCCACGAGGATGGCAATGATCACCGCAAGCTTCAGTTCAAACGCCGTCGCGTCATCCCGTTAGAACTTGAACTCCTTGATGCTTCCACCGTCGCAGCTCGACATTGACACCTAAATTTTCATCTCACGTGATAGCTAATCCTCCGCACAAAATGTGGAGAGGGAGACGGGGGGGTCATGACAAGTGTGAATGATTTGATCGCATCTTTGAGCATTAAATGAGAGAGGGAGAAAGAGAGAACGAGAATGTAGGCTTAGAGCATGCATCTTCGAGCGTCGGATAAAAAGAATGGAGGTTATAATTCGTTCCTCGTGAAACACATGGATTGACGTGTAGCGACTCAAAAGTGCGACGCAAATGTGTCACTAAAGTGATGCTATGAGTAGCGCCACAATTAGTGACACCACAGTTATGACACTAAAATAGAATATCACGTCGCATTAGTGTCGACGAATCGGGATGCTAAGCTAGCATCACGGCTTTACGACGCGATTGTGACATTGTCACGATTTGGCGTTAAAAGGTCGTGACGCTATTGTGAAGTCAATGTGTCATTAGCTTCAATGTGTCACTATTGTGACGCTGAGGTGACGCCAACGTAGCTATAAATTGATTGAATGTACATAAATAGATATAAATGTGTATCTAATTAAACCAACATATATGTATTTATATATATATGTATGTATGTATGTATGTATGTATGTATGTATGTATGTATGTATATAAACTCTAAGTCTATATATATATATATATATATATATGTATGTATATGTATATGTATATGTATATGTATATGTATATGTATATGTATGTGTGTATGTATATGTAGTGGTGCATGAGGTATGTCTTGAATTAGTCCCACATGCATAACTGATGGGAGAGATGTAGGGTACATATGGGAATATGTCGTTCATTAGAAAATCGTGAGCCTAGGTGGAAGCAGAGCGAATAGTATCACGCTGAGTATAGAGGCGATCCGCTACGCTACTCTAATACCAGTGACGCATTTTGGAAAAATCGTGCGGTCCGAGGCCTAGAGCGGATAATATCGTACGTTGATAAAGAATGTTACATATGGTATCAGATCCACTCCACATGAGTCTCTATGCATGGTGGTGTATGATCACCCAATGAGGACGATGAGTCCCCTAAGAGAGGAAGAATGCATCAAGCATGCATTGAATTAGTCCTACATGTATAAGTGGCCGGAGAGATGTTGGGTATATATGAGAACATGTCCTTCACTAGGTGTGATGCATTAGAAAATCATGAGCCTAGGGTGGGGGTAGAGCAAACATTATCACGTTGAGTATAGAGGTGAGCTACTGTGCTACTCTGATACCAGGTGTTGCGTTTTGGCAAAATCATGCGAACTGATCCCAGAGCTGACAATATCGCATGCTCAAGAATGTTACATAGGTCTCAAACCGCATGGTTTTCTCAAAAGGTGTCACACTGGTGAAGGAGATATTCTCATATATACCCAACATCTCTCTCGTGACTTATGCATGTAGGACTAATAAAGGCATGTCTCATGCATCTTTCCCCCCTTAGGGCACTCAACGTCCTCGTTGAGTGATTGCACCCCACCATACACAGAGGCTCACGCGGAGTGGCTCTGATACCATATGACACATTAAGAGGAGTCACATATCCTCACAAAAAGACAACTAAAGCTAAGTCTCATATCTATATTCTATCTTAAAAAATGCTTCTAATCCGAAAAGGGATTTTCAAGCACGATCTACATGATTGGTCTACTAATCTGAAAAGTGTTAAAATAATATTATGAGCAAACAATAGTTTAATAAGTTGAAAACTCATAACACATGTGTTACCACCTATTCCATTCAAATAAAATGATTTAGCATTTGAAAAACTTATAGGAAAAAAATTAACATCTTACTACTTATGAAGAATTATCATTTTACGAAAGATACTATAGCAACTAATATACATGAAATAACATCTTTAGCGTATCATATAGCATGTCCAATATTTGTTTCACTTCATGTCACATTTCACATATCATATGCACGTATGCATAATACATGTCATATTACCAACTAGTCAAAAGAATATAATACCCTGTAAGTTTCATATTATCACAAATCATGGGGTACACTTCATGTAAAAAGACATATCATCCCTGATCAGAGGTCTCATATCGTCCCGTAGGACATCATATCATTCCTGCCGAGGAACATATATTATCCCGTATGATATCGTATCATCCCATGAAAATGAGGTATCTTCCCTGCATAAAACATATCATCCTGGTAGAGGAAATTTAAATGCATGACAGATAAGACGCCTATGCATGAATCAATCATATCATATTATTTAGAATATGTATCATATAATTTCAGAAAGATGTAGAACATGTACTCAAAGGCACAATATAAGCTATAACAATAATGGGTTACCTCTAGTGTATCCTAGTACACTAGGAACTCATATGGTGCTGAAAACATCACACATAATAATTGGTAAACATGTGATATTTACACAATTCTAACTTTGCATAAAAATTCAAGACATGCTTCATGCATCCTTCCCCTTAAGGGACTCAACATCCTCACTGAGTGATCACATTCACAATGCACAGATGTCCATGCAGAGTGGCTCTGATATCTTATGTAACATCTTTGCACATGCGTAGGATATTGTCCATTTTCACCTGCATGGTTTTATCAAAACGCGTCCTATCAAGCCAAGGTCGCCACCACATATACCCAGCATCTCTCCCATGACTTGTGCATGTTTGACTAATTCAAGACATACCTCATAGATCCTTCCCCCATTAGGGGGCTCAATGTTCTCATTGAGTGATTGCACTCTATCATGTACAGAGGCTCACGCGGAGTGGCTCCGATATCCTTGCATTTGCGTAGGATATTATTCGCTTTGGGTTTCGGCCCGCACAATTTTATCAAAACGCATTCTACCAAGCCCAGGTCTATGTAACATTCTTGTACTTGCGTATGATATTGTCGGCTTTGAACCTTAACCTGCACGATTTTATTAAAATGTGTCCTACCAAACCAAGGTCATGTTCGCATATATACTCAGCATCTCTCCCGTGACTTATTATATGGGATTAATCCAAGGCATGCCTCATGCACCCTTCCCCCTTAGGGGACTCAACATGATCGTTCAGCGATCACACCCATCATGCACACAAAGGCTCACGCGGAGTGATTTTGATACCATATGTAACATCATTGCACTTGCGAAGGATATCGTTCGCTTTGTACCTCAGTTCGTACGATTTTATCAAAATACGTCATACGTCCTACCAAACCAAGGACATGTTCCCATATATACCTAGCATCTCTTTCGTGAATTATGCATGTGGGACATATATGTACTTCATCAGGTGTGACCTGTTAGAAAATCGTGAGCCTAGAGTGGGGGCAGAGCGGATAGTATCACATTGAGTATAGAGATGAGCCACTGTGCTACTCTGATACTAGGTGATGCGTTTTGAGAAAATCATGCAGGACAAAGCCCAAAGTGGATAATATGTTACATATGGCATCAGAGCCACTCCGTGTGGACCTCTGTGCGTGGTGGAGTGTGATCACTCAACGAGAACATTGAATCCCTAAGGGGATAATGGTGCATGAGGCATGCCTTGGAGGAGTCCTACATATACAAGTCACGAGAGAGATGTTGAGTATATATAGGAACATGTCCTTGGTTTGGTGAAATCATGTGAGCCGAGGCCTAGAGAGGACAAAATCATATGTAAGTTTGAAAATGTTACATAATAAGTGTATATGTATATGTATGTATATGTATTTGTGTTTACATATATCAATACATTTAAAATTAACCACTAATGAGAAGAATATCGACGCCCGAAAATTTCAATAATAGTATGTCGACCAAATGAGGCCATTCTAAGAAGTTTTGAGAGTTCCAATTTTCGAGAAAAGTAATTTTTAATATGATTCTAGGCACACGAAGCGAAATAGACCATTTTGAATACTCTTTTTGAATTTGAATACAAAATAAATATAAGAAAATCAGCATTTCTCGAAAAAATTTGAAAACTCTATGTTGACTAAATGGGACCTTTCCGAGCGCTCTCGAAAGGTCCAATTTTCGAGAATGTGCATTTTGAGATTTCTTGGGGCGTGAGGAAGTTTTCATGAATTTTTATAATTGAAAAATGAGTATTTTGAGAATCAGTGGAAACGAAAAAGACGTGAACATAATATGTTTTTATGCCGCCCCACCTTCCCGAGCCCTTCCAAACGCCTATTTCCTCGTGGCCATCCAAGCGAGGAGTGCAAAAAATTGACTGTTTCTATTCTAAAAATTTTCTCATTTAATTGAATTTCTTTCGACCTTTAATTATCACGATTTTTTTCAAGCGGACAGCTCGCGTCGATCTTTACTAGTCCGTAATTTTTGTTTCAACCATGATTCCCACCTTACTCACATCGGTGATGGTCGGAAACCTTTTTCTTAGGTTCTTAACTCTGCCATCTAGCCTCCTAAAATTTTCAAAAAAAATACTAAAAAATTTGTGTTGCTAGATACAAATTTTGTGATGATCCGACGGTTGGATCTTTGGCAATTACCATTTGAATTCCATAAAAAATGAAGAAGCACTATTCTTCCAATTTTAGAATTGGGACATTGGAGTTAATGTAAGTATGGTGTCTACTTAGCATCGCCAAATCTCTAACGCTAATTTAGCTTTGCAACTGTCGATGCCAATATATATCAAGGCATCAACATTAATATCGCCTCTTATTTTGGCGTCAAGTTAGTGTCGCGGTTGTGGTGACGCTAACTTAACATTGCAAGCCTATGACACCAATATAATGCTACCATTTGCCGCACGTTTTCTAATTTTCGCGCGTGATAACAGTGGCGAAGTAGCGTCGTCCTGTAACGCTAAATTAACACTATAGAGAGGCAGTTAGCATCTCTTCTTGTCAACCCAATGACGTCGCTATTGCGATGCTATTGGTGTTGATTTAGCATCGCCCAGCGTGGAAACGCTAAATAACATCGTTATTCGGCAGTTTTCTTGTAGTGATCCTTTGCACCCTATGGTCTTGATTAATTCAAGTGATCGAAAGAGAGACGCATGATTAATAAGATAAAAGATGAAGGTTACCATTGCCTACTTAATGAGAGTTTATCCCGTGGACATGCTCCATTATCGATGTTTCCATCTTGAGCGATGTCATCTTGTCCGACAAGGCACTGATCAGCCCACCATGATTTAGGTACTCACACACTTATGTGTTTGGTATTCCCTAAAAATTGAGAGCTCTTCCAGAATGACTAACGATGAATGGAAGAATTTTGTCATCATGAACATGAAAATAAAATGAAAGGAAAAGAAAACCTAAATGATCTATTGATTTGTTATCATATCTCCATCATATGTTTATTTTGTGCTTGTTTCTGATGAAAATTCACATTTAGTTTTATGCTAACTGTTTGAGTTTACTCCCATGTGTGATCCTCACATGTACATGAGTTGTTTGCAAGTCAGGTTGATGTGTGTGCAGTGACTGCAGTTTGGAGTGGCATGTGCATGCACATGTTTATCTAGTTCGGAGTGGTATGTGCACATTATTATCTAGAGTCATGTTGAGTCTTTTATTTTATCGAATTGTATTTGAAACTATTGTGGAACCTATATGTATTGTGAAATGATGGATTTGATGTACTTTGTATTTTATTTAGCTTTCGTATTTTTCCTTGTAATAATTTAGCTTAATCTTTTGCTTACATATTATGTTTCTTGACCATCTGAATCAATGAAAATGTCAAAAAAAGGACCGAAGAAAGTAACATGTAGGAGATTTCGGAACGTTAATTAGCTGAACGATCATACATATAGTATCCGATGGGACAGGAGGAATACCATCAAATCAAAATGCATCGTTTGTGGCTGAAGCGCCAAAACAATCCAAAAAATCGAACTGCTCTATTAGCCAAAAAAAGTGGCTTCGTCTTAATTTTGTTCTTGTTGATCCTAAGTTTAATTAACTTGAGCATCTTATCTTAATAAAAAATATTTTACTTTATCTTCTTTTCTTTTTTTTAACTATAATGTTACTTCTTTTCAAAGTCAAATTATCTTTTAAATCCTTATTTTTTATTATTTAACAAATAAATATATTTACTTTTCCAATTCCGTATCATTTATGAATTTCACATTTATAACTTGTAAATATGCTATTTTTTAAAGTATATAGCAATGTGGGACTAATCAAGAAAATTCTTTATATTTATTAACAAATCATAATTAATTAAACAAGATTCAGCGTGCTGCTTGTTGGGCGGCCATGTGAAGTTTTCTGGTTTGTTTCAATCATTTTATTTTCTTCTCGATTAATATGAACAAGTTAATTCGAGAGATATTGGTGAACTACGTAAGATTAATCTTGAGTGAGAAAGAAATCTCGTGTTCAACTTACGTCTTCTCTTATAGCGCATCCCGGTGACCCTCTTTGTCCCCGGTGAACCTGTCGGGGACAAAAGCCATGTCCACTACTCCTCCCACCACCTCTCTCCTTGGTGATCCATTCCCGCCGCTCTCCACAAACCAAAGCTCCAAACCATTGCTTCCAACCCCTAATATTCAGCCGCGCTCTTGGGTAGCTGATGTTCGAGCTCCTCGGTCGTCCCTGGTCTCCATCTCCCAGAGGCAGCTCCAGGGGCTTCGGGAGGTCATCACTGAGGAAGTTATCATTCCAGCTTGCGAAACAAACAGTCAGTGGCCTTGCGTCCGTGTCTCCTTGGGCGCTACGTTGGCGACCTCGCAGCCCTCCATCACCCAATCCCAAATCTTTGGCGTGCCTCAATGACCTGCGCCTTGTCAGCGCCCTGCCCCTTGTCAGAGATCGAGAATTCATTTATCCTATTCACCTTTGCTAATGCCGAAGATCGCTTGCAGGTGCTTATGGGTGGCCCTTGGGAATTCGGTGAAAGCCTTCTCACGATTGCTCATGTGACACCCTTCTTTCACCCAGATGGTAACAACTCTCTCGCTTCCCCCACCTGGAACCACCTCCCGGGCCTCCCCCTCGAACTCTGCTCTCCCCACTCTTTCAGGCGGGTGGCAGCGGCCTTTGGTCTGGTTTTGCAGGTTGATTTATGTGGAAATGGTGCCCCGGCGTGGGCTTGCATTTTTTGAACTGGACCTCTCCAAGCCGCTAAAGCAAGGGACTTGGGTCTACCTTCATAACGGCGATCGGTATCTATAGAGTGTTCTGTACGAGAATGTTCCGACCTTCTGCTTTTGTTGTGGCATCATCGAGCATCGCTTCGAGCACTGCCCCTCTCACCCCCTCCTGGCGACAGCGGTCGCGTGCAGGAAGTTATATTGTACGGTCCTTGGTTACGCATGGCTCGCTCCCCCCGCCGGAGTGCCGACTTGGTGGCTCCATGCCCTGGGTCACGGCCAGTGGTTCAGGTCCAGGCTCCCACTTGCCTAGACCTAAATTGCCCTGCGCCAGGCGCAAAGTTGCCGCCGGCCACCGAGCTACCCCGCCTGCCGCCTGATGATGTGGCTGATCCACAAGAGGCATTTTCGCCCCAACGGTCGCCAGTCACATCATTGATCCGTAGGGACTGCTTTCCTCGCTCTCAGCTCCACATCATCGATCCATCCTACAACTTCCAACGGTCAAGATCATCTTGACAAATGCACATATGTGCTTTTTTATGACAGCACAGCAACCCACTTGCCGACATCCAACAGTTGTGATCCACCTGCGGAAAGCACAACATCTTCATTCCCTTCGAGGACTGGATGTGTGGCGGCATCTGGCTGCGGCTCGCGCGGGCCAATTGATCCGCACCCTTCGTTGCAGACCTCTTTTTCCCCTTCCAATACGATGCCTTTGTCCAAGCCCCCACACCTTTCGTCCTCACCCCTCATCTTTTCATCCCCTATGATTGTTTCTCACACCCCTCTACTTCCTACCCCCTCCCTTACAGTCATCCCACTCACCTCCCCACCCCACCATGAATCCTGCAACACCCCCACCAATAACACCTCTTCCCTTGATCATCCTAACTTTGTCGCACTGGCCAATAATTGCTTCAACCATCCCCGGACCCCTTTGTAGACCGGCCACGCGAGACCCCTCGGAGGAGGAACCCTATGTTCTTGACCTAATCCCGCCTTCGCGCACGGAGAGGTAGATGGCCTGAGACCACAAGCCTAAGGCCCCTCTTCCCTCCCTTTGCCCCTGTTGTGGGCCGTCAAAGTCTTCTTGAAAGGGATCCGCTTTTTCAACTACCCCCTCTCACTAACCTCTTCTTCTTTTTCGGTGTAGATGTCATCAACACACCGAACCCTGACAACCCTTCTTTTGCTGCTTATTGAAGGTCCTTGCCTGGAACAGCCGCGGAGCTTTCCAGGCAAAAACAAGGGATCGACTCTCCGACCTTGTTAGAACGCTTAGACCACATGTTGTAATTTTATTAGAAATGCATACATGTTATGTAAAAACTAAATAGGTCCTCAGGCGCATGGGTCCCGATTGGGACGACGTCTTCTGCGAGGCTGTTGGCGCCTTTGGCGGTATCCTCCTGGCCTAGCACAGCCAGGAAACTTAGGTTACCCCACTCCTTATCTCTACGCAAGTTATTCATACTGCTATCTCACTTGATGGTTTTAGTTTTTTGTTATCTGCTATTTACGCTAGCAATATATCTTCTACTCGCACTCGGCTTTGGAATGATTTATGTACCTTGGGCTCTAGTCATGTCCCCTGGCTCCTCATCGGTGACTTCAACAACCTGACGTTCCCATACAACAAGTTAGGAGGATCCCCGTTTCAATCCACCAGATCAGTCCGAGCATTCAACAACTTAATCAATACTCAATCGCTCTTAGATATTAGACCTGTAGGTCTCCCGTACACATGGTGCAATAACCGTGCCAACATTGCGTGCATCCTTTGTCGCCTTGACCATGACTTAGTGAACTATCACTGGATAGACACTTTCCTTAATCTCACCTTGTCCACTCTTCCTCGTTGTGTTTCCGACCATGCCCCCTCCTCTTGCAATCTTCGGCCTCGGCGGCCGAGATTGTTCAAGTATGAGCACTTCTAGTCCTCCCATTTCGAACCTAGGGACATTGTGAAGCGGCGCCGGTCTTTTAGTTTCCCCACTTACACCATCACCCATGCCATTAACCACATCAAACGTGACACTCTCAAGTGAATAAGGTATCGCTAGGCAAGTTAGAAACCCATGCCGATCTTGCTCTCCAAGAAATCACTAGGCTAGAAAACATCGATGCTCACGAGGCCTCTCCTCCCATGAGTTAGGTCTCCTATGCTCAGCATACCATAACAACCTGGCTCCGGCAGGGGGACCGCAATACCCGCTACTTTCATTTATCTACAATCGTCCGACACTGACAGAACACAATTTCTACTATTATTGATAACAACAATAACCATATCATTGCCTCTGCACAAATCAAATGGTGGAGTAAATGCCATAACAACCTGGCTCCGACAGGGGACCGCAATACCCGCTACTTTCATTTATCTACCATCGTCCGACACTGACAGAACACAATTTCTACTATTATTGATAACAACAATAACCATATCACTGCCTCTGCACAAATCAAATCCCTATTTATGGACCACTACCGAAGTCTATGGCAGTGCTCCCCTCCACAAAGTATACCCCTTGACTGCTGGCCTAAACTTTCCTCTCTTGACCGCACATGGCATGAATCTCTCCTCGCTCTAGTCCACACTCTGAAGTCACCAGCACTCTTTGGAGCATGCCCCTGGGCAAGGCTCCAGGACCTGACGACGTTACAGTTGAATTTTACAAAAGATAGTAGGATATCGTTAGTATATATCCAGATTGTTAAAGAGATCCAGAATTTCTTCAACTCATGTTCTTATCCTGCTAATTGGGCAAAAACATCTCTTATCTTCATCCCAAAAACATCAAATCCTAAGTGGATAAAAGACTATCGGCCAATATCACTCTGCAATGTGCTATACAGATTGTTATCTAAAATAATCGCGACCGCTTATGCCCCACTCTAGACTCCCTCATCGACCATAACAAATCTACTTTCGTTCCTAGCATATCCATCCATGACAACATCATGATCACCCAAGAACTCGCCCATTCCTTAAATTTCGAATGACATAAGTTTATGTTGCGCAAAGCTGACCTAGATAAAACCTTTGATCATGTTTCTTGGACAGCACTTTGTTCCATCTTCAAACAAATGTGTTTTCCAGACAAATTCATTGAGTGGATCCATCTATGTGTAACCTCCCTGACCTTCTCCTACATTATAAATGGAGAAGCATCCCAACCTTTTCAAGGGTACCATGGCATAAGACAAGGTGATCCAATCTCGCCATATCTGTTCATACTAACTTCCCAAGTCTTCTCCTCACTCATGGCCTAGCATATGGAAGCAAGACTAATTACACCCTTTTTCACATTCACTCATTTATTCTGACCCACCTTCTTTTCGCACACTTATCTACCTTAAGGCAACAAAACGAAATTGCATTAACATTAAAATGATCCTAGACATCTTCTAGTGCCTAATGGAACTATTGGATTTCAAGGCACCAAGAGGGGGGGTGAATTGGTGCTAAATCAAAAATACCAATTTTATGAAAATCATCATGGAAGCTTAAAATCGATTCGTAATATTCAAACCAATACAAAATAGATCATATCACATGCATAATAAGATAGAAAGGAGAGGAAGAGAGAAAGACAAACGCAAAGTGCATGATGGTTTGTTGACGAGGTTCGGCCACACCTTGACCTACGTTCCCGCTCCGACTTCTCGATCTCGAGACCGTCAGAGATTCCACTAACACCCTTCCTTCATTCCAAATAGGACAAGGAAGAAATCCTTTACAACTATTGTCTTTTCTCCTTTTCAAGAGGTAAGACACGCCTCTTTCACTCGTAGACTTTCGCTCTTCTTTTCTTTGCTCAAGAGGTAAGACACAACCTCTTTTCTCTCAGAATTAAAAAATTATTAAAATATCACAGTAATACTCCACAATCTCTCTTTTACAATTTGGAACCTCACACAAGAGTAAGAGAAAAAGAAATGAAAAATTTACAACTTGGAGCTCAAATAGACTTCTCAAATGTTCTTTCCACTTTTTCTTGGAAGTCTTGATCATTCCTACACCTTGGGATCCTTTTTTATAGCCTTCTTAACTCCCTTTAGCCATTGGGGCTTGTTTCCTAATTTTGAGGCTAAAATATGACCGTTAGTGCATTCTACACGCTGACTAGTCGACCGTCCTGCGCTATTTTAAGCATAACTTTTTGCACAATTATCCAAATGGGATGATCTTTGATTCTATGGAAAGATACATAATTATCTACAATTTGTATAATCATTATTCATCCAAAATTTAATGATATCATAGTCAAATATTGATTCAAAGTTCAGTATATAAAATTGTCTATTTCAAATAAAACATTTTGGACCTTTATTCTTTTATACATAACTTTTCATACCAGTTTCCAAATGAAATGATATTTGATTCTCCATAAAGATAAGAGAATTATCTATAACTTTTATATTTACCCATTACTGTAAATCTAGTGAGAACATAAAGAAATATTAATCAAAAAATTAATGCATGAAGCAACTCATTTCTATTTAAACTATTTCAACATTTTAAATATAACTCTAATCTTTCGAGATTTGTATCATTAAAACATAATTATATAGGGCATAAAAACTTTGCTCCAACAGGAACAACAAGTGAATACTCAAAAATCTGAGCTCTTTCTGCCCTCACTAAATACACGGCGTCATCAGCAAGTCAGCTCAATTCTAAACTTCAAAATTGATTCTTTCCCTTTCCAATATCTGGGTGTTTCCATTTCTCCTCGACATATTCCCCAGTCAAGAGCAGACCTCAATTATAAACAAGATCTCCTCTCGCCTTGCGAGTTGGTGTCGAGGGGTCCTAAATCAGGCTAGTTGCACCTCTCATTCGAACCACCTTAGCTTCCATTCCTATCCACTCACTTAGTGTAATGAATTTCTTTGGAGGCACTATTGCTTCCGTAGAGCGGCTCTCGCCTCTTTTCTTCGGGATCCCGGCAGTGGTCATCGTGGTACTCACTTGATCAACTGGTCCATCACCCAACTATCCTGTAACCTTCGGGGTCTTGACATTCGTAAACTCATGGACATCTGCCACTCTCTAGTGGCAAGATGGATACAGGACTTGTTAAACAAATGCTCTACCCTCTGGACTAATCTCATTCAGGCCAAGTATGGGCCCCTCAGGCTCTGGGAGGAGATGCCTCGAACCCATATCGGGGACTCTTGAAAAATAATTTTGAACTCTATTGACACTCTTTGAGCCGGTTTCATAAAAAAATGTTGGCTTAGGGACGTCAACGTCTATCCTTTTCGAACCTTAGATATTTACCATTCCACTCATACACCTTCCCACCTACATTAACATGGAGACCAATCTTGACGATCTTATGGTCAATCACTTTATCTCTAATGTCTCTTGGAATCGTTCACTCCTCTCATCCACTTTTGGCTCAGATTTATGCTCCCGAATAAAATGCATATACCTTGCTACTTCTGCGAATGATGATGTGTGGGTATTGGTGAATGATACCTATGAATGCGCAAATGCAAAGTTAGTTTATTATTATGTTAGTCGCCCTCTACGCCGTTGATTCCCACTGGACGGTTGCCGTGGCAAAGTGTTTGAAAGATTCCAGCTCCATTGAAAATACACATCATCTTTTGGAAACTCCTACACAACAAATTGCCCATGCTTAACACTATTCTCTTGTTTGACAACACTATTGATCAAGTTTGCTCCCTATGTGGTCTCCACCTAGAAACCAATGCGCATCTATTTTTTCAATGTTCTATTGCTCAGCAACTTTGGAACACCTTTCAACAAAAGCTCCATTGTGTATTTTCAAAACTCTTCCTCTTGGCACCTAGGCTCCTGGATCCACAAGGGAGCAAAGTTGGATCATTAGTCTATAAAACCCTTCCTATCCCTTTTTGCTCATTGCCTCTGGGAGGTTTAGAATCTTTGAAAGAATGTGATGCGTAAAATGATGTAGCAAAATAAAATTGCTAACAAGTGCACTAGTCGTTCAAGTAATATAAAAATAGGAGTAAGAGTGTCGAACTCACGAGGAATATTATTAATAAAATATCTGAATTTATAAATTAATAAGAGAGGAAAAAACATGGTTTTTGAAAATGGATTTTGTAATTATAAAATAAAATAAGGAAAATAGGATAGTAATAAGATAAGATAATGGTGTTGAAGTTGGTCTTAAGATGATAATGCATTAAGGATAAAAATGTGAAACAGAAAAGATAAATTAAAATTCTTAAGATGGATTAGGAATTTTTTCAAGTTATTAATTTATAATATTAAAATCACAGAGTCCACAAACTGGTAATTCTGCTATTTAATCTGGTAAATCAAACTCTCTTAAATTCAATCAAACCTGAAGTCCCACAAGTTGGTATTCGTCAGATGAGATTAAAATTAAGATGCATTAATATAAAAATCCTAAATTATTAATCACTCCACAAACTGGTATAGATTAACAGACCACACAGATCTAATTCTCCATCCACTAGTTATTAGACCTATGTCAATTTTTTAATTTCACATTCTTCACGTATTTATAGGTGCGGACAGACTTTCGACCGTAACATCGTACGGCCGAGTTTAATTTCGTGAGATAAAACTTGAGTGGCTTACGATTCTATCCACTTTGGCGATAAAAGTTTCACGGCCGATAACCTCTATCCACTTTGTTTGATCCTCTGTAAATCTCGGCCACAAAATCTGGTTTGCACCCAAGGATTGCTTAATGGCCGCTTGATAAATTGGATAAGGATAAAACTTGGACACGTTTGCGGCCGATATTCTTGATACGAGTGATATTTTGCCCAAAATTAGTTAGAGTTCTCGGCCGATATGGATAAAACTTTGGATTTGGTGACCGATAATGGAGTTCTCAGCTGATAATGGATCAAACTTAGAGTTAAGGATAGATCTTTGGTGATTTATCGGTCGATATCTCCATCTCTACGATGTTTTGCGCCCTTCTTCTTTGTATCTCGGCCGATAACCACTTATGATAGTATCGGCTAATGATAACCATGCTTGATTAATGATGTCACATTGCGCCCAATAATCTAGGCCGCAAAAAAACAATTCTTGTCATCTCAACTTGTCGACTCGTCTGCAAAATAATTATAGAATTTAAGCCAATTTATTCAAAAAAATTAAAATATTCAGACAATCAATAGTCAGACTACATAAATCCGGAATTATTATTAAAAATGACTTAAAACGATGCATGCCATGATTAAATTATAATAAAATTAACTAAAATAATAATCTAAAATATGTTATATTTTGCATGCATCACAATACGCACTTTAGATCTTGGTGAGAAACCGTGGACTCGGTTTGAGAAAGCGCTTTGACCGACTTTCATCACTATGCTGACGGCCATGCACCTGAGGTACTTTGCCCCCAAGATCCTCCTGTGCGGATCCCACTACAAGAAATTGATCAATTAGTGACGCACTTCAACAATCGCTAATTAGGAGCTGCACAAAGTAGCGACGCATTAGCGTTGACTTCGCACCATAAGATTGGAGATGCAAATATTATGACGCTAATAGCGTCAACTTCATGCCAACAGCCTCGACAACGCTAATGGCATCACCAGTCAACGATGCTCCAGTGTTATAATGGCACTATTAGTGGCATGGCGAACAAACAGACGGAGTCGCTATTGTGACGCTGAAAGTCTCGACGGTAAGGCGACGCTAAATGTAGATGCTATTCTGACTCTAATATGACGTTAAAACAATCACTAACATCATTTTCTTGCCATAATTTATGGCGCTAAATAGACGCTAACGCTTCGCTAAAGTGGATACATTTAGACACCTAAACAACATTTATGGTTAAATTACACATATACGTTTTACATTACCCTCAATCACATATATTTACAGCCCTGCACATATACATTTACATTACCCTCAATCACATACATTTCATCGATTAAATTACATTTATAGTTAAATTACACTCATCACATATATTTAATCACTAAATTATATTCTAATCACATACATCAGTCTGATCTAAGAAGAAAACAATTCTAATGTAATATATTAAATTACATTCTCTAATAGTTCCAATATAATACGGGCGAAGGGGCCAAAGGCACAGACTCCACTTCCTTGAGCAGCCTCTTGCCGGCCTCCGTGTCCCTCATGATCAAGTGAAGTCTCGAGAAGGGGCTAGGCCCGCGGTAGCCGCTTCCGCCGCTGTCATCATTGTTCCCTTGTTGTGTTTCCCCACAGCCTCTACATCATCACACTTGGGTCATCATCATCACTCTCACATTTCGAAGGCAAGGGAGGTGGACATCAGCATCTCACGAGATCCGCTGTGGTGGCGATGGGCTCGAGACCGAGATCGGACGCTATCTTCCCCTCCGCAATGGCTATCGGGGCCTGGGGTGCCTTCATCTTGGCCGTGAAACCTCTGGGGCTTGGAGAGGGGGGGCATGGTGGAGACATTCGGGATGGGCGAAATGAGGCATTCGATGATGAGAGGAGAGAACGGCGATGATAGAGCCATTTTGACGACGTCCCCCTGGTTGCCGCCCGCTGCTCGACCTTCGACGTTCGGCCTTCGACGGTAGGCGGAAAGAGACACGGAAGAGAGAGACGCGAAGGAGGAGGAGGAGGAGGAGAAGGAGGGAGGAAGGAGCGGAGGTGGAGGAGAGAGACACGGAGGAGGAGGATGGATAAAAGAAATCAGAGGAGGAGGAAAGAGACACGGGAGATGGTGGCCGTCGGATTAACACATAAGGTGGGTAAGGATTCGTTCTTTTATGGGCACACAGATCGCCAATAGCGACGCATTTTGTTTCGATGCTACGGAGTTGCTAGTGTGGTGCCATTTTAATTCAATTCTGATAGATAATCATTTATAATGTACACCGCATAACGTTGCACATTAGTGCCTCCAAAGTTGCGACGCTAAAGTTGAACATAGCATCGCGTTAACGTCACAAACGTTGGATGCTAAATTAGCGTCTCAAACAAGCGACGCTATCGTAACTCTATGAGGAGTGGCGTTGACGCGATTGTGACGCGAATGTGACGTTAGAATGAAGGCGACGCTAAGGTGGCGCCAAACATATATATGTATATCAACATATATGTATATGTAATATGTATATGTATCTATGTAACATATGTATATGTATATGTATATGTATATGTATATGTATATGTATAATATAGTTTAGTATAGTATAGTATAGTATATGTATATATAATTTGAGAATTGTATATCGCTCAAAAGAGGCCATTCTCAGAAGTCTTGAGATGTCCGATTTTCGTGAAAAGTAATTTCTAATATTATTTAAGCGCAAGAAGCAAAATAGATCATTTGGAATACTCTTTTTAAATTTGGATACAAAAAAATCTAACAAAAATAATGTTTTCCAAAAAAATTTGAAAACTCTATGACAATTAAAGGAGACCGTTTTGAGCACTTCCGAAAGGTCTGATTTTTTAGAACACATAATTTTAGATTTCTTAGGGGCAGAAGTTTTGAAGAATTTTTAAAATTATGAAAAATGGGTATTTTGAAAATCGGAGGAAACGAAAAAGATGTGACACTACGCCCCATCTTTCTGAAACTTTTGAAACGTCTATTTTTCATGATGATCCGAGTGAGAACTACGGAGAACCAACTTTCTATTCCAAAACTTTGTCCATTTTATTGAATTTCTTTCGATCTCTTATCACTGTGATTCTTGTGCATGTTTGAGTCCATAATTTTTGTTTCAACTAATTCCCCCTGGATTCCTTTTTGCTAGGATTCCAAAGGTCTGTTTGTGCATGTTGACGACCGTTGGAAACCTTTTTTTTTTGCTAGGTTTTTAACTTTGCCTTTCGGCCTCCTAAAATCGTTAAAAAGTATTAAGAAATCTTTATTGCTGTGATCTATGGGACTATAAATTTCGCCATGATCTGACGATTAGATCTCTGGCAATTGTCATTTGAATCCCATAAAAAATGAAGAAGCACTATTCCCCAATTTTGGAATTTGGTGAATGAAATATAATGTATGTATAACATAGTATATTAATTTTTATATATTATATAATAGAATAATATAGTATAGTATGGTGTATAATATAATTTAGTATAATATATAGTATTATATAGTATAGTACAGCATAGTATAGTATAGTATAGTATTCTATCATATATTATACATTATATAACATATTGCCAAAAGAGCACAAACTAGCATCTAGTTAGCGTCGCAATATTTCGACGCTAATATAGCGTCGCACATGTCGACGCCTGTACAACGCAAGACACTGACGCTAATATCGCCTCTTATTTTAGCATCGACTTAGTGTCACCGTTGTTATGACGCTAACTTAGCATCGCAACCTTGCGACGCCAATACAACGCTATCATTTGCCGTGCATTTTTTAGTTTTCGCGCGAGAAAATAGAGCCGAAATAGTGTCGCGATGGTGCCTCATTTAGTGTCGACATATTTTGACGCTAATGCGACGCTAAAGTGACACTATTGAGAGGTCGTTAGCGTCTGCAGTTGTCGACCCAATGACAATGCTATTGTGACGCTATTGGTAATTTAGCGTCACATGATATGGTGATGCTAATACGCGTCATTATTTGACATTTTTCTTGTAGTGTTCGGTGGAAGTCCCCACCTCGGCACTGGGCTATCTTCAGCTCAGATGGTTCCCTTGGACCAGCTCGGGTAGGGGGTATCGGCTACTTAACCATATCTCATGACGGCACCTTTATCTTTGTAGGCACTAACTTTGCAGTAGTAGACTCAGTATTAGAGATTGAAGTGCGCGCTTTGCTCACTGGCATCCAGAAGTGCAAGGAGTTTGGACTATCACACATTCAAATTTATTCAGACTTGGAGACACTTCTCATAATCGTCAATAAGAAGCTGTGCTGCCCATGACAAATAAGAGGGATCATCGCTGATATCTGGAGAGTCATTTTGGGTATTAATCCTACTATTGTATTGCATTGTACCCGAAGCGCCAATATGGAGGCGGACTTCCTTGCACATTTTGGTCGCACACAGCGTAGCGACATTTTTTGGAGGGACAGACCACCTCGTGGCCTTGTCCATTTTTTGTACTCAAGCTCCAACAAAGCAACTACTTAGTATTAATGAAATTTACTTTGGAAAAAAAATCCTATAGGAAGAAAATTTATATGATAATATAAATAGACAACTTTTTAATATATAAGTTTACTTTATGCAAAAACAAAAATCTTGACCCACAAGATTTTTGATAAAGTTATATAAGTTTATTTACTTGAAAACAAAAAATTTCATAATGATAGGAAGAAAAAAAATAAGATGTACAGAATCAAACTATTTTTTCCAATAAAATTGTATAAAATGTTTGAAATAGTTGAGTAAACAATCTTAAGTATTACTTATAATGTTTTGACATAATAAATATAATATTAATTTCTTAAAATTTGTTTTATATGTTGTAGTATTTTTTATGAATCACAAGATACAAAGAAATTAGAAAGATAAGTGAGAACCAAGAAGTCAAGGAACCTCCATATAAACCCCAATGCTCATCATTCCATTCCTCTCTCGTGCTTCTCATTTTCTTCCTTTCGCTGCCTCTCTTTCGACTTCCGAGACCCAGCGACCGCCATGGATCACCATGGTTCGTCCCGCCATCCCAAAGAATGATACAGGGCAACATCGCTTTCCATGCCTACGGCAACGCCGATGCCGCTGCGCCGTTGTTTCCTTTGTCAGGTCATGACAGTGGCAGTACTGGTGCGATAACGGGTATTGATCAAGGAGCGACAGCAGTAGTACGTGCCCACCTTACCACCAACAGCAGCGTCCCCAGTGGCGCCCTTTTCTTGACGCCACAATCCCCTTCCCCGACGAGCAAAGTTCGTCTTGGCAGTCCCAAGGACCATATGCAGGCCTCTCTGTCGATGCCGCGCTCTTCGTGCCATCGTCAGTTCTTCACAGCGGCGACACCGGAGCAACAGTCGGCGTTCTTGGAATGATCATGAACACGTACTGTTGGAGCCCAGGGCCACCCATCATTCCCGGCCCCGTATACCAGCAGCAGCCGCAGCTTCCTCCGTTGCCAATACATGCGATGCAAGAACAGGGCCATGCACTTTGCAGTAATCCGCATGTTTTCTACACTAAGATGTTGGAACATAATTCCAACATTGGTTTTAATATGAAAATAATTATACAATTAATGATTGTCAAAATATACTAAGGCCCAAATAAAGTGATCAAAATATTTATGGGCATATTCATTAATATGAATGATATGGAATTATATGTGTAGAGACCAAAAGATGTATATACCAAAAGGTTAAAGAGTGTGTATATATATATATACCAAAAGATGTATAAAGTTTAATAGGTGTATATATATACCAAAAGGTGTATAAAGTATAAGGATATATATGTGTTCATATACTAAAAGATGTATGATGATGAAATGGTATATACATGATCAAAAGGTACATCAATGTCAAAAGACATATATGGAGATCAAAGGATGCATTTGAAGGCTCCATGATGGGTGAAACTTCAAACCCCTTGTGACTACTATAAATAGATGGTCATGGTCCTCAAGACACACGAACAACTTGGATGAAATCTATTTAGTAAAAGTTCTCTTGCATTCCCCATCCGTGCTAAGAAGACTAGATTTCGGTGGTGTCATTTTGAAAGTCCATTCCATCAGGTATTTCACTACAAGAAAAATGCTGATTACCGACGGTACGAACCGTCGGTAATCAGTCCGAAAACCGTCGATAACACAATTACCGACGGTTTTTCAGTCGGAATCGATCCGTCGGAAAAATGATCGTCACAAATCGATTTGCGACAGTCGAAAAAAATTCGTCGAAAATATCGACGGTCAGAACCGTCGAAAAAAGTACCGGCGGTTCGAACCGTCGAAGTTTTCGACGGTTGCAACCGTCGAAAAATGCTGGCGGTTCGAACCGTCAAAAGTTTTCGACGGTCGCAACTATCGAAACTTTCGACAGCCGTCGCAACCGTCGATCTTTCGCCGGTCTCAACCAAATCCGGCCGTCGGGGCCGGATCCGAGCCGCCGGGGTCGGATCCGGACCACTGGGGACCGGATCCGGACCACTGGGGACCGGATCCGGGCCGCTGGCACCCGATCCGGCCGCCCGAGAGAGGCCGGATCCGCCGTCAGGCGGCCGGATCAGAACGCTCGGCGGTCGAACCGGCCGCTGGAGGTCGGATCGACCGCCTGTCCGGCCGCCAGGAGGCCAATCCGGCCGCTGGGGGCCGGATCCGGCCAAACGCCTGGCGGTCGATCCGACCGCTGGGGTCGGATCCGGCGGCCAGGCGGCTGATCCGACAGCTGGAGGCCGGATCCGGCCGACAGCGGCCTCCGGTCGGAGAGAGAAAGAGAGAGAGACGCCGGCGCGGGAGAAGGTCGCCGGTGCGGGAGAAGGTCGCCGGCGTCCGATGCGGGAGAGGGTCGCCGGCGTGGGCCGGAAGAGGGAGAGGGAGAGAGAAAGGAGAGGAGGGAGAGAGAAAGATGAGAGGAGGAATGATATAAAAGGGAGAGAGAAAGCGGGAAAAAGGAAAAAGAAAAGCGGGATAACGAACGGCTGTCGAAAACATAAATATTAACTATTTTTTAAATTACCGACGGTTGTAACCGTCGAAAATATATTTAGTTATATATAATATTTATTTTTTATTGTACCGACGCATTGAACCGTCTGTAATGTTACCGATGGTCCAAACCGTCGGTAATGGGTCGTCGCTATTTATATTAATAAAATACTCTTTATATTATATTATTATACATTTACCGACGGTCACGACCGTCGAAAATTGCGACGGATTTTGCGACGAATTGATATCCGTTGGAAATATCGACATTCCTAATTGTCGAAAAATTAAATAATAATATAAAAAATACATAATTTAATTTTTCATTTCCGATGGTCGTAACCGTTGGAAAATCCATCGGAAAAGTTAAATAATAATATAACAAATTACATAATTTATTTTTTTATTTTCGACGGTCGTGACCGTCGAAAAATCCGTCAAAAAATTTAAATAATAATATAATAAATTACATAATTTATTTTTTCGTTTCCAACGATCGTGATCGTCGGAAAATTCGTCGAAATTGCGACGGATGGATATCCGTCGGAACTATCGACGTTCCTAACCGTCGAAAAATTAAATAATAATATAAATCATTTTCGACGGTCATAACCGTCGAAAAATCTGTCGGAAACAAAACTGTCGAAAAATCCGTCGCAAATGGCAACGGATTTCGAACCGTCGAAAATTATCCGTCGGAAAATCGCAATTTTTTTGTAGTGTTCGTGAACATAAGAAGTCAATGGACAACTTGTTCGTGATCGAAGGAGAGCGATGGACGACTGTAAGTTTCCGTATTCAGGTTATTAAGTTTTCCAATGACCCGTCATGATCCGATCAAGTTTTTCTATTACGGTTCTTTCAATTGGTATCAGAGCCAAGTTGATAGCTATATATATTCCAATAATAACAGGAGCATGGCAAAATTGAGGAACACTAAAGTCAAGTTCCTGCTTGTTAAAGAAAGTGTGAAGAAACGATTAATGTCTATTGAGCATATTGGGACAAACTCTATTATTGTGGATCCACTTACCAAGGAATTATCACCCAAGGCGTTTCTCGAGTGCACCGATAATATGGGTGTCAATTTAGATCAAGATATTCAGTTTCAGTTGGAGTTTGTAATTATAGATGCTCATATTATAGACATATTATCGTATAGTTCAGCTTATGTATTAAGGTTAATATCTGCAGATCTACAGTTCAGTTTCACTCTTTATTTAGTTTGATCTCGGTAAAGTGGACCAGTTGGAAGTAGGCATGTTATGATCGCATTACATGTAACTTCCATGCTACACATCCATATCAAGATCTTGTTATTGATTATATTGATATATGTGACCACTGTTGAGTCAAGTTGCGAAGAATGTGACAAAGACTACTTTGATCCTTTATTAACATAATTAATGAATAAGATTGTTTTAAAGCATTATGATTTTGACAATAAGTTGAGCTCATTTTGGTATGTATAATTATAAAATTTCATATGTAACTCAAGTGGGAGATTGTTGGAACATAATTTCAACATTGGGTTTAATATGAAAATAATTATATAATTAATGATTGTCAAAATATACTAAGGCCCAAATAAAGTGATCAAAATATTTATGGGCATATTCATTAATATGAATTATATGGAATTATATGTGTAGAGACCAAAAGATATATATACCAAAAGGTTAAAGGGTGTATACATATACCAAAAAATGTATAAAGTTTAATAGGTATATATATATACCAAAAGGTGTATAAAGTATAAGGATGTATATGTATTCATATACTAAAAAATGTATGATGATAAAATGGTACATACATGATCAAAAGTTACATCAATGTCAAAAGACATATATAGAGATCAAAGGGTGCATTTGAGGGCTTCACGATGGGTGAAACTTCAAACCCCTTGTGTCTACTATAAATAGATGGTCATAGTCCCCAAGACATACAAACAACTTGGATGAAATCTATTTAGTAAAAGTTCTTCTTTTGCATTCTCCATCCGTGTTAAGAAGACTAGATTTCGGTGGTGTCGTTTTGAAAGTCCATTTCATCAGGTATTCGTGAACATAAGAAATCGATGGACAACTTGTTCGTGATTGAAGAAGAGCGATGGATGATTGTAAGTTTTTGTATTCAGTTTATTAAGTTTCCTAATGATTCGTCGTGATCCGATTTAGTTTTCCTATTATGATTCATTCATAAGAACCATTCTCCAGCCGCGATGCCGCCCTCTTGTGCGTTTCCAAGAATTTCAAGATTCCCTTCTCCAGTCGGTACGTTGGATGCCACCGGAGACCCCGTTGACCAAGTCTCCATGCCAGCCTTGACCAGCGGTGACTACCATTCTGAACAAGGCCAACATTTGGATGAACAACAAACTTCCGGCGAGGGACAACAATTTCATATCACTAGAGATCAAAACAGCGACGTCGAGAGGCTAAGACAGCTGCTTCGCGTCACGCCGGTCCACAAGAATCTTTTGAAGAAGGCAGCAGAGTCGGCGGTGTTGATCAAACTTTTCCAGGAGGAAGAAGATCCGGCGGTCCTTGATAATGTGGTGCGAGGGGTGCTTTCTCACACGTCGGTGCATGATCTCATGGGGAACTCATACGGGAGCAGCGTGTTCATGGCATTACTGGACGCATGCAACATCCACCATAAGAGGGTGCTCGTCGAGTGGGCGACGGAAAATTCTCTCCGACTATCCGAAGTGGCAACACACAGTTTTGGGTGAGTTTACTTCAATGATCAAGAAAGATAATCCTATCGTATCTACTCACTTTGATTTCATCGTCTTGTGGCAGATCCGACTGCATCAAGCATATCATCGAGAACATCCCTGAGCTCTCTTCTCTGGTGACCAATGCGCTCGCGCTGGTCGTTTCCCCTGTGATGAAATCCCCCCAGGGCCACGACATACTGTCTTGTTGTTTCACGCACTTGGGCTACGAGGGAACCTACGTATGTACATGTGAAGACGCATGCATGATGCATGCATCTTTCATTGAATTTAGAAGGCCTCTTAATTGGTTCGAGACTTCGAGTTGCTAGTAATTTGAATGTTTTGATGCTTCATGACAGGTCGTGGCAAAGGCCATGGCTAGTTGTTTAGTTGACTTTTTGAGACATCAACGGGGGCGTTGGTGCGTCATTTTATGTCTCGATCATGTAGAAAGAGTACCATGTGAAGTGAGAGAGAAGATGATTAACACCATAATAGGAAATTGTCGTCAACTTGCAATTCACCCATACGGGTACATATACATTACATATATGATCTTCTGAATCCATGCATGCATGCATGCATGCATGCTTGCTATAACATATTATGTATAATCTTTCTTAAATTTATGCATGATATTCATAACAGGAGTGACGTGGTTCAGCGCGTTATGGAGATCAACGATGTTGCACCCGAAATCTACAGTAAACTCAGGGAGCATTTTTCGATAATGTCAATGAGCGATGGCGGAAGCCGCGCCATGCTGAAGCTCCTAACGTTACGGCCACTCGGCGTGCAGCTTTGCTGGGATATACAGCGGATGAAACAGAAGGCGCTTGCAGAGGTGGCCCGACATTGGCAGGGGAGTCGAGTTCTGAAACACGCATTGGAGTGTTGCAAAGTAAAGAAAAGTCCAGTTTTTTCTCCAGAAATCCTCACTAGATCATAATATATGTGGTTACTCATATTTCATATATATATGTAGGGCGATGAGGTCTATCCGGAGTTGCTCCGTGCCATCGCAAGACTTCCCGAGAGCGTGAAGGGGGATCCATATGCCGGCCGTCTCTACCAACTTGCCCTCCGCGAACTCGAACAAGGAGCTACTTGAGCAGATGAGCAACTTGCTCTCTTCGTACATCGACCTGGTTATGTTACTGTTTGTTTTTCTTATCGAAAAAAAAAATTATGTTACTGGCTATTACTGTTTGTGATCTTGGATTGTTCGGCTTTGATCTAACACACGTACGGCACTGTTATAAGGAAGATTTTATAAGATACTGAGTATTATTTTTAGACTGCAACCAATGTTAATCAGTTTTATCAGTATTATTCTTAGATTTGACTTTAAAATTGTTTTAATTATTGAATCAGTCAAAATTTTGTTATTATTATTGACTCACGAACAGGTATGTAGTTTTTTTTAAAAGCCAATTTAAAATGAAAAAAGTTGTTATTATTATTATTATTATTATTATTATTATTATTATTATTATTATTATTATTATTATTATTATAAATTACAGTTTTTTATTATAAGTACTAGTGTGTTGGCCCGCGCGATGCGTGGACGATACAAAATTAAATTGATTATATATTTATAAAATAAAATATATTAATTTGACATAATTGCATAAAGAATATGATAATTATAAAATAGTAAAATATCTTATTACTCTATCTAATTCCCTTTGTGTCTCATTTTTTCTCTTCTTGAAAATAAATTTCACATTTAAGTTTAAGATATTAATTTATTAGTCTATTTCATATCAATATGAATTTCATGATGCATATTCATCATATATTATTTATTTCAATCACTACTAATTATTTGAAAATATGCTAAATTTTTAAATACATGATGAATAGTTGACAATAGATTCATGCACATGTTGAGTTATCCTTATTTTTATATAGAACAAACAATATTATAGAATATAGCCATAAAAAAATTTATGATGAAATATTAATTTAAGAATAAATAATATAATGCAAAAATGATTGCTTTTGTACACTAATAATATTTTTAGAAGAAATGCAATCATGTTAAAAGTGCTTTTAGTTTGATATGATAATGCTTAAAGACAAATAAAGAAATATTCTTAATAATGAACAAAAATTAAAGTCGTGACAATTTTTTAAAACAAATAAAAAAGAATATAACTCTCTAGTACAATTTAAAAGAAATGGTTTTATAGAACAAAAAATTGGTTATAGAACAATGACGATAGAATATGGTCACGTAAAGGTATTTGAATTCTTTGTATTTCTTTAGTACTTAACATATATATATATATATATATAACTTTATTAAAGTAAACAAAAATTATGCAAAAATGGCAATACAAATGAAAAGTAATCCAACTCTCACATAAACTAAAAGGGATTACTTCATAGAAATAGAACATATGCTCATAGAAAGTCTGCAGATAGAAAAATTTAGGCACAATAAATTTTATGTATCTGACATGTTAACCTCTCAAATAAATTTAGGCACAATACGTAATATGTTATTTAGTTATGCATGTCGTGATGTTGGATGAAAAAAAATGAGTAGGTATAGAAATATTTCATCTCCTTTATATATCTCTTTTTAATTTTCATGTTATATATTATGGATATCGTGTAAATAATATGAATGCAACTTTGTTTCCTAAGAATTATTTTAAGTCCACATGATTTATAATAATTGTTTTAAATATTATTTCAAAATGACAAAGAATTTCTTTCATAAAACTATAATAAGATTCTATATTTTACAATACATTGAGAATAAAAAATTTATTAATTAAACAAATTTTATGAATATATTGTACTGATTATGAAAAATAATTGATATGAATAGACAATACAAAAATGAAGCAATTTAAAAAATAGACTGAACTCATTTGAATAAATAAAGGATGTAAAGTATTTAACACAAAAGATATAATCAAGAGCATACTAATTATTAACATAAATAATTACACAATTAAAATTTACGTATTTATAAAAAACCATTTCACAATGACGGTTTGTGATTCAAATCAATCTACACCTATTTTCAGGACGTTTCTATGTATAGTTGAAGTTTAGGACTGAATACTTAAAATAAAGAAAATTTTCTTTTAATAAAATTATGTAAATAATAATTCATCCAACTAAAAAAGTGGTAGTACTTGAGCGCTCCATGTAAGTTATGTTTTGTTGTTTTTTTTTTCTTTAAAGAACATATATATAGGTCTTAAATGATAGTATGCATATAAGAGTCAACTTACCACAACCATCTATTGCATGAGGTATATTAGAATTGCATGGATTCTTCTCGTGCTATATTTGTTTGCGTACAACACACTTATGCATAAAGAGGTTTACATGGAGGCATGGAATATCATTTGATATTGTATAATGGCACAGATGTAGTGTTAAAGAAATAAATAATATACTTTAAGAAGAAATATAAAATAGTATATACACATATGAAAAATGCTCAAATAAAAATAAGACTAATCCCTGATGATAAATTAATATATAATAAATCACATATAAGAAATTAATGGCTATATTACCAAAAAATAATATACTATAACAAATAAATTAATCACATATAAGTATTACTTTGTAAGGAATTAATTCATAGAAAAAAACAGTTGTTAAAAGGAAAACTAAAAGGATTTTCTTTAAAAGTAACTAGTAAAAAATCTGTAAGTACATGTCTGCTCGTCGGATCGATGCATGGGTGCGACTTGAGAGCTCAGAAAACACTTAAATGCAGGAACCATCACCTGACGTTATATACCTTAATCGATGTGGTAGAGTCATGTGTTTGAGAGTATTTATAGGCTGCCATGAATGAATCATTTCAGTTGCCATTACTAGCGAACGGTTATTGATTATTTTTCTAACGGTTTTGGTTTATTATCACCCACCACTCGATGAACTGATATCACTTTGTTATTGTTAGTTTACAAAGTTAATTATTTGACACTAACTTGTTTTTATTGTTCACCCTTAGTTACTTTTATATCAATTACGATGCTCGTATTGAGTGAGAAAATTAACCAAGAAAAATAATATGATTTATTTGATGAACATGTGGCATGATATATTAATGTCAAGTGTATTTATGTATTTATATCCTTAATTCTTACTGTTTTTTTTTAAAATATAGTAAGAATATGTAATAGATCATGTATATCTTTTGCTCTTGAAGAAAAAAATATTAGCAAATTGTGAGAAAAAGAAGACATGGAACTAATATTTTTTGTTTCCAATTCTTTTAATGAGTATATAATTCTACCGGTCACCTATGAACATATATTTTTATTTTGATTCAATCACTATAATTATTTTTTATTAAACATTAAGATCCTTTAAAAGCTACGATTCCAAATATATTATAGTATATTTGTAACAAATATACTACAGTACTATAATAAATAAAATTATTTACTCAATATAAATGAGCGAGATCCAGGAGAGAAATATTTATCCATGTATTTTCTTTCTTGATTTCTTATGTGCTCTCATTTTATATGCGTCAATATTTATTCACTTCAGTTCTTATAACTGACATTCTCTTTCCACGTTAGTGTAAAAGTAATTATTTATATTATTTTTTTGAAAATCTTTTAATTATATATATATATTCTTTTTTCTATAAAGGACATAAAATTAGTTAACTTTGTATAGTTATATAATTTTACCACACATGTAATTACTTTTTCTTTTTAAAATGTCTTAAATAAATTTTCTTAGCACGAATTATTAATTACTTTGAGTCATTATCTTCTATTATGGATTATCATCCACCATTTCAATAACCGTTCATGAGCACACTACCAAGTTGCAAAGATATGATTGCACGAATCTAAAATTAAATTTGAGGATATATATTATGTTATATTATAACTTTTTGACATAACATAAACTTATGCATCACTGAGTAGACATTATATTATATTATATTATGAATGAACGAAGTTTATGTTATAGGTGATAATTATAAGTTCCCATTCTAAATTATTTTTTGCCTTTAATAATTATAAAATATAGTCACTATATAATTTTATAGATAATACAATTATACAGTTATTATATATTATCATATTTTAAATTAGAATTATTTAATAACTGAACACATCATTTAAGAAGAATAAACGTGGCTGATGTACCAAAGATATTTAAGCTATTTTGTTTCATTATAGCATATCATACCTACATGAAAAACTAATATTTCGCATCTCCTTTTTTATACTTGGACACACACATATATACATATTTATTGATTTATTTATTTATTTTCAATTCATCTTCAAAGACTCATACTTAAATTGGCATAATTAGAAAATGGTGCTAAACACGAATCGTAATAGGTGTATATTTATTTTGATTCAAATATTATAATTATTTAGTTTGATACTAAATTGATCATATGATGATTAGTTTCTTATACAGTTATCATGTTGATTATTACACATATATGTTTCGAAACATATTTATAAAAAAAAATTAAAGACACATGGCAACATATTCTAATGCCACATGTCATCTTCTCATTAAAATTACTCTCCTTTTAATATAGTATAGATAATAAGTAATTAGAAAAATAATAAATTTGAAAAAAAAGAGAAAGGAGCAACAAAATTTTCTGTTGAATTAAATTTAAATAAATTAGTATAGAATCACAAATATTATATAAATAATAAAAAAATATAAAACACACAAATTATGGTTTTTTTATAGCTTGAACTTATAGAATATAATAAATAATAGTTTTATGCTAATTTTTTTAGTACTATTTGTTCAAAATTAATATAAATAATATGGATGTGGGGATGGATTTTTTTCGCGGTTCAACGATGAAACATCCTCTTTTAGATGTTTTTTGACAGATTTTTTTAGCGGTTTAGCCTGAAGGGTGGAAGCGAGAATGCCCTAGCATTTCACTTTCCCCTCCCTCGCCGGTCCAGTCCTCACAGTCGCACGTCCTCCTCCTCCCTCGCTGTCGTGGCTCTTCCCCCTCCCTCCCCCGTGTGTCCTCCCTCGCCGCCGCGGGTCGTTCCTCGCCGCTGCACGTCCTCCCCCGGTGTAATTTTTCATATTAATTAAATTTCATAAATTACCCTTTGAAAGTAGCATTTACCCCTAGTGATTTGTACCCAGACGCCTTGTTTTACTGGCAAGGCGATGTCAACACAAACTCGGGCATGGCCACTACAGTCCTTCAGCTCATCATCCCGAAGAGGATCACCGAAATGTTTGGCAATACGGATGATTGCGGCCGGGCTGCGGAGCTCGTAAGGTAAACTTGGAAGCTGAATCCAGCTTGGCGAAGTTGTGATATGCTCCTCCTCTGGTCGGAAGGACAGCGGCGGTTGGGTAAACCTTCAGCTGATGTCCCGCAAGCATTGCATTCTCTCCTCATTAGTAGCAAAACGAAATAACAGATAGTGGTTACCCATTTCAACGATTGGCAGAGGATTCGTCAACTTCCAGATTCCTAGGCGATCCCGACTGAGTAGCTCGACTGAGACATTTTCGCCGCTGGATCTAGTAATGAGGCATTTCTGAAGCTCTATTGCTCGGTGGGCTACATCGTCCAGAGGGATCGTGACCTCCACCAATATTGCAGCTTTGATGCTTCTGAGTTGGTTTGGGGAGATAGTTGCCAAGGATTGAGCACCGGAAGAGCCATGGGCAACATTTGCCCATGAGCGTTTTCCCTGTACGCCCTCGTTGGTGACGTGCCGATCGGCTAATAGGTTGTCAGAGAGGTGCGTATGGGGGCTGGGGAGTGTGGGCGAAGGTTTTGCGAGGAGATTGACAGAGGAAAAGGTTTGAGGACCGAAGAGAGTTGAGAGGGATCGGGCGACGTCATACCTGACTCCTCTAAAGATTAATGCCACTCTATACTTCAATTTAACTTCTCTCACCTTTGTCCCTTAGATTTTAGTTCCCACTTGCCATTCAACTTTTTTTAATTAATCAATCTTTTATTCTTTTTCTTTTCTCTACTATCTCCTCCTTCCAAAAATTAGTTTGTTTTTTTATGATAAAAAGATAATATGAAATATGAGAAATACATATAAATTTAATTAATATGAAAAATTACAATTGTATTAAATATATATAAAACATTGCAAAAAATATGAAATAAACTAGTAATAAATTACTAAACCTTTTTAAAACAATTGCATATTCTAATAATTTACTAAGTCTTTGTGTCTTTTATTTTTTTATTTTTTGACATAATTTACTTTATATATTTTTAAATTAAATGTATATTCAATATTACAATGATTTAATATAACATGCCTTTTATGTATTTTCCTTTTATGAATCCCACCCAAATTTTTAAATATAACAATATCGTATAATAAAGGGAACACATATTAATTTAATGTAATATTGTAATATACATAGAAACTAGTTTTGGAAAATATAAGATAAATGAGTTATAAAAAATTGGAAAAATGACACAGACTTATTAAATAATCAGAATATACATTATTTCTATAAAATTCTTTTTAATTTTCTTTGTAGTACTTTATTTTCACTTACACTATTTTTTATTTCCATTTTATTTCATATATTTTTTCTAATGCTTTACATATTTAATGCAATTTATTTTTACATATTAATTTAATTTATATGTATGTATCATATCTCATATTATATCAGTATTATATTTTTATCAAAAAAAATAAAAGCACAAATATGGAAAATAGAAGAAGTGGAGAAAGTAAAAATAATTAGAATATTAATTAATTTAAATAAGTTTGGTGAAAAGTGAAAGATGAAAGGACACGATGGGAGAAGTGAAGTGAGAGAATACACTACTAAAAAACGGTGATTACCGACGGTCCGGACCGTCGGTAATCAGTCCGAAAACCATCGGTAACGCAATTACCGACGGTTTTTCAGTCGGAATCGATCCGTCGGAAAAACGCTCGTCGCAAATCGATTTGCGACGGTAAAAAAAATTCGTTGGAAATATTGACAGTCAGAACCATCGGAAAAGTCCCAGCGGTTCGAACCGTCGAAAGTTTTCGACGATTGGCGGTTCGAACCGTCGAAAGTTTTCGACGGTCGCAACCGCCGGAAAAGGCCGGCGGTTCGAACCGTCGCAAGTTTTCGACGGTCGCAACTTTCGACGCTCATCGCAATCGTCGCAAAGAATTTTTTAAATATAAAAAAAATTAGCGGCCAGATAGGGCCGCGGCCAGCTCCGGCCGTGGCCAAATCCGGCCGATCCGGCCGCCAGCCGGTCGATCCGGCCGTTGGGGGCTGGATCCAGCTCCTGGGGGCCGGATCCAGCTGCTGGAGGCCGGATCCTGCCGCGAGAGGCCGGATCCGTCGCCAGGCGACCGAATCCGAACACCCGGCGCCCGATCCGGCCGCTGGAGGCCGGATTCGGCTGCCAGGCGGCTGATCGGCCGCTGGGGCCGGATCCGAACACCCACAGTCGGATCCGGCCGACAGCGGCCTCTGGCCGGAGAGAGAAAGAGAAAGAGAGAGACGTCAACGCGGGAGAGGAAGAAGGATAGGAAGAAGCAGACGTCGGCATCTCCTTTTTGGCCGGCATGGGAGAGGGTTGCCGGTGCGGGAGAGGGTCACCGGCGCGGGAGGGTCGCCGGCGTCCGGTGCGGGAGAGGGACGACCGGTGCTCGCGGGCCGAGAGAGGAAGAGGTAGAGGGGGAGAGAGAGAGAGGAGAGGAGGAGGAATTATATATAAGGGGAAAAGATGAGAGAAATCGGGAAAAGGAAAAAAAAACGGGATAACGAAATTTTAATTACCGACGGTTTCGACCGTCGAAAACGTATATATTAACTATTTTTATAATTACCGACCATTGTGACCGTCGAAAATATATTTAGTTATATATAATATTTATTTTTTATTTTTATCGACGGTTTGAACCGTCGGTAATCGTTACTCACGATCAAAACCATCGATAATTGCGACAGTTTGGGTCGTCGCTAGTTATATTAATAAAATATTCTTTATATGATATTATTATACATTTACCGATTGTTACGACCGTCGAAAATTGCGACGGATGAATATCCGTCGGAAATATCGACGTTCCTAATTGTCGAAAAATTAAATAATAATATAAAAAATACATAATTTAATTTTTTTTCATTTTCGACGATCGTAACCATCGGAAAATCCGTCATAAAAATTAAATAATAATATAATAAATTACATAATTTATTTTTTTTCATTTCTGATGGTCGTGACCGTCGGAAAATCCGTCGAAAAAATTAAATAATAATATAAAAAATACATAATTTTTTTCATTTTCGACGATCGTAACCGTCAGAAAATCCATCGGAAAAATTAAATAATAATATAATAAATTATATAATTTATTTTTTTCATTTTCGACGATCGTGTCCGTCGGAAAATCCGTCAGAAAAATTAAATAATAATATAAAAAATACAAAAAAAAAATTTTTATTTCCGACAGTCGTAACTGTCGAAAAATCCATCAAAAAAATTAAATAATAATATAATTACATAATTTATTTTTTTCCTTTTTGACGGTCGTGACTGTCGGAAAATTCGTCGAAAATTGCGATGGATGGATATCTGTCGGAAATATCGATGTTCCTACAACAACAACAAAGCCTTATCCCACTAGGTGGGGTCGGCTACATGGATCATACGACGGAAATATCGATGTTCCTAATCGTCGAAAAATTAAATAATAATATAAATCATTTCCGACGGTCATAACCGTCGAAAAATCCGTCGGAAACGAAACCGTCGGAAAATCCGTCGTAAATTGCCACGGATTTCGAACTATCGAAAATTGTCCGTCGGAAAATTGCGATTTTCTTGTAGTGGTATTAATGAAGGAAAAAGGGTAAAGTGGGAAATGTGAAGTGACATTAAGTATTAGAAGAGTGGCTTAGCATACTTAATGATGCATAACACTAACTTATTTATATTCTTAACTAAGCCATGTCATTTTAATTGTCATATGATATGGCTTATTTCATCTTTCTCGTTTTTTATCTTTACTTGAGATAGTTGACGTACCGTGTTGACTCATTGTTAATGGTTTATTTTCTAATTATACTCTTACTTCCTTTCAAAGTCAAATTATCTTTTAAATCCTTAATTTTATTATTTAACAAATAAATCAATATTTATTTACTTTTCCAATTCCATAGCATTTATGAATTTCATATTGATAACTTTAAAATATGCTATTTTATTAAAGTATATAGAAATATGGAACTAATTGAGTAAATTCTTTATATTTATTAACAAACATAATTAATTAAAGAAGATTCAACATGCTGCTTCTTGCGCGGCCACGTGAAGTTTCAAATTTTTTTTTGTTCTCGATAATATGAACAAGTTAATTCGAGAGATATTGGTTAACTCCGTATGATTAATCCAAAAGAAAGTTTATATGACAATATAAATAGAGGACTTCCTAATATATAAGTTTATTTTATGCAAAAACAAAAATCCTGACCTTCAAGATTTTTAATAAAAATATATAAGTTTAGTTTGCATGAAAACAAAAAAAAATCCATAAAGATAGGATTCTTTAGAAAGAAGAAAAGAATTACTGTTAACAAGAAAAAGAATAAGACGTATAAAATCAAACTATTTTTTCCCAATAAAATTTGTATAAAATATTTGAAATAGGTGACTAAACAATCTTAAGTATTACTCATAAGGTTTTGACATAATAAAAATAATATTAATTTCTTAAATTTTGTTTTATATGTTGTAATATTTTTTTATGAAACGCAAGATATAAAGATATTAGAAAGATAAGTGAGAACCAAGAAGCCCAATCTCTCGTGTTTCTCATTCTCTTCTTTTTGCTGCCTCTCTTCCGACTTCCGAGACCCAGCGATCTCCATGGTTCGTCCCCGCCGTCCCAAAGGATGATAAAGGGCAACATCGGTTTCCATGCCTACGGCGACGCTGACGCCACCGCACCGTTGGTTCCTTTGTCAGGTCATGGCAGTGGCAGTACTGGTGCGATAACGGGAATTAATCAAGGAGGGACAGCAGTAGTTCGTGGCCCCGCTTACCACCGGCAGCAGCGTCCCCAGTGGAATCCCTTTTCTTGACGCCACAATCCCCTTCCCCAGCGGGCAAAATTCGTCTTGGCGGTCCCAAGGACCGTATGCAGGCCTCTCTGTCGACGTCGCGCCCTTCGTGCCATCGTCAGTTCTTCACAGCGGCGACACCGGAGCGACAGTCGGCGTTCGTGGAACGATCGCGAACGCGTACTATTGGAGCCCGTGGCCACCCATCGTTCCTGGCCTCGTATACCAGCAGCTGCCGCAGCTTCCTCCCTTGCCAATACACGAGATGCAAGAACAGGGTCATGCACTTTACAGTAATCCGCATGTTTTCTACAATATGAACCATTCTCCTGCCGTGATGCCTCCCTCTTATGCGTTTCCAAGAATTTCAAGATTTCCTTCTCCAGTCGGTTCGTTGGCAGCCACCGGAGATCCCGTTCACCAAAACTCCATGGCAGCCTCGACCAGCGGTGGCCACCATTCTGAACAAGGCCAACATTGGGAAGCATCAAACTTACAGCGAGGGACAAGGATTTCATATCACGGGAGATCTAAACAGCGACATCGAGAGGCTAAGACAGCTGCTTCGTGTCACGCCGGCGCACAAGAATCTTTTGAGGAAGGCAGCCCAGTCGGCGGTGTTGATCAAACTTTTGAAGGAGGAAGAAGATCAGGCGGTCATTGATAATGTCGTACGAGGGGTGCTTTCCCACGCGTCGGTAAATGATCTCATGGGGAACCCATACGGGAGCAAAGTGTTCATGGCATTACTGGACGCATGCAGCATCCACCATAAGAGGGTGCTCGTCGAGTGGGCGACGGAGAATGCTCGCCGGCTATCCGAAGTGGCAAGACTCAGTTTTGGGTGGGTGAGTTTACTTCAATGATCTAGAAGGATAATCCCAACGGACGTACGCATCTACTCACTTTGATTTCATCGTCTTGTGGCAGATCTGACTGCATCAAGCATATCATCGAGAACATCCCTGAGCTCTCTTCTTTGGTGACCAATGCGCTCGCGCAGGTCGTTTCCCCTGTGATGAAATCCTCCAAGGGCCACGACGTACTGTCTTGTTGCTTCACGTACTTGGGCTACGAGGGCACCTACGTATGTGCATGTGAAGACCGACGCATGCATGCATCTTTCAATGAATTTTGAAGGCCTCTTAATTTGAGTGTTTTGATGCTTCGTGACAGGTCGTGGCAAAGGCTATGGCTAGTTGTTTAGTTGACCTTGCGAGACATCGACGGGGGCGTTGGTGCGTCATTTTATGTCTCGCTCGTGTAGAAAGAGTACCAGGTGTCAGAGGGCAGATGATGGTCACCATAATAGGATATTGTCGTCAACTTGCAATTCCCCCATACGGGTACGTGTATATTACATATATGATCTTCTAAATTCATGCATGTAAACCTCTCAGATCGCACTTCGTCACGTGACAGAATACGCTTCAAATACGATACGAATCATCCTTATATGTACATCTTATTGACCAAAATAAAGACTTTGACTAGTCAACTCAACATCAAAAAAAAGTGAAAGACTTAATCATCATTAAATAATAAAAGATTATGACATCGTAATATGCGAAAGACTGATAAAGAACTTTATGTGAGTCCAAAAAAAAGCTAGTATATCAAAATAAAAGACTCAAGATATCCATGTGTAACCACCTACGAGCTCGATCTGTCACCGTTGATCACCTTCATCATTAAGTTTTGGTCCTACATTTAAGAATATGCAGGGGAGAAATCTCCCTATGAGTTTTACAACTCAACATGGAAGTAAGATAGAAATAATTATAAGATCATAGTACTAGACAAGAATCATAAAGACATCATCATCATCATATAGAAGGAAAATAGATATCGTCATGATATAAGTAAAAAAGATCCTATAACTTGGCATATGGATAGAAAATTGATAGATTATCATCTTCTTGAGATCGTAAAATCAAGGATCAAAATAGATCATAATAAATCATCATAAAAGAGACAAAAGTTGATATCATGATTATGAGGTCATCATCATATAAAGATTCATGAGAGATAATTGTATGAAGATAGAAAATCATGAATTGTATCATCTTCCTTAGATCATATTAATAATAGATCAAGAGATCGTGAAAATATCGTCATAAGTGTGGCAAGAGCCAGTAATCATCATGAAGAGAGTTCATTATTAATATGATTCATCTTCTTCATCATCTTATTATTCATCTTTGACTTATGATGGCATATATTTCAACTCACGGGGAGGTCTGCCTCAACCCGTCCATCATCATCATAACTGGCATAGCCAGCCCATAACTAACCAAAGTCAGCCCATAACTGATCGTCACTAGTCCGTCATAAAAAGAGCTCTCCATTTAACATTTTTCATCTTATATCTTGTAGCTTTTAATTTATCTTTCATTAGGACATAAGGATCATGATTAAGATTTGGTCATCATAAGAAAGGATCAACGAATCGTACTGATCAAAAGTCTTAATCATCATCATCATTATATATATGACTTTAATCAGAGCTACAAGATAGGATCATAAAGAGAAATCAGAAATATATGAACATAATAATCATCATCATTATCATAAGATAGATCAAGATCGATAGATATGGATCAATGTCGTCATAGACATAATTGGATCTAAATTAAATCATCATAAGATCATAATAGACATAATCATCATCATGACATAGATTAGGATTACGTACATGAATCAGGAGCCCTACTAGCATAACCATCATCATCATCAAGATCTGAATTAAGTACGTAATCAGGAATCAAATGATTATAAAATCAACTTAATCACTTTGGAACCCGGACCGAGTTGGGTGAAATCCGGGCCGAGTTCGTAAGGGCATCATCGGAGGAAAGTCAAGACTTGGCCCGGGCCAGGTGTAGGTCATACTCGGGCCAGGTTCATACTTAGTAGGCCGGTTGGCCGATCCAAAAAGTCGGTCGACCGCTCGACAGAAGTTGCAGTCGAGCGTGATTTCGTCGTGGAACTGCCTAGGCCGGGTCATCATCAACCCGGACCGGGTTCTTCTTCGTTGTAGAGCTTTGCGCTCGTGACAATGACGAACTCGAGCATGGACCTGCCCGGGCCGAGTTCTAGGGAACCCGGGTCGTGTTCCTCTTACGCAGAACTTGCGTTGGCGTACGGTTCGCATTCCATTCGACTTTTTCGGCGACGGCTGACATCCAGAGTCATCATAAATCAAAGGACTAAGGCTAGGCATAAACAATGACATGCTTCAAGTCCAAAATCATGATTCTATGAAGAATTTATCCTTGTTCCATACCTTTTAATTTTTGTCCAAGAAACTATTCGTGTAGTCTTCTTCTTTCTCTTTCTCTTCCTCTCCCTCTTCCTCTTCCTCCTCTGCCCGCTCTTCTCGATTCAGGCGTGCGTCCGACGGCGTCCACCCCCTCCGACGAGTCTCTTGTTGACGACGGCGGATCAAGGACGAAATAACGAAGAGACGCACAAAATATGGGAGGAAAAACTAGGGCCGGCTCGTAGAGAGAAATGGGGCTGATTTGTTTAATTTGGCCTTATATTTATAGAGGAGGAATAAGAGTTGTGGTTGGATTTAAATTTCTTTCTGATTTGTTTCCAATTTATCTTCCTTGATTTGGTTTTATCTTTATTCCCTTTTTCTTTCTTTTCTCTCTCTTCTATCCGATTTGAATCTTTTATTTTATGTCTTTTTTTTAATCAACGAACCGGGCGTTACAATGCATGCATGAATGCATGCATTATATACCATATTATGTATAAACTTCTAAATTTATGCATGATATACATAATAGGAGTGATGTGGTTCAGCACGCTATGGAGATAAACGATGTTGCACACAAAATCTACTATAAACTCAGGGAGTATTTTTCGATAATGGTAATGAGCGATGGCGGAAGCCGCGCCATGCGGAAGCTCCTAACATTACGGCCACTCGGCTTGCAGCTTTGCTAGGATATACAGCGGATGAAACTAAAGACGCTTGAAGAGGTGGCCCGGCATCGGCAGGGGAGTCAAGTTCTGAAACACGCATTGGAATGTTGCAAAGTAAAAAAAAAAAAAAAGTCCAATTTTTTGCCTGAAATCTTAACTAGATCATAATATATGTGGTTACTGATATTTCATATATGTAGGGGGATGAGGTCTATCTGGAGTTGCTCCGTGCCATCGCAAGACTTCCCGCGAGCGTGAAGAGGGATCCATGCGTCGGCCCTCTCTACCGACTTGCCCTCCGCCATCTCCAACAAGGAGGCAGCAGGCAGATGATCGAACATTAACTCATAGAGCAGATGAGCAACTTTCTCTTCGTACATCAATCTGGTTATGTTACTGTTTGTGATCTTGGATATAACACACAAACGGCACTGTTACAAGGAAGATTTTATAAGATACTGCGTATTATTTTTTATTTGCAACCAGTGTTAATCAGATTTCTCGGCACTTACTCAATTCGATTTGATTTTAAAATTGTTGTAATTATTGAATCCGTCAAAATTTTGTTGAATCATGAATTCATGATCCGGTTAAGACCGGTTTAATGTAGTGTTTTTTCAAAGCCAACTTAAAAATTGATGGTTTAAATAAAATCAAGTCGAACTTGATTGAACTCGATAGGATCAGTTCAATCAACCTGATGTCGAATTCGATCTCGCCGATCCGATTATTAGGACATTGGTTGCAAGTCTCTCTTATTTGGTTGCTAACTAAATCCTGTTGTAGCCCAAATGTGCAGGCGCCCCCAAAATTAATTTATCTCTGTTTAGATAAAGTCACATTTCCATTCGTTTTCACATACAATAAATCATAATACTATAAAGTATTACAACAAAAACATAATAAAATAGGAACAATTAATATAAAAACGTAATAAAATAGTTAATTGAAACAATTTAAAGCATCATAACTTAATTCATGGAAAACATAGACTCTATTATCATAAAAAGATAATTTAGAATGTCATAACTTAATCAATGGGCCACATAGACTCTATCATCATAACACCTAGCAAAGAATTTGATATGATAAATATATCATAAAGGAGTTCACATAAAATTCGAGACAATTCGAATCACATAAAAGTTCAGCATAGACATAAAATATCACAAAAGATAAAGGACAACTTTGATCGGCGACCCAATCAATACATCTGCAATCGCTCATCATGAGTTCGCCTAGACCTCCTTGGATTTGTACAAATCTATGAGGTGCAAGTGTAAGGCCCCAAGGTGAAAGGACCAAAGAGTGAAAAATAATCTCACATGAACAAAACGTGAAGGTGGTCATGAGCTTATAAGTAGCATCCCCTTTATTTTTTAAAATGTGATTTAAATTCATGTGACCTGAAGGCCAAAAGTGAACATGATGAATTAATTAAGGGGTGCTACAAAAGGTATTTGAGCCATCTTCACGGGCTCACTTGAACCATGTGAGAACACGATCCACGGGCCACTCAATGACGATGTTGAGTCCCTTGGGGGGGTTGATTGTAAGGTCTCAAGATGAAAGAACCAAAGGGTGAAAGATAGTCCTATATGGACAAAATACGAAGGTAGTTATAAGCTTATAAGTGTTACCCCTTCATTTTTCAAGATGCATTTTAAATACATGTGGGCCGAAGGTCCAAAACAAATAATATCTTGACAGACCAAGATGTGTTACAATAAGAAATTTCTCCTATTAGAGTATGCTGAGACTTATGCTCCTATATAATGAATTCTACATGTCATAACACATGCATTTTTATTATAGGCATAATTAAAGATATATTGTGCATACAATGACTTACATCACATATAAGCATCTTACATATAAACATAGGACTTTCCATAGAGCATACAAACATAAACATTTCTTTAAAAGCACATTACAACTTGTCTTGCTTATTTTTAACATCTTTAGCATAATAGATCTTAAGGAAATGGACATACTTTCGTAGCATACTTAATGACGCATAACATTAACTTATTCATATTCTTGTCTAAACCATTTCATTTAAATTAGCCATATCATATGACTTATTTCATCTTTCTCGCCTTTTGATATTTACTTGAGATAGTTTATTACCTTAGTGATTAAAAAAACTATTAATGGTTAGCTAGATCGTAGGGTCGCGTTTTTATCCTAAGGGAAACCTTTACACTTTTCATGTAAAGCTCATTTTGGTGCATGCATTTTCCAATATATCTTTAAGTTTGCGATTAGCATTATTTCGATTACTTTCACCATAACATGCATCATTTTATTATTTTATTTACTTTAATTTATTAAAATAAAATTCTACTCAAGTTTTGAAATTTGTTTTCTAGGTAGCAAGAAATTTTTTTTGAAACTATTGGAGAAAATAGTACGTAAATTGAAGACAAAAAAATAAAAATGAATGAAGTCGTTAGAATGATGAAATTGAAAGTCACACGTCGTAATAGGATGGTAATGATTGGGCCATGACGGAACTTTAATGAAACGTGAATACGTATAGTTTCAACTTTCAAAGTTGCCAAATCAAATAGGCAATCAGGTAGTCTAAGCAGTCTTCATTCTCTAGTTTCATGCCTAAATCCCGATACTCATTTCAGTTAGAATCATGCACGGTGATTCATGAAAGTATGTTACCATATTAATTTGCATCTTAAGTTTCATTTTGCACTTTGTTGGCGCCAACAATGGGCCTTGGACAGCATCCTCGAAGGTGGTTACCTCTGTAGGCATGCAGTTACACAAACTGCATGAACTACATATTGAACTCTATAAAAATGGAGTTCGAATTCTATCTGGGTGAAAATTCCAAGTTGTTATCCGTTTTTTAAGACCTAGTTTGGCAAAGTAACCAATATGGAACTGTGTCTTTATTCCGCCTAATTTCGCCAGCGGCCGCCGCGAAACTAGATTTCCATAGGGCAATTAAAAATTGAAACCAGATCATCACATGATTTCAAGTGTTCGTGTTCCACCATTTTAGTGAAACCGGAGTAAGAGTCCTCCCCTTTTTCGCCTAACGTGATAATTTTAATTTTGGTTATTTCATTTTATTTTTTCTTTTTCTTTTCTCTCACACCTTACCATTATAAAATAATTTATTTATTAAATATTAAATATGTATAATAAAGTATTAATATAATATATTTTTTTATTATTTTATTTAAAAATTTAATATTTCATTAAATATAATTAATTTAAAATTGATTTTTTGAATTTAAATAATATATTTATTAACAAAATTTTTGCATAAAATTTTTTATTTATATTTTATTTTATTATCTAATAAAATTCTAATTCATATATATAATAACTATTTTTAATTCAAAATTTTTAAAAAAATAATCCATTACGTCTACTTTTTCCTATCATATTAACTTCTGGTTCCTCATTATTACATGTCACTCCATTCAAACACATCCCGAACTAATATATTAATTTAACTATTCATCGAGAACTTAGGAAGAATTACGATTTCATTTTCAAACACCATCTTAGATTCTATCGAAGTTTATGTGGTACTTGGATTGTGAAACATTGCCGACTTTCCATTTCTGAACGTCGTCCCAATTCTCGACTACAAACAAAATAAAAAACCTCATTAATTCTATTGAAAAGATAGGTTTGCTAACTATAAAGCCTTGAATTAGTATCAGAGTCTCAAAAGTTCTTTTAGTTATATTTTTTAATTTAGGATTGTGCAAAAAAGAATTATGCTTTTTGCATCTATAAACAAAGAATAACAAAAATAAACTTTGTTGTTATCTTCCATGTGTGCTACTGCTGCAAAGGAGTGCTAGCGTCTAGCCCGCATGACACGTGTTATTGCTGCAAGACCGCGTGGTCTCGAGGCCCACAACATTGTCTCATGGGGTGCGGGCCCAGGCTGGTGACCCACAACATCATATCTTCCATTGCTGCACGCAGAGCATGTAGGTTTGGGCCCGCAAAAGCTTTTTTTTTTTTTTTTTGAATTTTCAATGTCTTGGAAAACTTTGAGGAAATTATATTTAAACTAATGAACTCAATCGCGCGCTTGGTGCAATTATAATTTTTTACTAACACTATTTATTTTTTTCAAAAAAGAAAGAAATATTTTTTCAATAACAAATTATGTTATATAGTTTCTTTTTATTAAGTATAATTTTTAAATTATAAGAAAAAGTTATAATATAATTAAAGAGTTAAATATAATTTGTGAAATTTAATACACATTAATTATATATATTTATATTTGATTATTTTATATTGTAAAAAGTATAATAGATTATAAAGAGTCAACATGTAATTTATAAATGATTGATTATGATACTAAAATTTTAATACACAAATTAATAATGAAAATTCTAAAAATTTGTGCTAAAAATTAAAGGATGAAATTTATGACATTTATAAATGAGAATAACAACAAATATAGGGAAATGAAAAAAAGATAGAAATGGTGGCTTGAGATACTTAAAGAAAATATTTTTAATAACTTACATGAACCTCAACATAATGTAACCGAAGAGATTCTTTGTTTTCCATGAACCCGTGCAAGTGAGGAATCATAGGCTTGACAGTGGTGGATTAATGACAGCGATTGCATATGTAGTATTATATATGTTACTTTATGTCTTTTATTATGTTTTATTATGATGTTAAGCAATTATATTAACTTGCTTTTTGTATGACCTAAAGGCCTTGAAGCCACTTTCTTGATGTATTATGTTGAACCATTGTTAATTCATTATGATATTAGAGCTTATGTGTGATCCATGAGTTACATCATGATATCCTAATCTCGGTCATTATAAGGACACCCAAGAATTTCATTGAGAAAAATGTTAATATGGTTGTACAAAGCAATGAAATGTCATGACTTCAAAATTTATGAAGAAATTAAAGAATGCTTACAAACATTTTAGGTAGCTCAAGATATTTTTTATTTCCCTATTTTACTTAATTGTATCTAAATATAGTTTTGTATATATATGAAGTTCTATTTTTACTTATAAAGTAGTACCACCTTAAAATAAAATTGAAAGGATACAATTCATATTAAATTATATGTTTTCCTCTTCCAATAAATAAAGAAAAAATAAGTTACGATTGAATTCATCACTAAAAAAATATAAGCATAATCCTTAATGTCACTCAGATGTGCAAAAATTCTTGGCCCATTTTTTTAAGCTCCCATGTGGCCTCCTTACAGTGAGAGAACCATTAGACTACCTTGATCAATGGTACATCCTTGTTCTTTCTTTGTTGTACCTTGCGTTCCATAATATGAGCTGAATACTCAATAATAGTTGGGTCTGTAATTAGCTTAGGCCCCTTAATCTGGATGATGTTAGCACTATCATGCTTGTACTTATTGAGCAGGAACACATGAAATACATAATACACTCCTTCATGAGAAGAGGATAGTATCAACCCATATGCAACCTTGCCGTCTAACTTTAACATTTAAATGCTCCATCGCAATGAGAACTAATTGCTCCTTGTTTACTTATCTAGATTGCCTCTTTCATATAAGAAACTTTCAGTAGCATCTATTCACCGTCATTAATAGTTTGCTCTCATATATGTTCATCTGCATAGCTCTTCTACCTTCAATCTTTTCTTAATTAGTTCAACCTTCTTAGAATATCCTCTATACTCATGATATTCTCTTGGCCTACTTCACCATATTGAGTGTGTGAACAATAAGGTTACTAGTACAATTGAAATGTGTCTTAAAATAATTGAATGGTGATTGTTATAATAAGCAAATTCGATCAAATGTAAATTATCATTCCAACTATCATGCCAATCAAGTGTACATGCTCTCAGCATGTGTTCCAAAGTTTGGATAGTTCTCTTATCTACCAAAATTTCAGCGTATATTATTATAATTATTTGGGTCAATAACCTCCTTAAAAGGAGTGTTAGTGAACATGCTTATTATTATTTTCAATCACATTAGTATAACTGAACTTAACGATCAAGCACTTATATTTACTCTTCTGAAATTACATTCAATTATAATTTTCAACATCATATGTACTTATTATCTTTTCTTTTATCTTTATATTTGACCTATACCCAACCTATGATAATTATAGTATAGGTATGCTTAATTGGGCCCTTATATTTATCAATTATCATTACCTAAGCTTTTAACGTTTTATCCATTCTCATGAAATCCTCATATTTCCTAATTGTTTGACATTAAACTTTAGAGTAAAACTTTGTCACAATTCTATAATTTTATATGCTCTGTGGATCATTGCATCAGTGAGTTGAATCTTAAAATAGCTATTGATCCGATAACATACAGTTGATCTTCCTGAGAGTCTAGGATCCTTATGTCAATCAATAGTTTGAACTCAATGGAATTCACCGTTTAACATCGTCCAATGTCAATGTTCTGGTGATATAGTGTGTTGGTAGTAGTTCATGGGTATGTTCTCTTGACCTTCATATTGGATCAGATGTCTTGAGAGACTGTTCAAAGCACAGAACTAGTTAACTGTTCGATAAAACAAATGAGAATCAATCATAAAAATCATTCCCGGTGGATCATTCTCGACCATTTATGCCATTTTTTCAAGAAGGTTCATTAATCAATTTCATTAAATATCTTTTCTATGCTTCGATACCTTGTATCAATACTTTGTTTGATATTTTGACTATGAAAGTTGCCTTCACCTTTAACCTTTTGGTTTCACATTGCATTACCTTCGATTGATCTTTTTCTTATAATGTCATATTATATAACTTCATAGAAGGCCAATAGTTTTATATTTACATGGCATGTTCTTTCCTTTTTGCAGTGGAGTACCTTTCAGCTCCATGTATGGGGGAATGAATAGGTAGAATAGTCATAGGAGAGTGAAAAATACTCTGAATCGATATTGAAATCAAACGGTAACTACGATGAGGGATTGAATCGAATGGTATGATCCAATACATAATGAACAAGACAATTTATGCATACTACATAACAGAAGTCCTTAGTAAAAACATCATGAGTGCATGAACTAAATTCAAACAACAAGGTGAAAACAAAGCAATCAATCATCTCTATCCTTTGCATATCCTCCCATTACCATTTGCATTAACAATGTCTTTTATCACATTGTAAGAGTGATTGAAAAATGACCCTAAAGTCCATAGGAAAACTTCATCCATATAAAAGAATATGGTTAGGATCATAATTGATCCAATTGATCAAGGCAATACTGAGAAAATTATTCATCATACAGACTTGGAGACATCTTGGAAAGCATCCTAAATCCAATATGATTTCATTTACCTTTCTTTAACCTATCAATATATGAACCTCATTCGTATCCTCTGGTGACTTACGTATTTACATATCTTCTTTTGCCACTTGAACTATTGATCATGATTATATCACTAATTACCCTATACTATTAGACATTATTATGAATATTATAATATATTCGTAACCAATATAAATCGATTTAGGATTTATAGCTTACTTTCTAATCATTTGTCATAGATGATTAAGTTTCCTTTCGAGTAACCTCATAAGGGTCTTATAAAATCTTCATATTTTATCTACACCTTAGAACTTTAAATTTTGCTCACATGAGGTTTCGATATTTTAACAAATAATAGGAGGGGTCATATCTTATTTAGTCATATATAAATTAAGCTGTTCTTAAATTCATTAAAAAACTCATCCACTTTCAACCATCACATGCATTTCATAATTTAATTTAATTTATCCTTTTTATTAAGCCAAAGATTCTCTTACTTATTGATAATTTCTTCTAACATTTATTCGAATCAATGTGACTTCTGAATCTTTTAAACTTCTATATTTGTCCATCCATACATTATATATGATTCTTGGGCAGTTCACTAATACTTAAAGTATTGTCTAACTAATATTACATAACATGAATATAATTAATAATTCTAATTCTTATTTCCAACATAAGGTACTTCGACTTGGAATTCATATGATTAGTTTGGATTTGCTTAGGACCTTTATCAACATAATATAGGGGCCATATGAGGTCTAAGGCACAACGAGCATTACGGGCCCATACTTATCAATATAAATATATAAGATAATTCATTAAACTCATATCTTGGTAAACCAATGGAAACACATAAATCATAACAGTAAATCATAACTTAAGCATACTTGGTTTCATATAAATTCACTTCAAGTATTTGGAACCGTCTCACACCTACTTGTTGAGTAAGGCGAGTCTTTTATTTACTCTTATAATTTCCTCCTTTTTCTCATAAATCTACATATCTTTGCAACTGATATGACTACTCATTTTTCTCTTCATACTGCTGTAGCCAGTAGAAGAAGTCTGTGAATAGGGCAATCATGAAAGAGATGGTAAAAATATCTGTAAGACTGATTCTTCATGTAGGTATAATTATTCACATGCTTATTACTTATTCTTTCCCAAATTTTCATAACCTTTTTGGCCCTTTTATATAATCATTAACACCATTTAGATTGATTCCTATCATACAAAATAACCTCCTTAGAAATCAACCACTCATATAAAATATGTATCAATACACCAATAAAGAATAACACAAAACAAAAAAGATCTTACTTATACTTTACGATAGAGGGTGTGGCGACTGCACGGCGAAAGCACATGAACCGTTACTATATGGCACAATAGGACGTCAGAGAGCTCTAACTTTAGGCTTTGATACCATAAGTGTAATGCACCCAAATCGACCCACGCCACGTGGCGAAGATCGACCTCAAAATGCTACGAACGCTATGGCATTGACCATTATATGGACCAAGTCTCAGTCAAGAACCGAGACACGTCAACGAAAGAAAGAATAAAATAAAGAAGAATATCATATATAGCAGAAGTTCATAAATGTCTACATCATTTCTGAAAGAATAATATAAGGTCTACATCATAAGTTCATAAATACAGAAGGAAATAAGTAACTAATAGACACTGTAATTCATGTGCTTTATGATCGTCTAAGCATCGTCGCGGCACATCAACTCAACACCATCACTGACCTGACCCTGTGAAAATCAAACACAGGGGAGGAGGTCTTTCCGTAAGTTTTACAGTCTAATGGAAAACCATAAAGTATACAATGCATAACTTTAAATAGCATAAATCAGAGATGGAATGATGTACTTATCTTGAACATGAAATGGAGCATGGAATCATCATAAGTTATAATGTAAGAGATGAATAAATTCCAATAGTCAATAGAGTCAGATGATATAGGCTTAAATCGATAACATGCTTGAAAGTCATGACATAGATGATAACGATAACTTGACTTGATATTCATACTTGTTTTACTTATCCATATTTCTTAGCATTGAATCATGCTTACTTTACTTATCCACATTTCTTAACCTTGAATCATGCTTGCTTATCTTATCCATACTTTTTAATCTTGTATCATACTTAGCAACCAGGTGACTTTAGGTGCCTTTAATTCTTGAAATATATCGAGAAAACCATACAGTCTTGTGTGGGTCAACGGGTGATCAAACCATGACAAAAGGAGCGACCCTTATCTTGAGGCACTTGGCTTGAATTGACAACTGATTATTGATCTTACATCTTAACTTATTAATCACTTTAGAAACTTATTCTTTATTCTTCATACAATGTAGGCAATACAATTAGTAAGAAAATAAGTTATAGTAAAAAGGATTCATGTCTTAATCAAGAATCTCAGTGAGGACGTGACTTAAATCAGTCGTGACCATGATCAATCATAAGGGAAAATAGACAAGATTCAAATCAACTCAAGGAAATGGATAAAAGTGGCAAGGATACTACTATGGCTCGGCATGGACGTGACAGGCAAGCGACACGAGCGTGCCGATGAGGGTGGCACGATCGAGTGCTATCATGTGGCATGGTCGTGTTGGCGAAATATGGCAAAGGGGGATTGGCACAGGCGTGCCAGCAAGATGTCACAGGTATGCCTGAGCGTGAGGGCAGTCGACCGATTCAGTGGATCGGTCTATATACAGGTGTGGCCATATCATGGAACGGGCATGCTCGGAGGGTGGCATTGCCGTGACGGCAAGGAAGCTCGGTCGCACTGATTTTTACTTGAGTTTGGTCAAGTGATGGCACGGGCGTGACAGATGGGTGGCACGGGCGTGCCTGATCATGAGGATGGTCGATCGATTCGAAGAGTCAGTCGAACGGTTTTGTACTTGATTGCTCAGCCGACAATTCAATCATGGCACAGGCGTGCCAGAGGGGTGGCACGGTCGTGACTGTGGTGGCACGAGCGTGCCGAAAGGGTCGTATGATCGTGACAGCAGGGTTCCAACTGATTTTCAGTGTGAAACTCATACCAAATCTTGGAAACAACATCCTAGAACAATCACTACATCATAGCAGACAATCAAAGCAATTCCAAACAGAACAACAATTAATTTCTATCAAAAATTAATCCATATTACTATGCAAATCAGGAACAAAATAGAGAACCGTGACCTCCTTAATTTTCTTTCTTCGCATGATCCAACTATGGCAGAGCGGAGTTGATCTATTCAAAATCATGCAAGTTGATTTCAAATTTCACCCACATTTTTACGTGTTTGATCCTTGCTTTGTTTTGCTTGGATCACTAGTGCCCACTATCTCCTTGTCCTCCCTGCACTCCCTTGTCTTCTGGTCGGTCACCGCCTGCAGATTGACTGAGAATGTAAAATCATGTGAGGAGTTGAGATCGAAACGACGAGGAGCATGATCAATAGGGAGATCGTGAATGATCTTTACGAGCACGAAAGGCAACAGGTAGGAATTCCAAGTTTTCCCTCATGCGTGTGAGGTAAAAGACCAATTGAGAAGAGAAAAACTGATCTAGGTATTACCCCCAATAATTATCACGTGTTTGCTTTTTATTCCCTCGTAACTATTTTAATTTTCCTTCTTTATTGTCACGTTTCCATATCCCATGAAATCTGGGATGTGCTGTTATTCCTCCCCCTCCTTAGCTGGCCGTTTTAATTCTGTTGTATCTTTATTTTTTTTTGGTTGTTACAGAATAGGTCATGATTACAACAAACAAGTAATGATATAAAAAAGTTTAAATGAAATGAGACACTTAAGCAGATAACTTATAAAAAAAAAAGAGATTTGTAACCTTTTTTGTTTTCACATCCTCACATTCAGTATTGGCAAGAGTATACATTCAATGACCTTTTAACGAAAAATTATAAGTCATTATTACTTCATTGCTTCATGAGAAAAAAATGATTTGTATAAGAAAACAACTCAATTAGAAAAAAAAATACATTTTCACTCAAAAGAAAAAATACCAAATGTACGAAAGACCAAACACCTCATCTACATTTTTCACCAAAAAAAAATACTGAAAAAATAATTGAACTTTTTACCACACTTTTTTTAATATGTACGAAAGAGGATTTGGAGTTAAGTATAAATTGATTTTACCACACTTTTTTTAATATCCAAATATAAAGTTCCTCGGTTGGAGACAGTGGAGAATGGAAAGTAAATTTTGACCACATATTTTTTAATATATAAATGGAAAGTTGAAGCAATTTTTTTTGGAGTTTAAATATTTATGTACGGGTGTTACAAGAAAGAAAAATAGGTGAGTTAACGTTATGCGGAAGATAAAATAGTGAGTTAGTGGATTAAATATATAGGAGGTTTAATTGGTGAGTTAGTGAATTAATATATGGATGCATTTTATGAGTGAGTGGAGGAGGTTACACAACACATAAAAAGGGAGGTCAAACATCTTATCATATTTATTTGACTTTGCATATTAAAATATGTAAAAGTTTAGAACACTTGCGAAAAAAAAATTTCAATCCTGCAATGTGAAGCATTTCAATACATCAGCTATATATATATATATATATATATATTATAGAAATTCTTGTCTTATGCTTCAGAAAATTTTGGAATTTTCTAAAAATTGTATTGCTGATTCATGGCTTAATTTAGTTAATTTTTGGAAATATTATGCTTATAAGAAGTCTGTGACATGCTATAATGTGATATATTTTATTTGAAATGTTTTGCATCTAATTATGTTATGATACTTAGAAATTTTCAGAAATATTTTTAAATTTATATGACATAAATTATGGACATTTTGATATTTTAAATGTGCAGATTTTAAATATGTCATGTATGTTATGTTATTTGGTTTTATGTTATGAACATAATTATATTACATTATGTCATTTTTTGTATGTGAAAATAAAATTCATGCACGTTATTAATTTTAAAGTTCATTATGTGATATGGAATTTATAAATAATATTTTTCTTTATTTTAGAAAGAAAAAAGGAAGTGCATATCTTTTGTTACCAAAATTGTCTTTAGGTAACAAATGAATTTTTCACATGATATTGCATATTTTGTGTATTAAAATAATGAAATTTCGAATATATGTATGATATTATAACATTAATTTATTGTACAAACATTTCTTATTACACATATAATTAAGGCATGTGACAAAATAATTTTTTTATGAAAAATGATATTATAATTATTTATGATCATACAAAGTTCATGTATGATCTTCTAAATCCATGCATGAATGCATGCATCATGTACCATATTCCATATAATCTTCGAAATTCATGCTGCGAGGGCACTGCAGGAGTGATTTGGTTCAGCACGTTATGGAGATCGACATTACACCCCAGATCTACAGTAAAGTCAGGGAGCACTTGTCGGAAATGTCAATCATGGTTGCCGGCAGCTCTGCCGTGCAGAAGCTCCTATCGATACGGCCATTCGGCGTGTGGCTTTGCTGGGACATACAGGGGCTGGAACAAGAGGCGCTTGAAGAGGTGGCCCGACATCCGGGCGGGTGTCAAGTGCTGAAAGACGCATTGCAATGCTGCAAAGTACAGAAGTTGAACTATATTTTTTTTCCTGAAATCCTCACTGTAACTCGCTTCTGTATGTGATGGCATGTAGGGCTTTGAGGTGTATCTGGAGTTGCTCCGTGCCATCGCAAGTCTTCCTGCGAGTGTGAAGGATTATTTTATTTTGTTCTCGATAATATGAACAAATTAATTCGAGAGATATTCAGAAAATTGCCTATTTCACAATTTATGAACTCCGTACGTAAGAATAATCCTATAGGAAGAAAATTTATAATATGACAACATAAATAGAGAACTTTTTAATATATAAGTTTACTTTATGCAAAAACAAGAATCCTGACCTAAAAGATTTTTGATAAAATATCTAAGTTTAGTTTACATGAAAACAAAAAAAAATCATACACTACTAGAAAAATGCGGATTACCGAAGGTCCGGACCGTCGGTAATCAGTTCGAAAACCGTCGGTAACGCAATTACCGACGATTTTTCAGTCGGAACCGATCCGTCGAAAAAACGCTCATCGCAAACGGATTTGCAACGGTTGAAAAAATTCGTCGAAAATATCGACGGTTCGACCCGTCGAAATTTTCTGACGGTTGCAACCGCTGGAAAAGTCTCCAACGGTTCGAACCGTCGATATTTCCGACTGTTGCAACCGCCGAAAAAGGCCGGCGGTCCGAACTGTCGATATTTCCGACGGTTGCAACCGCCGGAAAAGGCTGGCGATTCGAGCCGTCACAACTTTTCAACGGTTACAACTGTCGAAACTTTGGATGGGCGTCGCAACCGTCGATCTTTTGACGGTCGCAACCGTCGATCTTTTGACGATCGCAACCGTCGCAAATAATTTTTTAAATATAAAAAAATTACCGGCCGCTGGAGGCCGTAACCGGCCGCCTGGCGGCCGATCTGGCCGCTGGTCTGCCGATCGGCCGCTGGAGAGGGTGCTCGTGGCTGGGAGAGAGAGAGAGGAGAGGAGGGAGAGAGAGAGGAGTGGAGGGAGGAGGGAGAGAGAAGAGGGAGGAGGAATATATATAAAGGGAAAAAGTGGAAAGAAAGCGGGAAAAGGGAAAAAAAAGCAGGATAACAAAATTTTAATTACCGACGGTTTCCGCCGTCGAAAACGTAAATATTAAATATTTTTATAATTACCGATGATTGTGATCGTCGAAAATATATTTAGTTATATATAATATTTATATTTTATTTTACCGACGGTTTGAACCGTCGGTAATCGTTCGGTAATTACGACGGTTTGGACCGTCGCTAGTTATATTAATAAAATACTTTTTATATGATATTATTATACATTTACAGATGGTTACGACCGTCGAAAATTGCGGCGGATTTTGCGATGGATGGATATCCGTCAGAAATATCGACGTTCCTAATTGTCAAAAAATTAAATAATAATATAATAAATTATATAATTAATTTTTTATTTCCGACAGTCGTGACCGTCGGAAAATCCATCGAAAAAATTTAATAATAATATTAAAAATATATAATTTAATTTTTTTATTTCCGACGGTCGTAATCGTCGGAAAAGTCGTCGGAAATTGCGACGGATGGATATCCGTCGAAAATATCGACGTTCCTAATCGTCGAAAAATTAAATAATAATATAAATTATTTCCGACGGTCATAACCGTCGAAAAATCCGTCGAAAATGGAACCGTCAAAAAATTCGTCGCAAATTGCGACGGATTTAGAACCGTCGGAAATTATCTGTCAGAAAATCACGATTTTCTTGTAGTGATAAAGATAGGATTCAATTCTTTAAAAGAAGAAAAGAATTATTGTTAACAAGAAAGAGAATAAGACGTATAAAATAAAAAAGAAATACGACGTATAGCTACTTTTTTCCCAATAAAATTTGTATAAAATATTTGAAATAGGTGAGTAAACTATCTTAATATTACTCATAACGTTTTAATTACAGAAATATGCCCGAAAATCGTCGGAAACGTTGTTCCTGACGGTTTTTTCGACGGATTCAATTCGTCCGAAAGATGGTCCTCGTAAATCAATTTTCGACTGTTGGGAAAGAAACGTCGGAAATTTCGACGGATTTCCGACGGTCACAACCGTCGATATTCAAAATTTTCGGCGGTCATCGCCCAACCGCCAAAGTTTCGACGGTCAAAACCGTCACAAAAATTTTTTATAATATAAAAAAAATTAGCCGCCCAGCGGCCAGCGGCCGAGATCCGGCTGCCAACGGTCGAGCGGCCAGATCCAGCCACCTGCTGGCCGAGGTCGGATCCGGCCAAGCGATTGGCCGGCCGCCCGCAGCCAGATCTGGCGGCCAGCGGTCGGATTCTAACGCCCGCTGCTGGATCCGACGGCTGGGGACCGGATCCGAACGTCCGCGGCCGGATCCGGCCTCCAAGCGACAGATCCGAACGCCCGCGGCCGGATCCGGCCGCCAAGCGACAGATCCGGCCGCTCCGAGCCAGAGAGAGGGTCGCCAGCGAAAGAGAGTCACCGACGGGAGAGTGTCGCCCGTGGTCGACGCTTGACGTCTGGTCAGAGGCTCGCCGGCCAGGAGAGGGAGAGAGAGAGGGGGAGAGAGAGAGAGAGGAGAGGAGAGGAGGGTATTATATATATATAGGTGGAAAGATGAGAAAGCGGGAAAACAAAAAAAAAACGGGATAATAAAATTTTAATTACCGAAGGCTTTGGCCATTGAAAAAGCTAATTATTTTTAAAGTTACCAACGGTTGTGATCGTCGAAAATTATTTAATTATAAAAATAAAATAATATATTTAATTATATATAATATTTATTTTTTATTTTACCGATGATTTGAACATTAGCTAATTATTACTGACAATCGAAACCGTAAAAATTTGCGACGGTTTGAACTGTTACTAATTATATTAATAAAATACTCCTCATATTATATTATTATATATTTACCGACGGTTGCGACTGTCAGAAATTGCGACGGAATTTGCGACGGATGGATATCTGTCGGAAATATCGACGTTCCTAATTGTCAAAAAATAAAATAATAATATAATAAATTATATAATTTATTATTTTAGTTTTCGACGTTTGCGATCGTCAAAAATTTCGTCGGAAATTACGACGGATGAATATCCATCGAAAATATCGACGTTCCTATCGTTAAAAAATAAAATAATAATATAATAAATTACATAATTTATTATTTTTATTTTTGACGGTCGTAATCGTCGAAAATTACGACGGATGGATATTCGTCGGAAATATCGACGTTCCAAATCGTCAAAAAATAAAATAATAATATAATAAATTATATAATTTATTATTTTCATTTCCGACGGTTGTAACCGTCTAAAAATCCGTCGCAAATATTTTCGTCGCAAAATCCATCGCAAATTGCGATGGATTTCTATCCATCAGAAATTGCCTGTCAGAAATTGTTTGTGGAAAAATGGTAATTTTCTTGTATTCATGAGTACATTTTTCTCTAAATATAATATCAATTTCTTAAAATTTGTTTTATATGTTGTAATAATTTTTATAAATCACGACATACAAAGAATTAGAAAGATAAGTGAGAACCAAGAAGTCAAGGAACCTCCACTTAAACCCCAATGCTCATCATTCCATTCCTCTCTCGTGTTTCTCATTCTCTTCTTTTTCCTGCCTCTCTTCCGACTCCCGAGACCCAGCGATCGCCATGGATCACCATGGTTCGTCCCCGCCGTCCCAAAGAATGATACAGGGCAACATAGCTTTCCATGTCGAAGCCAACGCCGCCGCGCCGTTGGTTCCTTTATCAGGTCATGGAAGTGGCAGTACTGGTGCGATAAGGGGTATTGATCAAGGAGCGACAGCAGTAGTTCGTGGCCCCGATTACCACCAGCAGAAGCGTCCCCAGTGGCGCCCTTTTATTGTCGCCACAATCCCCTTCCCCGGCGGGCAAAGTTCGTCTTGGCAGTCCCAAGGACCGTATGCAGGCCTCTCTGTCGACGCCGCGACCTTCGTGCCATCGTCAGTTCATCACAGCGGCGACACCGGAGCGACAGTCAGCGTTCTTGGAATAATCGTGAACACGTACTATTGGAGCCCAGGACCACCCATCGTTCCTGGCCCCGTATACCAGCAGCAGCCGCAGCTTCCTCCGTTGCCAATACATGCGATGCAAGAACAGGGCCATGCACTTTACAATATGAACCATTCTCCAGCCGTGATGCCACCCTCTTGTGCGTTTCCAAGAATTTCAAGATTTCCTTCTCCAGTCGGTTCGTTGGCTGCCACCGGAGACCCCGTTCACCAAATCTCCATGGCAGCCTCGATCAGCGGTGACTGCCATTCTGAACAAGGCCAACATTAGGATGAACATCAAACTTCCGACGAGGGACAAGAATTTCATATCACGAGAGATCAAAACAGCGACGTCGAGAGGCTAAGATAGCTGCTTCGCGTCACGCCGGTCCACAAGAATCTTTTGAAGAAGGCAGCAGAGTCGGCGGTGTTGGTCAAACTTTTGCAAGAGGAAGAAGATCCGGGGGTCCTTGATAATGTCGTTCGAGGGGTGCTTTCTCACACGTCGGTGCATGATCTCATGGGGAACTCATACGGTAACAGCGTGTTCATGGCATTACTGGACGCATGCAGCATCCACCATAAGAGGGTGCTTGTCAAGTGGGCGACGGAGAATGCTCTCCGACTATCCGAATTGGCAACACACAGTTTTGGGTGAGTCTACTTCAATGATCAAGAAAGATAATTCCATCTACTTACTTTGATTTCATCGTCTTGTGGCAGATCTGACTGCATCAAGCATATCATCGAGAACATCCCTGAGCTCTCTTCTTTGGTGACCAATGCGCTCGCGCTGGTCGTTTCCCCTGTGATGAAATCCCCCGAGGGCTACGACATACTGTCTTGTTGTTTCACGCACTTGGGCTACGAGGGCACCTACGTATGTGCATGTGAAGACGTAGCAAAGGTTATGGCTATATGTGCATCTACGAGGGCATCTTTCATTGAATTTGGAAGGCCACTTAAGTTGAGTGTTTTGATGCTTTGTGACAGGTCGTGACAAAGGCTATGGCTAGTTGTATAGTTGACCTTGCGAGACATCAACGGGGGCGTTGGTGCGTCATTTTATGTCTCGATCATGTAGAAAGAGTACCAGATGATGTGAGAGGGAAGATGACTAGCACCATAATAGGAAATTGTCGTCAACTTGCAATTAAACCATACGGGTACGTATACATTACATATATGATCTTCTAAATCCATGCATGCATGCATGCATGCATGATATACCATATTCTGTATAATCTTCTAAATTTATGCATGATATACATAATAGGAGTGATGTGGTTCAGCGCGTTATGGAGATAAACGATGTTGCACCCAAAATCTACAGTAAACTCAGGGAGTATTTTTCGATACTGGCAATGAGCGATGGCGGAAGCCGCGCCATGCGGAAGCTCCTAACATTACGGCCACTCGGCTTGCAGCTTTGCTGGGATATACAGCGGATGAAACTGAAGGCGCTTGAAGAGGTGGCCCGGCATTGGCAGGGGAGTCAAGTTCTGAAACACGCATTGGAATGTTGCAAAGTAAAGAAAAGTCCAGTTTTTTGCCAGAAATCCTCACTAGATCATGATATATGGGGTTACTGGATCATTGATATTTCATAATTCGCTTCTGTATGTGATAACATGTAGGGCGATGAGGTCTATCTGGAGTTGCTCCGTGCCATCGCAAGACTTCCCGAGAGCGTGAAGGGGAATCCATACGCCGCCCCTCTCTACCAATTTGCCCTCCGCCATCTCCAACAAGGAGGCAGCAGGCAGACGACCGAACATTAACTCATAGAGCAGATGAGCAACTTGCTCTTCGTACATCGATTTGGTTATAAATGTTAGCTTTGATTTGACACACGTACGGCACTGTCATCAGGAAGATTTTATAAGATACTATTTTACTGGTTATGTTTTTTTTCTTGGATAAGATTACTGGTATGTTACTGGTTCTTAACGGAAAAAAAATTATTTTACTGGTTATGTTACTGTTTGTGATCTTGGATTGTTCGGCTTTGATCTAACACACGTACGGCACTGTTATAAGATACTGAGTATTATTTTTAGATTGCAATTCGCATCCAATGTTAATCAGTTGTATCGTAAATCGGCACTTACTCGGTTCGATTTGATTTTAAAATTGTTTTAATTGTTGAATCAGTCAAAGTTTTGTTGAATTTTAAAAAACCAATGAACCCACGAACAGGTTAAGAACTGGTTCAAGCCAACTTAAAATGAAAAAAGTTAAAAACGTAAGGAATTTTTTTTAAAAAAATATATATATAAATTAAGGAAAGAAGAGGTTAAAAACAAAAATGGAAAGGGAAAAATAAATATAGGAAGATAGTTAAGAGGGAGAGAAAATGGTAATTGAAAATTTGAAATTAAAAGAAAATGAAGAGTTCAGTGGAAAATAAATAAAACTGAAGAAAATAAATTAAATAACAATAATAAAAATTAATAATGATTTGGGATAAAATACGTTAATATTCCTATCACTAGAATTATATATAAATTATTATTATTATTATTATTATTATTATTATTATTATTATTATTATTATTATTATTATTGTTGTACGTATGAAGTTTTTTCAAGTATGATAAGTAACTAGAAAAAGAATAAATTTGGAAAAAAAGAAAGGAGCAACAAGTAATGAAAATAAATATGGGGCAATAAACAATAGGATGAATAAATAAAAGAACCAAAACTTTAAAAGTGAATTAGATTTAATAAATTAGTATAGAATCACAAATATTATATAAATAATAAAAAAATATAAAACGTACCAATTATGGTTATTTTAGATAGCTTAAATTTATAGGATATAATAAACTATAGTTTTATACTAAATCATTATAGTATTATATAATATATTAGTTGTGATATATATTCAAAATTAATATAAATAATATTATTTTGATAAAATTTAGTCGAACATGATTGAATCCGATCAGTTCAACTACGACTTGGTAATGAATCCGATCCTATCACATTTGGCTTATATTTTGCTAACTGAATCATGTTGTAGTCCAAATGTGCAGGCTCCCCTGAAATTAATTTATCTCTATTCATAAGGGCTGAACTTTAGACAAAGTCACATTTACATTCATTTTCACATTCAATAAATCCTAATACCATAAAAGAGTATTACAACATAAACATAATGAAATAGGAAAAATTAATATAAAAACACAACGAAATATTCAATCGAAACAATTTAGAACATCATAACTTTAATTCATGGGCAACATAGACTCACTCTATCATCATAAAAAGATAATTTAGAATGTCAAAACTTAATATATGGGCCACATAGACTCTATCGTCATAACACCCATCAAAGAATTTAATATGTTTTACGAAAAAAGAATTTAATATGATAAATATAATATAAAGGAGTTCATATAAAATTCGAGACAATTCGACTCACATAAAGGTTCTACATAAAGGATAACTTTAGTCAGCGACCCGATCACTACATCTACAATCGTTCATCATGAGTTTGCCTAGACTTCTTCGACTTATACGAATGTGCAAGGAATTTCTCCCCTTAAAGTATGTCAAGGCTCATGCTCCTATATTATGAATTCTACATGTCATAACACATTCATTTGTATTATAGTCCTAATTAAAGATATATTGTGCATACAATGACTTACATCACATATAAGCATCCTATTGTGGCATGGCAATACAATTAGAGGTATTCATGGGTCGGGTTGGGTCAGGCCAAACCCGACCCGACCCTGGACCCAGACCCGACTGACCCGCCCCATTTTTATCGGGTCGGATCGGTTCGGGTCAACCCTATTTGGAGGCTTGAATCTGATCCAACCCAACCGATTCGAGTCGGGCTGGATCGGATCGCATGGTCGGGTTACTCGACCATCATTTTTTTAATTCTTTCTTACTTTTTCTACTATTTAATATAAAAATATTATAGAATATTTATTTAAAAATTATAAATTAATTGGTTAAATACTCAAATATTATTTTACATATTTAAAATATTTTATTTTAATAATTTTTTATTTTTTATACAAAAATATAAGCTAACAACTTAAAGGAATAAAGAAAATAAAAAGTCAGGTCGACTTGGATAAAAAATTCCGACTTGAAAATAAAAAGTCGGGTCGGATCGATCCGACCCGTTTAACACCCTAAATACAATCATCATGGAAATATAAGACTTTCGATAGAGCATACAAACATAAAAAAATTCTTTAAAAGCACTTTATAACTTGTCTTGCTTTTTAACATCTTTAGCATAGTAACATCTTAAGGAAATGGACAAACTTTCATTAGCATAGTTAACAATGCATAACATTAACTTATTCATCTTTTTTATCTTTTGATCTTTACTTGAGATAATTTATTATCTTGATGATTGAAAAGACGTACCGTGTTGACTCGTTATTAATGGTTATCTAGGTCATAGGGTAACGCTTTTATCCTAGGGGAAAACATTACACTTTTCATGTAGAGCTCATTTTGATACATGCATATGTCAACATATATTTAGATATGCAGTTAACATTATTTTGATTACTTACGTCACAATATGCATCATTTTATTAGTTTATTTACTTTAATTTATTAAAATAAAATTTTACTCAAGTTTTGAGATTTATCTAATAGGTAGCAAGAATTGTTTTTTAGCTATTGGAGAAAATAGTATGTAAATCGAAGTCAAAAAGTAAAAATTAATAAAGTTGTTAGAATGCTAAAATTGAAAGTACATGTCATAATAGGATGGTAATGGCCGTGCTGTGACAGAATTATAATGAAACGTGAAAACATACAATTTCAACTCTCAAAGTTGCTCAAAAATCAAATAGCATTTAGGTAGTCTAAGCAGTTTTCATTCTCTAGATTCATGCCTAAACCTCCATACTCATTTCAATTAGAATCATGCATGGTGATTCATCAAAGTATGTTATTACATTCATTTGCATCTTAAGTTTCATTTTTCTCTTTATTGGCGCCAACAATGGGCCTTGGAGAGCAACCCTTGGAGGTGGTTACCTCTGGAGGCTTAAAGATTCATAAGATGCATAGGTGAAGCTAGATGAATTGCATATAGAACTCTATAAAAATGGAGTTCGAACTTTGTGTGCGTGCAAACTGCAAGTTGCTTTCCATTACTTGGATTGTGAACCAATGTCGACTTTTTCGTTTGTGATCGTCGTCCCAATTCTCGACCACAAACAACGTAAAAGAACCTCATTAATTCTATTGAAAAGGTAGGTTTCCTAATTATAAAATCTTGAATTGGTACCAGAGTCTTGAAAGGTTCCTTTAGTTATTTTTTTTAAATTTAGGATTGTGCAAAAAAAATTATGTTTATGCATATACAACCAAAGAATAAAAAAATGAAACTTTTTTGTTATCTTCCATGTGTTGATTCAACGAGAAATTTTTACAAAAAAGGTTTTAATTTTTTTTCCATTTTAAAAAGTTGTTCACATGAACAGTGCCAAGCGTTCTATTGCTGCAAAAAAGTTGTTCCATTTAAAATTATTGGGAATTCTTGTTTTATGCTTATATTATGCTTTGACTTAAATTATATTAAAGTTTGACTTAAATTTATGCAATTTAGTTAATTTCTCAAATATTATGCTTATAAGAAGTCTGTGACATGCTATAATGTGACATATTTTATTTGAAATGTTGCACATAATTATAGAAATTTTTGAAATTTATATGACAAATTGACATTTTGATATTTTATATGTGCAAAATTTAAATATGCCATGTATGTTATGTTATTTGATTTTATGTTATGAACATAATTATATTACATGATGTCATTTTTTGCTTGTGAAAATAAAATTCGTGCACGTTATTATTAACTTCATTATGTGATATGGAACTTATAAATAATATTTTTCTTTATTTTAGAAATAAAAATGTAAGTGCATATCTTTTGTTACCAAAATTGTCCTTACGTAAAAATGAATTCTTCACATGATATTTTGTGTATTAAAATAATGCAATTTTGAATATATGTATGATATTATGACATTAATTTAGTGTTAAACATTTCTTATTACACTATAATTAAGGCATGTGACAATAATTTTTTATAAAAAATTATGTTATTATTATTATTTAAATGCCTTGTGTTATACTATTTGTATTTTAAGCATATGACTATATTTCACATTTTATGTAAATATATAAGTGATTATAGTCATACTTATTACGACACATATATTATGTTAAAAGCATATGACAAATACTTTCATTTTGTGATAAATGACTTTCTATAATTATTTGTATGGTTTGCAATTCGAACTAATATTTATCTTTTCTTCTTTGATTATCTCTTATCTAACTATATTTTATTTTATTTTATGCTTATCCCTTTTTATTCTTATTTTTTGTATTTATTTAGTTGCATAAATAAATATTTATTTCCCAAAAAATCTGAATATTAATAATGTCTATTAATTTTCTAGTGTATATGAGAAGGTTGTTCCTTCTTTTTTCTTCCTCTTCAGTGCCTAGGCAGATTCCTGTTTGTTATTTTTCCTTTTTTTTCTGTTCATTGAGCTCGTTGGAACATGATTTATTGTGTTCTTGAAGAAAGTTAAATCTTTCTCTATTCGACGTTTTTAGTCTTCTTTCGTAACTCCTTATTTTCAAAGCATATAAAAAATAGAAATAAAATAATTCATTAATGATGCCTTTAAAAGAAATAAGCAATAAAAATTGATTTGCAAATTGACCAAATTAATTCAAAAAATACATAAAAAGTATCAACACTAATGTCTTATATTTTTGTTAGTTGTCAATTTTTCAACTCGTATTTGACAAGTAATATTCTCAAATAAAAATTTTTACATTCATAAATATTGAAAATTTGAAAACTTAAATGCTTTATCTGGTTGGTCTTATCCATCTTTTTTCTATCAGTGTGTTATATGGTGTGTTGCCCTTTATCATCGCAGCTGATGACTTGGGCTTGAATTGTATTCTTCTCTTTGACCTAATTATAACAATCACTATCAGCTCTATCACGACAACAACATCCATCTGCTGGTGCAAGAGAGATGGTAGTTCCAATGTTGTTAAACTCTTGAGAGTTTAGGTGATTAAAATGAATCAAATTGGTATAAACTCTTGTATAATCTAGACTCTTAGATTTTACATAAAAATTAATTTAAACAATTTTATAGACTCTTATAAACTCTTATAGACTCTATACGATTCTATACAAGTTTACGATTCTATATGATTAGTACGATTATTTATTTTGCACAATAAAAAGGTTGTAGAATCTTAATTATTATATTTATTAATGTATTTGTTATTAGAATGAAATTATTCAAAAATATAGTGTAATAATTTTACTTAATATGTATAAGTTTTTTTATCTCAATAAACACAATAATTGAAAGTTAGTTAGTATTTATTAGTTATAAGTGATAGTACTTATTTTTTATTACTCTCATATTTATTTCATTTCATTAAAATATATTAGTTATTTCTAATTTATGCATCATATATGTGTTCATAATCGCATAGAATTACTTAAATATTTAAACTTATTTGGTACATAGACTCTGGATTTACTAGTCGATTCTAAGATACGAGTTTACCAGACAAAAAATGAGTTTACCTAAACTCTTGAACTTGACAACATTGGATAGTGCCCTAGTGTCTGTTATAATTATGTCAAAAAGAGACGAATAAAACTAAAGCCAAGGCACTGAATTTTTAATAAATTAAAAGAAATAAATATTTAATTAGTTAGATCTAAAATTTAGGATTTTAAAAGGAATAACAAATTTTGAAAGGAAGTAAAGATACAGTTAGATAAGATATAGAAGAAGGAATAACAAAATTATTATCATAGCTCCATCATATGTTTATTTCATGCCTAGTTCTGATGGAACTTACACATGACATATAAATTCACATTAGCTTTATGTTAACTGTTGAATTTACTTCATCCTCACATGTACATGAGTTGCTTGCAAGTTAGGTTAATGTGTGTGTAGAGGGTGACATGTGCACATGATTATCTGAAGTCATGTTGAGTTTTTTATTTTATAGAGTTGTATTTCAAACTATTGTGGAACCTATATATATTGTGAGATGATGGATTTTATGTACTTTATATTTTATTTAGCTTCCGTATTTTTTTATTGTAATATTTAATTTAAATCTTTCACTTAGATATTATATTTCTTGATCATTTGAGTTAATGAAAGAATAAAAAAATCGAAGAAAGTAACCTAGCAGAGAAGATTTTGGAACCTTAGATAAAAGATTATATTAATTAGCTGAACGATCTATACATAGAGTATCCGATAGGACAAGAGGAATACCATCAAATCAAAATGCGTCATTTATGACTGAAGCGCCCAAACAATCCAAAAAATTGAACTGCTCTATTTGCCAAAAAAGTGGCCTCAAAATTTTGTCTGTCTAAATTTTGTTCTTGCTTATCCTAAGTTTAATTTAAGGCAGAGCATGGCCCGCAACCACCCGATTATTCAGGAAATATTTTTAGTCCGGTTATAAATCAAGTTGGAACCTATCCAATGTATGAAAATTTGATCCATGATCCGACCCGATTATAACAATAAGAAGATTATAATTATATTACTAATTCTAATTATTTATTAACTTGATTGACATTTTTTCATTTTGAAATGTTTAAAAATAATTTTTTTGACTTATTATATGATAGATTGATGTAATATTAAGCTAATTTGATATTTATTTAATTAAATTATGATTTGCTTTTATTAATTGTATAAATTATTTTATATTTTTTAATAATTATTCGGACCCAATTTTATTTCCGATTTCACCGGGTCCGACCCAATCCCGATACCGGGTCACGATGGACTCGGACCCGAACCCGATTTTGCTCAATTTAATTAACTTGAGCATCTTATCTTAATCGAAAATATTTTACTTTATCTTTTTTTTTTTTCCCTAACTATAACGTTACTTCTTCTCAAAGTCAAACTACCTTTTAAATCCTTATTTTTTTATTATTTAATATTTATTTGCTTTTCCAATTCCATATCATAACCCTAAATGAAATTTCATATTTATAACTTTTAAATATGCTATTTTTTAAAGTATATAGCAATGTGGGACTAATCGAGTAAATTCTTTATATTTATTAACAAAATCATAATTAATTAAACAAGATTCCGCCTGCTGCTTGTTGGGCGGTCATGCGAAGTTTTTGGTTTGTTTCAATCATTTCATTTTGTTCTCGATAATATGAACAAGTTAATTCGAGAGATATTGGTGAACTCAGTAAGGTTAATCCTATAGGAAGAAAATTTATATGACAATATAAATAGAGAACTTCTTAATATATAAGTTTACTTTATGCAAAAACAAAATTCCTGACCCACAAGATTTTTTATAAAAATATATAAGTTTAGTTTACATGAAAACAAAAAAAAAATCAGAAGGATAGGATTCTTTAAAAAGAAGAAAAGAATTACTGTTAACAAGAAAAAGAGTAAGACTAATAAAATCAAACTATTTTTTCCCAATAAAATTTGTATAAAATATTTGAAATAGGTGAGTAAACAATCTTAAGTATTAATCATAACGTTTTGACATAATAAATATAATATTAATTTCTTAAATTTTATTTTATATGTTGTAATATTTTTTATGAACCACAAGATACAAAGAAATTACAAAAGATAAACCCCAATGCTCATCATTCCATTCCTCTCTCGTGTTTCTCATTCTCTTCTTTTTGCTGCCTCTCTTCCGACTTCCGAGACCCAGCGATCGCCATGGATCACCATGGTTCGTCCCCGTCGTCCCAAAGAATGATACAGGGCAACATCGCCTTCCATGCCTACAGCGACGCTGACGCCGCCGCGCCGTTGGTTCCTTTGTCAGGTCATGGCAGTGGCAGTGCTGGTGCGATAACGGGTATTGATCAAGGAGCGACAGCAGTAGTTCGTGGCCCCGCTTACCAGCAGCAGCAGCGTCCCCAGTGGCGCCCTTTTCTTGACGCCACAATCCCCTTCCCCGGCGGGCAAAGTTCGTCTTGGCAGTCCCAAGGACCGTACGCAGGCCTCCCTGTTGACACCGCGCCCTTCGTGTCATCGTCAGTTATTCACAGCGGCGACACCGGAGAGACAGCCGGCGTTCGTGAAACGATCGCGAACACGTACTATTGGAGCCCGCGGCCACCCATCGTTCCTGGCCCCGTATACCAGCAGCAGCCGCAGCTTCCTCAGTGGCCAATACATGCGATGCAGGAACAGCGCCATACACTTTACAGTAATCCGCATGTTTTCTACAATATGAACCATTCTCCAGCCGTGATGCCGCCCTCTTATGCGTTTCCAAGAATTTCAAGATTTCCTTCTCCAGTCGGTTCGTTGGCTGCCACCGGAGATCCCGTTCACCAAATCTCCATGGCAGCCTCGACCAGCGGTGACCACCATTCTGAACAAGGCCAACATTGGGATGAGCATCAAACTTCCGGCGAGGGACAAGAATTTCAAATCACGGGAGATTTAAACAGCGACATCGAGAGGCTAAGACAGCTGCTTCGTGTCACGCCGGCACACAAGAATCTTTTGAGGAAGGCAGCCCAGTCGGCGGTGTTGATCGAACTTTTGAAGGAGGAAGAAGATCCGGCGGTCATTGATAATGTCCTGCGAGGGGTGCTTTCCCACCCGTCGGTGCATGATCTCATGGGGAACCCATACGGGAGCAAAGTGTTCATGGCATTACTGGACGCATGCAGCATCCACCATAAGAGGGTGCTCGTCCAGTGGGCGACGGAGAATGCTCTCCGGCTATCCGAGGTGGCAAGACACAGTTTTGGGTGAGTTTACGTCAATGGTCTGGAAAGACAATCCCATCGGACGTACGTATCGACTCACTTTGATTTCATCATCTTGTTTGTGGCAGAGCCGACTGCATCAAGCATATGATCAAGAACGTACCTGGATTCTCTTCTTTGGTGACCAATGCGCTCGCGCAGTCCGTTTCCCTTGTGATGAAATCCTACGAGGTCAAGAACATACTGTCTTGTTGTTTCATGTACTTGGGCTACGAGGGCACCCAAGTATGTGCATGTGAAGACGCATGCATGCATCTTTCATTGAATTTGGTAGGCCTCTTAATTTGAATATTTTGATGCTTCTTGACAGGTCGTGGTAAAGGCTATGTCTAGTTGTTTAGTTTACCTTGCGAGACACCGACAGGGGCGTTGGAGCGTCATTTCATGTCTCTCTCATGTAGAAAGAGTACGAGATGAATTGAGAAAGAAGATGATGGACACCATAATAGCAAATTGTCGTCAACTTGCAATTCACCCATTCGGGTAACATATACATTATATGATCTTCTAAATCCATGCATGCATGCATGATATAATCTTCTAAATTTATGCATGATATACATAATAGGAGTGACGTGGTTCAGCGCGTTATGGAGATAAACGATGTTGCACCCGAAATCTACAGTAAACTCAGGGAGGATTTTTCGATCATGGCAATGAGCAATGGCGGAAGCCGCGCCATGCTGAAGCTCCTAACGTTACGGCCACTCGGCGTGCAGCTTTGCTGGGATATACAGCGGATGGCCCGACATTGGCAGGGGAGTCGAGTTCTGAAACGCGCACTGGAATGTTGCAAAGTAAAAAAAAAACTTTTTTTCCAACTTTTTTTCCTGAATTCCTCACTAGATCGTATATGTGGTTACTGATATTTCATGATTCGCTCCTGTATGTCATAACATGTAGGGCGATGAGGTCTATCTGGAGTTGCTCCGTGCCATCGCAAGACTTCCCGAGAGTGTGAATAGGAATCCATACGCCGGCCCTCTCTACCAATTTGCCCTCCGCCATCTCCAACAAGGAGGCAGCAGATGAGCAACTTGCTCTTCGTACATCGATCTGGTTATGTTACTGTTTGTGATATTGTATTGTTCGGCTTTGATCTAACACACGTACGGCACTGTTATAAGATTTTATATGATACTGAGTATTATTTTTAGATTGCAATTTGCATCCAATGTTAATCAGTTTTATCGTAAATCGGCACTTACTCAGTTCGATTTAATTTTAAAATTATTTTTATTGATTCAGTCAAAATTTTGTTGAATCTTAAAAAAGCTTCATGAACCTGTTAAGAACTGGTTCAATGCAGTTTAAAACCAACTTAAAATGAAAAAAAGTTAAAAATATAAGGAAAAGTTTTAAAAATATATATGTCAAGGAAAGAAGAGGTTAAAAACAAAATTAGAAAGGGAAAAATAAATATAGGAAGATAATTAAGAGGGAGAGACAATGCCGCCCTCCCCCACTCCCTCTCCATGTCTCTCTCTCCGACTCTCGACTCTGGCAACCACTGCGCAAGTGGCGGATCCGGCGTGCAGGAAACGGATTCAACGTAGGCGGTCGGATCTGGCCATAGGCATCGGATCCAACGTGCGTGTCAAATCCGACCGCAAACGGCCGATCCGACGCGCAAGCGGCCGATTCTGCGCGCAGGGGCCTGATCCGACGCGCAGGCGGCCGATTTCGCGTGCAGGCGGCCGATCCGGCGCGCAGTCGGCCGATTTCATGCGTAGGCGGTCGATCCGGCGCGCAGGCGGCCGTTTCCGCACTCAAGCGGCCGATTCCGCACACAGGCGGATGGATTCACCCGCAGGTTGCTGATTCGACGCACAGAAGGTCGGAGATCCAACCGCCTGCCAGCTGGATCGTGCTCGTAGGCGTCGGATTGGGCTCGCGGGCAGCCAGATCCAGCAGCCTGCGCGCTAGATCGGCGGCCTGCGATCAGTTCCGGCTGCCTACTGATGCATGTAAAATATAACATATATTTAGTAATACATTGATATCATTTCGAATCATTTCCTAATAGCATGCACCATTTTATGGGCTTATTTACATTAATTTTACAAAAATGAAAATCTACCCAAATGTTCTATTTTAATTTTTAGGAAGCAAGAAAATTGAATTACGAATCCAATGGAGAAAACCACACTCAAATCAAAGTTAAAACAAGTCAAAAAGTGAAAAATAGTGAAGTAAGATGAAATGGCACTTTAACGGGCCGTGAAGGAATTTTAACGGGCCGTGAAAAGGACTGTGAAATTTATTAACATGCCGTTAAAATGTGATTTTTCAGTCAGCCCGAGTCACGACCGTAAATAGACTTTTATGGGCTGCAAAATTCATAATTTTAACACTGTAAGGGCCATGAAAATCTTATAACAAGCCGTCAAAACTCATTTCTAACCTGATTCGGACACTGTTCAGGCCGTTAAATCCTTATAACAAGCCGTGACAAAGTCCAAATTCGAGGTTTAGATAGATTTTTGAAAGAATTTGAAGTGCACAAGGATTTCTACTCATATAATATGATCCTAGGATGATTTAGAAACATATTACGACCCAAATTTCGGAGTTTGATAAGGTCAATTTCAGAACTAATTCAGATTCAAATTTTTCTTCTTTCACATAGAAAAGGTTTAAGGACTTTACAAGATGAGAAATTTCAGCCTACTGACGTGCAAGATAAAGTCTATATGGAAGGAATGTAGAAACCAGAATCTGAAGAAAGTTGACTTGTAATTGAAGGCAAAGCTTAGGATCCAAATTTTGAAAAGATGACAACACTCATCCTTATAAAGAGACAAATCAAGAATTGGTTGTTGAAACAAGAAGAAGATCCTGAAGAATTTGAAAGCTTAGATCAAGAGGAATGACTTGTGAAGAAGCACAGAACCTTGAAGGAAGAGAGCCATGCTGAAACTAAAACTGAACTACTTAACACAAGGCTCAACCTGTTTTTAAAGAAGATGAATTTTGTCTGGTCCAATAAGTTTAGGGTGAAACATGGACCAAGAACTTTTGTATTTGACAGAGGAAATATATCCAAATCTAATGGACATCAACTGAAGACCCACCAAGCTTAAGACATGGGTTTAAAGTCACTGAGTCTAGTTTAGGATTTCTACTCATATAATATGATCCTAGGATGATTTAGAAATATATTATGACCCAAATTTCGGAGTTTGATAAGGTCAATTTCAGAACTAATTCAGATTCGAATTTTTCTTCTTTCACATTGAAAAGGCTTTCGTTTCTTCTCCAATTACAAAGGACTTTGCAAGATGAGAAATTTCAGCCTACTGACATGCAAGATAAAGTCTATATGGAAGGAATGTAGAAACCAGAATCTGAAGAAAGTTGCCTTGTAATTGAAGGCAAAGCTTAGGATCCAAAGTTTTAAAAGATGACAACACTCATCCTTATAACGAGACAAATGAAGAATTGGTTGTTGAAACAAGATGAAGATCCTGAAGAATTTGAAAGCTTAGATCAAGAGGAATGACTTGTGAAGGAGCACAGAACCTTGAAGGAAGAGAGCCATGCTGAAACTAAAATTGAACTACTCAACACAAGGCTCAAACTATTTTTAAAGAAGATGAATTTTGTCTGGTCCAATAAGTTTAGGGTGAAACATGGACCAAGAACTTTTGTATTTGATAGAGGAAATATATTCAAATCTAATGGACATCAACTGAAGACCCACCAAGCTTAAGACACGGGTTTAAAGTCACTGAGTCTAGTTTAGGATTATAAGCAATGGCGCTTGTTGGGAGGCAACTCAACTAATAACTTTATTTTACTTTTCTCTATTTTGCAGGAACCAAGTAGTCTCAACAATTGCTAGGGAGTCCACCACTTCTGTTGAAATCACAATTACTGAATCTACCCAAACTATAGAGATGCCACTGATATCACACTCTCCTCCTTGTCAATTTTAACGACTGTTACTTATGAAACTTGACAATGATCATATATTTTTTCTGTACAGATATGGAGAGTAATTCACCCACCCACATTTCAAGGAGTGTTGAAATCATGAAAGAACAACTGAAGTGACATATGTCTGCCCCTACCCACTCGCCTTCCCCATCTGATAATTCAGTCTCTCCCAACTTAAACAACACTGAGGACAGTGTTGAGCTTAAGTTTGGAGGGCCCAATGGCATGTTTCTATTAACCTAACTGTCATCTTTTTTCATAGAACATATCATTGTGATTTTATTATAATTTTTCTAATCTTTTTTTAAATTCTAAAATTTATCATTGTTGCCAAAGTTTCAAAATTTGTCACTATTACTAAAGTTCTAAAATATTTTCAAACATTTTTTTGAAAATTTGTTTATGGTAGCTTTCAAAACCCCACTTAGACTTTTGTATGTAATTAATCACATATTAGGAAACATTATTGATTCTATAGCTTTCATGGCTAAACTATCTTGAACATTCCTGAAGTAAAACATAAATATATAAATGACCTTGGCTTGAAATCAAAGCATATGACATGTTGGCTGACCCTCCACATATTCCTATCTAGGATCTTGCACCTAACTTTTTGTATGATACTAAAATATGACATGCTACAGTGTAATAAGAGTAAATTGTATAGTTGTATGTCATCATTTATGCACTTTTCTTCTTTTGTATATTGGGAAATGTCTTTGCTCTTTCTTTAATAAAAATCTCAATTGCCTCACACGTGTATTCTAGGAAGATCGTGGGCAACTTCTCTATCTTGAATAACTACTCCTCTGTCATCTCACTTGAGAAAGATAAGAGTATGCTATGCATGGCACCACTAGCACTCAAACCAAGTATTCTTGAAAAAAAGGCAAGGACTATGCTAAGTGGAAACTCTTTTTTTATTTTCAGTTTCTCAATATACATTTGAAGAGAAATCTCAACAGCAAAAAAAATAATACAAAAGGGCAAATGAAAAAAAATTGTTTAATAAAGGGACAGGTAAGTGTCCCTACACTTGTAGATCATCTTTTAGTGTTAATTTAGGTTATGTGAATGTGCAAGTTCTTAAGAAAGATTATGTGGATGTTCAGCCTACAGTGTGGTTTCATTTGACACCTATGAATACTTGCTTCAGTGATTACTAAGTCAGGGGTTAAAGGGCCTTAAACGTGTAAATAATGTTCAGATAGTTGAAGTGTGAAGGCTAGAGAGATATAGTTTTAATGTGGTCATAAAAATCTAAAATCTTTCGACCCTAAGTTTCTATTTTTTGCTTGAGGACAAGCAAAACCTTTAATTTGGGAGAAGTTTATGTGGATAATTTATCTATACCTTTCATATATTTTCAACATGCATTTATCTCATGTTTTGATATGTTTTCATGCTCGAACACATGCTTCATTATTGAAATACAACATTCATAACTTCTCCACATCTATGATTCTTAGGATATAGTTTTATTCATAATGTGGTCATAAAAATTTGAAAACTTTCGACCCTAAGCTCCTAATTTTGCTTGAGGACAAGCAAAGCTTTAAGTTTGGGGGGTGGGGGGGGGGGGGAGTTGATGTGGAGAAATTATGTATACTTTTTACCTATGTTCAATAAGCATCTATTTCATGTTTTACTATATTCTCATGTTTGAACGCATGCTTTATTATTATTGAAATGAAACTTTTATTATTTCTCCACATCCATCTTCTAAATATTGTATTTTTGAGATATTATTACTTATGTTGATTACTTTTTATGCAAAAATCCCAATCGATAATTCATAGGGGTACTTAGGTGTATGCCCCCACACGCACACATAAGGGATAACACGGATGTATTTCCCCAACCTAGACACTTAGACAAATTTGAGGACATACAATATAGATTCACTAGCCCACCTGTCCAAAGCAGCAAATAGCAAAAGAAAATATGACTTTTCACGTCAGCCTAGCAGATCTCTTGCACTAGAAGAAGGAAGTTTCCTTTACACCTTTATGGGCAAATATGGACAACAAAAAGCCTGCGGGATAGTGGATAGATGGCAAATTAAGAAAATGGCAGCAAAGAAGGACCACCAAGAGATTTCTTTTTGCTGGGACAAATAGACAGGTGTCAAGCTAAGGAAAAGACAGTCATGCAGGACCGTAAGAGCACTTTCTGTTGGCTGAAAAAAATGAAGAAAGAGATGAGAAAGCAGTTGGAAAAGACAGTGGACAAGTGACACATTTCCTTGAGCTATAAAAGAGCAAGATGGCCATTGAAGAAGGGGATTCCAAATTGGTTCGAATTTTGGCTGAGCTATGAATCCTTACTGAAGGATGTCGGCGAGGAGGCTACACCAGCAACCTCCCTTCTCCCTTATGTCTTGTATTCACTACAAGAAAATCGCCATTTTTCGACGAGCAATTTTTTATGGATAGAATTTCGTCGCAATTTGCGATGGATTTTACGATGAAAATGATTCCGACGGATTTTTCGACGGTTACAATTGTCGGAAATGGAAATAATAAATTATGTAATTTATTATATTATTATTTTATTTTTTGACGATTAAGAACGTCGATATTTTCGACGGATATCCATTCGTCGCAATTTTTGATGGATTTTTCGACGGTTACGACCGTCGGAAATGAAAAAATAAATTATGTAATTTATTATATTATTATTTTATTTTTTGATGATTAGGAACGTCGATATTTCTGATGGATATCCATCCGTCGTATTTTTTGACGGATTTTCCGATGGTTATGATCGTCGAAAATAAAAAAATAAATTACGTAATTTTTTATATTGTTATTTTATTTTTTGATAATTAGGAACGTCGATATTTTTTATGGATATCCATCCGTCATAATTTCCGACGGAGTTTCCGACAGTTACGACCGTCAGAAATAAAAAAATAAATTATGTAATTTTTTATATTATTATTTAATTTTTTGAATATTATGAACGTCGATATTTCCGACGGCCGCAACCATCGCTAACTGTGTAATAATATAATATGATGACTATTTTAGTAATATAATTAGCGACAGTCCAAACCGTCGCAATCCAACGGTTTCGACCATCGGTAGTAATTAGCGATAGTTCAAACCATCGATAAAATAAAAAATAAATATTATATAAATATTTTATTTTTATATTTAAATATTTTTTTATGGTTTGGATAGTCGGTAACTTTAAAAATAATATAATATAAGTAATAATAATAATATAACATATTACCGACGGTTCGGACCGTCAGTTAACTAAAAAATAAATATTATATAATAATATAATATTTATTTTTTAGTTTACTGACGGTAATGTATTATATTATTATATAAATATTTTATTTTTATAATTAAATAATTTTTGATGGTTTGGATAGTCGGTAACTTTAAAAATAATATAATATAAGTAATAATAATAATATAACATATTACCGACGGGTCGGACCGTCAGTTAACTAAAAAAGTAAATATTATATAATAATATAATATATTACCGTCAGTAAACTAAAAAATAAATATTATATAATTAACATAACATATTACCGATGGTTCGGACCGTCGGTAATTCAAAATACTCTCCCCCTGCTCTTTTTTCGTTTTCTCGCTTCCCAACTTTGTACCCAATATATATGCATTTTTACTCACCACTTCTCCATTCTCCACTCTCCATACTCTCTCCTCTCTCTCTCCATCTCCTATTTTGCCGGCCCGACCCGCCGGCCACCCTCTTCCTATCGGACGACGATCTGCCGGCGACGTCTCCCCTCTCTCTCTCTCCCCCCACGACCGGATCGGCCGCCTGCGGCCGGGATCTGGCCGCGGGCGGGCAGATTGGCCCCCCTGCGGCCGGGATCTGGCCGCGGACGGTCGATCCGGCCGCTAATTTTTTTTATTTTTAAAAATTTCTTTGCGACGGTTGCGACCGCCAAAAGATCGACGGTTGCAAAAGACCGTCGAAAGTTTCGACGGATTACGACCGCCGAAAGTTTCGGCGGATTGCGATGATCGCCGAAAGTTTCGACAGTTGCAGCCATCAAAAACTTTCGACGGTTGGAACCGTCGAACTTTTTGGACGGGTACAATCGTTGAAAACTTTCAACGGTTGGAACCGCCGGGGCTTTTCAGACGGTTCTAATCGTTGGCCGAGTTTTTTCGGACGGTTAGAACCGCCAGTATTACCGACGGATTTTTTGCAACCGTCGCAAATTGATTTGCGACGACCATTTTTCGAACGGAGGAATTCCGTCTGAAAAATCATTAGTAATACCATTACCGACGGTTTTTGGGCTGATTACAGACGATTTTGACCATCTGTAATCAGCGATTTTCTTGTAGTGATTTTTCTTTCTTCTTTTCCTTCTTTTCTAGTTTTCATGATGTGTAACTAACCAGTCAACTAGTGGCTTGGGGATGTTGATCATGACTTTCGTACTCTGTTTTTATTCTCCTTTGATGTTCTGATGACTAACTGAATGTCGCGCTTGTTTATTATTTTAATGATATCTATTTTGATCCTTGTTTCATTGAATAGCTCTTGACTTTTTGGGTCTGCATTTAGATTTGAGCCCATAAATCGTCTTCACCTCACACCTCCGACCACAGGGATGTTAAAGGCTCTACGCAATCGAAGGTAGAGAAATCGAGCCTTGGTGAAGATGATTCCCTGCACGGTTCCCTATTTTCCTCGTAGTTGCAAGCTAAGGGGAGTTCTTGAATCATTGCTGCCTTCACTCCCGGCCGTAGGGACACTATAGGCTTTATGCGACCGAACGTAGAGAAATCAAGCTTTGCCATGCAATGATTCGTAGTCCATGTTTTTTGCAGAATTAGCAGTGATGATTCTTCATAGTTTGTTTTAGACGTCATTCACTTTTTGATCCGTGACCTGAAAGGGTTGCGCATATTCCGGGTCTCTAGCAATAAACGATTGCATTGAGTTGGGGATTCAGATCATCTTAGACGGAGTTAAAGAGTGTTCGTGTATTTCTTCTTCGCCATTGCTATTTTTTATTCCTTTCGATTCTAGAAAGTTCTACTCAAGAGGGGATATTCTTCTATCCTCATTCGTAATTAATGACCCGAACAGGGCAGATAACAAATGAGTTACCTCTAAAGAACTTGGAGTAATCATAAATCATATTTTCTGAATTGATCTTTTTCTTCCCTTTAAATTCTCTAAACAATCTCAATGCTACACTAGTTTCTAGCATTCTATCCGGGAGGGTTGTCCATATTCCATTACGACGAGCATGAGCCGACCGTAGCCTTCTCGTCTTAAATGTATTTCTCTTGAATACTTGGATTCTTAGTTGTCACGGAGCCTTATCTCAATCCAGGAAAGGAAAGCTCGATTTATAAATTGGAGCATCGTGCACGAGAGTGACGATCGCACCAGTTTTATTAACCCCTTCACATGTGCAACAATGATTGACTATATACATGCGTGAAGGGGCATTCACTCATTTTTTATCCTAAATAAAGTTCAGAGGACATAAGTTTCAAGTGAAAATATTCCCCCAACCCTAGTATTTAGCTACGATCTTCTTTGTCTACATTGACATTAAAAACTCATAAAAATTAGTATAATCTTATTTGTTGTGATTTCTAATTTATAGCATTTCACTATCTCATTTTGAACAACACCAATACACATATGCTTTTTGCTTTTCCTTCAAACAGTTTAATTAAGTGTGAACATTTCAATTTTGTCGCTGTGGATCGACCCTCAAGCACTACAAATGATATGTCGTATACTTTCGGTTCTCATAGTAATAGTGTAGTAGATTTATAAATTTAAAACTCCATTCGACATTCTCCTGTGTTTAACGATATACATACTTTATGTGAGTCAATCCATTCTAATTCCATGAACATTACTACTTTTGCCACCTTTTCTTTGGTAGTGCTCTTCTTGTCGTTGCAAATTCTCATCTACGAAGCAGACACCACCACCGTTAGCTTGATCAGGTGCAGAGATGACAAGAGGAAGGCCCGCATCAGTTCAAACATGGCTTCAGGAACTCTCACAGTCGATTGTCCTCTTGGGTTGGCGACGACTGCTGCAACTAGCTAGGCGTGGGGTGCGACGACAATAGTCATCATGTCACACGTCTTGACGTGCATACGCTTGATGACGATGTCACCCCTGAGATGGAGGCAGACCAAATCAGCCCATCTTTGCTCGCACTGCTAGGATTGAGATACTTGGATCTCAGCCGGAACTACTTCACCAGAGCTCAAATTCTTGAATTCATCGGTTCATTGAGGAGCCTAGGGCACCTTGATCTTTCAGACACATTTATACATGGAAGAGTTCCTTCGTAGTTGGGAAACCTTTCGAGCTTGATCCATCTTCATCTTTCTGGTGATGCACTCCATATTTGTGATGACGCTTCGTGGCTTTCTCATCTTTCCTCACTGTGTTATCTTGACCTAGATGGTGTGAACATTAATAATGGAACTCTTGTTCTCCAAAGTCTCGGTATGCTCCCCTCACTCTCTTAGCTGCACTTGTGCTTTGGTTGTATATCTTATGATACTATTCCTGTTGCTCTTCTTCTTAATCATGTTAACTTTACTTCTTTGACTGTCATTGATCTTTCTACCAATTCTTTACACACCAAACTTCCAGAGTGGTTGTTCCAAATCCATAGCTTAAGGCATCTGGACCTCTATGATAATATGTTCGTCGGGCATGTTCCTATGGTGATTTCGTATCTGCCATCCCTAGAAGTCTTGACTTTGGATGGTAACGAATTACTTGAAGGAGGTATATTAGCTACAGCTATGGCCATAGGAAATGTCTCGAGTTTGAAAACGTTGTCGTGGTCTAATAGTGGTCTAAAAGGCCAGCTGCCGTTGTGGCTTGGCGAGCTTAAGAATCTAGAGACGCTTGATCTTTCGGGCAACCAATTGAGTGGAACACTTTCATCCAACTTTGGCCAACTTAGCAATCTTGTTGTGCTGGATTTAGCCAGAATGATTTTGATGGCATTCTTAATGAGTTACATTTAAATAAATTGTCAAGCCTAAGATACCTTAGATTGTTTGACAACTCGCAGCTGATAGTTGATATCAGAACTGGTTTGGTTCTCCCCTCTCCTCTAATAGAGATTGCCCTAGCCAATTGCCAAGTTGGACCTGCGTTTCCTACATGGCTTCAAAGTATGGATAACATTTCCAAGATAGATATATCCCGGATTGGTTTTGAACTTTTTCTTCCAGCTTACTAATGATTAATCTATTAAACAACGCGATCATGGGCAAGCTCCCCAATTCATTGACTCTCCTCCCAAACCTCATAGAAGTTGACCTTAGCCATAACAATTTTTAGGGCTCAACTCCACAATTTTCAGCAAAACTTCAAACTTTGAAGTTACAAGAAAACTCAATAACGGGGCCAATTCCTTCAAGTGTTGGTGAGATAATGGACAGCATAGTCCAATTAGACGTCTCGCAAAATAAATTAAGCAGCAATGTTCCCTCATCCATATGCAAAATGAAGAAACCTGACACCATGGATCTCTTTGGTAATGAACTGAGAAGAGACATACCATACTGTTTGGGCAGAAATAAAAAAGAATTGAAGACTATTGACTTGAGAAGTAATAGGTTATTTGGCACCATTCCTGACATTGTATGCTCTTTGTCTCAACTTGTGTCATTGAGTTTGGATAATAATGATTTATTAGGCAATCTCTCTTTTGTCATATCAAATTATTTCTAACACTCGGGAACAATAATTTCAATGGAAGCGTACCAACTTGGATAGCAAAGGACTTGACCAGATTGGAAAGATTAAACCTTCGTTCAAATGTGTTTATGGGTGAAATTCCTTCAGAAATTGGCAGACTTAACAAACTTTTGTCATTGCATTTGGATGGCAACAATCTATTAGGAGATCTTCCTTCATTACTAAAGAATTGTACTCAGCTAATGCATTTAGACCTCAGGGATAATAAGTTGGATGGACAAGTACCAACTTGGAGAGGAAAAGATATGCCCTTATTGCAAGTACTAAGACTTCGATCAAATATGTTTTCCGACAATATTCCTTCAAAACTTGGTAGCCTTCCCTTGCTTGAAGTTATTGATCTATCTCACAATATGCTATCTGGACCCATACCACAAAGTTTTTCAAACATCAACTATATGTTACCTAGTCTAAATGAGTTTGATGATATTTTAGATGATCTCACATATGGAAGATCCAAAGAGTATCAGTAGCTTCTTTCACTTCCTGTAAGCATTGACTTATCTTATTCGACGAGATTCCCGAAGGATTATCAACCTTCTCTTTGTTACAAAATCTCAACTTGTCCAATAATCAACTCAATGGAGTGATTCCATGGAATTTTGGGGATTGCGATTCTTGGAGTCACTTGATTTGTCACTTAACAACCTCACTGGTGAGATTTGTGAGAGCATGAGTCAATTGATTTCCTTGGGTGTCCTGAATTTCTGATGCATGCAAAATACAACATATTTTAATTTATTATTTTAATTAATTTTTTTGTAATTTGATCATGACATGCATTATTTTAGACCATTTTTAGTTCTAATTCCGGATTTATCGAATTTATTTATTAATTCTCTGAATATTTTAATTATGGAAGGATTGACTAAATTTTTATAATTACCTTGCAGGAAAAATCGAATATATGATTATCCAAGGATTATATTTGATCAAGAATGGACGTTTCGGCCGAGAACTCCAACCCCAAAGATCATATCGGCTGGTAAATCATCAAAGATCTATTCGTATCGGTCAAAATTCAGAAGAATTTTATCTTTACGACCGAGAACTCCAATCGGCAGAGAATCGGCCGTGATCCACATAAAAGAGATTTTGGCTTTACCCCCAAGACAATTCGACCAAGATTACAAAGAGGATTTAGATTTTGGCCGAGATTTGTGGGTGCAAACAACACATGTTTTGTGGTCAAGATTAAGAAAGGGTATCAAATTTATCGGCCAATAACTCCAATCATTGGGCGAAAAAGATAATATTAAGGAAGTGGATAGAGTTTATCGGCCGTGAAACTTTTATTATTAACCAAAGTTTTATCGTAAAGTTTATCTCGCGAATTTAAAGTTGGCCGTACGCGTGACCAAATTGAAGGTCGTCTGCACCTATAAATACGTGAAGAAGCCATCGTCCCAACAGGTGCTCTGAAGTTCAGGTTTTTTCCACAACAAGTCGTGACCTTCACGGGCTGTGACCAGAGAGAGATTCGATCGGACGGCTGTTTCAGACGTTCCGACGACATCTGAGGATCCAAATTATTTATGGGTGTAATTCTTCCAATTATTATTGTTATTTTATTATTATCTCTTTACAATTCTAGGATGAACTCCATGTTTTAATTATTTTATTTTTAGGAGATTATTATTGAAGAGAAATTATGTGAACTCGTATTTCATTATTATTAAATTCCTTTTGATCATTTTTTAATTGTGTTTAGTGCTTTTGATTTAATTATTTAAATTCTAAGTTAAGTAATTACTAGTTTGTGAACTACTTAATTTCATATTTTATTTAGTTAAATTAAATGATTTATTATGAAATTAAAAATTGACATAGGTCTAATAACTAGTGTGTGGAGAATTATATCTGGGTGGTCTATTAATCTATACTAGTTTGTGGAGTGATTAATAGTTTAAGATTTTCATATTAATGCATCTTAATTTTAATCACATTTGACGAATACCAGTTTGTGGGACTTCAGTTTTGATAAAAATTAAGATAGTTTGATTTACCAGAATTATCAGTTTGTGGACACTGTGATGTTAATCTTATTAATTAATAACTTGGGAAAACTTCTAATCCATTTTAAGAATTTTAATTTATCTTTTCAGGTTCACATAATTATCCTTAATTTATTATCATCCTAAGACCAACTTCAACACCATTATCTTATCTTTATATTATTTTCTTTTATCTTACAAAATCCTTTTTTCCAAAATTCCATGTTTTTCTTCTCTTTTATTAATTTATACAATCAGATATTTTTATTAATAATATTTCTCGTGGGTTCGACACTCTTACTCCTATTACTATATTACTTGAGCGACTAGTGTACTTACTAGTGATTTTATTTTGCTACATTATTTTACGCATCAAGTTTTTGGCGCCGTTGCCGGAAAATATTTTATTAATTAATTTCTGATTTTTATGAATTATTAGGAAATGTAAATAAATTGTAAATAATTCTTTGTAAATATGCACTATTTTAATTATTTTTATTTTTTTGTGAATAAACTAACATTTTTCTTTTGTAGATAAACGTCATGACATTTTTAAATTTGTTGACTTTCGGCTTAAATTCTGACGCCGATTGGATTTTTCAAATTACGTGGACTTATGATTTTACGACCGAGATTTATTTTGTCAGCTTTACTGGTTTTACGGCCTCGCAATGTATCGATTCTGATTTTTAAACTTTCAATTTTGCGGCCGCAATTTTAACTTTTGTTTTGCGCTTCGATTAATGATCGTATTTGATTTCAATTGATTTGATTTAATTGTGTCTTGCGGTCGTAAAGTTTTGATCCTCCAAACGTCTAATCATTTCGACTTGAACTTCGAGTTTACACCCGCAAAAGACGTTTAACGATAACTTTTATCTTTTTGCGATTGGCAAAAATTTATCTGAGTTTTACGGTCGAAATGTCACTTTATCAATGATGATTGAATTGATTTATTTCTCTTGGGCATTGGATTGATTGAGCACATGATTTTGCGGCCGACAATTTTCTGAAATTTTCTTTGCGACAGGTATGACGTTGGTTTCGTGTTATTCTTCCTTTTACGCCTTGAATTTTCAGTTATGTATGGTTTTACGGCCGATATTTTCTGAACATTTGTTGTTATGCCATCTTACGACCTTGTTTCGGCTAGTTTATTTGTGGATTTTTCTTTCGCGGCCGTAAAGGATCACATTCGACTTAATTTTCATCGATTTACGGCCGATATGAATTTTACTCTTCCTCGGCCGTATTGATTCATTTGTCGATGTTTGTTTGATTTTTATTTCAGCCGAAACCCTGATAGTTTTCTATTTTATGTCCAGTTGAATCAGGTTGTCGACTTCGGCTCTTTACGCCTAGAGTTCTATATGCGAGGAGTTGATTAATTCTTTACGCCCAAGAGTCAATTTAATTCTCTTTCGGTCGAGATGATTCATCGCCGTGTTAATTTTTACGCCATCTTACGACTTTGTTTTGGCCATAATCCAACAAGTTTTACGCCTTCACGTTGATTAATCTCTTTCAACACTATTTTATGGTTTTTACGGTCGAACAAGCCTCGGGATATTCTATTTCTCAACTAATTTAATTTCGGCCGAGATATGTTTGGCGGTCGAGAAATTGTTCATCAACCTCTTTGAAACTATTTTTGCTAATTATTGCTTTTGCAGTCGTAATGTTAACAATATGGTTAAGTTTTACGGCCGAACGAGTGCATGATTTTTACGACTATCTAATCGATTTACTTTCGGCCGAGATGTTAATATTTGGAATTTGAATTGGTTTCTTTTGAGCGTTCCGATCTGTTTGAAGAATGTTTCGAGTTTTACTTTTTGTCATATTCGATAATCTTCTGTGCAGTTTGACGACCGTAATTAGGTTTTTGATAAATTCCTCTCGGAAATTAATTTTAATGACGAATTTTCAATTTTATAAGCCCGAAAGACTTTTATCGATTTAAATCTTATTTCTTCGTGACCTATTATTTGTATTTATTTTTATTTATTTATTTATATATATTTTTTCTTTTTCTTTTATCTTACTAAAAATTAGTTGTTGTAGGTACTATTGAAAATTTAATCACAACTAATCTTGGAATCTTCTAATAGTTCCAGACATCGCACCAGAAGTTCAAATCTGCTTTTGGAATTTGATCCTGAAATTGAAAGAACTTCTCACCGATTAAGAAGAAATATAAGAAGAATGACTGAACAAGCACGCGACAAACAGAGACTAGAACAACAAAATGAACTAGTTTCGCCACAAAATAATCGGCGAGAAGATGAAGCAGAACTCTCTATGAGAGAATATGTCTCGGCCAGATACAGTGACAGAGAATCATGCATAGTGCTACTAGTTATTAATCCTAATAATTTTGAGATCAATCCGGCAATCGTGAGGATGATACAAGCATCTCAATTTGGAGGAGAATTTCATGAAAACCCTCACGATCACCTTGACAAATTTCTTGTCACTCTTAGCACCTTTAGAAATAATAATGTTTCTACTGAAGTTATTTGTTTATTATTATTTCCTTAATCTTTATGTGACAAAGCTTCCACATGGTTTAAAACTTTGCCTGCAGGATCGATTCATTCATGGTTGGAGCTGGTAGAAAAGTTTGTTGAAAAATATTGCCCACCACAAAAAGCAGGCAAATATCGAAGAGAATTAAGGGCATTTGTTCAAGATGACAATGAGACATTATATGAGGCCTGGGAACGATATAAGGAACTGTTAGCCAGAGTTCCTGACAATAGAATTCCAAAGTGGCAAGTGATGAAAGATTTTTATCATGGATTGTGAGCTGCAAATCAAGATAAGCTCGATCAGCAGGAGGTACATTACTGGGATCTAAACGCCCTAGTGAGATAGGATATTATTGAAGTTGTAGCCCTCAAGTCAAGCCAAGAAAGAAGACCATCTCGTCGAACTCAGGATGTACATGCTGCACAAGGAATACGATCTTCGGAAATAGTGGCTCAGATAGAGTCACTTAATAAAAAATTCGAACAGATGATGTCACTAATGAGAAATTCAAGCAATTATAGCCCTACAGGTAATACTTCAGATTCAAATCAAATTGAAAATGCTAACTTTATTTTCAACCCATTTATTTTTGAGAAAATTTTCAATTTTTCATTTTTTTGTTTGAAATTTTTTTAAAAAAAAATATTCATGCAAACATAAACAAATAAAAAGAAAAATAAGGGAAAATGCAATTTCTCATTCAATGATTTGTCCGGAGCAATTCCAATTGGCGGACGATTTCAAAGTCAAGGAAACCCATCCACAAGGTTGTCAAGATCGGGATATTATATAAGATCGGAGGGGGGTCATAAGATCGAAGATCGTAAGATCGGATCGAGGATTGTAAGATCCTACCTATTGATAAAATAGTATATTGTCAAAATAATAAATATATTTTTGACAAATTTTTTGTATTAAAATATTAGATTATACCTTACAAAGACATTTTTTATGAATTCATGAGTCAAATTATACCAAAACATATTAAAAATGAACAAAAATATATTTAACGTCATATAAATTAATTCTTATTATCATAAATATATTTTTAACTAATATTTAAATGATTATATTAATCATATGAGATCGTATAAGATCGGATAAGATCGTAAAATCGAGTGATCAAAATTAAGATCGTATTAAGATCTTATACATAAAATCCTCAAGATAAGATCAAGATCGTAAATCGTAAGATTTTAAGATCTAGATCGAGATCTTGACAACCTTACCCATCCATTTATATGGGTAATGCTCATCTTTGTGGGTTTCCACTTAATTCACTTTGTGGAAGTAGTGAGAGACCTCAATCTCTAAGGAAAAGTGACGAAAGTCAAGACACTCATCAATGAGAAGCAGAATCTGAGAAAAAAAATGAAGTGAAGGATTATGATGACCTTGTGGAAATTTGGTTCTATCTTGGCATGGTGACAGGATTCTACGTCGGTTTTGGGCTTTCATAGTTGCTTTGCTTATCCAAACGAAGTGGAGGATTGCATACTTCTGATGCATTAACAATGTGTATGATAAGTTTTACGTGTTCATTGCAATAAACTTGCGAAGATGAAGCCGCATTCATCAATTAAATTGAAGTGAGCTTTCTTGTTCTTCTCGCACTACTTTTCTTTTTCATCTTTTTTGTGTGTTCTTCACGTTTTCTTTTGTCTACCATCTGCAGAGGAAGATTCAAGATAAATGACTTCTGTTTCACTTCATGACAATTCTATGAGAAGTTGAATGACTTGTTTTTTATGCTAAATCAATCAATCAAAGGTGAGGAAAATCAACAAAGATGTGACTTTAGTTTTGTTTAGAAAGTAGAATTTAAATCACATCCCCAAGTCACAAGCATTAGTTTAACATTTTTTTTTTGTAGGATAGTTCATCCTTCTAACTAAAACTGAATCGAACTCTTTAGAATGTGATGCATTTATGATTTTAAAAAAAAATTAAATTGGATTACATTCCATTGATCACAAGTGGGAGCTAGCGCTATATTTGAAGCTAAATCATAACGAACACAAATGCTTTTTTTACACACAAGTGTTTACAAACTGATACCCATTTCTCCTATACATGGACAATATTATTTCACAAAGATGGGTCGGTTACCCTAACTCAAACAGGGTGGACAGCTAGAGGTGACAATATCATAAGTCGGTCTATTTTAGATTTGATTTAGTTTGACTCATTTAATAAATAAATAAATCATATATTAATTTAGAACTTGACTTTTTAATCTAAATAGACTTGACTTATTTATATTGAGGCTAACTAGTTTATATGATTAACTTACGACACACACATATATATATTAAAAATATAATTTAAACTATATAATCAAATTTTTTATTAAGTTTTATTTTAAATATAGGTTTTTTCATTAATAAATATATAAAGCTTAATCAGTTATTAAGCCAAGTCAAACTTCTTAAATTTAACAAATAACTTAGGCTCAATTTTAATTTTTAATCTATTATAATTGTATAACCTAATTTATTTATGAAATTTTTTAAACATATTTGTTTTATTTAAACGTTGACCTAAATGGCTTTCTTTCCTGCCAATTCAATTCCATAATTAAATTATAAAGATCATCCCCATAACTTTAAGTCAATATCTTAACGGTCATTCAACTTCAATTTGCAACTAGATTGTCTTTACCTTTATTTTTCTTGCACGAGTCGTCCCCTTACTAGTAATAATTGGCTTCCCGATTATATTACTGATCTGGCATAATATAAAATAATAAATTATTATAAAATTAATAAACAGATATTATAAACTAAACAAATGAAAGAAGCAGGAGCATATGTGTGAGCTTGACAACACACATCCCGAGGGGCCGGCACCCCAATGTGAGCTCGAGTGAGCTCACACAAGGGCGCCAGCCTCCTCTTTTTCTTCCTCATGCACGGCCACTTCCATTTAGTCTATTGCAACTCTTTAAAATAATCATGGACAATTTTGACTTTAGAAAATGTAGACTTGGCGAGTTCTTGTCACCCATTAAAAAAAAGTAATATTTACTATTCTTGTAACAATCCAAAAATCCACCCTAAAAGTTTTTGGCAATTAGGGCAATTTTGCGTCGTTAGCCCGTTCGCCATAACATTATTGAAATAAAATGATTCATATAGTAGCAGGGAAACTAATATTCATTTTAAACAAGATAACATTATCATTCGTTTAACAAAAGACTTCAATTTAAAATATCAATAAAATTGATGTCACAGAACATAATAAAGCATTATTCATTTTCATAACTAGAACAGAATCTAGTGACTCATTACTCCATCTATTCTTATGCCATGTGCAACTTTGCCGTCATGAGTTGAATCAGCCATCCATCCAAGCATATCAGTTATCTGGATGGATCCAGGGTGCAGGGTCGCCCAGTTAAAGTATGTAAAGGCCAATGCAGTAAAAATGCATCCTAAGCAGGATACTACATGACATATATGTGACAGATTCATAAATAAAAGGAACATGCATGCCATGCCATATTCATCAATTATACATGTCATCAATTCATATAATAAAGTCATCAATAATAGCACTGTAATAGTCAATCATGTAATAGTCAATCAGTACCAGTAAGTGTTCCAAGTGGCTAGCACTTGTCATTACCTTGCTTCAGTAATATCCTCAGGGTTGCTTCATAACCCATTGGATCCCACTTTCGTGGTCATCAGTCTTTCAGTTCAGTCAGTCAGTTCAGAAATCTTTGATCTTATCAGTAATTGAAGAATCAAGTCGTTTCCCTCCAGTAGGCTAGCTAGGCCTTGAAGTCGAGGCTCCGTCACCTGAGGGTGAGTGGGAATATATATACTGTGACCGGTAAGATACAGTTATTCCCCTAGGAAATGCTTACTTCAAAGTGCAGGGCACAATAATTTCCCGAGGAAATTCTAACACAATAGATCAGGGCTCAGTATTTTCTGTCATCAGTTTGAGGGGCGACAAGTAACAGTATTCTTCAATTGGGTTCATTATTTTCACAATCAACAAAACAGTTTACGTCGCTCAATCTTCATATTTTATCCTAGTTACGACTGTCCATGCATTTCGTGTAGCTAAGTTCATATACAATTATCAAACATCAATACATAGTATAAATACCTTGAAAATAAGTTTAAAATATCATAAATATGTTCAATCTGCGAGGACAATACGGTCAGGTCGTATTTTTATCTTCCAGCCCGTATTAGAGTCATCCAGGTCGTATTAGACTCGCACGTGAAAATACGGTCGAGTTGTATTTTTGCCCTCCAGGTCGTATTAACCCTTTGTAGGTCGTATTGGTCTCGCACTAAAAAATACGTCAGCCCGTATTTTTACCCTGTTGCCTGTATTAACAGGCTCTGGCCCGTATTACACACGCGTCGTACACATTTTCCTATGAAACTTTGAGAAAATGCAGTGTAAAGTATTCTAAAGGGTCTAGGTCTAATCTATACATCAATAGGCATCAAAAGCACATGAAAAACTATGCAAAAACATCAAATTATCAGATCTAGAGTCCATCTCCAAATCAAGAGCAATAAGATCATATAAACCCTAACCATTGAAACTCTTCATCAAATTCATATATGTCATAGATCCGACTCTATAAAACATTACGTGCATGGATTTAATCATTTACATGAACAAAATCCCTCAATCACAATTCAGTAAGAGAACACGTGGTTCTCTTGCTCTCAATCCTTTACAGAAGAAACATTGAGAGAGGAGAGAGGGGTTGGAACCCCTTTACATACATTAATCTCTCTAGTTAATTTCTTCTTTTTCTTTCCTCTTTTTCCTCATCCTCTTTGTTCCTCAGGATCTCCTTCCTCAAATCTTAGCCGTCAAGAGTCCAAATGGAGAAAAGATGTAAACAAGAGATTCTTAGGTCTTTATATATGGAGGTTATGGAATTCGTCCCAAAAGACACAATTACCCCCGGATAGAAATCTGGGGTGTTACATCCTCTCCCCCTTAAAAAAAAATTCGTCCCCGAATTTTAACATAAGGTAGAACACTTCCAAACAATCATGGAAATTGTTCTTTCATCTCATCTTCCAATTCTCATGTTGCTTCAGTTTCATTGTGGGATTTACATGCAATCTTCACCATTTTCACTATTTTGTTCCTCAGACAACGCTCACCATATTCAAGTATCTCTATTGGGTACTCTTCATATGTGAGGTCTTCTTTGATGGTTGGTTCTTCAATCACCACCACATGAGAACTATCATATGTATACTTGCGTAACTTAGACACGTGGAAGACGTTGTGGATTCTGGCATATGAAGGAGGTAATGCCAATTTGTATGCTCCTTCTCCAACTTTTTTCAGAATCTCAAATGGACCAATGTACTTATGAGTCAATTTTTTTCTTACTAAATCTCATAACTCCTTTGGTAGGAGACACCTTCAATAGTACATGGTCCCCAACTTGATAGATCTGTTTCCTCCTTCTCCTATCTGCATAATTTTTCTGGCGACTTTGAGCTGTCATCATTCTTTCCTTGATCAGATCTATTTTTTTCTGCATACTTCTCTACTAGTTCAGGTCCTAGTAGTCGTCCTTGACCAACTGCACTCTAACATGTAGGAGACTTATAAGGTCTTTCATGTAGTGCTTTAAATTATGCCATCTTGATGGATGATTGATAGCTGTTGTTGTAGGCAAACTCAGATAAGGCGAGATGATCATCCCAGTTGTTTTGCCAATCAATAGCACATGCTCTTAACATGTCCTCCAAAGTCTGGATTGTCTTTTCACTCTGCCCATCACTCTAAGGGTGAAAGGCAATACTGTAGTGCAGCATTGTGCCAAAAGCATGTTGCAATCCTCTCCAGGATTTTGCAATGAATCTAAAGTCTCTATCTGACACAATGGAAATAGAAATTCCATGTAGCCGGACGATCTCATCCACATACAATTGTGCCATACTCGCGGTTGATTGCCTTACATTGTATGGTAAAAAGTGAGTAGACTTAGTTAATCTGTCCATAATTACCCAAATAGCGTCATATCCTTTTTGTGACATTGGGAGTCCGATAATGAAATCCATTGTAATTTCTTTCCACTTCCACTGAGGTATGGGTAGTGGATTCAGTAGTCCTGCTAGCTTCTGGTGCTCAATCTTGACCTATTGACAGACTAAACACTTATACACAATTTTAGCCACCTCTCCTCTCATATCTTTCCACCAAAACATTCTTTGAAGGTCTTTGAACATCTTGATAGTTCCTGGGTGAATGACAAATTTTGACTTATGACACTCAGTTAGAATTTCTTCCTTTAGTTCCTTATCCTTAGGTACCCAAAGTCTGCCTTGGAACCTGATAGTTTCATCATCATCAGTCTTGTAGTTTGGGTGTCCCCTCTCACATAGAGCTTTCATATCCTTGTATTCTGGGTCTTCATTCTGTGTTTGAGCAATCTTTAGCACTAGTTCAAGCTGGATGACACAGTGCATCATCAATTTTTCTTGTGTGCTTCCTTCAATTAGAATCCACTTGTACACTCTCAACAAGACATTGATCCTTCATATTTCATGCTTAGGGCATCTTCCACCGAGTTGGCCTTCCCTGGATGGTAGAGAATATCAAACTCATAATTTTTTCAGAAACTCTAGCCATCTTCTTTGTCTTATGTTGAGTTCTTTTTGGGAGAACACATACTTGAGACTCTTGTGATCAGTGTACACATCGAATTCTTCTCCATACAAATAGTGACACCATATCTTTAAGGCAAATACCACTACCGTTAGTTCCATATCATGAGTGAGGTAGTTCCTCTCATGAGGCTTGAGTTGCCTTGAACCATAAGCAACCACTCTTCCATGCTGCATCAGCACACATCCTAGCCCAGTACCACTAGCATCACTAAACATCGTGTAGCCTCCAACTCATGGGAGACTTGTTAGTACTGGTGCAGAAATCGGTCTCTTCTTCAGTTCCAGGAAGTTTTATTCACACTTCTAATTCTAATTAAACTTCTCTCCTTTCATGGTCAACTTGGTCATTGAAGAAGCAATCTTGGTGAAATCTTAGAGGAACCTTATGTAGTAGCCGGCTAATCCTAGAAAATTCTTAATTTCAGTTACAGTGTTTGGTCTTTCCTAGTTCATGACTGCTTCAACCTTTGCTGGGTCAACAGAAACGCCTTTCTTTGAAACAATGTGACCCAAAAACATCACTTTATAAAACATCTAGTAATCAATACATAACCTCAGTGATCCATCCTTCTTCTTAAAAAATAGGATAGGTGTACCCCAAGGAGACACACCTAGCCTAATAAAATCTCTATTTAGTAATTCCTGCAACTGTGCCTCAGTTCCTTCATTTCATATGGTACAATCCTGTAGGGAGGTTTGGAAATTGGTGTCGTCCCTAGCATTAGCTCAATATGCAAATCAATTTCCCTTTCTGAAGGTAATCTTGGGAGCTTATCCGGAAACACATTTAGAAAATCCTTTACCACCTCAACTTCCTATAGTGGTTTAGGTTGGAAGTCACTCTTGACCGAACCAGTATTTCCCTCTATCGTCACCGGTGTCTTAAAAGATACTACCTCATGGAGGCTACTTGTCATCTTATCATTCAGTGAACTTTCATTTGGCTTTGTGAAAATTAAATTTCACCATAATTTCCTTAGTCATTTCATAGTCTTTGGATCATGAAAGCTTGTTCAATTATTATGAGCAATTATGTATACATTTTTTTTGGGCAATCCATTTCTTATCATATGTCCATCATCCATACAATTTACAATGAGATTCACAACTCATGTTGCATATTGCCCTCATTCAATTTGACCATAGTATCATACTTAAATGCAATCATTAGCATTCTCATTGGAAGACAATTTTCTTCCATCCTTCACATAACAATAATTAACCAACATTAGATGGTTAATATAAACAGTCAAACATATGGCACAAAACATACATACTCTTTACCTTGGATGGTTGCTCATAACGGTTGTACATGGACTTAGACACTTCACAGTTCTATGACATACTTTAACATAGGTCCTAACTACGCTCTGATACCAACTGTAATGACCCAAAAATCCACCCTAAAAGTTTTTGGCAATTAGGGCAATTTTGCGTCGTTAGCCCGTTCGCCATAACATTATTGAAATAAAATGATTCATATAGTAGCAGGGAAACTAATATTCATTTTAAACAAGATAACATTATCATTCGTTTAACAAAAGACTTCAATTTAAAATATCAATAAAACTGATGTCACAGAACATAATAAAGCATTATTCATTTTCATAACTAGAACAGACTCTAGTGACTCATTACTCCATCTATTCTTATGCCATATGCAATTTTGCCGTCATGAGTTGAATCAGCCATCCATCCAAGCATATCAGTTATCTGGACGGATTCAGGGTGTAGGGTCGCCCAGTTAAAGTATGTAAAGGCCAATGCAGTAAAAATGCATCCTAAGCAGGATACTACATGACATATATGTGATAGTTTCATAAATAAAAGGAACATGCATACCATGTCATATTCATCAATTATACATGTCATCAATTCATATAATAAAGTCATCAATAATATCACTGTAATAGTCAATCATTACCAGTAAGCGTTCCAAGTGGCTAGCACTTGTCATTACCTTGCTTCAGTAATATCCTCAAAGTTGCTTCATAACCCATTGGATCCCACTTTCGTGGTCATCAGTCTTTCAGTTCAATCAGTCAGTCAGTTCAAAAATCTTTGATCTTATCAGTAATTGAAGAATCAAGTCGTTGCCCTCCAGTAGGCTAGTTAGGCCTTGAAGCCGAGGCTCCGTCACCCGAGGGTGAATGGGAATATACATACCGTGACCGGTAAGATACAGTTATTCCCTCGGGAAATGCTTACTCCAAAGTGCAGGGCACAGTAATTTCCCGAGGAAATTCTAACACAATGGAGCAGGGCTCAGTATTTCCTGTCATTAGTTTGAGGGGCGACAAGTAATAGTATTCTTCAATTGAGTTCATTATTTTCACAATCAATAAAACAGTTTACGTCACTCAATCTTCAGATTTTATCCTAGTTACGGCTGTCCATGCATTTCATGTAGCTAAGTTCATATACAATCATCAAACATCAATACATAGTATAAATACCTTAAAAATAAGTTTAAAATATCATAAGTATGTTCAATCTGCGAGGACAATATGGTCAGGTCATATTTTTATCTTTCAGCCCATATTAGAGTCATCCAGGTCGTATTAGACTCGCACGTGAAATACGGTCGGATCGTATTTTTGCCCTTCAAGTCGTATTAACTCTCTGTAGGTCATATTGGTCTCGCACTAGAAAATACGGTCAGCCCGTATTTTTACCCTGTTACCCGTATTAACAGGCTCTGCACCGTATTACACGCACGTCGTACACATTTTCCCATGAAACTTTAAGAAAATGCAGTGTAAAGTATTCTAAAGGATCTAGGTCTAATCTATACATCAATAGGCATCAAAAGCACATGAAAAACTATGCAAAAACATCAAATTATCAGATCTAGAGTCGATCATATAAACCCTAATAATTGAATCTCTTCATCAAATTCATATATGTCATAGATCCGACTCTATAAAACATATACGTGCATGGATTTAATCATTTACATGAACAAAATCCCTCAATCACAATTCAGTAAGAGAACATGTGGTTCTCTTACTCTCAATCCATTACAAAAGAAATATTGAGAGAGGAGAGAGGGGTTGGATCCCCTTTACATACCTTGATCTCTCTAGTTAATTTCTTCTTTTTCTTTCCTCTTCGTCTTCTTCCTCTTTTTCCTCCTCCTCCTTGTTCCTCAGGATCTCCTTCCTCAAATCTTAGCCGTCAAGAGTCCAAATGGAGAAAAGATGTAAATAAGAGATTCCTAGGTCTTTATATATGGAGGTTAGGGAATTCGGCCCAAAAGACACAATTACCCCCGAATAAAAATCTGGGGTGTTACAATTCTTATCAATAAACTAAACTTCACCACCTTTTTCACCTTAATCGTTCCATATAGTTTTGTTAGGTTTTCTGTTGCTTTTGCTTTTTCTCATTTTTTAAAAGACTAAGCTACCCCTCCCTCCAACAATCATTTTGAAAAAGTTACTTAGTAGATGGGAGGGGTAACTTACTCATTTTTTTCATTGGTAAGAGTAACATGCAATGGCGGAGCAAGGTGGGTGCATGTAGGTTAAGGTGGGTGCAAGTGCACCCACTAAAAATATCAATAATTAGTCTTCATTTTCACATATAATTTGTTGCGTTCTATTAGTTTCAACAAAATTTCATTATACGAAAATCATAGGATCGATCCTTGTGATGGGCAGCATTTTTTATTAACCATATTTAACTCATTTCCCTATCCATCAAGACATGCTCAGTTGGCCACCTTCCACATTTTTGTTTTTTTTTGTCATAACAAATTATTAACTATAAAAAGTTAATTATATTTGTAGTATTTAAATATTTTTGGTTAACTTTAGTATTTTCGCATTGCTATAACTTTTAGAAACCAAAGATTAACAATTCTTTTATTATTTAAATTATAATTACTTGTAATTTTAAATCACTGAAGTACAATTATTCTCCTATTTTAAATATATAATTAATCAAATAAATAATTTCATATATTTATTCTCTTATTTAATTATGTGATTTATAAAAAGATCCTCTTGTGAAAGAAAATTTATGAGTGTAAAATATCAGTTATATTTTTATTATTTATTCAACTTTTTTTTCTTTTACCATTTCTTTAACTTTTGGCAAGAAAAGGTTATTTAATTTTACTTTTTGAATTATAATTTACTCGTCATCTTGAATCACTTATAATTAATTATTCTCTTATTTCAAATATATTAATTTTCAAATAAAACATTATCCTCTTATTCAGTTATGTGACTTTATAAATTTTATGTCTACCATGTTAGTTATGAAATTTTAAATTTATGAGTGCAAAAATTTATAAAAGTGTAACATTCATCGTAGAATTTATTAAAATATTTATTTAGTAAGAAATGAAAAGCATAATGATATATGTTTTGATCATTAATTCTCTTATTTCAAATATATTAATTTTCAAATAAAACATTATCCTCTTATTCAGTTATGTGACTTTATAAATTTTATGTCTACCATGTTAGTTATGAAATTTTAAATTTATGAGTGCAAAAATTTGTAAAAGTGTAACATTCATCGTAGAATTTATTAAAATATTTATTTAGTAAGAAATGAAAAGCATAATGATATATGTTTTGATCATTATTTTAAAAAGTCAGACAATTATAATGTTTGTAACTATTATATGTATATGTCGAAATAATGTAATATTTATAATTTTAATTAGTGAAACAAATGAAATTCATTCGTGCCACGGGTAACATGTCTTCTTTTTAACGGGTCAGAGGATGTCACTCAATTTTCTATATTTCTTTTGAACGTCAAAATTGTTATAATATATAATGTTGAAGGAGTGGCAGTAGACTGTATAGTTGCATTAGAGCTTCCCCATGCTCAGAAAATCCTTGCAATGGATAACATTGCCTTCCTTATTTTAGGATGCCTCATTTAATTATTATAGCCGACGATGCTGGCAGGATTCCTGCTTGGATATTCTAACGACTACTTTTTAGCTACAAGGATCGCTAAATGTGGAGACTCCGGTTCACATCATCCAAAATAATGTCAAATGTCCATGGCACATAAAGCATTGCATTGGTGATATTGTAAACCATCAAACATTTTTTTATCACTGCAAACATCGCAAATTTAAATTTTAACATTAAAAGGAATCTTTGGTTTATAATAAAAGTGAAATCTTTCAAAATAATAATTATAGTTTTAAAAAATAGGACAAAAGCTGACTATCTATTTCATAATGGATAGCTATTAAGAAATATAACTTTTAATTTCATTAAAATCTTAAATTCCAAAAATATTATGAATAAGATATGGATTATAATATGATGTTAGTTTTATATTATTCCAAACATAGTTTTTTCAAAGTTTTAATATTAACCTAGCTTTAATATTTATCCACATGGCATGTTCAATGTTTTCCAAAAGAATTTTAATAATAATAATAATATTTTGCAGTTAATCAAGCTTTTTAAAAAGTATATATATATATATATATAAGATTTCATTAGATTTCTATATATAGGAGAGAATAATTCTATATTATGTGATACTTTCTTTACAAAGAAAAAAAATACTTAACTTGATAATTTCATAATTAGATCATTTTTAATGTATTTGAATCCTAGCGTTCTGAAAGCACTAAAAATTTAATATGAAATTATTTTAGTCATTAATGTTAAGAATGCTCACACATGAAGGAAAGTGTTAAGAATATAAAATAAATGATGTTGTTTTTCTTAACGGTTTAAGCTTTTAGAAAAATTGCTCATCATATTAAATTCAACATGATATCAGAACCAAAAATCTTAAGTTCAAATTTCGTTAAGCTCTTATTAAAAAATAATTTCTTTCATTGTTGTCATGTGTTGGACTTGGGCTACACCAAAAGTTGTGAACATCCCACACGTGAAAAAGTGTTAAGAATATAAAATAAATGATGTTGTTCTTCCTAACGACTTAAGTTTTTAGGAAAAATGATCAACATATCAAATTCAACAATTAACAATAAAATAATAGGATTTAATGTACCTCTAGGGTGCCTTTGCTTTGAAAGGATGTTCAAGACATTTTTAAAGTTTTTATCTTTTTATCAATGGTTCATATAAAAAAAAAGATTAATTTTTGTCATGTAAGTGCATTACTCATTTAAATTGTTAATAAGTAAATCATTGATTAGGAAGCACTCAGCATGAAGGTACATTAAATTAAGAAATAATAAGTTGAAAATTGAATTTAAAATTTGACTGAATCTTTTGGATCTACTTTAAATATTCAAATTCTACAATCCGTGAGATATATAAGAAAAGTGTCAAGCAAATAGTCTAATGCAGCATGACAACTTTCATTTTAAGTTAATCGAGAGAAATGTTTTGCTATATAATAAAGAGAAATGATTAAGTTAAACAAGGGGCATTAGGATAAGAGTTCAAAATTATTATTAGTTAAGAATTGAAGTTCTTTTTCATGTTAAAATGTGATCCAATGAGTGTTTTATTTCCCTATATAATAAACATCCCTCTTTGAAAATTCTCCTCCATTATTCATAAGAAAGTTTTCCTCGTCTTTTAGTGAACTTGTTTTTCCCTCCTCACTATCTGTGCACAAGTACAACCGACGTCAGGTCATTCTCACTTATAAAGACAGAGGATGTCGAAGTTGGTGCAAAAATAGAGATTCAATCGAAACCAGTGATTGAGCTAGTTTTGTTATTCAAGATTTCGAATTCAGTTTTGAATATAATTTCTGTCGATGAAATTAAAGAAAGTTTACCATCATACCCAATTCGGATTTCAAAGGAAAGAAAATTGCATCCACAATTTTAACATAGACAGTCGATACTGTATGAGGACCCATAGGAGTGTTAGTCAATCCGCGAAGCTGATGATTCGATCCAATCTAAAACAATTTGGACCGGGTCGGTTTAGTAGTCGGGTCGGACCTGATTCGACTCGATGACTCAATTATTTTATTTTTTTATTTAAACTTAAGCCTATATTTATTTAAAAAAATTAAAATTGAAATAAAATACTTTAAATGTAGAAATAATATATAAATACTTAGAAAACTTATTTATGCCTTAAAATAAATATTAAATAAATATTTTTTATATTGAATAAATATATAATAGTAAGAAAAAAATTAAAAAAAAATGAAATTGGACGGTCAACCATCCAACCTGACCCGACCTGACTAGTTAGATTTGATCGGATCGAGTCGAATTTATTCACGGGTCGAATCCAACATAAATGTCTAAAAATCTTCTATAGAGTATTAGTTGAACCCCAATCGAGTTCCATCGTACTGGGCTTGAGTTCAAAAGCAACAAGACCCGACTTCTTTTAATTTTAAAGGGATTGTTATCTGATTGATTGTTTTACAAGTAAATAACATTTTTGCCTATACTTGATGATGTGAATATTAAAAGGATACAAAGATAAATAAAAAATATAATCAGATAAAAGGTCGTAGAATGCAAGTTAACCATGACTAATGATAATCGTACTTATTATTTGTTCATGAATTAACAGCTCTGACTCGGACGGGTCGAGTCGTGCTGGGTCAGCTACCTCCACTTCTGGAGTGGCGGATACTCCTTACGTGTTTATGTGTGAAAGTTTTCGCTTGAACAAAGATGTTTTGCTTGTTCAAAAGTTAAAAGTCCTATTTATGAGTGGAAGATTAGAGATGGACTTTCGGCCGTGTCGAGCTGTGCTTGGGCGACCCGAAATTGTGTCGTGCCGGAAGGCACTTTGGCCAACCTGACACGATCTGACTCGGATGGGTCGGGTCATGCTGGGTCAGCCACCTAATTTTTTTATATGTATTAAGTTAAGAAAATAAAAAATGAGTCATAAAAATGTGCCCTGTAACAAAAATAAAAAATGATATACTATATCATATTATGATTATTAGATGTATAAAAAATATTTTTATATATAATATAGTCATAAATTTATGATATATGATTAAATGTATGTATAATATAATTATAAAACTAATGATATATGATTAAATATTTAACAATATAATAAAAAATAAAAATAAAATAAAAAATCATGCTCGTCAAATTAGGCACGGATCGCGCCATGCTCATCAAGCCCATGTCGGGACAATAACCTGTTGGACAGCCCAGCACGATTCGGACTAAGCCCAGCCGGGGTCGTCGTGCTAGGCCGAGCTAGTCCGGCCAAAATCAATGAAGGATACACCTCTACACCCAGATGGATGGCCAAATGGAGCGGACCAATCATCTTTTGGAGATCTACCTGAAGCACTTTGTTGCGGCCAATCAGGAGTATTGGACCAAGCTCTTGGACATTGCATAGTTTTCGTACAACATGCAGAAGAGAGAGGTGACACAACAAAGCACGTTCGAGATCGTCACTGGAAGCAGCCTGCAAGGCTAGCGGCCAAGTATGCGGGGAAGTGTCCGACGGCGTATCATGTGGCGTGTTACCATCACAATTCATAAAAAAGAAGGTGAGTGTGATTAAGACTACACATATTGAAGTTGCTTAGCCAATTGTAAGTAAAGTAAAAGATATAATGCAATGCGTAAAATAAGAAAAACTAACATTCATTTGTAATTGATAACTATTTTATAAGAAATAAAATAAGTAATTGTTAAAGAACTAATATTCATTTGTAATTGATATTCGTTTGTGTTTTACTAAAATTCACTTGCATTTGATGAAAAGACAATTCATTTGATAAAATCTACTTGCACTTGATAAAGATGTTTGTTACTTGCACTTATCATTTGAGAATATGTTAAGTATGATTTTTCCAATTAATATGTCATAGTATTGGCATACACGATGTTTCAATATAGTCATGCATTCATGGGTTATTTGAGTAATTCTATAAGTTATAATTCTTATTCACTAAATGTTTGGACAATTATGCTTTCATTAACATCTCATAATCTAAACGATCTAGTAATTAAATAACCATGTTCCTAGCTAGCAAGTCTTTGGCAAATCCTCTGAGTTCGTAGAGTGATTGTGTTACCGGTTCATATTTAAATAGTTCAAATGATTGATAAACATGAACATGCATCTTGTAAAGAGTGAAAGAATATTGATACCACTTTGCAAAATAAATTACTTTTCAATGTTATCGTAAATACAAAACAAAAAAAATAGAGAATTCCATAATATCAATGAATATTTAGGAAATTGAAAATGTTATTTGAGAGATTTAAGATAATTTTGTATATCAATTTCACCATTACACTCAATGTCATTATTGAACCAGTCCGATTGAAACCGATGCTTGACGTCCTCGCAGATGCCCTCGCTGCCCCTTGTGTGACCAGATCACCGCCGCATCCTGCCTGGATGCCACCTCGCAATCCCTCACCGCTATGGCCTTGCGAAGACTCGCCGCCGTCGCACGGGAAACATCGCAACCGCTCGCCGCCGCTGCCTCGCTACCCTCATCATTGTTGTGAACAGTCGCCACCGCCCGGGAACCCTCGTGACCCCTCACCGCCGCCGCCGCCTCGCGAATGCTCTCCATCGCACGGGAACCCTCACGACTGCTCACCGCTGCTGTCCCGTGATCCCTCGCCGTTGCCGCCTCGCGATCCCTCACTGCCACTCGGGACCCTCACAACCCCTCACCCCTGCTGCCTGCGATACCTCGCCACCGCCGTCTTGTGATCCCTTGCCGCCGCCGCCTCGCGAACACTCGTCGCCACCTAGGAACCCTCGCGACCCCTCGCCCCCGCCGCCTCACGATCCCTCACCGCCGCTGCCTCGCGATCCCTCACCGCCGCCGCCTCACGATCCCTCACAACCCCTCACCCTGCTTCCTGTGATACCTCGCCACTGCCGTCTTGCGATCCCTCGCCGCTGCCGCCTCGCAAACACTCGTCGTCGCCCGGGAACCCTCGTGACCCCTCCCTGCCGCCGCCGCCTCGCGAACACTCACCGTCGCTCGAGAACCCTTGCGATCCCTCGTTGCCGTTGCCTGGCAAACACTCGCTGCTGCCCAGGAACCCTCGCAACCCCTTGTTGCCGCCGCCTTGTCATCCCTCGCCCACCCCCCACCCCCCGAACACTCGCTGCCACCCGGAACCCTCACGACCCCTTGTCACCGCTGTAATACCCCAGATTTTTATCAGGGGGAAAATGTGTCTTTTTCCAAAAGACCTAACTTCCCTATATGAAGACCTAAGATTCCTTTGTTCACCTCTTTTCTCCATCTGAACTCTTGACGGCTAGGGCTTGGTGAAGGAGATCCTGAGGAACAAAGAGGAGGAGGAAGAAGAGGAAAAGGAAGGAAAAAAGGAAAATCAACTAGAGAGATCAAGGTATGTAAAGGGGATCCGACCCCTCTCTCAATGTTTCTTCTGGAATGGATTGAGAGTAAGAGAACAATGTGTTCTCTTATTGGATTGTGATTGAGGGATTTCATTCATGTAAATTATTAGATCCATACATGTATAGGTTTTTTAGAGTCAGATCGATGACATATATAGATTTTATGAAGAGATTCAATAGTTAGGGTTTATATGATCTTATTGTTCATAATTTGGAGATGGACCCTAAATCTAATAATTTGATGTTTTTGCATGATTTTTCATGTGCTTTTGATGCCCACTGATGTATAGATCAAACCTAGACCCTTTAGAATACTTTGTATTACATTTCTCAAAGTTTCATGGAAAAACGTGCATACGCGAGTGTAATATGAGCCAGAGGCTATTAATACGAGCAACAAGGTAAAAATATGGACATGCCGTATTTTTTGCTCCGAGCCTAATACGACCTGGAGGCCATCAATATGACCTGGAGGTCAAAAATACGAGCTGATCGTATTTTTATGTGCGAGTCTAATATGACCCATAAAGATTTAATACGACCTGGCGGGCAAAAATACGACCCGACCATATTTTCATGTGCGAACCTAATATGACCTGAAGGACTCTAATACGGGCTGGAAGGCAACAATACGTCCTGGTCGTATTGTTCTCGCAGATTGAGCATACTTATAATATTTTAAACTTATTTTCAAAGTATTTATACTATGTACTGATGCTTGATGATTGTATATAAACTTAGATATATGAAATGCATGGACAGTCGTAACTATGTTAAAATCTGAAGATTGAGTGACGTAAATTGTTTGATGATTGTGATGATAATGAACCCAATTGAATAATATTATTACTTGTCATCTCTCAAACTGATGACAGAAAATACTGAGCCCTGCTCCATTGTGTTAGAATTTTTTTAGGGAAATTTCTGTGCCCTGCACTTTGGAGTAAGCATTTCCTGGGGGAATAACTGTATCTTATTGGCAACGATATATATATTCACATTCACCCTCGGGTGACGGAGTCTTGGCTCCAAGGCCTAGCTAGCCTAATGGAGGGTAACGATTTGATTCTTCAATTACTAATAAGATCAAAGATTACTGAACTCACTGACTGAACTGAAAGACTGATGACCACGAAAGTGGGATCTAACGGGTTATGAAGCAACCCTAAGGATATTACTGAAGCAAGGTAATGACAAGTGCTAGTCACTTGGGATGCTTACTGATACCGACTTACTATTATTGTACTGTTATTGATGACTTTATAATATGAATTGATGACATGTATAATTGATGAATATGATATGGCATGTATATTTCTATTATTTATGAAACTGTCATATAGTATGCATAGGATGCATTTTTATTGCATTGGTCTTTACATACTCTAACTGGAAAACTCTGCACCCTAGATTCGTACAGGTAACTAATATGCTTGGATGGATGGCTGACTCAACTCATGACGGCAAAGTTGCACATGGAATAAGAATAGATGAAGTCATGAAACACTAGAGTCTGTTCTCAATATGAAATTGAATAATGACTTCTTTATGTTCTATGATATTAATTTCATTGATGTTTTAAATTGAAGTCTTCCGCTAATGAATAGTAATGTTATCTTGTTTCATATGAATATTAGTTTCCGCTGTAATTATATGAAACATTTTATTCTAATGATGTCATGGCGAATGGGCTAACATTGCCAAAATGACCTAATTGCCCATGGCATTTGGGGGTGAAATTTTGAGGTGTTACAATTGGTATCAGAGCATAGTTAGCACCTATGTTAGGTATGTCATAGAACTGTTAAGGGTCTAAGTTCATGTGCAACCGTCATGAGCAGCCATCCAAGGTAAAGAGCATGTATGTTTTATATCATATGATTAACTATTTAATGAGACTATGTAGTGTTGGTTAGTTAATGTTTATGAAGGATGGAGTCAAGAGGTCCTTCAAACACTTCAGGAGACCAAAGGGAACTGATCAAGAGCATGACCCGCATGGCTCGTGCTGTGGAGAGGAACGCAGACTCGAGGCGCTCTAACTACTCGAGTTCGAGAATTGAGAGATTTCTGAAACTGCATCCTCCTACCTTCAATGGAGAGAGAAATCCAGACAAGGCTGAGGCTTGGTTGGATGTTATCACTGAGAAGTTTCAAGCCATGCACTGCTCCGACCGACATAGGGTCAACTTGGCTACTCATCAGTTGATCGACCAGTCTCGCCATTGGTGGAAATTGATGATAAGGACTCAGTTCGACAAAGATGATGAGATCACCTAGAGGGATTTCAAAAGGGCTTTCAGGAACCACTACCTCCCTCCACATGTTAGGTGAAAAAACGAGCCAAATTCATGAACTTACAACAAGGCAGCTTGACTATAAACGAATACCTCAACAAGTTCCTCGAGCTTGAGAGGTATAGCCATCTGAAGGACGATGAAGAGCTTAGGGTGAACCACTTTATCAAAGGATTAAATTCTCGCTTGAGGATGAGTGTCAAATGTGGTGACCCCGAGACCATGGCCAAGGCAATTTCTTTAGCAACTTAAGCCTCATGAGAGGAACTACTCCACTCATGATCTATAACTGACAACAATGATATTTGCCTTAAAGATATGGCATCACTATTTGTATGGAGAAGAATTCGAAGTGTACACTGATCACAAAAGTCTCAAGTATGTGTTCTTCCAAAAAGAACTCAACATGAGACAAAGAAGATGGCTATAGTTTTTAAAAGATTATGAGTTTGATATTCTCTACCACCTAGGGAAGGCCAACTCAGTAGCAGATGCTCTAAGCAGAAGGTATGAAGGGTCAGTGGCTTGTTTGAGGGTCTACAAGTGGACTTTAATTGAAGGAAGCACTAAAGAAAAGCTGATGATGCATTGCGTCATCCAGCTTGAATTGGTGACCAAGATTGCTCAAGCACAGAAGGAGGACCCATAGTTCAAGGACATGAAAGCTCTATGTGAGAAGGGACACTCAGACTACAAGACTGATGAAGATGGAATTATCAAGTTCCAAGGCAGACTGTGGGTACCTAAGGACAAAGAACTGAAGGAAGAAATTCTGACTGAGTGTCACAAGTCAAAATTTGCCATTCACCCAGGAACTACCAAGATGTTCAAAGATCTTCAGAGAACATTTTGGTGGAAGGATATGAGAAGAGAGGTGACTGAATTTGTGTCTAAATGTTTAGTCTAGTGAAGATTGAATACCAAAAGCCACCAGGACTGCTGAATCCAATACCCATATCCCAGTGGAGGTGGGAAGAAATTACAATGGATTTCATTGTAGGACTCCTAAGGACACAAAAGAGACAAGATGCTATTTGGGTCATTGTGGACAGATTAACTAAATCTGCTCACTTTTTACCATACAATGCAAGGCAATCAGCCGCGAGTATGATGCAATTGTATGTGGATGAGATCATCCGACTACATGAGATTCTTATTTTCTATTATATCGGATAGAGACCCGAGATTCACTACAATATTCTGGAGAGGATTGCAATAGGGTTTTGGCACAAGGCTACATTACAGTACTGCCTTTCACCGTCAGAGTGATGGGCAGAGTGAAAGAAAAATCCAGACTCTGGAGGACATGTTGAGAGCATGTGCTATTAATTGGCAAGGTAGTTGGGATGATCATCTCGCCTTAGCTGAGTTTGCCTACAACAACAGCTATCATTCGTCCATAAAAATGGCACATTTGAAGCATTGTATGGAAGACCTTGTAGGTCTCTCATATGCTGGAGTGCAATTGGGGAAGGAAGACTACTAGGACCTGAAGTAGTAGAGAAGTATGTAGAAAAAGTAGATCTGATCAAGGAAAGGATGATGGCAGCTCAGTCGCCAGAAAAGTTATGCGGATAGGAAAAGAAGGGAACATATCTACCAAGTTGGGGACCATGTACTGTTGAAGGTGTCTCCCGCCAAGGGAGTTATGAGATTTAGAAAGAAAGGAAAATTGACTCCTAGGTACATTGGTCCATTTGAGATTCTAGAAAAAGTTAGAGAATGAGCATACAAATTACCATTACCTCCTTCATATGCCAGGATCCACAATGTCTTCCACGTGTCTATGTTACGCAAGTATATTTATGATAGCTTCCATGTGGTGGTGATTGAAGAATCAACCATCAAAGAAGACCTCACATATGAAGAGTACTCAATAGAGATACTTGAACATGATGAGCGTCATCTGAGGAATAGGGTAGTGAAGAAATTGTGAAGATTGCATGGAAGCACCACAATGGAGCTGAAGCAACATAGGAATTGAAAGATGACATAAAAGAACAATTTCCAAGATTATTTGTAAGCGTTCTATCTTATGTTAAAATTCGAGGACGAATTTTTTTTTAATGGAGGATGTAACACCCCAGATTTTTATCGGGGGCAAATGTGTCTTTTGGCCAAAAGACCTAACTTCCCTGTATAAAGACCTAAGATTTCTTTGTTCACCTCTTTTCTCCATCTCAACTCTTGACGGTTAGGACTTGAGGAAGGAGATCCTGAGGAACAAAGAGGAGGAGGAAGAAGAGGAAGAGGAAGGAAAAAGAGGAAAATCAACTAGAGAGATCAATGTATGTAAAGGAGATCCAACTCCTCTCTCAATGTTTTTTCTGTAATGGATTGAGAGTAAGAGAACAACGCGTTCTCTTATTGGATTGTGATTGAGGGATTTCATTCATGTAAATTATTAGATCCATACATGTATAGATTTTTTAGAGTCGGATCTATGGCATATATAGATTTTATGAAGAGAATCAATAGTTAGGGTTTATCTGATCTTGTTGTTCATGATTTGGGGATGGACCCTAGATCTAATAATTTGATGTTTTTGCATTATTTTTCATGTGCTTTTGATGCCCATTGATGTATAGATTAGACCTAGACCCTTTAGAATACTTTGTATTGCATTTCTCAAAGTTTCATGAAAAAGCGTGCATGACGCGAGTGTAATACGGGCCAGAGGCTATTAATACGGGCAATAGGGCAAAAATGCGGGCATGTCATATTTTCTGCTCCGAGTCTAATACAACCTGCAGGCCATCAATACGATCTGGAGGTCAAAAATATGGGCTGACCATATTTTTATGTGTGAGCTTAATACGACCCACAAGGAGTTAATACAATTTGAAGGGCAAAAATACGACCCGACCGTAATTTCATGTGAGAGCCTAATACGACCTGGAGGACTCTAATATGGGCTGGAAGGTAACAATACAACCTGGCCATATTGTTCTCGCAGATTGAGCATACTTATAATATTTTAAACTTATTTTCAAAGTATTTATACTATGAACTGATGCTTGATGATTATATATAAACTTAGATATACAAAATGCATGGACAGACGTAACTAGGTTACAATTTGAAGATTGAGCGACGTAAATTGTTTGATGATTGTGATGATAATGAACCCAATTGAAGAAACCCATCAAACTGATGACAGGAAATACTGAGCCCTGCTCCATTGTGTTAGAATTTCTCTACAAAAATTACTGTGCCCTGCACTTTAGAGTAAGCATTTTCTGGGGGAATAACTGTATCTTATCGGCAACGGTATGTATATTTCCATTCATCCTTGGGTGACGGAGCCTCGGTTCCAAGGCCTAGCTAGCCTACTGGAGGAAAATGACTTGATTCTTCAATTACTGATAAAATCAAAGATCACTGAACTCACTGACTGAACTGAAAGACTGATGACCACGAAAGTGGGATCCAACGGATTATGAAAATTGATGAATATGACATGGCATGCATGTTTCTATTATTTATGAAACTGTCATATATATGTCATGTAGTATGCATAGGATGCATTTTTACTGCATTGGCCTTTACATACTCTAATTGGGAAACGTTGCACCATAAATCTATGTAGATAACTGATATGCTTGGATGAATGGCTGACTCAACTCATGACAGCAAAATTCACATGACATAAGAATAGATGAAGTCATGAAACACTAGAGTCTGTTCTCAATATGAAATTGAATAATGACTTCTTTATGTTCTATGATATTAATTTCATTGATGTTTTAAATTATAGTCTTCCGCTAACGAATAGTAATGTTATATTATTTCATATGAATATTAGTTTCTGCTGCAATTATATGAATCATTTTATTCTAATGATGTCATGGCGAACGGGCTAACACTGCCGAAATGACTTAATTTTTCATGGCATTTGGGGATGAAATTTCGGGGTGTGACAACCGCCTTTCGATCCCAATAGAGGTATCAACTAAGAGTTCCATTAATCTTTTTTTGTCTAATTTTGTCTATATTTGTGTAATCAACAGAGGCATTTCGTGTGTAGTTTGTTCCTGCATGTTGCAATCTGAAATTGTAACATGTGTTAGTTTTTGTATGTTGCAATTTCGAGTTGTAACATTATTACAAATTTGTTGTAATTTCGAGTTGTAACATTTACATCAATTGTAACTTAATTGTAATATGATGTACGATATGATTAGCAAGGATGTTTATGTTACAAAATTTTTTTGTTACAAGGTTTTATTTGCATGTATGGTCGATCTCCTTTGTCATGGCGGTTCACTTGTAGCACATTCAATAGTCTAATGCTTGTAGAATTCACAAGAATCTCGAGTTTGACGAGTTTGCAGCTCAAAAACTTGTTGAGTTGCACTCTAGAGTGCCGGAGCTTATGTACTTCATGAACAAGTGAGATGATGTTTCAAGAGTTAGGAAATGCATGAAGGCAAATGAGATTGCCAAAATTTTAGTTTACCACCATTCATGAGTTTAGCTCTGGAGATAGAATTCACCCACGAGCGTAAGAATCTTTTTGGCATCAAAGCATTGGAGCTTTCCAAAGTGGCCTCAAAGTTACATATGAGCCATGCGCAAAAGAGTTTTAAATTTTTGATAATTTAGTTATCACTAATTGGACCAATTTAATCCATAAGTTATAATTTGGATTACAAATTTTATGACTATTACGAGATTAACTAGTGCCCGATGGTAGCGACAACAAATGGTGGCGATGAGGGGTCGCGGAGCGGCAGTGAGCGATTGCGAGGCGACCGCGGCGAGGGGTTGCGAGGGTTCCCAGCGATGGTGAGGGGTCGCAAGGCAGTGGCGACGAGGGATTGTGAGGCGACGACAGCGAGCGATCGCGAGGGTTCCTGTGCGGCAGCGAGTGTTCGCGAGGCGGGGGCAACAAGGGATCACGAGGCGACGGCGGTGGCGAGGAGTTGCAATGGTTCATGGGCGGCGACAAGTGTTCGCGAGGTGATGACGACGAGGGGAAGTGAGGCGATGGCGACGAGTGGTCGTGAGGGTTCCCGTGTGGCGACGAGTGTTCGCGAGGCGGCGACGGCGAGGAATCGTGAGGTGGCATCTAGGCGGGATGCGACGGCGACCACGATGGTAGATTCGGAGGTGATCTGGTCGTGCAAGGGCAGCGATGGCGTTGGCGAGAAGGTCGAACATCAACGAGAGAGCAGGCATCGAGCAAGATCGGAGCGGATCGGAGTGAAGGTCGAGCTTCGGCGAGGGAGCGGGCGTACGGCAAGAGCACCGACGAGGGAGAGGAGAGTGGGCAACGGCAGGCGAGAGGAAAAGTGAGCGTGCACGCGTTAGGGTTCAGAGTATAAGAATGGGAAAAAACGTGTCGTATATGAGCCGTCAATCGTGAATCAAATGAGTGTAAACATGCGCACGATCTCAACCTTGATGATTGATTTGACGCTCAAAATTTTGGGAGCAAGGTTAAAAAGGAAAATGATAAAAGAAAAAAGTTTGCAAAAAAATAGAAAAATGTCAAGTCCCAAAAAAAGTGAAAAAATGTGTTGGAAGCAAATCGCAAGGAGGTGTTTGGGACCGAATGAAACTAGGGGCTTGGTTGTAATTGCCAAATGCCCCGAGTTGAAATTAAACCATCATAATTAGATTGGAACCAAGAGTTATTTTTTCCATATTTTTTTATTTGATGTTTTTAACTTTTTTTTCTTTTACCATTTTCTTTTTTAACCTTTCTTATATAAAATAATGTATTTATTAGATACAATTTTTTTTGTAAATGATTCATAAATAGTATTTATTACTTATCATTTCATTAAAAAAACTAATACTTTATTAAATATAATTTATTAAAATAATAAATTATTAATTTTAAATTTTAAATTTTTAACAATTAATTTATACTTTTATTTTATTAATTAACAAAATTTTTTGATAATTTCAATACTTATTGTTTCTTCAAACACCCACTAAAATTAATCTATCACATTGACTTTTTGTTAATTATTGACAAGTATATGTTAATACATATTTAATTCAATAATATTTATATTATTTATTTATCATCCGTTTCGTCCCTCCGTGCCAACAGCCGCGAACTGAGTGAAAAATCTTTCCAAGCCAATCTTCTCTCATATCTGATAATTTCTTCGATCTACAATTACAGAGGATGCCCGTTCAACTTAAATATGTGAATGCATTGATCCAAAAATTAATCTACTTGCTAATGTGGGAGGCACAAATGCCATATTAAACTTAACATTTCCTTTGACTCCAACTTAAAGGCACATTAACTGATGTATTCAAGGATGGACCCAACAATTTATCATAGTGATTATAAACACCATAAAGTTGTGTCCTTGTACTAATATTTTTTACCATCCCCACACACTAAATTCAAACGCTAGATCATGTACTTATATCAAGTGATGCACACAAAAGACAGCCTAATTGCAACATACACGAGCTACTCGATCAAAATTAAACACCATGCAAAAGCACCTATGTCAAATTGAGAATGTCAATCCACACGCACACTGTGGTCAATAAAGGAGTAGAGCCAACCTTTTTGGTCTATGAATCAAGTAGTGACTCAACCTTTATTTTCTCTGGTTTCAGTAAATTCCGTCGAACTGACAGTCTAAGTAACAAAACAACAACAACAACAAAGCCTTATCCCACTAGGTGGGGTCGGCTATCTAAGTAACAAAACATAGTAAAAAAACACAGCACTCTTCTTTGGTTAACATTACAGCAGTCGGCCTTGGGCTAAAATGTTCAATGTGTCATATGAATTAACAAAAAAAGATCCTTAATTTAGAGAAACCATTTCCAAAAACTAACGAATTCTACAGCCACAGGCCTTCACTGAGAGAAGATTACTTGAACATTTCTTCTAAATGTTTGTTTCATCAGAGGCTGCCAATGCAGAAAGGAAAACATAGGAACAAATAAAACAAGCACAGGCAGCAAGGTCATAGTGTAAAGTAAAATGTAAATAGGATATGCCTGAGGAGTGCTTTTCTTTTAGAAGACAAAGGATGGACACTATATATATAATGTGTGTATATATAAGCAAACTATGATTTTTATTTCATCAGAGTGCTATTTTTCCACACACACACACATATATATATACACAAATAATAGTTATATATATCACATACACTGATACTAACATCACCCTAATATTAGCAACACAGAGATCAGGCAGTTGAAATCCAAGACTAACACCATTTGGAAAACATATACCACACTTATGTGCTGAAAATGGAAGGTCGTCTCCCTTTGGAAGCATATGCATGAAGGTGTATTGTGCAAAGTACATGTTGATGAAACTTGCCAACTGTCCATTCATCCTGTTAAGATCCCTCATCTTATAGAACGAGTATCAGAACACTGTTATGACCACGTATAGGGAACTTTAACAGGAGACAACTCAGACACCTTTTTATACCTACCAAACAAGACAAAGTTCATCCAAAGGCTAATATGTGAATTTAAAGCAGAGGACACAGCACTAAATGGTTACCAATTCTACCAGAAGAGAACTCATCATCAACTGGGTGAGGATTTCAGGTCCTCCAGCGTGGCCTTCACTTGGTCCCTCACGAACTCGATCCGCTTCAAGTACACCTCCAGCTCGAGTATCTGCTGCGCCCTCCACTTCTCATCCATGGCCGTCCCGGTGGCCGGCATGGGAAAACTTCCGAGGCCCAACGGCAGCACGTTCATTATCCCGGCAGCCGCGGCGCCACCTCCGATTCCAGGATTTGTGATGGCAGAATTGATCAGCTCTTTGAACAATGGTGACAGGAAGCTCTTCATAGTCTCCTCCACAATGCTCGGCAATCCGGCGACCGCCTCCAGGGGCGTGCAAATCGGTGGTCCTGAATTATCAGCTGCTGTGGGGGTTGTTTCTGGTGCTATGGCGGCTGCTGCAGCAGAGGCAGGAGGTTGGGGAGGAGGAAGTGCGAGAGGGACGGCCTCAACGATGTGTCTTCGCTTCGACCGCCGTCGAGACCTGGAGAACCCCCTGTCGCAGCTCAAGGGCCCCTCGTTGACCGGGACGGTGAAGATCTCGCTGGAGTTGGCCGTCGCGCCGGCGTGGATGTCGTCGTCGTCGCTGTCGTGGGAGCGCTTGACGCTGGCGCTCCAGATGTTGCGGGCGATGTCGAAGATGGCCTTCTCGTGGGTGCTCCTGAAGGCGAAGCCGTCCCCCGCCGCGTTCATCCGGCCGACGCAGTTCCGGTACTTCTTCTTCAGGCGCCGGAGCTTCTCGATCAGCTGGTTCTTGCTGAACTCCAGCTGCAGCTGCTTCTTGATGTCCTCATAGAAGGGCCCCGTGTCGTACTGGTGGGAGGCGAACGTCGTACCCCGCCGCTTCGTGAACTCCAGGAACCCTTGCAGGATCTTGATCTCGTCGTCGTCAGTCCACAGCCGCTGGAACAGCCGCCGGGACTCGTCGTAGCCCAGCGTCAGCGGCCGCCGATCCTCCGCAACTGCAGGGACGATTGAGCCGTCGACGGCCTCGTTGACCACTGCGGCAGGGGTGGCGGAGCCGTTGCCGTTCAGGGGGACAACGGAGTGCGGTGGACCTGAGACGGGTTCTGGGTTCGAGACGGCAGCGTCGACACCGGACGAGGGACTCGTGAGCGGCGGAGGCGAAGGATCGGCGACCGCCGGCTGGGACGGCGGTGGAGCGGTCCCCTGCGCGGCGACAGTGTCTTCAGCGGAGTCGTCGTCGGAGGTGTCCTCGGAGTCAACGCCGTCCGAGTCGTCGAAGGCCGCGCGCTCTTGAGCGGCGGCTGCTGCTTCTTCCGCGGCGGTCGGCATCGTCAGGGCTCGAGTGGTCCGATCCGAATTGGGTGCAGGGTTTGGGTTCGGATCTTGAATTTGGGAGTTCGAAATTTAATGTTAGGGTTTGGTCTGGTGACAAACTTGGACGGTTGAGATCGAATCGTAACCGTTCGATCTTATTTTGACGGTTAAGAAGAGAGGAATGTAGCGGTTTGGATTTTTCCCGTGGGCTACGAGAAAAAAAAAATCTTAAAAGGACCCACTTTTGTCTACAGCGGCCACGATCAAATCCAATGAAAGATTACGTTAATCCAACGGATAAGGTTTGGGCGCACTTGGATGTGGGGCCCGCGATTTGCAGGTAACTCGTTGGATTCCCTGACGAAAGAAGTCGATCTAAAGAGGCCAACCAATAAGAACCACGTGGATGTTGTTGGGCTGTGGAAGTTTTCCGTTATATATATTATTTATTTATTAATTAATTATTATTCCCGTTTCGTCAAAACTTTGCAAATTTTCTTTTATGTTATTTTGATGCATGCTTATCCTGCTTTGGTACTATATAAACATTATAAAATGTATGATTTAAGATGAAAAGTGATTTGTTATTTTTTATGTTAAAATTTTCGTGTTTTTATAATGCATTGACAATGCAACTTGGAGAGTTAATTAAAAAGCGTCCAGCCGTCCAAAAGTACCGAGTCATGAATAACGATATCAATTGTTCCAGTTTCCGACCTACCAGCAGAAACAAAAGCTGCTCACATCATTCTTATTATAGAAATTGGATCAATAATTATCCTTATGTGCATTTAATAAAATAATAAAATGAGAAAATGGTAAACAATGATGTCAGAAGCAATGTTATTAGGATCGGAACGAACAATGATCCGGACAAATGTCCATTCCAAATCGAATCGATTGAATCGGTCGGTCGGATCGAATAATAATAAAATATTATATTTAATATGATATACTAAATTAAGTTATTATATTTTAATTATATATCTATGTCAAAATATAATTATAAAAAAATAATAATAATAAATTTTAAATTTAAGATTTGATGTTAAAATTATTAAACACTTAATAAATGAAAATCTTATTGATTTGATTATATATATAAATTTTCTATTCTTTCAAATTTTAATTTTATATCTTTGTTTTTTTATGTTTGAAGCAACAAATAAGTAATTTTTTTTCAAAATATTATGGAAAGATTATATATTCTATAAATTAATATATAGTGGTTCATTAAATTTCAACTTATTACATATTAAATTAAAGAAATTTTAAATTTGTGTATGTATATTAGTATATATATATATATAATGAGTTCAATTTTCTTGTTCCCTACTTCATCTTGTTTTTCCTATATTTCAGCATCAAATTTTCATCTAACGGCTCAAATAGTTTATCACAATTGGATGAAGATCTGATGGTGTAAAAGATAAAAAACAAGATAAGGTAGGCAACACCTTAATTTTATTCATATATAATACTATACTATACTATGAATGTTATAGTTTTGTTGTATATTATACATATAACAAAGAAGTTTGCACCATTCATCCCTAACTAAGTTATATAATATAATAACTATTATATATAATATAATAAATTTATAATTAACTTATATTATAATATAAATTTATGATATTAAAAAACGAATAAAATTATAATCTATAAGTTAAAGTTCAAAGTTTAAGAAATTCTAAACTAAATTAAGGAAAAAAAAATAAGTAAAGTGTACAAACTACAAACATAGCACCACATTGATAATAATAATAATATGAGAGTAAATGGACAACTATAAATAAATAAAAGAAGAGAATAATGGACCAATGTTATTTTTTATAGAGATAGTTCAATTTGAATATTTTTGTACAATCAATATGTAACTAACAATTCAAAATCATTAGATCATGATTACATAGTTGAGATTCAACATCTATTGAATTTTTTGTTCAGTTATTAAATTTAATCTCAATTATGTAATCATCATTCAATGATTCAAATTCATTGAATGCATATTAATTGTACAACATTTAATTACATATTACTTAAATCCTTATAATAATAAACATTATAAAATTATATTTTAGCAACAAAATAAAAAAATGGTTGGCTTAAAAATTATGGTTCAACTTGATTTTTCTCCGTTTTGATCGGTTTAATCTGTTTCAATTATGGTTTTGACTTTGGACCTTACAATATAACATTGGTAAGAACTTTAAATAAAGTGATAGGTTAAGACGGTTTGAAGACTCTCATTTATATAAGTTATAATTTTAAGATATAAATGTTAGCATAATTTAAGAGTCATTCTTTTGATGCTTCATGGACTCCTAACAATTATGGTGAACCGATGAGTAATTTAATAAATTATTTATCGAACCACCTAATGAATGTTCAACTACTGTTTGGCTAAAAAATATTTTAACTCATGAATTTTAAAATTTTAAAATATAGAACTTTTCAAAAAATGACACATCACAGGAAAAAGAGTTATGAAAATGTTCATCCAAAGATGTTTGGAAGCAAAAACATTATCACGATAAAAATTGAAAAATAAAATAAAGTGTCTTTCTTTTATTTCTGCTGGGCACATCACTGCAAAATGGAAAAAAATTCGGAGCTACCACCTTTTATTTATTTTTTTAACTTGTAGTATTGAATCGCATGAAATTGATATCCAAACAATACTTTATATTATTTTTTAACTACGATGGACCTGTTAGTGGCAGATCGAGCATGCCCATCGCTATTTATAAAAATAATAATCTGTTATTTTAATATTTTTTTAAAAAAATTGGTATTACTTTTCATATATTTAGTATTATATTTTTACATAAAGATGGCGTGAATCCTACATCGCACGCACAAAATGTAACGATATAATGTTATATTATAGTATCAATACACATAAGCCCTTGAAATATAACTTTTTCTCCGTCTAATCTAAATTATAAAATTACAAATTTTAGTCTCCAAATTTATTTTAATTATGCATTGCGTCAAATTTAAACTAAATTATATTACATTTAATTGTGAAATATCATGTTTATCCTTAATTTTATATAAATTTATTTATGCAATTCAATATTTTTTATTTTTACATTTTTCATATTAAATAGTAAGGGACAAAAATATCATTACAAAGTTATTAAAAAATAACTTAACAAAATTTGGAATAAAGTTAATCAAGGATTTTAAGTGTCAAATTTAGACAAGTTTGCAAATTTAAATTTATAATTTAGGTTATAAAGAAAATAACCATATTTTTAAATTAGTGCAAGTCAGAAGTAGCCTATTGGTTAGATTTATTTTCTGTGACCATGTACATTTGGTTGGATGTGAAAATCATTTTAAAAGAAATGGCAAAACAGCGGGATTGTGTGGGATGGTTCGATTTTTAACGTCATCATTTTAATCATGATTTATTTATATCACTTTGGTTTCAACATCGCATTAGTTAAGTGCTAGTAGACCTGAATATCGAAGGTTTCGATAAAAAAAAAGTTTTAATAAAATCAATAAAAAAATAAATATAATTAGGTTTAATTTTTTTTTGTATGGAATTAAATGACAACGTGATCTTAATTTAAAAGAGGACATACAACTGGGATCAATTTATTTCTCCAACATATTTGAAGCTGAGAATGGTATATTACATTAATGTGAAAGAGCTTGGTTGGCTACAAATATAAATTTAATATTCCAGTGGATTTACGTAAATTACATGAGTGTACAATATTTGTTTTTTTATTATTTGTTTATAATTCATGATTAAATGACTTATATATTTTTAGATGAAATAATATATTTTTATTGGAGTAGTTTTAATAAATAAATTATAACCGTCGACTTAATCATATTGATTTGATCAGGAATATCGAATAATTTGATAATTTTAATGTTAATCACTATTACTATTTAATATATATTTTAAATTATTATATAATTATTTATTAATCTAATAAGTAAAATTAATTTTCTACACCAGTTCTAAGTATACATTTTCCTCTAATATAATACTCCAGACATGAGTGTCAATAGAGTGGATTTAACAAAGATTATAGGGCTAGATCTCTCTTACATAATCCTCCTCCACATCGTCACAATATTATCAAACAAAAAGATTCACATATTAAATTATCAATACTATGCTTTATCCTATTTGCTATACACAAGTATTCTACCATCAATTTACTATTAAAAAAGTATTATCAAATAATATACATATTTAACTAAATTACCTTTCAATTAATAATGCTAACTAAAAATTTTAAACTGGAGTCTTTAATTTATAAAATTGATGTATTAGGTAAATATATTTATAAACAATATTTTTCTAAAATAAAAATGATGATAAAAATATGATATTCATATTAATTGTTCTAACACTTATTATAATCAATAATCACTAATTCATTATGTAAATAAATTTTTTTGGTATTATTATTATGCAATTTATAATTTTTTATATTTTATTTATAAAGATTCATAGTGGCAAATATGAAAATAAAAAATAAATCAGATTGAAATTTACTTTCTGCTTTAATCGTCCCAAAACCCAAAAATAAAAAAAACTCCCATCGTTCCGTGGCGCTTCTAAACCCGGCGAGCCAGCGAGCGAGCGAGCCAGAGAGAGAGAGAGAGAGAGGAGGCAATGGCGCTCCGCAAGCCGCTGGGTTGGTCGGAAGGGGAGTTGATGCGGTCGGACTGCACTCCATGCACCCGCCTCATGCGCCACACCGCCGGAATCTTCAGCGTCGGCGGTGCCCTCGCCTTCTGGGTCCTCTGCCGCCTCCATTACGGTACTGCCGCAGCAGCTCCCCTATACCCTCCTCCCTTCTCTTTTCATCTCTTCTATCTAGTACTAGAACTAGTTTCTCTCATCTCTGTATTGGAGTAAAGAGATCGCTTCAATTCCGTCACTGGCTTCTATTCTCGTTTTTCCTTGCATTCGCACCAGATGTTTGTGGTTTTGTTCCAAAGGGAACAGCTTTTTCTTTTTTTAATCGAGTCACTAGTGGAACGAACGTAAGATAAAAAATGTGATGCATTTTCATTAGCACATCTGTCAACAAGTGTTCCGTGGATCTTGCTGCACAAGAACCTTTGCATGTCACTCGCAAACAAGAATACTGTAGTATTCGAGTTTGCTTGTTAATTTGCGATCTGCAGAGTGGAATATTATGTCAAATATACTCATATATCTTATGTTCTATAACAGTAATTTTTGTTTCGTTCTCTTGGTGAAAAAATTGGATAGTTAACGAATTTAAAAATTTTGCTCAATTCAGACTATGCAATTTGGACATGATGCATTGACATTTATTTGCTTTAACGGGAAATCCTCTGCATGCAAATTAGGTTGAACCCTTTGCTTGCATTTGATCTTCCATAAACTTCACATAATCATGTATGTTGATGTGATGCAGTATGCACTTACCGGAGAACATGTATTTTGTCTATTGAGAATCTGCAAATTAGATAAGGAAAAAAGGAGCTAATTATATTACAACTTATCTTGACAATCTGCAAATTAGATAAGGAAAAAAGGAGCTAATTATATTACAACTTATCTTGACATGATCACTTTCTTTTCCATGTATTGTATCAAAGGAATACTTCTTCGTAAATATACAGCACAAAGAAATGTATTTACATATGTTACACATCTAAGTATCTAAGTTGATGGCTTAAACAGTTTTGGCTATGAATGGCCTAACATAGTTATTTGTAGAAGACTAACTATATGATGATTACTCACATCCGGAGATCAAAGAATTGTGCTAAGATGAGTATGCTTTATTCAATCAGATGAAGAATATCTGAAGATCTGATTGATTCTTCCATACTTTTTCCTTTTTTGAGGGGGATTCTTCCATACTTATCTTTGCCTTGTTCTTGTAATGAAATTTCACAATTTTACATGCAAAATGAACCTTTAGAGAATCATGTTACATGTGTTTGCTACCAAGATTGTGTTTTAGAAGTTATTACAAACATTTTGTGGTTTAATTATTGAGAAATATCTAGTGCAAGGATTTTGTAGAATGGTTTAACAGAAAATACTGAAAAAAATAAGACAAACATAATGTTCATTTTGATTGCATTTCAGAATATATATATATATATATATATATATTATATAATGGTGAAAGCTGATTACCTTTTGCCATAGGGATTTCTTGGTTGACATTTGGTTAGAAGACTATCACCATAATTATGATTTCCTATGGTCCCCAAAAATGTTTGGCTTAATTGTCTGTCAGCAATATTTTTTTGTGCTTTATCTATCTATTGTAAAGAATATGCAAATTGTGTGCTACATTGACCGGCTATATTGTGTATTGAGACTGAATATCATGGTTATGTTGTTGGATTAACAACTATGTTGTAAAGTGCCAAATTGTCAGCGAGGTTTTCAATAACTCTTGGTTCTCAAGAACTAATGCAAATACGATGCATGTAAGATGAGCAATGGACTTTATTGCAGTTGCGTTTGACTTACTTTCGGATTGCTGCATGGACTTCTTTTTTTTTAATTAATGAATTTATGCGCTGAGAGCTGATATGTTGATATTGTTGTGGTGCTATTGCAGGTCCGAGAATAACTAATCCGAGAAGTCTAAGATGGGCTGCATGTGGAGCAGTAACAGTGAGCTCGACATCAGCTCTGTTGGTCCGTCTCTTTAGCCCAGAATGTGAACCACAAAATATAGCTGCTTTCGACCAGCCAAAATGAACAATGAATTCCCCAGTAGCTCACCTAGTTACTTGTATCCAATTCATGAATAGTTTTTTCCCATGCCCCAAAACATGGCAGATAAATGCTACGACTGTGTACAAAACTTCTCCCAGGGTTTGTGATAATGTGATCAATGTTTCTTTAATGATTTCGTGCAGAATTTTATTACAGCTTAATACTTTTCTCTTTCTTTTATAAGATTGGTAAAGCCAGTAAGCTGTAATATCTTAGGAGAAAAGGCGTTTCCCCTGAGGTAATTAAGTTGACTTGTGTGAATAAGTGATCCAATCAGTGACAACAAAAACGTTCGACCTCTTCTACAAGCTTAATATGCAGTCAGAATTTCGAGAGTCTACTACATAAACAACAATTAAGCATCATGAAATCAACTTATGAACAGGAGTACATTTCACAACCTATAAATATACATATCATGCAGAAGCCCAAACGAATCAGCGTTAACCTTTGAGATTTTTTCAGGTTTAAATTTCGCATGCTAATTTTCCATTCTACCCTTTCCAGATATGCAACATAAAATATCCAGAAGTAAGATTCTCCTGGTCTTTTCTGTCATCTCAATCAAAAAGACCTCCTCGTATTTCCATAACGTAGAGGCCTCTCACCTTCGCACCTTAAACATTTAAACACACAGCTCAGGCTGCTCAAATCTGTATATATATAATCTTCCATGCATCAGAAGAAGCAAAGCGCTCACACGACCATAAGCCACCAGTTCTTCGCAAGCCGATCTCCACGTGCCTTCTGCTAGTATTCTCCAATGGCGCCCCTTCACAAACTCCGCTTCTCCTTCGTCCTGCTGCTCGCGCTCTTGACATCGACGATGGCCATGGCGTCGAGGGGCGCCGTTGGGTCACGGCCGCGGGTGCAGCACATCGCGTCGAGGTTGCAGGCCGAGGGCATGAAGAAATGCTGGGACTCGCTGATGGAGTTGCGTTCCTGCACGGGGGAGGTCATCCTCTTCTTCCTCAACGGCGAGACGTACCTGGGACCGAGCTGCTGCCGCGCCATCCGCGTCATCGAGCACAGCTGCTGGGCCGCCGACGCCATGCTCGCGGCCCTCGGCTTCACCGCGCAGGAGGGCGACGTGCTCCGGGACTACTGCGACGCCTCCAACGGCCCCACTGCCCCTCGCGCCCTCGCTCCCAGTCCGGTGGCATGAGAGGCCGCGCTCAAAGTTGGCGCCCTTCGCCATGAGTGAATAATAAACTAGAGTCTGGTCAAGTTGTCTTTGCAAACGTCGAGTCTGTGATGCTTCTGGCGATCACTTGTGTTGTGTTCGCTTGGAGCTCTGTGTCAGTTTATTTGGAAACTTCTAGCAGTCGATCCATATAAATGTTTTTGGTTCTGCAATTGCATGATTTGGAATTTTAAACTACGCCATGTTCTCTCGTGTTTTGGGTGCCATGGTGATTCCAACTGCATTAGTGTGCTTAAGTATCCATGTTGATGGTTTTTAGCATAATAAAGGTTGAAGATTGCAGTAGTAATGTTTCAGAGTTAAACTTTTAAAAATTCATATTCTCTTGGTTCTGGTTATTAGCATTTGCTCAAGATTCCAATTATATCCCTTGCTCTGGAGCTGGAAGGTATCAATTACACTTCAGGATCAAACTTAAATTAGAAAGTCGTAATTGCAAGAATCACTTGTTAGAACATCAAGCAACAAAAAAGGAAAAACATGAACAAAATACATGAATATGAATCTTCATTTCATATATAGGAATGTACAAACACAAACTATATGGGGGTTGTTCATACTTGGAACACTTAAATGCATCTTGCGCATTGCCCCCGACTTTACCATTTTTAACTCAATCCGATAGTTCGAACCTATGATGCCAATACTTAAACTATCTACAAACAAGTTGACCTTAATCTTAAGCGGCCATGAGACCTCCTACACCTTGCTTCTTTTCTCCAAAGAAGTTGGCCACTATTGTGCCCACATCCTCTATGCCCACGCCAACACACAAGTTATTCTTGGCGACCTCATTCTTATCGTATTGAGCTGATACTCGAACATTGGGTGCTTGTTTACACTTGCCCATGCATTTGCAGCCGACAACAGCTCCTTCGGCGCCGAGCCTTCTTTCAAACTCCGCCATCAACTCTAATGCACCAGACCTCTTGCACTTACCTCCCATGCAAACCTCAACCTTATCCATGGGAACTGAAGCTACAGAAGCAATGCTACTAGCAGAAGTATCAGCTCTCCGGCACTCAAGCTTTGCAATCGATGGCCCAACCCCAGAATTGCAGACGAGTTCTTTTGCTGGCAATGAAAGTTTCTCACATGTGGCTTCAGGAACAGTGACAACAGCAGTAGCACCAGTGCTGAATGATTCATCTCCATTAATTCCGTTGATCTTTTCCATGGGTTTTTTCTAGTAGTAAAGAATTGTTTCTGCAGCAACTATCAGATGAAACTTGGATATCTTTGAGCTGCATGATCATTGTGCTGCTTCCTTGCTGTCTTTCCTCAGTCGGAGATCGATCCCCTCCATTGCAAACAGGTTCCACCGATGGCAATGAAAAGTTCCCGAATTTTGCATCAGGAACAGCAAGAGTTCCGAGATTTCTAATGTTGATAACTTCGTCACACTCACTATCGCTGGATTCTGAGGAGGAGCTCGACGATTTATCCCCAGCATTGCAGGTCTTCATCTTAGCTACTTTCTTTGCAGCCTTGGCTTCTCGTTTCCTTCTCCTCGTCTCCATCTCTTGGATTCTGAGTTGCTCCAATTGTGCCAGCAATATCTGCGCAGCTTCCTGTAGACATACACAAGTTTGAACAACTCTAATCTCAAATTGTCTAAAAAGAATTAGGATTGTTCCCAACAATCAAGTCATCAAGGAATTTGCTACTGGCAGAAACAATTAAACAGGGGCAACAATCACCTAATTCTCCCAAAATATCAACTTTAAACAATCAAATAATTACCAGAAGCATCACAGTTGCTGTCTTATATTCCAAAACAAAAAAGGAAGACAATAAAGAGAGTACTTACAGATATCGAATTGCCCTTGACCTCGCCGGCCAAATCAACCGACGGCTCCATGGCGCACAACGCCGAGAGGTCCCTCGATAGCCCCTTGACCAACTTCTTCCTCTTCACCTCCTCATCCTTCTTCTTGCCGCACCTCGCCGGAGCCACGTAGTAGCTGAGGTGGCCCTCGTCGCAGAACCCTCCGCCGCCGGCAGCAACGGAGATCGTCCGCCTCGTGGCCCCCTTCATCCTCCCCGAACCAGCGAAGACAGAGGAGGACGCGGCCAAGCCGCGGCAGACCACAGACCGCCGGAGCACCGCGCCGGAGACCTCCATCGCCTCGGTTCTTGGAAGGGAAAAGTACCTTGTTTTTTTTTTGTTCTTTCTTACTGTTCTCGCACGCTTTCTATTCTTTGCGCTTTCGTGCACGGGTCTTATGCAACCAGCGGGAAGCCCGAGCCACGTGGATGGTGATTATTTATTAAACGGACCTTGTCTGACACGTGGAACGATCCTACAGTTTCAGGCACGTTGCACGTGGCGGGAAGCGCTCTTGCACGCCCCGGCAACGTTGGAGCACGCGAAGAGAATTTATGACATCCGTCGGATTAGATCGCGTTAGATCGGACGGACCAATGGTATTCCGATGTGGAATAAGTTTTATATTTCACCAGCTGACATGGACGCTACAGTCGCTCGTTGACGATATTACCCTTGACCGTTGGTACGGCAATTATGCCGATGGACTGCTGAGTTTGTTATATTTTCAATTATGTTTTTTTAATCTCAACAGTAACTTTTTAAATGTTTTCTCATACATTTAGGATAAATTTTGTGAAAGAAAAATATTTACATTTGTCGCAAATATTTTATTTTATCTGAAAAATCATGTTTAAATTGGTTAAATGAGTTTTTTGTTAGTAAAAATAATAAATACTGTCAACAATTGGTACAACAAGGAAATGACAACTTTTCAATTTTTTTATGTTGTAAATCAACAATTGGAACAATAAGGAAATATTCATATTAATATTAATATTTTTGTGTTGTAAATAAACCAAAAAATATGCTATATGCAATAAAAGATAGTAATATTTTAGATTTTTCGCCATATCTTAAAATTATTGCATTCAAGAACAATCGTTAACATTTTATGATTTTCTTAACAAAATTATATCGGAGGTGAGATTTAAATTTACAAGTTCATGATTTTTGTGGAGATTGGATTTGTAAAAGAGTTTTAAAATAACAATTTTTTTAACTAAATATGCAACAAACGTGAAAGTTCACGTATCAGCATAAAAAATGATAGAAAAAGATACATTTACCCACATTGAACACAAGATTCGCATTTGATAATAAATAGCTGATATATGCACTAAAATTGACTCATGTAATATTACAATACAAACAGATATCATTAGATTACATTGATATGGCCATAGACAAGGACAAAATTTAGTTTACGAAAAAAAGAAAAGAAAAAAGAGGAAGATGAGATCAGAAAATTGCATCTGAAGAGGAAAAAAACCCAAAGCTATGGACTATGATGAAGCACTCATGTGCAGAGCTACCAAGGAAGCATAAGCTCCATCCTTGATCTTGATCAGTGTCTCGTGCTTTCCCTTTTCGACAATCATACCATTCTTGACGACTGCGATCATGTCGGCTCCTCTTATCGTCGAGAGCCGATGAGCCACGACCACCGTAGTCCGGTTGATCATGATTTGGTCTAATGCATCTTGCACCACTCTTTCAGATTCTGCATCCAGTGCACTGGTTGCCTCATCCAGCAACAAGATCTTTGGGTCTTTCACTATGGCACGAGCAATCGCAACACGCTGCTTTTGGCCTCCAGATAGCTGAATTCCGCGCTCTCCGACTAACGTATCGTAACCCTGCAATTTATTTTGTCATCAGATGTGTAAAGTAACAACCATGTCTCCAAATTTCTGTATGCAGAATTGCACATAAAAAGTACATATATATGCATATACTATCAGAAAACAAGAGTTACTAGCGAATGCAGGTTTTGGATGATCATCACATGGGAGTTAGGATTTCAAAATCTCAGTTTCATAAATATAACCAAGAATCATCATATGATTGTTCAATTGAATCAACTTCTTCAAAGCAATGATGAAATGCACGCTAAAAACTCAAGTATAGATCAAGACATTGGGTTCCAGTAAAGTTTTTTTAAAATTTAAAATTGGCATCTGACCTGCTGCAAGCTGCTGATGAACTTATGGGCATTTGCCATCTCTGCTGCAGCAACAATCTCAGCTTCATTGGCACCGCCTTCTTTCCCGTAAGCAATATTGGCTCTAATTGTATCATTGAACAAGGTTGGTTCCTGGCTAACCAAACCCATCTGCTGTCTCAACCATCTCAGTTTCAGCTTCTGAATCTCAGTCCCATCTAAAAGTATATGACCAGAATCCGGATCATAAAATCTCTGCAGCAAGGCTATGACAGTCGACTTTCCACTGCCGCTTTCTCCAACAAGCGCAACAGTCTGAAAAGTGAAACATGAGAAAAGTTATTAGCAGTAAGACATGCAAGACAAACATTTTTCTCAAGAGCTTTCCCTAAATCTTTCACATGTTATCTTAATTTCTTATATGGTAATAATAAGTCTTCAGAGAATGCATATAAGTTAGATAACAATTTACCTTGCCAGAGTGAATGTTCAAGCAAAGGTCCTGAAAAATCTGGACATCTGGCCTGGCAGGATACTTGAAACTGACATGTTTGAGCTCGATGTTTCCCTTAACTTCTTCTAAAACTGTCCCCGAATCATCGCTAGGATCAATTTTAGATTTTCGATCAAGAAGGGAAAAGACAGAAGCTGTGGCAGATTTAGCTTTGGATGAATCTGGCGCCAAGGAGCTTGACTGAGAAACTCCAATTGCTGTTAAAGCAAGCGCAAAGAATACCTATGGAAAAAGAAATGGGATTACTTAGAACTGCAAAATCAAGACTACTAGAGAAATTGATGTCTTTGCACAAGCTATAATAATTGCATAAAGAGTCAACTTTCAGCTTCTTCTCACATTATAACCAGAAAATTTATGACTACTTTTGAATATGACAAGCTATGAATTAAACCTTGACGCTTTCAACTTGAAGCTACCAGTTGTTCTTTTGTTTAAGATGACACAGTATAATAAGGAAAAAATTTACCATAACTTGTTACTTACTTTAAATACATCCCCGAAAGTAGTCTTGTTCTTTTCGACCAACCGGGCTCCAGCATAGAAGCTAATGGCATAAGCACAATACAGCATTAAGAAGGAAACACCAAACCCAACACCGCTTATTATCCCCAGCTTGATTCCTTTTTCCATTGGTCTCTCACATTTCTTCTGGTACATTTCCATAACCTTCCCTTCAGCTGAAAATGAAGCAACCGTTCTTATGCTACCAACAGCATCATTTGCAATTTGACTTGCTTCTTCATACATCACCTGTAGATAAACAATGTTACGTCATCAAATATTGTTGCTGCATGTCTGGTCAAAAGAAAGTACATTACAATCACCACATCTTTAAACTCTGATCTTTTAGTGCAATCAGACACATTTAAATGAAAATCACAATCTACAAATATAAAAAATTAAGTTCAGGATAACTGTAATTCTACCTTGGCATCTGCACTGAATCCCCTCATAAACTTCATCTGCACCCATCCATTGAGGCCCAAGAGAGGAATCAAAGCCAATACTATGAATGATAGTTGCCAATTGGAGATAAAAGCAATGACCAAGCCAGCAACTAATGTGGCTAGGTTTTGAACAATTAATCCAAGTGCATCACCAACAAGGCTTCTAACTGTAGCTGCATCAGCTGATAGTCTTGCTCCAATTGCACCACTTGAGTTCCCAGGACTATCAAACCATTCTATCTCCATGTTAACCACCTTTTCAAATGTCATTAATCTAATCCTTTTTATAAGTTTGGAGCCTGCCAAACCATAAAAAAATGTTCTACCTGGAAGGACAACCAAGGACACAGCCCCAAATACAAGGAACATTAATGCCCAAAAATTACTGTCCTTACGAAGCTTATGAGGTGGTTGGTAAAATGCATTGATCACATTCGCTAAGATAAGTGCAAAAATGGGAAATATGCATCCATTAAGAATAGCAGCAATTGAGCCAAGTATCAATGCTGGAATCTCTGGTTTGTTGAGATATGCCAGACGGCGAATAGACACTTCTTTTGGCTGTTCTGCAGGAATTTCAGGATCTGCATCTGATGTGTTTGTTCTTCCATCATGTTCAACCGGACCAACTGGCAATTGAAATGATCGCCTGCTGCTATGCCCAAGTGATGAGCCTCGACTAATGGATCGATGGAAGGACATTTTTTTACTTGAAGACCGAGGTGAACTGAGTGAGACACTGTCATGATCATGTAATGATGCATTACCTGACTCTTGGTTCACTTCCTGCAATCTTATCAACTGGCAATAAGCTCCATTTGGATCCTTTAGTAGCTCTGCATGTGAACCTGCATGACAAAATAACCAGCATGATAGTTAATTCCGGTAGGCTAAATTGCGACTTGTAACGTTCTATCATTGATCTACATATTATCTGAATAAGATTTTAATTTGTGCATCACAGTACTTGTTAATGTCATCACAGTATTTGTTATCATAGCTTATCCTTACCTTTTTCAACAATGGATCCACGATGTATAACAGCAATCGTATCTGCATTTCGAATTGTACTCAGTCGGTGAGCAACAATAACAGTCGTTCGATTTATCATAATTCTGTCAAGTGCTTCCTGCACAATCCGCTCAGACTCCGCATCAAGTGCACTGGTGGCTTCATCTAGTAGTAATATTCGTGGATCTTTCAGGATTGCCCTTGCTATAGCCACTCTCTGCTTCTGGCCACCAGATAGTTGAGTTCCGTGCTCCCCAACCAATGTATCAAAGCCCTGAATATAACACAAATAATTGCCTCAAAAATTGTACCCAATAAAAAAAAGAAATAAACTTAAAACAGAAATATAGACAACAAGCTTGAGTGTGATATGATTAAAAAAGGTTATGATAGCCTATCAAGTAAGAATTAGTTAGAAGAGAGGAGTTCTCACCTGAGGCAATTTATCTATAAACTTTGCAGCATTTGCAAGCTCCGCGGCTGCTTTAATTTCTTCAAGAGTTGCATTCTCTTTTCCATAGGCTATGTTATCCTTAATGCTGACAGAAAACAGGACTGGTTCCTGACTTACTAGGCCAATTTTTCCTCTTAGCCATTGAAGATGTAACTCCTTAATATTTATGCCATCTATGAGAACTTCACCAGCTTGTGGATCATAAAATCTTTCTATCAAACTCACAACAGTGGATTTTCCACTGCCACTTTCCCCAACCAATGCCACTGATGTTCCCTTTTTCATAAAAAGTGAGAATCCACGAAAAATTTGTTCCTCTGGCCTAGTTGGATAACTAAAATATACTTCTTTAAATTCTATGTCCCCATGAATGTCGTCTAGCTTCCTTCCTGTGCTGTCATAGGCATCAATCTCTGGCTGTCGGTTAATTGTCTCAAACATCTTGTAAGCTGCCGCCCGTCCTGCTGCGAATGCTGACATGCATGGTGCTACCTGGCCTAAGGAGCTAGAGGATTCGATGGGGAGATGAGTAAGCAAGCTAGAAACTAAATAAAAATGATATGAAATGTCATGAACTAAATCACAGCTAATTGTCACAATACAACTATAGTTAAAATTTTAGCAAAAATGATACTATACTGATGCTAAAATTTAAGTATAATGAACTGGTCATCAAGGAATAAATGAAAAAAGCTGAGAGGAAATATAGAGGAAAATAACAATCAAGAATTGATAAGCAAAAGTAAATGACTACTAAAAGCAAGATAAATTTTGTACATTTGAGGCATCACAAATATTATGTTTCTCTGAATTACCATACAAGTGTAATAGTTTGATCTCATAAAATTGGCTTCCTTTGTAACAAACGTCAGGAAAAACTAATGTTTTAAAGGTTGCTGCATAGATATTGTATTCATAATTCCAAAAAGATAATACACATCTCATTTTCAGGACAGATTTTTTTTCTGGCACAGGACTCAGATCAATTCATATATCATCTGGTTTGTTGTTATGTAGACAACTAGACATACAGAATGCGAGTAGAAACTTACAAGGAGCCAGTAAGGATCGCAAATATCACATTGATGACCTTTCCACCAGTGTAGTTCTTTTGTAATATTAATTTTCCTCCGTACCATACTCCCAAGGAGTATCCGGAAAACATGAAGAACATGACAGCACCCATACCTAATCCAGCAACCAGACCTTCTCTAACACTTGCCTTGTATGCACTTACCAAAGACTTGTCATACTTCTTCACTGCCAGTCTCTCTCCAGTAAAAGAAGCAACCTGAGTAAGCAGGCAGAATTCGTCAGCAAAAGATAATGGGACTGTGAATTCTGATAACTCTTTCCTTCTTTCAAAAGAATATACAGAACTTACAGTTCTAATTGAACCAATTGTCTGCTCAACAACAGTTGCTGCATCTGCGTAGGCTGCCTGCCCTAGTGTAGCCATCTTTGTAACAACAATTGCCATGAGTGCTCCAGCCAACCCGAGGGGTGGAATCGTGCATATCATGACAAGAGTAAGAAGCCATCCTTGGGCAAACGCAACTACAAACCCTCCAACAAATGTTGCCATTAACTGAATGAACTTCGCAACCTGCGGAAATTTTCAGGAAAATGAATAAGGTATTCCAATGTTGATGAAATAATTATTTTGGAAACAAGTTTTAAATGAAGTTGAAGAAGGAATCACATATCAGAAAAAGAAAGAATCAGAACCCAAAAGCACCGAACGAAGACAACTAATGAAATGGAATCGTAATAAATTTACAACTAAATCATATATCAGATTCAGTCCTAATAAGCTCAAATGTTCGAATCCTTCTTCCCCCATCTGCTCAAATGTATATATTTCTATCCAATTAAACTCTAGGTTCAATATCTGGAAATGCGTCGAATAGAATAAGTTCAATAATTTAGCATATTTGTGAATAATTTACCACATGCACAGATGACAATTATGAAAAATTATGGGAGATAGTAGATACCTTCTCGCCCATGGCATCCTGAATTAAGACAGTATCTCCAGACATTCTACCAACAACTTCTCCGGTATTTGTTTCTTTGTCAAAAAAAGCTATTTCCTGCCGGAGGATGGTCTTTAAGTATAAATTTCTTATTCTTGCAGATTGCCTTTCTCCCGTAGCCATCCAGCAGCTGACCTCTGAGGAGAAAATCCGACAATAAATTCATCACATATCACGGTAGAATTAAACATCTAGAAGTAGGTATAATTGCAGAAACTATACTCACGGAGAAAGGAGGCCACGGCTGTTCCAATTCCCAGGTAGACAAATTCCAACGCCACCTGAACATTATAAAACGTTCATCATTTATTTTCTGAGAATTCAGAACTCAAAGGAGCACTGCAAATGACACTCAAACCAATAACCAAAACTGAAAATTGAAAGAAAGACGAATGAATCATGAAAACAAAGCCCATGCTCTTATACAATTAGTATGCTGATAGACCTTCAAAGTTTTGAACATATCAGAAGATTAAAACATGGATCGAACTCCAGGGACAGCTAAAGGCTCACCTTGGATACTCTATGAACCACCTCTTGCACGTCGGTGGCTCCGCCGAAACCTTGGATGACATTTCCAAAGATCACTGTCATAAGGGGAAGGGAAATCCCGTTCCCCAGCGCTCCAATGGTTCCCACGATCATCAGAAGTACATCAGCGGCGTCGGCGAAGCTGAACAACTTGTGGAAAGGAACGACATCCTTCTTTTTCTCCTCCTCCTTCCCTGAAGCGTTCCGCTTTGTCTCAGGCACTGAAGATGGTCCTGCCTCCGTCTTCCTCACGGCATCTGCAGCCGAATTGTTTTCCCTTTGTCCCTCGTCCCCCATCTGTATATAATGCAAACTTATCCAAGTAGTTAGTCAATGTCTGAGAAAGCTTTCCTATGCTACATATCAAATTTTAGCTTCCATAGAGAACGATGCCTCAGAATTTATAAAGAACAGATAGTACAATCGATAAAGAAGAAAGATAGAGCAGAAGATTGCAAAAGATATCCAATGATTCATAAGCATATGCAAAGATTGCTTCTTCCTTTTTTTTTTTTTTTTTTGGCCAAAACTTCAAATGCCTTGTTATATTGAATATAAGTTTCTGAACACAATTCCGCAGCAGAACCCAAGAGGAGCTTTAAGAACAATCGTAATGTTCTCACCGTCAACGAAATAATATATGCTAAAACAAAATTTTGAATGATAAAGGCGGCATCTTTAGGATTGAAACAGAGGAAGACAAAGCAGTTGGTCAATGTCTGAGAAAGATTTACTATGTTACATGTCAAATATTAACTGCCTATCTCCTCTCAGAATTTACGAAGACCAGAGTCATAGACTGTTCAATCTATAAAGAACATACAGACTGGTGAATGCAAGAGTACTCCCCCTCTCCTCCTCTATCTCCCAGCAGAAAACAAGAAAGAAAAAAAGCAGAAAGATTGCAAAACACAACTAATGATTTCAAAACATATGCGAAGACTGCTTTTTTCTTTCGTTAAAACTTCGAATGCCTTGTATGATCAAATATAAGATCCTAAACACAATTCCGCAGCAGAATCCGAGAGGAAGTATAAGATCAATCTCAAAAGGTTCTCGCCGACAGCAAAACCAAAAACATGCTAAAACAAAATGCTTGAAAAAGTTGAAAAGGCGGCACCTTTAAGATTGCAACAGATTGGGACGAAACATAAGACCCAAAAGATGCATGATGTATAAGAAATATGAATTAAGATGCCATGGGGAGAGAGCTCACCATGTACGGATGGTTTCAGAGTTCAGGCACATGCAAAAACCTGACAGCTTAGAACTGTATATATATATACACACAGGGAGAGGAGAGAGAAAGAGGAGAGAGTTGACTCACGCTTGATTGTGGACACCGTGAACGGAACTGTGCAAGTGAATGGTGAACGGTCCCACAGCAAAAGGGTCGTAGACAGATTTCTTGGTGGGCAAGTTCTTGGGAATTTGCCTGTCAAGGCATCAAAAGCAAAATTAATTTGGTCAAAATGCTGGAATTATATTATATTTATATTTATATATATAGTTTGCTTGGTCATACGGCCGGGACAGCGAGGGCGTATCTTGTTTGTATCCTAAGAATTTAAAAAAATAAATAAAAAACCGTGGCCTCGATAAATATTATTATTAACGCAAGGGATTGATTTAGAGATCACCAATCTGTGTTTATTTTTTTTATATCCACGATTATTAGCGCCCTTCGATATTTATAATTATTAACATTTGATTAATTGGGAATCGAGAAGGTGACTTAAAAAATGAATGATGGGGCTACGTGTTTGTTTATTGTTGATTACTGTTAGGACTTGTAACAGAAATAATAATAATAATAATAATAATAATAATAATAATAATAATAATAATAATAATAATAATAATAATAATAATAATAATAATAATAATAATAATAATAATAATAATGGTGGTTTATTTATGCATTACGTAGAATTATTTTTAGAACAAGTGCCACAGCCACTGATTGAGAATCTAATTCTCACAAGTAGAAGAACAACACATCCAACCAGTTGGAGTGGCTGCCAAGTTTACATTTCTAAATGGCAACAAGCTTTTTTTTTCTCATCAAATTGCCCTTCACAGTTTACACGTCCTTTTCATTTGAGCACGAAAGGTGTAATTGTACATTTACCTAATTAAAATCTACAATTTTATTTTTCAATTATTTTTAATACAAAAAAATCAAATTCTTATTTTTTTAAAAATCTAATATATAAAACTTACTAAGGATTAATAAGTAAATATATTTGAAATTAACTGGATTTATTGAGCAAAATAGGAATATGGCGTAGTTTAGCACTTTTCAATATATTTGGACCATGCAATATATTGTTGTGTATTGTCATAGATTATTATTGGATAAATTTTAAATAAACACGTACATATACGATAAAACATAAAGTGTATGAAGTCAGAGACTAGTAGTTGGAAAGAAAAAAAGTATACATTCAAAGTGGCAATAGTTTGTCCAACAATATTGTCAATTAAATATTAATAATATCGTTTCGTAAGAAAAATACATATTTGACCTTTTTAGATAAGCACACAAGTTGGATTTGGACTCCATGTACCATTTTTTTATTTCTTCCTTCCCTGCAGATTATGTCTATACTTTCGACTTCTATGGGTACTCACTTGTCGCTTATATATATATATATATATATATATATATATATATATATATATATATATATATATATATATATATATATATTATTATTATATTAGCACGCAATCAAACTCTGATTGCACCATTCAGGATTTAGACTTTTACCATTCACAATTGCTTAGGTTTTGAATTATCAAAATAATGTTGATTCAAAAATTCAGAATATGTGATTACAGGACCGGCTCAAGCTAAGCAATCCAAGCTTTAGGCTCCTTATAATTTGGAGCCCCATAATATTTAATAATCTTAATTTCTACCAATATCATTATTCTTCTCAATCTTGATTACTCATGCATTTGAATCTAATTAATTCAAACAATATTTTTCCTATCTTCATGTTACATTCTTTTTCTTTATTTTGGTGATCAACAATATTCAAACTGATTCTGTGGCCAGTCTCATTTTCTTTCTCCTAATTGATTCTTTACTTATTGAATTTAGAAAATAATATTCATATGACATATTACAATTTTCTTTCTAATTTTCTCTAACACTCTTAATATCTTATTTTCCAAAGGTTGATTGCGAAAGTTTAATTACTGGTAGTGTACTTAAAAAGGTTGATTTTTTGCTTTATATATATATATATATTCTTATTGTTCATATATACATATATATATATATATAGTTATTTCCTGTTATCACTCATAAACTATCGCGATTTTTCACATCTAATCTTAAACTACGAATTTCATTTTTTGGACTCCTAAACTGTCGCGATTTTTTTTAATTTGATCATTCCGTCCAATTTCGTCAACTTTTTTATTAACTTTAATTTTTTAGATTTATAAAAAATCGATAATGCCCCTATGCGAAAAAGATCTCCCTCGAGGGGAGAGAGAGTAGAGTAGAGGGGAATTTTTTTCGCACACGGACATTTTTGACTTTTCATAAATTTAAAAAATTAAAGTTAATAGAAATTTTGATGAAATTGGATGGAAGGATCAAATTAAAAAAATCATAATATTTTAGGAACAAAAAAAATGAAATTCGTAATTTGAGGTTAGATGTGAAAAATCGCGATAGTTTAAGGATGGTTACAGAAAATAATCCATATATATATATATATTAAAAAAGAAAGGACGCCGTTATGATTACATGTATTTTTCTAATCTTACAATTATAGTAAATACAATTATATGTACAATGGGATAACGCTAGAATATTATCTTGAATATTAAATGTGGACGTTCTCTTGCTCTTTGTTCATCACATGTACTTTCATATTGATTTACTATATGATAAAAATGTCCATCCAAAAAAATATTAATGGACGTCTTAATTTCCAAATTACGAATATTATGGACCTTATTATAAAAGAAATATACCAGCAGTACGAACATTAAATACAAAAAAACGTCAACTCATGTTGCCCCACCGACAACCTCAAACGTAAACATTATCAATTAATTAATGCACTTATTATATGCTTTGACATGTTTTGATTGCAAGAGATCAGATGAAGGAAGTATGCATGTTGTATGGTACACATTTAATTGCAATTTGTATAATGTTCATCCCCATCATATTAAGAAACTTACTAGGTCATCTAATCGCATTCGAGATTGAAGCATTAAAAATATTATTCAAACTTTTCAGTTGTCACAGCAGCAGCAAAATTGACTAATTATTTTATCGTATATAATAATAAAATAAATCTCGACTCATGTCATAATTAAGATATTAAAATGATTGCACGTCTCACTTTCAACTATTTTTTTTTTCGAAAACGATAAAATAGTTTTAAATATCAAATTCTATACTTTTTATCAGGAAAAAAAGAATAATTATTACTTAAAAATTGAAAAGACAAAATCATATACATATATTATTTAATTATTATGAAGAGAATCTAGGTTAACATGATGACATCATACATACATTTTATGTGTATATGTATGCATATATTTATTTACGTATGCATTCTAGAAAGTTAATTAGCAGAATCCTAATTAATTAAGTGATAATAATAAAAAATCATATAAATAGATGTAATTTAATGTTTTATCTAATTTACATTATCATCCTGTGTAAAAGTAGAGGATAATTTAAATTCCATTACTATAAGGCCAGAGACATTTTATGTAAATGCAAAATCATGCTGGCAGAAGTTTAAAATTCAAACTAAAAACATCCTTTTAGCTAATTTTATCGAACGATATATATAGCAAATAAAAATACGCATATGAAATAACTAATATATTATCAATATCGAATGTTCAAATACACTAACATAATTAGACAACATGAGTATAAACAAAGTTCAATCAAACTTAATCTCATTAGATTAATATATTGTACAGAAAAAAAAGGTATCAACCATCAAAAAAATTAATATATCATTTTAAATAAGTACTTTGCATGCTTTCTCAAGTACCAAAAAGACAAATACTACTATGATGTTTATATATCTAGATTTGTAGACCCATTAATACATGCATGTCCAATGGACTATTATGATTATTTATACATTGCATAGAAACATTTTGGAAGAGGAACAAATGTCACAGATTTTTTTTTTATGAGTTTAGATTTACGAGAAATTTTCGATGTTCGAGATTATTAACGTCCATCTAATTTAGTGTTGATTTACTTTATATTTAGCATGATCCTTTCAAAACTCAAACCGGAAGTTATTAGTATCGTAGCGCTAGAGACTTGACTCTGTTACCCGGCCAAAGAAATCTTAATTCACAAATGTAGAACAACACAAATCAGAGTTGGAGTACGTAGCAAGTATACGTTTATACGGCAACAAGTTCGTTACCTTCACGGAAACATCAAATATGATTACACGGACACATCCTTTTCATTTAAGCACAAAAGTTCCAGTTGGACTCTTCAACATGCACCTTTGACCTAATTGTGTCTTTCTTCCTAAGTCCCCAACAGATTTGCCTAGACTACGTTCACATTAGTGATACTAGTCAAAATATCATTTATCCAAACTTTTGGGGGATTTTGAATATTATATTATATTATATTATATTATATATATAGGAAAGATGTATTTGTATCGCAAGAAATTGGAATTTGCAATATATTTCGTGTAAAAACTCATATACTATGAATATTGGGATGGAACTTGTTTGGAGTAAAACATAAAATATCTTGTTTAATAAATAAAGGATAAAAATATCTATAAAGAAGAACAGGACCTCATGGTTGGAAAATGTATATATTCCAATTGGAAATAATACAGTTCGTCCACTAATTAATAGTCTTCACCAAATAGTAATACTAGTTAAGTTGAATTTGGGCTCCTTGACTGCAGATTGTTTCTTACTTTCAACTCTTATGAGTTATGGGCAGCACATAAACCACAAGAGTTTTCATCGTTTCTACTACATAAGTTACAACATTCAATTTATCTACATTTTTTTGGACTTGGTACTCATTTACTCAAACGCCCATCCCCCAACCCCCACCCGACAAGTCGCCAAGAAGTGGAAGGAAACTTCTTTATGTTGTCTTGTTCATAATTTACTTGTCAATAACTATAATATAAAAATCAAATCATCTCCCATATCCCAATGAATATTCTACAATATTTGACCATATATATAATTGTTAATGTTGAATTGGGGATCAATCAACTTTTTATAAATCTCATGCCGAAGCAAGAACTAAAGATAAATTAATTTTCCGACGGTCGAAAAAAAAAGGATTTTTCAACAAACAGTTGAATCCTGTGGCGAAGTAGAAGACGATAAAATTTCCAAAAGTTCCGGCGTATCATTCACATGTGATGGGTTTTGCAAAAGAAACAGTGAAGTAACACCTTAGAAATAATTAATTATGTTAATTATATAGAACGTATATATGTTTCTAAAGAAATTAAGCAGTATCATCACTATTTAGAATTATTAAGATAGGTAGTTTTCATTTTCGATTGTTATCACAATATTCAAAAATTGATTGGCCTTTTTATTTATTATAGCGGATGAAAAAAATATTTGTTAATTAGTTTCTTACTAAAATTGTTGACCACCTTTTCTTTCCTATGAAAGAATTCTTGCTGGCCAAGTTTAATTGAGCTATATATGCTCGTGAAATTTATGCATGTCCTTGTCATCTTGCTGGCACATGAATCTTACCTAATCCTCTAATTTTTTTTTTCTTGTTATGGAAGAAGTAAGAATATAAGTTCTTACGAGGTCGAATTTTCTTGGAGAAAAATTAGTTTCTGTGTTTAGGGCAAAAAAATAAATAAAATGAATTTTGATTGACTATATTTAAAAAGAAACAAACTTGAAACACTAGATGTTGTTTTCCTTTCATGTCCCCACAACATAATTTTCCCAGAGGAAAGCATGCATGAAGCTAAGACTATTTCTTATAAGACAAAGATAATATATTTATATTATTTAATTCTTTAGTACAATATACGTTGACTATTTCTTTTGAAATGTTAATTTGATATAACTTATTTTAGTACCACTTATGTATTGTTAATAATACTTGAATCATAATTTAATTAATATTTTTTCAATTATAGTTAATACACTTGACAGTCAAAATTATTATTGTAATATGTTTTGTTGCTCAATGAGGTGGAGAATCAGGTTCTCCAGAGGGATTGGGAGTGAGAGATTGCAGAAATTTTAGGATTTATTTCATTTCTTATTACAAATTAATTATATCTTATTTTGTGATAATTGTCCTCATTTTTCAAAAACTATACATCTTCTTCTCGAGTCAAATTTTGTATAATTTATAAAGGGAGTGTATATATAAAATTCCTATAGTTAGGACTAGGTGTAACATCCATGATAAAATAAAATAAAAATAATAGTAACAAATCCAGAGAATAAGGAATTATTCCTTAATATTATTATTTTAGCTTGAAATATTATATATCATCATTAAGGGTTATGACCACCCAATTATTATTCAAGTAATTTTATCAAAATGCATCTTGTCAAGCCAATACCATGCTATCATATATAACTAGCATATCTTTTTTCATTATTCTCCCTTTATGGGATTCAATTAGCATATTTTTTTTCATTATTCTCCCTTTATGGGATTCAACACGTGGAGTGGCACTATCTGATTGGCCTTGACCCTCATGATTTTACTAAAATGCATCATGTCAAGTCAAGATCATGCTATCCTTATATGAGCATGATCTTGGCTTAGTAGGACACGATTCGACAAAATTGTGCGAGTCAAGACCAGAGCGAATAAAATTATACAATGATCAAGAATGCTATATGTGGTATTAAAGCCTTTGCACAGAGATCATGCTACCATATATACCTGCATTTCTCCTATGACTTATACATATGAAACTAATCCAAAATATATGCATGACATTGGTTTAGTAGGACGTGTAACACCTTCAAATCGCCCTTGCCATGTGGCAAGATTCAATTTGAGGTCGCTACCAATAATGTTATACCTTGAACAAAACCTTAATATCGATTGATTCTTCAATTAGAATAACATAAAAGCGAAAGACTTAACATCAATAAAAATAGCAATAAAAATGGAGATCCAAATAATAATCTTTAATATAATTAAAAAATAGCTATGACATCACTGAACATCAAATAGTGCGGAAGCCTAATAACATGGACTTAAAGTATCTAAAATAAAGGGACATAAAAAATAACACTAAGACACCACATGTGCACTAGGCCATCACGAACGTCGTCAGCTGGTTGAGTTCATCCTTGATTATCATCATTACCTACAGGATGTATGTAGGGAAAACAATAATCCGTGAGCTTCGCAGTCCAATAATAAACCAATGGATAAAAATTAACAATCTATGAACATGGGCAAAATAGGCATAAGTATTAATGGAATAATAAATGGAAATATAATCAATGCCATGCTACATAAGGACCAATAGAGTAGATCAATGCAATGCTCGGGGAGAAATCAATCAATACAATGCTTAATTTGAGTGGGATCAATGTATCATCAAGGCTAATCAATGCTCTGGATCAATGTCATCTATGCAATATTATCAATGAGTGTTTTGGTTACAATGAGGTGCCATGTACTTATAAGGTCAATGATTGTGCACATCACTATAAGTCGTCCTCGTTATAGGGGGAGGGTATCCTTTTTCGTCACACGATGTGGAGAAATCGTGAACGGGGACGAGGCCGAGTCAATATTCAAACAGTGCGATGAAAATAATGCCATGAGCTCCCGTTAATCCATAACACGAGCATCCAAGATTTTAAATTTATTAATTATTTAAGTTCTCATCTTCGTCTAGATTGGAACTTCAGATCATGTAATGCAATTCTATACTTAATCAGTATCTCAGATAAATCTATCATAATAGATATCATGAATCAATATTAAAATAATAATAAAATAAAAATCACATCACATTGTCACATCTCGACAGAACTCGGGTCGGGTTGGGTCGAACCTGAGCCAGTTCTTCAATGATCGATTCCTCGGCTCAATCCGAGTTGAGTAGGAGTCAAACTCGGTGTACGTCGTCATGTCAATGTCGAAACTCAGGCCGAGTTCAATGGAACACGGGCTGCGTTTCGGTGGCTGTACGCGCATCGGTGACGACGTGAGTCAGGCGACGGGGAGCCCGAGTCAGGCTCTACGTCGGGTATGCCGGATGGAGTCGTACCTGGACTAGGTTCTATGATATCCGGGCCGAGTTCTATGATTCCGGCGAAACCGTGATCGCAATTTCAAGATTTTGCATGCGATTTCACCGGAATAAAACTCTTAGGAACAATCATAAACAATGAAACAATGCTGGATAAATAGGAGAAGATGCTATGGCTCTAAGTGGGTCCTTAAACATACAAATCTATTGTTAAAAATCGATTCAAAGGTTGATCCAATGATTCACCTACTTTTGTTCGCTTTTCCTAGTAGAAGATGCTATGGTTCTAAGTGGGTCCTTAAACATGAAAAATTATTATTAAATTCAATCCAAAGGTTGATCCAACGATTCACCTATATCGTAGGAATAATCATAAACACATGGAACAACATATGATAGATAGGATAAGAAGCTATGGCTCTAAGTGGGTCCTTAAACATGCAAATCTATTGTTAAAATCGATCCAAAAATTGATCCAATGATTCACCTATCTCTGTTCGCTTTCCCCGCGGTTTTGATCAATTTCTTTGGGCTCGCCCTGTTCATCCTCATCGTTGGCCATTTTACATGGACCCCCAACTTCGAAGGTCCTTCCCTCCTGATCACTTTCGTCTACTGACCATGCGTTTTGATGGAGAAAACTGGTCAGCAAGACTGGACCGAAAATAATAAAAAAGATGCACCTGTGGTTGTTGTTTACCTTGGTTATTACGGACTCATCTCCAACGTCTAGTTTCTTGGACGTGGTGGCACAAGAGAGAATGTGAGGGAGGCAACAGCTAGGGCTAAACTTTGTTATGAGAGATGAATGAGAGGTTTAAATAAGGGGAGTTAGTTACAACCTTTAGATAAGGTAAGTTTTTAATTCCTACTAGGATTTTTTTATTTTAATTTGTTTTGATTCTGAGTTGGTTAATAATAATTAATTTTTTTTCTATATGGTCGGGTGTTACACTATGAAATACAAGCCATGGGTCAATATGGACCCCGCTCAATGAGGATGTTGAGCTCTTTATGAGGAAAAAATTATAACGATCTGAGGTCTAAGGATCAAGGTGGTCTCATTGAATAGTTCTACATTGGCAGAATACGAAAGTGATCATGATCTTATATGCAGCTACTCCCTTCACCTATCAAGACGCATTTTAAATTCGTGCGGGCCAATGACCCAAAATGAATAATATCTTGATTGGGTCCGGGGGTGTTGTAGTATGATATTAGAGATAACCTCGCATACTCACTTGAGTCAAGTGAAAAATACAGGTCATGGCCCAACACGGACTCCACTCAACGAGAATGTTGAGCCCATGGGAAGATTGTAACAACCTGAGGTCTAAGGACCAAGATGGTCTCATTGAATAATCTCACATGGGCAAAACACAGAGGTGGTCATCGGCTTATATATAGCTGCTCTCTTCACCTATCAAGACGCATTTTAAATTTGTGCGGGTCAATGGCCTAAAATGAATAATATCTTCATTGGGCTTGAGGGGTGTTACAGGATGTGTTTTCATAAAATTGCACAAGCCAAGGTCTAAAGCAAAATAATATTATGTGTTGGTCGAAATTATTATATGTGGCATTAAAACCACTTTGCGTAAACCTATGTGCATGATGAAGTGCGATCATTCAATAAGGACATCGTTGAATCCCATAAGTAGAGGAAGTATGTAAGAAACATGCTTTAAATTAGTCACATATACATAAGTAATGAAGAAATATTTTTTATATACGATCAAAGCTTGAAATTTGGTGCATGACAAAATTTCCATCTAACATGTTACTATTCAAGCAATGTTTGTTCGCCCTTTGCATACAAGAATATGCCTCTTGGAGAAGGGACATCATTTGAACTCTAAGAAAGGTAACTCAAAAAATAAGTGAACGAGTATGAAGAACTTATACAACTATTACAAATAATATGGCCAGTTGAGGTTGTACTAAATGGAGGTAAATGACAAGAAATTCACAAGTGCACAAAGTCTTGTACACTAATAAAAGATCATACCCATAGGGAGAGAAAAAAAGTTAAATGCACTAAAGAGTATATCTAATTGAAATTGTGGTTAAGGTACTAAAAGATAATTACATTGTCCAATCAATGAAATAAAATATTATAGGGGTTTGAGTTGATTTAATGAGAATCAATCGGTAAAAGGAAAAAAGACACTATACAATATATTCTTGATCAACTCTATTATTATAAAATCCTTTTTCAAGGTAATCTAATTCTAATTAGATACAATGAATCAGCACTCTCATGTCCTATCCTATTGACCTAATTGCATTCAAATCAAAAGCAATAGTGAACAATATTACTGATGCATACTTTTAAGACATGAAATTATATCTCACTTAATGAGGCAAGTAGATAAACAAAACGATTTTCATCACTTGATAACTTAGATTAATCTAAATGAGTAACTAATGCATTTGGATCTATCATTCATGTAGCATTAAGAAAAAGAAATTTATTTCTTAGAAATCCCTAAAATAAATTAATTAGCAATCCCTAAATTCCATCTAGCCCCAAAACAAAGGACTTTAGTCACACATGATTGAAATCAAAATCATAAACATGATTAGGAGAACGTAGATGGTAACTCAATTAAGATTTAAAAGGTTAAAAAATTACATATCATTTTAAAACAAAACAGTCTTTCTCCTTGCAACACAATAATCATTCCCAAAGAAACAATTAAAAAAAACAAAGTTACCCAATTTTATCTTTTTTATCAGAGAGTGATATTGTTCGATCTAGATCTTGGTTGACAAAATTTGATCAAATGTTTAATGCCTAATTAAGATGACGTTCTCATATGATACCAACCCAAGGCATGACTCTTGCATATTTTCTTTTTTAGAGAATTCAATGTTCTTGTTGACTGATATCACCTATCATGTACCTTTACACATGGTGGCTCTGATACTATATATTATATTTTTAATTAACACGTGATATTGTTCATTCGAAACTTTGGAATACAAAGTTATACTAAAATGTCGCACACTTAATCAATGTCATATTTCTAAAAATGCCTAATATCTTTGTTGTAACTTGCGAATGTGAGACTAAGCCAAGTAATCAATGATCAATCCTAGAAAAAAAGGATTGTCCAACAATAAAGTGTCTTTCGACAATTGAGAGTTATATTAGCCTCATCTACAAGAGTGGTAACAAATGTTTCGGTTGCAAATTATTCGAATTCATATTATACTGCATATTGATGAGAGAGTATCAATGACATTGTATGTAATAGCTTTTTAACAATTTTGATATCAATTGTAAAGTTACATTACAACAATTAGTCGCATTGTTCACCATAGAGATAGAGTTCATGCGCTAATAGAAATTATTATGCAAGACATCCAATTGAAAGACCTAGTTGAATATCCTGTGCAATATGATCAAACCATAATATATTGTGACACTTTGGGTGTAGCTTAACCATGGATCAAGGCATAATGAAAGGACGAAACATATCATTGTCAAATATGACTTCATTCGTATTAAGAACAAGGTGAAGGAATTGAATTGTCACAACAAATAACCCTAACATTATTTAGATTTGCTAAACATTGACAATTGACAATGGCATCATGATGGAGGACAAGTGGTGACAAAGTTTAATAGACATGTTGTTTGTAAACATTTATTAATAATTCCCTAAATTTTAGTCTGACTAAAAAATTATTTGTTCATCAATTGTAGTTAACACAATATTCAATTATAGATAATCTCGCATTATGGGGTCTCATTGCCAAAACAATTATATATATAACTTCTATAATAGAGCACAACATTAACTAGATTTAGAATTGGGTTATTTCTTCAAATCACCCCTAAACTATTACAATTTTTCAGATCTAACCTTAAACTACACACTTCATTTTTTGGTCCCTAAATTATCATGATTTTTTCAATTTGATCCTTATGTCTAATTTCATCAGCTTCTCGATTATCTTTGATTTTTTGTATTTATTAAAAGTCCATTATACCCTCCTTCAAGTGTTAGTCTATTTTTACTTAAAATAATATATAATAATAGATATAAAAAATAATTAAAAAGAAAAGGCAGGGGGACAACATCGTCCCCCCTACGATCGCCAGACCCTACTCTATGTCGCTAGATCGAAAGGGGGGAGGGGGGCTCGCCCCCCACAAGGGAGAAAAGTGCCCCCCCCCCCCACGGCGAGCTTGCTCGGGGGGTGGGGGGGCGTTGGCACCCCCCATTTTCTTGCTTGCCATGCCGCGAAGAAGGACACCCCGTCCCCCGCCGCCGCCACCTCATCCCGTGTGAAACCTGGCACCCCTTCCTCTTCCTTCGCCTCCGCCACCGCCAAACGCTGACTGTCCCTTGAGAAAGCATCGCCTTCAGGGATGACGACACCGGGGGTGGCAGCCACGATGCGACCATCCCCTTTGGTGTCGCTCGCTTGAGGGACAGCTGTGGATAACTGGATTTGGGGCCTTTCCTGCTGAAGCTGGCGCGCGACGCGATAGTTTCTAGTGAGGGGCCTATCCGGGCGCCGGAGTATGCGATGCGGGCATCCAGATCGTTCGAGCGGTTTGGCAAGGAGCGCATGCTGCAGCTGCCACAGAGCAATCTTCGGAGCAGGCGCTGGTGGCTTTCTCCTGGTACATGCAGCCGAAGCAGGGGGCCGACACCGTCCTCCTCGATGATGAGCTTGGTGAAGTGGTCGTTGTCGCGAGCGAGGGAGGCCAGGACTCTCGTGGAGTCAAAGCGGACGTCCGACGAGCCAGTGTGGAGGCGGGCGATGTGGAGGCAGAGTTGAAGCGGGCGTCTGGCGACCCCGATGTGGAGGCGCTCCTTATCAATTTGACGGAGTCGCCGGCGTTAGCAAGCACGGGTAACACCCTTGCATTTTTCTTTTTTTATTATTTTTATAATTATTATGTATTAGTTTAAAGGTTAGAGGCGTAATTTGGACTTTTCATAAATGAAAAAAAAATAAAATTAACGAGAAACATGACAGAATTGGATGGAACGATCAAATTGAAAAAATCGTGATAATTTAAAAACTCAAAAAATAAAGTTCGTAGTTTAGGGTTCGATCTGAAAAATCGTGATAGTTTAGGGTGGTTTGAAGGAATAATCCTTTAAAATTTAATGGTTAAAAATATTCTTAACACCATGACAGTAAGGTGGTGACATTCTTATTAATCTACACACACATATTCTCCCAATGACATTGATTTTAATAAACTTTTTGGGAGTTTTAGTTATGTGAATATAAAGAGGTTTATTTGAGAGAAGAGTTTTAAGAGGATTTAAAACTTTTCAATCAACAAACACTTTAACAAGTGGCCAACAATCGGAAGGAATCTTTTTTTCTTTGTGTTGTCTTATTCATCGTTCGATCATTTGTCAATAACAATAATAATAATAATACAAAGGTGTTCTTTTTCTTGAATAGTCTGACGGGAAAATATAATAATCCAAAATTTGTATAAATGTTCCTAATTAAATAATTTTGTAGGATGTCAAGGTACATTCATGAAATACTTATTTTCATCACATGAATTAATAAATGAGATATCTTACAATTTTTTACCATGTAAGTAACTGTCAATCTTGAATTGAAGGGTTAATTGGATTTTCACAGATCCCATTCCCTGTCACCTTAATACCCAAGCTACAGATAAAAAAAAAAAGAAAGTGGATTTGGCCCAAAAAGTAAAAAAAATAAAATAAAAGTGCAGTAACACTTAATAAACAATTAATTGTGTTATATAATTATACTACATACAATATCACGGATACTTTAATACTTTTTACGATGCTGTCTTTTTTTATATAACATTCATGCATTTAGTGTGTTCTTTTACTACATGCATGTGAGCAGCCTCTATTTGACTATTTATTTATATATACATATATTCTTTTTCATTTCAATATAAAAAAATAAATTTAGATCTTTATTCGACCATTTTGATTATTCTGGCGATAATCGAAGAAAAAAAATTCTACTTTTATATTTGTTTATAAAAAATATATTTTGCATAAATAATCGAATTCTAAAACTTTGTTAATTGCTTGCTAAAAAGGACAATCCCCTTGTTGACTATACTTTTTTTTTTTTCAGTTTGGGGATTCTTGCTGACCAAGAAACTTTTGTTGAGCTCTTTGCTCGTGACATTTATAATGTTGGTCTCTTTCATAGAGATACACGCGTGCATTTCACCATACCCTAATTTGTTTTTTTTTTTCTTGTTCTCATGGGAGAAACAAGAATATGTTACAAAGGTTTCAATTTTCATGGAGAAAAAAAAAAGCTTACGTGTTTGGGAGAAAAATAAATAGATGAAATTTGAAAGTAAGGTTTCAGAGATTATGCAAGTTATCAGACAGTGATTGTCCTTTTCATGTGTTTTTTTATCTCTCCTTTTCTTTATTTATATTTATAATTATTCTTTCGAGTTATTATGATATTAAATTGGGTTATATATTGAGTAAACGAGCTAATTAAGTTTTAATTACATTTATCCTCTTCTAGTACATGTGACCTTTTACTGCATGGACATCCACATGTTAAAACAAAAGTTTGTTATACTTGATAACATAAAATAATGTGACCAGCTTATATATATATATATATATATATATATATATATATATATATATATATAAGCTGGTCACATTATTTTAAGTTATCCTTATGCTAAAAAAACAATTGTTCCAAGAAAATGAAATACATGTTACCAATCCTTTAATTAATACTTCCTTCAAGTCATGGAATGCATAAGAATCTATTTCAATGTTGAATTTTTTTTTGAGAAAATAATCTTATGCTTCTAATTTTAAAAATAATTTCTAGGATGTGATTTTTTTTGCAACATGATATCTTTTATTTTTTTTTTTCAAATAGGAGGAAAACGCGATTAGTCTGTTGCATCTACCTTTTTTTTTAATTTGGAGCATGCGTATTACATACATATAATTAATATATTAAAATTTTGACTTGTCAAATATAATCAAAATTCACACTAATATGAAATATTCTCTTTTTGCTCATTTTCTTTATCCTTTATTGTATAATTTGTCTTATGTTGTTATTTAAGAGAAAGCCACGTTAATTGACAATTCGATCGTTGGGACAAATTAAATTCATAATATTATATTTTTAAGTATTTTTAATAATCTAAATAAAGAGCAAAACACTGTTTTTCTGATTAACTTGACGACTTTGAACACTTTGATGTCTTAATGTCGGTGTGGTCTCTGATAATAAGATGACGTTTTGGTCAAATGACTAAGAGAATTGTGCACATGGGATTATTTTGTATTTTGATAATTGAAATCATGTATAAAATTAATTATTAGAAAGAAAATAAAATCTGATGCAATAAATTACTTCAAAATTTATTTTGATCTTATATATATATATATATATATATATATATGTATGTGTGTAGCAAAGTCCATAAATATAAATACACACTTCGATGAAAATATCATTTATCTACATATATGATCATACATGATACATATCATTAACAAAAATCATTTAATTATTAACGTATTATTAATTTCATATGGGTTAATTATTTTCTGTTCTCTTTCTAATATTGGATTAATCATGTGATGGTAGGACCAAAAAAGTGCAGCCATGTGTTTAAGGTGACCGCTAATATTAATTATTAGCCACTAATAATATTAATTATTTTAAGGACGTCGTTATCGATTTTAACGACAGATCACAAATCACGATTGGTAACTACACTTCACCATAAAAGATGATGGACCTTGTTGTTGTCAACTACTTCTAAAGGACAATAACTAAATGATGTCTACAATTATCAAAATGGAGTATATATAGAGGAAAAAATAAACGTCAAATAAAATGATACGAATAGTATAATTGAACTCTAAATTTTAGTACTTTCATAAATTAACGTATACATGTGATCACCACAGCACGATTTAAAATAGTTTTTTTTTGTGTTGCGTTTACTTTCTTCATTGGCTTAATTAAATGCCTTCTTTGACATATAAATAAAAAAAAATTCTTTAATTTTTATAAGAAAAAATAATTTTAATTGAAACTTAATATTTATGTTTTAAAATTATATTTTATATTTACATTCTTATAATTTATCCAAACATTTATTAAAATTAATCTATCAAAATTTCAATTCTCATCACTATATTTAAATGCATTTAAAATTAATTTATCAATTTAATTATTCTTAAAAACACTCAAAGAACTACTCAAGTAATTTTATCTATTAATAAAAGTTAGGTTTTCTGAATAGCAACTTCTCGTCATTTAAGTAAAGATTTCAAGTTCCTGGTTGGGAGATTATTTCATGTGCTATATGGGATGATATTAAATTAATTGAATTTAGTGCAGCTTTAAAAAAATATCTACGTATGAGAAGATGCGTCACTTGTAGGCTGGTCGTCTGCTACGGAACCGTAGAAAGACATGGAAACCTGCACAGCAGTAACGGCCGTACAGCCAGATCTTGACCGTAGATTCTTTATCTTAAATATTATATTATATTAATATTATAAACAGTGGATCTAACGTCGATGACACCTCACTGTTGCATTATATGATCTCCTGCTATTATTGTATTTTATATATTTAATTATTAATTATTATTATAATATACGTTGCATTTATTATTGAGGCGGCCGTCTCAAATAACAAGGCGCGTTTGTTTATCGAGATATTAATATATGATGCATAACAAAATGATAAAATAAACAAATACGACGCATATGGATGCATTTTTATGATGTGTTTGAATTTTGGAAACCATGAAATCCTTAAAAACAGTGGTCAGAAAGATCGATAAATATTTTTCTACGATGATATTAGTATTTTTATTAACCTAATTTAATAAATTAATATTTTTAATGATAGGTTAGGAGTTAATTTAATTTTTCATATATTTCTATAATTAGATTCTTTATATAATTAAAATATAAATACTGAACAAAAAGGTATGAGATAAAAAAAATGTGTGTGTGAGAGAGAGAGAGATCAAATTAAAAAAAAGGAGGGGTTTCTTCTCTTGATGACCGCAGCTCCACCATTTTCGAAGGTGGAGGAACCAGGTTACGAGAGATCTGGTGGACCTCGATGATGCCTCCAAATTCGACAAAATCAGCTGAAATTTGGCTGGTGATTCCTGCCAAGTGAAGTTTCCCCCCATGTCTTTCTACGAGAGAGAGAGAGAGAGAGAGAGAGAGAGAGAGAGAGAGAGAGAGAGAGAGAGAGAGAGAGAGAGAGAGAGAGAGAGAGAACCAGCCTAACAAGTGAAGCATCTTCTCATATATCTATATAAAACTATGTGAAGTTTCCTTTGGATGCGCATTGACTGCACCAAGTCAGTTCTTACAAGCTCGAGGAGTTTCAAACTTCAAAATATTTGCAGCTTACAGTTATCGAAAACATCAAGCAGGCAGGCAAATATTATTCACCTATTTACATACAGCAAACAGATTAAAAAAAAGTCAATATTTCATATACAATGTATATTCTTCATTCCACTCGCATGAAATGAAAGACGATCTAAGCATTTGCTTTGGATATGCAGCCCGCCGTTACTTAGCATGACTGAAGAGCCACCATTGATGCGTAAGCGCCGTGTTTAACTCTGATCAAATCCTCGTGCCTGCCCTTTTCTATAATGGCTCCGTTCTTGACGACCGCAATGACATCGGCACCTCTGACCGTCGACAGCCGGTGTGCCACGATGATCGTGGTGCAGTTGACCATGATCCTGTCGAGTGCGTTTTGAACCATTTGTTCAGACTCGGCATCGAGGGCGCTGGTGGCCTCGTCCAGAAGTAAGATCTTGGGGTCTTTTATGATCGCTCGCGCTATGGCTATTCGTTGCTTCTGCCCGCCTGACAATTGGACGCCTCGCTCGCCGACTGAGGCATCGTAACCCTGCGAGTCATCGACAAGTATCAGAATCTACCGCCAGCTGATGAATTTGTTTGTGAGGCTGAGCTGATTCATAGCAAAGGGAATGAACAGTTTCAGGTGATCGAACCTGCTGCAATCCACTTATAAACTGGTGAGCATTGGCCGACTCAGCAGCGGCTACTATCTCCGCCTCGGTCGCTTTCCCCCCTTTTCCATAAGCAATGTTTGCTCGAACGGTATCATCGAACAAAACTGGCTCTTGGCTCACCAAGCTCATCTGCTGCCTTAGCCACCTGAGCTGCAGCTTCTGTATGTCGTGCCCATCAAGCAGGATGCGACCAGAATCAGGGTCATAGAATCGCTGGAGAAGTGATATCAAAGTTGATTTGCCGCTCCCGCTCTCACCAACCAATGCGACAGTCTGGAGGATTCAAAAGGAATCAGCATAATAAAGATCAGTCAGTCCAGCATAAGCATAGTTTTGTCATGGTAGCTAATATGTATTCTGGTGGAATGCAAGACTATAAACATTTTGTCACAGAAACAAATGGCCTTTGCAAGCATAAAATGCAACCATGTGGCTTAAACTGCAGTAAACATTCTCAATATGCTCCTAAAAAAAACATTCCCAATATGCTCTGAATGATGCATGCAAGGAGTTTACTGAAACAGTTGTACCGTCCAGTGAATTTCTACTCCAGCTGAACAGGAGAATACTATTTCAGGAGATATGTGTATATATATACACATATATAAGTACACTAAGATGAAAAGACCACTTTTTGTTTCATAGATTTTACCATGTGATGGAGGAAGTTCATATTAAGTAGATCTTAGAGGATTTCAACAGGACAAGTACAAAAAAAATCTCAAATAAAACCCCCTGTAAACTGAAATAAGAATCATGCTCCAGTTTTTGCATCTAATTAGACTATGTAGCAGTTACCTAAGGTATATGATAGACAAATTTTCATGACAAAAGAAAGTTATAAGGCAACAGAGAAAAGGAAGTAAAAGCCAACAGGAAAAGTTTATTGAAGTAACTAATTTAATGAAACTTTTGATAAAATGCCTCATTACATTACCTGTCCTGATTGAATAGTCAAGCATAGGTCCCGAAAAATCAGAACATCTGGTCTAGTCGGGTATCTGAAGCTCACATGATCAAATGCAATACTTCCCTTTAGAATTTCTAATATCATACCAGAATCAGCACTCGAATCGATCTTGGATTTGCGATCAAGTATTCCAAATACTGAAGTTATAGCAGCCTTTGCTTTTGTGGTGTCTGGTGCTAAAGAGCTATACTGGGTAATTCCTACTGCTGCAAAATTAATTGCAAAAAATACCTACAAGAAACATCGAAACTATGAAATACAGCAAGAAACCATAGGCGTCGAAAAGAAATTGCCAGTCATAAAGTCATGTTTTTTCAGTTACATGGGATAATTGAACACCAAGGTTATAGTGATACCCTAAATGGCATCTGACTTTAGGTATTGAAAAGAAATTGCTGGTCAGAAAATCATTTTTTGCAGTTACATGAAATAATTGAACACTAAGGTTATAATGATACCTTAAAGGCCCTCCAACTTATATCTATTTTTTTTTCAACTCGGTCCGAATAACAAAAACACATTTATTTCATTCACTAGCCCATTGGTAATGCCTTTCTCTTGGAACACCATTTAACAGTCATTTCAACAGTTGAAGAGCAAAAAAGTATAAAAGATCAATCATCAGGACAGGTTCATATTTAATCTTATTTTTGGACTGCTAAAATATTTGAATAATTCACTGAACAATTCTTGATAAACAAAAATCTATTATACATTCCTTATGGCTTCCTATATTTTCTTATGTGCTCAAAGCATGGCATCAAAACTACAAGAAGCTGGTTAAATTCAGGTTAATCTCAATGAAATGTCTATTTTCATCATGGAGAAAAAATGTCTATTTTTCCTTATCAATGACAAGATTTCAGATACACAAAGATAATGTTTTCATCATATAAATTAATGAATAATGATGATATGAGATATCCAATGCTCAACTTTGGTTTCATTTAGATGAAATATCAAATATTTAACGTTTTTAACAACCAACATACATGCTCAGTAAAAGATCCTATAGTATCTTGCTGGATAAAGGTTCTAGATCTGGAAGATGAGATATCAGCAAACTTGAAATTTTATATGATCATGTACCTTTACTTATGCTTCAATTCAAGTGTAAATTTGAACAAAAAAGCACTTACGTACACGAAAAACATTTGAGAACGTTGTTTTCCCATCCTTTACAAGTTGCGCGCCAGCATAGAAACCGGTTGCATAAACACAAAAGAGCAAGATGTGGGACATTCCAAATCCAACTCCATTTATCAACCCTTGTTTTATGCTGGTATGAGTAGGACCCTTACATTTTCTTTTATAAAGTTCCATCACCTTGTCTTCAGCAGTGAAAGAAGCAACAGTTCTTATGCTTCGAATTGCATCAATGGCAACCTGTGTTGCCTGTTCAAACATTATCTGCATGATAAATTGACATAGAGAATAAATTATTAGCTACCCTTGCTGATTCTTGGATGAAGAGAAGTCACAATCCAAAAGAGGAAAGATGCTTGAGTTAAGATACATCCAACATAAGTTTATTGATGGCCTACTAACTGCATGTTATAACTACAGAATCACATTTCCTAAAAGAATACAAATCAGAAGAAACATAAATGGCCAAAATATACATATTGTTCAAGGCTTATAGTGCTGAAAAGAACTTGCAACCCACATTTTCAATGCCCAACATCTTAAATGCGACTTAATATACATCCAAGCTCAAATTGTCATATGAATAGAGACTATCTTAATTAAAGCTCCATAAGAATTTAAATCAATTGTGTTAATCTTATCTAGCTGCAGATCCATACCTTGGCATCTGTGTTTAATCCCGTCATGAATTTCATCTGGACCCATCCATTAAGGCCTACTAAAGGCACCAATGCGAGCATCAAAAGTGACAGCTGCCAGCAAGCAGAGAAGGCAATAACCAAACCAGCAACAAAAGTGGCGACATTCTGAGTAGCCAGTGCTAGTGCATCACCAACGACACTCCTAATACTTGCTGCATCTGTTGACAGCCTTGCGCCAATTGCCCCACATGAATTCTCAAGCCTGTCAAACCACCCGACTTCCATATGTACAACTTTTCTAAATGACATTTTTCTTACTCTTCTTATCAACTTGGATCCAGCTACAGCAAAGAAGTAAGCTCTAGCTGGAATTGACAGTAAGGTGGCCAGACCAAGTACGGTCAACATCAAGGACCAAAATTTTGAATGACTGCGAAGTTCTGATTTTGGCTCATATAATGCGTGAATTACACTAGACAACAGAGCTCCAAAAGTAGGCAGCACAGCACCACTGACTATTGCAGCAACAACACCTAAGAGTAAAACAGGAAGTTCTGGTTTGTTCATAGAAGCAAGACGGCTGAAAGGTACGTCTTTATGCCTCTGTGATGCCTCGCACTGATAAGGTTTACTCATAGCAACTTCTGATGATCCCACGGGCAAGCTACAAGATTCTGAGAATGGAAGAGTTCTGTTTCTTTCAACATATGAATTCACTGATAGCTTGGAGTCTATCTGCTGAGACAGTTGACCAACTGCCAACAGTGGCTTATCCTGATCAGCTAGAATATGTTTATTGGAATCTTGTTTGACTTCCTGCAACCTAGTAAGTTTGGAATAAGCTCCATTTGGGACCTTAATGAGCTCATCATGTGATCCTGATAGGTACATTACAAGAAACATCAGATACTGAGGACCTTCAGGAATGTAATACTCAGCAAACTTTTGATGATTTCACTTGAAAATTAAAGTGTAGCCCAATTAAGCAGAACTAAAGCCAGATGCTTACCTTTCTCAAATACTGATCCTTGATGAATCACAGTAATTATGTCTGCATTCCTCACTGTTGACAAGCGATGAGCTACTATAATAGTAGTTCTGTTCGTCATGACACGATCTAATGCCTCCTGCACCACGCACTCAGATTCTGCATCAAGAGCACTTGTGGCCTCATCTAAAAGTAGTATCCGTGGGTCCTTGAGCACAGCTCTTGCAATAGCTATTCTCTGTTTCTGACCCCCAGAAAGTTGAGTTCCATGCTCCCCGACCAAGGTGTCAAGACCCTGGATTTAGTTCCAATCAGACTGTAGAATTAGCAACAATCTAACACAATACAGAAAACGACAGTTCACTATTTGAAAAAACAAAAAATAATGCTATATCAGATTAATGCTGAAAGGCATTTTTATAGCAGCTAAATAACTTCAATAAATTACTTTTCATGAATAGATGTGACATACAAAAATGAGAATGGATTAGAAGCTTAGTAACTCCGCCTATGTTTTATAGCTGGTCCCAAGCCCGGATAAAGGAGGAGGGTTGTGTTAGGCCCCGACAGCCAGCGTAAAACCCTGTCGAATCTCATGAACATAGATCAACGAATATGGCGTCGTATGATCCATGTAGCTGACCCTACCTAGTGGGATAAGGCTTTGTTGTTGTTGTTGTTGGATTAGAAGCTTAGTAGACTAAAAACGATCATACCTGTGGTAGTTTGTCAATAAACTTAGCAGCATTAGCTAGGTCAGCAGCGGCTTTGATTTCTTCAGTAGTTGCATCATCTTTTCCGTAGGCAATGTTTTCTCTAATGGTAGATGAAAATAGTATTGGTTCCTGACTTACAAGTCCAATTTTACCTCTAATCCATCTAAGATGGAACTCTTTGAGATTTATCCCATCTACAAGAATCTCACCAGCACATGGATCATAAAACCTCTGGATTAGACTGATGATTGTTGACTTCCCACTTCCACTTTCTCCAACCAAAGCAAGAGAAGTTCCACCAGGTACAGACAAAGATAATCCTGTTAATATTCGTTCACTAGACCTAGATGGATAGCTAAACCAGACATTCTTTAATTCAATGTCTCCTTTAATGCGATCCAATTTTCTTCCAGTATCAGCACATGAATCTATCTCAGGCCTCCTACCGATGACATCAAACATCTTGAATGCTGCTACCTGTCCAGCTGCAAAAGCAGTCATACATGGAGAAGCCTGGCCTAAGGACCTGAAAATACATGAGTTATCAATATCATTTTATACGATGTAATTTTAGGAACAAGGATAACGAATTTACAAGCCTATTTTATATTTTTGAGAAGTGAAAGGATAGCTACCAAGGTTGTAGCAATCCTATTTTATTGAAGCCTATTTTATATTAAACTACGCATGATTGGCAGCAGATGCTCAATTATGGAAACAAAGAGGATGTTTGGTGAAATAATTGCAACAAATAAATCAGTGAGAGTTCAACAGACAAAGAGTTAAGAGCATGGACCTGTTATATGTAATAAGATACAAAATTATTCAGATTGGATATTAAGAATTAAATTACTTTGCAGAAACAACAGTGCCACCAAATGGTTTTATCTAACCTAGGTTTCAATACTGAAGTTAACTAAATTCCATGCTTGACAATGTTCTATGAAGGTGCTAACATAAAGAAAGGCAGAATATTTTAAAGAAAGAACTCCAAGTTAATGAAATTAAAGTAAAGGAAAAAAATAAATTCTAAAATAATAAAATAAATAAGTGTAAAATAAATAAGAAATAAGGGTGAAGTAACTAGTATCTACAACAACAACAACAACAACAAAGCCTTATCCCACTAGGTGGGGTCGGCTAGAAGTAACTAGTATCTATCTTTGGGTAATTATTACATACATACATACAATGTATTTAAGTGTATTTTGAAATCTCATGCCTGTTAAATGATATGGTTACTCATTCATAATTTTAAAACCAGTGTATAATTAAAAGATAGAATTATTGTTTAATTTCTTCTTTTCCTCAAGAAAATACAAGGTGCTGAGGATAATGTGAAATCAACAATATTATGAGAACTGAGTATCTCATACACAACAAAAAAACATTTACAACAACAACAACAACAAAGTCTTATCCCACTAGGTGGGATCGGCTACATGGATCATACGACATCATTTCGCTCTATTAGTAACCAAACCTTTCGATAACAACAAAAAACATTTAAAAGAGGAAAAAGTATTTTGAAAATATCATGTGCAGTTTACAAGAATAAGGACTTCTTTTATAGTCATCTCATTTTCAAGGTGACATTTTTTTCAACAAAATAATCATATTCAGCTCAAAATGCCTCTTATATATCATAAAAAAATTTGGATGTTTTAATTGCACCACAGAGAATAAGACAAATAACTAATGAATAGAGATGTATGCAGAAGAAATTGGGAACGGCTCGTTGGGTTGAGACATCACTACCAGCAATAATATGTTTTGTTATATGAATGTCAAGGCATACTAAAAATGTAAATTAGAGAACTAACTATCAGAACCAAATTATGATTAAAAAATGACGGAAGAAGCTTGGATATATGAAGTAATTTATACTACGAGTGTATTATGCACATTTCTGCTACGTCATCTCAACGTTGCTGACTTGGTGAGGAGAACTAGCAGTATAAACATAATGGAGATAGTAGAGCACACTTTATTATCTTTAAGAATATTATGGACCCAGATTTGTACGCTCTAATTATAGTCATAAGAAACTGGGATCCCAAATAGTACTTGCATGTCTTGAGGAAGAACTTTAAACTTTGGTCCAAGTATCAAAGTTCCAGATGCATAATATCGATCAAAATTTTGAGAACATCAACATGTAATCAATTGGAAATACTTGTAAGAGATATATCAACCTATATCATGTATATAATTTTGCTTGCAAGCTAAAGGAAAAAAAATGCAACTTACATGGAGCCAGTTGTGACCGCAAAAATCACATTAATGACATCTCCACCATTGTAGTTCTTTTTCAGTATCATCTCAGAGCCAAACCAAATGCCTAAACCATAGCCGAAGAATGCAATACTAAGCGTTGCAGCCATTCCTAAACCTGCAGCTAAACCTTCTATAACACTGGCCTTATAAGCACTCTTCAGAGAATCATTGTATCTTTTAACAGCATGTTCCTCTCCTGTAAAAGATGCAAGCTGAAAAGAAAATAATAACCCATCAGCTTACATAACACGAAAGTGAAGCGATGCTAAAACTGATAGATGTGCAGTTAGGAGAAGCCTACTGTTCTGATTGAGCCAACTGCTTGTTCTACGATGGAAGCTGCTTCTGAATACGCTGTCTGCCCATGGGCTGCCATTTTGGTCAAAACTGTAGCCATAACTGCAGCAGCAAACACCATAGGGGGAATGGTTGACAACATAACAAGCGCAAGTTGCCATCCCTGTATAAAGGCTACCACGAACCCTCCTATGAATGATGACACTAGCTGAATGAACTTTCCAGCCTGAAAATTGAAATGGTAAATTGGTAATGATGCCAAGAAAAAGAATGAAAATCTTTCATGAAATGCACTGTGATCAGGCATGTGTGACCGCATAACATCCATGCAGAAAGAAATGAGAGGGTAAGAAAGTCTTAGTACCTTTTCACCTATGGCATCTTGAATGAGAAAAGTGTCACCTGACATCTTCTCAACAACTTCTCCTGTGTTTGCAACAGTGTCGAAGAACGAAATATCTTGCCGAAGTATGGTTCTTAGGTACAAATTTCGAATTCGTGATGCTTGTCTTTCCCCAGTAATTGTCCAGCATGCCACCTCTATGAGAAAAAGGAAAAAAAGGTTCACATTCAAGCTCGCCTATGCAAGTGTACTAAAGATAAGCTCATTACTGAATGGATATCCTTACGGAGGAAAGATGCCACACCATTGGCCAAACCCAAATATAAAAATTTGAGGACTACCTGAAAGCCCAAAGATTTGGAAGATGTGATCCTCAAGCAAAACAGTATAGAAACAATGATTAATGAAAATATAATGAACCTTGATACAGAAAATTGCTAATCGCCAGAAATACCCTGAGTGTGTAAGAATACAAAGAATTTGGGTACCCACCTTTGAGACTTCATGAACCACATTTTCTGTACGTGCATTCTTGCCAAATGTATTGATCATATCTCCAAAGAGAACTGTTGTCAAAGGTAAAGAGACACCATTAGCAATAGCCGCAACTGCACCCACAGCCATCAACACAAGATCTGTTTTGTCAGCCAAAGACAAGAGTTTGTGGTAAAGGATTCTTCTATTCCTGTCCTCTGGAACTTGGTACTCATTCTTGTGAACAAAATCCTCCACCAAGTCTTTATCACAGGACCTGGTTTCATCTGGACTCGAGATATCTAATGCTCCAGTTGATGCCATCTTTCATCAACCAGCAAATTCACGAATTACCCTGCAGTTCAACCTCTGTAACTACAAAAAGACAAACAAAGCAAAGTCTAAACAATAATAAACCTGATGAAAGACCACCAAGATTTTGCATTTCATGCCAATTTCATTTTTTGCCCACTCTCTGATGAATGATCTAAATTGAGATGAAAGAGAAAAGAAATAGAACCTTCTCCTCAAAAAAAAAAAAAAAAAAAGAAAAAAAGAACCTCAAGTGTTTTATTTATGTATGTATTATATCTTAATGCAAAGTGATACCAACAGGGGTTGTTATGTGCAACAAGGAACATACAACCATTGATGCTAGAATGAAAGATGTTCGTCAAGGAAAGAAATTTTGAACAATAGGATAATATCTCCCACCGTTTTAGAGATATATACAAAGCATATGGATCTTAGATGTTGTGTTTATCAGTTTCACATGGTACATTTTATAAGTTTATAGAAAAAGACGAATATTCCTAAAAATGGCGGTGGACATTAAAACTCCATAGCGGGATAAGAACAACAACGCACAAAGGGAAAAGAGAAGTAATGCGTACCAGCAGAAGAACAGACAATTTCTTTTTAAAATCTTGTTTGGCATTAAAAACACAGCATTCTTCTGAATTTCTCATTGGAACGTGAAGCAATAATGGTCAGATTTATAGTTTCCACAAGAATAACTCATATTCTGGCAAAGTAATTGATGATTTATAGCCATGTGACCAATATCATTTGCTGCAATTTGGTGGCTTCCAACAGAAGGGCACTGTGACATACGACGAGAGGTTTCCACTAAGCATTAGCTTGTAATAATTCAGGTACTTGACTACTATGTTTTGTCCACAAAAAGACTAAACCAAAAAAAAGGAGGTCAATGTCCTTTTCATCCTGACATAATGGCCCAGACTTCACAGTGTCTGTGATTCAGATGTAATCTTTGGCAAAAGCAATGAAAGACTGGGTAGGCAGATCAATAGAACAATATCACATGGCATCAATAAATAACTCAATTTGGCTTCATTTGTTACTGTTCAAAAGAAATATCAACCCATTTACCTCTCAATCCAATGGCACATACGATACTATGAAGTGCAAGTGAAAACTTAAAAGGCAATCAACTTTCAACATTACGACAAAAACCATCAAATTTCAGAACAAAATGGATGTTGCATTAACGAATCATATTCCAATGATCCTGACTCAAAATACCCTAAATTCTTCTTCTTCCTCTTGTTTGCTGGCTTCTGCAAACCTTCTACTTTATCATCTTAGTTCCCAAGAGTATGGGGACAAAAGGCAAGGCAAGAAATCAAATTATTCTGGAGCATGTCCCCATTCAGTTGCGTCCTGTTCATTACTATCAGAAAGAATATTCACGCCACTGAACTCTTATTCCTACCAGGATTTCAGCCTCTACCAGTCATTCTAGCCGTCAAAATTATTCAAAATCACGGAAATGCTATATAATTTGTCGCGTTGCGATGATAATGACACATGAATAGATCCCTCCTAACACTCCAGAAGTGGAAAAAGTTCAGGATATTCTCCATCGAGTCCAACATGTTGCCATCTTTGCCTATGCACAATCACGATCATGGATTCCTTTGCATGGACTTCGACAGCGAAAAGACGCCAAAGATTGAATCTTTTTTGAGGGATCGGTGCGAAATAATGCGAACAGATACCGAACGGTCCATGGACTGATGGCAAATAATTCGAAAAGATTCGATGAAAAGCAAAAGGAGGAGTTGGTGATCCTTTGGCAGACCACTAAGTCAGAAAAAAGGGAGGAAGCAATGATGCACCTCGCATGCGCTGCTTGGGGGCCGCCTGGCTGCGGCTGCCTCGGCCGCGACGTAACCCACCCAAGTGTTGGCCCTAAGGAGGGCCTCATCCTCCGTCGACGGCGATGGCCGGTGGGCCTCCGACTGCGAGTGCGCCGTCGGAGCACGCGCCGTCCGTGCCTCCGCTTGTGCTCCATGATGGGCAGTGAAGTGAAGCAGGAACAAAGAAAGAAGACATTTTGATGCAAGACCAGGTTTTTTCCCGGTAGCATTGCACTTATTTTATTTGCGATTAAAAATATTTAAATATTCGATTATAAGTAATATGTGGATTATTACGTAGTCAAAATATTTAAAATAAAAATTTATGATGGCTATATTTAACCCCCAGTAGAAACAATATGCTAATAATTGAGTGATTCAATTATTAATATTCTTCATCACAAATTAGATTATTCAAAAACATTGAAAAGGAAGAAAGCTACCTTAATATTAGAAAATTATGATTGAAAAAAAAATCATTATTTACCTTTTAATTAAACCCAATGACTATTCATAATTTCTCTGTCAATACTTTTTTATGATAAGCATGAGAAATTGAGAATAGGACAAAAAACAATAAATTAGCATGAAAATATCGCATTATGCATCATTATCATCCTTGAACACTTTTTCTTAGTGGGTTTTGGACATGCTCTTTTATTTGTATGGAAACTGTCGTTTGATTATTTTTATCTTTTTTCTTTCTCCTGTTGTGCCACTAGTTAACTAGAATTAAAGTTAACCATGAACCACTTCGAAGTTGACATATTGTTCTTGAAACATATGAAATCAAGAAAAGAAATTGAAACCCACTTTCTTTTATTATCTAATATATATATATATATATAATGCATTTATGTATAAACTTACCTGCAAGCAACGTTGGACCATTGTAAATATCAATTTTTTTTTGAAAAAAATTAAAAAAATGACAAGAGTTTGTACTTGAAAATCATAGTCACTAATGGAAGTTCTTATACTACTTTACTTCTCATTCATTTTACATCCACTAGATCTACTAAGCTGCATTACGTGCTAAACACAAATTGTGCCTACTATTTCCCCCCTCTCAAAAGGTGTTCTGAACTTGGCTGAAACCAGTCGCCATCTTGTTTTCCCCTTGGCCTAACTGATAAGCCAACAAGCTGGTGGAGCATCCTGTGCATGCATATGAGATTCTCTTTAATGGGTGCCAAGGCATCTGCCAGAGAACAAGGATTGATGGAGGAAAGGGCACAGGCAGGCAGTAGGTAAAGTGGCCATTTGTTGCACCACTTGCAAACATGCAACACCCCCTCACACTTTTCCTTGTGACAAGAAATGTAAAAAAGAGATCACGAGCAAAAGCTAATGTTTCTTCTCCCTTCTTTTTCCCCCTCATCAGGGGGCACTAAAGCTTTGAGGTGCAAAGTGACACAGAAAATTGCAAAATCTCAAAAAGCCTATGATAAGTAATGCTTTGGGGATATAAAGAGAAAGATAAGGTTCTAAAATCATGAGATTTGACCTTCTTTGAAACATTAATAAAGAAGATGAAGACTTTAATCTTAAAGTTTCATCTAAATTTAAGCTAAAAGTTTGACATGACACCCAAACGTGTGCACAAATTTAGAGACCGTTTGATGCTGCACAATGGAACTAATTTCTCACAATTGCATTTGGGTGGGCTTGGTAGGGTTTTTTTTTCTCTTTGATTCCAATACAACCTGTCTGACTATAATTATGCAAACCAGACCATTGTTATATTTATGAGATCACATTTGGATCCCAACTTCAAAAATGTCACAATTTGAAGATGTTTTGCCTTTCATACTCTCATGAGATGTGTGATTAATCAAGGCTAATAACCTACAACATAGTATGTTAACATTAGAAGAAAAAACCATTCTGCTCCATTTGATGTGTAGTACTCATATTTTATTATGTGATCAATCTGATCATCACATATCATGACCAAATTTATCAGAGCATGAATGTAACTTGATATTAAATTAATAAAATAAATAGTAGATCAATCTGATGAGTAATAATACTCCACCTACAAGCATGCAACAGTTATCTTCACATATGAGAAAAGGTGTTAAAAGTAGATCACAACAAAACAAGCAAAACATCTTTTCCTTGTTTCTCCCTTAGGAGGGGTACTAAACTTTTGAGCTGACAAGTGATAGAAAATTGCAATGTCAAAAAGCCTATATGATAGGTAATCTTTTGAGATAAAAAGAGAAAGATATGGTTTTAAATCAAGACATTACAAATAAAAAGGAAGAAGTTTTAATCCTTCAATCCTAAGGTTCCTCTTGAAATTAAGTTAAAAATTTAACATGACACCGACATACGTGCACAATTTGAAACTTAACTGATGGTAAATTATGGAACAAAGATTATTTAATATTAACTATGGGACAAACATTGATCTTGATAACATTACTATTAAGATTTTACAAATTTATATGAATCACTTTGCAATATTTAGAGTCAAGACATATAACAAAAATTAGAGTACTTCCGTTAAAGGAAGTGAGGTGCCATTTGTATGTAAAGAAATTCTATACTGTCTCAATATAACTCAATATTATTCAACGTTATTTTTTATGCTTTATTTTTTTATGAAAGCCTAAATTTTAAATATTACTCAATATTGCACAAATAAAATATTTATGAGATTCGTTATTGATTGGTCTATATCCCTGGGCGATGAGAGACCATACTGGATAAAAAAATTCAAAAGATAATTACAATCATTCAAACCATCTCCTAATCATAAGCTCTAGCAAGTTTATATAGACACTAATTTTATATTTAACAAAAAAATCACTCAAATTAGGACCATATGGTAGTCCTAAAAAATCTTAAAATATAAAGCTAAATCAATTTAGAATTATAAATAGAATGGATCCAAAATTTTATTAACACATCTCCATCTTGAATTGCATCTTCAAAAAATATTTGTCAAATTTTGCGAAGTCTTGGCCTTGGGAACTTGTTACTAAGTATTGTCTTTGTGAACATGTCAACTAGGTTATCAATTGTACCAAGATTTTTCACTTTAATATTCTTCTCAAGATGAATAAAGTGATACTGAATATCAATGTAATTTATTTTTTCATGATGCAACCAATCTTTTGCTAAAAATATTGCACTTAAATTATCACAATTCACTATAATTAATTTTGATATGGTCTAAGATCTCCAAATTCTTTCAACTAGATGTTTTATTTAATAATTTCTAAGACATGGTCTATCATTGGTGTTTTATTGTGTGAACCCCATAATGCAAGGGAATCTTTTATTGTGGAATGTATTAACTATAAATGGAAAACATATGAATTTTCAATTGAGCTAGGATATCAATACAAAGTTGTATCCTTATAACTCTACACTGAAGGCCTACAATGCATAGTTTATAGAACAACTTGAAATTTCTCATGATGCAATGTTATTTGGGAATCCTTGTGTGCCACACCCATTCACTATACAATATAATAATAATAATAATAATAATAATAATAATAATAATAATAATAATAATAATAATAATAATAATAATAATAATAATAATAATAATAATAATAATAATAATAATAATAATAATAATAATAATAATAATAATAATAATAATAATAATAATAATCTTCTAGAATCATTACACACTTTAATGACGAATGATTGTAACGTTGAAAATAAAACATCATAAGATCCCATTTAAAAGTAGATCAAACACTAATAACATAGTTATCTAGGAGTTCAACAAATGACTCTTGAGTTCAATAACTTAACTACACTTAGTCATGTGCAGCCATCCATAATGAGGCATGTGTTATCATCAAAGCCTATACTCTTGGTTATCTACAAATCCAGAGTACAAGATATTTCAATTAGAGTTATAAAATACATGTCTGCATGCCTTATATATGACATAAGTTCTATATGATAGAAGTGTGTAGTTGTCATAAAAGAAATAACAAACTTATGAATGTTATGACTTATACATGCTCTACATGCCACGTCATGTAAATAATGTAGAAAATAAGCAATAAAAGCTTGTGCAATGCATCAATTTACAATACTCAACACAATGTAACTATGGAGTCAATCTCACTTTTTGCTTTCTTGACCATATATAAACAATAGTGTCCTTTCAACTCTTGAGAATATGAGCAATTATACTTTCAATATCTTATGACTAATTGAAGTTCAATTTGGACTTCAGGTTTTTTGACTTACTACATGATATATTATATAAAGAATCATTCCACATTAGTCGTCACAATTGGCTGGCTATGTCACATGTATCTATTTTGCATTTCAATTGCTCTAATAATGAACATCCATTAGGAAGGACAATTGCTTCAATGGAAATACACATTCAGTTATAGGTATGAGGACAATTACTTTTGATCAATTGACGACATGTCTAGATAACCTATTCTTCTACTATTATTTGTTTTCATTTTCAATATAACAACCATTGCATCACAATCTTATACTATCAAAATTATTTATGGCTTGATACAATAATACAATATTTAGGGGTGTTATAATACATAATTCAAATTTTTGTTTATAACATGGCTACAAATAGGAAATAAAAATTAATAACCATCGTCAACAACTTAGTATAGTTCAAAATAGCTTTTAATTCATCAGAAATCATTAGATGACCGTCACAACCATGAACAAGTCATTCATTCCTGTGATTTCCATAATTAGGGCCCGTGAAAGCATATCATGATCGATATCAAGAATAGTATGAATTTTGACATGATTGTGACTACAAATCACGTCCATGACTAAGTCTATCATGGTTTGTGAAAAGCTTTTCAGGTCCCATGAAATGTCCTTTTTTTTATTTTTAGTCATTGCCCACGGTCATGATGACGACGTCACACCCATTAAGGTTTATGTCACGACCAGGAAACTCAATTTCACGGGCATGACAAAATGTTTGAAATTATCCGGTAGTTATTTTAGTGCTCTCACGACCATGACGCCTTGGTCATGCTCGTGAAGTGAACGTAGGATTCAATTTCTTTACAATTTGGGCTACTTTTGCATATATTTAAAAAACTTATATCAATTAACTTCACTAAAGATCAAAATGAATCAAATCAAGAGATTTCATTGGTTCATCCCTTAAATCTAATCATGATAACAATATATTCAATATAAATCATGAATCATATGCACCATCAATTGCTTTCTAATGAGAATATGGGTGCTCTTATTTGCCCTCAATCAATTAGATGAAAATATTGAGAGGGGAGAGAGTGGTTTGGATTCCTTTTACATATTTTTGAAGTTTTAGAACCCCTCTCCCTTTCCATTTTCTTAGTTCTTTCTCATTCCCATCATCTACAAGCTTCTAGGCCTTTTTGTTCTTGCCCTAGATGATCTTCTTTATGTCCATCATGAAGATTTTTACATGGAGGAAGAAATCCTAATGATTTTGTCAAGAGTATGAGAAAAAAAAAGAGAGGAGAGGCTTGACGGCTTGTTTTGGAGAAATATAATTAAGTTGGATGATTTTCTTTGTAAAGATTAAAATACTCGATATCATTGTAAGTGCTACAATTATGATACTAACACTGGATATCATTGTTAAGTATGTGTGATTTCTAAAAATCAAGCGCACAGGTACACTAATATATACTTTAAAAATATTAAATTTCAATATAAACCATTAAAAATCAAGTAATTAAAGAACAAAATGCTAATGTTTTTCTTTTCATAATATATATCAATTTCTCAAGATATTGTGCATATTTTTTATTTATAATTTGTCTTTTTCACATACGTACAATATATATTTAAAAAAATTCCCAAGTACTTAACAGAATATTATATTTTCAAATTCGAGGGTTTACATCCGCTCATTTTTAAGTCTGTAAAGTTGAGACATAAACTCAAAACATAAACGAAGGTAATTTACGTACATACGTAAATAAATATTATATTTTAAATATCTAATCATGATTTGTATCATTCAATATTTAAACTCATGCTTAATTGAAACAAAAAAAATATTTTAACTGAAAAATAGTATAACAAAATAAACAAGGTGAATATGAAAAAAAGAATAAATATTTGCAATGATAGAAGAAACAAGATAGAGTTTATCCAATAAAAAAATAAAGTTTAACATAAGATCTCAAAGGAACAAAATATATAAATCATGAATCCTTTTTTATTTTGTACATAATTTTATTCAAGTTACCCTCAAATTCAAGTTAATACCAAACTATTATAATCTCTGACTCTGCATCCAAGTTCAATAGAGTTCACCGAGTTTGTATGAGTTTATCTAGTTTACTCCTAGTCATTTGAGTTAAGTAACTAGGCCGATTCTACATCGAGTTCACTCGATTTTATGGCTAGAGTCATTTAATCATATGAGTTTACATGTCAAATTTGATAGCTTGAGAACCATGATGCGATATACATAAAGAGATTTGAAGTATCTAAGGTTCAAATGACCATCACCCGAGACATTCTTGATAATTAGATGTTATATAATGTACTTTAATAGAATAAAGAGAACATGCAATGAATATTGTAGGCATAGTCATAGCCATGCAAAAAAGACATTGGACATATTTGGTAAACCCTTACATTGATCAAAATCAAGAACAATTTTTTTAAGGGAGTAATAATGTAACAACTCAAATTCTTATATTGAGATTAGAATAATGATTCAGGATTTAATTAAATTAAATCCTAAATTGATTAAAATTTATTAGTTGTTGATCTTATTAAATTTGAGTATGAGTTAATTTAGGATTGTAAAATTACGACCGTCCATAATTGATTAAACTCCCCGAGTCATGATTACTTATGGCTCTTCGATCATATAACCTAATCACGTCCCTCATGACTCTGGCATCCTACAAATTTGCCTCTGAATTCTCTATGCCTTTTGTCCTGGGATAACCATTCTTATTGCAGCCATTCTCACCGCAACTCTCTGTGGCATCACGCCCAACTAGGGACACTATGGAGTAAGTCTCTCTCACCGGATGATCGTGACTAGAAACATAGGATCCTTTTGAATATGAAGTTTCATAATAGTTCAAATTATGTTATTGTCATCCTTTAATTGTCCTAATACACCCATGACAATAGAAGTCATACCCTACGACTACAAAGTTGCACCTGCGACAAAAGGAAGTCGTGCCCATTGAGAGGTGATAGTCGAAAGTGGTGGCTAATAGGGTGCAACAAACATTAATCACGCCTGCTAGAGCCTGCCAAATAAGAGGGCACAACCACAAGAGTGCACCTCGTTGTCACTCAGTTGACCACCATAATTGCCTATGTCATTGCCGAAGTCACACTTTGAAAGGCGTGATTATTTACCTTGAAGCATGACATTGCACCTTGATGAGTTTCACTTACCAACATTTGTTATTGGTGATGTCATATTGCAAATTGCCACGATTAACAGAACTTGAAGCAATCATGTGTCTTGTCGCTCCTATGCTAGTGTCATTGCCACAGCACTTGATGTCATTCTTGGAGTCTTGCAGACATCACCATTGAGAAGTCACGACTTACTAAGTGCTTTGTCGAAATCTATTGAAGCCAACCGAGTCAAACCTTGAATTATCCAACCGCCTGCCACCTTTATCGAGACCTAAAGTAGTTCGACGATGTTTCACTTTTACCTAGTTGGAGTCTTGATTGATAGGTATTGATTCCATTGATTGTTATATTAATTTATTATATTAAATTAGATCCCAAAGATAGTAAAATAGGTTAATATGATAAAAGTCATAAGCTGAGGAATTGCCAAGTGTATCGATTGACAAAGACACTTAATGAATTGAAAGGCACTCACTTATCTTAAAAGTGGACCTCTATCATTGAATTGATCCATCATTTATTATTGTACATAAAATTGCCTTCGCATATCATAAAATTGCTAGAAAGACGATCGGTAGATACTTGTTCCTCCACGCCATCTTCTGTGTAAACAAAACTCGGCACGGGTTCACTAGAACCCGACCCGGGCAAGTCTACACCTGGACTGAGTTCATCGAAAGTCGGTCTGAGTTTGCCATTGTCAAGAGCGTCGAGCTCTACGACGAAGATGAACCTGGCCCGGGTTGATGATAACCCGATCTGAGCTATTTTCACGATGAGGTTGCGTTGACCGCGCCCTTCACTTGACGAAATGATCGAACCAAGCCCGGTATAACCCGAACCCGGCCCGAGTTTAGACACATTATTCCTTAGGAGTTACCCGAAGAACTCGACTCAGGTTTCGGCTATACTCGAAGCAGGTTCTGGCCATAGTCGGACCAGGTTTCAACAAGTTATATTGATTTTATGATTCTTTGATTCCTGATTTACGTGATTGTTACATATTATGTCATTTATGCTCCTTATTTACTCTCGAGATCCTATCTTGTAGCCTTGATTTAAGTTCTAATAAAGATTAATTAAAAGTTACAAAATAAAATATGAAAAATGTTAAATAGAGAACTCTTATTATGATGGACTGGTGACGATCAAGTATGGGCTGACTCCGGTCAGTTATGGGCTAACCATTATAAGAAAGCAAGGTATCTATGACGGATAATTCCGTCACAACATAAGTGTATTCCGTCACAGATACTCTTTTGTGATAAAACTTATGACAATCTACATCCGTCACTGATTTTTTACCTACAATTTTGTTGTGACGAAATGTTTTTGTCACAAAGATAATTGTGACGTCTATGATCTTCACAAGATTAAAATATTTTTGTTAATTAATAAAATGAGTATTCCGTCATAAATGTGATGATTTTTTTACGGATTACTGACTATTAATTTGTGACGAATATATGTTGTGATAATTTTTATGACAGATTTGTGATGATTATTTGTGATTATTTTGTGACAATTACGATTGTGATAGACTTGTGACAAATTTCACGTCGACGTTTTGTGATAAAATTGTGATGATTTGCTATTAATTATTTTGACGAAGTTGTGATGGAGTTTTATGTAATTATTTAATATAATAAATTTACAGAATTTTTAGTGAATCAATAATTATGTGACAATTTATTTTCTAAATATACTACTACACTTAAATTATTATACAATAAAAATAATGCAATGCAAGATATTCATTTCTAAACATGCCAAAGATCATATAGTTCAAACATTTATAATTAAAATATTCAAAATATTGAATCCACTACATAAAGTTTTGATTATCCAAATTTAAGAATGAAACTTTAAGCAAATTATAGCCACACAACATATCAACTTTTTTTCTTGATGAATTGTGATCACCTGTCCATATAAAATGTTGAAACTTGTAATCAAATATATTCATAAAATATTAAAATCTAGTGATTTAAATAGATAAATATTAAAATAATGAAGCATCATAAGATAGTGATATATAAATAAGATGAATTACCTTACTGACGTGGAACAAAATTTTCAGAAGGTGATTGACTAGTTGCTTGAGTAACACGAACACGTTCTTCCACTTCAGCATTAACTTTTTAATGTGATCATCTAATTCTTGTTGCACTTCTTCGTGCACTTCATCTCTTATACGTTGCAAATCATCCTCAGTAGCTACATTTGAAGAAGAGTCACCCATGTGCTTTGATATGCCATAATTTAAATTATTTACTAGTGATTGAGCATATTTTCCAGCACCCAATCCATATGCTCTTCTTTTTGTTGGATCTCCTACCACATCAATCCACGTAACAACATCAAATCCTAGTTGAGAGCTAACATCTGAACCATATTTGGTGTTAAGAGATGCATTGTAATCTTCTTGAATTCAGTACAAGCATAATATGTTAGAAAAAGTAAAAGAATATATAAAGTGCATGAATAAATATTTTTTGTATAATAAAATATATTCACCAGTTTTTTCTTTGCCTCGACGCTTATGACAATGCTCAAAAACTTCATAGTCAGTTGGTTGTCTGCCTAACTTTTGTGCCTACAAAAAGAAAATAAAACATATGACTAGAAAATAGTGCACAACTTGAAAAAAATTAAATATTCAAATAGTATATTTAATATACAAATCTTATCTGATGCTCTGTCATATGAAACCAGTGGCATACTTTGTGATTCCACCCTCTTTCTCAGTGAGCCTATTTTGTTTTGCAGCCTCTGATTTTTGTTGCCATTCATCTTCCATCCACAAATCAACCATGTCATTCCAAACATCTCCTCTCATCCATGATGGTCCAAAATATTTGGTTTCACTTATATGCATCTTATTATGTCTTTTCATCACATGACATCTTGCATGATATAGTGTTGGAGAGTAGAGTTCACCACACTTCTTAATAAATGCTTCTTTAATGAGAATATCTGATTGCTCCCACACATATCTTGCCTGAAAATAATCAAATAAATGTTAAAACATTATAAAAATTTCTTGCATACAAATCACATTATTGATCTTGATTATTAAATAATACTTTAAATGCATTCCACATCTTTTCACGAGTTTCTTACGGTACTTTTTTTCAACATATACATGTAGTTTGCATAAAATTTTTCACTATCATATCAATTGTCCGAGTAATCAAATTAGGAATGAAACTACATGATACATAAAAAAATCATTAAATGTACAAATGTAAAAGATGTTGGATCTAAGTTTTAATGATGTATAAAATTATATTTTGATGATACAAACCTCAAAAGATTAAAATTAAAATATTGAAAAAGTTTAAAGAAAAATGGATAACTTTATGCACTACAATTTGATTAAATAATTAACTATGATCCTATTAGATTTTGGATTAGTCATAAATACCAAAGTTGTAGAGAATTCTGTTAGCTTTGCATAGAATTAAAAATCACCTCATTTGGATAACTGCGCAAAACGTTATGCTTAAAATAGTACGGTCGAGCTACCAGCTGGAAAATAAGTCGGCCGGTCCAGAATATCGGTCAACCGGTTCAGAACACAGGTCGACCGATCCAGAATATCGGTCGACCGGTCCAGAACACAGGTCAACCGATCAGTGTAAAAAATGCTCAATTTCATCAAGCAGAATATCAAGACTGTACCGGTCGAGATATCGGTCGATCGATCCAGGACACAGGTAGATCGGACTATGCAAAATTCGCCAACGGTCACATTTTTCATAAAAGAAAGTGTACCGGTCGACCGGTCATTATGTGCGGTCGACCGGTTTGTGAGTCAAATGAACACGGTCAAATTTTAAGGAGAAAATTGTGGAATGATTTTTGGACGACTTTCTCACTTGCAGAAGCCTATAAAAGGAGTGTCAAATCCAGAAGGAAGAGCACTCGTCCAAGCCTTGAAGAAAAACTTCAAGTTATCAAAAGAAGACATTCTTCGTAAAGTTTTCATTTTTAGTTTGCTATTCTTTCTCTCTTCCACTCTTGTGAGCATAGAATTGTAAAAGAGAGAAACATTATTATTCAGAAAAATAGAGAGAGCTCCTGTGTAAAAGATGTTCTAAATCTTACCTCTTGAGCGAGAGAAATAGATTAGCTTCATAGAAGGAGAGATTGCCTTGTCTCTCGAAGCGAAGAAAATGATGGTTGTGTAAAAGGCATTATTTCTTGCCCCATTTGGAACAAAGGAAGGGATTAGTGAAATCTCCGACGATCTCGAGGTCGAGAAGTCGGAGCGGGGACGTAGGCCAAGGTGTGGCCAAACTTCGTCAATAACTACCGTGTGTTTGCATTTAATTTTCTCTCTCTTTCTCCCTCTAATATTGAATTTATGATCTGAATTATAAAAAGATTTAAGAATCAATTTTAAGCTTTCGCGACGATTTTTGTGAAATTGACATTTTCGAATTGAACACCAATTCACTCCCCCTCTTGGTGCCCTTTGGAATCCTATAATTGGTATCAGAGCGGGTTGGTCTTATTTTGATCTTTTGAATCATCTCAATTTTTAGATCTAACCATTTTAGATCTAATCATTTTTAAGATTCAATCGTTTGTTTTAAGATTAAACAATATTGAGAGTTATGACATCAAGTGCATTTGTTTTTGCCGAAGAACAATCAATTAGTCGTCCTCCCCTTTTAAATGCATCAAATTTTCAATCTTGAAAAATTTGGATTCAAGCCTACATATGTTCTATCGATTTAAACATGTGGGATATTGTTGAGAAAGACTATTATTTACATGAAAAATTACCTTTCGAACACGACGAAAGACAAAAAAGATTTTTAAAATTGGATTGGAAAGCAGCAAAAATATTTTCTATTATGCTTTGGATTCAACAGAGTTTAATCGGATTTCAAGTTGTGAAATCGTAATCGAGATTTGAGAAAAACTCATCACCACTTATGAAGGAACCGACAAAGTTAAAGAATCTAGATTGAATATTTTAAATCATCAATATGATTCTTTCAAGATGCATGAAAATGAGTTTATAAATGATATGGTTGATCTATTTAATGATATTTTGAATGGCTTAGCTTCCTTGGGAGAGCCAAGATCTAACCCCCCAAAAGTGAAAAAGATTCTCAGGTCTCTTTCCTCAAGATGGCATACAAAGAGGACCGTGATCAAAGAAAAAAATTTGAACAAATTAGATTTCAACGATCTAATTGGTTCACTTCTAACCTATGAGATCTCAATCCAAGAATATCAAGAAGAAAAAGCCCCCAAGAAGAAAACATTGGCATTAAAGGCAAATGCAAATGAAGAAGGCTCAAATGAAGAAGAAGAAGTGGACAAAAAGAGACTCGCCCGCTACAGAAGAAAATTAGATAAGTATCTCAAGTTGGTGAAGAAGAAAGAAAAGAATGAGAAGCCTACCCGAAAATCAAACAAAAATCACAAAGAAAAGACATCTCGAAAAGGTAAGAAGAAAAAGTATGAAGAGACAAGTGAAACAAGTGACTCATCAAGCTCTTCCAGTGATGAAGCACACTTATGCTTAATGGCACATGACGATGAGGTAACCTCTAATCCTTCAAATAATGACTCATCAAGCTCTTCCGAAAAAAATCTTTCTTTAGATGTAAATAAAGAACTCTCATTTCTTCTAAAATGATATTTTTTAATTAAAGAGGAAAATGAAAAATTAATATGTGAAATTGAAAAATTAAAAGAAGTAGTATGAAGAGACAAGTGAAACAAGTGACTCATCAAGCTCTTCCAGTGATGAAGCACACTTATGCTTAATGGCACATGACGATGAGATAATCTCTAATCCTTCAAATAATAACTCATCAAGCTCTTCCGAAGAAAATATTTCTTTAGATGTAAATAAAGAACTCTCCTCTCTTCTAAAACGAAAATTTTCAATTAAAGAGGAAAATGAAAAATTAATATGTGAAATTGAAAAATTAAAAGAAAAAAAAGGATATATGTTTTATGGAAAATGAAAATCTTAAAAATGAAATTGAAACTTTGGAAATTACACATGCATGTGAAATTGTGAAACTAGCATGTTCATTAGAAAAAATAAAACAAGAAAATGCCCTTTTGAAAAATAAACAAAATAAGACTATTTTTCAACTAACAAAAAATAATTTTATGAGTCATTTTGGACATAAAAAATCTTATTGGAAATCCAATCATTCATATGATAGAAAATCACATATTACATATTTTACATGCGGATTTCATGGCCATTATTTTTATCAATGCAAAATAAGAAAATTATCACCACATGCACATAACATGATTTGGGTTCTGAAAGGAATATTATCTAACAAAATCGGACCCAAAGAAGCTTGGGTACCAAAAGTTACTTGATTTCTTTTTCAGGTGTGCTTCACATGCAAAGGACATATGGAATTGAAAATGTGAAAGCACAAAGGTTATGGTAAAAGTATCATCTATTTTTTTATGTCACTCAAAAATTCAAAACTACTATTTTCTTAAAAAAAGGAGGAACGTATAAATAAAAATTGATAATAGTGATAGGGGGAGCATGATTAAACTTTATTTTAACATATCATGGACATCATTGTTGAATTAAAGTTTTATGCATATTTTGATTCTTAATATTTTTTTGGCTTTCATAAATTGATTTTCATTATAAAATAGCCATAAATTTAGGGGGAGTTATCATTCAAAACTTGTTATACTCTACATGTCTGTTATATGACAAAAGGGGGAAGAATAAATTTTTTGAAAAATTGATCAAGGGGGAGTTACATATGGTTTCTTATATGCTTCACATATAAATTAGTCTTTTTGATGAAACAAAAGGGGGAGAAATATAAGAGAAATATGATCTGAATATTACTTTATACGAAGAGTTCCTTACAATTTATACTTATGTGAATATCTATCATTGTAAGGAAAGTTAAGTATTAGGGGGAGTAAAATTATTTTTACAACTTATTTTATAACTTTTTCGCAACTGATACATTTTTCATATTTCTCGGTTTGTCTTCATATAAAAGGGGAAGATTGTTAGATCTAAGTTTTAATGATGTATAAAATTATATTTTGATGATACAAACCTCGAAAGATTAAAGTTAAAATACTGAAAAAGTTTAAAGAAAAAAGTATAGATTTATGCACTACTCTTTGATTAATTAACTATGATCCTATTAGATTTTAGATTAGTCATAAATACCAAAGTTGTAGGGAATTCTGTTAGCTTTCCATAGAATAAAAAATCACCTCATTTGGATAACTATGCAAAAAGTTATGCTTAACATAGTGCAGAGCGGTCGAGCTGCCGGCTAGAAAACAGGTCGACCGGTCCAGAACACAAGTCGACCGGTCCAGAATATTGGTCGATCGGTCCAGAACAGAGGTCGATCGATCAGTGTAGAAAATGCCCAATTTCAACAAGCAAAATGTGGAGACTGTACCGGTCGACCGGTCCAGGACACAGGTCGACCTGACTATGCAAAATTTGCCAACAGTCACATTTTTCATAAAAGAAAATGTACCGATCGACCGGTCCATATATGCGGTCGATCGGCCTATGAGTCAAATGAATAGTAACGGTCAAATTTGAAGGAGAAAATTATGGAATGATTTTTTGACGACTTTCTCACTTTCAGAAGCCTATAAAAGGAGTGTCAAAGCCAGAAGAAAGAGCACTCATCCAAGCCTTGAAGAAAAACTTCAAGTTATCAAATGAAGACATTCTTCTTGAAGTTTTCATTTTTAGTTTGCTCTTCTTTCTCTCTTCTACTCTTGTGAGCATAGAATTGTAAAAGAGAAACATTATTGTTCAGAAAAATAGAGAGAGCTCTTGTGTAAAAGAGGTTCTAAATCTTACCTCTTGAACGAGAGAAATAGATTAGCTTCCTAGGAGGAGAGGTTGCCTTGCCTCTCAACCTCTCGAAGCGAAGAAAAAGGTGATTGTGTAAAGGGCGTTCTTCCTTGCCCCATTTGGAACAAAAGAATGGATTAGTGGAATCTCCGGTGGTCTCGAGGTCGAGAAGTCGGAGCGGGGACGTAGGCCAAGGTGTGGCCGAACTTCGTCAACAACCACCGTGTGTTTGCGTTTAATTTTCTCTCTCTCTTTCTCCCTCTAATATTGAATTTATGATCTGAATTATAAAAGATTTAAGAATCGATTTTAAGCTTTTGCGATGGTTTTTGTGAAATCCATATTTTCGAATTGAAAACCAATTCACCCCCCCTTTTGGTTCCCTTTGGAATCCTACAAAAGATATGTATAAACTTTAAAAAATAACACAATAGTGAAAAATTAACCTGTCACAATTCAGTGTTATAAACATTCGATCAGCTTAATTATTAGGTGCATCCATGCCATGATTTACACCCCTCATTCTTGATGACATGGAATCATCAAAATCAACTTCTACTTGATTTTCATTGTCGATTTGGATAGCTTGTTCTTGAGCTAATTGTGGTGGTGTTGAGCAACCACATTTTGAGAATTTGAACTTGTCGAATCCCTGCCATAATTTATCTCATTAGTTCTTCCAGAGTCAATGCCTCTACCACCAACACCTCTTCCTCGCCCTCTTCGAAAAGCTCCACCGAAACCATTTTCCTACAAGAAAGAAGAAAAAATAAGTTAATTATATATGGAATATTTTAAAAAAATTGCACACAAAATTTAACAAGGTTTTGTTAAAAAAAATCAAGAGATACAAAACCAACTTATTCATCATCATCACTAAAGGAAACAAAATCTTCTTCTTCCTCCTCCTCCTCCTCCTCCTCCTCTTCCACTAGCGCATCATCATCATCTGTGTCATCATCCTCATCCTCATTTTCGTTCTTATGCTCTTCACTTCTCTCTTTTACTTCATTCACATAATCGAAGTGCCTTCCATCAACAAGGAGATTTGGCTCATCAAGTTTGATTGTTGGTTCAACTAAAATAGGAGTAGACATCTCATCTTCTTGATAATAATCATCAATTGTAGGAATTGAATCTTCATATTCTGCATCATATGAAGGAATGTCTATTCTTCCTCTTGACTTTGTTTTGCATACAACCCACCAATCTTTCCTTTCTCGATTTGTAGATGGGTAAGACATATAATAAACTTGTTGAGCTTCTTCTGCAAATATAAATGACTCATTTGTTAATAATCTAGATGCATGACGAATTTTAACTAGACCATGTCGAGGATGAACTTTCAAGCCTTTTGCCGTGTCAAACCAATCACATTTAAATAAAACAATTGAATTTCTCAAGCCAGGATAATTTAATTCCAAGATTTCAACTAAGACCTCATAATAATCTTGTTCATAGTCATTATACACACTTCCTTTTATACACACACCACTATTCTTTATTTTTCTTCCTTGACCTTGATGAATATCAAATAAGAATCCATTTAAGAAATATCATTTGTAACATTTCACTCTACGTAAAGGACCTTGTGGTATATCTGTTATTTGAGTATCTACTTCATTCGAATTTACCTGTAAAAGAATAATGATTAAAAATTATGGCATAATTATGTTATTATTAAAAGTACAAAGATTTCATAGTTTCTACTTAAGTATTGCTTTAGCCAATTTGCAAACATACTCTCATGTGCTCTCTCTTTCTCCGCGTCACTAAAATTTGGATTGATTTGATATAATGTTTCATCATATGTCCTATAGTTACATGAATAATTGTTAGTAATAAAAAAATCATAAATGATATAAATGATATTTCTAAAAAAATAGTAATTCTTACTCAACAAAAGGCTTAAGCTCGGGTTTGTTTAATAAAATACATATATGTGTAGCATCCATCTCAACATCCGACATCATTCTTCTTGAATAACCTCCAAGTAGTCGTCCTGGATGACAAAAAATAGATAGACGTCCAAATGGCTCAACATCTCCACCATTATCGTTCCTCGAAATTTGTGTTAACTTTGTTTGAACATTTGGTTCAAAATAAAATGAGGAAAATGTTGAAATCTCTTGTATGATATATGCCTCACAAATAGATCCTTCAACATGTGTTTTGTTCTTCACTTTTTTCTTTGTCCGGTGCATATACCTAAAATCAACAAAACTAATACAATATTAATGCATTGATATTTTGTGTTTACAATTCAATTAATGTAACAAGATAAAAAATACTTACGACTCAAATGGATACATCCAATGATATTGAACTGGTCCTCCGACTTTGGCCTTATAAGCTAGATGGATTAATAAATGTTTCATTGAATCAAAAAATCCTGGTGGAAAGACTTTCTCAAATTTGCATAGTATTTCTGCAATATTTTTCTCAAGCATTTGCATGTGATCAACTCTTAAAACTGTCGAACAAACTTCTCTAAAGAAATGGCTCACGTCCATTAATGCATCCCATATAAGAATAGGCAAGAAATCACGGAAAGCAACATAAAATAACATTTCCATAAGTATATGACAATTATGACTTTTAAACCAAAAAATCTATTATCATCAGCACTCACGCATCGATATATATTTGAAGCATAGCCATCAAGTAGTTTTAGCTCTTTATGCCAGATCCGAACATCTCTTTGTTGTTCTTGACTTAGTGTGAAGGAAGCTTTAGGTTTTACAACCCTCTCATTTGAATGTATTAATTCCAACTCAGGTCGCTTGCAATATTTAGCCAAATCTTCTCTAGCTTTAATGTTATCTTTTGTTTTATTCTTAACATCCATCACCGTGAAAAATATATTCTCAAATACATTCTTCTCAACATGCATCACATCAAGATTATATCGAATTAAATTGGTGTGCCAATAAAGCAATTCCCAAAACATACTTCTTTTTGACCCAATTGTGTTGCACACCAAATCCATCTATCTTTTTATTGCTAGTTTTTGCTCCAAAAGTGACATCAGGGAGTTTAGAAATTCGAGAAAGCATCTCCTATCCAGGCAGTCGTGGAGGAGACAAGCCTTTCTCAAGAATTCCTTTTTTAAACTTATCCTTTTGTTTCTATAAGGATGATTCTGAGGTAGGAATTGACGATGACAATCAAAAAAAGAAATCTTCCTTCCACTATCAAGGTGAAATGACTTTGTGCGTTCCATGCAATATGGGCATGCTAATCTACCATAAGTACTCCAACCAGACAATATGTCATAAGCTGGAAAGTCACTAATTGTCCACATGAGTATTACTTTCATTTGAAAGTTTTGTTTCTTACATGCATCATAAGTGTTGACCCCAACAGTCCACAATTCTTTTAGCTCATCAACTAGTGGCCTCAAGAACACATCTATATGTTTTCCAGGGGTCGGGGATGACCAAAGTCAGAAACATGTATGGACTTTTGTTGCACATGCCTGGAGACAAATTATACACAGAAATAATTACTGGCCAATAAGAATAAGGAGTACCAAATTGTTCAAAAGGATTAAAACCATTAGTGCAAAGTCCAATTCGTACATTTTTTAGGTTTGAAGAGAAGGATGAGTTCGATCAAAATGTTTCCAAGCTTCACCATCAGCTGGATGCACCATAAATCATTCTTGACATTTATTAGAAGCATGCCACGTCATATGCTCTGATGTTTTCTCTGACATAAATAGTCTTTGAAGCTTAGGTGATAATGGCAAATATTGCAACACCTTATGAGGCACATCCTTTTGTGTATTATGGTGCATTGTTCTCGGTTTATATCGAGAATGCTCACAAACATGATAAAATAATTTATCTGCATTCTCCTTGTAATATACGATGCAATTGTTAATACAAACATCTATCTTCTGATAGCCCAAGCCAAGCTTCACCATCTTCTTCTTTGACTTATAGAAATTAGGTGCAAGCTTTTCACCCTTTGGCAGCATTTCTTTTATGAAGGAAACAATGCGATCATAACACTTCTCACTCATGTTGAACTCTGACTTAATGTTTAATAGTTGTGACAATGCAGATAATTTTGTATGCTTTTCACAACCTTCCCAAAGTTGCTCATCAACATCATTTAGTAACGAATAAAACTTTGAAGCTTTTAAATTTGGAGGTTCATTTACTATTTCATCTCCACCAGTAAATTGATTGAAATTAGGACCTGCAACATCCATTACCATGCTTCTAAAAGAACTAAAATGCACAACATCACCCATATTAGATTTTGCGGATTCAACTTGTTCTCCATGAGCATCCCAAATTAAATAGTCCTTTTTGAACCCTTTCATGCAAAGGTGAATGGATATTGTATCCCTATCATGAAATAAAAAGTTCTTGCACTTTAAACAAGGGCATCTAATTTTTCCTCCATAAGAAATTCCAGGTTGAAAAAATGCAAAATTAATAAAACTTTGTACACGTGCTTTGAATTCATCACTTATATATCCATTTCTGTCTAATCGATTACGCATTCAATTACGATCATTTGACATGGTATCTGTATATATAAAGAATAAAATTTCATATAATTGATATACATTTCAATATTAGTGATCCAAATTACTAACAAAAAATGTGAAATATAACATCAAACAAAAAATAAATATAATAAACATGATATAAATTCACACAATATTATAGTTTATAATCTGTGATAAAAACTCAAACAATAAGTCGTACTACACAAATATTCTTAATCCACATGTAAAACTAAAAATATTGATGTTCCATAACAATGCATCATTAATCCAAATAAAATAATTCAAATAATTTATTTCATATATATTGTCGCAATTGTCCAAAATCAATACAAAAATGCATAATTACATATGTTAGCATGTAACTTTTGAACAATGGCATAAACATGAAATATATGCCAGCAACACCACAACATTGTTACTTAAAAATATAAAATAATATAGCATGCAAAAGGTTATTAAATAAATAAAACATATATAATAACAAATATTGCATTTTCCATTCATAGCACAAATACATTTCAACAAATTTGTACAATTTTGAAATAAATTTAAACAATAATAATTAGGAGATGATTAATCAAGTAAATAAGAAAGAAGAAGTAATACGAACCTATGTCGAAATAACACGAAAGCTTGAACTCTTTTCCTGAAAAATATACATGCAAATTAATTATTTCATAATTCATTTTTATTAAACAATGTTTATAAAAAAATAAATGTGCCCTACAACTGCACAATTACAAACAGCAGCCTTGCGCCGAGGCGCCGGCGCAGGTTACGCCTGACGTAGCGCACAGTCCTGCTCTTGACGCAGGGCTACGTCAGGCAGCAAGTTGCCCTGTGCCACGTCAGGGCCTGCCTCAAGCGCATGACTGCGCAGGCGCAAGGCAAAAGCCCTGCGCCACGTCAGGGCCTGCCTCAAGCGCAGGACTGCGCAAGCGCAGGGCAAAAGCCCTACGACACGTTAGGGTAAAAGCCCTACGCCACGTCAGGGACTGCGGCGCAGGCCGCAGTCCTGCGCCTGACGCAGGGCAGCAGCAGGCGCAGGGCTGCCTGCGTGACACAGGACGAAGGCTACAAAAGCCCTGCGTGTCGTAGGATGCAGGGCTTTTGTCAGCACCTGACGCCCTGCGTCAAGCAGCCATGCGCCTGACGTCAGGGCTGCAAAAGTCCTGTGTCAGGCACAGGCACAGGACTGCGCCTGACGCAAGGCTGCCTGCGTTAGGCGCATGAAAATCAGGCAGCATGGGCAACGGCTGCAAGGAGACGTCGGTAGAGACCCACTCTTGACGCAAGGTGACGAGAGAGGAGAGGAAGAAGAGAAAAAAATTACCTGAATAGATGAAAATTAGTTTGCCCTAGGTACAATTAGGTAGGATTATTTATTTCTTTTATATAACAACAAAAATATTTGGTAAATTAGAAAACTAAATTTGTAATAACATTGTGACCAAAGATAAAATAAATAAATGTGACCATAATGTGACAAATATGTTGTGATGCTTTTATATTTATCGCTTTTGTGTCACTAAATATTTTAGTTAAAACAATAGTCACAATAACGTCACAAAAATATGACGAATTTCTGACGGACGATCTTGTGACAAATATTATCATGACATATCAGTCACTAAAACGTTAAATTTATATGGGTCACAAATTTCTTAACGATGTTGACGAGTTGAGACAGGCCCTCCGTGGATTGAAATATATCTCATGATAAGTCAAAGATGAATAATAAGATGAAAGTATATGAACAATGAAATTTCCTTATGATGATTGGCTTTTTCCACTCTTTATGATGATTCTTATATGATCATGTTGATCTTCTATTCGTATGCTACATTACATGAGTACTCTTACTCACATCATGATTATGTTTATTTTCTTCTTATGTGATAATGATGTCCTTATTATTCTTGTTTAATATCATGATTTTATGATTGTCTTTACTTTACTTTCATATTGAGTTGTAAAACTCATAGGGAGGTTTCTTTCCTACATTTTCATAAATGTAGGACTATGTCATAATAATGAAGGTGGCCACCAATGATTGATCAAGCTCATAGTTGATTGCACATGGGTGTCTTGAGTATCTTAGATTCATATTATAGATTTCTATTTCTATGTTATTAGATTGATGTATTAGCTCATTTGGACTCATATGTGTTCTTTATTAGTCTTCATATTATGATGTTATACTCTTTTTAGCATAAATATATGATGATTAGTTCCGCTTTTAAATGATGTTGAGTTGACCAATCAAAGACTTCATTTTGGTCAATATAATGTACATGTAAGGATGACCGTAATGACCCTCGAAATGTATTCTGCCACGTAACAGAGTGCGATTTGAGGGCGTTACAGATAGGTATCAGAGCATAAAGTCAAGTCATTCTTATGTCTTATTGTATGATGTCATGGTCCATGTGCAAGTACCACGAGCAATCACCGTGCCACCTGAAGTAAGATCTATTTCATTTTCATAACATGTATGATTTTCCTAAAATGTTATGATGTATGACGATGTAGATGCCTCCTTGACGTGCTCTGCTATCCGAGGTTAGGGTCAAATCCGACCTTGAGGTAGCGGTAGGATTACAAATCTTTAACAAGAAGGAACAAACAAGAATGAGGTCCATGTTAGTTAGGCTCTGGTGCAGCCCCCACCAGTACGGACACCGTCAATTCTGCCTTCACCGACATTGACACCAGTTCAGCCTTCGTCTGTACAGCCCCTGCCCGTGCCGTCGATGCCTCCAAAGTATAATGTCATGGGTGAATTTGACAAGGCTAAGAGGTGGTTGAGGACTATAAAAGAAAAGTTATGTCAAATGAATTATGGTGAAGTTAATAAGGTATTGTTTGCCACAAGTTGCTTAACTGACGATGCTTTAGATTGATCGAGGACTATTATGAACATCAAGTTGCTTAACTGACGATGCTTCCATGAGGCTTCTATGGTAAGGTACTTTCCGGAGTACCAACGTGCTGAGAAGCAGAGGGAATTCTTATAGTTGAGCCAAGACCAAATAACTGTGGCTTAGTACCATATTCAGTTCGTTCATCTAGAGAGGTATAACACCTTGGAGATGAGCGACAAACAGAAGGGGGATCATTTATGGCCCGAACCCAACCATCAGGGCAAACACTTTAGCAGGCCAACGTGCAAATCTGAATCTCGCGGTTTAGCTGGCAACCACGATAGAAAGAAATTTTTCTAGAGAACAAAAGGAATTCAGGTATGTGAGAGGAAAGGCCCCCATGCAGTCCCCTGTGCAGAACCAACCTCAATGGAACGATTGGCGCCAAAATCGAGGAGGACCCAATCGTAGGAATCAACGTCGGAACAATAGGGCGAGGCCATATGAGCCTCGTGATGCAAATCACTAATAGCAACCCCAACGTCAGGTAAAAATGATGAATATGAAGTTAAGATGTCCATGATGACATAAGCTAACAAATGATCCTTTGTAGCCCCAACGTTAGTAGTCCTAACAACCTCAATAGCAATCGTAGGGCATTGGTGCCTGCCCACATTGTAGGAGATTCCACATTACATGATGAAGGCTGGAGTGCCTACATTGTGGTCAGCATGGGCATTTCATTAGGGATTGCCCTATCAAGTACAAGGATGACTGAGCCTCAGCTCCGCGTGGTGCCAGATGTGGAAATTATTTGGTACAAGGAAGTCTTCCACTTAGAGGAAGATGCAATACCGGCAGACCCCGAGATCATTAGAGGTACACTATCCATAGCTGGTCTTCCTACTATCATTTTATATGATTTGAGTGCATCACATTTTTTCATATCTAAAGATTATGCTACTACTCTAAGCCTACCATTGTATGATATAAGTCCTCCCTATGGAGGTGATCACTCCTATGGGAATGCTCATGGCACGAAGTACCTCCCTGAGGTACCAGTGATGATAGAAGGTAAGAACTTCTCTACATATTTGATAATAATTCATATGACAGACTATGATGTGATTATTGGTATTGATTGACTATTCTACCATAACGTAGTCATTCTATATAAGCAAAAGAAGGTAATTATCAGCACACAAGGTGGACGCAAAGCTACAATTCGAGGTACTATAAGCAAAGAAGGAAAAATAATTATATATGCAATGAAGGCACAAAATATGATATAAAAAGGATGCAAAAGTTTTCTAGCAAGAGTTTGTCATCATCATTATAAATGATATTCTTATTTATTCGAAGAACCTAGAAAAACACAAGGAACATCTGAGGATTGTCTTGGAGAAATTAAGACAGCACAAATTATAAGGCAAGCTGTCGAAGTGCGAGTTCTGGCTTGAACGAATTATGTTTCTTGGACACATAATTTCAAAGAAGGGCATTTCTTTGGATCCTTCCAAAGTGGAAGCAGTAGCTAATTGGCCAAGACCATTGCATGCAACAAAAATTCATATTTTTCTCGAATTGACAGGTTATTATCGTAGATTCATTTTGGATTTATCGAAGATTGCATCTCCCTTAACAAACATAACAAAGAAGGGTGTGAAGTATATATGGACACAAAAATGTGAAGACAATTTTCAAGAGCTAAAGGTCAGGCTGACCACTACACCCATACTTATCATTTCGAAAGGTACTGATGGGTATGTAGTGTATAATGATACTTGCGGTAAATATTGGGATGTGTGCTCATGCAACATGGCAAGGTAGTCACATATGCATTTAAGCAGCTGAAGAAGCATGAGGTGAACTACCCAACCACCTTGAATTGGTAGCAGTAGTATTTGCATTAAAAATTTGAAGACACTACCTTTATGGAGTAGAGTTCGAAGTGTTCACCGATCATAAGAGCCTCAAGTACGTCTTCTCCCAGCGAGATCTCAATATGCGACAATGAAGGTGGATGAAATTCTTTAAAGACTACGAGAATACCATTAATTACCACCTGGTAAGACGAACTCCGTTGTAGACGCACTCAGCTGCAAGAGGGAGAGCTCACTAGCTTATGTAAAAATACGTGTCTATGAGATGATGAAATTTGACTTTTCATTTCTCATTTTTCCCCATTCTTTTCTACATAAATTTGAAATTTAATTCCTTATCATTGCTTTCCTTTCAAATTCATTCTTCCTCCTTTATTTTCTTATTATGTTTTCCTTATTTTATATATTTTTACATATATTTTTCAACAAAAAATTAATTCCAATCAGTATAACTGTATGTTCTTTATTGAACTGGAATGACCATTTTTCATAGACCCATAGTTAAACCAATTTAATGAATACTACAGCTGAATCATGAGTCAAAATTCATAATCAAACCAACAAAAATTGGTGTGGAGTAGTGAGTGATTTCTTCTTACTTAAGCAAGATTTCGAATTCAATTTTTTGTGAATGCAAAAAATTCTTCTTGTGAGCCTCCCATTCTCAATTACACGATGTGGAACAACCTTACCGAATTAGTTGGGCTCGATGGTGAGCCAACTTTCAACTTGTTGAGAGTGCACATAATCATTAGCGTCGCGCTGGTTGGATCATTGGTACCACTTTCCATACATCAAAGACTAGTAAAAAAGATCCATAACAAAATTTTAAAAAATTGCATTTTATGTTTAAATAAATTTGTATAACTGCAGTAATAAGAAAACAAAAATGAAAATATATGTTCAGTACTCATTGGTGAACATTCCTCTCTCCATAACTGAGTCCTCCATCATGACCTACGTAATCGCGGGCTGGCCCAAAGGCGCAAGGTGCCCTCGGCACGGGATGACCAAATGATTTTCAAATTTGTCAACGATTTTTTTTCCTCTCAATTTATGATGAATTTTAATTCTTCATAAATTTAAAAAATAATATTCTATACCCAACTTCAAAAATTCAACTCATAAAATATTAAATTATATTCAATGATATATATATATTTAAATTATGACGGACCATTTTTTACAGATGGATTTAAAATTCATTGCAAATGTAAAGGAAAAAATCATGCCAAATTTGAAAATGAATTTGTTGATGTCTGAATTTTAAAATTGTTAGAATTTATCCTGACTTAAAATGAACATAATAAATTTGGCAAATGTGATAGATGTTCTATTCCAATATATTCCGGGGAAAATGAGAATGTAGAGCAGTCGCTCTACACCAAGCGGCATTGTGGTGGTTCGTTCATGGATCCATGCTTGGATGGAATATTTCTCAACCTAAGTGCTGCAGAATCGATCATGGCCGTTCGTTTAAAGGAGACGTCTCAGATTTCATGGGGAAATAGAGGGCAGTTGTAATCCTTAGGGGTGCATGTGAGCAGTTGATGTCTCCCAAAAATTGACTCCACACTTGTTGCTCCCTCCCTGTTCGAAGGATGCCGGCGATTGAACTCCTCCCTATTTGAAGGATGCCGATTGAACCCCTCCCTGTTCGAAGGATGTCGGCAGATGTTCTGTTCCCCTCTTGAATGACATCGGTGATTTTGTCTTCGTGATCCTTGCTCCTGTTCCTCTTCGAACGACTGTTCTCCTCTCTATTCTAACAATGCCAGCGGCTGCTCTTCCCCCTTCAAATGGTAGATCCTTTCAGTAGGTGTTGTTTCCTTCCAAAATCATTTTGCATTTGGTGTTGCATTTTGGTTTCTACTGTTTTCCCTTATTTGTACAATTTTTTTAGCTCGGCTGGATCTATCATCGCTCTTCGAATGACGTCATCTCCTGCTCGTGCGCCGCTCATATCCCCTTTGAAAGATGATCGACACTTGCTTTTAGTAGGTGCTATTTCTTTCCAAAAGCATTTTGCATTTTGTGTTACTTTTTTGTTTATGTTGTTTCCCCTTATTTGTATAGATTTTTTTAGCTTTTGGTCGGGTCTCCTTCATCACTCTTCGAATGATGCAGCACCGTTGCTCTGACGTCCTCTTCGCATGCTGGCATCTACCCTTGTCCCTCTTTGATCACTTCTTCGAATAGTATTTGTTGCTTCCTTGTGACCAACTCGGCCTCTCTTCTAGTTATTTTTTCCTTTTTCCTCACTATGTATAAAATAATTGATCAATGCTGCCAACTTTATTTTCTTTTGATTATCAAGCCTGTCTTTCGGCTAACGTTTCGAAACTTATTTTTTGTTCATTGTCAATGACTCAATCTATGTGAACATTCTACTGATTGTGTGATGTGTAAAATGATGTAGCAAAATAAAATCACTAGTTGCTCAAGTAATATAGTAATAAGAGAACTTATTAATTCAATATCTAATTTTATAAATTAATAAGAAAATAAAAACATAGGTTTTGAAGATAAGTTTTGTAATTATAAAATAAAATAGAGAAAATAAGATAATAATAAGATAAGATAATTGTGTTGAAATTAGGCCTTAGGATGAAATTAGATCAGGATAAATATTTGAACCATAAAAGATGAATTTAATCTTTAAATATGGATTAGAGTTTCCCTAAAATAGTAATCTACATGATTTTGCGGTCTCCATGACTGGCATCCCATCAAATTATATTAAAATTAAGATGCATTAAGTTAGATTTCATAAACTATTAATCACTCCACAAACTGGTATAAATTAACAGACCATATAAATTTCATTCTCCACACACTAGTTATCAAATTAATGTCAATTGTTAATTTCATATAAAATCAATTAATTTAATTAATGAATTCTGAAATCAAATAATCCACGGACTGGCAATTACTCAACTCAAAAATCCAAATAATTAAATCAAAAGCACTAAGCACAATTAACTAATTGATAAAAAAAGATTAAAACAAATAATATTAGAGTTCATCATAGAAATTTTGGAGAGATAATAAAATAATAATAAAAATTGGAAGAATTACACCCAAATAATAAAAAGACGAAACTTCAGATCACGGACAAACAATCGGGCAACCTTTCGGACTTGGTCAGAGTCGCGATAAACCTCCAGGCGTCGTACGTCTCTCCTCTTGGTCGTAGCCTGCAGAGCTCACGACTCACCATAGAAGAAAACCACACTTCAAAGCATGAGTTTGGACGATGGCTTCCTCCTCTATTTATAGGTGCGGACGAACTTCAAGCATATCACGATCGATAATATCATACGGTCGGGTTTAACACTGTGAGACAAACTTTACGACTTTTAAATCTTGCCACCGATGCCTGATAAAATTTTGGTTAATGATAAAACTTTATCCACTTTGTGCTTGGTGATAAACTTCTTGATGATTCTCGGTCACCAAACTTTGTTAATATTGTCTTTTGCACCCAATGATCGATCGATGATCCCGGCCGATAGTCTCCATCCTTGGTTAATGATAGAGTTTTGCACCCAAAGATATCGTTTGTAATAGATAAATATTGGTTAAGGATAAAAAAACTTCTATCTTTGGCGTTGGAGTTCTCGGCCGATAATGTCCATCTCCCTTGGTTAGGGATGATGTTTTGTGCCCAATGATAAAACTTCTCATTTGTATTTCGGCCGATAACAACTTTATCATGATATAATATCGTCTAATGATAACCAAGTGTGTTTTGCGGCGCGCCTAATGATTTTGCATCATATGATAGAATTAAATGCTTTTTATGGGCGATAATCTCTTTGTATTTGATTGCGGTCGATAAACATAAGCTAACGACTTGCTGCTGGTAATTCAACTTGATAAATCAGTTGTATCTCGTCCGATAATCTCTAGATAATGATATACTTGGATTTTCCTATAAAATAGTTATTAAAATTTAATTAATCCATTCATAATTAAAATATTCAGAGAATTAATAATTAAAATTGATAAATCCATAATTACGACTAAAGATGATATAAAATGATGCGTGCCATGATCGAATTATAGAAAAATTAATTAAAATAATAAACTAAAATATATTATATTTTGCATGCATCATTGTGTGCATTCCGTTGATTCATCTGAATCACCGCACCTTATGTTATTCATTCTGCTGATTTCCCCTAAGCACTATATATAATTATATCCATTCTAACGTGAAAGTATACAATTGTATTTAAAACATACCTTTTATAGTTAGGTGACCATTTTATCAAGTGATATATATATATAAAACTATTTTATGAATCCAATATGGACATGGAAATTTCATATGTGCAAAATCAGTACTTAAAAAATTTGGAGGATGCACAACAAATTTGTTACATAGAATACATAGAGGAGACACAATCAAGGTTTATTCTCCCATGTTATCGATTATAGCTTTTAATCTCTTTAGTCTAATATTTATAATAATTTTTAGCTTGGACGTTGTTGAAAACAATGAAGACATGACATCCATTTTGAGGATTTGAATGATAAAACAATTACAAAGCCTATTGTTGAAACATTATACGACTTAAAAGAACATGCGTACAACTGCTATAATAAGTATGCAAAATATGTTGGATTTTCTATGTGGAAGTCATATAGCTTTAAATCTAGACAAACAAATGATATATTGGAAGAAAATGTGTTTGTTCTAAAGAGGGGCACAAAGATCTTTCAAAGAAAAGGGAATTAGGAAAAATTGTGAAGCGCAAAAGAGATGATAGATTTGATTGTCAAGCCCATATAAAAGTTGGAATAAGAGGCGATGTTAAGTGGGAGGTAAAGGCCTTCGAGGAAGAATACACACATTTTAGCTTCTCCATCGATGACAATAAGGATAAAATCTCACTCAAAATTATCAACCAATTCAAAGCAAGTCATATCTGAACTACATAATTGTGGTTTTGGTCCATCTAGTATTGCCAAGATCTTCAAATATTCTGGTGAGACAACAATAACAACACAAACATGTGTTGTTCAATTGAGGGTCAAAAGAGTTGTTAATATTGGTAAAGAAGCTATGCATGTGATGATGCATTTTCAACATAGGCAAGCTAATGATTCACATTTCTTTTTTAGATTTGAGGTAGATCTACAAGATAAAATCACAAGAAGTATATTTTGGTTGATAATACAAGAAATGTATCACTAGCCCCCCTCCCTCCCTACCTCCCTTCCCCCCCTAACTTTTTAATTATACTATATATAATAATATGCCATATATTTTTCCTAAAAAGATATATTAATAGGCCCTCCTAATCTTATGAAATCTACATAAATATAATTTATTATTATATTTTTGTGTATATATGAAAAAAAATTATAGTGTAATATGTGCATTTATGGAAAATATGAGAGTTTAATGTTTGTGCTACTCCTTTTATGGGTAGTACCATCATACCTCTATTAATCACCATCCAATTCACGATGGATAGTGACTTGATTAATTGGATAATTTTTTGATCCATCATCTATCATAAAACGGATTGTGATTAATAGGGATACGATGATGCTACTCTTTAAAAGAGGTAGCACAATCATTTTTTTTTCAAAACATAATATGTATACCAATAAGTTTGATTTCTTTCCAAAACAAATCAAACTACTTAGTTAAGTATTTAAAAAAAATAGTTACATAAATTTTCATCAAACTTTTTGCAGTTAATTATTTCATATATATATATATATATAATGTTAAATGTAATTATATTATTTTATCATAAAATTCAACTTGCAAGATGAACATGACAAATAAAAAATGAATAACGAATAATAAAAAGATATATTTTAATTAAAATAAATAAAATTTATAATTATAAGTTATTTTATAAATATTTTTTAGTGTTTTTTCCTTAATTTTGTTATTTTTTAAAATAATTATATATTTATACATGCATATATACTCGCAGTCGCTCCCCGCCTCCACCCTTTGATGCTCAACTGGATAGATGGGTCGATGATCTTGTGACATATCCACTGCTTCACCTCTCCTGCACAAAAGAGCTCGGCAGTCCCGAGCATTGACTACCAAGAACAACCTGCATAAATTCCGAGAAGAATCAACACAATGCTTCGTATTTAAAATACTGTAAAAATAGGAATGATGAATTGAAAGCTGCAATGATAGGATGAAAAAAAAAAGGCAAGCGAATGGGCAGCAGCTGCGATTAAGAAGAAGAGAGCTGCTATTGGACTTGGACAACACTCCTGTAATGTTTACAGCCCAAAATTTGTGTTGTAGTCCCAGATGAACTACTTATGGTGCTTTCCTCTTCCAAAGCAAGGTCTGCAGAAAGAAGTGCCCCTCGGATGGAACTCTCAACAGATTCAGATGCCTTTCGGATGGAACTCTATGTTAAAATTGATGTGTTAATCAAATTTTTAAAAAATTTAAGTCGTTAAAAAGAGTGACATTAATAATTTTATATTTTTAACACTCTCGGTAGAAAGAAAGGTTATCATGCTTAGATGTCCGTGCGTAATCAACATCTTCAAACAAAATCCGAAGCTAGTGTATAAAATAGAATGAAGGAGACCAACAAGAGTTGGATGGAGTGGATGTGGCTCCTTCTCGTTTAAACAGAAATTTCAAATTTGAGTTTATTGGACTGCAAAAGAAATTTATTAAAAGTTTACGGTCATTGCTAGGTACATGATGTGGAACGATCTTATCGGATTAGTTATGTTCGATAGTGAGCCGACCTTGTGGACATTATGTATAATCGTTAGAATCGTGTACCGTCGGCTCCGCTTCCCAAACATCGGAACTGGCTGCTAAGAAAATAGAATTATGGAGAAATCTTTCCACTCACACAATGCTGACGCTTAGAAGCCAAAATTTCCCAAACGGAGAGTCCATAACAACTAGACCACAACTCTCGTTCTTACTTTAGGCGAAAGTGCTTAACTTTCATTTTCATATCTATCAATTCTGAAATGAATAGACCACCAGTTCACTACCACTTGACCATTAAATATTAATGAAATTAAAGGTAAATACGATTGGCCTATTGAAGCGAGGTAAATTACGCTTTCTTAAGAATGTATCGCCTCCGTTCATGTCAAATTTCTTGCTCAACTCTACACTCTTGTTGTAAAACAAGTCAATTGCCATCACTATGTACTTCTTTATTTTCGTTATTTACTTTCTTTATATTAAATTCATGGCCTTCTTTTGTAACCTAAAAGAGGTAGAACTCTCCTCAACCCATCCGAATTTTCACTTTATCTTCTAAACCACGTCTTTTTTTTTCTTCTTTTTCAAATAGTTAACAATCCTAATGATGACCCATTTATTTAGGAATGACAAGGCTGCAATTTTAGCATGAAAAGGTTATTTCAAATTAAATGCCATAAATGGGTGTGTGTCTCGTCATGCTCCTCTTCATAAATTGTGAGATTTTTTGTTCCTTTCAAATGTAAGTAAAATAATAGAATAATTAAAATAAGTTTGCATTGGCAACACAAAGATATAATAAAACTTATATTAAAATCAAAAGTAGTGTTAATAAAAAGATAAAAGGAAGATACTAGGACGTTATATTCGTTCACTTGTCAATACAACTAGGATTGAAGGAACATGCTCGTGTTGAAGGTTCCTAACCACAGGAAGATGGTACCATTCCTTGTGAGACCGTCATTCAAACATAATTTTAGGAGTCAGTTCAAGAGCTTTGTTCTTCCTATTAAATTTCCATTGAATATCCACTCTTTGCGAGTAAATATTAATTTTTAAAAACATAATAAACTGTGGTTTCATAGTTATTATTATTAGTAATTTGTTATTATTTATATGTTATATACTATTACTTGTGAAAATTTATAGTTAACGATTATTAGAAATAATACTATTTTAATTAAAAAAACCGATTCATTGCTTATGATATTCATATGGGATTTAGCCCCATTGATCAATATAATGGAATATTTCTTCGTTGAAATGCTTGCCAATTTTTTTTATTTCAATAATGACAATACAATGTGAAAATGTAATTGGCATTAAAGAAACTTTCCCAACAAACAATTTTGGGTTTTACACCCAACCTCCCTTGTCACAAAATTTATTGATCCCCTTTTGTAATTGTGTTCTTTCATGACATTCAAAATAAGACAATTGGATATAATCCAATCGCAGTTTTCTATAGAATTCATAACAAATAAATATACATATGAGTCACTTTGCCATTTATCACACAAATTCCGTAACTCGAGTATGCTTATAGTTTTCTACACCGTTTATTAATGCAAAATTGTATTAACACTATCAAGTACTGTGTAACACAAATATATGCATGGAGATGCATAAAATTCGTCATATGATAATTAATTTTATAAAAGAACGATGAGCACGGGGACAATAAAGACATATGATATTGATTTATATAATACGATAAAATAATTATGTCACTATTTTGAAATCAATTAAAGTAATCACAAAGCCAAGTAAAAACAATTATTTCCGTAGGAATAAAATATTTATTACGCATAAAATGCATGGCATGCGTTCAAGCAGTGAAATTCAAGCACTCAAGATAAGCATTGCTGGATGATTTATAAATGAGAAAAATAATAGAAATGATTTCGGGGTTACTAGTTCCATACATCCCAACGGACCAACGGTAAAAATACAAGTGGCGTTAAAAGAAAGATTTATTTCGTTTTACCATGAAAATAATAATAATAATAATATAGAACCTTTCGCGGAACGAGGAGATTTAACTCGGGTATGGGACACGGGGCTGTTTGGACCCACACATAAAAAATGGCTATTTGGCTAAACAGACAAGAACAAAAGATAACTTACTATACCAAAAAGCTTAAGCAGTACATTTGACTCACACGCTCGTTAAGTATTAATAATTCTAAATTCAAATATTAGAATTATCATTTTAATCGAATTCGTCAAATGCTAATAGCCACGGATTCGAACATTGAAAATCTTAAGTAGACCCGAGCCAGAAAAAAAAAATAGCTCGCAAAACTCCAGGACTCGTGTCATTCCCCACCCATCTCATTGGGACATGGGAGACGAGGCCCCAATACTCCCCTCTCCTCCTGCATCTCTTCAAGTTCAGGACCAACGACACACAAGCATTGGAAAGCGCCAAAGTCGAGCACACCCCCCTCCCTCCTCTCGAACTTTGACGAGCCCCGTCGAAGACTCCACCCCTTCTCTGATCTTCACTCAGCTACTTACACAATGAGTGAACCCCAGACCCTCTTTTTCCACTCATGCTCACCCTCCCCTCCCCCCACCTCCCCCTCCCAAAAATAGAGCGACCTATAAGGATGCGATCACATGTGGAAACATTCAAGAGAATCGATCACAGAGAACAGGATATGAAATGCGTTGAGCCTCTTATTACGAAACATACAAGAGGAGATCCTCATCATCCCTATAGACGAGGTTTCCAGCCGCTCAGATGAGCTGAAGAGGTGCTTGGTTGGCAGGTTAATTGGGAGCATGTCTCTCTAGATCTACTTCGGACGGAGTTGCCACAACTCTGGAGCCTCAACAAGATGTTGCATATCAGAGACATGGGTAATATGTTCTTTCAAATGCCTGACGGGTGGCCCGTGGAACGTCTAGGAAAAATGTTTGTAGTCTTACAGCTAAATCCCTATTTCCAAGCAACTGGAGACTTACCACAAAACCTACTGGTTTATGTCTTGTCAGTATGCCACGAACTCCAAAATTGTGATTCCATTATCTAAATTGCAAGCTGTTTTGGATTTTTGTTGTGTGTGGATGAGAATGTGTACACATGCGACCAATGCCTCGAGGTTAGGGTTTGTATTGATATAGATTTGCAGAAGCCGATTAAGTAGGGTGTATGCTATAGAAATCCGGATGGAAGCAAGTATTTTCAACATGCAACCTAGAAAACCTCCCAATTTTGTATTTTCGTTGTTATTTAGTAGGTCATTACTTTGATGGATGCCAATCGATGCCGGCGGCCAAAACGGACGGAAGGAGAGTACTCTTATTTGGGCCTTGGTTGCAAACTCCCCGTAAGGCACAAAACCTAGACATGTTGATCGCAGTACTCAGGATTAGCAAACGTCGAGCCCTGGTAGTTCTGATGTCAGTGCTCGGGAACAGAGTTCGCCCATCCCTTGCAACAAAGTCGATCACACTAGAAAGCGGGACGATCAAGAGGGAGCTACAGGTGGGCCTCCCCCGCTCACATACCCTAACGGTCACCCTAACGAAAGGAAGGAAAAAGATGATGGAAATGGCTCTTATGTAATCGCGTCAAACGTCCAGCGGGTCGCCACGTGGAATGCACCAAGTAGGCACCAACAATCATGATAAGCTATCATAGCCGGATCATATGCCACGTGCCCCATGCAAATGCACCTCACACACTAGACAAATGTACTTTGATGAAGCTTTTCCCCCACTTTTTGACCTTTCCCTTTCTTTTTCACCGCCTTACACAAAGACAGGCTCGGCATCAGGACTCCGGCCACTTTGTTCATGCTCTTCGGCATCGGCTTCCCTGGATCATGATGCTTTTGTTAAAAAAGGACATGGCACGGTTCATTAGTGGTGCTCGAGCAGACGCAGGAGAGGAGCTAAAGAAGGACAAATCCACCAGGAGGAGGAAAGGGAGGAAGAGGGTGAAGACTCGGATGAAAATTTGGTACCAATGCTCAGAAAGGAGCCAAAGCGGACTAGGGCTAAGAAGAGGGTGCCGCCATCTCTACTGCCTCCGCTGCAATAGATCATCAAAACCAGAAAAAAAAAAGGGTAAGCAGAAAGGAGTTGATCATGTTTCTTACTCATCACCTTCTAATGATTCTATGTAGGGGGCGGTCGGACAACCAGAGCAAGGTTAGAGATAGGCTCCGGAAACTAATCAACAGGTACCAATCAAATGTTATTATATTAGTGGCCATGCGACTAAACAACAGGTAGACACGATTCTACAACATTTGGAAAATTGTGGAGTGACTACTGACAAGAAGGAGATGGTGCTTTTGGCAGCATCCTACTGGCATGTCGGCACCAAAATATCCAAGTTACACCTATTTGTAAAGAAAATCTGGTTACTCATGCAGTGATCACCTCTAGCATTTTTTCATCATTAATCTTATGTGTGTACGCCAACACTGTTCCTCTAACACATTTGATGTTATTCAAACATCTTATGAGTATAAATGTTGATGGAATTCCATGAATAATTCTAGGAGATTTTAATTGCATACTTCACCCTACTGAAAAAAGGGAAAACATTTTTGTCCAACTAGATCAATTAGAACTTTCCAAGACCTAATAGCTAATCAGGGTTTAGTAGATGTGGAACTCATTGGAACACAACACACTTGGTGTAATAATCGCCAAGGGGCAGCCAGAATCTTGTGTAGATTAGATAGAATGATAGTCAATGGTGCCTGGATAATGGCCTATCCAAATATGTCACTTAAGGCCCTAGCTAGATGCCCTGCAGATCTTGCTCCATACTGTTACAAACAAGCCAACAGATATGAGCATTTCTGATTTATCTATAATGAACCAAGGGAGATTATCCAAAAGGAGTGGGCTCAAAATAAAACCACTAGTCAAACTTTAAAGGCAATTAAGGTCAAAACTAGGCACCGGAATACCAAGACACTGGGTATACTAGAGCACAAAGTAGAACAAGCAGCAATTGGAACTTAAGGATAGAAGGTCTAGCTTGTGCTTGGACGAGTGTGGTAAGCTGAGGGCAGCTTATCACCTTAATGTGACATTAAGTAGGCAAATCTAGTGGTCAAAGTCTAGAGTGAAATGAATAAAAGATGGGGATAGGAATACATTTTTTTTTCATTTAAGCATAATGATTAGATTGAGAAAAAAATGAGATCTCTATGATAATTGACAATGAGAGAGTAAAAGTGGAAGATGGAACAAGCAGCAATTGGAACTTAAGGATAGTAGGTCTAGCTTGTGCTTGGACGAGTGTGGTAAGCTGAGGGCAGCTTATCACCTTCATGTGACATTAAGTAGGCAAATCTGGTGGTCAAAGTCTAGAGTGAAATGAATAAAAGATGGGGATAGGAATACATTTTTTTTCATTTAAGCATAATGATTAGATTGAGAAAAAATGAGATCTCTATTATAATTGACAATGAGAGAGTAAAAGTGGAAGATGAAAATCAAATTAGAACCATGGTTGTTAACCACTACAGTAAACTTTGGAGACAGGAAAGCACACCCATGATCCCTACCAAAGCTGCACACTAGTTCTCACCCTCTACTCCTAGCACCTATCACTTGCCAGGAGATAAAAAGGAACCTCCTGGGGGAGGCCACGGGGCTAGATGGATTCAGTATGGAATTCTATAAGACATATTAGGACATTATAGGATCAAAACTACGTAATGAAATTCAATCCTTTTTTCGAACTAGTTAGATACCCTTGAGTGGACTTGGACAACACTCATCTTTATCTCGAAGAAACAATCACCAAGAGTTACAAGCCAATTTCATTATGTAATGTCATATACAAGGCTATAGCAAATATAATAGCTAATAGATTAAAACTCATGTTGCCTTTCCTTATCGACCCGGCCCAATCTACCTTTGTAGCACATAGATTAATACATGATAATATATTAATAGCTCATGAATTGTTACATTCAATGGGGAAAGGTAGACTCAAACATATTCTAATTAAAGCGGATATAGAGAAAGCATTCGATAGGGTATCTTGCATGGCATTAGGACTGTTGCAGCTTATGAATTTCCCTCCTACATTTATAAACTAGGTGCTAGCATGTGTGGTCTTTCCAAATTTTAGATGTTGCATTAATGATGTTCTATCATAAAATTTTAAAAGCAATCAGGGCACTATCAAAGCTTATAGGATTGGAAACTTCTATTGTGAAATCAATAGTTAAAGTAGTTGAATATCCACTCTTATGATATTCATATGGGTTTTAAGCCCTATTTAGCAATATTAACAACTTGATTAGAGGATAGCGGTCAGAGTAGATGATAGGATTTGATTAAAATATAATGATTAGCTATTAGGAAATAACGGATAACGATTTATTCATAAATTCAATAAAATTTATTTGATAAACATAGTGGATAAATTAGTGTATGTATAAAATTAAAAAAATAGACATAAGATATGATTTATTATCATTTTTATACATATCATGTTCATAATAATTAATTTATAATATTTTATTTTGAATAGTAATACTTTTAGAATATTATTTTAATATAAAATATTGATTATTTCGAAATAAAAATCTTATTTGAGTAGTAAGTAAAAGTAAAGATGTGATATATTAATTAAAATAAAAATAATATATGATGTTTAATAATTAAATATCTTTTATTTATAAAATAATGATATAATAAGAATAAAATTTGAAACTGCTACATCTATATCTATAAGCTAATAGGAGTAGCTTATAATATTTTGTATTCAAACCTCTACACGTTATTTGAAAAAAAAATATTTATCAAATGCGTATAGTAGAATTTTCATTTTAACTAAATGTTATTCGCTACTAAATATTTTATTTTTTACGTGTCTAAAATTGCCTTAGCCCCATTTAATTTTACACCCAACGTCCCTACCCACAAGATTTATTGGCTTTGTATTCTTTTATGCCATTTAACTACGACGATCGGATATAATCCAACTGCATTAGGAGTATTCAAGGGTCAAGTCGGACCCGACCTATGAACAAATTTGTCTCGACCTGATGAAACTTGGTCGGGATAGGTCGATCATGTGACCAACTTTTTTTAAAAAAATTATTTTCTATAATTATTTTAATATAACAAAGTATCTAATAATTATTATAAATATAAAATGTGTTTTTGAATAATTGAGTATTTTTCATAATTAAATGTTTTATTTTAATATTATTTTAAATCAAGTATAAGACTAAAATTAAATAAAAATAATAAAAGAAGTCGGTCATCGTCGACTTGAACTTCTACGGGATTGAGTTCGGGTTAAGTCAACCGTACCGACTCGAATCCCTATTAGGTTGAGTTCGGATAGGATGGTCAGGCCGTGAACACTCAACCACATTTTTGTATAGGACAATCCGTAACAAATAAATATACCATACGAATAACTTTGCCATTTATGATACTAATTCCGTAGCAATTAACATGAGGATGTTTACAATTTTGCCCACCCTTATTAATACAAAATTGTATACTTTCAAGTGCTATGTAACACAAATTTATGCATGGAGATGCATAAAATTCATCGTACTATAATCAATATTTTACAAAAGAAAATGAGCACGTGAGCAATAAATATATATATATATATATATGTTATTGATTTATATAATACGATAAAGTAATTATGCCACAATTTTGAAAGCAATTAAAGTAATCACAAAGCCAAGTAAAAATAATTGCGCTAATTTAGAAATTTCGTTTGTTTTATATATTAAATAATGAAATGTTAACAAAATAAATTGGGAAAATTATATCATGATCCCAGAACTTAAATCAAGCAATATTTAATGGCTAAGTCAATAAATGTGGGATGGGGCATTTATAAAACTTTTTCTTTTCTTTTCTTTTTTTTTTTAGAAAGCCAATGTATGATGATCCTTACATCGTATGATCAGTAAATTATGTAACGCCCCCAAATCGACTCCCGCCATCTCAATCAAGGATCGAGACACGTCAGCGAAAGAAATAAAAATAAAAGAAAATGATAATTTTAAATTGCGGAAATCTAGAAGTGACTATATCATTTTTAAGAAATAAAAAAAAAGTTTTACATCATGAATCTATAATGCGAAAGGTAAAGAAAAACTAATAAATAATCTAATATGCTATATGGTTCATGTACTGTCTTGTTACCAGAGCTTCGTCACCACACACCTACTCCACCGCGTCACTGACCTTGTCCTGTGGAAATCAGACACAAGGGAGGAGGTCCTCCCATAAACTTTAGAGCCTAGTGAAGAACCACATAATATACAATGCATAATATGAATAGAATAATCAGCGGTAAATAATCATACTTAACTTGAACATGAAAAAGATAACATGGCAGCGTCATAGATCATAATAGGAATAAGAGGATATCATAATTCATGAGAATTAAATGTCGCTTAGTAAACTTGAAATCATGAACATGCTTGATAATTCATAACAATAATTTGACTTGTCAATTTTGGTTTTCATTTAGAAATCAGGGTGACTTTAGGTGCCTTTAGTTCTTGGGATATGCCGAACAAATGATACGACCTTGTGCGGGTCACTGGGTGATCAAATAATGACCAAGTGAGCTACCCTTATCTTGATGCACTTGGCTTGGACTGGCAACCCATTGTTAATCTTTCATCTGAACTTATTAATCACTTTTAATAACTTGTGGCTCTTTATTCTTTGTTCAATAGATACGATAAGATCAATAGGAAATAAATCATTAAAAGTATAGATCTTGAAAATCAGGGATGGATCTCTGTGGGATCAGAAAAAATAGGATCAATTGTACATAGACAATATTCAAATTGAAAAAGGGAATTGACAAATAAATCTAATAAAAAGGGATTCCTGAAAATCAGTCGGTTGGTTCTCGAAAACGATCGACCGATTGGCTTCAGATCGGTCGACCGGGGGGTAAATCGGATTGGTCGATCGGTTCAGTTGAAACGATCGACCGGTGGGCAGGACTCAGTTGACCGATGGGCAGGGCTCGATCGACCGGTCAGGTCGCAATACAAGAGGATCGGTCGACCGGTCGATATGTAAAGGAAGCGGTCGTGGGTCATTATATCGGTCGATGGTTGTTGGCAATGCATTCAGACCGGTCGACCGGTAGGCATCCTGAAAAGTTGCAGAATTCGATTTTTTCTGAAAATCTCTAGCATCAACTCATCCTAATCTAGTTCCTACATTCTAACAATCAATCAAACCACGAACATGCAACATAAATTAAAACAGTAGGCACATCAATCAAACAATCAAATAATTCAAGAATTAAACAACCAAAACGCTAACTTGAGCCTTCTTCTTATTTCTTTCGTTTCATAAATGATTAGGGCATGGGTTAGAAAATTCAGAGGTCATGCAAAGTGATTTCAGTTCACCCACCTCTATTCGCAATTAGTCTCTCCTTTCGTTCGTCGAAAATTGATTAACGGTGCCCTTGTTTCCTCCCTATTTTCTTTCCCGACTCTCTCGCTGCTCTTCTTCTCAATCTTTGTCTGTCACTCGTTCGGTGCAGAGAACGACGTGAGGAGATGTAAGGGATCAGGTAGGAAGGAGAGGAAGAAGACCTTACCTATCCTTGCACTGAGAAACTATGAAAGAACCCTCCCTGCCTCTGCTCACGTACTAGGGGACCAAGAGAAAGACCAAACAAGGAGAGAGAGGTCGTGCAGGTGGAGGAGAGATTAATTCCCTTGGTTAGATTTATATAATAAATTCCCCCTCCTAATACAATTCTAATCTAATTAATGAGATAAAGATTTTATCTCTCTGAAATATGTGGGAACAATCAAATCCCTCGAGTCCAAATTCAATTGGACTTTGGGTTAATATTTCACATGTGTTCGGCCGAGACTTACTTCATCTCTTTTTTTATATTTTTTTCCTTTCTTTTTTTGTCAGTTATTACATTCTTACTCCCTTAAAAGAAAATTCGTTCTCGAATTTTGCACTAGATAGAGGGCTTACCAAAAAGATGAGAGAATTTTTGGCGCATTTCCGACTCGAGTTCCCATGTTACATCATCACCTTTATGGAGACGCCAAGTTACTCGGACCATGGGTACATCTTTGTTCTTCTGATGCTGCACCTTGCGCTTCACTATATGTGTTGGACAATTGGCAAAAGTGAGGTTGGTGACTAGGTTCGGCCCCTTAATCCGAATGATATTAGTTTTATCATACTTGTACTTCTTGAGCAGGAACACATGAAATACACAATGCACTTCTCCATAAGGGCAGTATAAACCTACATGTAAACTTGTCGACTAACTTTAATATTTAAATGGTCCATCGCAATGAGGACTAATTGCTCCTCATTTACTTATCTACCTCACTCCTTTCATACAGGAAATTTTCAATATCATTTGATCACTAGCATTAATGATATGCTCTCATATACCTTTGTTGGTGTAGCTCTTCTGTTTTTTAACTTTTCATTCATGGTTTTCTTTTTTTGCCTATTTCACCCAATTGAATGGGTGAACAACAAGGTAGCAATATAATCAAACGGTGTCTAGTGTTCTAATGATAACTATTATTATAAGAAAATTCAATCAACATAAGTGATCATTTTTATTACCTTGCATTTCACGTTCTACTATCATCTAGGTGTATAGTATTATAATCAATCGGGTCAATAACCTCCTTAAAAAGGAGTGTTAGTGAACATTCTTCTTCTTATACTATTATTTATCACCTAGGTATATCTAAACATAAGGAGTAAGAACTCATATTTACTCTTCTGAAATTACGTTCAATTAAAATTTTCACCATCACATGTACTTACTATCATTTCTTTTATTTATTTATTTATTTATTTATTATTATTATTATTATTATTATTATTATTATTATTATTATTATTATTATTATTTTCACTCTATCCTCAGCCTATGATAATTGTACTATAGATACAAACAATTAGTTGCACTTTGTTGTCATATTGGACCCTTACCATTAATTAAGCGTTTTAGCATTTCATCCCTTCTAATAAAATCTTTATATTTCCTTAATTGTTTAACATTGGAATTTGAAGAAACGTTTATCATTATTTTCTAACTTCGTATGCCCTAAGGATTAATGCATATATGAGTTAAATTACAATATAGCTATTGATTCGATATACAATTTAACATCCATAGCTAATGATATGACATCTGACATCCATAAGGATTCACGATTCATAATTTATTTTGATTCAACTAAAATCAATTATTAACATAATCCAATGTCTATATCTTTGTGGTATCATACGATGATCGTTGTATGGGGGTATGATCACTTGACCTTCGTCTTAGATCAGGTATCTTAAGGAATTAAGCAAAGTACAAACTATAGGTAATTGTCAATTGAGACAATTATATTTAGAATCAAACGAAAGTCCTATGAATCATTTGAGGATGAATCGTTCTTGGCATTCTATGTCATTGGAATAGGGTGGTTCTTTATCAATGTCATTCACTATTCTTTCCATGTCTCGACACATTGTGCCAATGCTTTATTTGATATGCTTATCATGGGAGTTTCCCTCAATCTTAACTTCTTGACTTATATTGATGTGTTTCTTGCAATGTCAGGTCATATAATTTCATAGGAGGCCAGAGATTATATATGACTGCAACAAGTTCTTTCCTTAAGTATCTTGAAGCACTTTGAATTAATGTTAATGTCGAACAATATCTACACTGAGGGGTCGCTACATAGTATGATCTAATCCATAATGAACAGAACAATTTATGCGCACTACATAACATAAGTCCTTAGTCAAACATCATGAATGCAGGTAAACACATGAAATGAATTCAAACAATAAGACAGAAAAACAACACAATCAACAAAATAGAAAACAAACAATCATTCTTCTTCTTTACACATCGTTTCATTGTCCTTTTTATTAATGATATCTTGTAGCACATGGGAGAGGGTCGGGATAACTTTAAAGTTGAAAAGGGAAAACCAATCCATATATAAAACTTATGATCAAATCATGAATGGTCCACTTGATCAAGACAAAATCTTGAAAGTTACTTCATTACCATTTGCCTTACCGATGTTATTCATTACTTCGAAGTTGATAAGGAGCTTCATCCCTATAAAACTTTTAGTTAGGATCGTAATTTGATCCATTTGGTCTAGACAAAAACTAAGAAAATTATTCATCATGTGGACATGGAGATATCTTGGGAAACATTCTAGACACGATAGGATTTCATTTGATCCTTTCTTTAACCTATCACTGTATGAATCTCATTTGCACCCCCTAATGACTTACATATTTACAAATCTTCTTTTTTTCTATTCAAATCTTGAAAATTACTTCATTACCATTTGTCTTACTGATGTTATTCATTACTTTGAAGTTGATAAGGAGCTTCATCCCTATAAAACTTATGGTTAGGATCGTAATTTGATCCATTTGGTCTAGACAAAAACTAAGAAAATTATTCATCATGTGGACATGGAGATATCTTGGGAAACATTCTAGACACGATAGGGTTTCATTTGATCATTTCTTCAACCTATCACTGTATGAATCTCATTTGCACCCCCTAATGACTTACATATTTATAAATCTTCTTTTTTTCTATTCAAATTATCAATCATTAATATATAGTTAGTTATCCCATACAATGGGTCATTATTATGAAAACTATAAATATATCAATAACCATGATAAATCAATTTAAAACTTATATAATCATCTGTCTCGAGTGCATAACTTGCTTCTCCAGAAATCTTGTAATGGAGTTATAAAATTCCTCATACTTTATTCCCCCCCCCCCCCAATACTTTCTAAAATTTTCTCATTTGATGCTTTGATATTTTAAGACTTAATGATTGGGGGCTCATATCGTCCTTAAGCATATCTCAATTAAAAGACTTTAAATCTTTTCAAAATTTCTCACATTCATTTAACCCTTTCATGCATTGCTTGTTCTTATATATTTCTCTTATCCACCATATTAGTCTATTTTGGAAATATAGTTACATTGCGATGATAGACTTTTAATAATGGCTATAAAATATACTTCATATTAATAAAATTTCAAATCTACTACATACTAAACTAAGTTAATTAAATTTATTCATTTATTTATTCATCTTTATATATTTATATGTATACTATATCATATGTACATATGTGTATGAGTATGCTAGATCTAAATGTTCGATTAACTTAGACAGTCACTTACTTATTGAAAATTTCTTCTAATAATTATTCAAGCCAATGTGACCTCTGAACCTTTTAAGTTTCTATTTTTGTCTATCCATACCTCATACATGGTCCTTGGCAGCCCACTAATTCTCAAAACTCATGTATACGAATATTACATAACTTGAACATAATTAATAATTTTGATTCTTATTTTACCACATAAGGTAATCCAACTAAGAATTTTGTATAACTAGTTTAGAATTTGCTTAGGACCTTTATCAACATAATATAGGGGGAACATATGAAGTCTAAGGCACAACAGACATTACAGGTCCATACTTATCAATATAAAATTATAAGATAATTCATTAGACCCCGATCTTGGTAAACTAATAGAACCACATAAGTCATCACAATAAATCATAACTTAGGCATGCTTGGTTTCACATATAAATTCAATTCTACTATTTGGAACCATCTCACACATACTTATTGTGTAAGGAGAATCTTTTATTTACTCTTATAATTTCCTCCTTTCTTCTTAAATCTATATCTCTTCGTAAATGTTAAACCTACTCATTTTCCTCTTCATATTGTTGCAGTCAGCAAAAGAAGTTCATGAGTAGAACGATCCATGGAAGAGATAGAAAACATGACTTATAAGAAATAGAATTGTTTCTTATATTTTATTCCTTAAATGTTTGTAGGACTGATTCTTCATCTAGGTAATAATTATACACATGCATTACTTATTCTTTCCCACTTTTCGTAACCTTTATAACCCTTTTCGTATAATCACTAATACCATTTACCTTTATAACCCTATCATACAAAATAATCTCCTTAGGGATCAACCACTCATATGAAATATATATATCAATACATCAATAAAGAATAATATAAAGCAAGAAAGATCTTACTTGTACTTTACGGTGGAGGGTGTGGCGACTGCTCGGCGAAAGCACATAAACCTTTACTATACTATCTTATACAATAGGACGTCAAGGGAGTCCTGACTTTAGGCTCTGATATCATAAATGTAACGTCCCTCAAATCGACCCCCGCCACGTGGCGAAGACTAACCTGGAGACGCTACGACATGTTATGACTTTGACCATAATATTGACCATATATCAGTCAAGGATCGAGACACATTAGCGGAAGAAAGAAAAATAAAAGAAAATGATAATTTTAATTGCGGAAGTTTAAAAGTGACTATATCATTTCTAAGAAATAAAATGAAGTTTTACATCATGAATCTATAATGCGAAAGGTAAAGAAAAACTAATAAATAATCTAATAAGCCCTATGGTTCATGTGTTGTCTTATCGTCAGAGCTTTTTCATCACACACCTACTCCACCTCGTCACTGACATGGTCCTGTGGAAATCAAACACGGGGGAGGAGGTCCTCCCGTAAGCTTTACAGCCTAATGAGAAATCACATAATATACAATGCATAACATGAATAAAATAATCAGCGGTAAATAATCATGCTTAACTTGAACATGAAAAGGATAACATGACACCGTCATAGATCATAATAAGAATGAGAGGATATCATAATTCATGAGAATTAAATGACGCATAGTAAACTTGAAATCATGAATATGCTTGATAATTCATAATAATAACTTGACTTATCAATCTTGATTTTTATTTAGAAATCAGGGTGACTTTAGGTGCCTTTAGTTCTTGGGGTATGCCGAGCAAACGATACGGTCTTGTGTGGGTCAGTGGGTGATCAAAATATGATCAAGGGAGCTATCCTTTTCTTGATGCACTTGACTTGGACTAGTAACCTATTGTTAATATTTCATCTGAACTTATTAATCACTTTTAATAACTTGTGACTCTTTGTTCTTTGTTCAATAGATACGATAAGATCAATAAGAAATAAATCATTAAAAATATAGATCTTGAAAATCAGGGATGGATCTATGTGGCGTCAAAAAAATAGGATCAATTGTACATAGGCAATATTTGGATTGAAAAAGGAAATTGACTAATAAATCTAATAAAAAGGGGTTCCTGAAAATCGGTCGGCCGGTTCTGGGAAATGATCGACCGGTTGACTTCAGGTCGGTCGACCGGTCTGTTCATATCGATCGACCGATGGGTAAATCTGATCGGTCGATCCGTTCAATTGAAACGATCGATCGGTGGACAGGGCTCGGTCGACCGATCAGGTCGCAATACAGGAGGATCGGTCAATCGGTCGATATGTAAAGGAAGCGGCCATGGGTCATTATATCGGTCGACCGATTGCTGACAATGCATACAGATCATGACCGGTAGGCATCCTGAAAAATTACAGAATTCGAATTTTCCTGAAAATCTCTAGCATCAACTCATCCTAATCTAGTTCCTACATTCTAACAATCAATCAAACCACAAACATGCAACAGAAATTAAAACAGTAGGCACATCAATCAAACAATCAAATAATTCAAGAATTAAACAACCAAAACCATAACTTGAGCCTTCTTATTTCTTCCGTTTCATAAACAATTAGGGCATGGGTTAAAATAATTCAGAGGTCATGCAAGGTGATTTCAGTTCACCCACCTCTGTTCACGATTAATTTCTCCTTTCGTTCGTCGGAAATCAATTAACGGTGCCTCTATTTCCTCCCTGTTTTCTTTCTTGACTCTCTCGCTGCTCTTCTTCTCAATTTCTGCCTACCACTCGTTCGATGTAGAGAACAACGTGAGGAGATGTAAGGGGAGAAGAGAGGAAGAAGACCTTACCTACTCTTACACCGAGAAACTATGAAAGAACCCTCCCTACCTCTGTTCACGTACGAGGGGAACAAAGGAAAGACCAAACAAGGAGAGAGAGGTGGAGGAGAGATTAATTTCCTTAGTTAGGTTTATATAATAAATTTTTTCTCCTAATCTAATTCTAATCTAATTAATGAGATAAAAATTTTATCTCTCTGAAATATGCGGACACAATCAAATCCCTCGAATCCAAATCCAATTGGACTTTGAGTTAATATTTCACATGCGCTGGGCCGAGACTTGCTTCGTCTCTTTTTTTTATATCTTTTCTTTTTTTTTTGTCGGTTATTACAAATTAACTCAAAACTGGTACCCGTATTTATTTTGTATGGCTCTAATTTTCATTTAGCAGGAATAAAGTATTTATTACGCATGGAATGTATGACATACTGATAATGCGTCCAAGCAGTGAAATTCAAGCGGTCAATATAAACATTACTCAAGAGTGATTTATTTATAAATGAGATAAATAATAACTTCAGGACTACTAGTTACATACATCACAGCGGTAAAAATACAAGTGGTGAGATTTATTTCAAAAGAGAGAATTATTTGATTTTCCATGAAAAAAAAACAAAGTAAAAAAAAAACACAGGCGCTATTTGGATATTGGAACTAAAATTCTACTTAGTTTCGAAAATTTGACAATGTGATAAATAAGTTGTAGTTTTGTGTTTGGATAAAAGTACCACTTCAATGCTTGATTGGATGAGAGAAGTTCAAAGGGTCTTTTCGAAAATGGAATCGGATGAAATCAACCTCCAAACGCCTTCAAATTTAATTCTTGAGGTAGAATTCAACCACAATTATTGTGACACAATTAGATGTGATCCTGGTTCCATCACGACTGCAATTTTTTTTCTTCTTTTTAGCTATTTTATATATAATAATTTATTTATTATATATATAAAATAATAATAATAAATTAATAAAATATTATTTAACCCTTATTATTTTATTTCAAAATTTTAACATTTCATTAAATATAAATTAGGATTATATATCCACTAGACATATATAATTAATGCTCGTCAGTATCATCATCATATAGTGTTAATTTTCAAGTTGTGACATAAAATATAAGAGAAAATGTCTAAATGGATTAGAAGTTAAGAAAGAAAATTTTCTAAATGGATATAAGAATGTGACCTAATCAATTAATGATGGTTTCTTAAATTTTCTTGATATGGGGTAATATTTTGTAAGAAGATTCTTTTTGTCGGGGTTGAAGTCGTGATAAGTATTTAATTCTCTTCTATTTTTTTTAAAAATTTTGGTCGATGTTGTACTTCATTTCTTTCATCAGAAATGAATTTTTTTTATCGATAGTAAATAAATTGAATCATTTCCGATGAGCACGAGAAAAATCAGATAGCACTAAAATGTTAAAACTTACAACTAAAGAAATGTTCATGATAGATGTTTTTTTTTTAAATTCCATCTATTGAAATTCGGAAGCGTAATTCAGATTTTCTATTTTCTACGAACAAATAGGAAAGGAAATGTCAAAAGCCATAATATTAAAAGGAAAAATTCTAAACCCTCCTAAAATACTCTTAATACTAACATAAACAAAATAACTTTTATAGCTCTAGGAGTTGACAAATTTTATAATGAATGAAGGACTAGGGGTATTTTCACGTTGATGTTCAGCAACTCTCAACTAAAACATTAATTATATAATCATGTGTTTTATTGAAGTTTTCGTAGGATAATTGTGTCATTATTAAAATATAATTTAGTATGTAAATTTTATTTCACCAATTTGTTTAAATAATCATTTCGTTTATTATATTAAACATTATTATTTTTTATTATGGTTTCTAATGATACATGAATTATTGAGTATGTAATATTTCTATAAAAAATGTTGTTCAGTTTTCTTTAGTTTGGTAGTTTTATTCATTTAATATTTTTTTTATTTATAAAACCTTATGTACATGAAGAGTTGGAATTCAATATTTTTGTTAAGGAAATAAATTCAAGAGCTTAGAATAAAATTCATCTGAACATATTAAAAAATTCAAAATGTTTCAATCTTCTCTTAATTAATCAACCCACTCACTCAGGCCAATTTCCCCACCTCTCTCTCTCCTTGGCTCTAATTTAATAATTATTTTATGGCTCTAATTTTCATTTAGTATTTCCATCCTCTCTTAATTAAACAACCCACTCTCTTAATTAGAAGAATTAGTATCTGGTTGGGATGTGGGAGACGAGGCCCCAATACTCCCCTCCCCTCCTGCATTTCTCTTCAAGTTGAGGACATTTATAAAGACGCAACTCTTCGAGGGCGGATAGTCGTTGCAGCAACCCTTGCGGTAATATCGTCAGCTCAGGACAATCCCGAATACTCAACGTTCGGAGAGCAGTTAGGCATTCCATCCCTGACGCCAACGACTTCAAATTTCTACAGCCCCAAATATACAATCTCTCGAGAGATGTGAGCCTACCGAGGTCTTGTCCCGCCGCTGCTGTCAATGATACGAGGTTTCTGCATTCCTCGAATCCCAATGATTTTAGCGACGCAGGGACGCTCCAACTCGGCATTGCCGTCAGTCTTTCGCATGAAAAGAACCGCAGACGTTCGAGATTCTGAGGAAGAGATGGCACGGCGTTCAGGTTCTTACAGTTGTGAAATCGCAAAGATCTCAGCGAGTTCAATCCTTGAAGCACCTCAGGAAAATCGACCAGAGCGTGGCATTCCCATATCAAGAGACGCTTGAGAGAGGCCATGCTTCTCCAAAGTTTGGAGAACCTATCAGAAAATATCCAATCGGAACTATCGATTATAATATTATCGAGGCGTGAAAGAACAAAGCCGCTCGTCTCGCCGTCTTCTTCCTGATCATGCCACATCAAAGCTCCCTGTTCGAATACTTTGAGGGTTAATTTTTCAAGACCTTCGAGATGCAAAGGACGAAGCACTATCTTATTGCTTTCCACTAATTCGAACCACTTGAGAGAGGATCCCAATGGCATCAAACCGGCCAACTCTGGACATTTCTTTATTTCCAAATGAACCAGGGCTGGGAAGCAATTACTTGCCATGGCTTGCACGTGATCTGCGTTGTTCTCCCACCAATACTCCAAGCTTCCGAGATGCCTCAACCTCAGTTCTCTTAGCAAGGGAAATGCTTGCACGACGGGAGAGTCCCCTGCACTGTCAGAGATAACATACTTCAGATTATCCAAATGTTCTAAAGACAGCACCTCGAGAGAGTTCAATAGCCAAAGTGGTGGAAGATGACTCAATCTAGTGCAATATCCCACGTGAAGTTCCACCAACTGTTGAAGGTCTGCCATCCATTTAGGAAACTTTAATCCATTGTAATCCCATATTTTCAATAATTTTATGCTATTCGGAGGCCTAAGTTTTTTCAGCACTAGCATTTCATTTTGTTCATTTGAGCTAGTAGCCATGGTGTCATCACCCAGAACACTTTCTTCATTTTCTTCCATCCTACTCATTGTCCTCGCTTCTCTCCAGCAGAGTTCTAGGTATTGCAGATCTTTTTTGGAACGAAGATTCACCTCCTTGGCTTCCAGGGCATCTTTCACATATCGCAGATTGTAGAGCTTTAATTTTAACGAAAGTGGTAGCCCTCTCAGCTCCCCTATGCCTCTCCCTGCAGCAGTAGCAGCATCGTCCACAATGTACATCGTCAATATTTGTAGGTTGGTCATTAGTCCCATGCCTTCTGGCATTTTTCTCAGATTATAACACCCGTCGAGGTAGAGATGCCTAAGGCTAATCATGCATCGCATGCTTTCAGGTAGCCTGCACAATCTAAAACATCCAGAAAGAACCAATGTCTGCAAGTTCAGCAGAGTACTTGTTGATTCAGGTAATTCCTTGATATTAGTAAAGGACAGGTCAAGATATCGTAGGTGTTTCAAAAATTTAACTGAAATTGGAAGTCCAGTCGCATATCCTTGTAGTTTGAATACTCTTAGGAAAGTATATTTTGAAATTTCAGCTGTCTCAATAAAACCATCTATTAGCAATGTTCGGAGACTTGGGAAGGTTTCTAGTGTCTTTTTGACGTCCAGCTTCTTGAGACTTACCAAATGATATACATCCTTTGGTGCATTAACTTCATGGGACCCTTCAAGCGGTGTTGTCATGCATGCATTCCCAACAATCCACTTTGCAAGATCATGTACAAGATCATGCATCCTGCAAGTTGTCTTAGGGATAGAGTCATTACTTAGATCTCTGAGTCTCTTTAGATCATGAAGAAATGACCTCTGAACTAGTTGGTTAAAAATCTCACGCCCTCTGACCTCTGACCTTCCATCGCAGGGAATAAAGCCACAAGCCATCCACATTTGGATCAAGCTCTCCCTTTCCATCTCATAATCTTTTGGAAATACAGCGCAGAAGGCAAAGCATTGCTTCGAGTGTGGAGGCAGGTGCTTATAACTCAACCACAGTGCAGGTAATATATTGGTTTCCAAATTCCATATGTCACTCTCCTTTATCTTCAACCACTCGCTTTTATCGCTTTTCATGTACAACAAGCTCCCGATCATCTTCAATGCGAGGGGCAAACCCTTGCACTTTTTGACGATTTCCATCCCAATCCTGACCAGTTCTTCTGGCTTCTCAGCAGCTCCAGGTGCAAAAGCTCTACTACTGAACAAAGTCCATGCTTCTCTTTCCTCCAAATATGACAGGCGATAACTCTCAAATGTTCCCATTATTTGTGACACGCGCTCGCTGCGGGTTGTCAAAACAACTGCGCTGCCGTCGCGGCCAACATGACTCAACAGGCCTTTCAATATGTCCCACTCGGTTGGATCCTCATTCCAAATATCATCCAACACAATAAGATACCGCTTGCTGGCCAGTGCCTCACGGAGGCGACGCTGCATCAGTTCCAATGTAGGCGAATCACACGTAGCTCCCGTGAGCGAGGCTACCAAGTCTTGGATGATCTTTCTCATATCCCATGTGTCAGAAACACACACCCATCCCTGCAACTGGAAATGGTTCGCGATCCGTGGGTCATTGAAGACCAATTGAGCCATGGTGGTCTTACCGATGCCTCCCATGCCAACTATTGGAAGCACAGCGAGGCGCTGCCCACTGTTATGCTCCCCTGACATGTCAATCTGTTTTCTTTTCTTTGAGGACTGGCTGTTAATGAGTATAGACACTATCCCATCTTTATCTTCTTGCCTTCCTACTACATCTTCTTCAACAACAAAGGAGCACGTTTCAGTGCTCACAGCAGTGTTCATATAAGAATTCCCAACATCAACTTTTTTGAAATTGAACTTTGCGCTGTCGGCTTCAATTTTGCCAATCTTTTCTAAGATATCGTTTAGTTTCGGTCCCAGCTTCAGGCGAATGTGAATTGGGTAATGAGAAGAAGAATCGCTTACCTTGCCAACATATGGGAGCTTCTTCTTCCCTGCAGCTTCCACAGACGCCGATTGTCGCTGCAGGATCTCGTAATTGAATTCATCAAGGATGTCTTCGGCCTCGTAGGAAACTTTCTTCAATGCGTCGAGCCATCTCCTCACATCTGCGTCCACGATCTGCTTTTCCTCTGCATCTGCGAGCTTGGACCGAATCTGCAGCAGAAGCTGCTTCAGTTGCTCCAATTTGTCGTCCAAACCGCCACCCCACACGACTTGAAGCTGTCCTTTGATGTAGTCTGCTGTCAAAGTGACCAGTCCTCCAAAGATGGAACCAAGGAGTGCTTCCAGAGCCATGGATTGCTTCCTCCCTGAGTTCAGAATGTGGAAGAAGGTGAAGATTCAGAGTTTTCTCGGTTTACAAGCTTCACAGCCCAGCTCGCCAACATTGACTGGACGTCGGCACATTCATTACAGTTAATATTCGTTATTTCATTTAAAGTTCCATCCACTCAAGCTATATGTTGAATGTGGAGCAAATCTGGCACCCCACATCCCTTATCCTCTTGTTGAAAATGAAATGCACCATCATAGCCTTCTAGTCTCTGGATTATATTCAATTTATATTTCAATTATATTTCAATTCTCACTTTAGTCTATCGATTTTGTTATTATTTTTATTTTTTTCTATTTATGAAAAAACTAAAATGTCCTTCTAGTCTTCTTTTTATGTAAAAATAAATAAAATAATATAAAATATTAAAATATTAAAAAGAAGAGGGGTGTTTAGTTTTTTTTCTTATTTATTATTTTAGATAGTTCCTGAAAGGATAATTTAGTTTTTCATAAATAAGAAAAATTAAAAAAATAAAAAATAATAATTGAATCATACGAATGAACTAACGTGAAAATCGTGATATAATTTAGGGACGTCTAAAGTCATATATTAAGATTAGACATGTAAAAATGTTATAGTTAAGAGGATATTTAAGGAATTAACCTGAATATTATTATCAATTAATATTTTATTATAAAACTAAATGTAAATATGATATTTCACAATTAAATTTAATGAATTTTTATTTAAAATTAATGGAAGTATCTAAGTATCTAATTAGAATAAGTTTGGGGACTAAAACTTGTAATTTTATAGGTTAAAGCTAAATACAAAAAAAAAATACCTATGGTTAGGGGATGTTAAAGGAAATAACTCTAAATTATATGGTGAATCACAATATCTATGGTGGCAATAATCCAAAATCAGTTGTTTGGATCTTTCCTATTACCAAATGAGGTTAAACATTTTCTCTTTATGTACCCTCCCTTTTGTTTACCTTCCCCTCTTTCGCCTCAGTTTACTTTAATGATCACATATCCAAATACGGTCAAGTATTATTTCAAATTTGAAGTACTAATTTTAATATTTTCTAGAAAAAAAATTCAATCAGATATAAGCTCAAAACTAAATAACACTACAAGAAAAGGGGGCTTTAACGACCAACTATTAATGTCGAAACAAAAAATGGTCATTATAAATAGTCAATAGTGACAAGAAAAAAATATGGACATTATTAAACATATTATTAGCGAAAGAGAAAATTGCTCGTCACAAAAAAATAATTTCTGGTCGTTAAAAGTGATTATTAATGACCATGAAATTTTATCGCCATTAATTATTTATAAATTAAGATGAAGTACATGTGCAATTAATATTTTATTTGGCGGGAACTAAATATTTCCCTCCATTAATTTTTCATGTAACACCAATTTGATAAATTAGTTTATATATTTATATAGTTAACTCAATTACGTATTATAAAATTCAATAGAAAAAAGTATAATAGAATCTTTTCCATAAAAACCTAGTTTTCTTCCTCATCTTTTAGCCGCTAGCGAAGCTTCATCTTCCTCGGGTAAGCACTTGTTTCCTCCCCGCCTTTGGTCCCCCTTCCCCGCCGACCGGTCCCCCTTTCTCCTCTGCAGTTCAGCGGACGCACATCCTTCTCCCCCTTCCCTCCGCGCCGTGCGCCAGCCGTCCTCCCCCCACCATGGTTCCCCTTCCCCGATGCTGCCGGACAACAGCTGTTCCCACCCCTTCCCCTCGCCTTTGGTCCTTTTCCCCAGCGCGCCAGCCATCAGCGATAGGTGGCGAAGGCAACATCGTCCTTTTCCCCCTTCCCCACGAGCCGCGCGCCAGCCGTCCTCCCCACCGCAGGACAACAGCCATCCCCCTCCCTCCGTGAGCGTGCGAGCCGTCCCCCCGCCTCTGGTCCGCCTTCCCCGCTGCCACCGGTCAACAACCATCCCTCCTTCCGTGCATGCCCGTTAGCCGTCCCCCCCCCCCCTCCCTTTCCCCGCCTCTGACCCTTTCCCTGCCGCCGCGGACAACAGTCGTCACCCCCTCCCCCCGCACGCGCGCGCCAGCCATCGCTCCCGCCCATGCGACATCTCCCCCTTCCCCGCGCCGCTCTCTAGCCATCCTCCTCCCGCCTCTGGTCCGCCTTCCCCGCCGTCGTCGGACAACAACCATCCCCCTCCCCCCGCCCCCTTCCCCTGCCTCTGACCCCTTCCCCGCCAGCCATCGCCCCCGCCCATGTGACATCAGCACCTTTCTCCATCGTCCTTCGCCCCCGCGCCGCCCTCCAGCCATCCTCCCCCCGCTTCTGGTCCCCCTTCCCCCCGCGCCGCCCTCCAGCCATCCTCCCCCCTGGTCCTCCTTCCCCGCCGCCGCCGGACAACAGCCATCCCCTCTCCCCCCGCGCGTGCACGTCCGTTAGCCGTCCTCCCCTTCCCCCACCTCTGACCCCTTCCCCGCCGCCGCGGACAATAGTCGTCACCCCCCTCCCCCCGCGCGCATGCCAGCCATCGCCTCCGCCCATGCGACATCAGCACCCTCCTCCTCCGCCGGCGGTGGACGCACCAGCCATCCTCCCTAAACACATGTCTTTGGTTGTTATTCTTGTGTCCCCCCTCCCCTCTCTCTGGCCCCCCTTCCCCGCCGTCGCCCCTCCCCCTGCACATGCACGCCAGTCATCGGCGGACGTAGAAAAAAAATCTATTTAGCAGGTCAACCTTACTATTACATTGATTTTTTTCTTATATTTAGTTACTCTATTTTGTTAGATGGACATCTCTTCTTGAATGTGTAATAAGCATATGTAACCTGGAAAAGAGAAGGCTTCATTCTGTTATTGGAGATAACACAATAAAAGTAAACTTACATTGCATATATCCTTGGCATTTAATGTTTTCTACATTATAGTAAAAGCATTCTTTTATGGACTGCCAAGTTGATTCTCCTTCTCAATTGGAAGATTTGAAATAATTGAGATAGTTGAATTATATAGTTTTGATTATCTTTTCAATTGAAAGGATTGAGATACTTGACTTACTTTTCTTTTGATTCTCTTTGCAATTGAAAGTTTTAGACTGCAAGATACTTGTAGTTTTATTTTCTTTTGCTGAAGTTCCTGACTTTATGTGTACTACTAATGTCTCCCTGATTTTATCACATGCTATCTGATAACTAGATAATTTAATATTAAACTGGCCTTACATTTTTTAGTTTATCAATCCGAGACTGATTAACTAGATAATATTGCAGTCAGTACATTTATTGATGTATAGTTAATATGTTTGTCTTTTGAAGTCAGTACATTTACTGATTAACTAGCTTTTGTTTATCTTTTTTTTTTCTTTTGACAAAATAGTGATTACTAGTGGTATATATAACACTCATGAACGTCATGGCTTGCCTTTTGAAGTTTATGACATGAGGCCCTAAATATTTTAGAAAGCTATACTATTGAATACATTTTTTTCTTTTGTTTGTCTAAATCTTTTATTAATTTATATTTTTTTTCAAATATTGTAAGGTTATGGCACCTAACAAGCAATGGATGCAACTTGTTAATGATAGATTGAATGAAGCTTATATAATAGGTGTACAAAACTTTTTGGATTATGCTTTTACTAGAAGGGGAGAAACACAAAAAATATGATGCCCTTGCATCAAGTGTTGTAATTCATATTCAGCGACTCGTGAAATAGTTGAGTCACATCTGAAAGCATACGAAATCATTCAAAATTATACCTTTTGGTATCATCATGGAGAAGTTTCCGGTGAGCAACAATCGGATTATGAAGATGAAGAAACTGAGGAAGGAGAAGCAGAGGATGAACTACAAGGGATCATTCAAGACTTATATCCTGAATTTGATAAAGACACCATGAATATCGAGAGTGATGACTTACTTGGTGAGGAGCCAAATATTGAAGCACAAAAATTCTATAGGCTTCTAAGAGATTTTGAAGAACCATTATATAAGGGTTCAAAATGTTCAAAATTTTCTACTCTGGTTAAGTTACTTCACATTAAAAGTCTAGGTCGTTGGAGTAATGAGTCATTTACAATGCTATTAAAATTTTTGAAGGAAGAGGTGCTGCCTAATGAATCCAACTTGCCAGAATCCTATTATGAAGCAATAAAGATAATTCAAGACCTCGGACTTTCCTATAACAAAATTGATGCATGTATAAATGATTGCATGTTATATTGGAAGGACGATGCCTCTCTTGACTTTTGCAAAGTTTGTGGTGAATCTAGGTGGAGGAAGGATAAAAATAGTGGAGAAACAAAGTGTCAAAATGGTAAAAACCTACCAGCAAAGACTTTACGTTATTTTCCACTAAAGCCAAGACTTCAAAGATTGTTTATGTCCACTAAAACTTCTTTCCTAATAAGATGACATCATGACAACAAAATTGATGATGGCACAATGAGACATCCTTCTGATTCACTTGCATGGAGGTCCTTTAATGAGCTTCATCAGTCATTTGCCGTTGATCCTCGCAATGTTCGTCTAGGACTTGCTACTGATGGCTTTCAACCATTTAATAATTCAAAAACTCCTTATAGCATTTGGCATGTAGTAGTTATACCTTATAATTTACCACCATGGATATGTATAAAATAAGAGAACTTCATTATGTCTATGATTATTCCAGGTCCACACAGTCCCGGAGATGCCATTGACATTTATCTCCAACCATTAATCGAAGAATTAAATGAGTTATGGGAATTTGGTGTTGAGACCTTTAATGCATCAACAAAACAAAATTTTATGCTACGTGCAGCTTTAATGTGGACTATTAATGATTTTCCAGCATATGGAAATTTGTCTAGATGGAGCACTAAAGGAAAGTTAGCATGCCCTTGTTGCAACAAAAACACTTCTTCTATGAGATTAGCCAATGGAAAGAAACATTGTTACATGGGTCACCGACGATTCCTTCCTCTTAATCATAGATGGAGAAATGACAAGACATCATTTGATGGAACTAGAGAACGAAGGTTGCCACCAAAATTTCTTTTTGGTGATGATATGCTAAATCAAATGCAAGATCTTTGTGAGTTAAAATTAACAAAAGATAAGAAGAAAAAGATTAAGATATCACATGATGATAGGAAAGATGACTGGAACAAAAGAAGTATTTTTTTTTACCTTCCATATTGGAAAACTCTCTTATTGCATCATAATTTAGATGTAATGCATATCGAGAAAAATATTTGTGACAATATTTTGGGGCAATCATGAATATCAAAGGAAAGACGAAGGACAATATCAATAGTCGATTGGATTTACAGGTAATGAACATAAGAACAGAACTACATCCAATAAAAATGGGAGAAACATACGAGATACCTCATGCATGTTACACATTGTCACTTCAAGAGAAACATAAGTTATGCTCCTTTCTAAAAGAACTAAAGCTCCCAGATGGATTTTCTTCTAATATTTCTCAGTGTGTCAACATTAAGGATTGTCGGATTTCAGGCTTAAAAAGTCATGATTGTCATGTTCTTTTGCAACATTTGCTCCCTCTTGTAATACGAGGCATGTTGTGCAAATATGTGTGCGAGCCACTTATTGAGCTATTTTTGTTTTTTAAAACACTTGGGTCAAAGGTTTTGACGGTGGATGAGTTGAAGATTTTGGAATCTCAAATTCCTATAACATTATGCAAATTAGAAAAGATTTTTCCTCCTTCATTTTTTGATGTTATGGTGCATTTGCCAATTCATTTAGCCACTGAAGCTAAGATTGGTGGACCAGTTCATTATCGCTGGATGTATCCGATTGAGCGTTGGTTATACTTTCTAAAATTATTTATTCGTAATAGAGCTCGTCCGGAAGGTTCTATTGCTGTGGATTATATTACAAATGAATGTATGACTTTATGTTCAAGGTATATAAATAAAATGGATACCAAATTCAATAGACCAGAAAGGAATTTTGATGGCGATATAAATAAGTCAAATGGAGGATTATCTCTTTTTCGTCAATCAGGGAGAGCTTTGGGAGCAGGTAAACAAAGCATTCTCAGTGCATATGAATTGGAGCAGATACATATATATATATATATATATATATATTGAGAAATTGTGATAAAGTTCAACAATATTTGGAGTAAGTAATAGATTCTTTGCCTAAAAAGAGATTTTTGTATTTTTTTCTTGATTTTTTAATTAATAGGTAATTTTTCTTTACTTTTTGTAGAGAATTTGCACAAATGCAAGCAAATATGTCGGTTCAGATGTCTAACATGGAATGGAACAAACAATTTATTGCTTGGTTTAAAGTTAGGGTAAGTAGATCACAAAAAAAATGTATTTTAGAGAAAAAATCTAACTAATTAAATTATATTCTAATGAATCTACTTTTTGATAGGTTTCCAGATTATATAAAAAAGACAATAGTCAACTCATGGAGGACTTGCTCTCATTGTCACGTGGGCCTACAAACTACATCACATGTTTTAATGGGTATATTGTCAAGGGATATATGTTTCATGTACAAGAATATGATAAAAATTTGAAAACTCAGAATAGTGGGAGAGTTGTAATAGGCGAAAATGATGAAGGTATGGAAAATATTGATTATTATGGAGTTTTAACTAGCATCATTGAATTACAATTTCTCACAGAAAAAAGAGTGTTTGTATTTCGATGTAACTGGTTTGATGTGCATGACAAAGAAAGAGGAATAAGAAAAGATGAATATGATATTGTAAGTGTTAACCGTGGACGATTTTTGAAAACAAATGAGCCTTTTATTCTTGCCAATCAAGCATCACAAGTTTTTTATGCGATCGATCTTTCTAATAAAGGGTGGCATGTTGTTCAAAAAGTGCAACCTCGTGACACTTTTGACATTGTGCAACAAGTGAATGAAGTAGACAACACTGAGAATTTTACACAAAATATTGATGAAGGTGCAGTATTTTTTTTTGAACAAGTCCTTTTTAATTGTGATCCACATCAATATCACCACTTTCTTTTCTAACTTGTTTATTATTTTTTTAGGTACAATATGACAATTACTAAATTTGGACGTGGGATGTCATCCATCAAAAGCAACAAAGCATGCTTTCATTGCACCTGGTGCCTTGGGAAGGGGAAAAGGAAATGGAGTAAGAACTTCATGGAATTTAGAAGCATTTAATTCTTCTTCACCTAGTGTCACAAGAGCAAGGTCTAATATAGTTACAAATAGAAGAATGCCACAAGAAAGTGATTATACGTTGCCTTCAAATCTTCATCGTGTGCGCCAAGATCATGATTTGTTGCAAGATGAAAATATGCTTCGAGATGATGAAAACTTGCAAGAGGATGAGAACCTGGATGATGAAGCTAATCCCTTGAATCAAACAACTGAAGGTATGCAAGACCTTAATTTTATTTATATCATGTAATTGTGTCATTTTGATGCATTAATTTATCAACTTTTATATCATTCTGATTGGTAATATTCTGAAGGCATGCTTTGCTATTTTTTTTGATATATTGCCAACTGCATCTTAATATTCTGCAACTTTGCAGAGGATAAGCACCCCATTTTCCTCTTTAGCACCAATGAAAGCTTCTAGCACCAGAAAAAACTACATGCATAAAAGCATTGATGAACATTATGGGATCATAAGGATATTTCTTAGGAAGAAAATTATGACGTCTGTATTGGTGGCTAGGACATTTTCTTCTAGCCAATGCTATTCTATCCAATTGCTTGTTCAATATTGGAATGCACTATTGTGGTGTCCGTTCAATTCATCCCGAGACAACTAACCAAATATTACTCTGGAACCTCATGTTTGCTTGTTGGAGTGTAGACTGTGTGTGTGGTTTTAGTTTGACTTGCTTAGAAAGGGATTTTGTTTCATTCTGGTCTCAGTTGCTTGGTAAATGGATACTACACTTCCTTTTAGCTTGAGTTCTACATTGTATCATTTGGTTGTCTTGGTACTTCCATGACTTCAAGGAGTGCTTATGTCATTTGATATGTCTTGGTGCAGTAGTTTTATATGTATGTTTGCTTGTTATATTGCATCACCCTCGGGAAAGGTTATATTATATTGTTACATTTTGCTTGCTTAATTTCCTTCAAATAAGATCACCACCGATGTTTCCTGATGCTTTTTACAATTTTTAATGAAATTTTTATTAGATGTAGATAATGATAGCTTAATCATGTTCCTGTTACATTTCCAAGAGAGATGTTTTGGATTTCAACATCGTAGCCATGTCATTGGCTTTGGAGGTGGGATAAAGGCAAAAGATTTGAGAGGAACAAATTCAAAAAGTGCACTACTAAATGAGTTGCGGGCCACTCGACAAGAGAACAAGTCTTTTCGAGAGGAGAATGAGTCTTTGAAGAATCGCTTGAACTCTATCGAAATTCAAATGCAACAAGTAATGCAACATTGCTTTGGACAATCTAACGCGCAAAGTCCAGCAACGCAGGGATCAGACAATGAAAACTAAATGGTTTGTTTTATGTTCTCTCTTAAATTGTCTTATTTATTTATAAGTTATTGTTTATTTATTTTGTTGTTAACTCAATAGTCATTGCACATTTATTAAAAACTTTTATGTATTTTGTGAACTTTACAGATTTTGAAGGTATGGAAAGAAAGAGATGCAATTCAAAGCTCAAACAAGTTATTTTGCTTTTAGAATAGTGTAAGCATTTTTTGGAGGGAAAGAAGAAGATTGATGGGTTAAAAAATTTGAATGCTAAATGTTATTGATCTTGACTACTACTATGAACATTTGTTGGCATGGATAATTATTATTTTTTGAAATTATATGAACAATCCATTTTGGTAAATTAATTTAACTTTTGTATTATAATTTGTGAGTTTGTTTTTAATTGAATGATTGCTAAGAAAGTGCATTGTAAATCATGTGTCATTTAAATTAATGTTTGATAAAGTTCATGGTCATTAATAACTTTAAAGACCGCTATTGAGTTTTAACGATTGGATTAATGGTCACAAATGATTATCAATAGTCCTTATATGAATTTAACGGCCGGCTTTTTTCTGGTCATGGATGACTTTTAACGATGGGCTTATTAGCCGCTAAAGATTATCAACGAAAAAGATAATTCTCGCCATTAATGTATTCGACGACCAACTAAATGGTCCTTATATAATTTTAACGGCAGGATTTTTTCTGGTCATTGATGATTTTTAACGATGGGATTACTAGTCGCTGAAGATTATTAACGACAACGATATTTCTCATCATTAATGTATTCGACGACCAAATAAATGGTCCTTATATGGCTTTAACGGTCCTTATTTGGATTTAATGACCGGTTTTATTTCGGTCGTTAATGATGTTTAACGGCCGACACTTTTAAGTCGTCGTTATTGACTTTTAACGGCGGCATCTATAACGACTGGTGACGATGGGATATGCTGGTCTCTAATGACCAATAACGACCGGATTTCGATTATTAACGACCGGTTTTCCCTTCTTTAATGACACGTTTTCTTGTAGTGTAAAAAGATGTACTTACAAAAATAATTTTAGTCAGGCCAACCCAATTTGGTATTTTCCAACCCACAATAGACCTGATCATTGGTTGAATTTTTATTAGGTCAACTAGTTGGGTTCACCTGTGCATCTGGATGTTGTAGGATCAAAAGCACCAAAAGGGGAGGGTGAATTGGTGAAAAAAAATCTTCTCCAAAATTTCACTTTCCGAAAAATTAATAAAAACGATCACAAGCAAATATAGATAAGGCGTAAATGAAAGATAAAGAACAAACGCAAGGAGACACAATATAATGACGAGGTTCGGCCTCAACTCTTTGGCCTACGTCCCCGTTCCAACTTCTCGACCTCGAGACTGCCGGAGATTCGCTATCTTTCTCTTTTCTTGTAAGGAGAGAACAACCCTCTTTTACACAAACACGTCTTCTTCTCCGCTCAAGAGGCAAGGCACACCTCTTATACAAGGAGCTCTCAATCTCACTAGATCATAAAGTAAATTTTTCCTCTAACTCTTTTCTTTCACAAATTTTCTCTCTCACTCAAGGCTAAGAAAAGAAAAGGGAAGAAACTTGCACTTTTATGCTAAAAATTTTGAGAGGAGCTATAGAATGCTTTCTCTTGCTTGGATGTCTTTCCTTCAGGCCTTGGCACTCCTTTTATAGGCTTCAGGAGGTGAAAATTCATTCAAAAATATTTCTACAATTTTCTCCTCAAAAATTTTAGTCGTTACTGTTCATTTGATCGAGAGGCCGGTCGACCGTTGGGACGGGCCGGTCGATCGGTCTATGTGACCGTTGCAGCTTCTTCAACCTTTTGAAGTTGTCCGGTCGATCGGTCTTTTGACCGATACATCGATCGGTAATGTCTCGACATCGACCGGTATAATGGCTGTCGACCGATATGTCGATCAGTATAGTCTCGATGTCGACCGGTATAATCTCGGCTTTTCTTCTGCTGATTATTAGTCGACCGATGCCATGACCGGTCGACCGATGAGTCGATCGGTCGTGTCTAAAAATTTTTTCTTGCGATTTTAATTTGCCGATTTTTTTTGTGAATGTGGTCATATCAATCCTACACCTGCATTATCATCACCTGAGCATAGATTAGTAACTTTTATGTTCATTTTAATTTGTTATCATCAAAATATAGGATTCAACAATCTCCCCCTTTTTTATGATGGCAAATTAATTGGACGATAAGAAGAAGAAGGAAAGAAAATGAAATGTAAGTTTTACATAGAAAGTAATGAACAAACTCCCCTTACATTTATGCATATTTCACTTTCTCTCCCCCTAAATCAATGATATTTATATTTTCATAATTCCTTGGGATAATAGGAACATATGGCGAGAAGGAAAGTGAATATGAAAAAAATTGAAATCAAAGGGCATTTTATTATGAAGAAAAAAGTCATCACATTACATTCATAGTTAATGATACATCCATCATGTGTTCATGCACTAATTAATGTGACTCCGGTCATTATAAAATGGTGCATGACACAAATGAAAACACATAGCATAAATGAAAACACAACCTACACATAAAAGCAAAATATCATCCTAAACTTCTCCCCCTTTTGACATCATCAAAGAGGGAGACAATCCAACTACTCCTCATCGGGACTATCATCCTCACGAGCTATGGGCGGAATAAATCCCTATGATGCATAGCATGTCTGTAGTGAACCAACAAAGTAACGAGAGTCACGCTCCATCTGTCGAACACGACGATCCATTTGGGTCACACGATGGTTTATGGCAGCCACCTGCTGTGAAAGAGCCGTGAAGTCATAGAAATCTGAAGTAGCGTGCTGGGAAGGTCCAAAATGCTCAGCGGGTGTCGATGGTGGTGGAAAGTTGGGGCCAGCCTCCGGTGCATTCTGAGTGTCCATCAGTGCTGGCTCGCCATCTGTGGCATCATCTCTATCATCTCAATCTAGTGATGTCTGCCCTCCAAACTTAAGACCCTTCCGGTCGCCCCCCTCCTCGTTCTCCAGCTCCTGATTTTTTTATTTTTAAAATTTTTTTAATGACATGGAAGCTTTATCTTTTTTATTATTTTTTTAAAATTTTTATAATGATGTGGCACACATAAAATGACGTGGAGGAGAGAAAAAATTCGTCACGTAAGCAAGGCAATCAGAAAACCCACTATCACCGGTCAGGAGGACTAAGCGTGCAAGAAAATGAAAGATGGAGGACGTTCTGGTTATAAATTGAAGTTGGGGGACCAATTGGAAATCGACTTAAAGTTGAAGAACCATTCGTATAATTTACTCTCATGATCGGATGAAGATGTCGATAGGCCATTTCGATGGTATACTGGACATCTTGTCCAGCAAAAACTGTACGAATGCCACCTGCGATCGGAAGATAATCGGAAGACCAGCCATGGGTGACAAATGAATAAAAGCCAGGTAAGGGGCATGCCGCGCCAAAGATGCGACAGAGATGGTCGGGGTCCAATCGAATGGATACACCAAGGACATAGGTAATAATGGTCTCTCAAGTGATTGTCATGTTCGCATAAAAATGACGAACAAGACGAGGGTACACACGCTATGTGAGGGAGAGAAGTGGCAGCCAACCAATGGTTGCGAATATCTCTTGAACATATGGAAGGTTCAGAGTGTCCCAATCAATGGTATAGGCACGCCAGACTTCGCGAGAGGCGTACAAGGCTTCGAACCTGACAGAGATGTCCTTAGTGACAAAAAGATGGCTATCAAACTCAGTGGGCTCGGTGGAAAATGGCTAACGAGTACGTCCACGGGATCGTCCTCGTTCACGGCTACGTCGAATGGGCTCGGGTTTGGATTCTGGTTCAGGTTCATGTCGAAGGACATGAATGGTGCCACCGGAGTCGGAAAGGCGACGACGACGCTGAAAGACCATCTTAGTACGGAGATGTCCATCATCGTCGGCCATGGAGATGAGGCTAGGCACTAATCGAGGTAAAGATGGAGTCGATCGGAGAAGAAAAGTTATTGCGATTTATGGAGAGAAGAGGATGGCCTGAGAAGAAATAAAATTGTAGTGACTGATCGGAGAGCGGAGGGAAAGACAGACAGAGAGAGAGAGTAATCGGGCAAGAGAGGCGTCCGGCGGATAGATGTGGTCGGACGGTGAGAGAGGAGAGAGAGAGAGGGGACTGGCCGAGAGAGAGAGTTGTGGCCGGCGGGACGGTCGGCCGGAGGTGGCAGAAGCTTAAAGCGGTCGGCCAGAGAGAGAGGTGGAAAGAGGAGAAGGCGGAGAGAGAGAGGGGTCGGCTGGAGGAGATGGACGGAGAGACGGACGGCCGGAGAGAGAGAGAGAGGTTGGCCAGAGGAGATGGACGGAGAGAGGAGAAGGCGGAGAGACGATCGGCCAGAGAGAGAGAGTTCGGCTGGAGAGAGAGAGTTCCGCCGGAGGAGATGGACGGAGAGACAGCCGACCGAAAGTGGCGGTCAAGTGCTGAAGTCGAAGGAGAGAAGGGGCGATCGGTCGCTGGAGTGGCCGGCAGTCGTAGGGTTCGCCGGAGGGGAAAAGTTGGTCGGCTGACTGGAGGTTGGTCGTCAGTCATCGAAGGAAGAGCAGCAGTCGGGTGGAAAGGGGAATTTGGACGACCAATTTGAGCGGTCGATTTCTTATATCGCGTGATTTTGGCATATGCCGATCGACCGATCCTGCCCAACGGTCGACCGGATAATTCTTTTCCATTTAAATCACCATCGGTCGATTTATGTCAGCTGGACGCATTCATATACCGGTCAACCAGTGTATCATATCGATCGACCGATCATTGGTTGACGAGAGCGCTTATTTGCAAATTTCATAGCGGTCGACCGATCCCTCCAGTCGGTCGACCGATCCCTGCATTTTTCAAAAATTTAAACTATTTAAATCATTTAAAATCATATTCCAGAAATATCATACAAATGTAAGTGTTGTGCAACACTTTTAATGTTCAATTCATGTCAAAAATGATATTGTATAACCAAGTCACTTTTACTTTGAATTGATATACAATCAAGAGTTAATCATTCCTAATTCCCTTCTAAGCATGAAAAATCGTTCTTCACTTAAGGGTTTTGTAAATATGTTTGCAAGTTGAACTTCGATGGACACATGTTCAATGTCAATGTTCTTAAGGGACACATGTTCTCTAATGAAATGATACCGTAAATCAATGTGTTTAGTTCTATAGTGTTGAATTGAATTTTTTATCATTTCTATAGCACTTGTTGTTATCGCACTTCATGGGTACATTTGAATAATTTACACCATAATCAAGCAATTGTTGTTTTACCCATAGTATTTATGCACAACAACTACCGGCGGCTATATAATTCGACATCGGCGATAGAAAGTGCGATGGAGTTTTGTTTCTTGCTAGCCCTTGAAATAAGAGAATTACCAAGAAAACAACACATCCCACTAGTGCTTTTTCTATCAACTTTACACCCGGCAAAATCCGCATCGGTGTAGGCATGCAATTCAAATGGAGAATTTTTATCATACCAAATGCCTAATTCACTTGTATGCTTTAAATAGCGCAATATTCTTTTTACGACGATTAAGTACGATTCTTTGAGGGCGGATTGAAACCTAGTACACAAACACACACTAAACATTATGTCTGACCTAGATGTCGTCAAGTAGAGCAAACTACCAATCATACATCTGTACCTTTTTTTATCAATGGACTTACCTTTTTCATTTTTATCTAATTTTGTAGTAGTGCTCATAGGAGTTGTGCTCGGCTTGCATTCGCTCATTCTGAATCTTTTGAATAGTTCTCTTGTATATTTTTCTTGATTAAGAAAAATGTCTTCCTTGAATTGTTTTATTTGTAGGCCTAGAAAGAATGTGAGCTCTCCTACAAGACTCATTTCAAATTCTTGTTGCATAAGAGTTTCAAACTCTTTGCATAGGCATTCATTAGTGGCACCATATACGATATCATCAACATAAATGTGAACTATTAACATATCATTTTTAAAATATTTTAAATTATGGTGTCAACTTTCCCTTTTTTGAAAACTATTTTCAATTAAAAACGAACTCAATCTTTCATACCAAGCTCGAAGGGCTTGTTTCAATCCATAAAAAGCTTTTTGAGAGTTTAAATACATGATGAAAAAAATCTGAATTTTCAAAATCTTGAGGTTGTTCAACATAAACTTCCTCATTTATAAAACCATTCAAGAAAACCAATTTAACATCCATTTGAAAAAGTTTAAAACCTTTATAGCATGCAAAAGTCAAAAGCATTCGAATTGTCTCAAGTCTAGCAACAGGAGCAAAAGTTTCATCAAAATCAATCCCTTCAATTTGTGCGTAACCCTTGGTCACTAATCTATCCTTGTTCCTCACAATGACACCATTTTCATCTAACTTATTTCGAAAGACCCATTTGATTCCAACGATAGGATGGACCTTGGGTTTTTCTACAAATTTCCACACTTGATTTCTTTTAAAATTATTTAATTCCTCATGCATTGCATTTATCCAATTTGGATCTTCAAGTGCTTCATCTATATTGTTGGGCTCAAAATTTGCAAGAAAAGCCAAAAAAAACACATAGATTTTTTAAAGAATTTCTAGTTTTTATACCTTCATTTATATTACCTATAACTTGATCAAGTGGGTGTGATGAGGCATGTCTCCAATTTCTTGGAATTATTTGATTCTCTTCTCTTTGAGATACTTCCAATTCTTCTACTTTTGTGGTGTAAGCTTTTGTTTCCTCTATGTCCACAACTTCAAGTTTTCTTTGTACAACTATTTCTTCATCATCATCATGTGCTTGTTTGTTCAAAAAAATCATTAGTTTCATTGAATTTAACATTAATAGACTCTTCAACAATTAATGTTCTTTTGTTATACACTCTATAGGCTTTACTTGTACTAGAATAATCAAGAAAAATACCATCATCACATTTATCATCAAATTTGTCTAGTTTATCTTTGATGTTCAAAATATAACATTTACATCCAAAAACTTTAAAATATGAGATATTTGGTTTCTTACCAAATAGCATTTCAAAATATGTTTTCTTTTCAAGAGGTCTAAGTAGAATTCTATTGAGAACATAGCATGATGTGTCTACGGCTTCCGCCCAAAAATATTTTGATAACTTGCTTTCATTTAAAATTGTTTTAACCATTTCTTGTATAGTTCTATTTTTCCTTTCTACTACTCCATTTTGTTGAGGTGTTCTAGGGGTGGAAAAATTATGGGTAATTTCATTTTCTTCGCAAAATAATTCAAATTTATGATTTTCAAATTCTCCTCCATGGTCACTTCTAATTTTTAAAATCTTTTGTTCAAATTCGTTTTGAACTCTTTTTGCAAATTTGGAAAACATGTTTAGCGTTTCATCTTTACTAGCGAGAAAAATTATCCAAGGGAGATGAGAGAAATCATCAACAATTACAAATACATATCTTTTTCCTCCTAAAATTGTCACATCAATAGGTTCAAACAAGTCAATATGTAAAAGTTCCAAGGCCCTATGTGTACTAATAACTCCTTTTAATTTAAAAGAACTTTTGATTTGTTTACCTTTTAGATATGAATCACAAACATTATTTTTCTCAAATTTGATCTTAGACAAGCCTCTAACCAATTCATGATTTGAAAGTTTATTTAGCAATTTATAATTTGCATGCTCTAGTCTTCTATGCCACAAGTTTATGTCATCACACTAAGACATTTTTCATTTTTCAAGTTATCAAAATCAATTTTATATACATTGTTGTACCTAAAACTCATCTGTAAAACTTTATTGTTTTCATCTACTATTAAACATTTATCCTTTTCAAATTTGACTAAATATTTTTTATCGCATAGTTGACTTATGCTAATTAGATTATGTTTTAAATTTTCAACAAGCCAAACATTTTCTAAATACACTTTGTCATTCTTACCAATATTACCTATACCAATTACTCTTCCTTTGCTATTGTCTCCAAATGTGACTTTTCCTCCATTTTTCTTTTCCAAATTGATGAAATTTGAGGCATCGCCGGTCATATGTCTTGAGCATCCACTATCCAAATACCATTTACCTTCATTGTACTTAGAAGCTTCCTACAAAAGAGAAATTATGAGTTTCATCTTTTTGGTACCCAAACTTGTTTGAGTCCATCTTGATTAGTCATAGTCCTTTTTGGAACCCAAATTTTCTTCATTCCTTTACTCATTTCCTAATTCTGTAATCATGCGATGCTTTGACAAACAAAATTCTTTTGTCATTCTCCTTTTCAAAAGAGGTGAAATCAAGTCCATTTTTGTTTGAAGATACTCTAGATCCACTAAGCATGACATCTAACATTTTACTTCCATTTAAGAATTTTTCAATTTATTAGTTTCTTTGTTCAAGCATGCAATTTCTACAATGTCTTTTACATAATGATTTCAGTGCACTATTTTCCGTTTTCAATTCTTTAATTGAGAATTCTAAGCTAGAACTTTTTTCATTCAATATATCACACTTTTCACATGCTTTAACATTCTTATTTTTCTTTTGCAAATTTTCAAACTCTATTTTTATCTCATCGTATTTCTTTTTTAGGCATCCATATTTATTAATTAGACCTCTAAACTCCTTATGCACATTGAAAGATTCACTATCATTAGAGTTAGAGGAGTTAGATGATACCTCATGGCTATTAGCCCATTAGACATATGTAGACTTCTTCGTCATCACTAGAGGAGGTGTTGGAGTCATTTTCTTCTTCTTCGCTTTCATCCCAAGTGGCTTGCAGAGCCTTTTTCTTCCTTCCTGAACTTTCTCTATTTTTTTCTTTTTTTGATCAAATTTGGACATTCATTTTTGTAGTGTCCAATCTTTTTGAATTCAAAGTAAGTTATTTGACTTTTGCTTGATGATGATCTTCTCTTGGTGAAGCCTTTTTTCTTTTGCTTAGCAAACCTGAGATATTTGTCAAGTTTCTTTACATATAAGGAAAGTTTCTTTTCATCAATATCTTCATCCTCTTCATTTGTATCTTCCTCATCTTTATTTACCTTTAATACCAATATTTTTCTTTTTGGAGTATTTGCTTCTTCATCTTCCTTGATCCCGATCTCATAAGTTAAGAGCGAACCTATAAGATTATCAAAGTCTAACTTGTTTAAGTCCTTTTCTTCAATCACCATCCTCTTTGTATGCCATTTGGAGGAGAGGGACTTGAGAAACTTTTTCACTTTTTGAGAGTTAATCATTGGCTCGCCCAAAGAGGCTAAGTCATTTATAATATCATTGAAGCGAACAACCATCTCATTAATAGATTCATTTTCAAGCATTTTAAAAGAATCATATTGATGATTTAAAATATTTAATCTAGGCTCATTAACTTTATCTGTTCCTTCATAAGTAATAATGAGTTTTATCCAAATATCATTAGCACTTTCACAACTAGAAATCCGATTAAACTCCGTTGGATCCAAAGCACAATAACAAATATTTTTAGCTTTCCAATCTAATTTTACTAAAAGTCTTTCTCCTTCGATATATTCAAAAAAAATTTCTTACTTAAATCAAAACCATTTTGAATAATGTCCCACATATCAATATCAATAGAACAAACATATGCTTGCATCCTAATTTTCCAATATGCAAAATTTGATGCATTAAAAAGTGGAGGACGATTAATAGATTGACCTTCGGAAAAACCGAAACCACTTGATGCCATAGCTCTAAACATATTTTTAAATCTTAAAGCTAGAACAACTTGGCTCTGATACCAACTGTATGATCAAAAGCACCAAGAGGGGGGTGAATTGGTGAAAAAAAATCTTCTACAAAATTTCACTTTCCGAAAAATCAATAAAAATGATCACAAGCAAATATAGATAAGGCGTAAATGAAAGATAAAGAACAAATGCAAGGAGACATAATATGATAACGAGGTTCGGCCTCAACTCTTTGGCCTACGTCCCCGCTCCGACTTCTCGACCTCGAGACCGTCAGAGATTCACTATCTTTCTCTTTTCTTGTAAGGAGAGAACAACCCTCTTTTATACAAACACGTCTTCTTCTCCGCTCAAGAGGCAAGGCACACATCTTATACAAGGAGCTCTCAATCTCACTAGATCAAAAAGTAAATTTTTCCTTTAACTCTTTTCTTTCACAAATTTTCTCTCTCACTCAAGGCTAAGAAAAGAAAAGAGAAGAAATTTGCACTTTTATGCTTAAAAACTTGAGAGGAGCTATAGAATGCTTTCTCTTGTTCGGATGTCTTTCCTTTAGGCCTTGGCACACCTTTTATAGGCTCCAGGAGGTGAAAATTCGTTCAAAAATATTTTCACAATTTTCTCTTCAAAAATTCTAGCCGTTACTGTTCATTTGACCGAGAGGCCGGACGACCGCTGGGACGGGCCGGTCGACCGGTCTATGTGACCATTGCTGCTTCTTCAGCCTTTTGAAGTTGTCTGGTCGACCGGTCTTTTGATCGATACATCGACCGGTAATGTCTCGACGTCGACCGATATAATTATTGTCGACAGGTATATCGACCGGTATAATTTTGGCTTTTCTTTTGCTGATTATCAGTCGACCGGTGCCACGGCCGGTCGACCGATGAGTCGACCGGTCGTGTCTGAAAATTTTTTCTTGCGATTTTAATTTGTCGATTTCTTTTACGAATGTGGTCATATCAATCCTACACCTGCATTATCATCACTTGAGAATAGATTAGTAACTTTTATGTCCATTTTAATTTGTTATCATCAAAACATAGGATTCAACAAATGTATCGATTGGATCGGATTCAATCGCAAAGAGCCGAATTCTATTAATATGATATTATTTGGGTATCACTATTATCACTTCAAAATATTATTGTCACTCCATTTTATCTCATAAGAATAAAAATGTTTAACATTTTCAGCACTCACATAAAGAAGCGACAATAGTGTGTTTTTTAATAGCAATAGTGGTGCCCTATTATTTATATTAATCTTGAATAACAACAAATATATCATATTTTTGTAATAATAAACTACTAATAATCATAATAAATGTATAATTATTATTTTATATTTTGTATAAAGTAAACTATCCAAATCTAATGGATATTATTAATATAATATTGACGATGTTATATTACTTTACTTAAATTTAATCCACTTTTTATTTTTCATCTCTTTTATTTTTATTTCCATTTATTCATCTAATTGTATAGCCTCCATATTTATTTTCTATTTTCATTTTTTTCCATCATTTTTGCTTTCCCTTTTCATATTTATAGTTGAATTAGGCTTCTTTTTCAAATTATTTATTATACTAAAAAACTTAATGCTTACTCAATTATTTTATTAATAATAATTATTATTTATTTTATTTTTTCACTTCCAATATTATTATCTTTGACCTATTAATTATTTTCATATAGTTATTTTTGCATCATGCCTTCTTTATTTCTCCACTTCTAATTTTATTTTCTTCTAACTATTAATTATCTTCGTACAGTTATTTTTGCATCTCCATTTTTAATTTTGATCGTGTTAGTTCCCTCATTCATTCATTCCTTCTTTAATTATTTTCTTTCCATTTTATTCAACATAGTTTTCATTTTGACTTGATTTTTCCCAAAATTAATGTTGGCCCGATTTTTTTACTAATCCATCGGTTCATCGGTTTTTTCGGCTCAATTGGATTTTTGCTGATTCGACAGCCATCTCGATTTTGAATCCAATCCGGACCGGATCAAGTGCAGATTCATGGTCGAAGTGGTGGAATCAATCGGTTCGGTTCGGTTTTACTAACATTGAAAAATAAACATTGTTGGACTCAATTGGAGTTTATGAAGGAGGAAGAAAAAGAAGATTTTGAGGTATGATTGTACTTTTTTTTGTTATATGTAATCATAATAAAACACCATTGTGTTTGGTTGGTCGAAATTTGTTCCCAATAGTGACTTAAAAAAGAAGATGAAAATAAAAGATAAGACAAAATACAAAAATAAATTAATAATTATGAAGAAAAAGATAGATATTTATGTCCTAATCAAATTATTACCCAAAAACCTCTAATTAACTCCATTTGTCAGTGTGTTAGCTATAATCAATCAGATGTTCCAATGGCTGGATCGCCGTGCACCAAGGAACACTGTCATTTGATTGCGAATAGAGAAATAAGAATAAGTAGGGTTTATTCTGTGAGTACGGTTATTCAAGCGATATATCCTATTGTTGTAAGTTATTCTATTCCGTGATTGTGTTTGTTTGGCGTGTGAATATCTCTGTGCAAAAAGACGTGCCCTCACTTGTTTTGGAGAATATCCTATATTTCGTCGATTTCGCTGAATATGGTATCCTGTAAAACATACACCTGACAAGATTATGGGCTCTAAACCTATTCCGGCCTCCATTTGGCTATATTCACGTGAATAAGCCCTTATTCACCCCTTTATCCTCCAACCAAACGGTGAAGTGCTATTCCTACCATAATTGCTATGGCCCCACTGATTGGAAAAATAGACTTTTGGCAAATAACCTTGAATTAAGGGCTTATTCTTGGTGCTAATCTCGATTCAAACAGACCCTTAGGTGGTGTTTGGTTGATGGATAATAGTTCTTGGGATAAGGATGATTATTCTGATTGATTAGATTTTTTGAGAGTTTGTGCAAAGAATAAATATTATTCCATCCTTTTGGTAGAATAACTTATCTCTATAAAGCACACTATTCAGAATAATAAATTTTTTGTTAATGACAACTTTGTCCTTTACCTAAGTAAACTAATTCCTTCTTTCAGCCATATTTTTCTCTATTCTGGTCTCAAATTTCAAGAAAATAATGATTAGTTGGAATTTATCAAAGTTATTTCATAAATAGTGTTGAAATGGCAAACAATCAAGTAGATTATTTGGCCGAATAATTGCTTAATCTATCGAATAATGCCAAACAAAGGTCGGAATAGGGATAACCGACGACATCGTCTGCACACCATTCAAAGCCTGTTTAATTTTATCGGGAGGGTGTTTTTGAGGTTATGGTATTCAGTAGATTTTATGGAATATAACTTATTCTATGTTTTTCTTGAGGGTAACTTATTCTATGTTTTACTTGAGGGTATGAAAGTAATTGTACTATTCATGTGACTTGACAGAAAGTGACAACCACACTTTAATATAGATACAAGAATAGGAGTTGTCATTTTTCTTCATCTGTCATCGAAACACTATTGTGGAATAGGACATCATGTACGATTGTCTCATCAGATCGGATAACCCATATCCACAAGAATATATGATGATATTTCAATCAGCCTTATCCTGCAACCAAACGACCCTTAGGGGGCGTTTGGTTTCGGAATAAGTAGCAGAATATCACGTTATTATCGGAATATAACCAAACATCACGCAGAATAAGTATAAAATGGTCAAACCTCGATTTTACAAAAACCATCTTAAAAAGCGTAAAACCACTACTTTTATTCTACAAAAAAGAATATGTGTATTCCTTCAAAACAAAAGAATAGAAATATTCTCTTCTTTTAACATTTTTTCAATCGTACTTTATTTTTTATTATTTATTCATATATTATTATAATATTATTTTGTACTATTATAATAATAATATAAAATATCAACTATTCCTAATAAGATATTTTTAATATAAAATATAATATTTTCAAATTATATTCTCTTTGAATCAAATACGAACGAGAATAAGAATATATCTACTTTTTTAAAAATATGATATTCTATCGTTTTATTCCATTGAAACTTATCCTTCAACCAAACGGCCCTTTAGGATTAACTACCTTGTTTGGCATAATAACATCATATTCTTATATTTATCCCCAAACCAAACATGGCTTAGAGAGGCCTAATGTTATCATAATTAATCTTTAGGAATCCCAATTACATTACAAATCTATCTAGAAGTATTATTCTCTCTATTTAAAGAACTCAACTCATCGCCTCGTCCCATCTCTCTATCATGACCCTCTTTTGTCTTCTCTTCTCATGGCCATAACGTGATATGATTAATATAATAACTAGGGGGACAAAACTAGAATGAAGGTGAACAAAATACAAAATTAATATAATTACTAGGCTACAAGATAAAAGCTGAAAATCTAGGATCACAATGTGTATTGATTGCCGAAAACATGAACATAAGTCCCATGTCAAAGAAGATGAGAGACAAATAGCTATGATCAATTGGTGTATGATCCGAAATTAATATAAGATAATTAAATTAATAAACAGTAAAATTTTCATATTTTATTTATTCGTAAAAATGCATCGATGATCGAGTTTAATTTTGAATTAACGAAAAAATGAATAGTTAAAGAGGAATTCAATTAGTTAATCTCTCAAACATATTTAAATTGAAAGCACTCATATTTAAATTGGCTTGTAGATATCTAATATTTTTCATTTGATTGAACACGTTTAACAATCATTACATGCCAAAAGGTATAGAGGACTTACCCAGTCTTTAAATTGGACGGGGTGTGAATGCTGGTGACACTTTGCACATGGGTCCTTTACATAATATATGACATTTTTTTTGTCTAAACTCAATGGTGTGAAGCAATCAATTGCTAACTAAATTGACGACCGAAAGAATAATTCTGGTAACCAGGTTAGCTTCTTTTATATCCTTTATTCCTAGCACTTACATCTCTGCACCTGTCCCTGAGACCATGAACTGTTCCCCAGTTATGATTTTGGGGTGAAAAGGGAAAGAAGCCAACCACCTTTGCAAAGGTAGAGATTTTCTTACCCCCCACAGGTTGGTTGGAAGTTGTGAAGTGAAAATTTTAAAGCCACCTTTAAAGAGGCCATCTTTATTTTTTCCTTATTCAACTATATATGTTTTAGTGTCATGTTACCCCCCGGAGTGCAAAATGCAGGTGAGCAGCTTAAAGACCCCATGTGAATTATATATGTAGGTTGATCAGAGAAATATACTAATACTGGAATCTCCACTGTAAAGGTTCAACTGCATCCACCTGAACAGTTCATTGTCATCACTCCTTTCCTTCTGCTACAAAATGGGAGCCAATGAAGCCTCTTGGATGGCAAGCGTCATACTATTCCACTGGGAAAGCTTGAGCCCAGATAACATTGAGCATGGAGAAGATGTCCACAAAGATGGCTCTGGTTCTTGCTCTTGTCCTAACCAACTTTGCTGTGAGTCTGCAGGGTAGAGAGCTCATGAACTCGGAAAGAGCAGCGTATCGACCTCAGACGTTCCCCGGAGCATACGGCCTCGTGTTTGGCACGCCGAGGATCAGTGGATTCCCTCACGCCGGAGGAGCTGCTGCGGCAGGCACACCCAGGTTCAGCGGTTTCCCCGGCGTTGGAGGAGCCGGACTGCCGCTGCCCGGCGCCGGAGGAGCAGGACTGCCACTGCCTGGTGCCGGAGGAGCTGGACTGCCACAGCCCGGTGTCGGGGGAGTGCCCGGGATGCCACATGCAGCTGTTGCTCGTAAGGCCGGTTCTGGCAACTGAATAGTTGTCAATGGACTGAAAAGTTCTCAGTAGAGCCGTTTCTGTTGTCCCCCCTTGTTGATGTGTGTGTTGTGTCTCTAATAAGTTTTTTTAGGTGTCTCTAATAAGTTTGTATTGTGCCTGTTAATCCGATCCTCAAAGCTATGTTCTATGTTTGCACTACTTTTAATGATGGCACATATTAAGAATTATATACCAATCTATCATCGACTTAGTGATTTATTATGCAATTATTATATGCACAAAAGAAAGTCATTTTTTGGAATAAAAGATTTAAGAAAAATCAGTTGAATCCACGTGTAGGAGGATTAATGAATGAAAGGAGAGAAAACCCAGCAGATCAGAGCCTAGCAACAGACAACGAGCTCTCTAACCTGTCATAAAAAAAACACAATTCAAGAAAAATGCAAATTTACATTCACCACATCAAAAAATTAAAACTAGAACCATATTGTCAACTGAGGAATCAACCAAAAATCAATATTGCACTTCAAAAAAAGAGCATTGTCATATGTTTCTTGATTGCTGGGTCTCAGAAAATATTGTCCTTCCCTTGACATGCAAAAAAAAAAAAGAAGTATCATTCCATTGCTCCCCGCAACAGAAAGGTAATTTACCTTTCTGTGACAACAGAAGGTAAAGCAATGTGAAACAAAAAGAAATATCGGAAGTCTGTCCACCAGGTCGATCAATATCCCTTAACCAAGGGCTCAGGACTAGAAATTTGCCCTCACCCTCTTGAACATCCAGACAAGTTTTAGGAATTCGCCGTTATATTACTCTCACAACCAAAACACATAATGCCTTTCTGTTACTCACAAGCCAAAAAGAAATGGAAACTCAACAGAACCATTACTGGAAAAGTCTCTGTACACCGCCTTTCCGCCACACACCACGTACTGGTATTCCATCAGAAGGACGATCAACATCCTCCCTCTCAGGTTCAGGGCTAGTATCTCTCCGATTAAGGTCAAGGAGTGCGGCTACTGAACCATCTCCCATTCGGACCCTGTGAAATTTTGATGTCTTCTTGCGTTGTTTACTGTTTGCTGCAGTCGAGTTTTGTTCTGAACTAGCACTACCTGCAGGTTGTAAATCTCTAATGACACTTCTATCAGAGCTCACGTTGTCAGAACTTGAACTAGGATGACCTACTACAACAAATGGTTTATTTTTATCCTTGGTAGATCGATACCCATCCTTTGACAACACTTCCACCTCCTCATTCTGAGATTTGTTGCCCAATTGCAGTTTCCTTACGGTGTCCAAAAAGCTATCTGTTAATGCACCATCTGCACCACTACTTTCTGTAAGTTCTTTACCTTTTCCCTTTCCCTTCTTTGGTTTCCTTTCTCTTGAGCTGCCGTTGTCCCTGTTTTCTTGGTTACTCTTGATCCTTAAATTAGCATTGTAGGCATCAATTAACTCCTTCCTCTTCTGTGCATCAGGGCAGAGCCACGCTAGTTCAAGAACAAGATGTGAAAGCCCAAATTGCTCAATGAAAGAAAGGTACTCCGATGTGTTTATCAGTCCTTGACGATATTCCCCAGAGATTGTTTTGAAAGCAAGAAATTTATCATCATCCATTCCTAGTCCTGACCTAATCTTTTCCACCAAGAACTTGTTTGCTGCGTGAACATCCTCAACATTAGGATGCGGCTGGTTGATGATAGCCAGATGGTTGATTGCACCCACCTCATGAACCATACTAGATGTAGATTGGCTTGGGTGTTCTTCCTCAACAAGGTTAGGAGCTGATGATGAATGTCTCATCTTGTTGTTGTTTGAATTCCATGAAGAATTGGCAGGTAACGGTGATACAAACCCATCTCCTCTTGGATTAATTGCTGGCCAGGGATTGGTTGAAGTGGCTGGTGATAATCCCTGACTAGGGTTGGATCTCACCTGAGAACTAGAACCAATATCATGATGTCTAGGCACAGCAGAACTAGTGACAGGTACCTTTTTGCGTTGATGGAGACGGGAAGCAAGGCTATTACTCGAACTTTCTGCTCCTTTAACAATCTTTGGTTTACTACTTGCACCAGGTAGAGGAGGAAAAGATTCCTCTTCAAGTTTTGAAGGATTCCAAGTAGCTTGACTTAAAGCCTGGGCATACCTAGAAGATGGCTCAGGTAAGTCCCGATCAACAAGGGGAGGAAAGGAAGATTCTTCTAGAATTTGGGATGCACGAGAATTTTGATTTTCTATTCCAGGATGTCTTGACAGCCCCTGTGCGCCTGAATTAGCATTCAAAGGTTCAGGCAAAACTCTATCAAATTGATTTGTTTCTCCATGCCCAGTGGTTACATGACTCATGGATACATCACGGACTCTGCCATCTGCCATGGCTGTTTCAAGGCTTGCTTGTATGGCAAGTGATAATTGGTTGTTAGAAGGTTCAGGACGAAATCCCCGGCCTCTTCCTCTACGTTGTTCTTGTTCAACTCGACGATATCTGAAGCTAGTTGGTATCTACAAATAAAAATATAAAAATCAGGAAATAAATTATAAACAGAATTAAACACATCCGAAAAAAAATAGCATAATATCCCTTCGAAAGATCAAAGCAACATTAATACATAGATCCAAATTGCAAAAATGAGCTCAACAATAAAGCTTTAGCTCAGTACCTGGAGTGCAGCATTCCGCTTCGAGCGAGACATTTTTCCTCCATGTTCAATAGTATTATGTCTCTTGAGAAAAGAAATAGGAAACAAGTTAGACACATAAAGAATGTGATCATACTGCTTAACATGCCATCGGAATCAGAAGAATGGTATCCACACATTCTGACATGCAAACTCACCTTCATTTCAGCTTCAGTTTGGAAAACAACAAACTTATTAGCCAAACAAGCCTCGTTCTCACACAGGAAATGCTCTTGGCGAAAATGTATCTGTGAGAACCAATGTTAAACATATTAAATGACATGTCAATGCCAACAAAACAGAATGTGTTGATTTTCCATTTTTATGTTTATTAGGGAATAATGGATAAGAATGTGGTGCATTCATCCAATTTTATTCATGAAAAAATTATAGCAACAGGTTACAATCCCTCCTCAAAAAAAGCAACAGATTACAATCAGTTTGATGTACAACAGGTTACAGCCTCTCACCAATATGACCTACCTATCAAAATGATATTTTCATACAAACTCGCTCCCTTGAAGATATGCATTGATATTTCAATATTTTAGATATAAAATGTGTTAATATTTGAAATAATCATTTTAGATATAAAATGTGTTAAGATCTGGATGATATCATTTATCACTAATTGATTACAACCGCTGTCAGAGAAAATGAATAAATTACTATACCTCCAAGTCATCATAATTTCTGAAATAATCATAGTGTCCGGGGTTTTGCCTGCAAACAGTTATGACAGAAGGCATTAAGTAGCGTTCAACAAATTACATGAATTACTAAGCATGCTTAAGAGCACGAATGTACCTTCGACATATGTGGCATGTGTAATGTTCTTGTTCGTTGTGATTATATAGTTCATTTTCTCCATAAAATGGGTTTCTGCAGAATTCACACATTGGATGGCCCATGAAGCCACCACGTTCGCTCTCACTTCCATCTACCTCAGAATCACCAGTTTTTATGTGCTGATTCAATTGCGATCTGGTATACAGCTTTTGTTCACAAATAAATACCTGCTTACAAAAGACATCTTCAGTGAATGATGACACATAGGAAATATTGCAGAAATGGCTAGAATGAAGGGTATTGCAAGTGGAGTTATATAACTTATGCCAAGTATAGAACAAAATGTAGAGACATTCATAATCATCTAGAAGTGCATAGGAAACTGGAAAGGTGAGGCTTTTAGTTCAATAATATCTCAGTCGAATTCAGGTCATTCTATTGTCATGCACTAGATTAGCATAGTTTCAGAAATTTTGAATTCATGATAAGTCAAGGATGGTTCGCTTCTTAAATAAACAAATACTCGAGTTATGACGTAATATCTACACCTTTAAAGGAAAGCATATGAAGTTCTACAAATTGATAAGCAACTATGAAAAGTACGAAATACAACAACATTTTCGTAGGATCACATAATCGGGCAAGCATTCTATAGAATCACACAAGTTGATTACTTCTAAACCATACTGTATCATTTCTCAGTGCATCCACCAAATCCTAACGCTTCAACATTAAAGTTAAAGGAGATTGCAGAAAAGCATAATAACTAGTGGGAGTTTCGGCATTAAGGCCACTGGTTACCTTTCTGCCTTCAAGGCATAAGTTGCACATCAACAGTTTATGCTGATGGAAGATATGCCCCTTCAACTGCTCAATGTTCCTAAACTTGCTCCTCCTTTTTGGACCCTCATTACCTTGCTCCTCAGCATTCCTGTCGCAGACACTGCAGGAGAGCTTGCACATGGCCTTTATCATCTTGTAATGCTCCGCATCATCGAAAAAGGCCTGTGTATCCTCGTGGTACCAGAACTGTCCGACCTTCCCTTCCACAGGACTTTGAGGGAACACCGAAAAATCTGTTACCACCCTCGTAAAATCTCCCAACGCCTGCAAAAACCCCCAAAATTGTTCGTAGTAAGCAATAATATCGAACTACCATTCGTTCAAAATTGCATGCTATTTTATGTGAAAACTCGATTATGTATTCAATCAGGCGGGGAAGAGAAAGGATCCAATTCTTTGATGGCACGATTAATCAGCCCAGAAGAATCAAACAGTAGAGAACGAAGTTTCCTTTCAGGCGATGATAATTTAGCCCAAGAAATCGGCATCCAAATCGACAGATTTCGATGCGAAATCAAGCATCGAACCCAAAGAACGACGAACAAAATAGGATCCGAAAGGGAAAGAAATCGTAGGACCGGAAACCCTAATAAGTTAATCCGCACCTTGGTTACGAAGACGGCGGAGGACTCCGTCTTGCAGATGCAGCAGCGGCGGTCTTCCACGACGAACCGCATCCGGACGACGCAGGTCGAGCAGACCTCCCGATGACAGCAGGAGCCGTAGGCGACCCACTCGAGGGGCTCCGCGCAGACGGCACAGCTGTCGTCCATCTCGGATCCGGAAGGCGGCGGGCGGCGGATCGACGAAGAGGAGGGCGGCTAGCTGCGGCGGCGGCGGGAAGGAGCAGAAGATGAAGAGAACAAGTCTGGAAGCCGAAACGATTGAGCAGCAAAATAACGGGACAACTTTGGAGGGCGAAAACGATTCCTTTCTATAGGAAGCGGACGCGACTCGGTGAGTCTGACCGATTCGATTCGTTGAGAGGCTACAAATTTGTGTTAATTAAAACTTAAAAGATTAATTAGGGGGAGTCGGACCGACGTGAATTAATTAGGTGGACGTTTAACGGCGAGTTACAGAGCTGGTGATTTGGTGAAGTTTGTTTAACTTATATAAAATAAATGATAAGATAAGTATTTTATTGATTAAATTTTATTTTTAAAAATAAATAATCATATATTTGAATAAATCTATTTATATTAATAATAATTAATTAGTTATGATATAATTAATTAACTTATTTTTTAAAAATAAAATAAGAACTCTTTCTCCTCCTTATTTTTTCTAACTTATTGATCAAACATAGTATTATATTACCAAACGTTAAGATTTTTTCAAATTGACTTATAAGTTACTTATAATCTTAATTAAATAAGTCTTAATTACTGTTGAAACTAATGAACAACAACAAAGCTTTATCCCACTACGTGGGGTAGACTACATGGATCAACGCCATTCTGCTCTATTGACACCAATGAACATAAAGAAAATAATATCTGCTGTTAAAAGTTTAAATACAATGAAATATTTAGATTTGGGCGTTGGTCCTAAATATTTTTTAAAAGTTAATTAATTATACAAATAAATAATTTTTTTTTGTTTGGTTGAGTTGTTTGAAAATTTAAAATATCGATTAGATCTTTCAGTTTCAGAGTGTTGAAACGAAATTATGAAAAGCCTAAAAGTAATACTACTATTTTTAATTAGATAAAAAATATTAAATTTGATAAAAAAATTATGATAGTTAATTATTATCTAAAAGTATACATCATAGAATATTTTTTCAGGAAACTTCATAGATAAAATCGCTAATAGAAATTTGATCTTATAATCTAACTTGTGTACATAGCTTCACATTTTAATCATATAATTTTGTACTAATTTAAATTTGTAGTTTATTTAAAATAATAAAAAGAATCATTTTTTGTAATAAAATAGTATAGCTAACACAATTTTTTACTATCATCATTAAACAATTATTCAAATTCGTTAGTAATGATTGAGGTAATTGTAATTTTGTAAAATTAATGTTTTGCATAATCAAGTAGTCAATAGAATTTACTATCCAATAGTAGGTGTTTGCATAATTAAGAAAAAAAATTGAAAATAATTATTTAGCAATTCAAGTAGTACTTAGTGCAATGGTAAGATTTTTTTTTAATATGACATTGAAATATTTACACACAATTTCTTATAACTTTTGCTAATATGTTAGTTTTACTTAATTATTAATTAATACTTTATTATAATATAATAATAACTTTGCTCTAATGATTCAATATTAAAATAGTTATTGAATATTAACTTTCATAAATCAAATAATTGTACACATCATATCCACCTACTTTTACTTAATAGTAAAACAGACAAAAGACGGGTTGCGACCCAAAATTATCTAGGGACTAATTAGAGGGGTTATTTTCATATACAAATAGTACTAAAGTGACAACATAAAAGGTGAATATATATATATATATTATCATTTATAATTTAGGTCCTTAAATTATATTATATATGAAAAGATGATATAATTATAGTTTTTAGTCACTCAAAATTAATATTTAAACTTACTATCAAATAGCATGATAGATCTAACACCCCAAAATTCGATGAGTGTCAGCATGGCAAAGGATACAATATAAATAAATAATGTAACTCGATACATAAATACGAAAATTGAAACAAGTTCACATAATAAGTGTTACGCATAAACCTCATATATGTGACATAATTTTAGACTTTAATATAACGCATGATCATGACATAAACATAATAGTACAAAGGATATCATGAGTAGATCATCATGTATTTGCGGAGATCAATCCAAAGGAGGTAATCCTCCGATAAATATAAGGCCTGGTGTGATAATAACATGAATAAATCATGAAACATGTCTTTTAAGTATAAGCATTCCATAATCATATACTTGAATCATCATTATCATATAAGAAGCATATCAAAGAAATGGGGAGCAAGATCAAAACATAAAAAGAGGTTGAACTATCACAGTCCACATCAACATATTTGAATGACATAAGGTAACATGGAGTCATCTTTTGATCAGAAAATAAAGGTCATATCTTATTTCCATTAAAATGGAAATTCATCACATGTTTTGGGATGATCATAGAACCATGATTCGTAACATTAGGAACATACTTCCTTCATCTTGAACATAATAATTTTCATGATCTTAACATCATCATTTTTATTAACTAGAAGATATTTATTATTTTTATTCATCTTCTGCTTATTAATTAGAAGATCTCTCCATTTTTAATTGTATGCTAAATTATCGACAAGCATTCTAAAGTTCAATCTTTCAACATTTGGACTAACAAGTTCGATCGTTTGATGACTTTAGTGTTTGTTAATATTGTGTTCAATTTACTCTTTAGACAGTTGGTCTAAAGAGTTTGAATATTCTATTTGAACTCTCTAGATGTCTAATCTATCGGACGCATCGGCTCAATGCTCAATCACTCAATCCGTGACTTAGAAGTTCGTTCAGGTTTTTGAACATCCGAAAACATAAACTACTATAGGCCAACAAATTTTGGTTGTCCGAACTTTTGGTTCGATCGTTCCAAATTTTCAACAAAGGTGAAGGCCATTGGGTCATTTTGTTTTCAAAATAGTTTTATATATTCAAACATATCTAAAATTCAAGTAACATCATTCATCATTTATCAATAGTATGAGACATCTGAAAAAACAAACATCCAAGTCACTAAATCAATCACTTCATACACTAATGCACTTATAAGTTGATTTCCATTCTCTTTTCCATAATCATCAAATTAGTCAACATAAGAATTCATCTACAAGTCCTCATTATATCAAATTTAAGGGTGTGTTTGGTTCATTTTATCTTTTTTAGATTCTTAGGTATTTTGATGGGAATGATGAATTCTAACATTTGGTTATTTATCATTTGATAATATAATTAGGAATGTGACGTGCCATATTGACATTCTATGAAATATTGAAATTCTATTACCACCATAAATGATGTCTTTCTCACATTCCAACAACAGCAATGTGGGAGGGAGAGAAAAAGAGGAGGAGGAGGGGGGGGGGGGAAGGGAGGACTTGTGTAGACAGCTTTTGCACAGAGAGAGGGGACTCATGAGAGAGAGAGGAGGAGGGAGGGAGGACTAGCAAGAGAGAGAGAGGGGAGGAGGGGAGAGGAAAGGAGGACTCGTCAGAGAGAGGATTCACTTGATTTAAAAGAGAGATGATTCACCTGGTTTCATTGTAAAGATAGAGAGAGAGGAAGAGAAAGGAGAGAGAACTTGTGTAGAATTTAACTATGCTTAGATGACTTTATTAAATTGAAATAAACATTAGAATTCAACTTTGCTTAAAATGTTATTTCTTAAATTATATTCCTTGACATCTTTACATTGAAGATAATATTATATATCTTCAACCAAACACATCATTCTTTGAAAATGGAGAATAATCTCACATTCTAAGTGTTTCATCTCATATTCGAATGACTCTTTCCTTACTATAAATTCTGAACTAAAATCAAAATCAAACGTAATTATATATGTCCTGAAATGTGATTCCAAGTTATCATATTCCTTGAAATACTAGGATTTCAAGAAAAAAGATTAATCAACCAATCAAATGCACCCTAAGGTAATAGACATATAATCATGACATTAAAGCAAACTAACAATAAAAAAATGTTGGTGCGATCGGACGACCATCAGCTCGCGTTGGAGCGATCCCTATGGACCGTTGGATCTGGATCCAGCCCACGAGCTACACGGTCCATAGGGCGCCCCCATTCGTCTACAAGTCATGCGTCGGTGAGCCAAAAAGAAGGCCGAGCACAAAAAGGGAACCAATTCGAAGACCTGCGAGCGAGTGAGGTGGTCTCTTCTCGTTCTTCCATCCACGTCCGACTCAGAGGCGCGTAAAGATCCCTCCTTTTGCGATGGATCCCGTTCTTTGCCTTTGTCTCGATTGAGCCCATTGTGGAATTTGTTGTTGTTTATGGATTCTTTTGGTGGGTTTTTTGTTTTCCTTTTGGTTGTGATAATGGTGAATCTGATGCTTCCTATGCTGATAAGTTTTTCATAGATATTGTGTTGTGTAAATCTGTTGGAATGGTGTGTTGTAGTTCATGGAATGACAATTAGTTTGTGCATTATGTTCTTAGTAGCAACTGAGATGCAACGAGGGTAGATTTATGACATAACTTAACATGCCTTTGACTCCCACTGTGACCATTTTGAAACTGTTGATTTTGCATGTTAATGTTTTTTTCTTATAGACAAAACAATTGAAATCCTACCTTTTATTATGGGCCGAGGACATGATATCTGTAAAGACGTTTATTATGGATTTAGATTGCAATGCCCTCTCTATCATTGTGACAGCTTTTATAAACAACGTCATTATGGTAGATTTAAAAGTTGGGATTTTGAAAAGGAAATGCAGGATTGGAGTATTTGATAGATAATTATACGTATCATGTTTCAGTGACAATTTTTAATAAATACCATCCCATCCGACTCTTTTTTTAAGTCTATTTCCCTTCCTGATGTCATTTCATGTCTTAATATTTGAATATGGAAAGAAGTACCATTCTCCTAGGATTGTATCATGAAATTGCATAATCTTTTATAAACAAATGAAAGAATCTCCACATTGCATTTTGTTCTTGATTAATAGCATGTCTTACTTTGTAGAAAGTTCTAGATAAATTCCATAACTTGCAAAGAACCTTATTTCATTTGCTTGGAGCATTTGATATCTGGTTCTATGTTCTTGCCTCTTTGAAATATTCATGAAGAAAAGATAGCTTCTTGCCTCAACTTCATGCATTGATAACCATCCTATTTTCCTCTTGTTCTTAAGGTTGAAATATTTCATTATGATTATTGTTCCATGTGGTTTGCTTTCATACAAGCAATGTTGTCAAAATCGCATCACAACACGTAAAAACTTAAGATTTTACGATCCCACATCTAAAAAATATGCTCGATCCTATTCTGGATTGGTTTCGGCCAGCACACAGTAGAATCGCATGCTGGAACGTAGGATCGGTAGCAATGGCTGAGCCAGAGTAAATTTGTAGAGGGTTCACATATGACTAACAATTTTTAAATTATCATTCACATAAATAATAAAAAATTCATAATTGTTTTCATTATAATGCATAAAAAGTATTAATTTTAGTTACTAAAAATATATCAAATATATATTTAAATAAAAAATATATGTATAATAAATATACACGTTTTAAGCATAAAATGATGTTATAAAATCAAGATTAAGTGCGTGATCATAAAATTATTAATGACATAAATAACACAAATAAATTACATCTACATGTAATAAGCTAAGTTAATTGTGATTAAATATAATTATTAAAATATTATTATATTTTTATGCAATATAATTATTATATTTTTATGCAATATAATAATATTATATAAAAAATATAATATGGAGAACTAAATAATTTAAAAGAGAAATATATTTTTCATGATAATTGATATAATGTGCTCCAGATTTATTATAAAAAAAAAATGAAAAGTAAGAAAAATGATGTGTTAACATATTCAATTAATTGGATCATGAAATATATTATCTTAATGATACTTTTATAGCTTAAATTATATAATTTAAACTAATTGAGATAAAAAAATTATGGAATACATTATTTTATTTTATTACGCAATACTATAATACTCAATAAAAGTATAATATGAGAAATCTATAATTTAAGAGAGAAATAATATTTATTTAATCTAATATGCTTCGTATTTATTATAAAATAAAATGTACGAAAAAACTGCCTAATTAGTCGGTTGAATTATAAAATCCAGCGATCCCAACTTTTTTTTTTTGCCGCCGAGTTAGTAGCTCACGTGACCACGTGAGCGCAAAGCCAATAAGGAAGAAACAAACCGACGATGCCCTAGTTACCTGCAGTCGCCTGCCGCTGGTTTTTTGACGCCTGCTGCCGGTTGTTGCAGCCGCCTGCCGCCGTGTTTTCCAGCTGCCGTGTGTTGCAGCCGCCTGCCGCCGGTACTCCCCGTCTCATCCCTCCCTCAATCTCTCTCTCTTTCGCTGTCACCATTCTTTCTCTCTCACGCGCGGTCTGCTCCTGCTCGCCCGACTCGCCGCCACCCTGTCGATGCAGGGAGGCGCCGGCGTCAGTCTCCCTGCTCACGAGCAGGGAGCGCCGAGCAAGGAGCGCCGCGGTCTCCCTGCTCGTGAGCAGGGAGGCGTCGCCGAGGGAGGTACTGCTCGTGAGCAGGGAGCGCCGACTCGTCAAAGATGATGAGCATTTTGATTCGGAATTAGGATTTAAAACTTAAATTAGGAATTAGGGTTATATAAGTGCATGTTTAGTTAGATTGTAATTAGTATAGATAATAGATTTAGTGTTACAGTCACAGATAATAGAAAAAATGGTATCTGGTTAAAACTTATTTTAGTTTCGGTAATTTGGTATTAATCCTTTGATATGTTGCTTGATGTTTTGGTAACTTGATGAAATTATAATATTATATTCAGTTTTGTGCTAATTAATATATTAAAATAATAATCTGGTAGAAACGTGTACATGATTTACGTTTTTTCCCGGCCCTCCTTGTCGTGTCCGTCTTAGGAGTTTGACAACATTGCTTACAAGTACACAGTTTTGTTTCTCTTTCGTTATCTTTGCATAGGCAGGAGCATAGATAGACGGATATCTTCTGTGCTTGTGAAAATGCTATCAATTGATTCAACGAAAAGGAATTCCTTCTTGCGCCGCATTTGCAATGACGATTTGGTAATTGTATACGAGAGGCATGACATCATGAAGGCTGTAAAAGTACAAGATGGCTCGACGTTTCAGAACAGATTTGGGACGTTCAAGCATTCTGACTGGATAGGAAAGCCATTTGGATCAAAAGTCTTAAGCAACAAAGGAGGCTTTGTTTATCTCCTTGCACCCACACCTGAATTGTGGACCCTGGTCTTGAGCCACAGAACTCAGATCTTATACCTTGCTGATATCAGCTTCGTGATTTCCTACCTTGAAATTGTGCCTGGATGTGTAGTTCTTGAGTCAGGAACTGGGAGTGGATCTCTCACAACATCTCTTGCTAGAGCTGTTGCTCCTTCTGGCCATGTGCATACATTTGACTTTCATGAGCAAAGGGCATCACTTGCTAGGTCAGTTACCTGTTCCTGAGTTTTAGTGTTTGTGTCTTCTGCAAGGATCATCATTTGCCTAATAATATCAAATCATTAAAGCGACATGTTTTCTTTATTTAATAATCTCATATAATTCCAAATACTTTGTTCCTAATATTACTCAGGCTAGTATAAATGACATAATGATTGTCAAAGTGTCTCATTAGGATTGATGTAACAGTGCTTGCACCTATGAAACAGTTCCAATATTTGCTCTTTTCAGAGAAGATTTTGAAAAAAATGGGATGAGCAGCTTGATTACTGTCACAGTCCGTGACATTCAGGGTGAAGGATTTCCTAATCAGTTCCGTGGGATTGTTGACTCGGTGTTCCTTGATCTTCCCCAGCCATGGTTGGCATTACCTTCTGTTGCCACAATGTTGAAACTGGATGGTGTTGTGTGCTCATTTTCGCCATGCATCGAGCAAGTGCAGCGTTCATGTGAGGCCTTAAAGCATGAGTTTACAGGTATATTGTTTACTTTGTTTTTAAATTGTAAATTTATCTCGGTTATTCGTTAAATCATTTATCAAGCAATAACACCCAAACTTGTTAATGTCTATTTTCTCTTTACTAAACAGGCGAGTTTAGTGTAGAGTCAGTGGAAAGTCCTTGGTAAATTCATATAAAAGTTGTGATTTCTTTTTTATTTTCCTATTGAACTTTTATTTTTCTGTTGAACTTTATACTTCCAACCAACACTCCCTCAACCCTAAACCCTAATTACACATGAAGATTTGGAAATCTTGGACTCAAAATATTTTGGACTACTGAATTGATGTGAAAGCTTAACATCAATGATAGCAAAATCCTACATATTGTATCATTTCCTAAACAAGTATTAAGAATTGTTCTTGTCATTACAACAACAACAACAAAGCCTTATCCCACTAAGTGGGGTCGGCTACATGGATCATACGACGTCATTCCGCATTCGTTGATCCATGTTCATGCGATTCGACAGGATTTTACGTTGGCTGTCGGGGCCTAACACAACCCTCCTCCTTTATCCGGGCTTGGGACCGGCTATAAAACATAGGCGGAGTTAAGAATTGTTCTTGTCATTGTTTTTATGATTTCTTATATTGTCATCTCAGCTTCCGGACAAGTTAACATTGATTTGCTTAGCTTAATTGATTGATTTCCAAATATCTAGTGTACACATTTGTCTTTCCTCTGCAATAATTTCATTTGAAAAAGCTGTATATTTTAAATTCGTTAAGTAATTTTTCTCAGTTCTTTGGATAACTCTCTACTGCGTACAATCTCTTTGTCGATTTGTCACCTCTTATTTTGGAACCTATTGATGGGTTGTTGTTCCAATCTGCAGATATAAGAACATTTGAGGTCCTTCTTCGCAATTATGAGATCCGAGTGGAGAGACTAATTGGAACTGGAGGCGAGGAAGGTAGTCCAGTCGGCCCTCTTCCTCGCAAGAGGAGACAGAGTCTCTCGAAGGATATTAAGAATGGGATTGCAGACGAAACAGATACCACTGTCATGGCGAGACCATGTAGTGAAACAAGAGGGCATACAGGATATCTAACATTTGCAAGACGCATATGCACCTGACTTGCAATTCTAAGAGAAATCATACAGATGCACTGATGTTTTAGCACAGAAGATGAAGCGCAAAGCATGCCCTGGATGAAAATCAGACCATGAGAGTGTATCAAAATGACCACCATAATATATATTTTGGGCCATGATTCAGATGGAAGGTTCATCTATGCAGTGGTATTATCGCAAGCTACACAGTTGAATTATGAGTAAAGCTACAAGGGTGTCTGATGAATCAGTTTGGGATTGCTTTTCCATAATGCAGCAGTTCTGCTTGGATCCAATGGGTCATGTAATGCGATCACATCTTTTGCTTATCTGTTAGCCAAAAAATTATGTGCACAATGTGGAAGTTTACTTTGATGAATGTTGTGCCCAAACATGATGATGTGGAAAAAAAAAGGATGTAGAGAGACTCTTCACAAAACATAAAATCTTTTATTCTCCTAGCAACAATAACAAAGCCTTATTCCACTAGGTGGGGTCAGCTACATGGATCATACGACGTTATTCCGCTTTATTGGTAACCAAACCTTTCGGTATATTATTCACCAATAGATCTTGCTCTATTAGTTCACCAAGTGTCCGTCTTGACCTCCCTCTCCCTCTTTTAAGATTATTTGATCTATTCTTTTTACTGACGCATCTAATGGTCTTCTCTGAACATGACTAAATCATCTCAAACGATTCTTTACCATTTTCTCACTAATAGAAGTCACTCCGACTCGTTCACGTATATGGTCATTTCTAATCTTATCTAATCTTGTATGATCACACATTTATCTCAACATCCTCATTTCGATTACCCTCACTTTACGTTCATGTTGTCCCTTCATAGTTCAACATTCACTACCATATAACACTGCTGGTCTTATAGCAGTACGATAGAATTTTTCTTTAATTTTATTGGGTACTTTTCTATCACAAAGAACTCCAGTGGCTTTCCTCCACTTACATCAACCAGCTTGAATTCTATGATTAACATCGTCATCAATCTCACCATCTATTTTTACAATTGATCCTAAATATTTAAACTTTGTCACTTGAGGAATTATATCCTTCCCTAGCCTAATTTTCAAATCGTCTCTAAGTTGTTTATTTGTGAAATTGCTATGCATATATTCTGTTTTATTCCTACTTAAACGAAAACCCTTTGACTCCAACATATTTCTCCATATTTTCAATTTTGTATTAATCTCTTCTCTTGAATCCGCTAAAAGTACTATATCATCCGCAAATAGCATGCACTTAGGTATCTCCTCTGTGATACTCTCGGTTATAGCATCGATAACTAAGTTAAATAGATACATGTTTAAAGCTGATCCTTGATGTAGGTCAATTCCTATAGGAAATTCATTTGTCTCATCTCCGGGTGTCCTAACCCTAGTCAATGCCCCATCGTACATATCTTGTATTACCTTAATGTAGGTAACACTCACCCTCTTCTTTTGCAAGGCTTTCCAAAGTACATCCCTTGGTACTCGATCATACGTTTTCTCCAAGTCAATGAAAGCCATATGTAAGTCTCTTCTCCTACTTCGATACTTCTCCATCATCCCCCTTAGTAAATAAATTGCCTCTGTAGTGAATTTTTCTAGCATGAATCCAAATTGTCTCTCAGAAATACTAGTCTCCATTCTCAATTTATGCTCAATCACTTTTTTCCATAATTTCATTATGTGACTCATAAGTTTAATCCCTCTATAATTTGCACAATTCTGAATATCTCCTTTATTTTTGTAAATAGGAACTAATGAACTTAATCTCCAATCATCAGGCATCTTTTTCGATCGTAAAATCACATTAAATAGTTTACATAACCACAACACACATTTTTCTCCTAAACATTTTCAAACTTCAATCGGTATACCATCCGGTCCAACGGCTTTACCATTCTTCATTCTCTTAAGAGCTTCGCTAACCTTCGATACTCTAATTCTACGATAAAATGACATATTAAGTTCACATTCGCTAACTGTCAAGTCCTCCAAATCATAACGGGAACCTTCACATCCATCATTAAATAGTTTATAGAAATACTCTTCCCATCTGTTCTTAATATCTCATTCAGTAACTAAAACCTTGCCAACTTCATTTTTTATGCATCTTACTTGATCCAAATATCTCGACTCATTCTCTTTATTCCTTGCAATCTTGTAAATCTTTTGTTCACCGGCCTTTATCCCTAACTCCTTATAAAACCCCTCATATGCTTTAGCACGAGCATCACTAACTGCCTTCTTAACCTCCCTTTTCGCCAAACGATACTTTTCCCAATTGTCAGAACTATTGTCCAAGTGTATCGCCTTGAAACAATTCTTCTTATTACGCACCTTTTCTTGGACCTCCTCATTCCACCACCAAGTCTCCTTATCTCGTGGTCCAAAACCTTTTGATTCTCCTAAAATGGCTTTAGCAACCATTTCAACCTTTTTTGCCACATTCTCCCACATGATACTAGCATCTCCTTCTAACTCCCACACACTTTCCTCTAATAACTTACTTCTAAAAGTCTCTCGCTTCTCCCCCTTTAACTGCCACCACTTGATCTTTCGATTAAAAACTGTTCGAGATTTTGGTTTTATACGTTTCATTTGCATATCAAGAACTAACAATCTATGTTGTGTAGTCATCTCATGCCCAGGAATTACTTTGCAATTAGTACAACGTCTTTTATCAGTATTTCTTGTCAAGAAAAAATCGATTTGAGACCTATGAGTTCCACTTTTGTGTGTGATTAAATGTTCCTCTCTCTTCCGAAAATAAGTGTTGATAATCTTAAGGTCGTATGCTAAAGAAAAATTAATAATAGTTTGTCCTTCCTTATTCAACTCCCCAAAACTAAAATCACCATGAACCCTTGCATGTGGTCCTGCCTCTTTACCAACATGTCCATTAAGGTCTCCTCCAATATAAACTTTCTCGGTTGTTGGTATACTTTCAATCAAACCCTCCATATCTGCTCAAAACTTCTCCTTGAGATGTGATTCTGCTCCTACTTGAGGTGCATATGCACTAATAATATTCATAGTCTCCTTTCCAACAATTACTTTTACGGATATGATTCGATCCTCAATTCTTTTAACTTCCACAACATTCTTCCTCCATTCTGCATCCGCGATAATACCAACACCATTCCTTTCATTTACCTTACCTGTGTACCAAAGTTTGGAACTATTTAACCTAATCTCTTTACTTCCCTCTTCTACCCATCTAGTTTCTTGCAAGCATAAGATACTAATCTTACGCTGGTCCATTACTTGTGCCACCTCGAGACGCTTTCCATTCAACGTCCCAATGTTCCAAGAACCTAATCTGACCTTAGTCTCATGAACTAGCTTCTTTAACCGCCTCCGTCCATTAGAGTGCGGTAGCCCTTGCTCATTTAACACTACATTCAGGCAAGGATGCAGCGGCTCTTGCTCTCTTATCACTGTACCCGAGCTATATAACGCGTTACTTACGGGTAACGACCTAGCATTAACACAATATATTCGTTGATCCATGTTCATAAGATTCGACAAGCTTTTATGCTGGCTGTCGGGGCCTAACACAACCCTCCTCCTTTATTCGGGCTTGGGACCGGCTATAAAATATAGGCGGAGCAATGTTATTAATTGATTAAATATATCTCTTAATATTAAGTACGAGTCTCCTAAGTTTCATAGAATAATAGGTCGTAAGTTGAAATTTCAGATGAAGCATAAATTTCTGATCGTAAACTATATTTCTTTGCTTACACAGATGAAGATAAATATAGGTTTGAGGTTATCTTGAATTTCTAATTTCTTTGCTACAATAAACAGTTGTCACGTTTTTATTAAATGAGGGCAATTTTTTTAAGCCTTAAATTATGAGTTTGGGACACATTATGTGCTATCAATTTTTCAATTTACTTTCTCAAGTGAAAATGCAAAAAGTTTCTTTTTTTTTAAAAAAAATCAACTCTAATTCATTTTTGAAATTTGGTATCCTAGCTTTGTCAAGAGTTCAAATTGATCCCTATTTTGTTTTTGTAACTAAAACTAGTCCCCTTTGTTTATCATAATCAATCGTTACTGCTGTGGCTGCCACACACAATTGACATGTAAATGACATGCATTCCCCAATTGGGAGAAAAAAATGCCATTATAAATGGTGAACTATTATTGAAAATAAAACTTAAAATAAGGGAGAAGTTTATATTTCTTTTATCTCATTGGTTCACAGTTCAATTTGGCTTTTTTGTTGAACTATCAATCTCGGCAATCGTTTTTCCTTTTCTTAAGCAAATTTTCTTGAGCTATCAATTCTAAATCAAATTGCTAGAGGTACCAATATGAAAAAAGTTACTCCACATAAGGGCCTTCTATATGGGAATTGCAGTAGTTGTATGTTTTCTTTCTAATTTTTGGTTTGTAATTGTTCTTAGACTTATTTCTGACAAAAAAAAAAGAAGGAAAAAAAAAACAGAAACTAAGGAGAAGGAAATGCACACCTTGATAGCATGGTTCAACTTCTACAGCTCTGGATTAACGGCAAAACAACAAGCTGCAAATGCGTGAGAAGAGGGGCTTTAGATTCCTCCCTCTCTCCAAGATCCACTAATGCCCCTCATCCATTTCTTGTTGCCTCCCTGTGCCTGTTAAAATCTTCATACAAAAATTTCATAATCAACCTGAACAGCATATGACTTTAAAAGTTTAATTATCCTTCCCATATTGTGAAGTTAGGGAGAGTTCGCATATGCAGAAGAAGACCTGAAAGATTTTTGTAGTAGAATATTATCAAAGAAACAAAATGAAAATAAAACTATAGATTGATTCTTCCACTATCAATATGAATCATTTTAATATATCTCACATAACTTTCAGACTTCGGTACAAGTCTGCTAGAAATGTATGAAGCAACAATTGTACTCACCGTTTGCAGAGTGAAATGTGATTAGCCAACTTTTTTTTCTAGTTCGATAGACAAGAAGACAATAACTTTGGATCGAAGCAGCGCAAGAAAAAAAAAAGCTGCTTTTGGAGTCTCCAATCAGTTGTTCTGTCTGCTAAAGTACCCAGTCTGCAACTGACCATCCATTTCAGTGACTGCAATGCAGATGCCATAATCTTGTTTGTACCATCACCCATGATCACAAGCAAAAGGAGATCTTGCCAGAATGGGATCAGGAGAGAGAAAGAAAGGAGCTGATGGGGCCCATCTGAAGGGAATCTCAGTAACAAACCTCCACAGTGCTCCTTTTCTGTCAACAGTGTTCTTTTTCTGATACTGTGCAGGGCAACTCTCACAGTAACAGTTTTGAGTTTACTCCTCAACTTTGCTTTCTTCTTCTATGAAACCAACAGCTTTCTTCTTCTATGAAACCAACAGCTTTCTTCTGGACAGCATCACCCTTTTCCCTCGTTTCTCTATATATGTTACCCTCTCCTCTTCTCTCATTCCCTAGACCATTATCTCTTCCCCCTCCCTCCCCGCTTCCCCCCCCCCCCCCCCCCCCCCCCACCCACCCACCCACCCACCACTCACTTGTCCACTATTATCTTCCACTCCTTGCTCTCTCTCAAGGCTCTAGCTGAATTGGGATCTTGCACAGTTGCACCATTGTGTTCAACAATTCATCACATATAGAAGCAGTGAACTATTGAAAGGTACTAATTTAGCTCAAGCACACCTTGCAGGATTATATCTTTGTTATTTCAGTCCTTAATGCTTCTTTTCCTGAGTTTAATACTAATTGTGTATATGTTACTGCAAATTACATGATCAGTTAATTACTTTTTTACATATGTTTCAGTTTTAACCGCTTATCACCATCACCATCCAGAAGAAAAGACAAGATGTATCAGTTTGGTCCCGATGAAGCAATGCACGCTGAAGGAGGACCTTTCGGAGATCCATCTCAAGCTGGTGTCATGAACTACTCGGACATGGGGCACCTGGGAGGAGGAGCTCGTAGCAGCAGCAGCAGTAACAGCAACAACAATCTGGAGGAGAAGCTGAGACTGCTGGGGTTCTCCCCAGCAGACCGCCATGGCATATACGACCCTTGCATGGGACTCAAGGACGAGCTCCATTGCCAGCTCGAGCTGAAACACATGAGCATGATGCAAGCCACCGCCGGCGTTTACACTCCCACCGCCCTTTCTGGCTCTCCGTTCGGCATGCTAACCCAGGAGCCCGTCAATTCGGGCGGCTCTCCGCCCGACATAGCCTTCGAAGACCTGCAACCGGCCGTCGCCGCCGCCGCTGTATACTATGATCCGACAATGCAGTTTGATATCTCCGGTCAGCCGCCGATGGTGAGAGAGATGCTCAACTCAATGCAGCACGGAGGCGCTGATCAATTTATACCTGGGTTCAGCTTGGGGGCCTCTTACTTCGGACAGTTGGAACATGACGGCTACGCCGACGAGGAGAAGCAGAACCCCACGAAGAGGAGGAGGAGATGCCCGGCGAGGGAAGAGAAAGAGGACGGCGAGGGCCTCAAGAACGAGAAGGAGAGGAGAGAGAGGTTCGGCAAAAAGTTCATCGATCTCAGATCGCTCATTCCCAACGCTACCAAGGTGACACAGATTCCTTAAATTCTTCCACAAGATCACAACTTTATCACTGTCACTTAATTGAGTTCCTGCAATGCCGCTTCAGTTATGAGTTATCATTTCATGTGATGCAATCATAATGCAGTAGGATCAGCAACTGAGCTAAATTTTCTGTTTTTGTTCGTGATCTCAGGAAATCTAATGATTGTTTTCTGTTGTTTTCTGGATTCAAGAACGACAGAGCATCCATCCTTGCTGATACCATTGACTACATCAACGAGCTGCTGAGGACGGTCAAGGAGCTCAGCATACTGGTGGAGAAGAAGCGCCTCAGGAGGCTGCGGACTGCCAAAAGGCCTGTGGCGGCTGCGGGCGGCGCCGGCGGCGAAGTTGCCGCGGACCTGGAAGACTCGTCTCTGGTACCATTCACGGAGGACTCGGATCACCGCCCCCTCAAGGATATGCTGAGGAGCTCATGGCTGCAGCGGAAGTCCAAGGACACCTCCATTGACGTCCGCATAGTGGAGGACGAGGTGTACATCAAGATCACGCAGCGCCGGAGGCCCAACTGCTTGCTTGTCCTGTCCGGCGTTCTTGAGGAGCTGCACCTGGCACTGCTGCATATGTCGGGTGGCAACATTGGAGACAGCCACATCTTCATGTTCAACACCAAGGTCAGAATCAAATAACACTCCTTTACTACTCCTTCATCTGATCACAGTACAGAAAACAACAACTTGTTCAATTCCTTGCTGAGTACTGAATTATACCTGCTAATTAGTATGTTGCTTGCTGCAGATTCATGAAGGCCACCCAGTTTATGCAAGCGCAGTAGCAGAAAAGCTGATCCAAGTCATGGGGAGTAGCACTGAGGTGCCCATGTCTGCATGATGATAAAGATCATAGAAGTGTTTTCGACTTAATTTACAGTAAGTGCTGCCTTGTAATTTCTAGGATAGATTTGTTAGGAGTACGGCATGCACTGACTTGTGGCAGGTAGGGACTTGGAATCTGAACTGAGATGCTTCTGTTCATCTCACGAACCTTTTTATAGTACAACATATATCTTTCTGATCCTTGGTATAATTAATGATTTATTTTGTTAATGGCTGGTGGTTTTGATCACTAGCAACCATACTTTGCTCCATGACATTTTGTGGTGCAACTGAAAACTTCATATTTAAGATGCAGAGATATTTAACTGGCAGGTCTGATTTTTAAATACGTTGACTCAGAAAGAGAAGTTTGAACACAATTGATCAGAAGGAAGAACATTTGCAGTAAAAAAGTAACAAGAATCGATGTGTCACCAGTTTTTAATTGTTTGAGTTTGGCCTCTTTATTGTAATATATTTATATATTTTTCGGCGATTGTAGTCAAAAGATATGGTTAATGCGAAATTTTCTTTCAAAAGAAAAAGAAGGAAAAGAGTAAACTAAAAGTCTTGTGATGCATAGGCCATAATATAATAAAAACAAAAAAATGTAGTTTTGATTACAATCAAATATAATGATTGAAACAAGAAATAATGGGAAATTATATCATGGAAATACTAAATATTATACTCTGATTTGTCTTAATCATACTGTGAAGGGTATGCAAGTGCTAAAATGACAATATTGTGGTGCAGTTGTAGACTAGTAGACATATAGCTCAAAAGATAGGGGAGTTTTATTCCAATCCTTTATTTATTTATTTTTGTTTACTAGATTCATGATGACAACAGGAAGCACTATATATTCTCTTTTTAGATATCTTACTCTGATCACTTGTTTAAAGAACGTCCTAAATTTGAACAATCTATTAGAAAAAAAACACATTAAGAAAATCTGTTAAAAATATTTTGGCCACATAAACTTAAAGAAGTTCTCAGTTTTTATTTTAAATAATTTTGGACAGGATTTATCCGTACTCCTCTCCAACATCGAATTAATATCAATGGATCTCGATAAAAAAAAAATTATTATCAATGGATTTTTTTCAAATAAAACTAACTAAATTGTTAAAAGGTTGAAATATTTAGTTCCATTAATATGACAAAGCCATAATACAGAAAAGTCATGATATATTATTTTCCAGAAAGTACAATTAAGACAAGTTTATAAGAAAGTATAAAAAAGAGAAAAAATGTGATCAAGAGTACAAAGTTGCTCAAGTTTAAAAAATATATTTAACGTCTAATTACATAAATGGCCTAATAATTATGGAAGTTAGATACAACGATATTAAAACATATATCAAATTATTGTTACCAGTTTACACAATAACAATATTCCTAACAATATTGTTATAAATTTAAAATTAATAAAATTATAGGGCCAAAGAGATCAATATTTTCTTTGAATTTACATACGAAATATAAGACAGATTTATTCCACTGAAAATATAACTTAGATCGTATCAATTACTATTGGAACCTAAGCTTTATATCATAATTAATTACATTTTGATTATACAAATTTTGAGTGTTTAAAATTAACCATTTGATGCACTCTGAAAGATCAAAATAAACTGTCATAAGTGTGAACTTCATATTTATTAATAGCTATTTTATTATTATGATAATACAATTTAGCCTTTGTGAGATTATTGTGCTAAAATAAAAAGATTAGATGATCACGATAAATAATTGAAAATTTTGAAAACAAAGTTAAAATGAAGGTAGTTGTCAGTAGAATTCGGGATGTTTTGTCTCAAGTTCGAACATATGAACTTGGCGCAAGTGAATGTCTTGTAAACAAAGTAAGGTCCTCTATGATAACTTTAGAATTAAGATCGATACTGAGACAATCAACGAACAACCACATAAATAGACAGTAGTTGGAATGACTCGAATTGGATGGACACTCGAGAAGAGGATGACTGTTGGAGTTATAGAGGACGATGACTGAAGGATTAGTCGGTGTCGAAGTTATGTTGCAAACAATCACGTCAAGAAAAAGAACATTTGCTATAATATGAAATATTTTGATTGATCCAAAGTTGATGTCCGCAACATCAAGAGGAAAAACACCAAAACCTTAGAGGAAAAATAGAAAAGATACTTGAGAAATCCACTTTAGCTCCAACTTACAAATCAATCATTCCTTCTCTCTTACTCCCTTGTGTGAGTTTTCAATTGTAAAAAAAGAGATTGGATGGCTATTGTAGTGTCATTGTAATAGTGGTTAAGCTCTTAAAGGATAAGATGTTGAGCTGATCTCTTGAGCGGAGAAGAAGTTTGGGTGATAACTTCCAAGGAGACATTGTCTTGCTCTCAAAGCAAAAAAAACATGATCTAAAAGAGTTTCTTCCTTACTCTATTTGAATTTACATTCTAGCAGACAGATTGTCTCCAAGTTAATACATTAGAGTGAAGAACTTACATGTCATTTCTACTTGCAACAAATTTGTGTTGCATCTAGATGTATTGATGGTCTATACAAGCTCTTTTAATCGATTGTAGATGAAGTTTTACTTTGTGACTTACCAAATGACATAATTTTTAAGGTGCTTGTCTAAGCGAACTTTTCGATGGATGTGTTTATGAGCAAATGGATGCTTCGACAAAACACTTAATCGAAAGGTCTTGATGTGTGTGTTGTCATTCCATGCTTGAGGCAAATACACTAATATTAGGAAAGTTTTGAATTGTTGCTAAGAATAGAATGCTTAATTATAAAAATTTTGGAGGAGTATTATGCTTCTCTTTCCTAATATATCTCTGATACAAGTGGTACAATGGCGCCCGTGAAGGATAAGCTATAGTTTGCACTTTTTAAGTACAACATTATAAAAATGTTCTTGGCAAAACTATGCTAAGTATAATTTATAAAAGTGGGCTAAGAAGAAAAGAATAAGATGACTCGACGACAGGTGCGTTGTAAGATGTCCATGATAGACGTAAATTAAGATGTGGTTGAATCTTGTCAACAAATCTCTCTCCTTCATATTTGCTCTCTCTATTCATCTTCTTCTCACTCTACTATATTTGTGATTTGTATATTATTGTATTTACTTCAAATTTTAGAAACAATTTTGTGGTTCCGTAATTTAATTGCAAACTCATTTTTTTGTCGATTCAACTCCCCTCATGTTATCTTGTGATCCAATAGTTATAACAGACACAAATCTTAACTCGATCTACTTAAATTTATGTACTCTATTTTTCTTTGGCCACATAATTAATGTGCTTCATTTCTCGTTGGCCACATAATTAATGTGCTTCATTTCTCGTTAGATTTATGAGTGTGGTTCACTGCTCCTCCACTCTCTAAGCTAAAATGAATCAACTAAGATTAAACTGGCCAGTCTTGAACCGATTGCTTAGTGACAAACGATGAATGAGCATAAGGCGAGTCAAAGAGGGGGACGGTAGGCAGTGGCAACTAGGCGACGACGGTGTGAGCATAAGGGGATGGAGGTGACGACTGTGAGGACCCGACGACGAGCAGGAGGTGACAATTGTGGCGACCAGGCGATGAACAAGAGGGGACAATGACGGTGGCTAGAGGAGAGGAACTAGGGCGAGTTGACCGAGCAACGAGCAATCGACAATCGCGGTGGCGGCCAGGTTACAATGGTGACTAGGCGGCAAGCAGGAGCTAGAGTGGCTATGGGAGAGAAGCTAGGGCGAGTCAACCAGGCAATGCACAATTGACGACCGCGGTGGCAACCAGGTAGCATCCTGCGTCCAGTTGGTGATGATGGTGGCAAGCAATTGATGATGGCGGTGGCAACCAGACGATGAGAAATGGCAACGGGGATGATGATTGCGAGGAAGGTCATAGGAAGGGGAAGGTGAAACGGAGAGAGTCGAGGACGAGCAAGGCAGGCGACGAGCGGGCGAGTAGGTGACTGTAAAACCCACAAAATTTGAATGGACAAAAATGCCCTTACGATGAGGGTTAAATTGAGTCTTTTGGCAAAAGAGAAAAGAAAATATAAAGAAAAAAATCATGATTTAATTAATAGACTAAAACACCCTCAAAAGTAAAGCATTTGTTATAATTGTCCTTTAGCAAAAAGTAGACTAAAATGCCCTTAAAAGTAAGAGTTGTTGGAGGGCAATTTTGTCATTTGGGATAAGACAAAAGAGTCACTAGCCAAAAACCTTCTAAAATCTCTCCTTCTCCCCATTCTCCCCATTTTTCCAGCAGCCATTTTCCTCTCCAAACCCTCCACCCTTGTTGCCTTTGGAGCTCAAGAAGGAGAGGGAGAAGAGCAAGATTTGAAGGATTAGAGGTTCAGTTATTAGAAGAAAAAGAGAATAAGAGAGGAAGAAGGAAGATTGAATTTAAAGAGGTTTTGGACAAAATCCCTAGGCATATAAGGGTAAACCCCTTTTAATCCATCTAACCTCTGGACTAGAAGTTTTGCCTCATGAATTTGATTAGTGTTGCATAAATAGATTGTTTATTAGCTCATAGCTCTAATGAAGGTTTCTGCCCAAAATGTTTTGAATATGTGACTTATTAGTGTTAAGATGATGTATGATGATAGTTATGTGTTCTAAGAGTTAGAAGCATGTTCATTCTTGATGTATCTGTTTCAATACGTTTGAGAGTTATGGCCGAAAGAGTAACTCATTGTCAAACTGTCTCGAGTAGCAGCGTGACGGATTTGGAAAATTCACCAAAATTCATATCCACATAATCTAAGGGCGAGATTTATAAACTAGATAGATGATTAGGTCACCTTTCTACAAAACTTAGATTTATCTCAAAAGGAGATGCATGAAGATATTAGTCGTTTAGTGCTCAACTGTCAAACTGGTTAATGTGGTAACCACTTAGTCATTGTGAGAATTTATGAGGATAAACGATAAATGAATAAAATTTGGGAAACTTATATATTGTTGCCCTAGGGGTCTAATATGAAGATAAATTAGAATCAGTCCATTAGTGATTTATGGAGTGAGTTATGGACTTTGAACCAATAAGGTGTCAAATCTATCCACTTTGAAAAATTGTAGTTCTCTCCCTCGGTTTTAATGTTGTTTATGAATGTTTAATGTATGGAACATGTTAAGTAGAGCCTAAAGTACCTGTAGATGTGAATGTACTTTTGGACGATAAAATTAAATGGACGTTTTTATGATCTTCGAGCATAAATCGGTTGACTGACTGCATCGAGCAGTCGATCGGTCTATAAATGATAATACATGTAAATGCTACTATTTTAATCGGGTGTGTGATCCGTCGATCGGTTGGTACGAATGGTCATTGAGTTGGAAGTCTGTTGTAATCGATCGACTGGACGGGTGAGTCGAGCGACCACTTTATGGTTTAAAAAGCCATTGTTTACTTCGGTCGAGGTATCAGTTGATTGAACGGCGCAATCGGACTATCGATCGTGAGCCCCTATTGAATTCGATCGATCGCTCCAATAGATGAAACAAAGGACAGAAGCCACTGTTTTGATCAGTTGTGCGATCGATCGACCGATTGGTAGACCGACTAACCAGAATATATGGTTTTAAAGTTTTAACTCAATGACTCTTTCACTGATTGTTCATTTGTTAATATCATGTTATGACATGTTTCATGATTGTTATTGATGTGATTGCTATGCTATTGCTTGACTCACTTAGAAGTCGAATTGCATGCTAAGTCATAGAATTAAAATGAATCATTCTATTGAAATGACACATTGATGGCTTACTTGGCCCTTGCTGGACTAAGACGTATCACTGCGTGAACTCGCGTGAAAAGGATAATGGAATTGACACGACTTCGGGGTGTCATGCGCAAGGATCACCAAGTACCTCAACGCATGGACTACTTGGCCCTTACTGTATGGAAATGTATTAATGGAAATGACATGATTTCGGAGTGTCAAAGCTTGGCTAGCCTATGCGCAAGGACTACTAAGTACCTCAATATTTTAATAAAGGCTCATTAAAGATTATTTGATAACTAATCAATGATTAAGTGGCAAGAACGTATGGATAATGTTATAAATTGGACATTTCAAAGAGTATATGCAATGGAATGTTCTTAGCCACTATGGATATGGATAAATGGGCATTAAATGATATTAATGCAATAGATATATGAAATTGAAATATGAAATTGATAATTGACTTAATTTCATGATCTATTTTGATATCTTTGTTGTGCATTGATTGTTGTTTTAATCAAAATATTTTATAAATTATTGAATTGTTTATTTGAATGGTCCTTACATATAATTAATAGGAGGTAAACCTCCCTTGCACCCAAATTCATGCAAGTATGGAAGAATAGGTTGAAGTCGGTAGCGAACTCATAACAACAATTAACACATGGTGTCAGCCTTACGTTGGGCCATGATATTTCATATTGTTTATGACTCATGCATGGGTCGACCTACGGGCGCCTATGCTATGGATTATGTTAGATTTAGACTTATTTGTAGACTTCGAATTTCTTATGTATTTGGACTATTATACACTTTGATATCATTAAGTTTAGTGTCGTGGTCCATTATATTTTATTACTTTCGTTATGTATTCAAGTAAAATAGTTTTAAAAATTTATCATCTTTCACTATTTTAATATTCTCATGTTACATTAACTTTGAGTTAACTATCGTATTATGTACGATGTAACGCGCTTTGAATTAACTGATTTCGAAGGCGTTACAATGGCAAGTAGGCATCAACTCGGATTTGGGTTACTCTAGTTCAATCCACACATCTACTCCAGAGAATTTTTAATCATGAACGAGGCTTTAAAATCTCAGCCATTCGATTCAGTGGGTAGTAGCTTCACTAAATTCTTCTCGTTAATTGATTGTACTAATCTAAGCTTAGTGGAAGAGTGTCGGCCACCCAATTATATTTTCTTCTATATAAATATATTAATTTAACACAAATTACGTCCAGGTGCATGTGCATGTGGTGCATGCACAAAATAATTCGCAGATCAAGTTCCATTTCATGCACGCACGCCAACGCCATTTTATGTATCATTTCATGTTGTGCATGCACAAATAAAGATACAATCAAAATTAGCAAACGAAAATTAATTAACAAAGAAGAAAATTGTGTAGATAAGGATTGTGCGGAGAAAAGAATGATTCATATATGAGTTGTCGTTGGATCGTGATTTAATAATTCATAAATAAATATTTATTTGTATATATATTGATAATATTTATTTGTAAATCATCAAAACGAAGACTCATATATATGGATCATTTCTTTTCCATCACAACTTTTATTCCATATAATAATTGTGATTAGTTGTTCCAGATCGAATCATAAAGACATACATATAGTAAAAAAATGCTATTATAGATAGATCGAGATAATAATTATGATTTGTCCTTCCAGCTTTATATCATATTAAAGATAGCGTTAAAAACGAAGTTAACCCATTTAATAATTAGATCGAGATAATAATTAATGATACTGTTCCATATTTGAAACGTAGATACGATATTAAAAATTGAATTAATTTTCCCCATGAATACTATAGTTATTGCTAAAAATAAAATTAATTCAATTTATAAATAACAAGAAGATCTCGATCCAGATATATCCAGATAGATTTCATCTTATCTTGATATCCTATTTATAATATATTAATAGAATCTTAATTTTATTATCTTAGGCTATTATTCGATGCCATGTAATTTTATATGATTAATGTAATTATTTAAATAAAATAAATAATAATATATTTATGACAATAATATAATTAGTGTAGATAAAATTTAACATTTTTCTAATATAAATTTGCTTAAAAAATAAGAAAATTATGATTTATCGAAGTATAATCAAATAGCTGAGTGTAGAAAAAAAATATCAATAAATATTCTTATTATATATATATATATCAATAACAATTTAATTTTATGATATCTTTTGACCCTGATAATATTAATAAGTAGATCGATATAATATTTATGACCAGTTAATCATAATTTAATTGAAATTAACTCTGGGAAATAAAACTCGTCCAAACCGACGCGCACCGACACTCCTACCCACTTTGTGAACCCAGTGGGTCCCGCCACCTTCCACTTTGCGTCGGCCCCACGATCCCACCGACCCCCGCCGCAATCACCAACCCCCCGCGCGATCGGATCCGATCGGACGGCCGCCGGCTCGCCATGGGCGGTTTATTACGGTGGGCCCGCCGGATCTGGATCCAGCTCACGAGCGACGTGGGACATCGACCGCCGTCCGCCTATAAAAACACGAAGCGCCGGTGGAGGACGGCGGGCGAGCAAAGGGCGGAGAGCCGAGAGAGGATTTGAAGTCCAGCGAGATTAGCGAGCGATCTCTCCTCCCTCTCCCACCAAGGTGCGTAAAGGTCCCCCTCCTTTCGCGTTCGATCTTGCTCCCTTGTCTGTATATTTCGTGTCGCCCGGCATTGTTTCGCCAGACTTCGCCGTGGAATTTTGTCGCTGTTTTTGGTTTCCTTTTGGTGGGTTTCTTTCTTTCTTTTCCTTTCGTTGCTTGTTCTGTGTCGGACAATGGTGAATCTGATACTTTTCGTGCCGGTAGGATGCATTTGCGTTGTGTTGTTTGGATCTTCTGTTGGATCTCTGTGTTCTAGTGTTCACTGAGATGCAATGAGTGTCATTTGCATCCAAATGTATCATTTTTTTCCTTTGCCTCCAATGGTGGCTGTGAGGTCACTTTCCTTTTGCTTGACAATGAAGGTTTCTTTTTGAGTAGTTGTGGGTCTTTATCTAATTTCAAGAGATTGCTGAATGCGTGCAGTAAAGTTGATACCTTTCCATTTACTTTGCTGTTTCTGAAGACATCTTGCGCTATTTTTTCAGTGATCTTGGGTGAACATTTTAGAAGATCTGGCACTCAAGCATTCAGATCTGTTTTTTTTTTCTTTTGCTCTCCTGAGATGTTAGTGATAGCTTACAGTGCAGATCTGCTTTTAACTTGAGAAAAAGTGTAGGACTTTTTTCATAGGCAAGATCAGGTCATTCTATGGCCATGCATGCCATTATCAGTTGTTGAGACTATAAGCATCTCTCATACATGCCCATGCTAGTGATGTGCACATGTAGCCTTCTTTGATGTTGGGGATGTCGTATGTTTCCAACGTAATCTTTTGCTTTTTTATTGTTACTTAACTCTCTTTTCTTAACAAATGCCGACATCTTTCAATCCAATTCATATTAAAGTTCGTGGTGGCTTCTCTTTTCGTGCACATCTCTTCTGCCTTAGAGTTTCCATATGCTCTTTGCCTTTTAAGTGCTTTATTGGGTGGTTTGTCATGACATTCTTATTCCTATTGGCATATTGAGATCCTTCGATGTTTCCATATGCTCTTTTCACATGCCAGATATGATATTCTTTTATTGCCTAATTAGGAATTTCCCCCCTGCTCCATTCCATTTGTTCTTTGTAAGTAAAGTACATAATTCAATATAACTTTATCATAAATTGTTTGAAGTTACAGTTGAGCAGATTCTGTATGTGCTGATCTGTTTCCTTTTTTCTGTTCTGATAAAGGGTTGAGCAGTCATTCTGCGTAGTTAACTAATTTTTCATCGTAATGAATATTTAAGTTGACAACTGCTTTCATTGTTGATTACAGTTCAAGAAGATGGCTGACATCGATACCTTCCTTTTCACTTCTGAATCTGTGAACGAGGGGCACCCTGACAAGCTCTGTGACCAGATATCTGATGCTGTCCTTGATGCTTGCCTTGCGCAAGACCCTGACAGCAAGGTTGCCTGTGAGACATGCACCAAGACAAATATGGTCATGGTCTTCGGTGAGATCACCACCAAAGCCAATGTTGACTACGAGAAGATTGTTCGTGACACCTGCCGATCAATTGGATTCGTGTCCGCTGATGTTGGCCTGGATGCAGATCACTGCAATGTTCTTGTCAACATTGAGCAACAGTCTCCTGACATTGCCCAGGGTGTTCATGGTCACTTCACCAAGCGCCCTGAGGAGATTGGTGCTGGTGACCAAGGTCACATGTTTGGTTATGCAACTGATGAGACTCCTGAGCTCATGCCCCTCAGCCATGTCCTTGCCACCAAGCTTGGCGCACGCCTCACTGAGGTCCGCAAGAATGGAACTTGCGCTTGGTTGAGGCCTGATGGCAAGACTCAGGTTACCGTTGAGTACCGCAATGAAAATGGCGCCATGGTTCCCATCCGTGTCCACACTGTCCTCATCTCCACCCAGCATGATGAGACCGTGACCAATGATGAGATTGCTGCTGACCTCAAGGAGCATGTCATCAAGCCTGTCATCCCTGCACAATACCTTGATGAGAAGACCATCTTCCACCTTAACCCCTCTGGCCGCTTCGTCATCGGTGGTCCTCATGGTGATGCTGGTCTCACCGGTCGCAAGATCATCATTGACACCTACGGTGGCTGGGGCGCACATGGTGGCGGTGCCTTCTCCGGTAAGGATCCCACCAAGGTCGACCGCAGCGGTGCCTACATCGCAAGGCAGGCGGCTAAGAGCATTGTTGCAAGTGGACTCGCCCGCCGCTGCATCGTGCAGGTGTCCTATGCCATTGGTGTCCCAGAGCCTCTTTCGGTGTTTGTTGACTCCTATGGCACCGGCAAGATTCCTGACAAGGAAATTCTGAAGATTGTGAAGGAGAACTTTGACTTCAGGCCTGGGATGATCACCATCAACCTTGACCTGAAGAGGGGAGGCAACAGCAGGTACCTTAAGACTGCTGCTTATGGACACTTCGGCAGGGATGATGCTGACTTCACATGGGAAGTCGTCAAGCCTCTCAAGTCGGAGAAGGCATAAACCAGCAGGGCGTGCCATGATTAGTTGGGAATTTGCATCTCATAGCTACCATTTTCCAAATTATATTTGACATATTCTATTTACATTCACTAGTTTGATGAGAGAATCCAGGTTGCTCCTGTGAACTGAGAAAAAGAAAGGTGAGTGACATGAGAGCATTATGTTGTAGCAATAAAAACTAGCCAGAAAAAGCTATTGTTTTCTTTGGATTACCAAATGAATTATTTATTTGAAGGTTATTTTCACTATGTTCCATCTTTAAATACCATGGCTCTTAGCTATTTGTTGCTTATAAACTAAATATTAGTTGTGAATGAATTCAAGAGAAAACATCTCTTTGAGAACGTAAAAAATTTTAGTTGAAAATTTCATTACTCACAATTAAGTGTGAGACACTAAATTAGTCGATCTATAAATCGAGATACTAAATTAGTCAGCTCCTACTAAACTAGTCAGCCTCTGGAGACTTCTGACTTTTCGTGATAAAAAAAGAACATGGTGCAACTGTGTCCAGATTCCAAGTACAAGGCATGGCTGCCGACACTGGACAATCTAAATGCAATGCGATTCCGTTGTTTTTGTCACTTTCATTATAATTTATGATGTCATTGTCTCCATGGACTGTCGGTGATCTAAACCAGAAGATCCAGCAACCCTTGGGCATGCTTCAGATCTGATGAATTTACTGCCAACAAGGGAATGATGAAGCACTGTGTAGTCATGGTAGCGTAAATAGACTTGGGTGTCGTTCACTTAAAAAATCAGAACATCTTTATCTTTATCTAATAAAAATAAAATAGAATGACAATAATGTCAATTTTAATTCGAAGTACGAATATTGTATCAACCTATACAGTTTAGATATTAACGCCATTTTGTTTTTATTAATATATTCTCGTTTTTTTCTCTCTAAAAAAAATTATTTATTTGATTTTCAAATATTGCATCCTATGATTGATCTTTAATGTTTCACATCTTTATTTCTTGTTCTTATCTACAAAAAAATTTTTTTTTGTTTTGTATTATATATATTTTTACTTAGTTGTTTTAAAAATATTACGATTTGAAAATATTACATGAAATACCTATTATGTTATAACAAAAAAGATTCTCTCCAATACAATGTCTATATTTATCAAACAGTTTCTTTATATTAAATTTATTGATCAAATAACTATAAGTTTTTTTTTTATTTTCATCAAATAGTTAATGATTTTATAAGAAAGAAGAGTTAACATTCAATAATTTGGGCACATTGGAGGTATAATGGGTACTTCTGATGCTTCTTTCATTGCTGCAGAGGTCTATGGGAGGTATAATGAGATCATATTGGAACTAGAGGCGATAGTGTTGCTCGCTGGAGTCAAAACTTGTGTGCGATTGGGGCTGAGAAGAGTCATTGTAGAAGTGGATTCCAGCAATTTAGTCGAGATTATCAATGGCATTAGCGGCTACCCATGGAGAATTAAGCATATTATTAGCGATATGATGTACTATTTAAATTTGTTAGAGCAATGGGAGGTTAGACGTGTACCGGGAGATAAATCGGGCAGCTGATTTTCTTGCTAATTTTGATCGTTCCAATCAGAACGAGTATTTTTGGGATATAAACCCCCTCCGGGTCTCCTACAATATTTGTACTGGAACTCTCCTGGTAACTTTTTGAATAGGTAAAAAAAAAGAATTTGGGCACAACGCTTAAATTTGTGATTGCCTAATATGACTATTACAATTTAGCCAAGTAACAATTTGTGACAATGTAAAGGGAGGTCACTTCGCTTAAATTTCTAAGAAGCGAATTACATTAGAATTTTAAATTTCATGATTAGTAGAAAAACAAAATAGTTGTGAATGTTTGATTTGCTTATGTCATAACAGAGAGATGGCATTCAAAATTATCAGGAGAATAAAAAGAACATGATTAAAGTGATAACATTCCAGAACTGGGAGAGTCAACATCAAAGGCACAATTTCTTTTGGGTATTACATTATTAAATAGCACTTTCAACAAAACCTTATCTTGCTTCTGAATCCTGATTCCTGCTTTGCAGGTCTCTATGGTTTCAACACTTGAAAACATGAAGATGCTGTTGAGTTGGTTGATTATTGGGTTGATGGAAACAACACGTCTACTAGCGTAAGAGTTTGCAACCATTGGTTCAATTCATGATATTCTTCATGGTAATGACTTGTTTTCACTTTTTCAGCTTGTGTTTGTTTTCTTGTAAATTAATTTTCAGAAACTTGTCCTTGAAAAGAAATTTCTGCACATGCATAGTTTTATTCTTGCTTATTTGACTAATGGTTGTTGCAGTATACATAGCTCTGTACATCTTGTCCTGACTAATAAAATTTCGATAATCACCATTGTTATGAATATATTTACTTCTGGAATTTATCATCTTTTTTTCCAGTAATTCAAGGACGTCTTAATACTTGAAAAGTAGTAGTAAACGAGGAGGTTATTTTCTTAAATAATTTACTAATGCAATTGCCATGAACTCCGTTTCTTCTTGGACTTCAGATTTTCCATGCCTGCATGCAGGCCTCGGTAGTGTTTGCTTCGAATCACTAATAGAAGGAAAACAAAACAGCTTTTACATTTTCTTGCAACAAAAAAAATGGATTGCGGATGTAGCTTGTGAACATACTTCTTTCTGAAACAAATTATGATTATGAAACATTTAATAGTTTCTACTAGGATGGCATCCAACCCTCTTCAGAGCGGGGATACTCTGTAACAACTATCAAAAACCAAATTAGAATCAAGGAAGAATCAAACATCGAAAGGAATTCAAAAACAAAAAGGAAAGGATTTGAATTCAAATCAGAATAAAAAAAGGAAATGAAAAACACCAAATCAGGGGAGAGATTTCCTCCCTCGGTTCTCCTCCGATTCGGCTCCCCAATTACTCCTCTAATTCTGCCAGAGAGAGGCTATAAGAGGACGTGAGAAGCTCTCACGCTCCCCCCTTGGCTCTTCTCCGAACGACCGCCGCCACCGCCTCCGTCTCTTCTTCTTCATCGCCGACGAACCGCGCGCACAAAGCAGGAGACGATCCGAGGGATGTTCGGCACGTGGCAGCACTCCATCGATGCGCTCAGAGGTCGGCCGCATCTTCCTCGCTGGCCAGGACTGATCGGCACCGGAGAAGACGATCGAGGACGTCGCCGGCGAACCAAAAGCGAACAAAAGGTACTCTAGATGTTAAATCCTCTTAGGCGATAAATTGTTAATCATATAATATGTATGATGGCTCCATATCGATCTAGGACATATAAGTTTCATGTTTTGTATTGTAATCATCGTGATCCGACGACCGGAAGTCGGCCGGAGAAGGAGAAGACGGTCGCACCCTATTTTTGACCGCAGGATCGATCAACCAGTTCTATAAGAACGGTCAACCGGCCCGGGAAAGCATAGGCATGCCATCATGATCGGTCGACCGGTTCACCTAGCAGTCGATTGAATCGGTAAGGCACAGATGTGCCGATATGATAGGTCGATCGGTTCAATAAGGATGGTCGACCGATTTGGTAGCATGCCTTGTCGAGAGAATGGTCGACCGATCAGGATCGGTCAACTAGTTCTATAAGAGGGACCAACTGGTCCAATGGGAGCGGTCGACCGGTCCAATGGGAGGAAGGTTACGAATCGATTTTAACGTACGAACGTTGATCCGGCCCAAGTTAAACTCCGACTCGGCCCGAGTCATGTACATGGACTCTAAACCGAAGACTCGAGTTTTATACCCGGTCCGAGCTCTGTTGTAAAAGATGTAAATGCCATTTTGGGTCCGAACTTTCATAATTGGGCCCCACCATTTTATAAACCCACTCGAGGCCATGTCGAATAATGTAATGACCATAATGAACCCTTTTCACCCTAAAGGACAGGTCAGGACTTGGAATAAAGAACAAGTAATAGGACACGACATCATTGCCTCAAAGATAAGGGACCTGGCTTCAACCTTTCTCTGGTCCATGATTTCTAAACTCCATAGAGGGTAAACAAGCTAAGTAAAGAAAAGACGAAATCACGAGATTGCTATGTGCCATCAAAAGTAAATATTACAGAAGGCCCAATATATGTGTATTAATAGTCCCACTGTGACAGTATCACAGAGTCAGAAAAAGAGCAAGTAGCTGAATTGAGGAGACAGTGAACCTACAAGTCCTTAATGACCACTGTTCCTGAGTACAGATCCTCTCCCACCTATACTTCGAAAAATGTTATGCATTGACATCTCCCCTTCCCCAAAGAGGGCATTATATTAATTACATGGTTATAGCGTCAGGGGGACATGTAGATTATCTGAGGAGACAGTGAACCTACAGGTCTTAAATGATCACTGTTCCTAGGATACATGTCCTCTCCCACTTGTATTCCAAAAAGGGTATGCATTGGCATTACACTTTCTCCAAAGTGGGCATACTAGCTTTAAAGATGTATAGAGGCACCTCTGACATCCCAACTTAATAAAGTCGAGCTCGCATAGGACAACGAACCTCAAGGACTGCATAGTAATATAAAAGATGTAGTACAACGCATGCTAAAATAAAATATAGTAAAGTATGGTATGGTAAAGTAAAGTACAATAAAGCATGTAAAGTAAAGTACAGTGAAGCATAATAAAGTAAAGTATAACAAAGCATTGCATTGCAAAGTACAACAAAACATGGCAAAGTAATGTATGGCAAAGTACAGAGTATGACATAGTAAAAATAAAGTAAAGTTACAGAAGAGAATAGAGCATGGACATGGTAAAAAATAAAATATAGACATGATGATTCATTGCCTTGTTGACTGAGCTAAATGAAAAATGTCGATACCCATTTCCCATTCCTCGCTGAATTACTCATTGAATTGAATTTTGCACTGGAAATTATTCTAGGAGTGCAACCAAAGTATTGATTATAATAAGAAAAGAAGAGATTATTTGTTCATAGTAAAGCACGTCATCTTATTGCTTATTCGTTATTGATTTAAGTATGTTTTGATTATCAATTCATAGCCTATGATTCTATTGTATTGGGCGTTTTCATTCACGGGTATTCTATGCCACTGCATTTGAAATTTTGCAAGTGTGAATTCTGCCTAGAGAGGAGTGATGGAGGACGCAGTGCTCAAGGGTTGTTGCACATGACTCATTAAGCTCAATAGCATCTTCTCTTTTCTACATTAGTTGAATAAATCATCTCTGTATCAGGTGGATATTATGATCTTTTCAATTGTAATCGAATATGTGGTCATTGTCTAGATCTATTAGATATTATTGTCATCTCTCACTTCCTTATGGATTGCATTAGATGTTGGTGTCCTTTGATATTCTAATATTTTCCCTCTTCCGCAATAAAGTTCTGATTTATTTTATTATTATATTCATTGCCACGTGTTACATTTGTTGAATGGTCAATAGTATAGTATGCAGTGTAGCGCCCTCGGAGTCAATCTGACTGCCTACGTGGTAGGAGGGCCGATTTTGAGGGCGTTACATGCTCCCTTTGTCACAACCCAATTAATTAGCCTCCGGCCCCTATCCCGCCTCGAATTTCCGAGGGGGGGGGGAATCTAATCCCCTGCATCGATCTTCGGGGGATCGATTCCACCTAATTTTTAAAATAAAAATAGTAAAAAAATTTAAAACTATTTAATATTTATAAATTTAACAAAATTAATCTAAGAATTCCGCAGAATGTTAAAAATAGCAAAAAAAAATCTACCTCTTTTGAAATTCAAGCCTTGAATACATATCTCAAACAAAAAATATCAAATAAAAAACATAGCATGGCCGTCCTAGGCTGCCGGTGTCGCCCTCCTCTTAGGCTCCTCCGGTTGTCGTGCATCCGATCGTCCCTCGTGTGGCCATCGCGTGTTCAATCGTCCCTCGTCCGACTTGTCGTCGAGAGCGTGGAGCGCCTACGGAGCTCCTCCTATGTTCGAAGGCCGTCGTCATAAGTGTGTCGCTTGTGCGGAGCTTTGGCCATCGCGCATTCGGCCGTCGTCGGGAGTGGAACCTCCTGTGTTCAACTGTCACGCGTCTGGCCGTCATCGGGAGAGTGGAGCTGGCGTGATCATCGCCCTCTTCTAGCAACGCGATGCATAGAGGTAGAGCTCCGATCGTCGTGTGTCCAATCGTCGTTGGGAGTGGATCCTCCTATTTTCGACTATCGCGAGTCATTGTGCACACTAGTGGATGTTTGAAGGTCGTCGGCACGAGCGCCACCCTATTCTAACAAGAAGTGTCGTTGCCCTCCTCAAATGAGTGACGTTGCCGCTGCTATTGTCGTCCTCCTCCAGTGTCATGGACGAGCTATGGGTTCATGGTGGAAGGGATCTGCCATCAGGTGGAAGAAAAAGGGAAGAGATGGGATCGATCGTAGGTAGAAGAAAAATGGAGAGGAAGCAATTGACATAGAGGAAGAAAGAGAATAGAGGAGGGACTTAGAGTTCTTGTTATATATATATATATATACACACACATATATATATATATAGGATGGTTAAGATTTGATCTGAAGATTATAATAAAAATATACATATAATTAGAGTGCGATAATTCGGGATCTCGCGAGGAGGGGGGGCATCTCTCCCTGCCTTGATCCCCAAAAAAGGATTTAGGGGCAATTTTCCCTCCGTTCCTGACCATACGGGGAAAAGGTTTCCTCGATTCGAGGTCCTGTGGGGTCCCGCAGTGGGCGGGGGATATTGTCATCCTTAGTTTTGGGTGGGGGATATTGCCATCCCTAGTTTGTGTATGCAATACCAAGATTCAGACAGAACACGAGCATTGTTGGAAAAGTCCTTCAATCCTTGTTGAATAATTGAAGATGTTATCTTTCTCAATTGTTTAATCTTGTTGTGGTACCAAGCATCCTGTAACCCTGTTCCTGGATTTTGCTTCAGTCTGTGACTGTGTATTGATATCTCTAATCTTCTGGGCCCTAAATCACAAGTGAGGATCTGGTATAGTTCATGAGGCCAACGAGAGCCCGTTCAAATTTTAAATGCTCAAAATCAGATATTTTTTTTTTGTCTGGAGAATGATATCATGGTGCTTCAAAGAAAAAAAAAATAATGAAAAATTGACTGTTGGGGTCTCTTTCATGTCTTAATCAAATCAACGTTGCTTTTAGGTAGGTTATAAAAAGTTTCTGCAACGGCCTCTGCATTGGATAGCAGTCAAGCTCAGGCAAAATCTATAATTTCTCCGTTAGTTCAATATACTAAACAAAGATATTGCAAAAGAAAGATGGTTCGGCATTCGATAACACTGGTAAGATGGCCTTTCTTTGCCGAAGATTTTTTATAATTTCACTTTGCATATATGGCAATGTACCGTTGAATATGTAACACACGAAAAGAAAAAAAGAAGAAACATCTCAGCTGCTTATGCAAGCACAAATCATTTCTACAATCCGAAGGTGAAAAACTCTACAAATTTCTAATGACAATTTCTAGAGCTAAATTGGAATTAACTAAGCTCCACAACTGCTGCTGTTTATTTCTATCCCGGTGCATATGTGGTTGCAGAAAACTCATGACCATGGCAACTCCCAGACATTCTTGGTAAGTTACTTAGATACATGTCTTGGTTGTATTCCTGAAGTTTACCTCTTCCTTCGGCTGTTGGATAGAGAGCCAGGATTGCCATTTTTGTTTGTATCAGAGTTTTCTGAGCTCCCAGGTTTGTTACTCAGATGACTTTTTTCCTATGAATCAAGAGAAGAATAGTCAGTTATATTAATTAGTGAAGTGGATAGGTACACATTTCAAAGTCAACTAATAGAAAATCCCAGTCTAGAAACAAAGAGCAAGATGAAGGGAGTTAATAAAAGTGTCCCGAATTTGGTATGATCTAGTTATTTATTGGTTTACCTGAAGACCTGTTTGTGGGATAAGAAAAATGCAAGAGAGGATTTTTCTACCTGAAGTTGCAATATCGTTTTATATTTTATACCTAAGATATTAGAGACCGCTGCATAAACTTGGTTAAAGAAAATGCATAAGAACTATATACAGGACAACAGCATGATCATCTCTATGCATTCAGAAAGATGTGGGTAATAAAGAGAAGATTTAACTTCTTTCAATTCTTCGAAGCATGAACATGCTGTTTAGGGAATTCATGCAACTGACTACAAATAAGTTATGCTAAATATGAATTTGTCTTGACATCCCATCGATAAAAAAAAATCAAGGAAATCAAACAAACCTTTTCATTAGCACGGCTCTTAGACTCCAGCATTTGGACAATGTTGCCCATTGTTGGTCGTCTTTGAGAATCTGCATCAATACACTGCAAAGCCACCAAAAGGGCCTTTTTAAGAGCTTTCGTAGATGGCCTTGTAAGTATATTAGGATCCACAACTTCCACCGAGCGCTTGGTTCCAACCATCATTTTAAGCCAGTCTACAAGATTTACCTGTAAGCATCAAAGAAAAAAGTCAAAGGCATAGAACAAGAAAAACTGGGTTTCGGTCCAATACACTTTGCATAAACATTTCTATACCTCATTAGTTGGTCGTCCATAATCCACAGGGTCCCTCCCTGTAATGGCCTCTAAGAGAAGAATTCCAAAGCTGTAGACATCACTTTTTTCGTTGAGAAGTCCAGTATGTGCATATTCTGGTGCGACATACCTACAGTGTATAAGGAACTTATGATAAGTAAAAAGATTATCATAATGCTCTATGTTACCCATTAACTAGAAACATGAGACCAATCTAGTGTGTGCTTCTTGAAATATGTTTGAGCAAAAGTTTTACCCAAAAGTTCCCATTACACGAGTTGAAACATGACTTTTCCCAGATCCAAGCAGTTTTGCCAAGCCAAAGTCCGATACTTTTGCATTGAATTCATTATCAATCAATATATTGCTCGATTTGATGTCACGATGCACCACTTTTGGCTCAATTGCTTCGTGTAAGTAAGCAAGGCTGTAAAAAATATACACAAATATGAGAACCTAGTAAATGTGTTTTTGTTAAAAAATGATTCTAAACACAAGGCACCATAGACAAACATCTCAGGAAGTAGACAAAGAACTTTGACTACTTTATTTATTACACTGACAGAACTTTATTTTATGATTTTCTCGGATAAACCAAAAAGTATATATTTGGGAAAAATGCGAGGTCAAACATGTGACTTACGCTTTGGCGGTGCCAAGTAGAATCTTCATTCGAGCCTCCCATGTAAGACAGCCATGCCCTCGTGTGGATCCATGAAGCCATTGTTCAAGATTTCCATTATTCACATACTCATATACTAACATCCTGAGAAGTCATTAAATTTTGTTTAACCAGAGGTCTACGGAGAAACATAGGCAAAGCTAAAAAAGATCAAGAAGGCATAGCTTCTATGTTGCTAGTCCCCAATTCAAATAGTGGTTCCATGTTAGGAAAGTTGGAGAAGAAAATTTATGCACCTTTCAGTTCCCTCGACACAGTATCCGAGAAGCCGAACTAAATTCTTGTGACGAACATGACCAATCGCGTCAACTTCCACCCTGAATTCCTTCTCTGCTTGTCCTCTGCCAGCACAAGAGAACAAAGGATTTACGAAAACAATATCAGAATGATGTTTAACCTTGTAATTTTGTACACAATGAATAAGAAATCATGAAGGTTTTATAATGTGCATAGGGGCTTACAGATTGTTAAAAAGCCTCTTGACTGCAACTGGAGTTCCATTCATCAGATTTCCCTGATAAACAATGCCATAACCACCCTCCCCAATGACACTGTCCTTTGAGAAATGATGGGTCGCTGTTTCCAACTCCCTTAGTGTGAACCAGTATCCCCAGCCTGGCTGAGAGAACTGTGAAAGACCTGCCAAAGGTAAAGAAGGCACAAGTGCTTGTGGATGCTTTCTATTATGATCGGCATTCTTCCTGCTCCCATCTTCACCACGGTGGGAGTTACAATTGCTGTCTGCATTACTGAATTCACTGGAACCCAATTGAACCATGTCATTCTCAGACTCTTTTTCATTGGATTTTCCATGAATCACAATGTAAACTCCTTCATCTGCCACCGATTTTTGGTCTACATGAACCTCCTTTATTTCAGTCGAAAATGCAGGAATCTGAGTAACCGGGAGATCATTTGCTGCCCATTTGCACCTTCTCCGGTTTTGAACCGTGACATATATCACAAGCAGGAACAAAGCACAAAACATGAGGATACCAACACTGAGGCCAATCACCTCCCATATCTTGAGGCCAAAAGGGCCAACTTGACGGGAGAGGTGATGGCTAATGGTGGTATTAGCTTCTGACATGTTGCTTCGTTGCCGAAGTCCCTACACGAAGAGAAATGATGCAAAACGGATTCAATACTGATACCAAGGGCATGTAAACACAACAGAGATGGAAGCTTTTTTGCAGCAATCCTTCTCTCTCAGCATTCCAATCACGTGTGGCTCCCTGAAAGCAGTGAAGGAAGCTTCGGAAAGGTGGGATTTTGAGACACCGGAGCTCTAAGGTGGTGCCCTTGGCAGCTATCCCGCGCCACCGAGGTCGAAAGCGATCACCTTTCTCACTACTCTCGGCCAACTTATACAAGCATTGCTCCAAACTCCGTGGGCCACAGGCGCCGATTCGTACGACCCCCACGAGCCCCGGACGCGTCCGAGAGCGTTATGGCCCCATGAGGAAGTAGGAGAGAAGGCAGAAAGAAAGAGAGGCCGCCCGGTTGGTTGGAAGAGATAATGATGAGGCCCGAGCGGTTGGTGCAGGTGTCGATGGGGCAGCGGCCAGGATTAGGAGGGAGGAAGCGATTGCGGGGATCCTGTTTTTTGGCGAAAGCACCGGCGGAAGCAGTGGAAGCGCGGGGGAAAAGGTCGCAGCTTTGGAAGATAAACGGAGTTCGGAGGGAATTGGGACGGGAATTGGTTGGAGAAAGAGTAGAAGAGGAGGAAAGGAGAAGGTGTTAGTGATGGAGGGACGCAGTCATCAGCCTGGTCGGTGGATTGTCAGAAAACACAAAAAAATGGAACAAAACGATGCTTCCAATTGCAGTAAAACTAGTAAAAAGGGAAGAAAAGACGGCCCTTTGTTTTTCTTTTTTGTGTTTCTGGATCATCAAACGTCTGTAAATTTTCAGGAAAAAAATATTAATTGCATGAAGAGTTGTTTCTTATTTTCCAGAAAGAAGAAAGTTTCATATTCAATTGAAAAGATGATATTTTTTATAAGAAAAAAAAGAAATGGAACAGAAAGATGCTTCAATTTGCAGCAAAACTAATAAAAAGGAAGAAAGTACAAATCTTTATATTTTTTTGGATCAACAACATGTGTATTCCGATAAATACATTTTCATGAAAACAAGTATCAGCTGCATAAATATTTGTTTCTTATTCTCACTAGAAAGTAAATACTCGTGTGCAAATCTTTTTTAAAAAAAGACTTTTTTCCTGAGAAATAATTAGTTTGGTGATCAATAGGTTTCAAAGTAACCAATTTTTAGTGTTTTCTTTTTCATCTTGGAGCTTCGAGTCACATGGAAAGAAAAACATGTAGCACCCACTGTGTCCTTGTTCATTCATCAAAATGTAGCTTCCAAGCCAATCATTGGAGGATGAAACAAGAAGAAATTCCAATATGAAAATTTTCCAGTTTAGACTTGCAACAAAAGAAAAAAGCAACTGATCGTAGACAGAACAAAGATCAGATCTTTTAATCTTATTCTAAAAAATTGTGAAACTATACAATTACTTCAGGCATGGCAAAAAGTGACATATAAAGATAATCTTATCTAAATGATTGCGTTCATGCAGTGTAAGTAAATTTTTCCATCCTTCTTTTTCCTAACTTATGAAAGATGAGGTAATGAACATGAAATAAGACCCATGATTATGACCTGGAATCCAATTGTTTACAACTGTCCACAGTAGCTGGTAGTGGTGGTCCGATTTGTCCAGCATTATTAAATACTCTTGTCCTGTTTCCTCATTTCTCCTAGTCCTCCACTAGCAATCTCTGATAAAACAGATACACAAGTTTTTGTTGTTGAGCTTTTCATTTCAGAATAAAGTACTTGTCTGATCCAGGTACTTTTGTCCATGAATCATTGAATGAAGCTCAGATGCGGTAGTTGCTAATAGTCAAGACTCAAGAGTCATGACATATTTCAACTGCAAACAAGAAATTAGATTTTCAAGTGAGTATTCTTTTTTTTTCTTTAAGATGTGAAAAATTAATTACATATGTGAGTGGCTATTTCAGCATGTACAAGAGATGATAACTTTGACCATCTTGTGTAGGAACATACAATAGTTTTGATTTTTAACTATAAAGCTCACACTTCGTTCTTTATTAATTTTTTTTCCTATTATGAGTATTGCCTCTGTTAGTCACACCAAAAAAATGAAATAATTAAAAATCTTGGAACTAAGTATAAAAAGTCGGTTCAAGTGCTAGCAGTTATGTAACTCATATTACACATTAAAACTTTTTAATATTGAAAAGTAACATTCTATGTATTAAAATTTAGAAAAACATAGTTGATCCTGCAGAAGCTGCCACAAATATACTGTCAGAATAATAATAAGAAAAATCATTTGGCTACCAACTAATTAAAGTGAAACAAAATAAGAAAGCATATCGTATCAGTCAAAGATTTTATTGACAAGATATTTTTAAATTCCTCCATACCTCTAATGGTTCTAATAGATCATGCCCTTCTGACACTTTCTTTCCATGAAACATTCAGATTACTGAAGTAATTATCTGCAAGTTTCAGGAGGGAAACAGCATCAATCCATGGAGAATAACTACTAATTTGGTATTAATTCAGCGTGATTTAGAAGCCCATGCAGTGCGTTCTTTCTTAAACTGCGTACAACGGTGCTGCTGACAGCCACCTAATTTTGCAAAGGCCTGACAAGGAGAAGTTTCCTGTCATCCTGTGCCTGCATCGTCGCCGGATTCCGATGGCCCCTCGTGGTGGCCAACAGCCGGCATTTGGAGGATCTGCCTTATCTAAACTTTTGTCTGTAATGTGTACTGTACCATTGTTGCTAGGGCACACCAATAATTAGGTTCGTGGAGGTTGCCTGTGGACCTCTGTCTGCAGCAATGGCATCATCTGAACACTGTTTTAAGGCGCTGTGCGGCCACATTGATCTAAATTAAACTTGCAAATTAATCATGTGCTTAGTACGGGGAACAGCACCTTAATTATGCAGCACTGTTACACTTGTGACAATGCAAATGAAGACCTTGCAGTCCGGAGGTGGAAGGACTGATCATGATATCTATTAAATACAGATCAATGCTCTAAACAGAAAAGAAGAGGATGGTGAATAGGATAATATTAGATGGTGAACATAATAGTACTATAATATCAGAATTCAGAAGGATATCTCCTGAACACGAAGACAAAGGAGCACTAAATTAACAACTGCATTTAAACGAAATGATTGGACAGAACAGTGTGCATGCACTCAATTTCCCCCTTATAATAGTGAAGGAATCATTTATAGTTTATGCTGGATGACCAAGTCTTATATCTACCAGCCTTTTCATCATCAACTCACTTGCTTATCAATAAAATTTTGTTTGGGTTTACAACTTTTTATATTTCTAAGCTTTCATTGTCTCATGTATACTATAATCTTGATATAGGCAAGAGTTCACTTTCTCACTTATGCCATAATACATTTTTTCTTGCACAGACAGCAGCTAATTACATTCCTGAACTCTGACTGTGCGACTCATTACTTTAATCTCTTTTCGATTGATAGATACACTTAATGTCATAATCAAACTTATGCTACATACTTTAGCTTTCAGAACAACAACCTTTATTGTGTGAAGTCAGCTGGAATTAGTATTCTTCTTCTCAACTTGTTAATTCTTTCATCAGAAAGAGTGCATCCTATTAAAAAAATGAGATATGCATATTCATGATGACATAATCGCAGTTTTGTTTGGTATTGAATACTCAAAGGGGAAATGTCCAGAGTCCCGCGTGTTTATGTCCTTTTTTTGTCCTTCATGCTTACTTTGAGCACCAGACCAGAACAATGTACATTGCTACAGCTTCAATCATTGGGAGCCTTAAATGCATCTTTCTGTTCATCTGCATGGCAGATGAGAGAGAAAGAAGAGCCACACATCCGGCACAAAAAAATTATCTAGGGAGATTGCACAGTATGGCTCTGATGCATAATTAAAAAAAGACATGGTATACAATTCCAACACCAGTGCATTATACCATTCATAGTACCATCTCGAAGACAAATGAGATGGACAATGTTTCTCAAAGATGCTCATGGACCATTTTATGACTTTGCCTCCTTGTGAACCATTGATGACTCTTGCCGACTATTGTTCCTATACATCATTGATTCATAGTACTGCCACTGCATTGCAGTATGGGAGAAATTGGCCAAATGGTATATCCATGTAAAAGCAAAGCTCTGAACCATACATCTGATCAGGTGTGTTATTTTTATGATGGATCAAATTCAAAATATTTAGATCTCCACAAGATGATCTTCACGTAAAAGAAAGCTACGAGGGTACACTAGTTTATGTACCTCTAACAATTAGTCACTTCTATTGTGGTTGCTAACACAAAATACCTCTTTGATTAAATATTTTACAAGAGTCAACTTGGAAAGATCAAAATTAAGTGTGATAAACAAATACAAATGTTCAAATGAATTTTAAATAGTTAATACAAAGGAGTAACTAAGAATCTAATTAATAACATCTATGACTTGGATTTATGTGCAAATCAGTGTCATTATTCATTGCATGATTCAAATGTAGATGGATGAAATTTTATTAGCTATCACGGTCGACAGTAAAATAATAGAATTGGATAATGTTTTCATAATAGCTATTAATCATGTGTTAAACAAATAAACCACTGTCAATAACAATTTTCAACTGATCAAATGAATAGGTAATCAAGCAGTCAAATGAGAAATTATTAAGAGGTCAAATAATGATAAGTACTTAAGTGATCAACTAAAGAGAAATAAACAAATGACCGAATACAAGTATCAAGTATAAATTTCTTTATCAAATAAAACCAAGTGCAGATATTCTTTCTTCTTTGGTGCATTGTTCTATGTATTATATTTCAAGTGGAATTGCAAATGCAATTACTATAGATGTTATCTTAAGTTAGCTCTTTAGGTTTTATTATGATGTCATGATACTTTCATGTAAAAAGTAAAAGGATGATCAAGTCACGACCGTGAATACGTGAGTTTTCTTTGCTCCATAAAGTAGGTCTTCTTTGATTAAAAATTTTCATCCTTGACACGAGATTTTCTTTAACGTAAACAATATAAATGGCTAGTATCAATCGGAATACATGGCAACCTACAATTTACAACTTTTATGAGATAAACACATTTATATATTTTTGTAAGTTTTCAAAAATCATATTATCAATTGACTCATTTCGTGCCATAGAGTAGAGAATTCATTCTGAGTCCACTTAGCTCATGCGGGGTTGCCTTAGTTGGAAGTGGTTTTCAAAGAAACATTTCAATCAATGCTTAAGCCAACCCGATCCTAATGTTGCCAAGATCCCGATGTAAATCTTAAGATCTTATGAACGATCTTACTACTTCTTACCTAATCTCGATCTTATCTTAAGTGTCTTATGTGTAAAATCTTAATATGATTTTAATTTTGATCACACGATCTTATGATCTAATCTGATCCTATATGATATTATATGATTAATATAAATTTTAAAAAAAAATATTTATGATAATAAAAATTAATTTAAATGAATTTTAATATATTTTCTTCATTTTTAATATATTTTGATGTAGTTTGCCTTAAGAATCAATAAGAAATTATTTAGTGAGGTACAATTTAGGATTTAAATGTGGCAAAATTTATCAAAAAAATATTAATACTTTTAAAATATATTTTTTATTAATAAATAATGATCTTATGACCCTCTCCGATGTTATATAAGATTTTGATCTTGACAACCTTGCTCGGCCCGAATCATCTGATGACTTGAGTTAGGTCATGTGCGAACAACTTTTTCTTATGTTTCACACTGACCCCTACTGTGTTATCCAACCATAGCTGAGTCGGGACTTGATCTTGAGGTTCGAATGATAGTGTTTCATAGGAACTCAGGATAACAAATCTTTTGCCTAAAAAAATTTGGTGTCAGTTGCACTTAGATTGCAATTGAGTTTAAACAATGAGAGCACTAGGGCAATTATCCAAGGATGTTTAGATGTGATTAGATATCGATAATTTTCCATCATGGATTTAATCTATTACCATAAATCACATCCAAAACTAAATTAAAAAAAATCCTTCATATAGTAACTTCGAATCTACTATTCCTAACATTTCTTTAACTTGCTTGCATCCTCCATGTCTCGAGAATCATAAACCTAACCTCTCAGACGATGCTTCTCATGCTAGTCCCCTTCACGGTGTCAACCTCATAGGAGAAGATGAGAAAGGAAAATAGGGAGAGAAAGATCATGATGTGTTGAACGTGCATGAGGAGGAACTAATGAAAGGGTGGGGGTTTAAATAGATTAGATCGGCCGGTAAGCTAATAATTAATTAGTTTGTACCAAACTACATTTCTTTGCATGACCAATATTTAATTTGTTTCGAATTAGGACCATTGAATTTAGTTAAAGTCAAATTTGCATTTCCCTGATATTCAATTAATCTTTTATTTGATTTGAATGTTATTGGAATTCAAATCGAACATCTTATTTCTTGTTTTACTCCAAGTTAGTCAAGGTACTACATTATTCCCTTAATACTCGAATTTTGTGCAATGAAGAAGGAATTGACTAAATAAGTTTGATAGCTTCTAATGCATTAAGTTATTTACCTAATGTATTCTTTAACACATACTTAATACTATTATATCATTCCAAGTAAATTAAAATCTAGCAAAAAATCTAATTATGTGACACATTTTTACTATCATCATTGTCATCCCAAATGTCTTAAGTTTGAATACTATAAACTATAATATGTACCGTTTTATTGGCATATATTGAGCTTGGTTAACCTTGCTGCCCATTCAACATTAGGCATTCATTTTGTTAAGCTTGAATTTTTGCTTGTTGTGTTCGTTGTTGTGGTTGTGGCAATTGTTGATAAAGTGCATCATAGGATTTAAACTATTGTCCCACCGATTATCATGTCTTTTTTGCTTGTGATCTTGTTTAGGTTCATTCTATCAGGTGACTTAAGTAGGAGCCTTGCTTTTCATTTTTGTTGTCAAGCAACTATATTTCTCTCTATCAGATCAAGTTTCTAATTACACAACCCCATTCAGATTTTGACAATTCCTATCAAGTGTCCTTATCTTATGTGCTAGGATGAGACTTTGACAAAGTGGATGGCTTATGATAGTTCATTTGTTTGAAGAGTGTACTATTTTCCCAACCAATAAACTAGGTTGAAAATTTTGATAGTGACATGACTTTCCTGCTTCAATTGTAAGAATTAGTGCTTAAAATGTTTACTTAAATTCCACCCATTACACTTCACCATGTGGAGAAATTTAAATGTTTTTGTTGTCTTACATCAATCATTTATAACTTATGTCTTGGATCACAAGGCACCAAGCGAGGGGAGGGCTGAATTAGTGTATAACACCTATAAAATTGATTTAACTAATCAAATGTAGAGGCTAAAAACTGATTTGAAAAATTCAATTAAGGAGAAGTGAACTAGTAGAGATGATGTGCATGCAAAAAATATAATGAAAAGCCAGAATGAACGAAATGCAACTTAAGGATGAAAGATGATTTGTTGACAAGATTCGATCACGCGTTAACTTATATTCTCGTATTGACTTATTGAATTTAAAATCGTCGGAGATTACAATAATACTTCCTTTTCAAAATAGATTAAGGAAATCCTTTTATACAATACCACTTTTTTCTCCGCTTCAAGAGATAAGACACATATTTTCTACTAAGAAGCTTCTCAATGTTTTTTTTTGCTCAAGAAATAAAGCACAACTTTTCTCACTAAGGAGCTCACAAAAATCATTACGAGAATATAATTGGATTCTCTCATGTATTTTTCCTTGATATAGAATGTTTCTATGAAGCCTTGATCATTTGGACCTCTTTTATATGTCTTACGGGCTAATATGACTGATGCTATCAATTTGACAAAAAAATAGTCATTATTTTGAAATTTTTTGTATGATCATAGATTGATAAGTCCGTCAATTGATCGTTGGAACAATTGTATTTTCTCTCTAGCTGATTGTAAAAGGTTTGATCAGTCACTCAGATTGGTCGACTGCAAATCATCGTCTAGCTTTGATCATCTTGCATTTGCACCCATTTTTTGCACGATTATAGAAATAAAATGTTTTTTATTTTTTAAAAATAATGAAATTATTTACAAATTTATCTTCACATTCCAATCCAAATATAAAAAGGATATATTCAAATATGGACTTAAAGATCAATACATAAACAAAATAATAAATAATAAAAGGAAAAAATGGAGGTGTCCCATTTTTAAAGGAGGGACACCGTGTCCCTTATGTTTTTATTCATTGGATTAAAAATCTATGGATCCTATTTTATTCATTTTCATTTAAAGACTTTAAATCTGATTCATAAATTTTTGATCTGATGAATAAAAAGAAGAGAGACACCGTGTCCCTCATTTAAAGGAGGGACATGCCTATTAAGTCCATACATAAATCAATCCATTCATAATTGATATTTTTCGCACTTTGAATATAACTAATACTTCACTATTGGTAGCATCAAAATATAATTGGAGAAGACATAAAAAATTTATTCCAATATGATGAGGTGAATGATGGTGAAGAAGAATTTCTTCTCCCTAGAACAAGCCGTCAAAGGAAGGGTTTTCTCAATGACTTCGATCCATCTCTTAGTCGTGTCGAATTCATTAGTCCCATTAAAATTATATATTCTTTGAAATTAATAATTTTTATTCTATGAATAATAAAAGAGAGCCAAACCGAGCTTGAAAGCGATCATCTTTTTTGCTTCAAAACTAAGTCAAAATTAGTTGAAAAAAATTAAACAAAAATAAATAATGTTATCTGAATTGCGTAAGATAAGGCAATAAGGCAAATAAGCAAAGCACCCTACACATGCCGATAAACTTACAACATCTTAAACCGAATGAGAATGTAACTTCAATATTCTATTCACCCTTTCGCTTTGGAATTTCTCATCATTTCTGGATCATAACTTTTGATGCATTCCTTAAGGTTTGGAGATCCCCTTATGTGATGTTGTGATTTGAACTTTCATAGATCCACTTCAGTACCGCCAGCAAACATGGAGGCTCATCATGTAGCCCCAACATGAAATGATGTGGTTGTTTATGCTATATATGCATTTTCCCCCTGGAGCTTGAAAGAAACACCATGCATTATGGCTACCTTCATTTGAAAGGGAAGAAACCATGCAAGCAAGAACTAACTTTTCATCATGAGCCTTGGACCATGAACATGAAAGCTATGATTGTTATGCTAATTTGTACTGATTAATGTGATCATGAGATTCTCCATTGCATGCATATATAAGTAGAGATTAGCATAAAAAAAGATAACTACTACACACCAACTTCAAACTTCTCCTTTTTTTTCCATTGGCATTGTAAACATTTTTTAGTTATGTTCTTAAATTTATCTATTTATTTGCAGGAGTCTTACCTATCACAATTGAACATAACTAGATTGGTTGGGAGTAAGTTACACATTACTCTAAGTTTTCATTAAAGAAAAAAAATTCACATTTTGACATATTCATGTCCATTTTTTTATTTAAATTGTATATCTGGCAAGAAAGTAAGTTATTTTCTAATCATTGGAGCTACACTAGAAAAATACATATTTTCCCCTTTTATTCATTCAATCCACTTATTTTAACTCCTTGCATTAAGGCGTTATTAATGCTTTATTTTTCTCATGTACGGAATTTAAATTTGGTTTTCTCACATATTAAATTAAAAAACATAGAAATAAGAAAAGAATTAGAAAGACTGCACCAGTGACATTTTGGAAATTTTATCGAAAATAGATGGGTAAAGGTTCAAATTTCAGTCAATTCCATCAGCCGGCTAAAACCCTACTGCCACTACCACCTCTCTCTCTCTCTCTCACCGTCGTCCCTCCCAAAATCTCCGATCGCCATGGCGTCGACCTCCACCTCGCATTGATCACGGCTCCTCCCATCTTCCCTCCATTCGCCATGTCCGCTGTCTCCAGAGGCCTCCTCTTACGTTACCGCTTCCTCTCCCTCATCTCTCCCTTCTTCAACTCCTACTCCCTGTCCGGCCTTCTCGCGCCGGTCGGTCACCGGGCGTTCAGTGCGCTTCCGATCGTCGATTCTACAGAGGACGAGGCCGGCGGGATCAGCGATGGCAGTGGCGGCCGGATCATCGTGCCCAAGCCCGGGGTCATGGGGCCGGACTCGCGGCGGACGGGGGCGATCGCGGTCAAGTGCGGCATGACCGCGCTGTGGGACAAGTGGGGCGCGCGCGTTCCTATCACCATCCTCTGGCTCGACGACAACATCGTCTCCCAGGTCAAGACCGTCGAGAAAGAAGGCATCTTTTCCCTTCAGGTGCTCCCGGCTGGTCGAACCTGATCTTTCCACACCTAAGCTTCCTTCTTTTGGTTCATTCGAGTTGGCTTGGCTTGCATTGCCGATGCGTATCATTTCCCTGACGTGTAAATTTATACATTTCACTAGTTTTGTAATTGGGTGGACATTGAGTTGTGTTTTGCCTTTTTGTGGTAGTAAGGTTGGGGCAGGACAGAAGAAGGAGAAGCATTTGACGAAGCCAGAAGTCGGTCACTTTAGAGCACAAGGAGTTCCACTTAAGAGAAAGCTCAGGGAATTCCCTGTTACCGAAGATGCCCTCCTTCCAGTTGGTACTCACATCACCGTTCGCCACTTTGTTCCCGGGCAGTACGTTGATGTCACAGGCATCACTAGAGGCAAAGGTTTTCAGGTATTCTATCTCGTTTTGCATCATGATGTTACTCAGTCATATTTTTCCACTTTTTACCGTTTTGTTCTTTTCATTGTGGCATATAAGTTAGCCGCCAGCCAACTTCAAGTTCTGAAAAGCAAAATAACTAAGAATTTAAAAAGTTTATGAAACAGTCTTCTACACCATTGTAGATTTGGCCATAGCTATAATAAGTTGAACCTACCCCTCAAAAGTAATAAGTTAAACCTTTAGTTCATTTACCTTTACTGCAACAGCAAATCAGGATAAGACTTGGTGTAATTTAACCAAAGAAAACAACCAGCAGGATTGAGCATACCAAGGAAATTTTGAGATTGTGTCAGGACCCATGTAGTTTTTAGGGATGAAAGGGTATACCATGTGTGAATTTGGTACTCTAAAAGATTTGATGGCAACAATCTATCCTAGTACCTTGTCTCTGTTGTTTGCTTTCACTAGAGGATTTCTCAAAGGATGCCTATGGATTCACATGCCTGGAGCACTCCTGGATACTGGTCTAATTTTTATCACTGAATGGTGCCTAGGAAGGCTGAGTATTCTTGCTGCTATTTTAGTGCTTTGCTGTTTTTTTTTTGTCGGTGTTTACGCTGAGTTTCAATTACAAGTATTCGATAGAACCTTGTCTACATTGTGAGGGACAGATAATGTTGAAGTATCTTTAATATTGTTTCTGCATTGCTTCTAACCTAAGTGACGTCGAGAAGGTAAAACTGATATTTTGTATTATTTGGGAACTTATATGTGCCAGTAGTGTACTTATGTTTGGTAACAGTCAAGGGACTGTCTATGTTCTTCTTTTGTTATTTTTTCTAGGTTGCTGTAACATCAACAATATAAATCAATTAACTTCTCACTCAAAGGAATCCTTTACTTTCAACAATGGATCACTAGAGAAGATCATTGCAGTAATCATAGTAATTTACTGATTCACCTCCTTCAAGATCTTGCAAATAATGTAATTATGTAGTCATGTGCACTTTGATTGGTGTCTGCCTTTTTATTCTAAGACTGCTATAAACAAGACAAGCCAAGGAGTAAGATGGGGTTCTAATTGAAACTTGTTCATCTGTTTTGTAATAGGGCTGTATGACAAGATGGGGTTTTTCTGGTATGCCTGCATCACATGGTGCATCATTATCACATCGAAGTGGAGGTTCCACTGGTCAAAGAGACGCTCCTGGAAAGGTATGTGTTTAACATAACAAACAGATACACATCTTAATCAAACTAGAGTAGCACGTGCTTTGCCTTCAAAATTGCTAATGATTTCAAGTTTCTTTGATAAGGACAACAATTACTTTACTTTCTAACGACAATCAAACCTAATGCAAGTTAAAGACAAAATGTGCAATATCCAATACAAGATTTCTTTAGTTAATACAATACACAAAATTTGACCTTGAATGCATATGTCCATCTCAACATCTCCTTATAGATTTTTCCATACCACTTTTTGATTTTTTATCACCTCATCATGTGACTATTACGAGTTTTAGTTTAAAGAATAGCGAATCAAGTGCAACTCAAAAGCAAGTTCAGAAATGATGCTCCCTTTTCCAAGGTGCCAATGCATTATCCTCTTAAAAAATGACAATGTTATTCACTAACTCTAAATGCTCCCTTTTCCAAGGTGCCAATGCATTATCCTCTTAAAAAATGACAATGCTATTCACTAACTCTAAATTCAGCTCTCATACAAACTGAGTTTACCATTTTGGTGCGTCACATGATTGATCTAAGCTATCTCTCATTGTATGTCAAAGTTGACACTTGGTTATGTATGCTATGGTAGGAAAAAAGTTGATCCTGCAGTAGTGGTAATATTTGCCTGACACACTAGGATTCTCAACTCTTTTTCCTTAGTACCTCTGTCACTAGAATTAGAACTACAGATGCACATAACCATAGTCATCTACATGCATTTTTTTTGTGGTACAGTCTACATTCTGTATATAAGGTAATGATTTTCCTTCTTATTTTAGGTGAAAGAATTAGTGGAAGTCTGATCCCCTTTCGGTTTTCTCAAAATAATAAAATATATCCTACTGCTGTGCCAATGAAATCTTCTTTCTTTCTGTAAATTATCCCATTATCTATATATCACGAGTAGAAGTTGAAACAACCCACTCCGTGGTTATTCACAGGTGTTTAAAGGGAAGAAAATGCCTGGACGTATGGGTGGGAAACAATGCACAGTGAAAAATGTCTGGGTATACAAAATAGATCCTGCAAGAAACCTTATGTGGGTGAAAGGCCAGGTAAGCCTTTGAGATTTTGTACACCTGTTTTTATCAACAGGGGAACTGAATTCTTCGTTATATGAAATACTCAGGTCCCAGGAGCTGAAGGAAACTTTGTTTTCATAAAAGACGCTGTTTACAAGAAGCCTGACATAAATTCACTACCATTTCCAACATATTTCATGGCAGATGGTGAAGACACATCGGAATTGGAACCGCTAGTTGCTGATCTGGGTGAAGTTGACCCTTTCATGGCAGCTGATTAATCAATAGATGACAGTACTTCAGTTCACATGTATTATCCAGCCGCTTAAATCGATTTGAGGCTTCTGATGAAAATTGCCTTGTTGCACAAGCGGGATATTGTTCTCTGGATATTTTGGCTAAAGCGCACAGGCAAACTTATTACTCGGACAAATTTCACATTTTTGGTTAGTGGCTACTCTTTTACTGAAACAAAGAATTCACAAGTTCTCAAATGCTAGACACTCTTTTAGAGAATATTTTTTCACAATAATTCATGTACAAGTTGAGCCTTCATGCAATAGAAGTTTATTTCATTATTTGGTCTCAGAAGCATTTACTTCACTCACATCTCTTTTACCTACATCTATTTGAGTAATTTCTGAAATTGAGTTCATGATTGTGAGGAGATATGCTCGAGTAATGCAGCAATGAATAATCTGATATTTTCCAGAAAGGGTTTTCAAAAAAAAAAACAGAACATGTTTTTCTTTTGAAAAAGATGTAAAATATTTTCCCTTTTGTAGTTTTCTCGTATTAAATAAAAATATTTATATTTCTTTAATAGTTTTGTAAATATGAGTTTGGAAATTATTTTTCACCAAAATTATATCTCGTATTAAATAATAGTTTTTTTTGTCATTTGATAAACATAAACCATCAACGTGGATCGAAGACAATATAAATTGAAGGAACATTTTGGTCCATGATCGAGATATGTTGGTTATGGGTTCAATGCCCAATCAAAATACTTATAGCCAAAAGTATTTTACATGTATGACATTGCAATAGCAAATTATAGTGAAGGCAGCTTTTTTTCTTCAATGAAATAAAAGACAAGTTTCAAGAATTGAAATCGAGAATTCTTAAATAGTGGAGATATGACCACCGGCACCGAAATGTGTCACACTTTCATTGACTTTTTACAGTATAATCCCAGAACATCAATTCCCCGGATAGGTCACCCGAGAAGATATAAACCCAATTTGCTGTGTATGAGCAGACAAGCTTCCCATAATGGCTAATTCCTTGCTCACTCGAGTTTCATGCAGGTGTTCTTGGGTACATATTGGATTCCTGCTCATTTCAGTCATCTTGACCAGAGGGTGAGCATATGGGAAACAATAATTTTTAATATATCTGTAACTAAACTATATATTTCACAAGGTGCAGCTCTATGTACAATAAAATAACTTGAGGATTGGACGTGGTGGAAGAAGCTTCATTTCTCTCCTAAATATGTATGAAACAATAGTGCGTCACAAATCAGGAACTTCAGCCACTTGTTCTTCAAAATTGCTGAGATCTGACACTGAAGAAAGTGTACTCGAAAGCTGTTGATTCCTATCCAGACTTAAATGATCTGATAGTCTGGAACACAACTGCAGCACATGAAGGAAAGAACGGTAAAAAAGCATTAGTTTCTGGAGATCTGATCTCAACTAAAAGTTCTGATTCATAGTGAGAGACTGTACCTGTCTATACATCGAAGAATCTCCATATACTTTCCGTAGCTCTACAACATACAAAGTTGAGCTGAGCTCAAACACCTGACAGTGCACCTTCAAGTTTCAGTACTAGATGCATAAACACAAGTGAACATAGGAAGTAACGGATTCATGAAGTCACCTCAGCAGCAACTGAAATTGATCGGGTGCCAGTCATGCTACTGTACTGCCGTATAATCTTCAGCTGTTGATAGAAAGAAGACTGTTTGGCTTTCTGATGTGCATTACTTTCAGGTAAGCGGTGATATTAGAAGAAAAGAGCACCATAGCGTTCAAACCTTGGCATATCCTTTCTGAATCTGAAACCCCATTTCTTTAACAATGTCCTCCATCTTTTCGAACAATTCTTTTCTTAAATAGTTCGAGGTGAATCTATTCTTCCGTTCAGAGATGTCCTGTAACATAAAGAAGGCAACAACAGTTTCAACACTCGGGAGACCCATGACAAAAGTTGCTCTTAGGAGTCTGGTCATATGGTAAGAATGCACGTGAGAATGAGATCAGAGTAGCAAAAACGTCTCTGAAAATCAAGAAAATAAAAATACGAAAAGCCTGATATACAACATGCTACTTTTCTTATTCAAGGAAAAGAGAACCCATGTTGAAGGATCAAGAATCAAACTGCTGAATTGGCAACTAAAACATCCAAATAAGTAACGAAAAACAAAATTTGTGATTTACCTCTTTCTCGAAAAGACTGGAAAGGTCAAGCGATGAAGCCATGCCAATCAACTCAAATGCATTGATCTTTCGAGGTGCCTGCTTTTTCTCCTCTACATCATTATGCTATAGAGAATGAGAGAGCAGTCAGTTAGGACAATTGAATGAAAAGAAAAAAAAATGTTGATATCCCCTCGGTGGAAAATTACCTCTTTGATGAAAAGAGTTTTAGTATCAAGGTTCATATCCACATCATCATCAATGTGAACTATTGGAACATAGTCCTGCTTGAACCAATCATGTGCTTTGATTTCAGATACGTTTATCCTAGTAATAGGATTTGGATCAAGGATCTTCTTCAAGATGTTTTGAGCACCAGGAGACAAACGTTTAGGAATTCTTGTGTCTCCCCTAGCAATCTTAAACAACAAAGACAAATTAACATCAGCGTGGAACTGAATGGATATCATTTAGCCACGGTATTCTACATTGGATGCTTTTATCTTATGCGTACCTTCTGATAAAGAACAGTCATATTTCTGTCTTCAAATGGCAGATAACCAGTAAGAATGACAAACAGGATCACACCACAAGACCATATATCTGACCTCGCCCCATCATACCCTCTATTCAAGAGGATCTGAACAATTATCATAATAGAGTTTGTGAACATGAATGTTGTGAAAAATATAACCAAAAGATGCCACCAATTTTAACTTCATACCTCAGGTGCAATGTAGTTCGGGCTTCCACAGGTTGTATGCAATAATCCATCATTCTGTATATTGGAAGCAAATGACTAAGCAATCATAAAAAGGAGAAATTGTCTACTTTTTGCATTTAAGAAAAGAAAACTTACCCCAAGATGTTGAGGTAAAGCACTGAGACCGAAATCAGATATCTTTATGTTGCCTTTTGCATCTAGAAGAACATTTTCTGGCTGTAGAGAACAATACGTAAGACTTGTTCAATTTCAGTAATGTCTATAATATTTCCTTAATATTGCAGTCATCCTTGATTTAATTTTTACCAAGACACTATTGCAAAAATCTGTTCATAACTATGTTTAGGTTATTGAGAAGCAAATCATCAGAGAATTTGAAATAAACTCTAAATTTCAGCTAGAGAACTACCTTCAAATCTCTGTGGTAGATACCCTTATCATGGCAGTAACTTACACCATCAATTAGCTGTTGAAAAAGCTTCCGACCTTCTGCTTCTGAAAGATTACCGTTGGCTTCCTTCAATCCAATGAATTAAACTGAAATTAATTTCACATACTGATGATGCAATTAAAAATGCATGTAATGATGCATTTCTTAGAAGCTATCCAAGAAAGAGAAAAAATGAAGTATCAAATATAAGTCCAAGGATGCTTACAATTTTGTCAAACAATTCGCCGCCACCTACATATTCAAGGACCATGTAGATCTTGGTTTTACTTGCTGAAACCTGTCATGCAGCAGAAGTTATCCGTCAAATTATATCATAAATAGATAGGCAACACACAAGCTAAAGTTTCCTTCTATCCTGAGCATAACCGACCGAACATCAACCTATTCATGCTGGCAGCATTTAAATAACCTAGAAATCAAGCTTAAAGAAACAAACTACAACATATTGTCTGGAAACCAGAGTGCAGATGACTTCTCAAACTGTCATGAATCCCATCTCAAAGTACAAGAGAGGGAGGCACGACATACTGGACACCATTTCTTCCACTACTCTATTAATTAACTGCAGCATTCCACCTCAGCATGATCATGGTCTATGTTTCACTTTAAATATTACAATCACACCCTGGGCCGGATGAATGAGTTAGCAGCCACAAATTCAAGCCTCAGAAGATACCATTATGAAAACATTAACTCCGCCTATGTTTTATAGCCGGTCCCAAGCCTGGATAAAGGAGGAGGGTTGTGTTAGGCCCCGACAGTCAGCGTAAAACCCTGTCGAATCGCATGAACATGGATCAACAAATGCAGAATGGCGTCGTACGATTCATGTAGCCGACCTCACATAGTGGGATATTGTTGTTGTTGTAATAGACAGAATTCAGGCACTACCACATTCTATGTGCATGATCAGAGAAACAACCATCGACAGAGTTCTAGTTGGATCACATGCAGCAAGGGTACAGATGTGTCTAGATACCATGGGCCTAACCACAGCAATATTGATATCACCATCGATCTTTTTTCGACCATGTGATATAGTAATAGTCTAATGGAAGGGCACATTGCACAGTACTTAATGAGTTCAGGTATTTGCCTGTACTTGTAAACCAGAGGGAACGCAGCAAAGTTTGAGCAAGGAAGGACCACCTACGGGTCCCTCCTGCTTTGAATATGTGTCATCAAAACCGTGATCCATGGCCTACCATCACGGCCAATCACCACCATCTACATGCGTGGGTCCTCTTTCACATTCGATCATTAACTACACATGCAACTAAGTTTTCCACAATAATGTCCTGGAAATCCCAATTCCACATGTTAAACAAGATCCCTTGCATGCCTAATAATAATCTCGACTAAGAACCCATGCAGAAAGTAAATATCTTTGGGAGATAGTTCGAGCAGGTCATCATCACCGAATTAAATTCCGTCCAATCCGGTGAAAAGTACCTCGAACAACCATACAACCAAGGATTTCGGATAAGAAACAATCAAAAGAACCATTTTCTTTTCAATGTACAGGAGGAATTCGAGCTGAACCTCGTGCAATCTGACGACGTTCGGATGCTTCAGAAGCTTCAGCGTGCCAATTTCCCTCTTTATCTGCACCAAAGCGTATAATTGATCAATCCAAAGAACTAATCTAAAACGGAAGACGCGAACAGCATTACCCCGTAACAAGAAGGAAAAAAAAAGTGAAAAAAAAATCAGAAGAACACACGAAGCATTGAAGGGAGTTCGATTCGGGGAAAGAAGCGAGCACCTGGTCGTCGATCTTGAGGCTCTGTATGCGCTTGCGATCGAGGATTTTGACGGCGAAGGCTTCGCCCGTGTCGACGTGCGTCGCGTACTTGACCTTGCCGAAGTTGCCTTCCCCCAGCGTCCTCCCGATCTCGTACTTCCCCAGACGCATTCCACCAGCAGCGCCTCCACCTCCTGCTCCCTTCTTCATCGACCGTTCGTGTTCGTCTTCTTCTTCTTCGTCGACGTCGTCGTCGGCAGCACAGCAGCGGCTTCGTCGTCCACCTCCTCGTCCGTGTCGTTTTATATACGCGGGCACCTTGCAAATATTAGAGAGAGGACTTTTAAAGAGGACCAAGACGATAATTAATTAATTAATTAATGTATTTGCAATTTTAAGTTTTTGTTTCTTGTATTTTTTTTGGAGAAAAATGACAAAATAATAATTGTAGTTTCATTTTTTTCTTGCTTTGAAAGGGGACAACAAACACTTGCTTCAATTATTGGGATAAGGAGGTTTCATAATTGGTATTATTAAATATTAAATTGCCATATATATAAGCTTATATATGTATATACATATTTATATTTTTGTAGTTATTTAACTCTAATAATATTATTTATTAAAATATCACATAGCAATTGGTTTATAGGAAAATTTAAAAATAATGCTAAATTATTAATCATGTTAATAAATGTTGTCTATATTTTTAAAGTACTATCATCTGAAATAACTTTGTTTTGTTTTTATCAAAATTCAGGCTAAATTGCTTATCTTTTCTTTCACTTCTCCTTTCTTTTCTTTTCTTTCCTTTTTCTATTTCCTCACCATTTTCTCTGTTAATGTTGTTTCCTTCTTCTTTCCTTTTTTTTTTTTACTTTTCGTTGTTTCTATTTCTTGTCCTACCCTCTTTTATTCTTGTATTGGCATTTGGCATTGACCATTTTTATCTTTATCTATTTCCTTTTATTTTGCTCTATCCTCTTTTATTTCCTAATTGACATTGGGCAACACTATTGAAAGAATGCAGTTAAATAGGGTAACAAATGAAACAACATAATCTCAGTTGGAAGTTAATTAATCATATCCATAAGCAGAGTTAAGATAATGCTCAATCCAAACATATCTTAAACTTATAAATCATGACAGATTTAAATGTCCATAATCTTAATTTCTAAAAATAACTAATCCTAAATATGCTTCAAATTTTGAAGTGTTTTCCTTTTTTTGTTTTATCTGTCTATATTTTTTTTTCTATTTTAGGATGATGTAGTCATAACAATTCATTATTTTCGGTTAATTAGTTTCTTTATTTATAGTTGAATCTTTGTATACAGCTATACATATAATTAATTAGTTGACAAAAATAAACACTATTTTTCTTAGACGTACCACACATTCTTTACATTTTTATACCTTTAAATAAAAAGAAAATAAGAAATCACATTGGATTCGGATACTCTTTGCCAAGTTCTTGTTTATCTTGTGTATTTTTAAAATTAATGTCTCGATTGTACACATCTTAACCTTGTCATCATATACATACATGTAGACTTCGTCGTTTTATAAACCGAGTAATGATACTTGAGATTAATTATGCTAATTAAGACATGGCTAATCAAAGAATTATATGGTGGAATTGGTTGCCTTGATGTGCACAAATCATGTATTTGTTTATGGATTGGTTTGGACACTCGTACAAGAATTGGATTGTGCTTACTTTTCAATATTTCAAGGATAAGAGTTATCTGTGCTTTCTCTCGATTAGATAAGTACAAAAATAAATTTGAGAGAATATTTAACTTGGTAATCTAGGCCGTTAATCACTCCTGATAATAATAATAACTAATATATATTGCAATGATTTATCATAACTATTCTTCGTGGGCGGTTGGACTTTTCAATTTATATATGTAGTCATGGAAAATATAATCTGACTACGTCTAACATTACTTATACATTAAGTTGTTATCTACGGATTCCAAGGGTAAACGACTTGAGCCAAGCACAAACAACTCAAAAGGTTGCTTGTTGAACAGTTATATTATATTATATATGTTACTTATACAAATAATAATTTTATAGTCAAACTATCATCTGAGATTAATTATAATAGTCATAAATATTTAGTGTATCATATTTTTAATTATGTCATATACCAATTGTATTATTGATGCAATTAGTAGTACACACATATATATATATATATATATATATATGTACATACATACGATAACGGTGCACTATGCCCTCCTCCAAGCAAGACAAAAAAAGCATTTGCCTCATAAACTTACAAGTATGTTAAGATAAGCCTTTGTGTCCCTACTTTGGTTAATATAAAGAAAAAAATAACATCCAAAGAAACTATTTTTATTAATATTCAAAATCCCATCAATCTTATTTTTCCTATTTTACAAAACCAAGGCTAAGTATTAATTAATTGACACGATTCTCACTCATTCTATGAACTCTTGTTTGAGTATCTTGAGTTTGGATTTTGCAGGAAAAATCCGTAAATTGTCTTATTCTAATCTCTTGGTTTTTTTTTCTTACTAAAATTTAACTTAAATTTATATTTTATAATAGAAAAAGTCCCCAAAGTATTGTTCTATTTTTTGCTTCTACTATAAATTGGTTGGTGGCGTCGTAATCATCCTTTTTTTTCTATATTTATGATTTGTGAAGTCGACTTCATGGCAAGATTTTTTTTAATCACTAAAAGATGCATTTGACGTGTGCATAAACTCATGCAAAAGTTCTCCAAAATTAAAGTGTAACGCCCTCAAATCGACCCCCGTCACGTGGCGAAGACCAACCTGGAGATGCTACGGCATGCTATAACTTGACCATAATATTGACCATATCTCAGTCAGAAACTGAGACACGTCAGCGGAAAAATAATAAAATAAAAGAAGATAACATAATTATGCGGAAGTCTAAAAGTAACTATGTCATTACTAAGAGATAAACTGAGTTCTACATCATGAATTTAAAATGCGGAAGGTAAATAAAAACTAAATAACACTCTAAAAGCCCTATGGTTCATGTGTTGTCCTATCGCCAGAGCCTCATCACCACACGCCTACTCCACCACGTTACTGACCTGGTCCTGTGGAAATCAGACACAGGGGAGGAGGTCCTCCCGTAAGCTTTACAGCCTAGTGGGGAACCACATGATATACAATGCATGACATGAATATAATAATCAGCGATAATTAATCAGGCTTAACTTGAGCATGAAAGATAACATATAAGTATCATGGATCATAATAAGGATAAGATCAGCGATATCATGAATCATGAGGATCAATAGTACATAGTAAACTTGGAATCATGACATACTTGACTTGACTTGAACTTGAACTTGAACTTGAACTTGAACTTGAACATGCTTGTCGATCTTGGTTATTAATTAACAATCAGGGTGACTTTAAGGTGCCTTTAATTCTTGGGGTGTGCCCAGCAAACGATACGGCCTTGTGCGGGTCAATGGGTGATCAAACCATGACCAAGGGAGCGACCCTTATCTTGATGCACTTGGCTTGGACTGGCAACCCATCATTAATCTTTCATCTGAACTTATTAATCACTTTTATTATCTTTTCATTCTTTGTATCATGTGATGAAGGAGATATGATCGGTATGAGGTAAATCAAGACAAAGAGTTCATGTTGGAATTATAAGGAAATCAATAATATTCATATAAAAATAAAGAGAGACTAATGGGTGAATTTTTGCTGGATTTTATGCCTTCACCTCTTCTGAATATTTACGCCCGAAGAATCTCCTCCACCTTACGGCCGTAAAACCCTAATTCTTTGAATTTTACGCCCGAGGAATTCCTTCACCTTACGGCCGTAAAAATTAACCTTTATTACGTTACGGCCGTAAAACCCTACTCTCCATTTCATTTCGGCCGTAATAATTCAACTCTTATTTCTCTCGGCCATCATCTGTTACGCCCATCCGTTACGGCCTATCCCGTTACGGCCGTAAAACTCTACTCTTCGGTCGTAACAATCTATCTCCCCTTTTCTCTCTCTCCCAACTTCTCGGATTTTTACGATCGTAAAAATCATCTGTTACGGTCGACATCTATTACGGCCAACATCTTTTACGGCCGACATCTTTTACGGCCGACATCTTCCCTCTCTCTATCGTTTCTATTTTATTACGGCCGAAAACCTAACTCTTCGGCCGTAACAATCTATTTCCCCTTTCTCTCTCTTCTTTTCTTACGGCCGTAAAGTTTTCCCCTATTGCATTACGGCCGTAAGCTTCATCCCTTTTTCCTTTTTTTTTTCTCTTACGGCCAATCCTTACGGCCGTAAAAGATGCATTTGACGTGTGCATAAACTCATGCAAAAGTTCTCCAAAATTAAAGCCCTTAATATAATCAGTTATGCTACAAAAATTACGAGCCACAAGAATATGAAACACTCCAGGTATATGGACCGCAAGGGACTTCGAGGATCATAAAATTATATCCTATAAGTAAAAAATATTTTTAAATATAAATAATTAAAATAATATATTTAACCACAAATGTTATATTTTTATAGGTTAATTAAACATTTATTATTAATATTTTATTAATATTTTAATATATATTTTTTATATCGTGTCAAATATACTATAATATATTCTTAAAAAACACTTAATAATAATATATAATATTTGATCTTAATAAAGTATAATAATTATTAAAAGGTGATATAAATTTTAATATTCATGAAATAATGAAATCTAATTTTGATGAAAGATAATATAGGATTAGATACATGACATAACATTGAATTATTATAAGATATTAAAATTTATAAAAGTGAGAATAATATGTACAATATATAAAAAATAAAATAATTAAATCAATTTTTTTCAAGGTCCTTTATGTATACTTCTGAAATTTTAATTTGAACAATATCGTAGAATCAGTAAGATAGATTTGGTATAGATATCATGATCGTTTTCTTTTCGAATGATCAGATCGTAAAATCTTATTAATCATGATATGGACATTTAGAATTGGGAGATACTTTTGGCAAAATATTTTTATAACCACAATTAATTTTCTATATATCCTAGTGGACTAATAAATACAAGAAGAAATAATTCACATATTGATCAATTATTGAACTATAAACAAACACATTTTAAATGCCCTCATATGATATGCACATAATATGCGTATATACATGGATATTAGGCAACAAGAAGCTTTGCGGCCACACACACACAAAAATATGTGAGAAATTTAATTTAGATAGAAATCTGATAGTGTAAAAGATAAGAAACAAAGTGAGGTAGGGTACATCAAAATTAAACATATATATGTATGTATAATATGTATAATAAAATGGAACATTGACCAGAAATATTATAAATAATTAAGAATAATGCAACTATCCAGAATATAAGGTGCAACTATTTAATTAACTTTTAGTTGACACATTCTTTTTTTTTTAAATGAAGTTTTACTAGTAGCTCACTTATCTTCTTAATTCAGGGTGCTATAAGTAGGAGATGTGTACATACAACTACCAAATTTCAATCAGTTAAATATGAGACGTGTACACGAAGAAGAAAGAAGTCCAGAAGATATTGAAAGGTTCTGTTGAATGGTCAAAATGTTGTAATAAATAGGTAATCAGATTGTGTTTAAAATTATCACTTTGGTCAGAAAATAAATAAATTTTTTATCTTCTCGATTTCACATTAGTCAGTTACTAATAGCCTTTAAAGTCTTCCATAGACCCGGGCTAGTATAAAAAAAGGAAAAAAAAATCTCTATTTCTTCCTCATTTTATCTCAAATAATTGTAATCATCCTTTAATGAAAATTTTATTTCTAATGAACTTTTGAAAATGATTTAATGCCTCTAGGCACAAGACTGGAAATAGACACTATATATACACTATATATATACTACAAGAAAATGGGGATTTGCGACGGATAAATCCTTTGCAAAATCACATAATCCGTCGCAAATAAGGGTTTTCGACGGATATTTTGCGGTAATCTGTCAGTCGAAAATTGAGCCATGGAAAGAAACAATGATGGTTGTGTAAAATTCCTTCGGAAGTTTAGATGGTGCACTATGACGGCTAGAGCGCTTTCTAAACTTTCGACGGGCTTGATCCGTCTTAACTTTTGTCGGATGGTCTCCTTTGTAATTATTGATTATTAATATATGTATATTGATTGCATAGTAAGTTCCCATATATATTTGATCAATGAGAATTTTTAATATACGTAGATTTTAAATCCTTGAGGAGGTATGCATTAACACATTGAATCTAATCTATAATTAGCTCATGTGGTCGTCGATATCTTTGCTTATCACGTCTAGTAACTTGATACATATGCATCATTAAATTCCAGTTGATAAGTGATAAAAAAAGTAAATAGAATAGATAAATAAACAATTAAAGAAAGAGAAATAGGTGATTTCACACAACTTATTTTGGATGCTTCTCTTCGAAGACTATTAGGTATATAACAATATCTTGCGTGAAAAAATAGAACTTTGAAATTGAGAATACTTGAGGTGATCAATAATATGGAAATTGACTAATAATCTATTGATAAGTTGTGTGACGCACTTGTATTTTTTTTATTGTGAACAAGATTTGTGTGTCTTATAGTTTTCTCATGAGTTGGCCAAGGGGTCACTCAATAAATTTAATAACAATAATAAAAAAGATAATAAAAAAATATGGATCCATACATAATATATACACATATCTGCTTATCATCATAAATGAATCCAACAATACAATTTTTACGAGATATTGACACCTCCACCCTTTTTTTTCTCATTATATTCTGGATAATGAGAATAACTAATGTTGCTTAAGAAAAAAATACGAGAAAAAGGTGTTTTTTTGTGGGAAGAAAAAAATAAAATGTTGCTTACAAGCAAGACAAACAATGCATTTCTCCATAAACTAACAAATATGTCAACTTGTCAAGATCAACCTTTGGTTTCCTATGTTGGGTAATGTATATAATTCTTCTATGACAAAAAAAATAAAAAAAAACAGCATCCAAGAATGTTTATCAGTAGCCAGATGGAATAAATCTTCTTTTCCTATTTTACAAAATATGTTGAAGAGGACTAAATATCGATGTCAAAGCTCTCACTCATTCTATGAACTCTTGTTTGTGCATCCAAGAAATTTTTAAATCTTTAAATATCATTTTCAAAAGAAAAAAATAAGGATACCATATGAAAATTTAGAATTTCAAGGTGAAAATTCTCATGTGAAAATTCTTTAAATATCATGTGAAAAATAAGGATACCATATGAACTCTTTAAATATCCTCATCCGACGAGTGCATAAAAAAACATGTGAAAATTCTCCAAAATCGAGGAATGAAATAATTGACTATTTTAGAACAAAAACAAGTTCCAAGCATAGGAAACATCCACTTATAACATATGGCATTTAGAATTGGGATTATACATTTTTTTTCTATGATATTTTTTCAATTTGCGAAGTTAAAATTTTAAACCTAATTGAGCCAACCAATTCATTTTTAACAAGCTCTAAATTCTTGAAATCTCTCTTATAACAGTTGTATTGTGACCCAATTATTGAACCATAAACAGCAAAGACGCCATCATCACATTCTTCATGCATACTCCAAAGTAATAATGTATTTCCCAATACAAGATACCTCCAATCGTGTTGCATATCATTTTTTTTCTTCTTTCTTTTTATTATTTTCTTAAACCTCTTTAACTATAATAATTTTTCGTATCTAACCTGAACTATAATCGTTAACTTTATTATTATTTTTTTATTTATGAAAAGACTAAAATATCTTTCTATGAATTGTTCTCTTTTTTATTAAAATAAAATGAAATGAAATATTTTGAGAAGACAGCAATGTCAAACATTTTTTAAAATATTTTAAGTTTTTATATTATTTATTATATTATTTATTTTTTAAATAAAATAAAGGATAGTTTGTGAAAGGACATTTTGACCTTTTCATAAATATAAAAAAATTAAAAATAATAGAAAAGTTAATATAATTAGATGGGAGGATTGAGGTGAAAATTGACATCATATGATAAGTTCATACTTTAGAGTTAAACATGAAAAATTATTATAGTTAAGAGGGGTTTAAGAAAATATCCCTTCTTTTTTTACATATAACAGTTCATAAACATTAACAACATTCATGGCGAATGTAATAATTTTTCGTGATTTTATTATATTATAAAATTATATTTTGGAATATCATCAGTACATGTAATTTATATAAAAAATAAACAAGAGTAATTTGATATTCTTGTTAAAACCTAGTTGTGCATCTTTGTTAATGGAATTCTATGTAATGGAAATTGAAGTAAAACAAAACAAATGGATGTCAAATACTTGAGGTGCTCACTAAAAGGTAACCCAAACCCCCAAGTCTTAATATGGAAATTGACTAGTTTGTAAATTAGTTATGCGTCACTAGTAGTCTAATCTAATAATGTGGTGTTCATATGTCGCCTTTTTTAAATTCATCATGTGGTGTCCCAGGGGCCACTCAAGTTTATTGATAGCACGTTCAGTGGAGTGAGTCACGAGTTCAGAAAGCAGCATTTATCATCTACAGCAATTGATGGCTTGATCGAATTATTTGTATATGAGATTTATGTGTGAGAAACTAATAATTACAAGGAAAAAGATTGAGATATTTACTTTTGGGTAGTGTTTGGATTGAGAATTAAAAGTTTTTGCTAGTTCTCGGAAACTAATTGATTTGATAGAAAAGTTTATGTACGGTGTTTGGATGAAAAATGTAATAATGAGAATTTAAAAAGTTGATTTGATAGATAAATTTTAGTGATTGTTTGAATAAAATGTAAGAAATAAGGATATAATATATTATTTTATGAAGTATAAATTTATAATAATTAAACTATTATTGATTTATTTAGGTAAAGTAATTATTTATGAAAAATAATTATACTAATATGATAATTTATAATTTATGAAAAATATTTATATTAATATTATAATTTAGTATTTTCATATGTTATTAATGTTAAATTAAAAAATATTTTGTAAGTTGAATAATAACATATTAATAAATAAAATATTAAAATTGATTATTATTTAAGATAATATAAAATAGTTCAATAAATATTATTAATACTAAGTAGTGATTAATAATATTTTACTAATTAAAATATAATAAATAATTAAAAAAGAAAAACAAAAAAAATAAGTTCACGCTTTGCGAGAATATGGCCGTAGTTCTGGTCACGTATTGCGTTTGGCAAAACTTGGCCAGCCCAGAGCGATCATTTTCTAATAAATGGGAAAAGAAGAAAAGAAGTTATGGATCATTTAATAATGCACACTTTATTAGAAAATGACCGCTCTAATTAGGTGCACAAGGCATACTAGTAGAATGTGAATGCCGAAGATCATAGTTTTTTGCTCTTGCGATCGACGAAATTGTGTCAATTTAGGGTTTAATGATGATTTTCTATTGATTGCGAAGGAGTGAAATATTATCGGAATACCTCGCAGCGCAAGAACGAATTGTTAGAGATTTTCCTATGTTATTTCAAACCTGTCGTCGAGAACTCAACCAAGTACAAACACATTCCATACCTGAATTTCGTCAGAATTGTGACTTGATTATGGCAGCCTCATCGGACTGTTGGACTCAAGCAAGCCTAGTTTTCATAGGACAAGGCCATTATGGGCATACTTGCCATGTTCAACAATCTTTCACTCGTACATAATGGACTTTTATTCATATTTGATTCCAGTATATTCTGTTATGATAAATGGATCGACTCACGAGTACATATATAACTAAGAGAAAACTATTTTTTTAAAAGGAAATATGCCTACTCATCTATTAGTAAACTTGTCAATAGAGTCCGCATACAAAATATCATGGAGGCCCGAAGGGGGATTGTCCTCCCAAAAAATGTCATCCATACTGTCACGACCAACATTTGCTAGATAATTAGCTGACCGATTTCCTTGCCGATAACAGTGGTGACAAGCAAAAGACTCAAACAAATTACATAAGTGTTGAATTTCAGCCATTACATTCCATAGAGAGAACTATGATATATTATGAATACATAGTCATTCAACTACACAAGAGCCTACATTATGACCTGTTATGGATATACATAGTTGCTTGATCAATTTGAAAAAAAAATAATGACCACATAACTACTCAATCAACGTGTGAACTCATATAACTCATCAACGTTGTATAACTGTTCAACTATCATGTGAATCAATACTATGATTTATCAATAATACATAGTCGCTCACTCGCTTTTTTCTAGAAACATCTTGCATGCATATTTTAGACGGCATACATCTTCTCATGCATAATTTCAGTTTCTTCATATTTGTATACTTATATTTGGTCAATTGCATTATAAATATCATACAATACTAATGAATCTTTCTCTCATCCTCATATTTCTCAATTCTAAATCAGTCATTTTTTTAGCCATGACTCGACGAACTGTATATAATTTTAGCCTTTAAATACTTTGTTAAAATAGTAATACTAACACATTACCTTGAAATACAATCAAGAGTGACAATCTTCATACTTATTCAATTATTGATGCATTATGCATTATATATGTCCTCCGCCAAGCAAGACAGAGAAATCATTTGCCCCATAATTTTAGAAACATGTCAAGATCAACCTTTGGGTCCCCCGTTGGTTGATATAATACTTAATGATAAAAAAAACAGCATCCAAAGAACTGTTTTTATTAATATTCAAAATTTCATCAATCTCATTTTGCCTATTTTACAAAACCTGTCGAAGGCTAATACTAATTGTCACGAATCACGCTCATTCTACGAACACGTGTTTGAGTATCTTAAGTTTGGATTTTGGAGGAAAAATCCGTAAATTGTCTTAATTCACGTGAATTTTTTTCTTACTAAATTTTAACTTTTTTTTAATAGTACAAAAAAGTCCCCAAAGTATTGTTCTATTTTTTTTTTTTTGCTTCTACTATAAATAATTGGTTGGTGTTTGCCATAATCATTCTTTTTTTCCTATAATTATGCTTCGTGAAGTCGACTCCATGGTAAGATCTTTTTAATCACTAAAAGATGCATTGACGTGTGCACAAATTAATGCAAAAGTTCTCCAAAATTAAAGCCCTTAATATAATTAGCATCATATGAAACACCCACGTAGATATGATGACCATGAACTTTTTTATGGATATTTAGAATTGGTAGATATTTTTGGCAAAATATTTTTGTAACCACAAATTTTAATGTGCTATACATCCCAATGGACTAATAAATAGGAGAAAAAGAATTCACACATTGATCAATTATTGAACTAAGAAAACACATTTAAAAGATCCACATATTATATGCATATAATATGCCTATATATACATGGAATAGTAGGCAACAAAAAGCCTTGCACATTGACTAGAAATATTATATATAATTAAGAATAATGCAATTTTTCAAAATATACGGTGCTACTATTTAATTAATTTTCAGTTGACACATTCTTTTTTTTTTATATTAATCCTCAACTCAGGGTGCTATAAGTAGGAGGTGTACATACAACTACCAAATTTCAACTGTTTGAGACGTGTACATAAAGAAGAAAGAGGTCCGGAAGATATTGAAAGGTTCTGTTGAATGGTCAAAAAGTTTTAATAGGTAGGTAAATGAGATCGTGGTCCTTTTGTCATACTTTTTTTTGTTTTTTTTTTAAAAAAAAATTAGAGGTCTATTTTTTTCCTCATTTTTATCTCAAACAATTGTAATGATCCTTTGATGAGAATTCTATTTCTAATGAAGATTCGAAAATGATTTAATGCTTACTATATTAATATATTTCTAATGATTATTAATATATGTATAATGATTAAAAATTAAGCTCCCATATATATATATATGCATAAATGAGAGTTGTTAAGATATGTGGATATTTAATCTTGAGTTTCCAATGGTCCCGATATTTAAAGATCTTCTTAATAAAATGTTATTATGATCTTGATTTATCCTATTTTAATTCAGCATATTCACATGAGTGTAATCACTTAAGAAAATAATTTTATGATAATTCCGACGACATGCAAATTTTCTTTTTAGTTGCGAAAGTTGAAATATGATTTAAGATTTTGGAGCGGCAAGTTATATGCAAAAAATATTAATGAAAAAAATTGACATTATATGAGGAGTTAAAATTAACATATTAAGTCTAATCTGTAATAGCCTATCACGTCTAGTAACTTGATACATATGCATCACCCTATTTAAGTAGATAAAAATAAATAATTTGAATAGATAAATAAGCAACTAAAGAAAGAGAAATAGGTGTCACACATCTTTACTAGATGCTTTGCTTTGAAGGCTATTAGTTAGATAACAATATATCTTTCGTGAAAATAGAACTTCGAAATTGAGATAAAAAAAAAACATATTGCGGCGATCATTATATATGAAGATACTATTTTTATCAGCAAAAAGAAAAAAACAGCATCCAAGAAATTTTTATCAGTATTCACATGGAATAAATCTTCTTTTCCTATTTTACAAAATATGCCGAAGACTTATAAGTATTCATTTCAAAGCTCTCGTTCATTCTATGAACTAGAGCTTGTGCATCGAAGAAATTTTTAAATCGTCAAATATCATTTTTTCTAAAAAAAATATATGAAGATACTACGTGCTTATATATATGCCGCAATATAGTCCATGAATAATAGATCAATCAACTTATTTATCTAAATAAATTTTTTTGTAGGAAAACTAACTGAACAATAGATATCAAGAGTGCTTCTTTTTCAAAATTATGCTATTCATGAACTTTAACTTTATGTCTTTTCCTCACAAATTTAAATTAGTAATATATATTATATATATTGCAGTCCACGTCATGTAAAGACCATTTTAATCTCCAGAAGATTGCTTGACGTGTGCATAAAAAAACATGTGAAAATTCTCCAAAATCAAACTCGTTAATATAATTGACGATTCTAAAAGAAAAACAAGTTACAAGCATTGAAACATCCACTTACATATGGTATTTAGAATTGGGATTATATATTTTTTTGCCATGATATATATATATTTTTTTTTTTTGCAAATTGTGAAATTAACATAATTGAACCAATCAAATCATTTTAACAAGCTCTTGAAGTCTCTCTTATAACAGCTGGATTGTGACCCAATTATTGAGCCATAAACAACAAATTCTTCATGCATACTCCAAATTAATAATTGCGTGTTTTATTTACTTTCCTTCTCCCCTAGAATTCCTTTGACTTGCATATGGAATATTTGGGAACGTTGATCCATGTACATCTCACATTGAATAATAGAAACATTGACCAGAAATATTACAACAAGGAAGAATGCATTTTCCCAAGACAATGTACGACTAGTAAATTAAACTTTTAAGTTGATGTATTTCCCAATACAAGATACCTCTGTTGAATATCATTTATTCATTCTTTTTTTTTTTTTACATCTACCGGTTCATAGACATTATTAATAAGTGTGAAATCGGTACGAGTTGGGTGGATTTTTGTATTTTTGAAAAAATAAACTTATTATTTTTGGTTGTGTTTTCAATTATTTTAGAAAAAATATTGATTTTTTCGTTACATTAGATATAAAGATCGATGACGTAAATATATTTTTTATTTCATCAAGTAACATTATTCATATTATAATAGTACTTATTACTCATATTAATTTTCTATACATATAATGAGATAAATATCATGTTTATTGAGTAAATTTATATATATTATAAACATATAAATTATAATCTTAACACATATTTTATAAAATTTTAATTCTAGAGGTCCCCATCAAGTTTCTCGGATGACTTTTTAAATTTAAAAATCCTAGATTTTTTTCGAATATAAAAAGTCAAAATTTTGTGTCAGTCGGATCATTTTTTTAGGTTTTCAACATTCATGGCCAATGCAATCATTTTTTCCTAATTTTATTATATTATAAAATTATATTTTGAAATATTTTCAGTATACTACTTGTAATTTATATATATAAAAAAGAAGAGTAATTTGAAATTTTGTTAAACCTAATTGTGCATCTTTGTTAATGGAATTTTTATGTAATAGAAATTGAAGTAAAACAGAAAAGAAAAATGGATGTCGAATACTTGAGGTGCTCACCAAAAGGTAACCCAATCCCTCAAGTCTTAATATGGAAAATGGACTAGTTTATAAATTAGTTGTATGTCACTAGGAGTCTAATCTAATAATGTGGTGTTCATATGTCGCCTTTTTTAAATTCATCATGTGGTGTCCCAGGGGCCACTCAAGTTTATTGATAGCACGTTGAGTGGAGTGAGTCATGAGTTTGAGAAAAAGCAACATTTATCATCTACAGCAATTGATGGCTTGATCGAATTATTTGTATATGAGATTTATGTGTGAGAAACTAATAATTACAAGGAAAAAGATTGAGATATTTACTTTTGATGATCTTATCTCCAAATGAGTAAATGGGACGATAAGATGTATAAAAAAAAGAAGAAAAGAAACTATGGAGCATTTAATAATGCACACTTTATTAGTAAACTGGTTAAGCGCACAAGACATACTAGTAGAATGCGAATGTCGGAGATCGTGATTGTTCACTCTCACGATTGATGAAATTGTGTAAATTTAGGGTTTAAGGATGATTTGCGACGAAAACGTGATCTATAGGCATCAATGGTGAAAGCCGGGACGGATGAACGTCTCGACGAAAGTCGAGAGTCCCCACGAGCACTTCTTAGTCTTTTCTCTTCTCTCTTCTCTTCGCACATCACTCTATCATCAAACTAATTTGACATTAGAAATTATGAATGAGAATTAGTTCACTAATCTTGGCTCTTATTTAATCATGCATTTTTGTTTAGTGCTAATGGCAACTTGCTCTCTTTCTTATGGCTCAAGGCATTGCAATGAACAAGAGAAATGTGTCGGTTTTTTTTTTGTCTCTCTCTCTCTTCAATAAAATAAAAAAAAAATGTAGGTGACAAGCAAGGAACACGTTCCATGTTCTATAAAATAACAAAATGTTGTATGGATATATCATCCCCCCACTTCACTCCTCCTTTTTGGATCTTTGTAAAATATTATAATAATTAGGTGTTGGCCACAAGCACAAACGAGGACCATGTTTTGCAAAACGTGAGCCTTCACGCAACAAAAGTATGATCACCAATAGCTAAGCACTTTAATGCCACCTATCTAACTTTTATTTTTTAGCATTAGAAAAATTATGGGGGGAAAAAGGTTTCAATTGTCATTTCATGATAATTAGGTGAGATTGTTGATTGAATTTCAAGGGAGAGAAAATGCTAATTAGATATTAGAGAATGTTAGAAAGGATTTAATGATTCAAAAGTTTCTTAATCTTAAACTTATATAAATAATTGCTTAATAGATGATAAGAATTTATCTCATGATATAATTGTACAGTAGTCCTCCTACATATCACAAAAAATGAAACTAATTTAATGCCAAAATCAGATAGAAATGTACCCAAACTTGGATCAAGTCGGCAAGACATGAATACAAGTGGACTAAGATTAAAATCATAATATCTTGGAAAATCAAAATAGAAAGTATTTACAATAATGAATAGTACACAAATAGAGAAAATATCATAATCTAGATATCTAATCCCATAAATTTTTATCAACTATCATCCGACTAATCTTTATTATCTCGAATTATATGTCTAACTATGACAATTGAGTTTTAGCCAGAGCATTCTGCATACTAAAGAATTTTAAGATTAAAATCTACTTAAGCAAGAATAAGCTTTCTTATTCAAACACCTGTTGGTTCATAGTATAAATTGTTAACATTTTAAATTCATTTCTTAGAAGAAGGAAAAAAAAATTCCTCGGCAACCATGTGTACAATGCTATCTAATTTCTCATCATAATACATCGTCATTTATTTATATTTTAGAATCCGGCCTAAATTTTGTTTTTTCATCTTTTGGGCATTAAGCTAAAGAAAAGGTTTAGAATAATAGAGTAGATGTGAAGCCTCTCATCAACTTATCATAGCTTTTGGTTGAGAACTTTATCATATTCCAGTGTCTATTTGTAATGGCCAATTAATCATTAACAGTTATTATTCTGATTTTTTATGGAGTCATTTAGTCATGAAACTACAATAGAACAGAGGAACCATGTTCTGCCTTTCAAATGTGATGATAAGTTCATGCATTATGCTTCTGTACCAAATGAAACATAATTTTGAAGGGACAAAAGAAAGATCAAAAGTAAAGGTCTCAAAGACTTAAGGATCATCTCATTATCAGACAGATGAAGAGTTGCATTACAAGTACTCAAAAAGAAAAGTACCTTAGTATACCATAATTTGGTACAGATTATTTGTTCCTTGGTAATTCCTGAATTCTGTGTCAGATATCAGAACAAAGGTGATTTCCTTTTTTCCCGATAGGATACAAGAAAAATAATATAATCAATGAACAAATATCCCCAGGAAGGCAAAACACTTGAAACATTTCTAGAATTGCTTCGAGTAAAGCTTTTCATTTCCAGTTACAAAGTTTCTTTTATGTATAATAAAATATTAAAGCAAACAAATTGAAAAAACAGCGTGCATTTACCATGCTTACTATGCAATTTAAAAAGGGGTGAATTTATACTTATTTACCTTAATCAACTTTAGGATGAAAAAAATCTTGCTTTATATTTCTAGTTTGGGATCTTCTGGTGCAACTAATAGATCGAGAACTTTTACCTTTCCTTTGTGATTTCGGTCTAGTTTGTCATACTGCCTGCAGCTAAGCAATAATTCCATTACCATCTCCTTGGGCTTGTATATGAAAATTTCTGACCTACTAGAAAAAGTAAGCATAACAATCAGGCCATATGCATGATAATGGACTATGCTCAAAAGAGCAAGAACTCACACCAGTCTCGTAAAAAGAATGTTGTCACAGACATTGGCCTGATTCCACGTCAATTGATCTCCTCTTTCCTGAGTCTGCATACAGCACTCCTATAACGTGCATAACTCTAAGAACATTCCTGTAATTTGCATGGAACAAATACCTTCTTAGGTTCATGCCACCGTAGTGGATCATACAAAAGAAAAGCATGAGTCATTTGTCTATTATAACTGAATGATGAGAAAATAAGAAAGAAAGAACACAAGTTTGTTTCTGTTTTACCATTTTAAAACAACACCTGACGTTCTACACAGCTGTGTTAAAGCAGTGGATCTGATGTGCAGTCAAGCAAAGATTAAACCTAATTATAAGATCAATATGGCAATAGCTTGATCGCAGCCTCAAAGTCCTGTAAATTAAATGCGCACCTTATGGTACTATTGCATCCTATCAAATTCTTCATTGCCTTTGCAAACAAGTCCAAGGCCAAGCAATTCGTGCAGCAATCAGTACACAACAAGCAGGAGATGGACCAAGAAAATGGTAAAAACAATGTACCTGATGAATCCACAGTGTAAGATTAGCAACATGCAAATCTTCCAGTCAGGAACCTCTTGTAATGCATGTGCCACCACCACGTCAATACCAACAGCCAGAATGAGGCAAAGATCCAGCCCCATCCAATCGACGTATCCAACAGTGATCACTGAAATGACTGACAGGTAGAGGGTGTCCATCCATCCATGTCCTCCAGCAAGTAGTGAGCCAGCATTTGGACCTGGATTGACTCCGCCCACACCCAGATTGTAGAGATTCATCATCCAGCCCTTCTTGGTGTCAAAGATGTAGCCAGCCTCACACTCACCGGCACAGGCACTGTGTAAAGACCATTATCCGATGCAGTTGAGTGCACCTGTGAGCAGCATGTCAGTGAGGACCAAAAATCAAATATAGTAGAAATGTAATCATTCTCCGATGTAGAAAATCTCAGACTTTTTGAAAACAAAACATCTATAGAACAAGAAAGGCAAGAATAAAGTTAGTAGAAATGTAATCATCTGATAACTTAATCAACAGCATCATCATAGATAATCCATATATAGTAAAAATTATAGGTCAGAAATTATATTTATCATATGATACACAATAAATGCTCAAACTTTCACATAACATCAGGAGGCAACCAACCAACTACCATAATGATATAATACTCTTGAACCTACCTGGGAAAAGCTCTAGCATAACCTTGACACTTTGGGGAATACCAAGCAATAGCCTTTGCTGAACCAAGAACTTTCAGAGCCAAATCAATTGCAGACATAGATTCATCTAGTCAAGCAAAATTATATAAGACTTTTGGCTCAGATACAATTCTGGAATCCACTCTAAAGCTGAAGGGTCCAACAATCTGTTATGATCAGGAAACAAACAATCTATGACACGCCAAAGCTACATCTTGCACTGCCTAAAAATTTAGAAGTAGAAAATAGGGTTTTGAGACTGATCAATGAGAAGAAGAAAATGCATTACCACCAACTACATAGAAGACTGTAGTACACTACCGGTTATGCTTCTGCCCACAATTCAGAACACACAAGCAGAAAAATAGAAAATGACATTAAATTGTAGCCTACTGAAATTGAATACGATCATAGATGGTGGTCCTTTTTCCTTTAAAAAAATGGAGCATGGTCTTTCTTCAATAATTATCATTTCATTATACATCGAAAACTCATTCATACACAATGTTCATAATACACTCACTGATCTATTAAATTTCTTAAAAACAATTCCATTTTTGCAGTCTTTTTTCAATTGTATGATGCCTCCAGTTTGGAACAATTCACGAGGGAAAAGTAAATGACACTTGACCAGCAAAAACTAATGCTACTGTAGTACATTCCCAACAGCATGTATAATTGGATAAGATGACACATTTAAACAATAAACTATGATGATTTTTCAAAGGTGTTGTGATTCCCAACTTTTGCAATGCGAACATAAAGTAAAAGAATAGAATTAAACAAAGAACATTGTCTCGTTCATCTTAATTCAAATCTCAAACTTTATTCCTCATCTGTCTTTTTTTTGGGTCAAAACCTCATCTGTCATTGAAGGAAATGCAGGAAATTGTATCATTTTAACATTTTTAATTCACTTTCCTCCCCCATCAAGGATGAGAGTGCTGAATGTTATTCTCATGACTTTAAAATTGTGAAATTAAACCTAATTGCAATAAAAGCATGAGATATAACTGGATATATCAGAGAAAGAAGTATACAATCAATGACAAATGTAAATACTTGCTGCTGCAATGAAACAGTAAGGTCTAGACAAATATCTAAGATTGCTTTCAAATTTGGCTGCTGGGAAATGTACAACTTTTTCGTCATTCGAACAGCACCACGTAAAAATTTTACTTCTTAAGGAATCTCTACTTATGCACTTAATCTCAAGAGGTTAAGGAAAATCCTTTGGATATTTCCATGTCTTTGGCTATGAGGGTCGACATGAGTAAGAAGAAACAGTCCTAGAAGTTGAATCATATTTAGCCATTATAAACACTCATCACTACAAAAACCTTATGGTACATTGCATGCAGCCAAATAAATAATCAATATGTATTATCTCAAAAAAAAATGTAACATCCCAGAACAACACCTTGATGTGGACAAATCTATGCCTGATTCTTGCAAGATGGTTTTCGGAATGTCGCATTAACATTCAACTGCAAATTTGTTTCTTTGTTCTCTCATTTCTTGTGAGTTGAGGTGTAAAGGGTGCCTCTCCCTGTTCAAAAAAAGGGTTCAAAGCTCTCAAGGCATGAGAAATCGGAGAGGAGACTTTGGTAGTGGCCGAACCTCATCAACAAATAGTTTGCCTCTTATTCTCACTCATTTCTCTTAATTGCTTGAAATTTGTGTTTTCTCGATAATGAATTTTAGTTGAAGAAATTAGTTTTAAAATGCCAATTCATCCATGCTCCCTCTTGATGCTTTTGATCTAGCATTAACAACATAAATTACATCACAAAACCATTAGCTAATTGATAAGAATCCACCAATACAAGTTTATTCCAGGAGAAAACCACATGGCAAGAAAGTGGAGAAAATGGGAGGAGACACTGTCCAATTATGGGAGACTAAACAAGGAGAAAGTGGTTATTCCACTAGCCCTATTATTCTGCCAACTAACTGCCACTTAGCCACTAAGTCCCTAGTTTATCTCTAGCAGTTTGTGTTTGTGTTATAAATGTCTACTAGTTATGTGTTTTAGGCATGTCATGTTTTATGTAATCAAGTTTAGGAGGATTAGTCCACTCCAGAAGGACTGCTTGTTTCCATTTCATATTTTAGTAATCTATCACTAATCAAGTCTATGAATCATTTGGTTCATACATAAGACTCCAAGTACATGAATTAGAATCAAGACCTACTAATTGTCCATGGGCACAGCACTTGACTCTAAGCCACTTATTGCCATGTGCAATTCATGTACAAGATAGAACCTTGGATAGAACCTCCTTGCTTATATACAAGATATGATGCATAAGAACTCAATCCCTTAAGAGTATGTAAAGGTTAAGTATATATCGTATAGCCCCATGTAATACATGAACCAAACACAAATACATAAGTAGATAACAAGTCAGCATTATACCACATTTATAAGCATGCTGTCATAAAATTCTTTTCTTTTGAGGAGAAAAAGGATGACTACCATGTTATGAAGTTGTCATCCATGTGTATATATAACTGAAAAATGGGAGTCATGTAAAAGTGTGGGCTCTCAAACAGAGAGCAGCAAAATAAACAGAAAAGTATCTCATCTAGCCAAAACCCCACACCCGAAGCAAAAATGAGATGTGGTGTACAATATGCTCTGTCAGACATTGCTCTCCACAAAAAATCACCCAGTTACGCTGAAGCCAATGGCGCTTGCCATCACTGTCACTGTCATACCAAAACTCGGAAAGATTACCATAGGACCGTAGGATCAAAAGGAAAGAGATCCCCAACAATCGTCCGTTGCCAAATACCCCGTGCTATCCGACATGCAAAAAATAGGTGGCTATGTCCCCTGCCTCGCCACATAAAATGATGTGTCCATGTGCTGCGCCCATCTCGCCCTGTATGTCCTGGTGAGAAGCCGATCCCGCCGCATAAGTCAAGAAAAAATCTTGATTTTCAGCGATACCTTGGATCACCAGATGATGAAATCCTCTGAAGTCGTCGTGTCAAGAAGGAAATGGATGTAGAGGCTCCCTGCTGACCATGACTCTGACAGCCAAACCCATCCATCAAAGCTAGAGGGGTCAGGGCAAAAAGGAGCAATCCACTGGTGGAGCGCAAGAAGTTCAATGAAACGTTGGTCTGAGATGGCTGGTCGAAAAATAGGGGTTCAGGAACCCTAGTCCGGGTCTTGGCCTCAATCACAGTCACATCAGGATCTCCCGCCAAAGCATACAGTCTAGGGAAAGCCTCCGCAAGCGGGTCCCCCGACCACTCATGCCACCAAAAAGAGAAGTCCACCTCGGAGCCAAGTGAAGGGGTAATGAGTGGGCGCACCCACGGGACAAGTGTCGCCACTCCCCACCAAAAAGATGAATCCCCGCAAGGCAGCATAATCCTCGACTCCCAGGAGAGGTCCGACCCATAGCAACTGAAAAAAAATTGACTGCCCCAAATCATCCTTCGGCCCCATGTTCCGCTTGACCCACCAAGCTAGGAGAGCCCAGTTGGTGCAGTGGAGATCAACCCTAGACCGCCCTGTGAGGTGGGGCGACAAATATTGCTCCATGCAACAAGATGAACTCCCCGTCGAGCGGACCCGTCGCCTTGCAAGAAAAACTTGCTCCTCAAAGAATCCATGCGCCTGATATATGAGCGGGTGCCCGAAGAACTGTCCTGTAGTACGTCGAAAGCGTCGAGAGGACAGATCGGAGGACAAGCCGGCCACCTCGAGATAAGAGTCGTGAGCTCCAGCCCTGCAGCCTATGCTCCATGCGCTCAATGACTAGGGTCCACCCGCGGGAGCTGAAGTGGTGGTCGGAGAGAGGAAGGTCTAAGTAGGTGATCAGCATAGTGTCGATCTGTGTGTGTAGCTTGTCCGCGCATCGGGCAGGCAGCCTCCTCGGGAACCATGCCAAAGGGGATAAAGGAGGATTTGGCATAGTTGATTTGAAGACTGGACGTGGCGCCAAAAAGCTCAACGAGGATGGCCACACACTGAGCCTCCTGCTCCAAGCCATCGATGAAGAATACCATGTCGTCAACATACTCTAAGAGAGAGACCCCGGCGAAGCCGCTGAAAAAGCCCACCGCGCAGGGCAAAGAGCATGGGTCCAGCGGGCAGCCCTGACGGACTCCGCACTAGGGTTGAGCCCAGCCACCCGCTGTCGCCCCGTTGACTGGAACCGAGAAAGAAGCAGAGGTGATGCATCGCTTCATCCAAGCTATAGGTGTATTTCCTATATTAACACATTTTCACAAGTTTCATATTATTTATGAATTCAATTAATTCATCGGTCATACACATCCTTGATATAGTCATAAGATGTCTTTCATTTCTTCTTTGAAGGACCTTAGCATCACAAGTCATCATCAACCTCTTCTTTTCAAAAGGTCATACCTAACTCTCATTGGAGCTAGTCATACCAATCATCAGGTATTGATCCTCCCGAATCTCGTCAGACTCGAGAATTAACCTTCATGTCTGAAGACTAGGTAAACAACCCAACTACCCAAGTGTGTGTTCATATCTTTAATTTCTTGATGTGCCAGGTCAATCCCTTCAATAGTCGTCCCATGGTTGTTCAATATGATAATACATCAATGACATACTTATGGCCTAACATGCATATTATTTTTAAATTATCACATTTGTATCAAAACTATGGAAAAGAAACACTCAAATAAGTCCTCACGTAGCCATAACAATAACATTAACTTTCAATAGGCATATTCAACAGCTGAGAATTAAAACATGCATAACTGTGCCTGTACCAGGCCTTTATAACTGATTCCATATCCTGAAGACATATCTCGATGACTTTTATAAAATATCAAAATTTCAGATCAAAATCTTATTTTTTTCTATTTTATAACTATTTTCATTACAATCATGCTGCTGTTCAAGACAGCGTGACTGTGGGTCAGTGTTTTACCTAATACTTCTACGCTTAAGAGAAATCTAATATGCACAGAAACTAGACTTCAAGAGATTTCCATCGATTCCTATTTCATAATTTTTGAACAACTATACAACAACAACAACAAAGCCTTATCCCACTAGGTGGGGTCGGCTACATGGATCATACGACGCCATTCTGCTCTCGTTGATCCATGTTCATGAGATTCGACAGGGTTTACGCTGGCTGTCGGGGCCTAACACAACCCTCCTTTATCCGGGCTTGGGACCGGCTATAAAACATAGGCGGAGTTAATTTTTGAACAACTATAACCTACTAAAAATAAAGTCCATAGAGAATAAAAATCTGCACAGATTATAAAATACACTTTAATTTAAGAGCATCACAATGTAATCGATGTCAAGCACATTTCTAAGTATACATTGACACAAAATCAATGTAGGAATCCTTCCCTATGAACGATAAACTAACCTTCCATCCTGCGCTAGCATGCTATGTCTTACTCTTAAGTTTTCATAGGTATAACATGGTTTCTTTCTTACATAAGGGAAGAGGAGCATATGCCGATTTTATTCATAACTTAATCCTAAATTCAAAATAAAATATGAACCTAAGATAATCATAAATTTATACACTGGCACAAATAAAGATCTCTTTTTACATATCTTTAATGTCCTAATTTTCTTTTTTTCTAGTTTCTTCTTCTATCTCCTCAATGTGCTGCAGTTCCTTTTCCTTGATCCAGCGTCAAACCTTCATTTCTCCCCTTTTGATCTGTAGGAACTGAGTAGAAAGTTTCAATTTTTTAATCCACTGTGAAGAGTTCGAATTTCATATGTTATGAACTTTCAAATGAGAAGAAAACGGGAAAAATGGCTGCTTTTATGAATATGTAGGGCCTGGTTAGAATGCAATCAGTTTTTTGTGTGTGGGTCCGTCCCATCACTTCAAGTTCTATTTTAAAAACTTATTTGTTCATAGATGTTACAATAAACCTTAAATAATGAAAAAAAGATGAATAATTTTTGCGGAAGGCAGCGGTATCAAAGGAGCGATACCAGTTTTCCAGGTGTAGGGCGTGCGCGTGATGGAGGAGGAGGTCGCAGGCGCCGTTTCGGGTGTCGCCGGAGAAGGAGGTGACGACAGGGGAGGAGATGAAGCGGCAAATGAAGTCGAACTCTTGGGGCGAGTGAAGTAGAGACCGCGCGATAGCCCTGAGGCAGGATATCGCCGGGGACCGCCGTCGCGGTGCCCTCCATGGTCACCGGAACCAAGCTCCCAGCGCCGGCCGCCGTCCGACTTCACACCACTACTTAATGGGCCAGTGTAATAAGATGTTGCATTTAATCGGTCACAATATAAATCCAGCCCGAATTACTTGTGGCCCAACTCTCTCCTGAGATTTTATTTATTTTTTATTTTAAGAATTAAGAGGTCGCATAAAAACCATTCTATTCTATATAATTTTCCTTCTCAAAGATTAATTTCTTTTGTGTGTCATATTTATTTGTTTTCATGTGTCACATATTAAATTTTACATTATGCGAAGTGTTTCCTTTCAGTTACTTATGATTTAAGAAATTTAGATCGAAGACACCAAATAACAGTTAGTACATTAGGACCGCAGTAGAAAATTTATTTCCTTTTAATAAAGTAATTAATATATTAGTTACTAACTAATTGATATAAAATTATTACGCAGTAGAAAAAAAATAAAATTTATGCTTATACACATGCATATGCATACTAACATGGCTGTGATCAGAGCTCGATCCATCCCATCCTTTTTTAGGGTTATCCAATTTGATCCGAGTTTTTTTTATTTTATTCTTATTTAATATAGAAGTATTATTTAACTTTTTAGCATTAAATAATTTACCAAAAATTGCAATATTTTCATATTTACTTTTTTATTTTATTATTTTTAAAAAACATTAAATAAAATGTAAAATTAAAATTAAATGTAAAATTAAAATTTTGGATCTTCAAATTAGTACTAAGAACTTGGGTTGAAAAGTTTTGACTCATAACCTCTCGAATACAATACCCATGAGCATTCTTAGTGGTAAAAGAAAAGATATGGATTCTTCGTCTACACATCGTCTCAAGTTCGAATTATTGTTAATATGAATAAATGAATTGAAAATTGTATAAATTCAAATTTGATTTGGGGACTATCGTTTGACTAAAATAATACACCGACCATAAATGGATAAAATTAATTGCAACATAAATATGGCACGAGGGCTCTTAAATTATATGATGATATGACCTACCCCCAACATATAAATTATTGAATCCGGTTGTCGTGTGATCTTATCCTTCTCCTACATCCATCTTACATTGCATTTGTAAGCACAAGGAAAATACAAAGAGTCAAATATATTTATACTTATATATTGATTAATATATATATATATATATATATATATACACATATTCTTGTAATGTTTGACATGACTTTAGACTTTATAAGAAGGGACCAATACATTTTGCTTCCGAAAGTTCCCCAAATTTTCGATACAGTTGCACATGATTTTCTCACAGGGTGAAATTATTTAACATAATCATATTCTAATAACGAAAAGTTATTCATCCGAAAAAAACAATATTATAACTCCATCATAATCAAATTGGGTACTGGTTGAGAAAATTAAATTCAATTTGTTTATAATAATATCAATATTTGAGTAATTTGAATCAATGTACGTTACTTTCTAAGTTTCTTACTTTTAATATTTCTTATACTTCATTAATTTTATTTTATAGTTACTATTGAATACTACTTTAATTCTTATTTTGATTTATAATTATTAATATCTTATTAAGAATTAAGAAAAGTTCAATCCACTTTGCCAGTAAAATTATTAATTTTTTCTTGGGGTAGTTGATAAATATTTAGTTAATTAGTTATAAACGTGCTCGCTGACCTCGACAACGTCAACGCCTCTTAATTTCCCAAATCACCCTCACTCGACCGTCGTCTTCGTACCGCCTTCGTACCCGATCCAACGGCCACTAATCCCCTTCACGGCGCGTTGACTGTCGAAGGGCTCCATCGAACCGCCGGCGCCACCGGCGCGTTGACCGCAGAATCCACAACGACCACGGAGCATTAAAGTCAATTCACCATCTCGGCGGCGTAGTGGCACGTGTCCAGCAGCGACCCGCCCACCCCCGTAGGCAGAGAGGATAACAAGAAGAACAAGAAGAAGCGGAGGAAGAAACGGGAAGAGGGAACTGTTTTTTGCTCACGGATTCGTCGGGTTTTTGATCGATATTGAGATTGTCGGTACCGGAAAGGCGGCATTTTTGGCTCGATCGGAGGAGAAGATGGTGGCGGGAGCGGAGGTGATCCATCAGAGCGTCGCCGTGCTGGACGTGCGGCGCCGATGCGTCGCCAGGGCGATCGACGAGGTGGCGGACACCTCCGACGCAGCGGCGGCGGCAGTTTCGCAGTTGGACGTTGAGGTTTCGGAGCTGGTAAGCCTTTTTTTCCCTTGCGGCAGTTCTTTTCTTGTCTGGCAGATTTTTTTCACTGTGTTATGTTATTGATTTCCATTTCTGGTGATTAAGAACAAAATTAGGGTGTTTGATATGAGAGGTGGAATGATTGGATACTTTGGATTGAAGTTAAAATAATTGTGTTATAATTGTTTCCTTCATTAAGCGCATCATGTGAACCATTATTGGAACAAGTTGAATTATGTAGGCTTTTGCTTGATCCCTTAAGCTAAGTAACACACAAAGGGAAGGATGATAAAGATAGAACAGAACAATTATGGGGTTAATTACTACTCAGAGTAAGTGGAAAGGAATGTATTATGTTAATGTTTTAAGTGAACTTTTATTCTGAAACGGGTGAATTAACTTGTTCTTTGTGAATTGCTGAACTTGGCATTCATATCTGCTTGCCAATAGAGAAATTTCGATCTCAGCTTGTCTTGGTACTAAAATGATGTAATGTTATTCTCCAGTTTAAAAGTAGCCCAGTTTACTATGTCTCTGCTCCATAGTTGTGTAGTTTACTTAATTATTTTACTAGTCAATCATTTCTTTCCCACTGTGTTTTCTTCTTTGTGTCTATGTCCATACAAAGAAATACAACAACAACAAAGCCTTATCCCACTAGGTGGAGTCGGCTACATAGATCATACGACGCCATATTCGTTGATCCATGTTCATAAAATTCGACAGGATTTTATGCTGACTGTCGGGACCTAACACAATCCTCCTCTTTTATCCGGGCTTGGGACCGGCTATAAAATATAGGCGGAGTTATAATTTAGGAAATGATAGGAATAATTTTGTTATAATTTAGGACTATGTGGTACCTCATTTTTTTCCATGGGCATCATGAAAAGTGAATCATTTACTCCAGAAGAGTGTTATCTGGTGCTATTGACATTATTATTGTACCAGACATTCATATACTCATGGTTATCTACTATGCGATATTGAATGCCCTCATTTCAAATGTGAGCAAAAATATATATATATATTCTGAGTCTATCTTATTGTGTTTCTGTACTAAGAACAAAGTGAAATGATTTCTTCTTTTATTCATTAGGACTTGAGAGGATCTGATGCTGCTTCAGACATGTCTTCCAAATTGCTCCAGTTTGTTCCTAGCATTCGTTCGGGTAGCTATGCTAGCATTGGACCGCGGAGATACATGGAAGATGAGCATATACGCATAGATGATCTTTCAGCGCAGTTAGACTCTTTGCTCAGATGTCCATCTCCTAGCGCCTTCTATGGGGTAAATAAGAAGTCCGGTCCTATCAGTCAATTGGCACTTGCTTGATGTTGATTTTTAGCAAAATGAACTTTCTTTTCTCAGGTTTTCGATGGTCATGGAGGTTCCGAGACTGCAGCCTATATTAAGAGGCATGCAATGAAGCTTTTGTTTGAAGATGTTGATTTCCCACAGGCATCTGAACCTGATGAAGGTTTCTTGGAATCTGTTGAGAGTTCCATCCGAAACGCATTTCTTTCTGCTGACCTTGCCTTAGCTGAGGAAAGTACCATAAGTAGTTCATCTGGGACTACAGCACTCACAGCATTAATTTTTGGGAGGTAAACATTACAGGAGTGTTGTCCGATAATAGTTATCTTTTTTCTAATTGCAGTTTCTGCCCATTCACTTACCTTCTTTTGTTTCATCCTTGTAATTGCAGCTATCAATTCATCATTCCTGTTTTTACTAGCATCATGTTTATTCTTCTTCCTAAATGATGCAGGTTTCTCTTGGTAGCCAATGCTGGGGACTGCCGAGCTGTTTTGTGCAGGAAAGGTGAAGCAGTGGATATGTCACAAGATCACCGACCCATCTATCCAGCTGAGCGTCAAAGGGTTGAAGAATCTGGGGGATATCTAGAAGATGGCTACCTGAACGGCATTCTTTCTGTAAGCCGCGCACTTGGCGACTGGGATTTGAAATTGCCAAGAGGTTCTCCATCACCTCTAATTGCAGAACCTGAGTTCAGGAAAGCTGTTTTGACAGAGGATGATGAGTTTCTCATCATCGCATGTGATGGTGTTTGGGATGTAATGTCCAGTCAGCACGCTGTTAGTATCGTCCGCAAGGGTCTCAGGCGGCATGATGACCCTGAGCAGTGTGCTAGAGAGCTCGTCCGGGAAGCACTGCGGCTCAACACCTTTGACAACCTCACAGTTATTGTGATCTGTTTCAATGATGAAAATCAGCACTCTCCACCACCTCCCAGGTTTAGGTGCTGCAAGAGCCTTTCAGCCGAGGCCCTTTGCAATCTCAAGAGTTGGTTGAAGAATGGCAATAGCAGTTGAGACGCTGCGGAAAAGGGTGTTTGCTGTACAAAAATAGATATGTTCATGGAAAAAAAGCTCTTAATCTCAGATCCCATGGTTTATTTCTTAGTGAGAATAGAAGCAGCATTTTTTTTGTAGCATGTTAATGATTTACTTTTTTATTATGGGGGAGGGAGATCATCTGTACATAATTTGTTGTATTAATCTGGTCCATTGTTTAGAGCCCAACTGTGGATCATACCTCTGTACATTGGTAGTTTCTATATATTTCAATGATAATGATCCAGTAACTTGTTCTTGTTGAGAGAGGATGATGAAGTTGTGCCTTTGTGCGAGAAGATTAATGTTTATGTGGCTGACAATAGAGTTGTTAAGAATCCTTGGTGATCAATTTTGACTATTGGAAACTGCTTCAAATTTAAGAAAAAAAATTAACTTTCCAAAATAAAGGAATCTTAGCTAGGTTGAAAATGAAAATTTCTAATAAGTTCCTCTGCGTATTTTGTGATCCGCAAGGTCTATGCAAATATTTTTCATTATAGCATCTTTTCCTTGAAAGGTTAAACACAGGTGAAACCATAAGAAGGCAAAAGGTTAAACTTGCATCTGCAAAATTAGTGCGGAGATCATTGCTATCTACTTGTTTGACAATGTTTCGCAATTTGTATACATTTTGAATAGAGAAATCTCATACTTCATTAGTGATTAATATAAAGAGCTCACGGAATAGGCCAAAACATAAAAAAAATAATATCCAAAATTTACTCTTGCTTGCTGTTGTAATCATCTATGCCATTGGATGATGACTATGTCTGCATGCTTGTAATGTCCTCAAAATTAGACTATAAGGGACGTTACATTTGACTTCATCCTAGACATTCGATATAACCATAATAACATATATAATTGAAGCAAAAACATAATAGAAGAGACCATTAAACATATATAACATCATAGCCGAAGACTTAAATAAGTATATAATAGTTAAGAACTATCATAAACTAATACATGAGCATAGAGTCTAACATCATATCACCCAACAATGGGTTCAATATAATACACAAATATAATGAGTTCGCATAAAATTTGCAACTCAAAAGCTCGTACACCCCACAAGGCAGACTCGATATAAGAGTTTTGACAACATAGTATAGGGAATATTCTTCCAGTTATAAGAGGCTGAGGCCCTGCATTCTTTAACGCTAATCATGATATCTATATTGGATGACATATGTAATTAATCATAAGCATAATTAAGATATGTAGGGTTAACTATGTAATAAATATAGAAATTAATATATAAACATTATGAATATCATGGATTTGAACTATGATGGGTGCATTAAAAGAACCATGTAATAAAGATGAAGCATGCGAGTGCTAACACTGGTTTTTACATGTATTTTCCTTTGGTATTTTTAAAATAAAAATTTTAAAATTACATTTCGATATTTTAAAGAGATAGAATAAAAAAAGTACCAGTGGGTCCTATATTTATTTGCAAAATATGCAAATTATATGCCCTCGAACTTTCGTGTTTTTGGCTTTTAGAAAAAAAAGAAAAGAAATATTCAGTAGGGCTGAGCACGGTTATCCGATTAACCGTAACCGTCGGTTAACCGACCATAATTTTAACCGATTAACCGAACCGAATTATTCGATTCGATTTCGATTCGGTTAACGAATAAAGAAATTATTAACCGAAATCAATTGGACGGTTATACTTAATTAACCGAAATTTTGGTTAAAAACTGAATTAACCGATAATTATTATTTTTACATATTCTAATTATTTTTTTTGTAAAAACTTATTTTGTGTATATGAATTTATGTATTTTTGTTTAATTTGATTTGTATCCTAACTATTGAATGATTTGTATTTTATTATCATGTTCAAATTTAATTTTGACTTTTAATTTTCAATATGTATTTAATATTTACTTTAATATATTTTTAAATTTTGTGAATTTTATAATAATATTTTAATTTTTTTTATTTTCGGTTAAAACGGTGAATTCACCGAATCAAACCGAAAAAATCGGTAATCGATTTTTTCGATCCGAATAATGGTTAATTTTTTTGTTGGTCGATTCAGTCAATTAATCGAATTATCCGGTCGATTAATTAACTCAACCGACCGTTGCTCTTCCCTAATATTCGGCATCATTTTTTTACTGCATATGTGTACCCTCTCATTTTTGTAGTCCTCGATTTTTACTTCCTCTTCGAAATACTATAAAACATTTATACTCGCCTTTTCTCAAAGAAATGAAGTTAATATTGAGAAAAGTAAAACAAAGAATAGAATGACCATTATGTCTTCAACACTGCTAAAGAGAAAACATTCTTAATAAATCTTATTTCAGTAAATTAGAAATAATTAAGGATCCTTATATTTCCACTCCGAAAATCTTAATGCCACTCTTTTTATAACAATTTGATTTTTGACTTTGACTATAAGTATTTTATATATTATTTAACATAGGGGTAAAATGGTAAAAAAAGAAGTGCCGTTAAAATTTTTGGAATGGCAATAAGAATACTCATAATTAATTGATTAGAGTAACTTCTTATATCAATTTAGTTTCGTTTTCTAAACTTCCAATTAAACTATTCACACTTTTTTTTTCTCCTATACTTTATGAAACCAGTTTATAATATTATATGATGTTGATAATAATTATAAAATATTAATAAAATATTATTCATTACCTTCATTTTTAAAACGTTTTTAATATTTTCTTTAATATAACTTAGTAAAATTTATTTATTACATTTAAATAATTACTTTTTAACAATTTTTTTTAAAAATATATTAATTAATAAAATTATATTATATATTTATGATATTTGTTTTTTATTCAAACACAAACTAAAATTAATTTAGGTTTATTTTCATAAATCACAAATAAACTATCACGATTTTTCACATCTAACCCTAAACTTCAAACTTATTTTTTTTTATCCCTACACTATCAGACTTTTTCATTGTAATCCTTTCGTCCACTTTTGTTACATTTTCTATTAGTTTTACCTTTTTTCATTTATAAAAAGACTAAATTATTCTTCCCAGCATAACACATCAAATAAAAAATATAAAAAATATAAAAAATATAAAAAGTAAAAAAGTAAAAAATGTTCTTTCACTTCTGTTACATTTTCTGTTAGTTTTACCTTTTCTCATTTATAAAAAGACTAAATTACCCCTCCCTCCTTAACACACCAAATAATAAATATAAAAAAGAAAAAATATTGCTTGCATCGGTCGCCTCCCTCTAATCCAGCCCTAAAAATTAAGTGTTCCAATATTTTCTTTTTTATTGTTTTTTATATTTATTATTTGGTGTGCTATGAAGGGAGGGGTAATTTAGTCTTTTTATAAATAGGAAAAAAATAAAACTAATAGAAAATATAATAGAAGTGAACAAGATAACTAAAGTTAAAAAGTTGCGATAGTTTAGGGATGTAGAAAAATAAGTTTATAGTTTGTGATTAGATGTAAAAAATCGTGATGGTTTAAGAGTAATTTATAGAAATAACCCATTAATTTATCGCATATTTTTTTATATCACATCAACTACTTAATTTTTCATTATTACGTTTCACTCCATTCAAACGCATCGTAAAATTCGAAAGAAATCACGATTGCTTATCCAAATCGGTACCAATAGTTTTCATTATTTTATCTCAAAAAGTGAAAAGAGAACTCAACATTTATTTCATTGTCGCTTAATATTATATACCAAACATAGAATACTCAGCATTTATTGCATTTGTCAATTAATCTCTAAAAAAGTTTGACTATTAAATTACTAAATAATGAAAGAAAATTGGTAAAACAAGTTGAAGGAAATATTTATTTAGTCTTTCTATTGATTGGCATGATAAACTAATGGCATGTGCAATTGATATATAGTTGACATATGCAAAATACAATATATAGTTACTATGCATTTAATCACATTTTGATTCATTTTCATATAGAATGCATCAATTCTTGCTTTAATTTTATAAAAGTGAAATTTGACATAAATTTTATGTTTTACTGTAGAAAAAGAAAGAAATTGAATTACGAAGCCACTAAAGAGAACTACGTTGAAATCGAAGTTAAAATAGAGCCAGAAAGTGAAAAACAGTGAAAGGGCTCCAAACTCCCTGTCACGGGGGCCATGACCATTTTGTAAGGGGCGTGATGAAACAGCCGTAATAGGCCATTGAATGTCTAGTTTTGAACCAAAACTTGTCCGAGTTACGGATCGTGACTAGAATGTTACAGGCCATTAAAATCACACCTTTACTCCGATTTGAACACTATGAGGGCTGTGAAATCACCGTTACAAGTCATGAAATCCATGTTACGAGTCATGAAAAAGCAATATTTAGGTCAATACGAAACTAAATTTCAAGATTTCTTTGACTTTTCTTGAGAATTTCAATTGCGAATCAATTCCAAACTTTACCATAAGTCTCGGGGATCATTAAGAAACATTTTTACTCAGAATTGAAGTTTTTGATGGTTTTAAAGTCCAATAAAAGTCTATTCCAAATTTTTATTATTTTGACATAAACAGACTCATAATCAAATCAAAACTTTACCAAAACCCTTAGAACACCTAGAGGCTATAAATAGAGGCCATGGGAGATAAAAAATCTGGTGCTTGGGTGCTTGAAGCCTAGGATGTAACGCCCCCGAAATGCACCCCGCCACGTGGCTGAATACACTCCGGGAACGTTACGAGACATGACTTACGTGTACAATATTTTGATCAAAATAAGACTTTTACTGGTCAACATAATAGAGACATAATTGCTGAAGGAAAATAATTATTATTTGATTAAAAAGAGATATAATAGAAAATGAGTGCAGAAGTCTTAATAAGATAATATAAATGAGTCTCAAATAATATAAACAAAAGAGTTTGTATACGATAAATACAACTCGATGAAAATAGAAAGGAAGCTGAAGAGACTCGATTTCATGTGCAAAGATCATCACGAGCTCAATCGGTCGCCTGCGCCATCATTTTTTTATTGGGACAGGTTATTACCTGTGACATTGAATACACAGGGGAGGTGAACCTCCCTGTGAGCTTTGACGTCCAGTACATAATAAATATATGACATATAAACAGTAATGACATCATAAATATAATCATAAATGATAGAGTCATGTAGTCATAATTGGTGTGTGAACATCATGATCAAGAGGCGTGACATAGAATGACATAATAGATATGATAAGTGTAATAAGAAGGATAACATAATCATCTTTAAATTCATATGGCATAGTCGATCATGAGATTTAGAATCATCATCATAAAAAAAATCATAATATCATCACGCATTGCCCATCATCATATTCATAGTAATCTTTTCATCTTCATTATGTTACACTTATTTTGGAGTGTCTTTCAACTCCCTTTAATATAGGCCAGTGGAGTATCTTTCGACTCCCTTTTGGCCAGGGCGGAGTATCTCAATGCCAAATATAGGCCGGTGAAATATCTTTCGACTCCCTTTTGGCCAAGTTGACTGTCGTCAACCAAATATAAGAAGAGCTCTTCATTTAACATGTTTCATCTTTTATCTTATCTTATCCTATAACTATATTTGCTTAGGGATGATGAATAATAAAATTTAAAAGCGACATTTGAATCAAGAGCACAGACTGGTATGATAAGGTTATAATTATATAATTGTCTAAATATATTAACATGTCATGACGTAATAACAAAGCAGTTAAATAATTGGTAGATCAAATAATCATAATCAATTCAGATAAATCAGAAGAATATATAAGTTGTAAGATGCATCCGATAATAACATATGATATTACTCTGCATGTTGTGTGGCATTTGAGTGCCTTATGATGTCATTTACTACTTTACTAGGAGTACATTCCATGCACCCACGTTTTGAATCAATTACACGTGGGAGTGTGCATGTAAAGCACTTATAATGCACATAATACACCTGCTATGCACATGATTACGTGAGGCTTATAATGTCATCACTATTACACATGGGAGTGTGCATGTAATGCACCTATAATGCACATAATACACCTGCCATGCGCATGATTAGCGTGAGGTTTATAGTGTCATCACTACTGGTGCATTTAGTAGATCGATTGAAGGATACATGTAATGCAATAATCACTCTAATTACTTGATCAATGCTGATATAAGGCGCCAAATGACATCGGAGAATTTTAATGCTCGAGACCCAGAGATTTGCATAAATTAAGATAAGACAGATTTAACAAATGCTCATATATTGACATAGGATTTTAGTACAACTCACGATGGAAGGAGTATTTATATTTAACTGAATAGAATTTCAAACGAATTTGATTTGATCATTAAATATCTCGATCATCTAAGGGAAATGACGATCATGAGTTCTAATATATCAATGAAGAAAACTCTTATGTAGCTATTCAATTTGGCAACAGCGGGATGAAAGATTCATATATTCGAAGGAGTTTTTCGTACCTTTTTGGCTTGATCGACTGAATTTACGACCTCTCACTCTACTGCTTCGACGTCCACGTCTGCATGTGTTACTGTGTTTTTCCTCTTCGTCTCCTGCCGCAGTAATGCCCAAAATGAAAACCTCTAAAAAAAGTTTTCCCCGGCTCCCCTTGGCTTTGTTTTGAAAGGGTTTTATGTATGACGAATTCTCCGGAAGGAGCGTGGTTTCGTGAAGGTGGTTAGGGGAAAAAGTCATAACAAATTTGTTATTATTATTATTATTATTTTAACAAAATTCCCGAACATTATATTATAAATCCCTTAAAATAAAATTCGTCCTCGAATTATGTATAGTGTAGGATCTTACCAAATAGTCTGGGAAACTGTTGACGCATTTTTGACTCTAGTTCCCAAGTCGCTTCATCGTCCTGATGATGACTCCATGCGACTTTAACTAATGGCACATCCTTGTTCTTGTGTCGTTGAACTTTACATTCTAGAATTCTGAGTGGCTGCTCTTCATAGGTGAGATCTTCTTTAAGATTCGGCTCCTCATATCTGATAATGTTTGCGTCATCATGCTTATACTTTCGGAGCATAGATACATGAAAAATATTATGCACTCGTCCATATGATGGGGATAGTGTTAATCTGCATGCTGCCTCTCCGACTAATTCTAGTACTTCGAACGGACCCACATACCTCGGACTGAGCTTTTCCTTCTTGCTAAATCTCATGACTCCTTTCGTCGGGGAGACTTTTAGCAGTACTTGCTCACCTACACGAAAGATCTGCTCACGTCGGCCTTTATCTACATAGGTCTTCTGGCGAGTCTGTGCTGCTTTCATTCTCTACTGTATTAACTCCACCTTCTTGGCATATTCCTCGGTCTCCTTTAATTCTTTAGCACTTAGGAACTTTCGTTCACCGACCTCATTCCAACAAGCTGGTGATCGACATGGTCTCCCATACAAGGCTTCGAATGGAGCCATGCTTATGCTGAAATGATAGCTATTATTATAGGCGAATTTGATCAGGGGCAAGTGATCATCCCAATTGCCATGCCATTCCAAAGCACATGCCCTCAGCATGTGTTCTACCGTCTGGATGGTCCTCTATGATTGACCATTTATATGGAGATGAAAAGTCGTACTGTAGTTCAGTCTTGTGCCGAAAGCATTCTGTAGACTCCTCCAAAACTTAGCTGTAAAGCGAGGATCTCGATCTGACACTATAGAAACTGGAATACCATGCAATCTGATAACCTCCTGCACATATATATCCATCAACCTCTCGATTGACTGTCTCCATTTGATTGGTATGAAGTGTGCAGATTTTGTCAATCGATCGATCACTACCCAAATAGCATCATGAACTTTTTGTGTGCGGGGTAAACATGATATGAAATTCATGGAAATGTCTTCCCATTTCCACCTCGGGATTCCTAAAGAGCTAAGCTTGCCATATGGCCTCTGATGCTCTATCTTCACTTGTTGGCATACTAGACACGTAGAGACATATTTCGCGATCTCTCGCTTCATATCATGCCACCAGTAACTTCGTTGTACATCCTTGTACATTTTCGTGCTGTCTGGATGGATGGCAAACTCTGACTTATGGCATTCGTCCCTCATAAATGCTAATGAGTCTTCCCATTTATGACTCAATGCATCAGCAACTGTGTTCGCCTTACCTGGATGGTAGTTAATGGCGAACTCATAGTCTTTCGAAAACTCCATCCACCTGCGTTGCCTCATGTTTAAGTCTTGCTGAGAGAAGACGCATTTTAGACTCTTGTGATCGGTGAACACTTCGAACTTCTCTCCATACAAATAGTGTCTCCAGATTTTCAGAGCAAAAACCACTGCCACTAACTTCAAATCATGTGTCGGGTAGTTCACCTCGTGCTTCTTTAGCTGTCTTGATGTATATGCAATCACCTTACCATGTTGCATTAGTACGCATCCCAATCCTGTACCGCAGGCATCACTATACACCACATACCCACCACTGCCAGAAGGGATGGTGAGTATCGGTGCTGTAGTCAATCTAGTCTTCAGTTCTTGAAAGCTATCTTCACACTGTCGTGACTAGATAAACTTCTCATCCTTCTTTGTCAGCTTCGTCATTGGGGAGACTATCTTCGAGAAGTCCTTTATGAATCACCTATAGTATCCGGCCAATCCAAGAAAACTGCGTATCTCGGTCACATTCTTCGGTCGAGCCCAATTTGTCACTGCCTCTACCTTCGCTGGATCAACAGAAATACCCTTCTTAGAGACAATGTGTCCAAGGAACATAATTTCTTCCCGCCAGAATTCACACTTCGACAGCTTTGCATAGAGTTTGTGCTGCCTAAGTGTCTCAAATACGATCCTCAGATGCTCTTTGTGTTGCTCGAGATTCTCTGAATAGATCAATATGTCATCAACGAAGATGATGACGAATTGATCCAATTAAGGCTTGAACACCCTGTTCATCAAATCCATGAATGCTGCAGATGCATTCGTCAACCCAAAAGGCATAACCAAGAACTCATAATGCCCATATCTCGACTGGAAAGCAGTCTTCGGAATGTCTTCTTCTGCAACTCGTAGTTGGTGATAAACACTTCGCAAGTCTATCTTGGAGAACACAGAAGCCTTGGACAGTTGATCAAACAAATAATCAATACGTGGCAGCGGGTACTTATTCTTCACAGTAACCTTGTTTAGCATTCTGTAATCTATACATAATCTGAGGGAGCCATCCTTCTTCTTCACGAAGAGTATTGGTGCACTCCATGGTGAAACACTGGGTCGGATAAACCCCTTATCTAAAAGCTCTTAGATTTGCTTCTTGAGTTCTTGCATTTCAGCTAGAGCCATTCGATATGGAGATTTGGAGATAGGAGCAGTGCCCAGATGGAGGTTGATGCGGAAATCGATCTCCCGTCGTGGTGGCAATCCAGTGACGTCTTCTAGAAAGACATCCGAAAAGTCTCTAACTATGTCCATCTGTCATGGGTCTCTAACTATAACCTTTGCAGCCTTTATGCAACATCTTCTGTGCCTTCATTGCAGAAATGATCACCTTGCCTTCCTTGCTAGTAGTGCCCTTCACAGTAGCCTTCGGCTTGCTTTGAGTACCAATGATAATCTTCTTTTGCCTGCATACTACTACATCATCGTGGTATGACAGCCAGTCCATACCAAGTATGACATCATAATCTGTCATGGGAATCACGATCAGATCTGCAAAGAAATTCTTGCCATCGATCGTCACTGATACTTCTGGGATGTACTTCGTAGTGCAGAGAGTACCCATAGGGGTTGCCACACTCATGGAACATGTCATATCATGCAGAGGCAAATTCAAAGCCATAGTACAATCTTGAGAGATGAATGAATGTGATGCATCCGAATCAAACAATACTGCAGTAGACATGCCTGCTATAGGTAAAGTACCTCTGATGATGTCGGCGTCAGTTGGTGTAGTATCCGTTTGCATATTATAAACTCTGCCTTGCACCAAGGTATTAGCACCTCCAGCGCCACGCTGAGCTTGTTCCTCCCTTGCCTTCTTAGGACAGTCATGGATAAAATGGCCTGCTGACCACAGTGGATACAAGCACTTGTTCTTCGTCGGCATTCTCTTAGATGAAACCTCCCACAATGTTGGCAGGCTTTATTATTTTGCTGGGTCTGCTGCGGTGCCTGTCGCTGTGGAGGCTGAAATCATTTATTCATTAGTCATCATCATTGCATACTTATAATTATTTATTTATTTTACTTCTCACCTGACGATGAGGTTGTTGCTGTTGTGGTGGCTGGCGTGGGGTGTTGCGAGGCTCATATGGCCTCACACGATTATCAGAGCCGATCTCACGTGCTCACTTGAGCCATGTGGGAAACACGGGCCATGGGCCAACAGGACCCCGCTCAATGAGGACGTTGAGCCATTTATGGGGGGAGATTGTAATGACCTGAGGTCTAAGGACCAGGATAGTCTCATCGAATAGTCCCACATGGGCAAAATACGGAGGTGGTCATGGGCTTATATATAACTACCCCCTTCACCTATCAAGACGCATTTTAAATTCGTGCGGGCTAATAGGCCCAAAGCGAATAATATCTTGATTGGGCCGGGGGTGTTACATAGGAACTCGTGCCTTATTGTAGAGAAGAATTTTTGAAGTCCAAAGAACACCCGAAGGAGAAAAATCGTCCAGTAAGTCATCGATTGGGCTGTGCGATCTTCTAGAGATTTTGAATGCTACAAATTATTCTCCTATCATATGTTTGGATGCTCTTTTACCTAATTATTATAGTTTATTATTTATGTAATGGAGATTTTATATTCTTTTCAAGAAGGAAAACTGCTTGAAACTTGTAGTTAATTAATTTTTTTGATTTCTTTTGATTATGTATGCTGAGCTCATTGCTTTTATATGAGTGTCTTAATTTCTGATATTACATTACAAACTAGTTTTAGAAATTTTCATTGCTATGGGAATTGGTCTTTTACTTTTAAGTTGAAGCATACATAACGTGTGTTTGGTAATGCATCATTTGTGTCAAATTTTGTGTGGTGTATTATTCTGTCTAGATTTGTGCATGAATAATAGTATAGGAGATACATATTTATGCATCTTAATCTTTTTCTAAATTGAGAATTGACTTGTCGTTCGCGATTTTTAGTTTTGTCAAAATTTAATATAGTTTCGTTTATTCGTCTTGAGAGGTCAATACTTTAGATACTCATAATTCGTCTTAAGAATCGAATCAATTATTTTTTATTATAACTCAACTATTGTAGATAATCATACACATTTATCTTTACATTAAGCATCAATAATTCTTAAGGCTCATCAGCATTTTATTTTATTTTCTATTATTTATTTTTTTGTGAATTTATTTTCTATATTTATCCAAAACACTTTTCTTCTCCTAATAGATTTTAGAGATAAATTAGATTTTACTAGTTCCTCGTGGGTTCAACACTCTACTCTATACTTTATTATTTGACATGACTAGTAAACTTGCTAGTAAATTTATTTGTTACAAATTCAACGCATCAAGTTTTTGACGCCGTTGCCAGGGAACTATATTTGTAACTCTTATTCTATCTTGTTTAAAGTACTTTGAGAATTTTTATTTTTTTTATTTTGCTTCACTTGTTTTTTACTGTTGTGCAAGCTTTTCATGTAATATCTCTTGTACACAACCGAATCATCATGAGCACATCTTGACACCTCAACCATGATGAACAAAATGACAACAAACCAACAAGTTGAGGGAAACATCCTTGCTATCTAGTAAGATGGAATTCAATTTGAGGCATCATTGTCAAGGCAAAGCGTAAAGAATAAATCTCAACAAGTAAAGAATGAAGATATCTTTCGAGATCCATCCGCTGCACTCATAAGAGTATTAGATTCTTTGCTGAAAAAGCTCTCCATTCAAAATTATTAAATCGAAAATTTGGAATGACAAATTCACTACATGAGACAACACAACAGGAAGTCAGATGAGGATAATTCTCAAATTTAAATAATCAACATCTAATTTGTAGAAATCATTGGTCAATTCGTCACAACAATTGAAAGAAGGTTGACAATGCAAGACCAACACATCCAGAATTTGGAGTATCATATGTCAAAAATTCCAAAATAAATTGAAGTATAATTCACTTTGATTATTCGACATCGACCTCAAGTTTGAAGCTTTGGAATCAAAATTTTATGCACTGGAGAATGAAGTTGCAAAATTGACTTATCTAATTTCTGAATGTCCGAGGCACATCGAATAGAATCCGAAGGTCATCTTTATGCCCGTGCCATTATCAATATCCATGACATCCAAAAATAAATTTTTCAGCAAGGACAACGATGACTCAATGGCGTGTCAAGGAGATGAGCAAATGCATCATTAAATATGGGAAGGTTCAAAGGAGAGACCCACTTTAAAAGTTCCTGTCGCTCCGACATCGCCATTTTCAATTCAGCTACCACTGAAGGAGAAGAGAAAATCACCCAAAAGTTGACTGCAAATCATCCCACATCTCCTCCGTGCAATTTGTAAAATCTTTGAAGGAGAAAATTACTTCGCCGACAACAACATGATCTTCTCCGACTATAACAGTCTAGTGACGACTAAAAAATCACTCAATGATCCATGCTTATCAACAGTGTACCTCTCAATTTCACATCAAAAGGCTGATGTACATGAAGAACCGTCACCACCAGATGATGACATAAAATGAAAATATAGGCATCATCCAACATCACATGTGCTGAGCCTCACCACTACGAGTATTCACGATCACATTAAACCTGGTGAGATTATACCTTACTTGCATATTATATTATTTTAATTGATAATTTCTTATTAGTCACAACATATGCCATATCAAAGTCGAGCTAGCGACTTTAAACTTAGAACTACTCATTCTCAATTCTTAAACTTATAGTTTAGATCTTTCACGTAATTTAGTTTAGATTAATTTAGTTCATGATAGTTAGGTAATTAGTTTTAATTTTCTTAGTTATTTAGTATCATTTTGTTATTTTTGTTATTTTTTAATTTTAAACAAGTCTCTACAGGTATTAAAATTTAATGTCACAAAAAATTTATAATTTTTTTTCTCCTTCACGAGCCATTATTTACTTATTTACGGGTGTTACACATATCTCATGGATCATCATCTGTATTTCACGGGTCTCACACTGGGAATTGATGAAACTTTTTCAGTTTCAGTGATCGTAATTTTCATCTAACGGATATCACAGTGCTTAACAACATATACATCTCAACATCATGGGTCGTAACATGATTATAACGACCCTAATAGTTGGGGTTAGCATAGACAATATTCAAAAAGTTATTTAACGAGTTGTAAGCACTAGGTCACGGACATTACAGGGGCTTCCAAAGTTTTTATTCTACAAATCACAAGTTGTTACCCACTGGTAATAGGTCGTAAGTTGTCTAGTCCCCCCCTATGAAGATGGCAAAATTTCACGATTCGCGGGCTTCATTTTTTCATGGGTCGTTACTTGTGAATCATGACCCGTTAGAATCATATTGTGCCCCTAACGCCAAAGCCACTACACCCATTACACTTTCATGTTACGACCCTAACACCAAAGGCATATGATGTTACGACCTGTAAGTTTCATGTACGACCCTTATTTTTATTATTCTCTCATGTTTATTCATCGCAAGTCCCCTATCTTCAGAGTCAACCAGTCATATTCCCTACTTCTGACAAGGGTATAAAGCATCCTTTTTGTCGCGAGTTACTATAGTCATTGTTAGCAATCTTCACGCAGATTTTCTATAACTTTGGCTAATCCAAATCTCATCGGTTGCTCCTCCAGCAAAATCACACCGACGATCCATGGGCAATTTCTTCATCTCTGACGAGCTACTACAATCAATCAATTATTCCGGCAACTCTTAGAGGAGCAGCACCAACAACATTACACAATCACCAGCGAAGTTATCCTCTCACGATGGTCTGCACCTTTAGCAACTACCTTGGTTCCCAATGATTTTCTTTCCTATTCATTAGCAATCTCTGCACACCGTCGAGTGACTTAATCAAGCAACTTCAACAAGCTCCCCTTGCGATAGACCTTCATCTCCGACGAGCTGCAAAACTTCAAAAGCACCGACATCTTCCTCGTTGATGATGTGTTTAGAGGTGCATGCTGCCGTTGATAATGTTCCCTTGTCCTTCAAATAGGTGAAGCAGCGATGAGCGCTAGTGGAACTTTATAGATCCTATGAAACTCCAGTGCATTCACAGAAACAAAGAAGATGAATGAGACGTAGTCGTACATTTCGGAAGGAGCTATGAGTTTTGCCTCAAGTCCGGTTACTTGAGTACACCAACATTGTCAAGGCTATTATCTTATTCTAATGGCTCGTAAAATCAGCAAACGCAAAATGTCATCTCAGTGACGGGTCGTTATTAGTGTATCATAACACATCGGAGGATCATTACTGGCGTTATATATTCTTTATGACCTGCTATTTGATTATCATGACTGTTACGAGCTTGGGACAACCATTACTTCGGCATCATTTATCGTTACACGAGAGAAACAACATTGCAAAGGTCGTTATTTCCAGATTCATGACCCATTCAATTGTGCAGAAGAGCCGTGACTTCTTCATTACGACCCGACCTACGCAAAGAAGGAGATCAACAATTTATCATGTCGTTACTTGTTCATTGCATGCCGCAATTGATCATGCTGTAAGGGTCGTTACTTGCCCTTCACGACCCATAACCAACATGAAAAAAAGACAAGAAGATGAAGAAAAGAAGATGAAGAAAGAAAGAGAAAACAAAATTGCTTCCTCGGAGTTGAAGAAAAGTAGGAAACAAAGACGTCCAAATTTATATCGGCCAATGATACTAGGATTCTTCATGGCTTCTTCACATACATCGACTTGGGACAATCATGTTGTACCATTTCCTTTTCTACTTTTATATTTTGTCATCATATTTATATTCCTGCGGATTTGAGTTTCAACACTGGAGACAATGCTGAATTCAAGCTTGAGGGAGTGTGCAATTTATCTTGCATTGCAAGCATACATTCTCTTCATGTTTTATTTGCATATTTGCTTGCATCTCACATAAAACAAAAATAAAAAATGTTTTGCATAATTGAAAAATACATCTTATTTTCTCATGCTTTAGTATTTACTTGTTGCTTTAGCATTATTTAAGGACATTCTATCAATTAACAAAATTTGAAGCATTATTATTTTATTATTTATTGCTTTCGTGTTGGGTAATTGATTTGAAGAAAGTTGTTTAGTGAAACTATGGATGTTTAATGACAAGTCCTGTTCATGCTCTTGTTTTTATATTATGTATATTACATTGGTAATGATTATATCTCTATTGAACATTCAAAGTGTAAATGAGCTTACTAATAAATAAGTACATTAAAATTATCATAGTATATAAAAGAGGGTTAGTGGAGCTTCCTACTACTTTGACTTTATGGTACTTTTTTATCTGCAACCTTGATGCGTTCGGATAATTTAGATTCATAGGGGATTCTTGCTTGACGATCTAAGGATAACTACTCTAGGATTCATCGGTCAAAAGCTCGTTACATGGACCACCTTGCGAAATATGGAGAAGCACATGAATACCGAATCAATGGAAAAAGAGTGAAAAGGAAAGAAGTGAAAAAAAATGAATGATGATGAAAAGTTTCTAAGTGAAGAAATATAATAGCAATAAATGAATAAAAGCTCATACTACATTTGAATATTCAACATTGATATTTTTATTTTCACGAATTATTTTCATATTATTCAGAGTTGACTTTGGAGGTGATTAAAAATGTTTTTCATTTAGAAATTTCACAAAACCAAATTATTATGGAAAAGTTGTGAGATAGGCAATTGATGTATAAAAATCTAGTGCTAAAAAGAGTAGTTGAGTGATAAAATGGAAACGATGATTAACAATTTTGTTGGAGTTTTGCTTTGAACATTGCTTGAGGACAAGCAAGCATGGAGAGTTTGATGCATGCAAAATAAAATATATAATTAGCTATGCATTTAATCACATTTTGATTCAATTTCATATAGCATGCATCAATTCATGGTCTTATTTACTTTAATTTTATAAAAATAAAAATATACACGTATTCTATGTTTTATTGTAGAAAAAATTAAATTAAATTATGAAGCCACCGAAGAAAATCACGCTTAAATTGAAGTTAAACTCAAGCTAGAAAGTGGAAAGTAGTGAAGTTGGGAGGGGCCGCAAACTCGCGGTCATGGGGCCGTGAACATTTTCTAACAGGCCATGATAGAGGCCGTGAAACAGCCTTAACGAGCCATTAAATGATCAGTTTTGAACTAGAAACTTGTTCGAGTTACGGGCCATGACCAAAATGTTACAGGCCGTTAAAAACACACTTTTACTCAGATTTGGACACTGTGAGTGCCATGAAATCACTGTTACGGACCGTGAAATCCATGTTACGGGCCATGAAAAGTGATATTTAGGCCGTTACGAAACTAGATTTCTTCGATTTTTCTTAGAGATTTTAATTGCAGATCAATTCCAAATTTTCATAAGTCTCAGGGATCATTAGAAAACATTTTTAGTCATATTTAAAGAAGTTTTGAATGGTTTCAAAGTCTATTCCCAATTTTATTATTTTGACATAAAAAGACTCCCAATCAAACCGAAATTTTATCAAAATACTTGGGACACCTGAAAGCTATAAATAACGGCCATTGGATGCTTGAATCATATGAATTCGTGCCTTATTATAGAGAAGAAATTTTGAAGCCCTAAAGAAGTTTTGAAGCCCCAAGATTACCTCAAGAAAAAAATCATCCAGCAACTCGTTGTTGGACAGTGCAATCATTCAGAGGCTCCGAAGGCTGCAAATTATTCTTCTATCATATGTTTGGATGCTCTTTTATCTAATTCTTATAGTTTATTATTTTTGTAATAGAGATTTTATATCTTTTTTCAAAAAGAAAACTGTTTGAACCTTGTTATTAGTTAAGTTAATTAAACTTTTCGATTTCTTTTGATTATGCATGTTGAGCTTATTACGTTTTTATGAGTGATTTAATTTTTGAGATTAGATTATAAATCTATAAGAGGAGTGATTAGTTTTAGAGATTTTCATTGCTTTGAGAATTATTTTTTTGACTTTGAAGTTGAAGCATACATAATGCGTATTCGGTAACTCGTCGTTTGTGCCGAATTTTATGTGGTCTATTATTCTATCTAGATTTGTGGATGAATAATAGTGTAGGAGATACATATTGATGCGTCTTGCTAAATTGAGATTTGACTCGTCGTTTGCATTTTTCAGTTTTGTCAAAATTTGAGATAGTTTGATTTACTCGTTTCGAGAGGTCGATACTTTATATATTCCTAATTCGTCTTAAGAATCAAATCAATTATTTTTTGTTATAACTCAACTATTATAGAGAATCGTACACGTTTATCATTACATTAATCATTCATAATTCTCAAGGTTCATCACCATTTTATTTTATTTCTGTTATTTATTTTTTGCACATTTATTTTCTATATTTACATAAAACACTTTTCTAAATTATTGAGATATATTAGATTTTATTAGTTTCTCGTGAGTTAAACATTCTACTTTACACTTTATTACTTGATATATTTAATGCACTTTATTATAAATTCAACTCATGTTTTCTTGGTGTTTGGCAACTCCCGCAATTCATCTTAACTTTAGATTGACATGTATGTTTGAATGAAACTAAATATATATGATAATGAGAATTGGATACTCGATTTGATGAATATGAGAAAATCGTAAAATAAATATATTTTTAAGTTTGAATTTTAAAATTTTTTTATAATACGATATATTTGAAACATATAATACATTTTTTAAATAAAACACAATATAATAAATAATATTAAATTAATATTTCTTATTAGAAATATTTTATATGTAATAAATAAATAAAAATATTAATATTCAAATAAAGTATTATATATATTATTTATAAAAGTATTAACTCGATCGAATGAATTAATATATTTAATAATAAATTAACGTGAATTTAAAATTTAGAAAAGAGATAGGAAAAATAAACTAAATTTAAATAAATAATTAAAAAATAAATGCGTGAGAGAGGGAGGATGAGAGGTATTAGAGAGAAGGAAAAAAAGAAGAAGAAAGAATGCGTCACATAAAAGAAAAATACCGGAAGGTGAAAGAGAGAAATGTAACTATAAATGGTTACATTGAGGCTGCCACGGCATATGACTTCGAGCAAGAACATTTTTATTTTCCGATTGAGAATTATTAATAAATAAATGGTTTGGCGCTGAAGATAATCACAGGCGACTAGTTAGGTTGCAGTTTGCGCCAATGCAACGCGTCGTTGGTAATAATCACTACACGACCATTTTAAAAAATTGAGTTGAAAATTTTCTAAATTCAGATTCGGACAAAGGATTGTTATTACAAAAAAAAAGGTGTTTTCTTTGTTGATAATCACTGTGATAGGTGAGAATTGATGAAAAAAATTCGAGAACATGAATAGAAGATCGCAAAAAAAATCATAGAGAATTTAAAAGAAATATACGAAAAAAATTTCACTATATCTTTCATTAAATTACAATCGTCGCATATTATAATATTAAATAAGTTTCTATCAAATGAGTTCAAAAGTCGAATAAAATAAAGAAAAAATTTAATCCGCACCATACGAACCGAACCGCCGTCGGGGGCACTTCGAACTCTCTTTTTGTTGGTACGTCATAATTGCATAGTACTCGAATTTTCTTGAGTATTCGTCCACTCCAACAAGAATATACTAAAAATCGTCAATCCCTTCGCACATGATTATAAATATAATAATTATTATTTTTAGAGTGTGGACTTCTGAGTGCTCACATTTTCAACTAGGAGGATAAGGAATGTGGGGTGCCAGATTTGCTGCTCACGAGGACTGTAAATAATAAGCCAAGTCTAGTCAACCGTGAGGAGCTGGGGCATTCTGCACTCAACAAGTAGCTTAGGAAACCAAAAACTGATCTGAATCTTCACCTTCTTCTACATTCTGAACTCTGGGAGGATGGAAGGACTCCTCAGTTCCGTCTTTAACACTCTGACAACAGACTACATCAAAGCACAGCTTGAAGTTGTGTGGGGTGGTGGTTCGGACGGCAAGGTGGAGCAACTGGAGCAGCTTCTGCGGAACATACGGTCCATTGTCGCAGATGCAGAGGAGAAGCAGATCCTGGATGCAGCTGTGAGGACATGGCTCCACGCATTGAAGAAAGTGGCCTACGAGGCCGAGGACGTCCTCGATGAATTCAACAATGAGAGCCTTCGGCGAGAAGCGGCGTCGGTGGATGCTGCAGGGAAGAAGAAGCTCCCATTCCTTGGTAAGATAGCCGACCTCTTTTCTCCTCACAACCCAATGATGAACATTCGCTTGAAGCTGGGACCGAAACTGAACGATATCTTAGAAAAGATCAACAAACTTGTAGTCGCGGGTGAAAAGTTCAATTTCACCAAATTTGATGTCGCGAATTCTTATATGAAAACTGTAGTTAGCAATGAAACGTGGTCTTTTGTTAATGAAGAAGATGTGGTAGGAAGGCAAGAAGACAAAGAGCAGATAGTGTCGATGCTCATTAACAGACAGCGCTCAAAGAAAAGAAAACAGAGTGACATGTTAGAGGAGCATAACAGTGGGCAGTGCCTCTCTGTCCTTCCAATAGTTGGCTTGGGAGGCGTCGGTAAGACCACCATGGCTCAACTGGTCTACAACGACGCACGAGTCAGGAAACATTTCCCTTTGCAGGGATGGGTCTGTGTTTCTGACACATGGGATTTGAGAAAGATCATCCAGGACTTGGTAGCCTCACTCACGGGAGTTTCATGTGATTTGCCTACGTTAGAACTGATGCAGCGTCGCCTCCGTGAGGTACTGGCCAGCAATCGGTATCTTGTTGTGTTGGATGATGTTTGGAACGAGGATCAGACCGAGTGGGACAGATTGAAAGGCTTGTTGAACCATGTTGGCGGCGACGGCAGCGCAGTTGTTGTGACTACCCGCAGCGAGCGCGTGTCCGAAATAATGGGAACATCAGAAAGTTATCCTCTGAAATTTTTGAAGGACGAAGAAGCATGGACTTTGTTTAGTAACAGAGCTTTCGGCCCTGGAGTTGCTAAGAAGCCAGAAGAACTTGTCAGGATTGGGATGGACATCGTCAAGAAGTGCGGGGGTTTGCCCCTTGCATTGAAGATGATCGGGAGCTTGTTGTACATGAAAAGCGATAGAAGCGAATGGTTGAAGATCAAGGACAGTGACATGTGGAATCTGGAAACCAATATATTACCTGCACTATGGTTGAGTTATAAGCACCTGCCTCCACACTCGAAGCAATGCTTTGCCTTCTGCGCTGTATTTCCCAAGGATTATGAGATGGAAAAGGAGAGCTTGATCCAGATGTGGATGGCCCATGGCTTTATTCCCTGCGACGGAGGGTTAGAGGTTACAGGGCGCGAGATTTTTAACCAACTAGTTCAGAGGTCATTCCTTCATAATCTAAAGAAAGAAAGAGATCCTTTTGATCACTTTGTCCCTAGGACAACTTGCAGGATGCATGATCTCGTACATGATCTTGCAAAGTCGATTGTTGGGAATGAGTGTATGACAACACTGCCAGAAGGGTCCCATGAAGATGCAGCACCAAAGGATGTATATCATTTGGTAAGTCTTAAGAAGCTCGACGTTAAAAAGACACTAGAAACCTTCCCAAGTCTCCGGTCTTTGCTAATAATGCATTATAATTTGACAGCTGAAATTTCAAGATATACATTTCTAAGGGCACTCAAACTAAGAGTATCTGTGACTGGACTTCAGATTTCTATCAAATTTTTGCAACACCTACGATATCTTGACCTGTCATATACTGATATCCAGGAATTACCTGAAGCAACAAGTTCTCTGCTGAACTTGCAGACGTTGATTCTTTCTGGATGTCGTGAATTGTGCAGGCTATCTGAAAGCATGCGATGTATGATTAGCCTTAGGCATCTATATCTGGACGAGTGTTATCGGCTGAGGAAAATGCCAGAAGGCATGGGACTAATGACCAACCTACAAATACTGACGATGTACATTGTGGACAATGCTGTTGCTGCAGGGAGAGGCATAGGGGAGCTGAGAGGGCTACAACTTTCGTTCAAATTAAAGCTCTACAATCTGCGATATGTGAAAGATGCCGTGGAGGCCCGAGAGGTGAATCTTCATTCCAAACAAGATCTGCAGCACCTAGAACTATGCTGGAAAGGAGCGGATGTCTGCCGGAGAGAAGTGGGTGATGACACCGCGGCTACTAGCTCAAATGAAGAAAATGAAATGTTGCTGGAAGAACTTAGGCCTCCGAATAGCATAAAATTATTGAAAATATGGGACTACAATGGATTAAACTTTCCTAGATGGATGGCAGACAAGCTACTGCTTCAACAGTTGGTGGAACTTCATATGGGATATTGCACTAGATTGAGTCGTCTTCCACCGCTTTGGCAATTGAAGTCTCTCGAGATGCTCTCTTTAGAACATTTGGATAATCTAAAGTATGTTATCTCTGACAGTGCAGGGGACTCTCCCGTCGTGCAAGCATTTCCCTTGCTAAGAGAACTGAGGTTGAGGCATCTCGGAAGCTTGGAGTATTGGTGGGAGAACAACAAGGCAGATCACGTGCAAGCCATGGCAAGTAATTGTTTCCCAGCCCTGGTTCGTTTGGAAATAAAGAAATGTCCAGAGTTGACCGGTTTGATGCCATTGGGATCCTCTCTCAAGTCGTTCGAATTAGTGGAAAGCAACAAGATAGTTCTTCGTCCTTTGCACCTCGAAGGCCTTGAAAATTTAACCCTCAAAGTATTCGAGCAGGGAGCTTTGACCGGCTTTGCTCTTTCACGCCTCGTTGAAATGCAAATCGATAGTTCCGATTGGATATTTTCTGATAGGTTCTCCAAACTTTGGAGAAGCATGATCTCTCTCGAGAGTCTCTTCATACGTGAATGCCACGCTCTGGTCGATTTGCCTGAGGTTCTTCGAGGATTGAACTCGCTGAGATTTTTGTATTTTCGTAGCTGTGACAACCTGGACGGTCCCGTGTCGTCCAACATAAACCCATATATTCCTCAGAATCTCGAAGAGCTGCGGTTCAGTTCATGCGAAAGGCTGACGGCAATGCCGAGTTGGAGCGTCCCTGCGTCGTTAAAATCATTGCGATTCGTCAACTGCAGAAACCTCGTATCAGTGACAGCAGCGGCGGGACAAGACCTCGTTAGCCTCACTTCTCTCGAGGAGTTGCATATTTGGGGCTGTATAAATTTGAAGTCGTTTGGGTCAGGGATGGAACGCCTAACTGCTCTCCGAATATTGTGTATTGTGGACTGTCCTGAGCTGACGATATTACCGCAAGGGTTGCTGCAACGACTGTCCGCCCTCAAATGCTTGTATCTTGAAGGATGTCCAGAACTCGAAGAGAAATGCAGGAGGGGAGGGGAGTATTGGGGCCTCGTCTCCCACATCCCAACGAGACTCGTGGGGGATGACCGGAGTGAGTGGATTGATTAATTAAAAGAGGATAGAAATATTTTGAAAATTTTTTTTTTATGTTAAGATGAGTTTTATTCTAAGCTCTTGAATTTTTTTTATGTTAAGATGAGTTTGCAAAAATATCGAATCCCAACTATTCATGTACATAAGGTTTTATAAATAAAACAACATTAAATGATAAAAATAGCAAACTAAAAAAAATCTAAATAACAATTTTTTTGTAGAAATATTATATACTCAATAATTCATACATCATTAAAAACCATAATAAAAATTAATAATGTTTAATATAATAAATGAGATTATTATTTTAACAAATTGGTGTAATAAAATTTACATATTAAATTACCTTTTAATAGTGACATAATTATCCTATGAAAAATATGTTATAAACAATTACATACAACTTCAATAAATCACAGAATTATATAATTAATGTTTTACTTGAGAGTTGCTGAACATGAAAATCCCCCTTGTCCTTCATTCATTATAAATTTATCAACTCCTAGAGATATAAAAGTATATGGCTAACGTTGAACTTGATACAATGAAATGGTTAAATAATTGAAAAATATAAACACGAAAGTTGCGCTCATTGCGGGACTTAATCCAATATTTTACGGCACGAGCTGACGACAGTCATGCACCACCTGTGTCTGCATTCCCGAAGGCACTCCTCTCTTTCAAGAGGATTCACTTTTTATGATAAGAGACTACGATCCAACTACTTATCTGCTAGGTTATGAGTACTGGTGGATATTTTACCAGAGTATTTTGTTTATGTTAGTATAAAGAGTATTTTAGGAGGGTTTATAATTTTTCCTTTTAATGTTATGGCTTTTGACATTTCCTTTCGTATTTGTTCGTAGAAAATCGACAACCTGAATTACGCTTCCGAATTTCAATAAATGGAATTTAAAAAACAAGCATCTATCATGAATATTTCTTTAGTTGTAAGTTTTAACATTTGTGTGCTATCTCATCTTTCTCGTGCTCCTCATAAATGATCCAATTTCTTTATATCCGATAAAAAAATAACATTTTCTGGCGAAAGAAATGAAGTACAACATCGACCAAAATTAAAAAAAGAAGAGAAAATTAAATACTTATCACGACTTTAACCCCGATAAAAAGAATCTTCTTACAAAATATTGCCCATATCAAGAAAATTTAAGAAACCATCGTTAATTGATTACGTCACCTTCTTATATCCATTTAGAAAATTTTCTTTCTTAACTTCTAATCCATTTAGACATTTTATTTTATATTTTATGTCACAACTTGAAAATTAACATTATATGATGATGATAACCATTAATTATATATGTCCAGTGGAGATATAATCCTTTATTATTTTATTAAAAAGAACCAAGTGAAGAAAGAACTTGTTGCCACCTAACATGATTGTCCATATTATATATATATATATATATATATATATATATATATCAATTTTTCCTCCCATTACGACTATCAATTTTTACTTTCCTTCCACCCCTATATAAAGCTATAAGAAACAGTTTCAAGTTGTTCTCCATCAAATATTAATAGCTATCTTTTTTTCTCATTTTTTCATTTATCTTCTTTTTCTTAATTTTTTTGGAATACTGTGATGTAGAAGATAAAGTATTTACTTTTGTCATCCAAGACATGAGTTCTTCACAAAGGCATTTATCTTTAGCACTCCAAAGGACAACAATTTTCACTCGAAGAAAGTTTAAAAGACGAGCGTCTCCACTACAATGTGCACACAGGTGATTTGCGTCCATGGCCGTCATCTCGTGCTCCGGCTCCAGGAACGTCTCGAGGATCCATATCCTCTCTCGGAGCTCTGCAATATCGTCCCACTACGTCGCCCCGGAGCACGGCACCGAACTCGAGCTCTCCTCCTCCGCCTCTAGTGCTGCTGCTTTCCAACTGTGCCGGGAAGGTATCAGCCGGTGGATTTTCTTCATCCCGGTCATCCAGGTTGTCCATGGCTGTCATCTCATGCTCTGACCCCAGGAACATCTCCAGGCTCGAGATCCCCTCTTGGAGACCTGCGGTGTCGTCCCATTGCGTCGCCCCAAGCTCGAGAATCTTATTTTATTCAATCTTGATTTTCAAATTGTTCTTTATACTCTGTCATATTTTCTTACACATAATTAGCATTGTAATCAAAATGAAATGGTGATTGGCTAAAAGATGTATATTGATGACTTATATTTTTATACATATTTTAACATGGAAAAAACACTATATTTTCTTTTATAGCGAATGTAAAACAATTTGCACTACATGTGTTTACCCCTTTTTCCAACATTCCAAGCCATCCAATCACTTTTCGACCCATGCTTGTATATTCTCTTTATATCGGCTTGTAATTCCCTTATATGTTACAGACAGTCTTTATCGGATGATTAACAAGACAAGTGGATGCGGCAAAAAGGGAGAGCGCGCGACCTAATGAGTGTGGACCACAAGATAGGTGTCATCATCTGCATATACCATATGAAGGGAATCAAGAGGACAAATCCTCACTTGGACACCTATCGAAGATCAAACGACTAAAGAGGTTAATAAAGATAGGTGACACAGATCGGAAGGAGGGGAAGGAGGATATAAAAGAGCAAAAGCTATAACAATGAAGGGGGCGGAACAACAAGATACTAGAAAGGATACTGAGGGAGAAGGATCGAAAACAATGGGGAGGAGATCATCTTCAGTCACTCCTATGAGCTTGATGAACATTCACTTTAATTTACGCCTTCGTTTCTGCATGTTATCCTATTGCATTAACTTTTCTGTTAGATTAAAGTTTAAGTTCAGTATGTCTAACTAATCAGCATCTGAGGCTGAGGGATCATCTTAACCTTGAGACCTTGTTGGAAAACCTAATGAAGCAGCAAGAACAGTAGAATGAATTTATCCAACAAATGTCTTCAAAGCTGGAAAGCGTTGCTGCACATAACAAGATACTTGAGAATCAGATAGCCCAGCAAGCTAGTTCATCCTCACGTACCCCAGGAACCTTTCTAGGTCAACCAGAAGTAAATCCTAGGGAGCAGTGTAAAGCGGTGGAACTAAGAAGTGGAAAGCAACTAAAGGAGCCAATGCGACTAGAGGAATCTCAAATGCCTGATCTACCGGATAATCCGAAAAATGACGTACCTGAAGAGACATCAGAGCAGAAGCAATAAAGCAATTACAATCCAAATATCGTTCCCTTTCCACAGAGGTTGTCTAAATCTCATAATGATCGACAATTCGCACGGTTCATGGAGATTATAAAGAAATTGCACATCAACGTTCCATTCGTAGAAGCTATTTAGCAGATGCCATCATATGCTAAAAGTTCCTAAAATATATCTTGTCTAAGAAGAGGAAGATAAATGTTTATGAAATTATAGCTCTGACTTAAGAAGCAAATGATGTTACTCAAAATAAATTACCACCGAAATTTAAAAACCTCGGGAGCTTCTCAATACCCTACGAAGTGGACAGAGCCTTGTGTGATCTCGGGGCAAGCATCAGTTTAATACCCCTATCCCTTTGCAAGAGATTAGATGCTGGTGACTTGAAGCCGACCAATTTAACTCTTACAGATCAATCAAAATACCTTATGACATTTTAGAGGATATTCCGATCAAAGTGGGAAAATTCTATATTCCTGTCGATTTTGTGGTACCGAATATGGAAGAGAACATAAATGTACCCCTGATCTTAAGACGGCCATTTCTTGCCACGGCTAGAACAGTTATAGATGTGAAGAATGGCTGACTCTCATTTCAATTAGGGGAGGATCAGATTGAGTTCAACCTACCACATGTCATGAAATCTCAAACATACGAAGATTGTTGTGAAACCTTCGATGTCATAGACGTAGCCACCAGAGAAGTCATTGCCCATATCGCCATTCTAGACCCTCTGCAACTATGCTTAACATCTGCAGTGAGTGAGCATATTGACAACCCTCAAGGAGAAATTTGCTCAGTTATGATGAACTCCCATGATCTTCTGCTCATGAACGAGACGTGTTCCAACCTATTAATATGACCAATGAAGATTCTCTGAATGCAAATACTTTTCCAAAGGTAGATATGAAGGAACTCCCCTCCACTTTGAGATATGAATTTTTGGACGAAAACTCTACGTTGCCTATCATTGTTAATTCTGCTCTAGGGAAAGAACATACAACTGAACTTCTCATTATCCTTAGATGACATAGAAAAGTCATCGAGTATTCCATGGTTGATATTAAAGGTCTTAGCCCTTCCCTTTGCATGCATAGAATTACCCTATAGAAGGACAAAAAAAGACTAAAGCCCATCCTACAAGAAGTGGTTAAGAAAGAGGTTATAAAGCTTTTAGATTCAGGCTTAATCTATCCCATTTCTGATAGTCAGTGGGTTAGTCCAATTCAGGTGGTCCCAAAAAAGGGTGGGATGACGGTAATTAAACTCTAAGAGAGAGATGATAGCTACCCGCACAACCACATGTTGGCGGATGTGTGTAGATTTTCGAAAGCTTAACAAGGCCACAAGAAAGGATGATTCTCCTTTGACTTTCATTGATCAAATGCTTGAACGACTTGCCATGCATGATTATTTTTGCTATCTTGACGGTTTCTCTGGCTTTCTACAAATACCTATAAACCCAGCTGATCAAGAGAAAATTACTTTTACTTGTCCTTATGGTACTTTTGATTATCGACGAATGCCATTTGATTTATGTAATGCTCCAGTTACTTTTCACCGCTGCATGCACTACAAGAAAACTATCGAATAGCGACACAAATTAGTGTCACCATATTACGCGGCTCTAAATTGATGCTAATAGCATCGCAATTGGGTCGACAAGAGGAGACGAAGTGCCTCTCTATAGCATCCATATAGCGTCGCATTAGCGTCATAAAAAGTAGACGCCAAGTGAGATGCCAAAGTGACGTTATTTTGGTGCTATTGTCACGTGCAAAAATTAATAAACACGCGACAGATAGTAGCGCTATATTGGTGTCGCAGGGTTGCGACGCTAAATTAGCGTCACAAGTAAAGTGACGCTAAATCGACAGAATGTAAGAGCCGATATTAGCGCCAGCATCTTGCGTTGCATTGGCGCCGCAAGCATGAGACGCAGTAGCGTCACTGTGACCGCGATGCTAAGTCGACGCTAAGTGGACGCTGATATCATATAATGTATATATAGTATAGTCGACGCTAAGTCTTTTACACTCTTTTTAATATAGTCTATATAATACTAACTACACTATACTATACTATATAATACTATATTATACAATACTATATAGTACTAACTACACTACACTACACTATACTATACTATACTATATTATACTATACTATATTATACTATACTATACTATACTATACTATATTATACTATATTATACTATATTATACACCATACTATACTATATTATTCTATTATATAATATACGAAAGTTAATATGCCATGCTATACATACATTATAATCTAATTCCCAAATTCCAAAATAGGTGGAATAGTGCTTCTTTATTTTTTAAGAAATTCAAATGGCGATTGGCAGAGATCTGACTGTCGGACCATCACAAAATTTGTATCTCCCATAGACCACCGCAACACATATTTTTCAGTATTTGTTGGCGATTTTAGGAGGCAGTACGACAAAGTTAAGAACCTAGGAAGAAAAATCTTCCGATTGTCTTCGATGTGAGCCCGGCGGGAATTAGTCGAAACGAAAATTACAGACACGTAGAGATCGACAGGAGCTGTCCACCCACACAAGAATCACAATGATCAGAGGTCGGAAGAAATTCAATAAAATGGGCAAAGTTTTGGAATAGAAACGGTCGGTTCACCGCGGTCCTTAATCGGATTGCTACGATAAAATAGGCGTTTCGAAGGGCTCGAGAAGGTTAGACAGTGCAAACCTTTCATGTTTCACATGTTTGCCATTTCCTCCGATTCTCAAAATACCTATTTTTTGTAATTATAAAAATTCCTCAAGACTTCCATCCCCACTAAGAAATCTAAAAATGCACATTCTTCAAAATCAGACCTTTCAGAAGGGCTCGGAACCTTCCCATTTAGTTGACATAGAGTTTTCAAATTTTTCTGAGAAATGCTAATTTTCTTAAATTTTTTTTTTGTATTATCCAAATTTAAAAAGTCTTCAAAATGGTTTATTTTGCCTCGTGCGCTTAAAAAAATATTAGAAATTATATACATACATATACACATACATATACACATATACATACATATATACATACACATACACATAATACACATACACATACACATACACATACACACATACACATGCACATACAAATACACATACACATACATATACATATACATATATATAATACTAACTACACTATACTATACTATATAATACTATATTATACAATACTATATAGTACTAACTACACTATACTATACTATATTATACCATATTATACTATACTATACTATACTATACTATACACTATACTAAACTATATTATACTATATTATACACCATACTATGCTATATTATTCTATTATATAAGATACAAAAGTTAATATGCCATCTATACATACATTATAATCTAATTCCCAAATTCCAAAATCGGAGGAATAGTGCTTCTTCATTTTTTAAGAAATTCAAATGGCGATTGTCAGAGATCTGACTGTCGGATCATCATAAAATTTGTACCTCCCATAGATCACGGCAGCACATATTTTTCAATATTTGTTGGCGATTTTAGGAGGCCGTACAACAGAGTTAAGAACCTAGGAAAAAAGCCTTCCGACGATCTTCGACGTGAGCCCGACGGGAATTAGTTGAAACGAAAATTACGGACTTGTAGAGATCAACACGAGCTGTCCACCCGCACAAGAATCATGACGATCGGAGGTCAGAAGAAATTCAATAAAATAGACAAAGTTTCGGAATAGAAACGGTCGGGTCTTCGCGGTCCTAAATCGGGTTACTACGAAAAAATAGGTGTTTCGAAGGGCTCGAGAAGGTTGGGCAGCGCAAACTTTTTATGTTTGGCGTTTCCTCTGATTCTCAAAATACCTATTTTTCATAATTATAAAAATTCATCAAGACTTCCATCCCCCCTAAGAAATCTAAAAATGCACATTCTTCAAAATCGAACCTTTCGTGAGGGCTCGTAATGGTCCCATTTAGTTGAACATATAGTTTTCAAATTTTTTTGAGAAATGCTAATTTTCTTAGAATTGTTTTTGTATTATCCAAATTTAAAAAGTATTCAAAATGGTCTATTTTGCCTCGCGCGCTTAAAAAAATATTAGAAATTACATATATACATATACATACATATATACATATACATATACATATTACACATATATACATATACATACATATACACATATACATATTTCATATACATATATAAATATATATATATATATATATATATATACATACACACACATATATATATATATGTAATCAATTTATAGTTAACAAATAACTTATAGTTTGGTGCCACTTAAGCATCACAATAGCAGCGATATCATTTTAGCGTCACAGTAGCACTACAATAACGTCACAAAGCTCTGACGCTAAATTAGCATCTCGAATGCATGGCGCCAATGCGACATGATACTCTAACTTAGTCTCACAATATATTGAGTCGCTAACTTGATATGCTATTTGGTATACAACATGGCGCCATATTAGCAACTCAATAGCATCGCATCATTGGCGTCGCTAACTAGTGATCAGTGTGCTCATGTAGGAACGAATAATGACCATCCGTTCTTTTAATCCGACAATTTGTAACACCTCTTTTGATTAAGCCAATTTCTCTCCCTCTTTTGATGCCTGCAACATCCTCTTTCTACCGATCCGCCACTGCCTTCTCCCCTCTGATGCCTTCTCCCTCCGATGCCTTCTCCTGTCGACGCGTCCACTACGACCCGTCTCCCTGATGTCATATGGTACCACCACCGCCTGCCTCCCTAACGTCTGCTATCACCACCGCATGCCTCCCTTATGTCATCTGCTACCGTCACAACCTACCTCCCTGATGCCGTCTGCTGCCGCCACCGCCTGCCTCCCTAACGCCATCCACTGCTGCCACCGCCTGCCTCCTTGACGTTGTCCGCTGCCGCCACCACCTGCCTCCCTGATGTTGTCTGCTATGCCACTGCCTGCCTCCTTGACGCTGTCCGCTACCGCCACCGCCTGCCTTCCTGATGTTGTCTACTGTCGTCACTGCCTGCCTCCCTAACATCGTCCGCTGCCGCCCCCCGATGTGTCTGCTATCGTCGATTGCCTCCCTGATGCCGTCCGCTACTACCGCCTGCCTCCCTGCACGGGACACCGCCTTCTCCCCTCCGACCTCTTTTCCCCTGTCACCACTGCGTCCTCCGCTGCTTGCTTCTCTACTCGAGACCACCTTCTCCCCTCTGATCCTTTCTCCCCTGCCGCCGACACGTCCGCTGCCGCCGCTTGCCTCCTTGACGCCGTCCGCTACTACCACCTACCTCCCTACTCGAGCACACGTGGGTGAGGCACTGCACGGCGGGATATGTTTCTTGATGCCGTGGATGAAGGTGGCGTTGTTGCGGTTGATCATGTATAATGTGTATTGTGATTATAATGTTTAATTTGAAATGTATATGTAAACTTGATGTATAATGTGTAATTTGATGAATTTGATGAACATGATTAGAATGCATACATGACTGAGTATCGTAGTTAAACTTGTGTAAAGAAATGTGAAATATAATTAAATTGTACAAAGCATGCTAGTTTCATTGGATGAAGATGTCGTACTTAGCGTTTCTTTAGCGTCACATTAGCACCTCATTAGCGTCCACTTAGCGTCACACAATTGCATTGCTATTTAGCGTTGCACTAGCATCTACGTAGCGCCACAACCAACGATGAGGATAAACTTAAGCATTGTTTTAGCGCCATACCAGCGTCAAAACAATGTCATATTAGTGTTATGTTAGCGTCAACCCGGTGTCGCCTTAGCGTCGCACACTCTAGCGCCATTTTAGCATCGAACTAGTAACGGCGACGCAAATAGTGTTGGACCTTTGGCGTCACCATGACTGTGGCGCATAGGCGACGCTAATTCGTCGCTACATTGTTCAACGACAAATTAGCGATGCATTAGAGTTAATATACGTGTGTCGCTAATTGATTAATTTCTCGTAGTGATGACAATCATATTCTCATATTTTATCAAAAAAATTATGGAGGTGTTCATGGACGATTTTTTCGTCTATGAATCCTCCTTTTCTCAATGTCTAACAAATCTTCACCGAGTGTTATAAAGATGCGAGGAAGCTAATTTAGTTCCAAATTGGGAGAAGTGTCATTTCATGGTCCAGTAGGGGGTTGTTTTGAGACATGTCGTATCAAACAAAAGAATTGAAGTAGATCCAGCAAAAATTGAAATCATTGCTCAGCTACCCCCACCCATCAATGTAAAGGGTATATGCAATTTTTTGGAACATGCAAGATTTTACAGATGATTTATCAAAGATTTCTCTAATATTGTAAGATCTCTTACAAATCTTTTACACAAAGACATGGAATTCTTTTTTATGCCGAGTGTCTTGCGGCCTTTCATCTACTTCGGACAGCATTAACTTCAGCTCCTATCATGCGACCTCCAGACTGGACGCTACCATTCAAAGTTGTGTGTGATGCTAGCGATTCCTCTATCGTAGCTGTACTAGGACAAAAGGTGAACAAACTCATGCACATCATCTACTTTGATAGTAAGACACTCGACTCGACCAAGCAAAATTAAACCACTACCCAGAAAGAGCTACTAGTTGTAGTATACACTATGGAAAAATTCAGATAGTATTTGGTGGGATCCAAAACTATCACACACATAGATCATTCTGCCCTCAGACACTTATTTTCAAAGAAAGAAGCGAAGCCTCGCCTAATACGGTGGACCCTTTCTTTACAAGAATTCCAATTGAGATCATAGATAGATGTGGATCTGAGAATCAAGTGGCAAATCACTTATTTAGACTAGAGTCACCATCGATTACCAAGGATGTCAGACCGCCAATACGAGGAACATTACCACACAATCACCTCTGTCAATTACTCTAATGCCTTGGTATGCAGATATTGCCAATTTGATGGGATGTTGCACAGATGTGTAGCAGCTGAAGAGACTAGGGATATTATTAAATCCCGTTATACGCTAGCCTACGATGGACAAGGGGGTACACAACGCACAACTACCCATATTCTTCAATCAAGTTTTTTCTGACCAACTCTCTTTCGAGATGTTCATCAATTTGTTTCTTAATGCGACAGTTATCAACGGTTGGAAAATACCGGACGATGACATGAGATGCCATTACATGGAATTCTCGTAGTAGAGTTATTCGACATATGGGATGGGTCCCTTCCCGAATTCTGGGGCCTATAAATATATACTGGTTGCTCTTGACTATTTTTCTAAGTGGGTCAAAGCAGTCCCCACTGTGCGATGTGATTTTTCGTTCATTCCAAAAGTTTTTTACCAAGATTATCTTCCTATGGTTTGGTATGCCAAGATTAGTCATTAGTGATGGAGGGAAGCATTTTATCGACAGTTTGAAAGTCTCCTAAAGAAATATGGCATTTTTCACAGGGTATCCACACTCTATCATCCGCAGACTTGTGGACAGGTGGAGGTATCTAATTGCCAACTCAAGAGTATCTTGGAAAAAGTAGTCTCCCGATCTCGAAAGGACTAGAGCTCTAAGTTAGATGATGCACTATGGACTTATCGAACAACATTCAAAACATCTCTTGAAGCAACACATTATAGATTAGTCTATGGAAAAGCCTATCACCTATCAGTCGAAATAGAGCATAAGGCACATTGGGCGATCAAATCAATCAATATAGACATGAGAGCTGCAGGCGAACAACGCCTACTGCAATTGTTAGAGCTAGATGAATTACGACTTATGGCTTATGAGAATTCTCTCATATATAAGAAAAGTCCAAGCGATGGCATGACAAAAAGATCCTCCGAAGACATTTCAGTGTTGGTGATCAAGCCCTGTTATTTAACTGTAAATTCAAGTTCTTTCCTAGTAAATTGAAGACTATGTGGTTTGGTCTGTTCACTATTACTCGAATTCATGATTCTGGCATTATTGAGTTAGAGAATTAACGAGATGAATGTTTCACAATTAATGGCCAGCGTGTGAAGCACTATACACCCCAGGATTTTCATTGAACGGTGGAGAACCTCACTCTCTCACCACCTAACATACGCTTGTCTAATGGAATGTGAGGTTGTCTAGCTAAAGACATTAAAGTTAGCGCTCTTAGGAGGCAACCCAGCCATCTACCCTTTTTCCCTTTCCACCTTCCTTTAACCTTTTTACAAAATCTTCCTCCTCGATCGAATAATTGGCATACCACCGTATCCATTTTACCATTTTTGCGTCCGATTTATCCACATATATCATCTCCTATCTTTTGAAAATTTAGCCACTTTTGCATGTGTGCCACGTGTCATCAGTCGGTTCCTCTCATACATTCCACTTCATCACTACGGTTACTCTTATACATTCCACTTCATCACTCTGCCAACATTACCTTTCATTCCCACTTCCATACCTCTGCTACCTTCGTCCCTATGCTCCGACAACCATGGTGTCCACACGCGGCCAATCGTCCGACAAGAGGAAACGACCAGCCCCTCAGTGCGCACATGGCTCTTCATCTACTGATTTTTTAGAGCTCGAATCCTCTCCTTCACCTACCCTCACCCCACCAAAAGGTTTAGAACCACCAACTACAACACTTCAACTTCCTTCCACTACCCATAAGTGCAAAAAGGTTGCCTCAAAGCATAGTGGTGCTCCCTCCTCCACCATAGCTATTCCAACTCATCCTTCATCACTTCCACCGCAAATACCCTCCACAGGAAAGGAACCCGACGCCGCGCCTAATTCATGTAAACTGCAAGGGAAACAATGCACTGCTATTGCAACACCGTCATCAACCACATCGCAGAAAGGGAAAGCACCTTCCATCACACGAGCTCCCCATCATCTTCCAACTTCATCAACTCTAGATGTCGTTAACCTGCCACTCCTCACAAAGGTCACGAGTAACATATTTTGCATAGACACAATATATTAGGTATTCCAACCTTGTTAATCGTTCCTTCTCTGCTACGAAGTACTTGGGCATCATTGATGTATAAAATTCATGCATAATTATTAGGCCAACTTATTCTAACTTTAGGAGTGACTTATGCTTTAAAGTGAAAAATTATAGTAAATATAGAGAAATTTCCTAAATATTTATTACTACATATGCTTGATTAAATTCATGATAGGAAATAGGGAATACATTGGAATTTGGATGAAAAAGCCGCAGAAAACAACTTTAAGCAGCTGGCACGGCCGTGCTGATGGATGTCACGCCCGTGCAATGAAGAATTCCTATCGAGCGGAATTCAATCATTCTGTCACGGCCGTTAGTTGATGGTCACGCTCGTGCTGCGAAAGACTGGAAATTCACGTTTTGTCACGCCCGTACAGAAAATGATCACGGCCGTGCGGATTTGAGGCTGGGAACTGACGTTCTGTCACGGCCGTGCTGCGGAAGACTGAAATTTAACGTTCTGTCACGGCTGTGCCACCTGAATATCACGGTCGTGACGACGATTTGTTAGGAAGTTTTAAAATCATTTTTATCCATATTTTTTATAAAATTTCATATTGTTGAGCCATGCTACGGGAAAAACTATTTAAGGAGACCCCAAATCAATTGGAAGAACATCTTTGGAGGGAAGAATTCAAAGGTTAAAGGCTTGGTGAAGACGATCCAGAGCCTACAATGAAGTTCTGCCGGAAACTCGAAAGAGGACGATAGAATTAGGAGTACTCTTCTTGTTCTCTATCATTATTCCTGAAACATTAATTAGATTGATGTGCTATATTTTATTAGAGTTGTTCTTTAGGATTTTCTTGATTGAACCATATTCTTTATGAATTCTTTGTACAATTAGTTGATGGGTTAATAGCATTTTTTGATGATTTGATTAATTGTTGCTTGAGATTCGTTCTTGGGAATCTTTTTTATTATCTGGAAGGAAGTTTTAAGATTCTCCAGAGAGTTTTTCTCTGATTTTTCTCTCACATGCCACTTTTCGGGAAATCACGAGAGACCCAATTGTGTTGTTGTTAAGGTGACTTGAGAAGGTCCTTAACTTTATATTTCAGTTGAATGCGTTTTGAGATTGAATAAATTAGATTAAATACTAAAATGATTACTCTCTTTTATTGATTTCAAAATAGGATTTAAAGTCTGAAACATCGGTTAAATCAATTTGGGAATTTTACTTTATTTATTCATTACCTTCTGTTTAAGTATTCATACATGAACAGTGGTATTAATCAAGATAAGTCCTATTCATCAAATCTATACTTTTAAACTCCATTGATCATATCTTTATATTTGTGTTATTTATTCATCTTATTTTCACATTACACAACTTTATTATCTTTTCTCAAGTTATAAGCAAGAGAAGTTCTTAATTATTTCTTGTCCTCGTGGGAACGATACTTTATACTCATCATTTTATTACTTGAACGATAGTGCGCTTGCTAGTGTTAATAATTAATTGCTTGTTTTACTTACTAATCTGAGAATTATTGCCATTCAATTGTATTGGTGTGATTGCAGGAATTGAAGAATTTATAATCCACACATCCTGGAGGATTCTAGCATTAGTACCTTGGGACATAGGCATAATACACGAAGTTCAGGATGACCACTAGTGTTTGATCCTGAAATAGAGAGAACTGCCAGAAGACTGAAGAAGAAAATTTCCACTATTGTTAAGATGGCAGATCAACAGAGACAAATTGAACAACCACCTCCACCTGCGTACAGAACTATGAGAGACTACACTATGGGTCCACTGGTCAAGGAAAGAGGGAGTATTACACTTCCTGAAATTGGTGCTAATAATTTTCAAATTCAGCAGGGCACAATTCAAATGATTTCAAAAACAAACTTTGGAGGAGATAGAGATGAAGACCCATTCAGCCATATTACAAAGTTCATTCAATTATGCTCAACATTCAAATTTGAAGGAGTAACTGATGATGCAGTTCGGTTAAGACTTTTTCCTTTCTCTCTGAGAGGAAAAGCCTACACGTGGCTTGCTACATTACCTATGGGCACCATAAGAACTTGGGATGACATGCGTCAAGCATTTCTTAATAAATATTATCCACCCCAAAAAGCTGCTAGATGTTTATCTGAAGTCTCTTTTTTTTCAACAGGAAACTGAAGCTATGCATGAAGCTTGGGACATATTCAAGGATCTCATTAGCAAAGTCCCAAATCATAACATTCCTCTCTACTAGCAAATTCAGTACTTCTATAATGGGGCATCTGTCGAGATAAAGGACAAGATTGCTGGAGGAACCATTGCGGACAGATCTCCTGAAGATCTCTACAAGTTGTTTAACAATCTTGCCTTGAACAGCTAGGAAAATGCAAAAGCGAAAAAAAAGCTGGATTCATATTCAAGCCCAACTAGATATCCTCGCAAAGAAAATGGATATGCCGATGATGCAAAAGCCTGTCAACACAATTTCAAACATCATCTATGATATGTGTGGAGGAGGGCATCCTAATCATGAATGCCAAGTGAATTTTAATCAACAAAATTTTGAGGATGCTAATTATGTTTCCAATAATGCCTCCAGGAACAATGTGGGGAGCAATCTATAAACACTGGGCTGAGGAATCCTCCAAATTATTCATGGGTGAATAATAGAGGTCTAGCACAACCCCCCATTTATCACCCTCGTCCTGAACCTAAGAGTAACTTAGAGGATGTTCTATTAAAGTTTATTACAACTGTCGAGACTAAGTTCATTAATCATGATGCATCAATCAGAAATTTGGAAACTCGGATTGGTCAACTAGCAAACATGATATCTGGAAGACAGCCAGGAAGCTTGCCTAGTGGACTTCGGAGAAAAATCCAAGAGAGCAAGCAAATGCAATCGTTTTGAGAAGTGGACTTCAGCTAGAAGGTCCTAAAATTCCTGAAGCGACATCTCTACAGGAAGAAAAAGTTGAAAGAGAATTCCCTAGAGAAGAAATATAGAACAACACAGCATCATCTAAGGAGGATATACCTCAAGAAAAGACAGAAGAGGGAAGAATTCAAAAACTCCTTTACCCACAAAAATATCATAGGGAGAAATTAGATAAATAATTTTCTAGGTTCTTAAAAATTCTGAAACAACGACATATTAATATTCCATTTTCCGAAACTATTTTGCAGATGCCAACTTATGCCAAGTTCCTAAAGGACATCCTGACCAACAAGAGGAGGATAGAAGAGTCTGGACTGGAAAAACTTTCAACCAGTTGTTGTGCTATTGATCAACAAGATCTGCCTCAGAAGTTGAAAGATCTAGGGAGTTTCACAATTTTGTGTTCAATTGGAAATTTCTTTTGTGCTAATGCTCTATGTGACTTAGGTGCCAACATTAATTTGATGTCATACTCAATTTTTTTAAAGTTAGGCACATGTCAACTTAGAGAAACGAGAGTTCTCCTTCAATTAGCCGATCAATCAATAAAGAAACCTAAAGGACTGTTGGAGGATGTACTAGTTAGAGTTGACAAATTCATATTTCCTGCTGACTTTGTTGTTCTTGATATGTAGACTGAAAAGGAGCCTCCATTAATTTTGGGCAGACCATTTCTTGCCACGGGAAGAACTTTGATTGATGTTCAACAAGGAAAAATAACACTAAGAATAAATAATGAAGACTTATTATTTAATATTGGACAAGTTTTGAAATATCCGATTGATAATTGTTCCTATTTTGCAATTGATACTTTTGATGAATAGGTCAAGGACAATATCGATGAAATAGTGGAGACCCATTTGAAGGATGCTAAAAATGAGGAATTGGAGGAAGAGTTAATGAATGAAGACTCTAACATAGAGGAGTTGGATGAAGGAGTTGAACTACCCCCTATTTCTGAACTCAAAGTCTTACCTTTGCATCTTAAATATTGTTTTCTAGAAACTAATAAGTTCCCTGCAATTATGTCTTCATCATTGACAGAAGAAATGGAGAACAGGTTACTTGAAGTACTACGCAAACACAGAAAGGCTATAGCTTGGAGCATAACAGATATCAAGGGAATTTCTCCTTCTATCTGCATGCACAAGATTTTGATGGAAGAAAACAAACTCAATTTCAAAGGAGACTCAATCCAATGCTGAAAGAAGTAGTGTACAAGGAAGTTGTTAAGCTACTAGATGCAGATATTATCTGTATTATCTACCCTATCTCTGATAGTAGCTGGACTAGTCCGGTACAAGTGGTCCCCAAGAAAGGTGGGATGACGGTTATAACAAATGCACAAAATGAGCTCATTCCCACACACACACTCACTGACTGGAGGGTATGTATAGATTACAAAAAATTAAATGATGCTACCCGTAAAGACCACTTTCCACTTCCATTTATTGATCAAACGTTAGAAAGAGTTTCTAGTCATAAATATTACTGCTCTTTGGATGGATATTCTGGTTATAATCAAATTGCAGTGGCGCTTGAAGATCAAGAAAAAACAACCTTCACATATCCTTATGGCACTTATGCTTATCGCAAAATTCCATTTGGATTATGTAATGCCCCTGCAACATTCCAGAGATGTATGATGACCATATTTTCATATATGAATGAGAGGATCTTAGAAATCTTCATGCATGACTTTACCCTCTTTGGAGAATCATTTGATAATTGTCTATAAAATTTATCTCAAGTACTTCAAAGATGGGAAGATACTAACCTTTCCTTGAACTGAGAAAAGTGTCATTTTATGGTGCAGGAAGGGATAACACTTGGGCATAGAATCTCTCAACAAGGTATAAAAATTGACATGGCCAAGGTGAAGGTGATAGCAGATTTACCACCTCCAACTTCAATCAAGGGTGTGAGAAGTTTCTTAGGACATGCAGGATTTTACAGACGCTTTATAAAAAACTTCTCTAAAATAGCTAAACCTTTAACAACCCTACTATCTAAGGATGTTAAATTTGATTTTGATGATGATTGCCTAAATGCCTTTAATATCCTGAAACAGAAGCTAATCTCTGCACCTATGGTAGTAGGATCAGGAGTTTGCCATTTGAGTGAGTTTGCCATTTGAGTTGATGTGCGATGCTAGCGATGGAGCAATCGGAGCTGTGCTTGGACAAAGAAAGGAGAAAGTTTTTTATGTTATTCATTATGCAAGTAGAACACTGAATCCAGCACAATTGAATTATGCCACAACAGAGAAGGAATTCTTAGCTATCATTTACGTTTTTGATAAATTTTGATCATATTTAATTTGTTCCAAAGTGATTGTGTATATGGACCATGCATTAATTCGCCATTTAATGGAGAAGAAAGAAGCCAAACCTAGATTATTGCATTGGATACTTTTATTACATGAATTTGATGTTGAAGTGAAGGATAAGAAATGATCAGAAAACTTGGTGGCAAATCACTTATCCCGTTTGGAACCACCTCCAGAGGAGGAGGGTGACATCCTAGAGGAATTTCCCGGGGAAAGGATGTTCACAATGGAAACATTATTCGAGGTAAATTTTTTTTATCAAATCCCCTGGTTTGCTGATATTGCTAATTACCTTGCAGAGAAATGGATTCCAATGAGTATGACAAAGCAGCAAAAAGCCAAGTTCTTTTCTGACCTCAAACATTACATATGAAAGGAGCCTATACTTTTTCGAGTGTGTGCTGATAATATCATTAGGAGATGTGTACCTGAAGATGAAGTACAAAGCATCCTACATCACTGTCACGATAGAGAAGCAGGAGGACACTTTGGACTAAATAGGACAACTGCCAAAGTTTTGCAATGTGGATTCTATTGGCCAACCATATTCAAGGGTGCATAAGCTTACGACAAATCGTGTGACAAGTGTCAACGAATGGGTAACATTTCTTGACGTAATGAAATGCCTCTAAATAACATATTAATTTGTGATATTTTCGATATTTGGGGGATAGATTTCATGGAGCCATTTCCTAAGTCTATGAACAATGAGTATATCCTAGTAGCCGTAGATTATGTATCTAAGTGGGTTGAGGCCATAGCTACCCCCACAAATGATGCTAGAGTGGTAGTCAAATTTTTAAAGAAAAATATTTTCACTCATTTTGGTACTCCTAGGACAGTTATAAGTGATAATGGCACTCACTTCTGCAATAAGTTGTTATCAGGTCTTTTGCAAAAATATGGTGTTACTCACAAGGTTAGCACACCCTATCATGCCTAGACTAGTGAACAAATAGAAATTTCTAACAGAGAATTGAAAAGGATATTGGAAAAATATGTGAATGCATCTAGGAAAGATTAGTCCTTAAAAATAGATGATGCATTATGGGCATACAGGACAGCATTTAAAACACATATAGGTATGTCACCATATAGATTAGTGTTTGAAAAAGCATGCCATCTCCCTGTAGAACTGGAACACAAAGCATATTGGGCTATTAAATTTCTTAACTTCGATATGCAATCCACTAGTGAAAACATGTTGTTGAAGTTGAACGAACTCCAGGAAATTCGGGAAATGGCTTATGAAAATGCCAAGCAATACAAAGAAAGAACAAAGAGAACTCATGATAAGAATGTCCTTTCCAAGGAATTCATTCCAGGCCAACCTGTTCTTTTATATAATAGCATATTAAGACTTTTTCCAGGAAAATTAAAATCTAGATGGATAGGTCCCTTCAGAGTGATACAGGTATTTCCGTATGGAACCATTGAAGTTCAACCACTATCATGAGGCAATTCGTTTAAGGTAAATGGTCAACATCTCAAGCACTACATAGGAGGTAAGGTTGAAAAGGAAGGCCACTCAGTATCCTTATTAGATCCAAAAGATGAAAGAGCAAAAGTCAAGCTAACGACTATAACTTAGAACCACACTGTCTAAAACTCTTTTCTTTTCTTTCATCGATTAGTTTTTAGTTTGGACTAGATTTGATTTAATTTTTATTCTAATGCTCAGGAAAACTCGGTAACGGTCGTGCAGCAAGTCACCAAACCATATTCTTGTTTGGCACGGCCATGCGTTCATAACCCACGGCCGTGAAGATGCCTTCGGTTATGGCCGTGCAATCCCTTCGCACGACCATAATCCAACCTGAAGGATGGGCTCTATCACGGCCGTGCAGAAAATTATCACGGCCGTGCCCAACTTCATCAACACATGGTGACCATCCAATAGTGCCACCTATTTGATAAAAAAAAGTGCGCGCCCTAAATGCACGGCCGTCCTATTCAATCAACAGACGCACTGCCGCTCGCCTCTTTTCGCCACCCCAGTCACGCCTTCGCCTCGGTCGCCGCCGCCTCTTCACCGGCGGTCGACGCAAGTCGGCATCGGCTGTCGACCGTCGTCCGCAGCACGGCTTCGACCCGGACACCCTGCCCTCATCGATACTCCATCGAAAGATGCGCTACCGCCTTCCTCATCACCAGCTATCGATGCACGTCGGCCGCCGTCCACCACCGTCCGGCCGATCTCGATGGATAGACGTGCCGCTGCCTCCCTCATCACTGCCATCTGCCCGACGCCGATGATTGTCCGTCGATCCCGTCTCCACCGAAGCACACCTTCGTGATGATCGTCCACCGCCTACTCGTCATCACCATCTTCACCAGCGGCCGGCCGTCAACCGTTGTCCGTCGCATCTCTGCCTCCTTCCTCCATTGCATCACGACGTCGCAAGGTCGTCAACTATCGGTGGCGCGCATGATCGTGTTTCTTCAATAAACAGCTGTAACCACCGCGCACGGCCGTGTTGCTCCAATACACAGCCGTGACCACTGAGCACGGCCGTGGTTGTTTACTGCATGACCGTGATAGTTGTCTGCGAATCACCTTCGACCTGTGGACGTCTCGAAGAGTGAACGTCGGCATCTAAACGGAAACAGCCGGTGAACCGCCCTACGTGGCAGACAGCCTAAAGCACAAGAAGCACCTCCTGAGTTGATACGACAGTCTCTTCACCTTCAGTTCCGGGATGATGAACAAAGGAAAAGGTTTGATACATTAAGGGCACTCGGTCTCGGCGTCACTCATTTTTTTACATATGGAATCAATGGAAGAATTTTTAATGAAGGATGATGTGTTGCTCATGTTTGACAACATTGGATTGCATCGATTTACCACGAGCTACTGGTATACATATGAAAGGTTAACACTTGAGTTCCTCTCATCATTTTCGACTAACAAAGATTATTCAGTTATCACTTTTAGGATGCATAATAGCGAATTCAGGTTATCAAAAGAGGAATTCTGCAACATTTATCAATTTCCTTTGGAGGGACTTAAGAAACAAAGTGTCGACTTCGACTGTAAAGAGTTTTGGAAGGATATCACTGGAGAAGTTGTGTTTCTAGGGTAGACAACTAAAAGCACTTCAATCCAAAATCCTATTCTGAGATACGTACACCGTTTTCTTTCATGTGGGTTGTTTCCTTGAGCTAACAGTGAAGATGCAGTCACTCAACTCTAGTTATATATTCTTTGGGCCATGTTAAATCATGTTGTGGTAGATATTGGTGATCAATTGATTAGACATTTTCAGAAAAATGCAATTAGAGTTTATGGCATGATTACTGTAGGCGGCTTGATAACTCCTATTGCCCAACACTTTCATATTGATTTGGAGCAGGACATTCAAATTCCACGGAGTATACTTCTGAACAAATATGCACTTAGTGCCATGCAGTTAGTTGTTCATGATAGTGATCAAAAGGAAAACGTGTTCAAGTTCGATAAAATTTCTATACCTATTCCTTCTATTGATATCGATAGACTCACAGTATTTAACCATGATAACTAGTTGTTCTTCTCGGCCCTCGGGGCAGCACCACTACAGGCTTGACCTGCTAGGACACATGATGTCGAGGCAGGCCCTTCCCGTACTTTGCCACCAGCACAGATGGAGTCCGATATTGCTCAGTCACCGTCCGCATATGATTTTAATGCTATCTATGATCTTCTTTCTATTATGCAGGGCCGGATCACTGACTCGGCCGCTGAGCATCGAGAGACTGCCCGTATGACTCGTCAGATGTATGCTTATCATCTCAGCTAGGGCCACGTGGCACCATCACCGCCGGCATCACCTCCAGAAGATTAGATCTTGGTCGTTTCTTTCCTTTTATCTTATACTTTTCCATTTATGTATTTTCCTTTTCTTTTAGCATGTCAAGCCTAACACTGGGGCAGTGTCAGGTTCTAGCTTGGGGAAATTTCATGTACTTTTATGAAAACCTTTTGCATGTTAGTTGTGACTCTTTTGCATATTTGATAGGTGATAAATTCAATGTTGTGGTCAGGGCATCATTTCTCTCATATTACATATTTTATTGTCTTAAAGTTCAGTGTAAGGGCATTTCTTATCTTATGAAATTTGATTATTGTTCTTTTTATCAGTTATCACCAGATTATTGGAAAATTGTAAGAATTTGCTGCCGAGCAAATGAATTTACTTTTTAATTTGCACTTTTGAAATTATCTACTATAATATGAATCCTGATTATATTTGTATCTTTCTTGAAGCATTAAATCTTTTTGGAGCTTATAATTATGCTATGCTATGTAATTTAATGAAAATGAAAAGAGGGCTAGTGGAGCCCCAATAGTTAGTACAAAAATGAAATGGAAAAGAGAGCTAGTTGAGCTCTAATGATTAGAGTGAAAAAAATATAAAGTGCCCTCTGGAACCTTGGTGTGTCCGGATGATTAGATACGTAGGGGATTCTTACCTGGCGACCTAAGGGCATCTACTCTGGGATCTGTCGGTCGAAAGCCCATTACATGGACCACTTTGTGCAATATGGAGAATTCCTAAATTGTTGATAAAAAAGTGAAATAATAATAGTATGAAAATAAGCTCCTTAAAGATTTGTGGTTCAATATTGATACTCTTATGAGATGGATGAATATTGTATGTAAATAATGCAAGGAGGATGGTTAAAGGTAGAGAATTTTGTAAGGCTGGGTTTGGTTTGAGAAAAGATACTCTGGTGATGACTATGTAAAAGGGCAATAGGAGAAAAGTATTAGATATTGCGATGGAGCGATGGTTTGTCTACAAAATTGCTTGAGGACAAGCAAAATATCTAGCTTGGGGGAGTTTGATGTATAAAATTCATGCATAATTATTAGGCCAACTTATTTTAACTTTAGGAGTGACTTATGCTTTAAAGTGAAAAATTATAGTAAATATAGAGAAATTTTCTAAAGATTTATTACTACCTAAGCTTGATTAAATTCATGACAGAGAATAGGGAATACATTGGAATTTGGATGAAAAAAGCCGCGGAAAACAACTTTAAGCAGTTGGCACGGCCGTGCTGACGGATATTATGCCCGTGCAATGAAGAATTCCTATCGAGCGGAATCCAATCGTCCTGTCACGGCCGTGCAGTTGATGGTCATGCCCGTGCTGCGAAAGACTGGAAATTCACATTCTGTCATGCCCTTATAGAAAATGATCACGGCCGTGCGGATTTGAGGCTGGGAACTGACATTCTGTCACGGCTGTGCTGTGGAAGACTGGAATTAACATTCTATCACGGCCGTGCCACCTGAATATCACGGCCATGATGGCGGTTTGTTAGGCAGTTTTAAAGCCATTTTTATCCACATTTTTTATAAAATTTTGGGTTGTTGAGATATGCTACGGGAAAAACTATTTAAGGAGACCCCAAATCAATTGGAAGAACATCTTTGGAGGGAAGAATTCAAAGGTTGAAGGCTTGGTGAAGACGATCCAGAGGCTACAATGAAGTTATGTCGGAAACTCGAAAGAGGACGATAGAATTAGGAGTAGTCTTCTTGTTCTCTATCATTATTCCTGAAACATTAATTAGATTGATGTGCTCTATTTTATTAGAGTTGTTCTTTAGGATTTTCTTGATTGAACCATATTCTTTATGAATTCTTTGTACAATTAGTTGATGGGTTAATAGCATTTTTTGATGATTTGATTAATTGTTGCCTGAGATTCGTTCTTGGGAATCTTTTTTATTATCTGGAAGGAAGTTTTAAGATTCTCCAGAGAGTTTTTCTTTGATTTTTCTCTCACATGCCACTTTTCGGGAAATCACAAGAGACCCAATTGTGTTGTTGTTAAGGTGACTTGAGAAGGTCCTTAACTTTATATTTCAGTTGAATGCGTTTTGAGATTGAATAAATTAGATTAAATACTAAAATGATTACTCTCTTTTATTGATTTCAAAACAGGATTTAAAGTCTGAAACATCGGTTAAATCAATTTGAGAATTTTACTTTATTTATTCATTACCTTCTGTTTAAGTATTCATATATGAATAGTGGTATTAATCAAGATAAGTCCTATTCATCAATTCTATACTTTTAAACTCCATTGATCATATCTTTATATTTGTGTTATTTATTCATCTTATTTTCACATTACACAACTTTACTATCTTTTCTCAAGTTATAAGCAAGAGAAGTTCTTAATTATTTCTTGTCCTCGTGGGAACGATACTTTATACTCATCATTTTATTACTTGAATGATTAGTGCGCTTGCTAGTGTTTCTAAGTTCGCATCAATCATCGCTTTGGAATTGGCAGGACCACTTTCTTACTCGCTAGTACCGTGTGGGATGTCAGTGCTCTCGTTCTTTCCCACTTGCCGGAAGGGGCAAGATCCTGGAAAGATGTCATAATTCAAGTGCGAGATGACATCTTTCGAGCCTTTAGGGTACGATCTTCTATTTGGGTTACATAATTTGATTTATATTTATTTTAAAATTACTAAGTTTTATCCAGATATTAGTTTAAGGACGATCCGGAGAGCTTTTGAGGAGGTCACTGTGAAACGCCTTCGAAATCGATTATACAAGTTTCGCAAGGTCGTGACGTCCGCCGGCCTCACTTTGGAGTAGGGCATACAAAGATGCCCAAGACATATTAGGCGCTCTGTTTGGGAGTCCCTCTGTAGGAAGTGGTAAGTATGTATACTTTTACATTATTTTTATGAAAATTATAGTTTTTTGAAAGTGTAAGTATTTGATGTTCACGAAGGACGGATAAACGATGGCAAAGGAAGTCGGAAAAGACAAGAGTTAATCGTCTTTTGAAGCCCAGGCCCACATCCACACAGGGGGATCGATGCGATTTGACGAGCATCGACGGCGCATGGTAATTTACATATAAATTCAATTAATCAAACTTTTGACTTATTCTTATGCTATCAAATTTGAAACTTTATTATAGGAGGAGAAAGAAGGCGGTCCCGTAGACTTTCGTGTGGTCTATGAGGCCACGCATAAGAGTCGGAAGACAAACGACTTAGTCACGCTTACTACTCGTAGGCTTCTGGTAAGTCTCATGATATGGTCATTTGATTGTTGCCGTTAGTGCACTATTTTTGAAATACACAACGTTTAAATTTTTTAGGATGAGTATAATGCAAAAATGGCTGAAAAGTATGGAGATGATCCGAGTACTTAGTCACCAGGTAATGTTTCTTCATTGGTTTATTCATATTTTTAATTTACGTGATTCTTGATATATAATTTATATATTATATGATCTTATAATTTTTTTTATTTCGTAGAGGACCCTACTATTTGGGAAGAGGTGGCCGGCACGACACGAGAGGGATACTTGCGTGGCCTCGGCACAGCCGCTCAGATACCTAGGAGGATCGGAGGATATGCAGGAGGTGCATCTGCTCCGAGCTCATCCACCTGATCTGACGCAGCTATCACAGCAGCTATCGCAGTAATTATCAGAGCAGATATCGTAGCAGGTGTCGCAGCAATTGTCGCAGCAGGTGTCGCAGCAGTTGTCGCAGCAGTTGGGTCCTCTATTGCAGGCAATTCAGGGATTGATCCCAACGTAGAATCCATCTCTGCGAGGCCATGGACCGAACACGTCTGGGTCGAACGTCCGGAATGATAACAATAACTCCCAAACCTAGGATAGAAAATAAACTATGCATTCGTTACTTATAGACTTAAACATACATATAGTTTGTTAGTTCGGTTTAGTAGTTTTCGTATTCTTATGTTATATATTATGCCTGTGATGGTTTTATATTGCCTGTGATAATTTTATATTGCCTGTGATACTTTTATATTGTCTGTGATGAATATCAATGCATTTTGAGATGCATTATAAATTGTATGGTGTGGGAAGGGAAAATATGAGGCTGGGGCGGATAAAAGAAATGTGCAAGTAGCGACACCATAGCGTCTCATTGGCGTCTCAACGCATGTCGACGCTAATTTAAATATATCGCACTTAGCGCCATCTTAACGTCTCATTGGCGACAAATGCACGATCATATTTGCGTCAATCTAGCGCCTACATTAGCCACACGTGGGCGCCGGAATAGCGTCTCACGTCTACCGCCCCTTGCGCGTCGACTTAGCGACGCGGTCCTGCTACGCGCAGCCACAAACATCGCGTCTTAATAACATCGATATAGCATCAACATGTGGCGCTAGTTGCGTCTCAACATCTTTGACTCTAGTGCGATGTCACTAGCCACCGATTACCAGCGTCTCATTTTTGCGACATTAGTTAGACGCTAAGGAGATGCTCTTCACAACAGAGACGTAATAGCGCCTCCCTAGCGTCTCCAACCTTGAGTCGCTAATTACCAATTTTCTTGTAGTGTTCCTATTGGTTGAGCTCTCTCTTGCTCGGCAAACGTATCCAAGGAGCCACAATAGCCACCGAAGCCCAAGCACCTCCTACCACATCACCTCTTTAAGCGACAATAATTGATCTTGAAAATTTCCCACCGTGTGGCTTCTTCTCTGTTGATCCATCATTGTCGTATATGAAGGATCATGGATCAAAGCTATCTGTCATGTCGTTTATCCATCAGAGCAACTCTTCTTTCTTTCACGAGCAGAAGAACAATGTTGCTTTCCAGCCTATTTTTCTCTATTGATTATACGTGGTGTTTCATGGGCATGTTCATCGTCTTGTATGTCTCTTCCTTCTGATCAAATGCTATATCTTTCTCACATTTTTTTATACATAGGACCCCAGTGTCTAGGGCTATTAGCACTTGATTAATCTGAAGTCAAGACGAAAAGGCAGAATGTATTCCATACCCAAGAGGTGATTTCAGGAATCGAACTTGAAGCTACTAGCTCGCAAAGATTCACTAGGACACGACTCTACTAACTAATTGTTCCAACCAAGCTTGATTGTCTTCCGCACACTTTATAATGATGCTTTTCGTTGGTATCATGGTCCTTGGCATCCTTTTTCTTTGGTGCAAATCAGTTAGCAATCTGCTTCAAATTTTTTTGCATTAGGAATACATGAATTCCTTTTTTTTCTCCGATTAAAAGCTAACAAGATTCTATTAGTGATAGTTCTCTTAGAATATATGAAATCAATATGTTACTATCTACTCAAATCATTTTTCAATTAGGAAATTGCAATCCATTGACATCAATTTTTGGTTAATTACTACTTAAAGCAATTTGAAATTGATTACTTTTTCCATATCTGATAACTGCCAATATGAGACTCCTATGAATTCGCCTTCTAATTAATTACGAAACTAAGTATTTTAAAATTTATTAACTTTCCAATAATGATCATGAAGGTAACATGAAATCAAGTTTATAATAAAATGATGAAAGATCTAATCGGTTACCTCATAAATGCTATCCAACGGGAAGAAAGTTCACCGGAGAGGATCGCATGTGCAATCCTTTTAATGGTATCCATGCCTAGACTTCATGAAGACTTGCACACACATCTAGCACCACAACCATTGCGGAGGAGAAGATGAGAGTGGAGAGGAAGAATAGGGGAGAGAGAGAGAGCCACACCTTTCTTCATAACTTATGCACTATTATATATAATGGATGGGGAGAAGAATTGTGTAACTTCTTCTCCATCATTATGTCCTCATTCATGGAGGAGGAGAGTAGGCTAGAATTAAGGGACAATACCGTTATGGTCCCTTTTTAAATCTATTATTATATAATTATTTAATTATTGATGATCTAGATTTATTTGATAATCATCATAATATTTAGTCATCCAAATGCCATTCGATTGAGTTAGGGCACACATTTTTGCCCATTGTGTAATAGCAGTCACTTGCATTAAACTCAATACACTTTCAATGCATACATTGATTTATCTTCTCAAGATATAAGAGAGTTGACTCGCATAAAGTGTGTATATAGAAAATGCTTCGTAAAATAAAACTGACGAGCTAGGCATAACAGGGGCACATATTAAGGGGGCATAAGTTCCCTAGACACATCTACCCTTTACACTAGTATGTTACTCTTAAACATAGAAAAAATGTCGAATGAAGTTTTAAAATTTATAATCTCTCTATATTATCGAAATGCGATCTGCAAGTATACGGGACATCATTATAGTGTTTGAGGTTCGATCCATAGAAACAGTGACTGCGAAATCTTCAAAAGGTACTTCGGAACTAGCTCGGTAACAGAACGAAATGCTGAAAACGGAAATAAAAGGATGACACGATAAAGTAAGAACTAAATGTTTTTGTTGTTTGCAAAATGTAAAAAATGACGCAGAGACGATGGCTAGATCTGGAAGGTGTAAATCAATCAATTAAAAACGTGTGCTAAGAACTTTGGGAGGTGCTTTGGCTATAGGACTTAGATTCTCTAGTTCAATTTGATACGAGTAAAAATGACTGAATGCCTCTTCATGTGTGTATATGGTCAACCTAACTGGGAAGACACTCGACTCACCCGCAATGCTCTCGTGCTTGCAGAAAGTCTGTGTTGTGCACCTAAAGGGGCTTATAGAACCAGTGCAGTCATCACTCTCATGCACGGTGCTCCGATTTATAAAACGATCTTTCTTTTCTAGATCGATTTAAGACTTCGTGACAACTGAGTATCTAAGCGTCCAAAGAAATAAACTGAGGCAATGCAACTACGATCAACTTGCATCCACCTCAGAGAAATAAAGATAAACCTCTCGAGTAGAATGTAGAGAACAGAGATGTCACAAAGAGCGTTTAGACGATTTAAGGATAAGGTGGAGATTCCGATTCGGAAATGCATCTCAGGATTGCTGAGAGTTCTTAAGATATAGCTCATTTGTCATCCGCCCTCTTGGGTTGTTGATGGCGAAGGAGGATTAAAGACTTTCTCTCTCGGACAAAAACTCTCATAATCAGAAGAAAATCATTAATACACAATGATGGGGTGAATAAATGATGCAAAAAATCACACACATACTTCGAGCCCGTTTAGAATAATCTGAGTTCCAGCTCAATACGATCGTTTATTGACGGAGCCTCAAAGTGCGCACGTCCCTCTTAGGCCTCGGACTCGAGGATTGTTGCGGAATATCTTCGATATCAACTTACTGTTGATACCGATGTCTGGGAGAAATCGATAAACATATGGTGGAAGAGTAACAAGAAATCACACACAGAGAAAGACATATAGATTTTACATGATTCGGAGATTATCTCCTACGTCCACGGTCGTCACAGAGTTTCACTCTATTCAGATGTCTCAGATCACATCCTCGATACCGATGTTTGGGAGAAATCGATAAACAGATGGTGAAAGACTAACAAGAAATCACACACAGAGAAAGACATACAGATTTTACGTGATTCGGAGATTATCTCCTACGTCCACGGCCGTCACAGAGTTTCACTCTATTCAGATGTCTCAGATCACATCCTCACAAACATTACCCAGATCCCCACAATATATGGTGCATAATCGCTACCAGATATGTGCCTTGGATAATAATCCAGGATAACTGCATATCTTATCCTGATTCTTCATAACTCCATATCTAACAAATAAGGTAGTTATGATAACCACTCAATCTCCCTAGATTATGGTTACAAGGAAATTACAATCTCTTAGGTTCTTCCTACCATATCTAACAACAAATTAGTTAGACCCAGAATCAGGTTCTACCTAACTAACTCTAACAATCTCCCACTTGGAGACTGATTCTCTTGAGATTGAGCTGCACCTGCATGTGCCCTAACTCTGGATGGCTCCTCCTTGCAACTAATTTTGGAGGGAACCCAAGATTGCACAAAATCTCGATTTTTTGTGACCACCACCTGACTCTTCCTTGATCTTGTACAACCACTTCTTGTGCAATGCCTTTTCACATTTAGACAATTTTGTCAGCACCCAAGTTTTATTCTTGCACAACGAATCAATTTCATTCGGCCTTGCTAACTCCCACTTGAACGAATCATTAACCGTCAAGAATTTCCTGAAACACTTTGGTTTACCATCATCAGTTAGCAACATGAAATTCTGAGAAGGAGAGTACCTCACCGCTGGTCTTATCTCCCGAGTAGATCTCTTGACAGGGGGTGGAGTACTCGGTCCAGCCTGTATCACGTCAGGCTCCTGCTGAACAATCTTCTGTGATCCAACCACATCTTCATCTGAAATACCCTCAAGTTCCACTTGAGCCTTGCCTTCTACCCCTGCATTGTCAGATTCTGCAACCTTGTCTTTATACATGGTTTTTTCATGGAATACCATGTTTCTTTTCCGAATAAATTTTCTATTTTCATTATCCCAAAAAAGATATCCAAATTCATCGGAACCATAACCAATAAAGAAACACCTCCGAGACTTAGCATCTAACTTGTCTCTACATGCAGAATCAATATGCACATATGATAGGCAACCGAAAATCCTCAGATGAGAAAGATCTATCTCCTTACCACTCCAGATCTCCTCTGGTAGTTTGTTCTTCAATGGTACAGATGTGCCGCGATTGATCAGGTATGCCGTTGTGTTCACTGCATCTGCCCAAAATGACTTCGATAGACCTGCATGAATCCTCATGTTCTTGGCACGCTCATTCAGCGTCCTATTCATCCGTTCAGCAACCTCGTTCTACTGTGGCCTCCTCGGAACTGTCATCTCCATCCTGATGCCATGTTCGCCGTAGAACTCCTTGAACTTATGGTTCACATACTTATGGCCATTGTCAAACCGCAAACACCTGATCTTGACGCCAATTTCATTCTCTACCTGTGCCTTCCATTTCTTGAAAGTAGAGAACACATCAGATTTATTTTTCAGAAAATAAACCCATACCTTCCTATAATAATCGTCGATAAATGTCACATAATATAGTGACCCGCGAGGGATGGAACTGGAGATGGCCCCCACACATCCGTGTGCACAAGCTCTAACTTGCTACTCTTCGGCATCCTTGGCACTTTGCTAAAGGTGACTTTCTTCTGCTTTCCCAGCACACAGCCTTCACAAAGTCCACCATCGACTGACTTCAGATCTGGTAGTCGACCCATCTTGTGCATCACCTTCATCCCCTTTTCACTCATATGTCCAAGTCTACAATGCCAGACTTCAGACATACCATCTGAATCAGCTGCTGCAATAATCTTCGCATTCGACGACTTGTATAAAGTACCCAGCTTGCTGCCACGTGCGATCACCATGGCTCCTTTGGTGACCTTCCAAGTGTTATCTACAAATATTGTAGTGTAACCTTCTGAGTCAAGCTGTCCAACCGAGATCAGATTTCTCTTCAACCCCAGTATATGTCGAACATCCTTCAGCTTCCAAGTTATCCTATTATTAGTGACAATCTTCACGTTCCCTTTCCCCACAACATCCAAGGCTTTATCATCAGCCAGATAAACCTTGTCAAAATTATCGAAGTGTAATCTTCCATACACTCGATTTGTGATGTGGAATGGTACGAAGCTCCAGAATTCAGAATACAAGATTCTGCCAGACTGTCCACACTTAGAACCAATGCATCTGAGACTTCTTCTATAGCAGCATTTGCCGACTCCTCGTTGGTTTTCTTCTTGTGTGCTCTGCAATTCCTAAGATGACCTTTCTTCCCGCAATTCCAGCATGCGAATTCATCAGATCTCGACTGACTTCGTCGCCTTGCATTTGATCTTCCTTGGTTTTGTCCTCGCTGTTGCGTTCTTCCCCTTCCCTCTGCACTCAACGCCGAGCTTAAGGCTTCTCCTGATTCTCTTCTGCGAACGTCTTTGCTCAGAATCAGATCTCGAATATCATCGAGCTTCAACTTCGTTAACTTCGTTGAATCGGAAGAACTGCTGACCGTTGTCACAATTGCACCCCAACTTTTTGGCAAAGAAGACAACAAGATCAAAGCCCTTACTTCATCATCAAAAGTGATACTCACCGAATTTAACTGTGTAATAATAATGTTAAATTCGTTGATGTGATCCACGACCGAAGCTCCCTCAGACATTTTCAAGTTGAATAACCCTCTCATCAAATACACCTTATTTGATGTAGACGGCTTCTCGTACATGTTTGATAATGCCTTCATCAAACCCATCGTGGTCTTCTCGTTCACGATGTTAAAGGCTACGTTCCGTGCCAACGTCAGCCTAATAACACCAAGCGCCTGTCGATCGAGGAGCACCCAGTCCGCGTCGCTCATCGCCTCCGGCTTTTCCCAGAGAGAGTCCCGTGCAATTTCTTCTGATACAGATAGTCTTTGATCTGCATCTTCCAGAAGCCGAAGTCTCTACCATCGAACTTCTCGATCTTCATCTTCCCGTCGTCTGTTGCCATCGCTCCCACTGTCCACGAACTCCTTCACCGAAGAGCTCTGATACTAGTTGTTGCGGAATATCCTCGATATTAACTTACTGTTGATACTGATGTCTGGAAGAAATCGATAAACAGATGGTGGAAGAGTAACAAGAAATCACACACAGAGCAAGACACAAAGATTTTATGTGGTTCGGAGATTGTCTTCTACGTCCATGGTCGTCACAGAGTTTCACTCTATTCAGATGTCTCAGATCACATCCTCACAAACATTATCCAGATCCCCACAATATATGGTGCATAACCATTACCAGATATGTGCCTTGGGTAACAACCTAGGATAACTGCATATCTTATTCTGATTCTTCATAACTCTATATCTAATAAATAAGGTAGTTATGATAACCACTCAATCTCCCAGATTATGGTTACAAGTTACAATATCTCAAATTCTTCCTACCATATCTAACAACAAATTAGTTAGATCCAGAATCAGACTCCACCTAACTAACTCCAACAAGGATGAATGATGTCTAAACTGGATAATAGTAAATCACCATTGCTAATGTGACACGAAAGTCGAGCTAAGAATCACTATCATTAGTGCACGATGTCTCTACGTACGATCGCATAGAGCTTAGAATGTCCCTATGATCGGGGATCCAAGGTGATAATGATTCAAAATCTCCCCCAACTCTAGCTACAAGGAAGCCGAAGAAATCAAACAGTGAATCATCTTATTGATGCTAGATATCTTTGCATACGATCGAACAAAGTCTAGAATGTCCATACGATCGGTGGAAATTGCCTAATTTTCTAATCATGCTGTCGCAAAAAATGGCATGGCTAAAATAATTAACGCCAAAATAAAAAAATTTATTGGTAATTATTTCCTATACTGATAGCAATTAATAGCAATTCCTGATAGATGAAATAATTAATCACTAAATTCATGGCAAATAATGCGGTCGATTATTTGCTAAATCGATCGGAGTTTCTAATAACAATTCCAACTGTAGGAAATAATTGACCACTAAATTCATGGCAAATATAATCGCAAATTCATGGCAAATAATGCAGTTGATTATTTCCTAAATTATTGTAATTATCTCTTAAACAACTGGCAATTAATGGTAATAATTGTCGATTCTATTAGATGGAAATTACCAAATATAAAAAATCACGGATATGTAAGAATTAAAATTTAATCAAGGGAATTTCTAAAATATTTAAGACCGAAAATGTGGTTATTTCTGAAACTGATAGAATTAATACAAAAAAATGTTCTGGTTATTAAATTGAAAAAAAAATCCTAATAAGTATTCTGTCACAAGAATGGTAATCATAAATAGAAAATGTAACAGGTAATGACCTATTGATAAAAAAAATATCGGTAATTCTAATATTTTACATGTATTGACCAACATATGATAATTGAATCCAAATAATCCTTTAAGCGTAGAAAGATAATAGATTTTTTTTTTTTGTTGTACGTGGGGTATTTTATAGGATTTACCGCTAAGATTAAAATAACAAATAAACATCATAATCCAATTAATGAAGTAGATCTATAGTTTAGGCGTTATTCGGGCGTATCTTTTCGTGGCTGAGGGAGGCTTCCGGCGTGGGTACTACTGCCTGTCCATGCTGAAAATTGAGCGCTCCCATCGACGGCGATGGTCTGCCAAAAGCCGTCGGCCGATGTTCCTGACCGGCTGCTATTTGGTTAGCGTGTGGATGATCACGAATTCATGAGCAGCTCCTTGAAATGAAATCGTAATTTCTCTTAGTTTTTAATAAATAGTTGAATTGATAAATTAATTCAAGATGTACTTGAATGGATTAAAACATAATTATAAAAAAGAATTAATGTGACAAAAAAATAGAGGTAATAAATTAATTTTTTATGGTTGACGAATTAAAAGTAATTATTAAAAATATAAAGTATAATTTTATTATTAATATAAATGAAATTAATTATATCAAAATTATTAATTAATTATATTTAATAAAATATTTTTTTTAATGAAATAATATGTCATAAATAATATTTTATTATAATTATCTATATCTATTAAATGTTTTTTATAAGAGAAATGTGTGAGAGAAAAGAAAAAGAAAAATTAAAATTAAAAAAAAGTGTCGCGTCAAGTAAAAAAATAAAAATAAACACTTGCTATGTGGAACCAGAGGTCTGGAATCAGGGATCTTGGTTCTGTTCCACCTTTGGAATCAAGCCGTGCGCTCCAGGCTTTGATTCCAGTCCGGTTTCTAATCCAAACACAACCTAAGTTGAGATCGGTAGAGACGAATCTGACGACATTGATGAAGACGATGACATGGAGGAGAAAGTGGCGGTGGATGGACTTGGTTCTAATACAATGAAAAAAAAATTGATGAAAAATATTTAGGAATCATTATGTTAATAACTATATAAGGGATGAAAAATTGACGAACGAAAGTGGACACACAATTTATAATTATCAAATTTTAATGATCATAATGAATCATATATCCAACGGTAAATAACACCAACACTTAACATAAATGAATCATCTAGGTGTCCATGGACCCTAAGAAAGGTTTCTTAATAATCGTTGTAACATGAAAATCCTCTAGTGCTTCACAATGGTATTCATTATAAATTTATCAACTCCTAGAGATACGAAAGTTATCTTGTTCATGTTAGAATTAACAGTATTTTAGTAGGATTTAGAAATTTTCCTTTCAATTATAAAGCGTCTATTTTTTAACTCATTCAACGACAGATACGTACATCCCTTTAGGAGAAAAAGATTGGATCATGCTGACGTTTATTATTACATCTATTTCTTTTCGTATTTTTCTTAGAAAATAGCAAATCTTGAATTACATTTTTGGGTTTCAATAAATGGAAATTTTTGAAAAAAAAAGTACCTACCATGAATATTTCATTAGTTTAAGTTTTAACGTTGGTGCGATATCTCATCTTTCTCGTGCTCATTGGAAATGTTTCAAGTTACGTTCTAAAAAAAATGAAGTTTAACATCGACCAAAGTTTAAAAAATAAAAAGAAAAGAAAATTAAATGGATGTGGACTAAAATTCTAAATTCAAACTGAGACCAAGATTTTTATTAAAAGAATGTTTTCTTTCATATTAATCTATGTGAATATTAAAAGATTTTTATTACGAATATAATAATGCTCTTTTTAAAGGCTGGACACATTTTCAACAGGAGGATAAAGGATGTGGTCTCACATGGACGACTCAGGTAGCGGCACGATTCAACGTATAGCTTGCAGTGGACGGAAATTTTAAGTGATATCCAATATTAACTGTAATTAATATGCCAAGTCCAGTCAACGGTGGCGAGCTGGGCTGTGAAGCTTATAAACCCTAATACTATGAATCTTAATCTTCGTCCACATCCTGAACTCTGGGAGGAAGCAGTCCATACTTAGTACAATCTTCATCTTTGGGTACATTCTGAATCTTCCTCTTCATGGCTCTGGAAGCGCTCCTTGGTTCCGTCTTTGGAGGACTGGTCACTTTGACAGCAGACTACATCAAAGGGCAGCTTCAAGTTGTGTGGAGTGGCGGTTTGGACGACAAGTTGGAGGAACTGAAGCAGCTTCTGCTGCAGATTCGGTCCAAGCTCGCAGATGCAGAGGAAAAGCAGATCGTGGACGCAGCTGTGAGGAGATGGCTCGACGCATTGAAGAAAGTGGCCTATGAGGCCGAAGATGTCCTCGATGAATTCAATTATGAGATCCTGCGACGAGAAGCGGCGTTGGTGGAGGCTGCAGGGAAGAAGAAGCTCCCATATATGGGCAAGGTAGGCGACTCTTCTTCTCACTACCCAATTCACATTCGCCTGAAGTTGGGACCGAAACTAAACAATATCTTAGAAAAGATTGGCAAGCCGACAATGCAAAGTTCGATTTCAACAAAGTTGATGTTGCGAATTCTTATATGAACACTGCTGTGAGCACTGAAACGTGCTCCTTTGTTGTTGAAGAAGATGTAGTAGGAAGGCAAGAAGATAAAGATCAGATAGTGTCTATACTCATTAACAGCCAATCCTCAAAGAAAAGAAAACAGATTGACATGTCAGGGGCGTAATCTTTTGATCCAACGATTGGAGTTCCCTGGACGGCCTCTTCCACTATTTATAGGCGCATGCACCATCCAGTCCACCCCCTTGAACCGTGCCCCTTCCCGACGAACGGACGCACCGTTTCGCTAGAGGTTGCCTCCGGCAACCTTCCAAGCGGTTGCGCCGCTTCGTCGGCGGTTGCTCCAGCAACCGCCTGTGACCAATATAGGCCACCATATAACATCTCCCGCTTGACCGTATTGGTCACGCAATTTCGACACTCCCACTATTCGTGTAGTGCAATTTGCGACTTCGATACTCCCACTATTCGTGGAGTATGGAGATGATATTTCGAAGTTCATTATTCATGAAACTTCATTCTGACTCAATTATTTTTAAGTCCTATTAAACTAACATGTTTAATGAATGTTCCAGCCGTAATTCCCTTGGTAAGAGAATCATCTAACATATCACTAGTAGGCATATAAGTTACGATAACTTCTTTCTTTTCCACTATATATTGTATATAGTGATATTCGATCTCAATATGTTTTCCTTTAGAACTATTTGCTCCACTGTGTATCAAGCTTATTGCAGCTTGATTATCACAGTACATCGACAGTGGTCCACTGCATATATTGAGCCCAAATTCCATAAGGAAACGTTTGATCCATACCGCATGAGTGGTTGTCATACTGCAGGCTATATATTCAGCTTCTTGTGTGCGTCTCGCCACACATCCTTATTTCTTACTATCCCAAGAAACAGCTGCACCACCCAGCATAAATAAGTGACCCGATGTGAATTTTCGATCATCAATATCTCCACCAAAATCTGCATCTGAATAACCTATTGTCTCAAGTGTATCAGTTTGGTATGTTAATTTCAATTGTGTTGTGCCTTTCAAATATCACATAATCCTCTTTATGGCTTCCCAATGTGCCGTTCCGGGATTACTTTGAAATCTACTAACCAGACTTACTGGATAAGTCAAATTAGGTCTTGTACACAACATAGCATACATCAAGCTCCCCACTGCTTGCTTGCGCATATAGGACCTCTAATGGTTTTTGTCCTAAATTAGGACACTGACTCTTACTGAGTCTTTTTCCTACAACGAGAGGTGTTGGTGCTAGATTGCTATTATGCATTTCAAATCTTACCAGTATCTTGTTCAGATACTGTTCTTGACTTAAGCTCAATTCCTTGAGCTTCTATCTCGAATAATTTAAATTCCAAGGACATACGAAGCTTCTCCCTTGTCCTTCATTTCAAATTCCTTACTCAACTTTTCTTTAACTTCATTAAGTATTGTGACATCATTCCCGGCGAGCAAAATGTCATCGACATATAATGACATTATAACGAACTTGCTCCTACTGTTCTTGATGTACACACAATGATTCAATTTGTTTGCGACGAAACCAAATTGAATGACCGTCATATGAAACTTTCGGTACCATTGACGCGATGATTGTTTTAAGTCATACAGTGACTTTTTTAACTTATAAATCATATTCTCCTGACCTTCCACCTGAAAACCATCAGGTTGTCACATATATATGTCTTCACTCAACTCTCCATTGAGGAAAGCAGTCTTAACATCCATCTGGAATAATTCTAAATCCATATATGCCACTATCGTTAAGATGATCCTGATAGATGCAAACTTAGCTACCGAAGAATATGTTTCCTGAAAGTCTATACCAGCCTGAGTATAACCCTTGGCAACTAATCTCGCTTTGTGCTTCTCAAGAGTACCATCTGCTCGGTACTTTTTCTTGAATACCCATTTGCATCTTATGCATTGCCGACCTTCTGGCAAATCACATAGTTTCCAAACTCCGTTCTGATTAATAGAGTCAATTTTTTCTCCCATGGCGGCCGTCCATGATTCCGACTCAACCGAAGTCATCGCTTCATTAGATGAAACAGGATCTGTACAATCCTCTATATCTACATCCACGGAGTAACACGAAGCCTCGCATTCGTACAGAACATACTAATCAAAGTGTGCGGGTCGTGTCCTGGGTCTCTTGTTGCTGATTATACCCGTAAGTTTTATGGGTCCACCCACTTCTTCCAAAGGATTTTCATCTTGTATAGAATCTTCTTTCACGATTGGTACCTCGGAGTCGATTTCATTATCCCCTCGAATAATTAGAGGTTCATTATCCTCTTCTACATGCACTTGTTCCTTTTCATTTTCAAGGAATGTTACATCACGACTCTCAATTAACCCTTTTTCGCTGTGAAATAATCTATACCCTTTGGATTGTTGACTATATCCAATGAACCTGCATGCCAACGTCCTAAAATCAAGTTTGTCCCTCAATTGATTAGGAACTAGAACATGCGCTTTACATCCCCATTTTCGGAGATGGCCTACATCAGGCTTCCTGCTATTCCACAATTCATATGGCATGATTTTTACAGACTTTGTGGGAATTCTATTTTGTATGTAATTTGCAGTTAATACTGCCTCTCCCCAAAAACTTTTAGGAAGGCCTAAGTGGGACAACATACACCTTACTGCATTCATCAATGTTCTATTCTTTCTTTCTGTCACGCCATTCTGCTGTGGCGTATATGACATTGTAGTTCGTTTACTAATGCCTTCCTGAATGCAATAATCATTAAATTCCCGGGAGGTGTATTCCCCTCCTCTATCTGTCCTTAATGTTTTAATTGGTCTTCCAAATTTCTTCTCTACTTCTATCTTATATCTCTTGAATGCTTCAAAAGCATTCAACTTTCTGTCCAAGAGATAAACATAGGAGAATCTTGAAAAATCATCAATGAATGTGATAAACTACTCCTTATTCTTATGTGTCACAACGCTAAGAGGACCACAAATATTAGAATGAACCAATCCTAATAATTCTTTTGACCTTATTACTCCCGAAAATGGCTTTCGAGTCATTTTTCCGATCAAACAATGTTCACAAGGCAATGTTCTTGCACTTGAAATTCTAGGGAGTAGGTTCATTCTTATGATTTGTTCCATCTTTGTCTTTCCTGAATGTCCTAATCGGTCATGCCAAAGATCATAATCAGAATATTCACACACAGAATAATTAGAAATGACATCCACATTCATTGATATATTGTCAGTTATAATAGGTAGACAAAATAAATCATGTCCAGGAACAAACCTCCCGACGGTAAGGACTTTCTTGTCCTTACCTATAGTTACCCTACCATTATAAAACCTAACTTCAAAATTCTTCTTCAGAAGTATGGGAACAGATACGAGGTTCCAACGGATACCGGGAGCATATAACACATTATTAAGAGTCAAGATGCAATCACCCAAATCCAGCCTATAATTCCCCACACCTTCCACATCAAGGTAGGTGTTGTTACCCATGTATATTCTTTGTTCCTCCTTCTTCAATTCTTTGAAGTTGGTCCCATCCTTGGTCTTGGTGCTATGAAGGGTCACCCCTGAATCGATCCACCATTACATAGAGTCAGTACTTGCAGGGTTGCATTCAATGATGCCAACGAATTCGTGTTCCTTGCCTTTCTTATCTTGGCTTTGCCCTTTTTGCCCTTTTGCCTTGGTGCAGTTCGATTTGAAATGTCCGAGCTTTCCACAGGCATAACAGGCTCCACGCGGCGGCTTTCCATGCTGTCCCTTTGACTTCTTGTTCGGACCAAGCTTTTTGAAGTGAGCAGCATTCGCCTCATCATCGTCTTCTTCTACGTCGAAGACCTCACTTTTTCTTTTGCAGTTGGCTAGGTCTTGTTCAATGGCCAATTGGGCTGACAAATCTGTCACCGACTTCATACATCCATTAAGTCGCAAAGTCGTGGCAGCCATGTCAAAACTGGGAGGAAGGATATTTAGCACTGTGGCAACCTGTAAGGGTTCAGGAATCATTGTACCAGTTGTTGCCAAGTCTTTAGCCAGCACAATCATTCTATTGACATGATCTATCATATTTTCTGGCTCTTTCATTTTACAAGTGTTATACTTGTGCAATAACAACTGAATATTTACTTCAATTTTAGAGTCATATTTGACCTTTATAGCCATCCATAGATCACGTGCTATTTTTTGTGATTCGAACACTCTTATCAAATTATCTTTCATGTGCATCAACATAAAAGATCTTGTCTTCTTATTCTCTCTCTCCCACTTGTCATATGCTTTCTCGTGTGCCTCAATTTCTTCTGGTGTGGCATTCTCGGAAAGCATAGGACAATTATTTTCAATAACCTTATCAAGGTTATCGTGCATAAGTCCATACTTGATCTTGCGGCTCCACATATCATAATTCACGCCATTTAGGCGTTCAAGTTTTGCCAGCTTCATTGCAAATAACTTTGAAGTCATTTTCTAAAATCGAAAGAAAAATGACATTTTTTATAAGAAGCAATGTATCTAAGATTAAATAAATGCACATATAACAAATGATTTATTAGGGAAAAAAGTTAACATAAGAATTATGTCAAAAATTGAGTCCTAAATATAATTAGTTTTAAGAATATTAGAATGACTAAAAATTATGAATTCAACAAACAGAATGTAAGTAAAAAAAATACTACAAAAAGATTGAAAAAAAAGATGTCAATTCAAATGAATTAATCTTATTTTAGATAACTATTGTGCAAAACAATTTAAGCTAACCAATTACTCTATGTAAAAGAAAATTAAAATACGGCAAAAATAATACAAATAAGTTAAGCTAATACAAATGACGTATGTAAATACAAAGACAAAGATAAATGAAATAACAGTGGCCAGATGTTACAATATGCGCAAGTAATTATGGTCTAGAAGTTTAAAAAAACAAAAAAACTAATAGAGATTATTGACTTAGAATAGTTCTTAAATAAAAAATTATGCTATATATATGTGACAATGCGATAAAGATAAATGAAATAATAGTGATTGTACTAAGTGTCAAAAAAATTTGTAGATCAATTGGACTATGTTTGAGAGTAAAAATATCCTAAATTTACAAAATAATAATAACCACTATTTTTTTTTAACTACTAGCAGTGAATGTCCGAAGAAATATTAAAAAATCAATAAATAGTATTACTGCTTTTTAAAATAAATATCACGTTAACTGTTATTCAGGATATTTTTATATGACTAAAATAAGATTAAATAGCCTATATGCGTGTGACGGCCCAAATAGAGTTTTGATATCTTTTATACTTAAAAGAATGGCTATGTATAAAAATAGGTTGGACGATGATGATTAAATAACTTGAATTCAAGCGGTCAGGATTAAATGCTACAGTGTTTTCGCACTGTTCATCTTCTTCCTTATTGCCTGCGCGTACCTGGTGGCGAGGTTTGTTTCCGTCGATTTGCAGAATAACAGGGAAAAAACTGAAACACGTCCTGGCGAGATCGCGAAGAACCAGAAAACTTTTGAGGATGAAGACGGCGTTGAAGGTCGAAGGTTGCCTAACAAAATCGCTCGCTCACAAGGGAAAAACAGATCGCTCGCGTTCGGACGTTCGTCGGAAGAAGAACTGCGCTCTGATACCAATGTAATCTTTTGATCCAACGATTGGAGTTCGCTGGACGGCCTCTTCCACTATTTATAGGCGCATGCACCGTCCAGTCCACCCCCTTGAATGGCGCCCCTTCCCGACGAACGGACGCACCGTTTTGTCAGATGTTGCCTAAGCGGTCGCGCCGCTTTGCCGACGGTTGCTCCGACAATCGCCTATGACCAATATAGGTCACCATATAACAAGGGGAGCATAACAGTGGGCAGCGCCTCGCTGTGCTTCCAATAGTTGGCATGGGAGGCATCGTAAGACCACCATGGCTCAACTGGTCTACAAAGACCCACGGATCGTGAACCATTTCCAGTTGCAGGGATGGGTCTGTGTTTCTGACACATGGGATATGAGAAAGATCATTCAAGACTTGGTAGCCTCGCTCACGGGAGCTACGTGTGATTCGCCTACATTGGACCTGATGCAGCGTCGCCTCCATGAGGCACTGGCCAGCAAGCGGTATGTTCATGATCTAAACCTCATAGATCTAACTAGTGACTCTATCCCTAAGACAACTTGCAGGATGCATGATCTTGTACATGATCTTGCAAAGTGGATTGTAATAATTGATACAAAGATTAAAAAAAAAAGGATGAAATCAGAATCGAATTAAGAACGGTTGGCAGGAGATAAAAAAACAAAAACAAATACAATTCACAATGGAAATAAAGAGGCCTGTTGGATATAAAAACATGGAATTATCTTACTAGGAGATAAAGTCCAAATCAGAGGAGGGTTGAAACTTCATCACGTTACATATATGAGATGTAAAGAGTTTTTAAAACAAAAACCTGGCATTACCCTCTCCCCTCACGGATTTCTCTCTGCTGGACTTTTCTGGAACACCTACGGACGCCCAGAAAAGAGTCGACAGGTTCGGCTAGGTCTCAACAAGAAAACCGATCGATCTTTTCTCTCCCTCTCACGCAAGCCTCTCTGTGGGGCAAATCCATAGCAAAGTTACTTATCGTTCTTCGCTGGATTGTTCAGGAGGCAGCGGTTGATTGGAGGGAGAACAAGAAGAAAAGAGGGAAAATAGGAGACGTGATCGTTAATTTTTTGACGAACCAAAGAATGGATTTATCGCGAACAGAGGTGGATGAATCGAAATCACCGTGCATGACCCTTGAATAACGTTAAATCATGCCCTAATCGTACAAGTAAAAAAGAAGAGGAAAAGATGGTTCAAGTTCCTTGTTTTGCCTTGCTTGATTTTCTTGAATTCATTGATTGATTGATTATTTGCATGCATAATTCATTGTTTGTTGATCTGTTGTTATGTGATTGATTTTCTAGTGATAGGAATTAGGTCAGATGAAGATTTCACCGAAGAATTTGCGAAATTCGAGGGTTCTGTAAGTTTTCTGGATGCCGACCGGTCGACCAGCCCGTATGCATCGAGGCAATCGATCGACCGATAACTTGCGTACAGACGCTTTCTGCACATGTCAACCGGTCGACCGATCCCTATCACCGATCGATCGATCCTTGCCTACTAGTCAACCGTTCAACCGAACGGATCAACCGAACCAATTAAATTCGACTTAACAGATCGGTCGACCGATCAACAGACTACCGGTCGATCGTTTCCCCGAACCGGACGACCGATTTCCCAAAAAACTTTCATTATACTTATTAATTATTTACCTTTTTATTCAGATATTATCTATATATATATGATTGATCATATTGTCTTACCCCACAGAGATCCCTCACTGATTTACATGATTTAATTCCTTATTGATTTATTTCACATTGATCTTATCGTATCCATGAAATCAAGAACAAAGAGTCACAAGTTGTTAAAAGTGATTAATAAGTTCAGATGAAAGATTAATGATGGGTTGCCAGTCCAAGCCAAGTGCATCAAGATAAGGGTCGCTCCCTTGGTCATGGTTTGATCACCCATTGATCCGCACAAGGTCATATCGTTTGCTAGGCATACCCCAAAAATTAAAGGCACCTAAAGTCACCATGATTGCTAATTAAAAATTAAGATCAAGAAGCATGTTCAAGTCAAGTCAAGTTATCGTCATGATTTTCAAGTATGCATGATTTCAAGTTTACTAAGCATCATTTGATTCTCATGATTTATGATATCCTCTGATTCTTACTATGGTCTATCATGCTGCCATGTTGTCCTTTCAAGTTCAAGTTAAGCATGATTATTTATCTCTGATTATTTTATTCATGTTATGCATTGTATATCATGTGGTTCTCCACTTGGTTGTAAAACTTACGGGAGGACCTCCTCCCATGCGTCTGATTTCTACATGACCATGTTAGTGACGAGGTGGAGTAGGTGTTTGGTGACGAAGCTCTGGCGATAAGACAACACATGAACCACATGACTTATTAGTTTCCTTTTTCCTTCCGCATTTATAGCTTCATGATGTAGTCACTTTTAGACTTCCGCATATTCATGTTATCTTTTTTTTATTTTATTATTTTTCGCTGACGTGTCTCGGTTCTTGACTGAGATATGGTCAATATAATGGTCAAGTTATAGCATGCCGTAGCGTCTCCAGGTTGGTCTTCGCCACATGGCGGGGGTCGATTTGGGGGTGTTACATTTATGATATCAGAGCCTAAAGTCAGGACTCTCTTGACGTCCTAGTGTATAGAATAAGTATGGTATTAGTTCATGTGCTATCGCCGAGCAGTCGCCACACCCTCCACCGTAAAGTATAAGTAAGATTTTTCTTGCATTAAGTTATTCTTTATTGATGTATTGATATGTATTTCACATGAGTGGTTGGTTCCTAGGAAGGTTACTCTGTATGGTAGGAATCAACTTAAATATTATTAGTAATTAAACAAAAAGGATCATAAATGTTACGAACAAATTGGAAAAGAATAAACAACATGCATGTGGATAAATATACCTACGTGAAAAAAAAGTCTTACATATATTTAAAGAATAAAACATAAGAAACGATTATGTTTCTTATAATTCATATTTTTTCATCTCTTTCATGATTGCTCTATTCACGGACTTCTTCTGCTGACTGCAGCAGTATGAAGAGGAAAATGAATAAGCATATCAGTTGCAAAGATATGTAGATTTAAGAAAGAAACGAAGGAATTATAAGAGTAATTAAATGTTTTGACTCACACAACACGTAGGTGTGAGATGATTTCAAATAGTAGAGGTGAAACCAAGCATGCATAAGTTATGATTTATGGTGATGACTTATGTGGTTCCATTGGTCTACCAATATAAGGGTTTAATAAATTATCTTATATGTTTATGTTGATAAGTATGGACCCATAATCCTTCTTGCGCCTTAGACTTCATATGATCCCTTTATTATGTAGATAAAGGTCCTAAGCAAAATTCAAATTAGTTATACGAATTTCTAATTAGATTACCTTATATTGGAAATAGGAATTAAAAAGATTAATCATGTTCAAGTTATATAAGATTAGTTAAACAATAATTTAAGTATTAGTGAGCTGCCCAAGAATCATGCATAAGGTATGGATGGACAAATATAAAAGCTTAAAGTGTTCAGAAGTCACCTTGGCTGGAATAAATGTTAGAAGGAATTTTCAAGGAGTAAGTGACTGTTTGAGTTAATCGAACATTTAAATCTAGCATATTCATACGCATATGTACATATAACATAATATACTTATAAATATATAAAGATAAATAAATAAATAATTAGATTTAACTAACTTAGTTTAGTACATAATATATTTGAAATTTTATTAATATGAAGTATATTTTTAAATAGCCATTATTAAAGAATGAATTCTCTATCATCGCAATGTATATATATTTTCAAAATAGACTAATATGATTAATACAAGAATTATATATAAGAACAAGTAAGACATGAAAGAGTTAAAATGAATGTGAGAAATTTTAAAAAGATTCAAGGTCTCTTAATTGAGATATGCTTGAGGAGAATATGAGCCTCCAGCTATTAAGTATTAAAAGATCAAAACATCAAGTGAGAAAATCTTTAGAAAGTATGGGGGGTTAAGGTAAAGTACGAGGAATTTTATAAGTCCCCTACAAGATTTCTGGAAAAGCAAGTTATGCACCCGAGAGGGATGATTATGCAAGTTTTAATTGATTTATCTTGATTATTGATATAATTATAATTTTCATAATAATGTCAAAACGTATAGAGTATTTAATCATATAATCATAGTTGATGGTTCAAGAGGAAAAATAAATCATATATATGTTTAGATAATGTGTTAAGCAAGCCATCGGATGATACATAGAATGTCCTCTAAGATGCAAGATATAAGATGATATATAGAATGTTCTCTAAAATGCCTCTACGTCAGTATGATGAAAAATATTCAAGATTTTGTCTTAATCAAGTGGACCATTTATGATTTGATCATAAGTCTTATAAATGGATTAGTTCTTTCTAGCTTTAAAGTTATCCCGACCCTCTCCCACCCTCTCCCATGTACTACAAGATATCGTTAATGCAAAGGACCATGAAATGATGCACGAAGAAGAAGAATGATTGCTTGTCTTCTGTTTTGTTGATTGTTTTGTTTTCCTGTCTTGTTGTTTGAATTCATTCCATGTGTCTACCTGCATTCATGATGTTTGACTAAGGACTTATGTTATATAGTGCACATAAATTATTCTGTTAATTCTGGATTAGAACATACTATGTAGCGACCCCTCAGCGTAGATATCGTTCGATCGTAACACTAATTCAAAGTGCTTTAAGATATTCAAGGAAAGAACTTGTTGTGGTAATATATAACCACTAGCCTCCTATGAAATTATATGATATGACATTGCAAGAATCGGATCAATGTAGTCAAATAAGTTATGTCTTCTACTCAAAAGCTAAATGATTATAATGATGTTTAGAGTAGGGTCACATCAAATATAGGTCATCGTGAAAGTTATTGATATAAATTGACCTTATAAAAATGATGATTGACATGATTTCATCACCAATTTTATCGAATTATATGATGATGCTCTTATCTACAATGATGGTTAACGTTCTTAATGAGCCTATTGATCCTTGCACAACATATGCTACCCAATAAGGATGATCCTATGGAGATAACTTCATACCATGAAGTCCATGCTAGTGATATTAATGACGATTGAAGATAAGATCTATTCTTCACATCGGCTAGAAACTTCTTAGGAGGATTACGTTGGGATTCCTATTTGATTCTTCCCTCTAAAATGTATAGGTATTATGCAAAAAGAAAAAGATAGTTGCCAATATTGGAAAATCTAAAAGATATAGTTAGAAGTTGAGTGTCATATCGACCTCCTTTCAAGCATGACCTTGATTTTTAAGGCCCCATGACACATGAATTAAAAAGACAAATTTAATAACTGTAAGACGAGGGATTTATGAGACAGAGGGTCTCATTTTTAGATGTTTCACTTTTTTTGTAAGGAAGAACGATGACTCTATGAATTTAGAGATTTATTAACAAGTTGTTAAATAAAACAACCATAAAGACATAAGTGTCTGTTACCAAGCAAAGATGATCTATTTAAGGCTAGGTGTTCTCGAGATTGATCTATGAAGTGAGCACCAGCAGTTTCGAGTTGATGAAGAAGATGTAATGAAGATAATTTTCCTGACAATGAATTATCACTATAAATTGAGCGATGCCATTGGACTAAGGACACCCCTCAAACCTTTAGGTCCTTATGAATATTGTGGTTAAACTATGCCTACATTTATGTAGAAAAGATTGAAGTGTTCAATGATCAAAAGAGTCTTAGGTATGTTTTCTTTTAGTACGCTAATATATGACAATGAAGATGACACGAAGTTTGAAAGATTCTGAGTTCTCCATGAAGTATCATTTTGGTAAAAATGAACTCGGTTACACATACACTCAGATACAAGTGATGCTTACTAGGCTTCATGAGGCTGCGTATGAAATGTTGGAGGAACTAAGCATGTGGAAACCAAATGATAAAATCCTAAAGAGAGCAATACTAGCTGAATAACATAAGCCTGGGTTGCGGTCCATTTGGAAATAAGTGTTATAAGAAGTATTAGATGAATATTATAAGTCTGGGTTACGATCCATTTGGAAAGTACATAGGTGTATAAGGATAAACAAATAGTAATGACATGAAACATGGGGATACAAAAGTATGTCCTAAGTACCCATGGTCAGAGTAGCTTGACGTTTCCATTATGGCGATGATGCTACATGGGAACTCGATTCGAAAATGCGTCAAGAATTTTCCTTATCTTTTCGGTAAGCCCTCTACTTAGTGTAAAATTCGAGGACGAATTTTTTTTAAGGAAGTAAGAATGTAATAACTGATACAAAAATTAAAAAAAGGATGAAATTAGAATCGAATTAAGAACGGTTGGTAGGAGATAAAAAAAAATAGAAACAAATCCAATTCACAATGGAAATAAAGAGGTCTATTGGATATAAAAACATGGAATTATCTTACTAGGAGATAAAGTCCAAATCAGAGGGGGGTTGAAACTTCATCACGTTACATATATGAGATGTAAAGAGTTTTTAAAACAAAAACCTGGCATTACCCTCTCCCCTCATGGATTTCTCTCTGCTGGACTTTTCTGGAACACCTGCGGACGCCCAGAAAAGAGTCGACAGGTTCGGCTAGGCCTCAACAAGAAAACCGATCGATCTTTTCTCTCCCTCTCACGCATGCCTCTCTGTGGGGCAAATCCATAGCAAAGTTACTTATCATTCTTCGCTGGACTGTTCAGGAGGCAGTGGTTGATTGGAGGGAGAACAGGAAGAAAAGAGGGAAAATAGGAGACATGATCGTTAATTTTCCGACGAACCAAAGAACGGATTTATCGCGAACAGAGGTGGGTGAATCGAAATCACCTTGCATGACACTTGAATAACATTAAATCATGCCCTAATCGTACAAGTAAAGAAGAAGAGGAAAAGATGGTTCAAGTTCCTTATTTTGCCTTGTTTGATTTTCTTGAATTCATTGATTGATTGATTATTTGCATGCATAATTCATTGTTTTTTGATCTGTTGTTATGTGATTGATTTCCTAGTGATAGGAATTAGGTCAGATGAAGATTTCACCAAAGAATTTGCGAAATTCGAGGGTTCTGCAAGTTTTCTGGATGCCGATCGGTCGACCGGCCTGTATGCATCGAGGCAATCGGTCGACCGATAACTTGCGTACAGACGCTTTCTGCACATGTCAATCGGTCGATCGATCCCTATCACCGATCGACCGATCCTTGCCCACTGGTCGACCGTTCAACCGAACGGATCGATCGAACCAATTAAATTCGACTTAAAGACCGGTCGACCGGTCGATCGTTTCCCCGAACCGGACGACCGATTTCCCAGAAAATCTTCCATTATACTTATTAATTATTTACCTTTTTATTCAGATATTATTTATATATATATGATTGATCCTATTATCTTACACCACAGAGATCCCTCACTGATTTACATGATTTAATTCCTTATTGACTTATTTCACATTGATCTTATCGTATCCATGAAATCAAGAACAAAGAGTCACAAGTTGTTAAAAGCGATTAATAAGTTCAGATGAAAGATTAATGATGGGTTGCCAGTCCAAGCCAAGTGCATCAAGATAAGGGTCGCTCTCTTGGTCATGGTTTGATCACCCATTGACCCGCACAAGGCCGTATCGTTTGTTAGGCATACCCCAAAAATTAAAGGCACCTAATGTCATCATGATTGCTAATTAAAATCAAGATCAAGAAGCATGTTCAAGTCATGTCAAGTTATCGTCATGATTTTCAAGTATGCATGATTTCAAGTTTACTAAGCATCATTTGATTCTCATGATTTATGATATCCTCTGATTCTTACTATGGTCTATCATGCTGCCATGTTGTCCTTTCAAGTTCAAGTTAAGCATGATTATTTATCTCTGATTATTTTATTCATGTTATGCATTGTATATCATGTGGTTTTCCACTAAGCTGTAAAGCTTACGGGAGGACCTCTTCCCCTGTGTCTGATTTCCACAGGACCATGTTAGTGACGAGGTGGAGTAGGTGTGTGGTGACGAAGCTCTGGCGATAAGACAGCACATGAACCACATGACTTATTAGTTTCCTTTTTCCTTCCGCATTTATCGCTTAATGATGTAGTCAGTTTTTAGACTTCCGCATATTCATGTTATCTTTTTTTTATTTTATTATTTTTCGCTGACGTGTCTCGGTTCTTGACTGAGATATGATCAATATAATGGTCAAGTTATAGCATGTCATAGCGTCTCCAGGTTAGTCTTCGCCACGTGACGGAGGTCGATTTGGGAGCGTTACATGGATTGTTGGGAATGCATGCATGACAACACCGTTTTGAAGTCAATGCACCAAAGGATGTATATCATTTGGTAAGTCTCAAGAAGCTGGACATCAAAAAGACACTAGAAACCTTCCCAAGTCTCCGAACATTGCTAATAGAGGATTATATTGAGACAGCTGAAATTTCAAAATATACTTTCCTAAGAGTATTCAAACTACGAGGATCTGCGACTGGACTTCCAATTTCAGTTAAATTTTTGAAACACCTACGATATCTTGACCTATCCTTTACTGATATCAAGGAATTACCTGAATCAACAAGTACTCTGCTGAACTTGCAGACGTTGATTCTTTCTGAATGTCGTGAATTGTGCAGGCTACCTGAAAGCATGCGATGTATGATTAGCCTTAGGCATCTCTATCTGGACGAGTGTTATGGGCTGAGGAAAATGCCAGAAGGCATGGGACTAATGACCAACCTACAAATACTGACGATGTACATTGTGGGTGCTGCTGCTGCAGGGAGAGGCATAGCGGAGTTGGAAAGGCTACAACTTTCATTCAAATTAAAGCTCTACAATCTGCAATATGTGAAAGATGCCCTGGAAGCTAGAAAGGCCAATTTTCATTCCAAACAAGATCTGCAACACCTAGAACTCTGGTGGAGAGAAAAATATGTTCTAGGTGATGACACCATGGCTACTAGCTCAAATGAACCAAATGGAATGCTAGTGCTGGAAGAACTTAGGCCTCCCAATAGCATAAAATTCTTGAGAATACGGGACTACAATGGATTAAATTTTCCTAGATGGATGGCAAACAAGCTGTTGCTTCAACAGTTGGTGGAACTTCAAATGGGATATTGCACAAGATTGAGTCATCTTCCACCACTTTGGCTATTGAAGTCTCTCGAGGTGCTATCTTTAGAACATATGGATAATATGAAGTATGTTATCTCTGACAGTGCAGGGGACTCTCCCATCGTGCAAGCATTTCCCTTGCTAAGAGAACTGAGGTTGAGGCATCTTGGAAGCTTGGAGTATTGGTGGGAGAACAACAACGCAGATCACGCGCAAGCCATGGCAAGTAATTGCTTCCCAGCCCTGGTTCATTTGGAAATAAATAAATGTCCAGAGTTGGCCGGTTTGATGCCATTGGGCTCCTCTCTCAAATGGTTCAAATTATTGGAAAGCAATAAGATAGTGCTTCGTCCTTTGCATCTCGAAGGCCTTGAAAGATTAACCCTCAAAGTATTCGAACAGGGAGCTTTGATGTGGCATGATCAGGAAGAAGACGGCGAGACGAGTGGCTTTGTTCTTTCACGCCTCGCTAAAATGGAAATCGATAGTTCCGATTGGATATTTTCTGCTAGGTTCTCCAAACTTTGGAGAAGCATGACTTCTCTCGAGAGTCTCGACATAAGTGAATGCCACGCTCTGGTCGATTTGCCTGAGGTGCTTCAAGGATTGAACTCGTTGAGATTTTTGCTATTTCGCAACTGTAAGAACCTGAACGGTCCCATGCCGTCTCTTCCCCAGAATCTGGAAAGACTGTGGTTCTTTTCATGCGAAAGACTGACGGCAATGCCCTGAGCTGACGATATTACCGCAAGGGTTGCTGCAACGACTATCCGCCCTGAAAGAGTTGCGTCTTGAAGGATGTCCAGAACTTGTAGAGAAATGCAGGAGGGGAGGGGAGTATTGGGGCCTCGTCTCCCACATCCCAACGAGATGGGTGGGGGATGACAGGAGTTGAGGATATTCCGGAAGGCTGTTTGTTTTCATGGTAAAAAAGTAACAACCCTCAAGTTATATCTATTATTTTGTCAAATTTATAAATCACTCTAATAAATGTTTATATATATATATATATATATATATATATATATATATATATAGGGAGAGAGACTTGTTCCTGCAAAGATTTCACTGCTCGCATGCATTATACGTCTGCCATGAATTTTATACATGGTAAATACTTTATTCCTACTAAATGAAAATTAGAGCCATAAAATAATTATTAAATTAGCCGTTAAATATTGCTTGATTTAAATTCTTATCATAAATGAATCATCTAAGCGTCCATGGACCCCTTAAGAAAGGTTAATTGATAATCGTTGTAAAAGAAACGCATGTTTTAGTTGAGAGTTGTTGAACATCAACGTGAAGATCCTCTTCATAATGGTATTCATTATAAATTTATCAATTCCTAGAGATACAAAAGTTATTTTGTTTATGTTAGTATTAAAAGTAGTTTAGGAGGGTTTAGAATTTTTTCTTTTAATTTAATTTATGGCTTTTGCCATTTCCTTTCTTATTTTTTCGTAGAAAATAGACAATCTGAATTACGCTTTCGAATTTCAATAAATGGAATTTAAAAAAAAACATCTATCATGAATATTCTTTAGTTGTAAGTTTTAACATTTTAGTGCTATCTCATCTTTCTCGTGCTCCTCAGAAATGATTCAATTTTCTTTGCTATCGATAAAAAAATAACATTTTCTGATGAAAGAAATGAAGTACAACATCGACCAAAACTTTAAAAAAAGAAGAGAAAATTTAAAGCTTATCACGAGTTCAAGCCCGATAAAAAGAATCTTCTTAGAAAACATTGCCCTATATCAAGAAAATTTAAGAAATCATCATTAATTGATTAGCTTACCTTCTTATATCCATTGAGAAAATTTTCTTTCTTAATTAACTTCTAATCCATTTAGACATTTTCCCTTATATTTCATGTCACAACTTGAAAATTAACACTATATGATGATGATACTGACGAGCATTAATTATATATGTCTAGTGGAGATTTCATCCTTTCTTATCTTATCCGAAAAGAATCAAGTGAAGAAAGAACTAGTTGTCACTTAACACGATCACCTATTAAATTACCAAATAAAGAAGGAACACTGAAAAAGTTGGAGAAAGAAGTAGCGGTAACTTCTTTAATCTATGTTACTGATACAAAATTCATGTTAATTATTGATTGGCATGATAAAATAGTGGCATATGCAATTGATCATGATATACACATATATAGCTCGAGTGCTTGGAACATTAAATGATATTTAATAATCACTGTAATTAGCATTTTGTAGTGATACCTAAGGAATTAAACAATAGCGGTGTCATTATTATATGCCAAGTCTAGTCAACGGTGGCAAGATGTGCTGTGAAGTTCTTGTGGCGAAGGGAATTTATGTTACCTTCTTTCACAATCTGAACTCATCCATGGCTCTGGAAGCACTCCTTGGTTGCAAAGCCTGGTCATTTTGCATAGTAGGTAAATATTTTATTTCTACTAAATGAAAATTAGAGCCATATGAAATAAAAATCAAATAAATATGGATGCGTAATTTTGCACTGAAACTATAATGCTGATTTAGTGATCATATTATCTAATGGATCATATACATTCGGAGACCAGAAATAAATTCTGCTTTGGTAGTGTTATGTTTAATGATATTTTTTATGCTGGCATGAGGTCATTCAGGTGCATGTGTAAGTCCATAAATTATCTCATTGCACATTGGCTATGTAAAAAAATAAATAAATTGGCCATTAAATATTTCTTGATTTAAATTCTGAATGATGATATAATTTTCCCAAATTATTTTGGTGCACCTTATTTTTTAATGCATAAACGAACTAAAAAAATTTAAATTAGCTTAATTATTTATACTTGGCTTTGTGGTTGCTTTAATTGCTTTCAAAGCTATGCATAATTACTCTATCTGTTTATATAAATGAATATTAAAATTTACTATTATTATTATATAGTGGGTCAGCTCTGAACCCCTCAAGTCATTACAAATATAATTGTAACATCCCAAAATTTGTCCTCCTGTCATGTAGACAGTCAAGTTGATTTCGGAGACGCGACAACTTTTGACCATATTGTGACTTTGATAATTCAATAAATGCAATACATGGCAGTGAATATAATAATAAAATAAATAAGAACTTGATTGTAGAATAAGGAAATGCCAAAATGTCAAAAGGCACTAACATCTAATGTAATCCATATGGAGAAAGGAAATGTGTCCAACGAATTCAAGTAAATGATCACATGTTCAATTAAAAAGAAAAGACCACATTAACCCTCTGGCAGAGATGAATCATTCCACTAATGCAATTAAAAAGAACTGGGCGCTATAGAGTTCAATAAGTCATATGCAGCAATTCTCAAACTCTGCGTCCTCCATTACTCATCTCTAGATAGGATTCTCACATGTAAAATTTCAAATGCAGGGGTATCGAATACTCGTAAGCGAAAACGTTCAGTACAATAGAATCATATACTATAAATTGATAATTAAAACATGCTTGAATTAATAACAGATAAGCAATAAGATAACATGTTTTACTATGAACATGTGATCTCTTCTTTTCTTATCATAATTAATATTTTGGTTGCATAAAGGCAATGAATCATTCTTCATCATGTTTATACTTTATTCTTTACCATATTCATGCTATATTCTTTTCTCTAATAATACTTTGTCTTTACTATATCATGCTCTGTGCTTTACCATGTCATGCTTTACTATACCTTATTTTACTATACTTTACTATGCTTTACTTTACCATAAGTTGTACTACATCTTTTACATTAACTGAAGTTCATTGTCTTATACGAGCTCGACTTTATTAGATTGGAAAGCTAGAGGCGCCTCTATAACATCTGTAAATCCAGGGATGCCCACTTTGGAGAAGGTGTAATGTCAATGCATACCATTTTCGGAATACAGGTGGGAGATGACATGTACCCTAGAAACAGTGGTCGTTAAGAACTTGTATGTTCACTATCTCCTCAACTTAGCTACACGTCCCTCTACCGCAATAAACATATAATCAATATAATGCCCTTTTTGAGGAAGGAGAGATGTCAATGCATAATTCTTTTCGAAATACAGGTGGGAGAGGACCTATACTCCAAGAGCAGTGATCGTTAAAGACCCGTAGGTTCACTATCTCCTCAGCTAAGCTATATGCCTCTTTTCTTTACTATAACCATGATCTTTAACCTTTACTTTTGGGCGGTACATGGCAATCTCGTGGTTTCGTCTTTTCTTTGCTTAACTTGTTTACTATCTGTGGAATGTAAGAATCACAAATCAAAGAAATGTTAGAGTCGGATCCCTTTTCTCTGAGGCAATTAAATCATGTCCTATTTTCTTTATTCTTTATGTCAAATTTTGATCCGTCCTTCTGGGTGGGGAGAGCCCATTAGACTCTTTACAATGTCGGACATGGTTTCAAATGGGCCTGTCGAAAGTGTGGCCCAACTATGAAAGATTGACCCTAAACAAAAAGGCAGTTATGTCTTTTGTCATAGAACCCGGGCCGGGTTAGGATGAACCTGAGCTGAGTCTTCTGTTGAGGGTCCATGCACATGACTCCGAACGAGTCGGGATTCATCTCGGGCCGGATCGGCGCTTGCGCATTAAAATCAGTCCGGAACCTTGCTGTCACAGCCGTGCTACCTTCTAGCATGCCCGTGCCAGCATCGTTCGGCCGTTGGCGCATCCGTGTCATTGTCACGGCTGTGCCACTCTCTGGCACACCCATGCCGTCGTCACGGCTGTGCCTCTCTCTGGCACGTCCGTGAAGTCATTCACGGCCGTGCCACTCTCTGGCACGTCCATGACGGTCGTGTCTCTCTCTGGCCCGTCCATGCCCTGACTGAACATTTGAGCCAACACGACCAGTGTCATTGTTCATAATCGGGCACGTCCCGTGTCACTCACCTAGCATGGTCGTGTCGTCGCGACCAGAACAGGGTGCGAATCTGCGCCCATTTTCTTCCTCTTTTCTGGACATCTTTCGGCCATCGGATCGCGACGATCATAGTACAAAAATTGAAGTTTATGATCTTTAAATGAATATGGAATCATCACATGCATCATATGATTAGCGATTCATAGCAAAGGGGATTTAACGTCTAGAGTACCTTTCTCGTTCACTATCGATTCATCGGAGGCGCTCACGGTCGTCTTCTCTGATTCCGGTCGCTCTTGGCCGACGAGGATGTGCGGTTGGCCTTTACAAGTGTGTCAAGGGAGGGCTCCTATGCACCGAACGTCCGTTGGGTTCCTCTTGTGACCACCAGCGCGCGCACGATTCGTCGGAGAGGGAGAAGAAGAACAGAGGAAAAGGAGGCGGTGGCGGCTGATCGGAGGAGTTCCAAAGGGGCATGAGGGTTTCTCCTCGTGCCCCTCTTATTTCCAAGGAGGAGTTAGGGGAGTTGAATCAGGGGAGAAAATCTCTTCCCCGATTTCCATGTTCTCTGTTTCCTTCACCACCCCCCCTCCCCCCCCCTTTTTTTTTCTTTCCTTGTTTAAATCTTTTCTATGTTTTGATTCTTCCTTCCATCTTTGTTTTTGCCGGGCTTTTGTGCCAGTTGTTACAATAACAATGTTCTTTTAAAGGTTGGAGTGCTCACATTTTCAAGAACTTACTCACATTTTCAAATTCAACTTCATGCAAATACAATTCGAACTAATCTGTCAATTTAATTATGTATCAAGAACTTAATAAAAATTACGATTCCGTTTTCAAACGCAGCCATAACTTCTCTTTAGGTTGACACTACCAAGATTTGCTTTAGTGATCTCAATTCATCAATCCAAATATCCAACAACTGACACAATTATCAAATCAATTAGTGCCTCAGTAACTTTTTAGAAAGAACAAGGAAACTCCTATTCAATGTTATTGTAAAAGGATGGGCTACGGAATCGATGTGTCAATTGAGTCATGATCAGATTAGTTTAATTGAGTTTAATCAATAAATTATTACATCATTATGAATCTAAATACGCACTAATATCAATTGGTAATAAGTTGTAAGTGTTTGTAAAGGAAGCTTTGACTACTAAGTAATTCCAAACATTCATGCATTTTTTAATCATATAGGTTAATCACTCACATAATTTGAGAGATAATAATATTTATACTCTCCTAATTAATCAACCCCTTTCTTTTGTGACTATCTATCACCTTCAGCCATGTTTAATTCATGAATAATTAAACACATTTCCCATTACAATAATAATGATTATAATATAGAGACTCTTTTTATTAAATATAACCTTATTTATAAAGTTATATTATTTATCTCTAAGAATATATTCTATCATTCAAATTTTTTATCAAGTTTATTATCCAACAAACATCATTTAGTACCATCATCTAACTATTATGATTATTTGAGTTGAGAGTTACTGAGAATCAACTTAAAGATTATTTAGATCTTAGAAATATGAAACAGACTGATTCATTTCCGTCACTATCGAAAAATTATATAAAGATTTTCTGAAAGAAATGAAGTTTAACATCAAGGAAAGTTTAAAATAAGATAAAATAAAACAATTATCACCGTCCTCAACCCCGATAAAAATAACTTCGTACAAAATATTACCCATCTCAATAAAATTTAATAAAACATCATTAGTTCATTAGGTTAACTTCTTAGATCAATTTGGATTTTTTTTCTTTCTTGACTTCTAGTTTATTTAGACATTTTCTCTTACACTACTAGAAAAACGCGGATTACCGACAGTCCGGACCGTCGGTAATCAGCCCGAAAACCGTCGGTAACGCAATTATCCACGGTTTTTCAGTCGGAATCGATCCGTCGAAAAAACGCTCGTCGCAAACGAATTTGCGACGGTTGAAAAAATCCGTCGAAAATATCGACGGTTCTGGCCGTCGGAAAAGTCCCCGGCGGTTCGATCCGTCGAATTTTTCCGACGGTTGCAACCGCCGGAAAAGTCCTCGGCGGTTCGAACCGTCGATATTTCCGACGGTTCCAACCGCCGGAAAAGGCCCCGACAGTTCGAACCGTCGATATTTCCGACGGTTGCAACCGCCGGAAAAGCCCGGCGGTCGCAACTTTTCGACGGTCGCAACTGTCGAAACTTTGGACGGACGTCGCAATCGTCGATCTTTAGACGGTCGCAACCGTCGCAAATAATTTTTTAAATATAAAAAAATTAGCGGCCGGCCGACAGCAGAGAAAGAGACGTCGGCGCGGAGTGGGAGAGAGAGAGATACGCCGGCGCAGGAGAGGGTCGCCGGCGTCCGACGCGCGGGAGAGGGTACTCGCGGCCGGGAGAGAGAGAGAGGAGAGGAGGGAGAGAGAGAGGAGTGGAGGGAGGAGGGAAAGAGAGAAGAGGGAGGAGGAATATATATAAAGGAAAAAAGTGGAAAGAAAGCGGGAAAATGAAAAAAAAAGCGGGATAACAAAATTTTAATTACCGACGGTTGTGACCGTCGAAAATATATTTAGTTATATATAATATTTATTTTTTATTTTACCGATGGTTTGAACCGTCGGTAATCCTTACCGACGGGCTAAACCGTCGATAATTGCGACGGTTTGGACCGTCGCTAGTTATATTAATAAAATACTCTTTATATAATATTATTATATATTTACCGACGGTTACGACCTTCGGAAATTGCGGCGGATTTTGCGACGGATGGATATCTGTCGAAAATATCGACGTTCCTAATCGTCAAAAAATTAAATAATAATATAATTAATTATATAATTAATTTTTTATTTTCGACGGTCGTGACCGTCGGAAAATTCGTCGAAAAAATTTTATAATAATATAAAAAATATATAATTTAATTTTTTTATTTCCGACGGTCATAACCGTCGGAAAAGTCGTCGGAAATTGCGACGGATGGATATCCTTCGAAAATATCGATGTTCCTAATCATCGAAAAATTAAATAATAATATAAATTATTTCCGACGGTCATAACCGTCGAAAAATTCGTCGGAAACGGAACCGTCGAAAAATTCGTCGTAAATTGCGACGGATTTAGAACCGTCGGAAATTATCCGTCGAAAAATCGCGATTTTCTTGTAGTGTTATATTTCATGTCACAACATGATAATTAACTCTATATATATGTAGTTGATACTGACGAGCATTATATATGTCTACTGGAGATATCACCCTTTATTATTTTATCAGAAAAGAACCAAGTGGAGAAAGAACTAGTTGCCACTTAATATTACCCACTATTAAATTACCGAATAAAAACAATCATTACTGATATAAGCAGAAGGAAATATGTATTTGATCCATGTTAACTATTGATTGGCATGATAAACTACTGCCATATACAATTCATATATACATATATAGCTCGAGTGGATGGAAGCCTAATGATATTTATTCTGTAACAAAACGTAAGCAATTGAACACTAGCTCGAAGTCCATGTCCATGGCGGCGAGATGGGGTGTGAAGCTTATAAAAAATTCTTATGACGAAGGGCATTTACGTTTACCTTCTTCCACATTCTGAGTTCTGAAGGAAGGAATCTCCATGGCTCTGGAAGCACTCCTTGGTACCATCTTCGGAGGACTGGTCACTTTGACAGCAGACTACATCAAAGGACAGCTTCAAGTTGTGTGGGGTGGTGGTTTGGACGACAAGTTGGAGCAACTGAAGCTGCTTCTGCTGCAGATTCAGTCCAAGGTCGCAGATGCAGAGAAGCAGATCGTGGACCCAGCTGTGAGGAGATGGCTCTATGCATTGAAGAAAGTGGCCTACGAGGCCGAAGACGTCCTCGATGAGTTCAACTATGAGATCCTGTGGCGACAAGCGGCGTCGGTGGAGGCTGCAGGGAAGAAGAAGCTCCCATACGTTGGCAAGGTAGGCGACTTCTTTTCTCCTCACAACCCACTGAACATTCGCTTGAAGCTGGGAACCAAACTGAACAATATCTTAGAAAAGATCAACAAAATTGAAGCTGAGAGTGTAAATTTCAATTTTAACAAAGCTGATGCTGCGAGTTCTTATATGAATGCTGCTGTGAGCAATGAACCGTGCTCCTTTGTTGTTGAAGAAGTTGTGGTAGGAAGGCAAGAAGATAAAGAGAAGATAGTGTCAATGCTCATTAACAGCCAGCGCTCAAAGAAAAGAAAACAGAGTGACAAGTTAAACGAGAATAATAGTGGGCAGCGCCTCGCTGTGCTTCCAATAGTCGGCAAGGGAGGCATAGGTAAGACCACCATGGCTCAACTGGTCTTCAATGACCCACGGATCGTGAACCATTTCCAGTTGCAGGCATGGGTCTGTGTTTCAGAGACATGGGATTTGAGAAAGCTCATCCAAGACTTGGTAGCGTCGCTCAAGGGAACTACATGTGATTTGCGTACGTTGGAAATCATGCAGCATCGCCTCCGTGAGGTACTGGCCAGCAAGCGGTATCTTATTGTGTTGGATGATGTTTGGAATGAGGATCCAACCGAATGGGATGTTGAAAGGCATGTTGAACCATGTTGGCCATGAAGGCAGTGCAGTTGTTTTGACCACCCGCAGCGAGCGTGTGTCACAAATAACAGGAACATTTGAAACCTATCGTCTGCCATATTTGGAGGAGGGAGAAGCATGGACTTTGTTCAGTAACAGAGCATTCCCCCCGACAGCTGCTGAGAAGCCAGAAGAACTCGTCAGGATTGGGATGGACATTGTCAAAAAGTGCAGGGGTTTGCCCCTCGCGCTTAAAATGATCGGGAGCTTGTTGTACATGAACAGTGACAAAGGCGAGTGGTTGAAGATCAAGGAGAGTGGTATATGGAATATGGAAACAAGTATATTACCTGCACTGTGGCTGAGTTATAAGCATCTTCCTTCACACTCCAAGCAATGCTTTGCCTTCTGTGCCGCATTTCCCAAAGATTATGAGATGGAAAAGGAGAGTTTGATCCAGATGTGGATGGCTCATGGCTTAATTCCCTGCGACGGAAGGTTAGAGGTCAGAGGGCGTGAGATTTTCAACCAGCTAGTTCAGAGATCATTTCTTCATGATCTAAAGAAAGAAAGAAGAATATATCCTGCTGGTCTCCCTAGGACAACTTGCAAGATGCACGATCTCGTTCATGATCTCGCAAAGTGGATTGTTGGGAATGCATGTATGACAGCACCACCACAGGGGTCCTATGAAGTTGCAGCACCGAAGGATGTATATCATTTGGTAAGTTTTGACGAGTTGAACATCAAAAGGACACTAGAAACCTTCCCAAACCTTCGGACATTGATCACAACTGATTCCATCGAAATGGCCGAAATTTCACAATATACTTTTCTAAGAGTGTTTGTACTGAAACGGTCCATTATTAGACTTCCCATTTCAGTGAAATTTTTGCTACACCTACGATATCTTGACCTATCCAATAGTAATATCCAGGAATTATCTGAATCAACAAGTATTCTGCTGAGCTTGCTGACGTTGGTACTTTCTCAATGTTATGGATTGTGCAGGTTACCTGAAAGCATGCCATGCATGATTAGCCTTAGGCATCTCTACCTCGACGAGTGTTATGAGTTGAGGAAAATGCCAGAAGGGATTGGACTAATGACCAACCTACAAATACTAACGTTGTACGTTGTGGATGCTGCTGCTGTCGCAGGGAGAGGCATAGGGGAATTGAAAGGGCTACAACTTTCATTCAAATTAGAGCTCTACAATCTGCACTACGTGAAAGATGCGCTAGAAGCCAGAGAGGCAAATCTTGAATCCAAACAAGAACTGCAACACCTAGAACTCCGCTGGAGAGAAGTGGATGATGACACTACGGCTACTAGCTCGAATGAAGAAAATGACGTACTAGTGCTGGAAAAACTTAAGCCTCCTTTTGGCATAAGATTATTGAAAATATGGGATTACAATGGATTAAATTTTCCAAGATGGATGGCAGACAAGATGCGGCTTCAACAGTTGGTGGAACTTCATATGGGATATTGCACAAGATTGAGTCATCTTCCACCACTTTGGTTATTGAAATATCTTGAGGTTCTCTCTTTAGAACGTATGGATAATCTAAAGTATGTTATCTGTGACAGTGCAAGCGAGTACAACGTAGTGAAAGCATTTATCTCGCTGAAAGAATTGGAGTTGAGGCATCTTGGAAGCTTGGAGTATTGGTGGGAGAACTACAATGCAGATCACTTGCAAGCCATGACAAGTAATTGCTTCTCAGCCCTGGTTCGTTTGGAAATAAACAAATGTCCGGAGTTGGCCGGCTTGATGCCATTGGCCCCCTCTCTCAAAGAGTTGGAATTAGTGGAAAGCAAGAAGATAGTGCTTGGTCCTAGGCATCTCAATGGCCTTGGAAAATTAAGCATCAATGCATGTGAAGAGGGAGCTTTGATGTGGCAAGATCGGGAACAAGAAGTCGATGGCGAGATGACTGACTTTGTTCTCTCATGCCTCAAAGAAATGGATATCGATAGTTGTGATTGGATATTTTCGTCCAAGTTCTCCATACTTTGGAGAAGCATGACCTCTCTTGAGAGTCTCGAAATACGTCAATGCCATGCTCTGGCCGATTTGCCAGAGGTGTTTCAAGACATGAACTCCCTGAGATCTTTGGAATTTTCCGATTGTAGCAACCTGAAAACCCATGTCTTCCTCAGCATCTTGAACGTCTGACATTCAGATCATGTCATGGGCTGACGACAATGCCGAGTTGGAGCGCCCTGTGTCGCTCAAATCATTGTCATTCGTTGGCTGCTCAAACCTCGTGTCCCTGACAGCATCAGGACAAGAGATCGGTAGCCTCGCATCTCTCAAGGATTTGACTCTTTGGCGTTGTTCGAGTATTAAGTCGTTGCCATCAGGGATGGAATGCCTAACTGCTCTCCAAAGTTTGATGATTGCTAGCTGCACTGAGCTGAGGATATTACCCCAAGGCTTGTTGCAACGGCTGTCCGCCCTCAAAGGCTTGTGTTTTCATGGATGTCCTGAACTTGAAGAGAAATGCAAGAGGGGAGGGGAATATTGGGGCCTGGTGTCCGATGTCCCAAGGGGACGGGTGTACACGATTCGGTCACCAAGTTGGTCTGAAAGGAGGAGGGGTGGCAGGAGTTGAAGATATGAAGGAAAGTTCTTTGTTTTGTTTTGTTTTTTTTCTTTGAGAAGGTTCTTTGTTGTTGTTTCTATTTTTTTCTTTATAGTAAAAATAAATAATCTCTCTTTACTACCCCTTGTATTTTTACTATTGTGATGTATGGAACTAGCAACCCTGAAGTTATTTGTATTGTTTACTCATTTATAGATCACCCTGAGTAATATTTAGGTTGACTTGTTCCTGCAAGATTACTCTGCTTGAATGCATTATATATATGCAATGCATTTTATGCATGATAAATATTTTGTTTGTACTAAATAAAATTAGAGCCATATAGAGTAAATGAGTTATTATGGACACGTGCTTTTGCACTAAAACCATAGTGTTAAGTTTAAGGATCGTATTGTCTAACAGATCATATGCAATCAGACAAAAGAAATAATTTATGCTTCGGTTGTGTTATGATTAATGAATTTTTTATGGTGTCATGAGGTCATTATGCATGTTAAGACCATAAGTGATTCCATTATACCATCGGCTTTGTAGAAAGGAAAAAAAAGGGTTATATAAACACCCCATGCATCATTATTAGATTATCCAATAAATACTGTTTCATTTAAATTCTGAAATCATGATTAATTTTCCCAATTTATTTTGATACCCACTATTTTTGTGCTACACAGCACTTAATGTAGAATAAAATATTATTTTTCATATCATTATTGATAACATTGGCTCCTCACATGTAGAAGACTAAATGAGAATACTAGAAATAGAAGTTTGTTACAAAAGGAAACATAGGATGTCCGGTGCACAGGAATTGCTGCCAGAATTTTCTCTCTGATTTGGAGAATCTTTAACAATAATATTAATACAATTTTGTATAAATAAGTGTGTGCAGAATTGTAAACGTACTCATGCTATGTCATTAGTGTCACCAGATCCAGATCTAGGCTTGACTACTTCAACCCAACATCTGATGCTCCACATTCAGGCTAGCCAAGACAACAACAGCCAGGGGGGCACCAGATCCTCTCCGGCAGTATTCTCGCCGGATGAGTTGCTAACACCTCGCTCTTTCAGCAACCACCTTCAATCCCTTCCCATTCAACATTGATCCTTATGCTGCCCCAGGACGGTAATCCCTCAGACAAGTGCGAGTGGGCTCTTGAGTCTGGCCTGCATTGGTTCGAACATCAAATTAGTGGAGTGCTCCTGTGAATTTAATCGAAAAAAAAAAAAAAAACTGAGTGTACATGATGGCAGCCTCTCCTTAGGCCACTAGGGATCACATCAAACTGATGATATCTATTACGGGACCACCCCGATGCTGAAGTTGGAGCAGATACAATCTGAATTAACAGTAGCTTGCCTCGATGGACTAACTCTAGTTCATCGACCGACTGATGCCGTCTTTCGGACAGTTCTCGTACCATTTTTTAAGTCTCATAATTTCACTGTGAATTTGGCAAATGGCATATAAATGCAGAAATCGTCTGTTTTCTCTCGTTTTCTTCTTTTTCCCCACTCATGTTATATTGTGATACAAATCAGTTCAGGTGATGATGTTAGCATGATGATTACCTCAGTTAATTTTGCTGGATTCTGTTCATAATCTCGCAAGAGACTGCAGAATACAGTAGCTTATAGAAGGAAAATGATGGTGCAATCTTGTATGTTTGTACCATGGATAAATTAACCCTGTTTTCCATCTGTTCACCAAATGCATGTTACTTTCTTACCAAGTCCCCCCATGTTCGTTCCTAGCTGAATTGTCTGCATCTCTCTTTTCTTAGTTTCAGATAATAATTTAATTAAATAATAATGGAAGGGAAAGAGATCTCATAGTTTTAATTCTAATCTGACTTGAAATTGCCGAGAGGCTCATCGCCTCTAATTGCATAACCTGAATTCAGGAAAGGATGTTCTCTGTAGATGTATAAAAATCTCAGGTCACATCGTTTATTTCTTAATGAGAGCAGAAGAAACATTTTTTGTAGCACGTCATGTTCATGCCTTGAGCTACTACAATAATCCGTTGAAGCATAGATGCTCTTAACTCGGAGAAGACTAAAAAAACGTGCCGACAGAATACCTTTTTTTTTTCTCTAATGTGAATAATTTCTTTTTCTGAGATAAACACCTAACAGTCTTATCACTTACAAAGCAACACAAGAACCAACTGCTCACTTCACAGTAAAAAACTACCAGCATTTTCCGCATACTTTCTACTTCAGTTCGCCAAGAACTTAATAGTCTTTCTCATATGCACGGCAAGGGCCTTAATTAGACAACATAAACTTTACACTACCGAGTTCAGGTCATGGCCCTTTTGGCTTTTGCTGCACTGGTACGATTGCTTCATCCTGTCCATTGTCCTCGGTTGCGGTGGTAGCCTCCATATGGATGATATGGAAGAATGAGTGTCCCAGGACTCGGCTGAGCAGGACTAGGTACCAGAGCTTACTGGTCGTTAGTGCACTGAATGGCCGAGCAAGGCTCGCGGCGGCATCTGAAACCATCGGCCATGATACCGCAGACCAGCTTTGGACGAGCTGTTGGCGCGGGGTTCATCGGGCCTGGTTGTTCCTCTTCAGGTCCATTGCGGTGGTGGCCATGGCCGGACTCCTGAGTTCAGACATCGTAGCTTATGATTTCAGCATCTTCATCTAGTGCACAGAGTACGTCAATGACAGCCACCAAGTAACTGCACCAGTAATTATGTTTTTCTTTTTTCTTTCCAATTGATTCTTACTTTATTCCTAATATGGTAACATTATATCACTGGACTTGTAACTATTATCATAAATTTCCAGGTCCTCATCAAAGTAGTACTGTTTGATACACGCAATTAACTAAAAACTGATCCAGTTTGTCCATTCCACCATTAGGACTACATATAAAGTTAAGTTGACAGGGTGAAATAATAACTAAAAAAAACTGAGTAAATAACGTCTTTTTCAGTTGAAGGTCCTCTCTTTCCTGCAATTCATAACAAACCTACTTTCAATTATGAAAACTGTGATTACTGCCTGGTCATGCCATGATTTGCTCAAATTGTTTCTGTTTTCGGGTAAACGGCATGAAATTCTTGCTCATGGGCACTCATTTAGGTGCTGCAAGACTATCTTTGATGCCGATAATCGTTCAGAGTTCAGATTTCACACACTAAGAACAAAAAAAAAAATCAACACTTGCATCATTTGGGAAAACAATAAATAAACTTAACCATGACCTAATGATTTGATTCTGGGAAACAGCAATCTTATCTGGCATGCAGGAGAAAGATTAATTTCTGCAGTCTAAATAATATGAATGTCAAGCAACAAAGTCCTAATTTGCGTATGCATAGTAAGAAAGACTTTGGAGGTATCAAATCCAAAAGTATGCAACCTCGTCATATGTTTCGAAGATAGCAATATATTGGCGTACGTGCGAGCATACATTTTCCAAGAACTACATGCCTTAAAGCGCAAGTCCAAGTGGGTTCCAAGAGTTATCCTAGGAACGGAGTGAGCGTTCCAAGTGGGGAACTCGACGTGCTCTCTGTTTGCGTATGTACGTCGATGACCTGACGACCTCCCCTCCAGAATATCTCAGTTGCTATCCATCGCTGCTCGACTTAAGCATCCAACTTCTCTAAGTATTCTGGCTCTATTTGACAATGTCATATTGCCAAAAATAGCGTTTGTAATAGTATTTAGCGATTGAAACGTCATTTAATTTATTTAGTAGCAGACATAATCAAGTAAAGTTTAACGTTTTAAATAAAAAAATTGAAAAGCTACTTCTACTAACATTTATAGTTTTTAGCATTTAGAGGTTTATATTTTTTTCTTATTTTATTCTTATTGAAATGTATTATTTCTTTTTCGATTTATCTTATTATTTTATCACCATTCAACTATATTTCTTTTATATTCATATTTAATTAATTACAAAATATTTATGTATTAACAATGGATATAGAAATTAATTTAATAACAAATTATATTTTTATAAATGTATTGTAAATATATTTTTATATATTTTAATAACAAATTTACTTGTGAAATTTTATTTCATTGAGATATTAATTATTTATTTATTAGATTTTAATAAATTTTGTATAGCGATTGAATTGAATAATTTATTGCATGTCCAATTATGTTATTTTATATTCATCCGCTAATTCCATCGCTAATTTTATCAAACGTTTATTTATTAATATCTTAAATGAACCGTTAATCATTAGCCGCTTTCTACTATCCGCTCATCAAACCGCTATTAATGTCAAATGGCCACGCGCCGCGGCAATAGGAACCTAAATAGTTTATTTCATTGATTAGGATTAATTTTTTTATTTCCTAACTTGATTATAACTCATTTTTTATTTTTACTTCAATTATTGTTTGAATTTACCTTATAAATTGGGATCATAAGAATCTTTTTTTTATCATGTAAACAAAAATTAATTTGGGAGCAAGTATCTTAGAAACGACCTTGATTCCCTCAGATTCTAGTTGGACAAGAAACCTATCAATTAGTATAAGAGTTATTCGATTTTTATTGGACTACTATGATATCTCGAAATTTTTGTCTTCCGCTACCATCTATCGCATCCACTACTACTACCACATCGCCATCATTGGTGCTAACTATTATCAACCGACCTCTATTATTAGCTCATTATATATTTTACTAATAATTTAAAACCCTAATCTAATATATCAAATGCGCAGGTAATATTTGTGGCTTCAAAATATTTATCGACTTCAAAGATTTTAACATTTACTCGATTCGAAGAATGATTTCAACGAATTTTACACGTATTCAATCATGACAATAAATATCAACAAGTAAACAAGAAAAATCACATAGAAGATGAGTTAACAAATATTCAATGATTAATTACAGTCGTAGAGTATCAAACTCCTTTCGAATTACTATCAAGAGATATTAAAAGTTTCAAGTGAACGAAACTTTTGTTGAAGGCCTCCACCTCGAACTTCGACAGGAAGTGAAACTCAATGACCCATTACCATAGTTGTTGCTATTTTTTTTTGTTCGAAGGTAGGAGAAATGTTTGAAAGAAGAGAGGCGTCGACGAAACTTAAACCAATCATTCAAAGGCATGAGTGAAATAATATCTTCGTCCAAAGAAGAATAGTCTAATGCCCCATCCTTTTCTTCTGACATGTTTACTAAAAGTATATCTCAAGAAGAAACGAATGATATTGAAATCGTTTGAAATTAAACCTCCAAAGACATATATTGTGAAATCTATTAAAGATGAGACATTTGAAGTTCAACTTTCAAATGAGCAAACAACTTTTGAAGAATTTAATTATTGCAAAATGCATTATTATGATACAATCATCAAATATTGAAGAATCATTGATTTATGAAGATGTTAATAAGGATTTATTAATGCTTATGACAATTGACTCAACCTCAAAAAAATTTGATGATTATGATACTCAAAAGACTAAAAGAAAATTTATTCATACAAAAATAATTTGGCCAACTTCAAATTCTTCTTCTTTAGTCGATGCAAGTTTATTTCAATGCTATAATGCATAGCCAAAGCTACGTTCTAAAGAAGAATCTTTATTTTATTCAAGTCATCAAGAAACATCATCTGATCAAGCATAAAAAAAACTTATTTCATATGTTTCTGCATAGCATTGAGGACAAGACTATTTTGAAGAGGGCGAGAATGATAGGAACCTACTTCCTAATATTAATAGGAATATATTATTTTCTTTAATTAGGATTACTTTCTTATTGTCTAGTTTGATTATATCTTTTATTTCTACTTCAACTAGGACTTATTTTGTTTTACCTATAAATAAGACTCTTGGAATCTTTTTATCATGCATACCCCTCGAAGTGGTCTATTCGAGGTTCGATCCCTCGATGTTGGACTACGAACCTATCAAGCAAGTTTGGACTACTAGATGTAGTGGTAGGTGTTCATGTGTGCCATGATCTTGGTCGCCTCAGGGCTGCGGCGGCCATCATGCTTGTGAAGGGGAATTGAGAGAGACGATGGCTACAATCAATGAGTGCGGATGAGGACCTCTATTGCTGAGTGCACTCGGGTTGGCTGATGGCATACCACTGGGACCTCATGTTCCTTGCTATGGCTTTGTTGCTGGTGTTGATGGTCGTCCTTGGACAGATTTCGAGTGTTCTACTTCTACACACATTGAGGATTCATTTGTTCGTTCATCTCGATCGCATATCAACTTAGTTCTGCTTCATTTTGTTAATAAAGATTTTGTAACGCCCCAAGATTTTTGTCTACCTAGAAGGCTATCTCAACGACATTACTCAATTTTATGACAACTTTTTCTTTTACTTTGACCGGTCAACATATTTGCTTATATCAACAGAAGACTAATTTACAATAATCTATACAATATGCAAAAGAAATTTAAACTCTATACAATGACCTATGGGTTAAGGGCCCACATCTATACAATAGTAGACCATGTATCCATAGGCATGTCACTTGTCAAAAGAGCTACCAACCATCCCACCATCGTCATCTTCTCATTATGCACGGATCCAAGTACAAGGGCAAAGTCCAATGAGATAACTCAGTATGTAGTGCTATCCAAAACAATAATCAATATGAACCATGGTTCAATATTTCTGATTAAACAATTAATAATAAATAATTTATGATTGATCACGTCATTAACAGTTAGCAATAATCAATAAATAATTATCACTTGATTAACCATACTAATTATCCATAACATCATTATTGATGACCAATATCGATCAATTCAATTATCAATTATCTGAAATCAATTATCACATTCAATCTTTGGAATTATAATCAACCCTTTCCCGCACAATATGATAACACTCTATTATTGAGGGACACCATGCCACTTCATACAGATCAATAAGTTTAGGTGTGATGGGGATGAAGGAACATACCCAGGCCGGCCATAATTTTTACGCTATCTTCCCCATTCAATTCAATTATCCATCAAGGCACCATCATTCCGAAAGGTAATCAGTGGACATGAGCCCTATAATTTTTAGTTTTTATCTCAACTATTTATGACGTTTATCTTCATCTCAAATTAGGGACCCAATCAGAAAACTACTGGATCACTACTATAATCAACGATATGATCTTATGATAACTATTCGATCATGATCAATTAATAAGAAGGTCACGAGATCAGTACCATAATCGATATCATGATTAGGTGTAATAACAATAGTATAATCCAATATGATGACAATCTGGTCGGGGATAAGGTTAACAATAATAACTATCCAATATACTATAAATCAATACGTAAAAATGTATTTCTACCTTAGAAGCCGACCCATGTCAAGTAAAACCCAAGCCGATTCAATAGTCACATTATTCTCATTTTTTTATCTAAACCCGAGGCGGGTGAGGTGGAACCCGAGTCGAATTTCATTCCAATCGATATCCAACCTCAGCCAAGGTAAAACTTGGGCCGAGTATGATGTGAACCTAGGCCTGGCTTACCCAGTTCACCAATTTTCGACCGCTAGAGCCCGGGCCGGGTTGCGTCATTCATCTTCTATTCGACCTCGAGTCATAAAACCCGGGCCAAGCTCTTTGTAATCCGAGCTTACACATGAACTCATCCTAGTTTACTTTAACTCACACCGGGTTCCAATGAACTCGACTAGGCTAGATAGAACCTGGGCTAGGATAGCAAAAGAAGGGTCGGGCTGAACAAAAGCAGGGCCGAGCTGGACAGAGCTCGAGCCGAATTTTGTGTCATTGGGAAATGATGGTTTCGACACCAGTTTATGGTCATCCAATCAATGTCTTAATTTATGCAATGCTATAAAGAACCAATCCATGCTATAGTTCAATTATAGGACAAGAGTCTTAAGATTGTATACTGTCACAAACCGTTGATATAGGTATCTCCTTACGTACATTAAGATGGTTGAAAAACCAACTATATCCTATATTGTCGGTTGTATGCACGAATGTTGATCTTTAGCCGACGCTTGCTCTTCGTGCATGTCAAAAACTCGTGAACAACACTTGTACGTCGATCTTCAATATGAGATCTTCGAAATGACCCACCGCTTGCTCTCTTGAATGTCCTGGTTCACATGCAAATGAGGAGAGAAATAAGGATCGTGGAGCAAAAATTTAATACAGACTTCTAAGGGTTTATCATCATCCCTTAATGTCTATTTATAGTTGTAGGCTAGGGTTTGACTCCTATTGGGCCTTGGACCAATTTTAAATTAATCATGACCGTTCATAATCAATCAATTATCTCTTAATTATTCAAATTCAATTAAATTCGAATTTAAATAATTATTCTCTAACCATATTTATCTCAAATCCAATTCTATTCAAACTCCTTGTTTTTTTCCCTAACTTCTTTCAATCAACCTATACTTTTGTTTTATCCATGTATTTATTCTTTTTTCTCTAATTTTTAGAATTATTTAAGATGATTATATTTATCATTTAATTTTAGATTAAAATAATACTAAATATTATTTAAATAGTTGAAACATTTACAATAATCTCAATCTTTTAAATCATAAAACTCTCAATCCTTTTCTAATTGGGAGTCCTATGTCCATTAAACACTCTTTTAAATCTCAAATCAAATTGAAATCCCTAATATCAATCTAATTGCAATTCCCACTCCTAATAGGATTTAATCTTTTTTTCTTTTTCTTTTTCCTTTCAAACCATACTTTTAATCCTACTTAGATTCTAATTCCTTCTTCATGTAGGATTAATCTTTCTTTCTACTCATAGTTCTTTTCTAATTATATTCATGTTCCTTCTCAAATTCTCCTTTAATCTTCTTTAGCCCACTAAAACTTGGATTTATCTAGTATATTACTTTATTACCCTTCGTAAAATCTTGGGGTGATCTTTTTTTTCTTTTTTGAGTTATAGTTTTTTTATTTTGGAAAACAAAAATGCAGATAGGAAAGTAGTTAACAAAAAGACTAAAATTTTACCATTTTTAAGTGCATCGCCCATCACTTTGTGCAGTGTGATCTTGCCTTTTTACCTATTTGCTCTTTTCACTTCTACTACTTGTTTTGCACCTAGAGAAGCACGACTCTCAATCAGATGACGGACGAAGCACGGCTCCCATGCAGATGAATCGATATTCGATGCGTAGTGAGGCGGCTCTCAAAGCACCATAGAACAATAAATCTATCTTCTTCGAGATTCGCCTATAAACATAAATATGTATAGAATGTTAAAACACAATATCATGCAACGGAAGCTTAATAACTTGAATATTAAATCAAAGGATTACAAGACTTAACTTATACTTAACCGTAGACATGTGCAAGCATCATACATCATGAGCATCATCATTAGTTATTTTTTATTATTAGCATCTCTATTTTCTTTTATGCCTAGGATACATTCAAGATAAATCCATCCCATGAGCTTACATACAGTATGTAAAGTCATGATAATTCGGATGAGTCATGTCATCCTTAAGTGCATTAATTGCACTTATTAACAATAAGCATATATATGAATGCAATAAGATTATCTATATGCAACAATAACAATAAACAGATACGATATTTCAATTTCAATAACAATTCAATATGTTACTAAATGAGTCATAACTCTAGCATTATCACTTATTTTAAGTGCACTTATAGGCTCATCAATTATATGCTTTTCATCTTTAAGAATATCTTCAATCGATAATATCAACATCAATAATAATATGGCACTTTGCCCAATATGACCCATGTTTCAATAAATTAATGCCTAAACAATAGAAGATCATACTTATTATCATGTTCGTTGATACTTGATGGGTAAAAGTTTGCACCATAACTTTAATCCATCTTGAATAAGTCGTCCCCATTTCTCATCAAGTGATAACTATTGGTTTCAATTCAATCAATTAGAGCCTTTAACAATAGTCAGATGACTGAGCTACCTTAGTTTCAATGGTGGTTAGCTAGACCAAATGGAACCCTTGGTTCCCAATGTGGGTATGAGTCAATACAATCAATATGAGGGCAGCTACCTTCGATGGGGTTCATTGAATCAATCAATACATTATGTTCAATTTCAATTTACAACTGAGGATGCAAACGTGAGAAGTTAGGTGATCTATCATATCCAATAAATAGCTATTCAATCTGTGGGACCTTTCGAGCAATTGTTTAGTATGACCGGAGGTTGACAAATCAAGTACGATGAGATAATTCAGCTCTATTCCTGGTTCAACTAGTTGATCGGTGCATCTGGCGTGATCAACTGTGTGATCATTTGGGAAGCAATTGAACATCCGTTTTCACCTCACTACCGGTTTGAATCTTTAGGCATCCATTTTAAGAACTGGACCTCCATTTTAAAAGGTCCTAGTGTCCGAAAGTTATTTTGTATGTGTGAAGCTATTTATAGAATGTGTCCTTACATCTTTTCTCTAAGTTTTTGTCGAGCAATATAATAATCAATTTGCCACTCAATATATTAGCATGTTGGACACTTAAATATAACTGTCACATAATCTTTTCAAACATTACGCAACAATGTCATAAACATTCTCTAGCATATGAAGATTCTAGGCTTCAATAGAACATAATATCATTTTTAGAACAATTAAAAAGCATGCATTATGAATATTTTGAGATAACACTCTAAGGATCCCTCCTTTGAGTACTCAATTATTATATATAACATTAACTATCAATCGTATGAATAACATTATCCAAAGTATTAGATCCTAACTTTGGAAATATTTGACATGATGGTGGTTCTCAAATTATATCTTCACTTATATAAATGGTATTCTATTCGTTACAATTTTATTTAAATTTAGAAATTAACAAGTTTTAGGGAGAATTTTTTTTCAAAATTTATCTCTATACCATATGCTATGAGAAAATCCTACATTAGCATCAATTTCAACTTGGAAGTTGAGAGAAGAAAGAATAATATCTTTTCCAAACTTATCTCAATTTGGTGAATCTTGGTTCACATCAAAGTATCTTAAGCATCTGCCACCACATTAAATTTCAGTAAATAACATGATGCTTACAAGTTTATGTGCAATTTATATGACAACTGAAATATTTTTCGAAGTAGGTTGACAGTAGTTCAATCTTTGAACTATAACTCTAGTTATACATCTCGGATTGAGGTGATTGGATTCCTATGAAAAGAAAAGACTTCGGTAGCTATGTGTCCATATATCGTTTGTGATTTTTAGATACTATAACCGATTTATGTACTAATACAAATGGGTCAGCGATAGCGAGCTACTTCTTGGGTCACAACTTTGCATATACCTTTTGGATTGATATGATTCTTATCCCTACAGAAACTAGACTTCAACATCTTTCTATTCATAAATTATGTGACATGTTTAAACATATATAATATGTTAAAAAATTGATAGGAAGAGAAGCTATAGAATCTGGGCAGCTTGCTACTTTTATTCCTATTATTAAAACTTATAATCATTACCATAAGTTTATAACTCCTTAATTCAAGAAAATTACATTATCATCAATACATCATCTGATCAAATAAGAATCAAGATGAGAGGGTTTGATTCATTTGATCCTAGCAGTATTCTTCCTCCTCTTATTTCCTCACCTTGAGCTCTTCTTCTTACAACCTAAAATTGCATCTTGATGAAGCTTGGGCAGATTCATCAATGAAGGCAAAAGAAACTAGTGGAAGGAGAGAGTGTGAGGGGTTTTATAGTGCCTTAAAGTGAGTTTGAGTTAGTGGGAAAGCTGATGGGCTATTGGGTGGGTGAGGGTTTCTTAGTGGATTACGATGTCAGCATTCACTATATCTCTTAAACATAATAATATTTTCCTTTTTTATAGGTATTGCATTCTACCCTCCTTAAAAAGAAAATTCTTCTTTGAATTTTATCTTCCTAAATTTCTTATCTTTTGATGCATGCTCTAACTTACAATTATAATATAAGTTTGATAAACTTACTTAGTATTCATAATCCTTTTCATATGCTTACATTGAATTCCCTTTATGCTGAGGATGAAGTTTCATTAGTTCTTAATGACTTGATAATATCATTTTATATGATTCTGTTCAGCATTCATGACTTATCATCAGAGTTCACATTTACATTATTATCTTTATCACTCTAACTAAAAAATCATTCCAATCACGATGTTTTTTCTATAAGTTTGATAGAAATTTTTTCATCTCAAAATAGTTATGCTTATTATCACAAAGGATTTAAATGTCTATCATCCCCCTATACGGGGAGAGGATGGTTCTCCACCCATCCGCGGCCATCAGATGTGGATCCGATGACCGCTTAACTATGTGTGGCTCACTTAGGTGGAGCCGTAGTTCACGAGCATGGTTCAGGAATTCTAACTTGTTCAAAGGCTGGGATGAAAAGTGCTGCAGATTAAGGCTGCAAGCGCCCTCCCATGTTCAACCTTCATTTGAACGGGAGACCTCAACCACGAATGACCGAAAAGGAATAGGGCAAAATATGTCATGCGAGTTCACGTCCAATGTCGAGCATGAAATAGACGGAGGAGCCACAACATCAAACGTATCACAAGCCAACATTCTCTCGTCTCCCCTCTTCACCGCCAACCACGAATGGACAAAGGGCCAGTGCTAGGGCACGATCCTTGGATGGAGGGGCCTATGCGAAGTTAGAGCACGATTAGTCGACCACCACCAATTGTTGATCTGCCGACCACGAACGAACAATGACCTGAACACGACCGGAGGAGGATCGTCCGACAAATTCACGGCCATAATCCGACGACAAAAGATCCTCGTTCACGAAGGTCGGGCATGGAGTGCTTTTGCAGCCTTAATCCATGGCACTTTTCATCCCAGCCTTTGAACCGGTTCGAATTCATGAACTGCGGCTCCACCTTAATGAACCATGCATATCTAAGCGGCTGTCGGATCTGCATCTGACGATCATGGATGGGAGGAGAACCATCCTCCCTCTGTAAGGGGGGAGGAGAGACATTAAATCCTATCACAAAGATCTTGAACCTTTCAATATGTAATTCAATGTTTTCAATTATTAATATCATAGGGACATAGAGGACAATACAGTTTTCTTTATTATGTCCAACTATGCCAAATATGTACTTTCAAGCTAAAAATAGTCTTTAACACAATAAAGATTACCTCAATCACTTCAATGCATTTATGAATTTGTTAATTTTTTATTCTATTTTGCATCATGACAATGTGGAATCACATTGGTTAATCCTTAGCCTTAGTCATAATATATAAAATGTGAATATGTCCCATATTTCCTTTTTTGTCTATTCATTCCTAAACAATGATAAGGATTTGTTCAATTAACATTCATATTTTCTTGCTATTGATTGTGTACTTTGCTCCTTCGTTCCATTATTTTTTGAGCACATCTATTGATCATATGTACAACTAGTTTGTATACCTTCTGTCAGTAGTTAATAAAATATATATTGTGATTATCATGATGTAATAATGTGCTTTGGTTTTCTTTATCTTAGCAAATGAATCACTTCATTTACTCAAACTATGAGTAATTTATAACCACATACTCAATATAATGCTCACGTAGTCCACATCATATAAGCCTTATTGATATGGAGGAGTTTTATATACCTTTTACGTTCAGCATGCATTTATTTCATACCTTGCTATAACATCATATTCAAACACATACTTTATTTTCGAAATATAATTTTTATGATTTCTCCACATTCATATTGTAAAATATGATAATGTACATTGTGATGTACTACTTGTTTTGATTATTTTTTATATAGATATCCCAGCGGACAACACATGGGGGCATGTAGGCAGATGCCCTCTCCTACATAGCAACACTTGGGAGGAGCATGCAGGTGGATGCCCCCACATGGACACTTAGGAGAATTCGAGAAAAGACAACACGGTTAAAAAAGGCAATCTATCCAAAGCAACAAATAACTTGAGGAAAAAACATATTCTATTTCTAGGAAGGAAGCTTCCTCAATACTTTATGGGTAGATATTGACAAAGGAGTAGCTGAAAAATTTGGACAGGTGAAAAGCTAAAAGGGAAGCAACCAAGGAAGGACCATATTCATTTAGCTGGAAAAGTGGACAGAACAAGATAAGAGAGCAAGTGAAGACATGGATAGGAAGCACAAATTCTTTGGACTATAAAAGGACATGGAGGCTGCCCAAGAAAAAGGATTCCCAATCCCCAATCCATTCAATATAGCAGAAGAAGAAGCCAGAGGAGGAGGCTACGACAGCAACCTCCCTTTTTTCTTTTCTTTTTCCTTTTCTTCTTTTCATTTTTCCTTGTTTCTAATATGTAATTAAATCAGCTAGCTAGGACGCAATGGATGTTTATGTTTCTGAATAATATCTTTTTTAAGTTTACATTTAAGCAGTAGTGGTTGGTTATTTCATGTGATGAGTTTTTTTGTTCTATTGTTCCTTGTTTACTATTCCATTGCTATTGTTGTTTTCATGATGAAGTTTTGATTGTTGCACATGTTATATTCAACTGTCCACCCATTTTTTATTGGTCTGAGTGAGTGCTTATCTTCCCCAGCTCAAGCCTCAAGTCCGAGAGGTGAGGAGCTTGAAGTTGGATTCTGAACTTTCGTCAATTTGTTTTCTTTTTTCAAGTTCGTACAACATTTGGCGAAGGTGATTCCTGCCCGAGAGGGTGTTCACAATCCCTAGCTAAGGCATGTGAGATGAGAGGTTGGGCCAGTGTTAGGATATGTCGAGAAATTACCATTCACTAAGGTTCGGCTGAGGTGAAGCATTGTTTTTAGTTTCAAGAGATGATCTCATGTTTTCAAAACTTCGACCACACATCTCGATGCCGACACTTTCCGCCCATGAGGATACTCTATTCCTTAGCTATGGCATGCATGCCGAAAGATGGGACAATGGCTAAGTTGTTTTTAAGAAGATATCGGTGATCAGTTCCACAATGAGGCCAAAAGGTGGACTCGGAGTATCCTTAGGTCATTTGTTTTGTTGAAGTTCTTCTTTTGTCTGAACTATTTTTGGCTTCATAGTGTGGGTGACTCCCGCACGAGAGGGTAATCTATCCCTCAGATGTCGCATGCATGCCAAGAGGTGGAGCAATAGTTGAGTTGTGTTTAAGGATCACTGATGACTAGTGATAGGTTAGGCCCAAGAAATTTGCTAGGAGTTTCTTCTATTTTCTATCTCAAACCGACCTTAAAAGGATCCCTCGAAATCTAGAGATGGGGGTATGTTGGTACATGCTCCCATCTAGGTAATTGGCTTTTTAAAATGTTTCGTCCTCACGAAAGCATGGTGGTTACGTCCAAAGCAATGATCCCAGGTGTGTAAGTCCAGCAACCAGTGAGTACGAGAGTGCCATGATCACTGGACGACATCTTCATCGAGAGTGAGAATTTCTGTGCATGGGGGCATATGTTGCTACTTTAATGGATTTACATTAATTCAAGAAATAGAATTCATGAAACCATCCCCTAAGTTCTATTGTTCATTTACACTGACTTTTATCTATGATTACATTATTCTTAACAATTTCAATCGTTAGCTTTGACCATATGGATCGATCCTTTAGTACTACATTGATTGTTGTGCGCTTGTTAAGGGTTTATAAATTTTAAAACTTATTCGAGCTTTTTCTGTGAAGTGGGGGTGCTCAAACGCATAGGGGCATCTATCCCTTCAGTCATCATTTTTCCACCCAGTGCGTGTTTTTTATGTTGTCGTATATCATTCCACTCAAGTCACACACACAAAATTGAGTCATACAATTAAATTCCTAAACGTTTAGGAATGACACATACTTTGTATTTTGTCCATGGTTCACATCCAAGTTTCATTTTCAGAACTTCATAACTTCATAATTTGATATCAAAGACTTAACAATTTCATCCACCTAATTTGTATTCATTACCTCGATAGCTAACACTTCTAATTTCTATAACTCAGTTTCTACAACTCCAATTCAATTTAATTACATTTTCCCTAAAAGTTGAGAGAAAGGTCTATCTGATCTTAAACACAAACAAATCTTAATTCAATATATACAATTTACTATAGAATTTTGACTTGCTACAACTCAGAATAGCAAGTCAATGTTTCAATCATAATAACTTGTTTTTTGTTTTTTTGTAGAAACTAGACTTCAAAAGATAATTATCATAATGAACTCAACCATTATTGTCATAATAATTTAGAGGCAATACTGAATCTCAATAATAAACAATTTTGAAAGCAAGAACTTATATAGCATTCCATTATCATGTAATGATCATTCAACATGATTCAATCATTCCCATCAATTACACAAAAGAACCTTCAAATGTACATCATTAACTTGACAATTGCTCATGACAATTTCGCATGGATCTTCAATTGTCGTCTTTAGAAACCTAGGAACTTAGACCTAAAAATAGACATTCAACCTAGAAACTTAAGAAATTAGACCTAAAATAGACATTCAACCTATAAACTTAGGAACTTAGACCTAAATTTAGGTTTATATAGCCATTCAACTCAATTGACCAATAAAAGCCATAACTTTAGGATTATACTTTGGGAAACACTAGTGATTGAAGAGATCCCTAACTTTAGGATTATACTTTGGTAAACACTAGTTTGTATACCTTCTTTTTGAATGAATTCAGCTCAAACTTCTCACCTCTCGACCTTGAAGTTTGAGCAAAGGAAAACATTACCCTCTAGAGTCAAGACACAATGGACAAACCAATAAGTGAAAACACATTCGGATTCCAAGGAATCAACATAAAATCGAAGAAAACAATGAAACGGTGAACAAAAAAGATAAGGTAAACAACTACTGCTTAAACATGAAATCAGAAAAGGTAAATTTAGAAACAGAATATCCATCACAAATTCTCCTAGTCCTAGCTGGTTTATTTAGTTACACAATAAGGGATGACACAACATCCTTGTTCATAACACTTAAACAAAAAAAAAAAGAAAAAGAAGAAAAGAAAAAAGGAGGCTACTTTTGCGGCCTCCCCTTCGGCCTTCTTCAAGCTACAAAATGGGGGTTGGAGATTGAGATTGTTTTAGATCCTCATTTTTGACAGCCCTTTTATAGTCCTAAGTTTTTGCGCCACTTGTCTACTTCTCTACCTCCTCCTTTGTCTTGTTCTGCTCACTTTGAATCTGGAATATGTTTAGTGGAATCCAGAACCTTCTTTCTTGACTGCCTACCTCTTTACTTTATTCAAGTTTGCCACATGTCCACCTTTTCACCTATTCCCTTGTCTTTTTTTATTAAAAAAAAGGCTAGAGGAAGCTTCTCTGCTCTGGCTCAAAGAATCTACTAGTCTAAGATGGAAAGGGTGGAAAGGGTTTGTCCTCCAACAACAAATTTCTTCTAAGGCAGAACGTGGTACCATCTGTCCACATGCCCCCCATGTGCCTTCACTCCAAATTGAGCCCTCATTTCAACATGCTTTTTTCCTTCACCTTTATAATCAGCTGGGATCTCTACATGTAAACATGTAAAACTAGCAGCAATACTATTTCAGAAATGACAAATCGTTATCTCTATAAAGTTGATATGGAGAAATCATAGAAGCAGCAACTTAATAATAAAAGCATATGTTCGAGCATGAAAATGTGACAAAACACAAAAGGAATATATGTTGAACATAAATAGAAAGTACATAATTTCTCCACATAAATAAACTAATGGCATGGGAAATTGTAGGAATCGTGATTTCTCTAGTTTTCTCAAGAATAATTGAATTGACATGTTAATTCTCGATGCATTTCGATGGAACTAAAATATAATTATAAGAATTGACAAATTAATTTGATAGATTGATTTCAATAAGAGTTTGTAGAAAATATGAGAACCATAAAAATAAACTTATTTAAAATATAATAAAAGTTTTAGATAAAATATAAGATAACAAATCTTTTCTACACTAAATATTTGATGCATGGAATATAATTAGGATTGCAATTTTTTTTACTTTTGTTAATTAATTTGGTCATAGTGTGCATAATATTTTAGTCTTTATTTGATTAATTTATTTCAATTAGTAATGTACTACGTTCTAGTGTTATTTTACAGAAAAATCACTTGAAGAGGTGAAGAAGAAGAATCAGAGTCAAAATGAGATGTGAAATATTCAAATTCGAGCTTTGCTCTTTCTCATGAGTCATTATGTGCTTCCAAAAGTGTGAAGATACAATGATGTAACGGGCCATTACTACAAAATCATGACCATCACTAGCAAACATCACCCTTGCTATATGGTCTTCACAAACATTAAAGAATTCGAACTTGCAAGTGTAATAGGTCATTACATTGTTCTCACAACCTTACAATGGTAAATCGCGCCTTGTATCTTCATATCAGAGATATCACCTTGCGTGAAAACTTATAATTTAGTTTAATGGACCGTGAGAGATGTATAATGGCTCGTAACTTTATGCTTTACGAGGTAAGTATAGGTTTATCACAAGACATTACATTAAAACCATGACCCTGAAATACCTAAGTCAAGAAATTGATATATAATCACTCCGATCCACGGGCAATTATGAGCTCATCAAGATTTGTCACTTTCCCGGCTAACTTTCAATCCAACTCTGAATGAATTATTATCGACAAGTTAAGGGGCATGATTTCACCTAAATTTCAAATTTAAACATATTTTCTAAAGAAATAAAACACACGAAGATTCTACACTTACCATATGTTCCTATGACCATTTAAAAATATTTTACAATTGAATTTCGAAGTTTGACAAGGCCAAAGTTTCATATTTAATTTAAGTCTTCCTTATTTTGATACGGAAAGATTTTTTTCTTCTTTGGTCACATGGAAACTCACTTTTATAAATAGAATCTTTCTACAATGTGAAGAATGGATGCTACGACATACAATATGTAATTTTTTTCGCTCAAGTCCCAAGCTATTACCTCATCGCCTAGCTAATCAGACGTGAGCCCCAAAGTTCATACTATTAGGACCCAACTAATTCGATATTTGGACGGAAATGGTATGGATAAACCCTGGGCAAAATAATGAGTCTAGGAATCGAACTTGAGACTACTAGCACACAATAACCTCATAATACAATTACGATATCCAGTTGTGTCAATTATCCTTAGTTAGGGGTCCCAAGAGTTTTCATAAAATTTCGATTTGATTCAAAATCTATTTGTGTTAAAACAAGTAAATTCATAATAGACTTTGATAGGTCTTTAAAACCATCAAACAATCCTTCAAATATGAGTAAATATGTTGTCTAATCATCCTTGAGGCTTAAGATAAAGTTTGAGTTCGATTTGGATTTGAAATCTTTAAGAAAAGTCGAAAAAATCTCGAAAACAGCCTTCGTAACTACCATAATATAGATTTAACATTCCTTACAGTATCCAAATCGATGTAGAACTGAAACTGGATATTTTAACGGACTGTAACGGGCTGTTCACACCTCTGCTATTATGGCCACGTTATATTCAATTCAGCCCTAGCAGTCTTCACTAATTTGCACTTTCTGGTTTCATTTTAATTCCGATTTGAGTGTCGTTTATTTCTGTGGATTTCTGACTCAATTCTCTTTAATTTTCTATAATAAAACAAAAAATTTGGGCAGATTTCCATTTTTATAAAATTAAAGAAAATAAGGTCAGAAAATGATGCTTACTATATGAAAAGGAATCGAAATGTGATTAAATGCATGGCTAATTATATATCGTATTTTGCATGCATTAAACTCCTCCATGCTTAGACACTTGCATGTCCTCAAGAATATTTAAAGCAAAGCTCCAATCAAAATGGTTAATCATCGCTTCCACCTTGTCACTCAATTACTCTTCTTAGCATTGGATTTTATACATCCATCGCCTAAGTGTCTCACCACTTTCCATAATAACTCGGCGTTATGAAATTTCTGAATGAAAGACATTTTTAAACTCCTCCAAATTCAGCTTTGAATAATAAGAAAATAATTATTGAAAGTAAAAATATCAATGTTGAATATACAAGTGTAACATGAGCTTTTATTAATTTATTACTTTTATATTTCTTCACTTAGAAACTTTTCATCATCATTCCTTTTTTTTCTTCTTTTTTTTCTTTTCAGCCTATCTTTTTCTTTTCTTTTCATTGATTTGGTACTCATGTGCTTCTCCATATTGCTCAAGGTGGTCCATGTAACGAGCTTTTGACCGACTCAGAGCAGTTGCCCTTAAGTCGTCAAGCAAGAATCCCTTACGAATCTAATTACCCGAACTCACCAAGGTTCCGGATAACACCTTTTTGTACATTCTCATACTTTTTGGGGCTCCACTAGCCCATTTTTGTATATGATGATAATTTTACATGTATTTATTTATTAGTAAGCTCAACATGGAATGTTCAACATGGTTATAATTATTATCAAGGTAATATACATACTAATAAAAAATATAAGAGCAAGAATAGGATTTGTCGTCAAATATCCATAGTTTCACTAAGCAATTTTCTTCAAACCAATTACCCAACATGAAGGTGATAAATGATAAAATAATAATGCTTCAAATTTCATTAATTAATAGGATGTTCTTGAATAATGCTTGAAAAATAAGTAAATACTAAGACATGAGAAAATAAGATGCAATTTTCAATTATGAAAAACATTTTCTTTAAATATGAAATGCAAGCATATATGCAAATAAAATATGAAGAAAATGTATGCTTGCAATGCATTATAGAAAGATATGGCATGATGTATGAAATTGCAAACTCCCCCAAGCTTGAACTCAACATTGTCCTCAATGTTGGAAATCAAACTTGTAGGACTCCAAATATGTGATAATGAAAAAAATATATAAGCATAGAAAAGAAAATGAAACAACTTGATTTGTCTCGAGTCGATGGATGTTAAGTTGTAAGAAGAATCCTAGTGTCTTTGGCTGATATAAATTTGGGCGTCTCTGACTTCTATTTTTCTTCAATTTCGAGGAGGTAATTTTGATTTCTCTTTCTTTCTTCCTTTTATTTTCTTCTTCTTCTTCTTGTCTCTATTTTTTTTGTTCCGTAAAGGATCGTGAAAGGAAAGTTAAGGCCCGTAAGCTGATGTTATCGGGTCGTATTGAAACGCTCATTGATGCGGACTTAGAAACACTAGCAAGCGCACTAATCGTTCAAGTAATAAAATGATGAGTATAAAGTATCATTCCTAAGAGGACAATAAATAATTAATAACTTCTCTTACTTATAAATTGAGAAAAGAAAATAATAACTCTATTTTTGTAAAAATAAGAAGAGTAAATAATATAAATATAGAGTTATGATCAATGGGGTTTAAAAGTATAGAATTGATGAATAGGATTTATCTTAATTAATACCACTACTCATGTACTTATTCTACACAAAATATGATGAATTAATAAAGTAAAATTTCCAAATTAATTTAATCAATATTTCAAGCTTTAAATCCTATTTTGAAGTCAACAAAAGAGATTAACCCTCTCAGTTTTTAATTTAATTTATTAGATTTCAAAATACACTCAACTGGAATATAAAGTTAAGGGCTTTCTCAGGTCACCTTAATAACAACACAATTGGATCTCTTGCGATTTCCCCAAGAGTGACATGTAAGAGAAAAAATCAAAGAAAAACTCTAGAGAATCTAAAAACTTCTTTTCAGATAGTAAAAAGATTCAAATGAATAAATCTCACGCAACAATTAATAAAATCAACAAACATGCTATTGATCCATCAACTAATCGTACGACGAATTCATAAAGAATAGAGTTCAATTAAGAAAATCCTAAAGAACTACTCCATAAACCTAGAGTACATCAATCTAAATAATGTTTCAGGAAAAGGATAGAAGAACAAGAAGGACTACTCCTAATTCTACCGTCCTCTCTCGAGTTTCCGGCAGAATTCATTGTAGCCTCTTGATCTCCTTCACCAAGCCTTCAACCTGTGATTTCTGCCCTCCAAAGATGTTCTTCCAGTTAATTTGGAGTCTCCTTAAATAATTTTTCTCGTAACATAGCTCAACAATCCGAAATCTTATAAAAAAACGTGAATACAAATGGCTTAAAACTGCCTAACAGACCATCGTCACGGCCGTGAAAGGCTCTGTCAAGGCCGTGACAGAAGGCTGTCAAGGCTGAAAATACTTGGCCAATTTTTTTGCTGAAAAATGTCTATCACGGTCATGTCAGAAACTATCACGGCCATGACAATAACTTAGCCAATTTTTTGAGTGCAATATCATTCTGTCACAGCCATGACCAGAACTGTCATGACTGTGACAGTCTTCTGAGCTGTTTTAGATCTTTTCTTGCCTTTATTTCGACGTCTTCTCATATCCTGCCATGAATAATTTCCAGATTTAGGTAGAAATCAAATCTAAATAAAATTATATGAAAATAAATCAAAACTCTTATTTTCTAAACATAAAAACTTTCTAAAATGCTAATCAAATGGCCTAAACTAATGCATAAATTTTTGTGCATCACTCATGGTCCTTCTGCACAAATTAATGGGTCATGAAGGGCATCTAACAGCCCGTAAGATGATGTTGATGGGTTATTAAAGAGATCACGGGCCTTCTGCGTGAATTAACGGGTCGTGATATGCAAATCACGGCCCTAGCAGTGACAGTGAATGTTAAGCGCAGACGGTCATGGGTCGTGGTAGCTTGCTCACGGCTAGCGAAAGTTTCTCACAGGGCGTAATATGATGATGACGTCGGTGACAGAAATTGGCTGTGAATCTCTGAATAACATGGGTCGTGTTCTGGAAGTCACGACCCATAAGCAATTGCTTCCTTCATAGATGATGGATTCGCTGGCGTTATCGTGAACTCCGTATCACGACCTGCAAAAAATAAATTGATGAGAGAAAATAAGGGATGTTACATGCTAGTTACGGGTCGTGATATCAGATGACTTTGGTGTTAGGGTGATAACATGAACGAGTAACGGGTCATATGGATGTGGCGTTATATGCATAAAATTAGTCTAATGGGTCGTGATGATGAACTAACAACCAGTTATGAATTGGCCTAATTTGCGTACTTACTGTGATATACGTGAAGGGCGCCTAACGGCCCATGACAAATCAACCTTGTAGAAGCATATGCGGAGGGTATTTGTTTCACAGGTTGTGACAAAAAGCTTATGGTTCGTGAAACTAAACAAAAAAAATTCAACTCACCGATATGTCTGTGGTAGAAACATAACGACATGTGAAGAATAAAAGTTCAAAATATGGGTCACTGTGAGATTCGTGATAAAGCTATTACGACCTATGAGATATCAAAAGTTCAAGATGTGTGCCATTGTGATATCCATTACATGAATATTATGCCCTGTCAAATAAGCATGCAAGGCATTGTGGGGCATGTTACGAGTCGTGACGAAGGGCTTACGGCCCGTGAAATATGAAATATATGGAATAAAGCATTGATTGTGTCATGATAATCCTATAACGACCGATAATATTAAACATAATGCCCCGTGAGAATTGAATAATGGCCCGTGAAGAAAGAAAAAATTAAAATTTCAAGAAAATTCAGCTTGTGACATGCAGCGACTTGTGAAAATGATTACTAAAAAAAATAAAATAAAAATGACAGAAAAAACTAAAGAGACTAAGCAACTAAGATAATCAAACTAACTAATCTAACATGAACTAAATTAATCTAAACTAAATTATGCAAAAAATCTAAATTGTAAGTTTAAGGATTGAGAATGAGTAGTTCTAAGTTTAAAATCGCTAGCTCAACTTTGATATGGCGTATGCTGAGACTAATAAGAAATTATCAATTAAAATAATATAAGTAGATATGAAATTAAGGAACGATCTCACAGGGTTTGGGAATGCTTATTGTGGTGAGGCTCGGCACATGCGACGTTGGATGACTCCTACGTTTTCGATTTGATGTCATCATCTGGTGGCGGCGGTTCTTCATGTCCAGCAACCTTTTAATGTGAAATTTGAGAGGTGTGTTGTTGTTGAACTTGGATTATCGAGCAGTTCTTTGGTCTCCACTGGAGTGTTGTAGTTGGAGAAGATCGTGGTGATGTCGGTGAAGTACTTTTCTCCTTAAAAAATTTTACAAATTGCACGAAGGAGATTTGTGGTGGTTTGCAGTCAACTGTGGGTGATTTACAATTCTCCTTCAATGGTGGCTGAATTGGAAACAACAATGTAGGAGTGACAGGAATTTCCAAAGGCGGGCACCTCCTTTGAACCTTCCCATCTTTCATGATGTATTTACTTGTCTCCTTGACCCACCATTGAGTCGTCGCTATTCTTGTTGAAAAAATTTCTTCTGGGTGCCATGGATATTGATAATGGCACGAGCATAAGATGACTTTCGGATTCTCTTCGACGTGCCTTGGACGTTCAGAAATTAAAGAACTCGGTTTTGCAACTTCATTTTCCAACGCATGAAATTTTGATTCCAAAGCCTCGAACTTGAGTTCATTGTCGAATAGTCGAAGTGAATCGTCAACTTCAATTTGCTTCTGAATTTTGGATAACTGAGACTCCAGATTCTGGATGTGTTGATCTTGCATTGTTAATTTTCTTTCAATTATTGTGGCAAATTAACCAATCATCTCTATGAAATCAAAAGTTGTTGATTTGAATTCGAGAATTGTTGTTACATCCCCATATGACTTCTTGTTGTGCTATCCCATCTTATGAATTTGTCTCTCCAAATTTTCAAATTGATGATTTTGCGTAGAGTTTTTACAACAGAGAATCTAACACTTCTGTGGATGTGGTTGATGGGTCTTAAAATATATCTTCCTTCTTTTCTTGTTAAGGCTTCTTTATGTTTTGTCTTGATGATGATGCCTCGATTTGAAACCCATCAAGGATATTTCCCTCAACTTGTTGGTTTGTTGTCATTTGTTTGTCGTCGTGGAGGTATCTAAGATGTGCTCGTGATAATCTGGTTGTGTACAAGAGATATTACCTGAAAAGCTTACACAACACTAAAGGAACAAGTGAAGTAAAATAGGGAAATAAAAATTCTCAAAGTAGTTTATACAAGATAGATTAAGAGTTATGAACAATAGTTCCCCGACAACGGCGCCAAAAACTTCATGCGTAGAATTTGTAACAAATAAATTTGCTAGCAAATGCACTAGTCGTATCAAGTAATAAAGTAGAGAATAGAGTGTCGAACACACGGGGAACTAATTAAATCTAATCTTTCTCAATAAGCTATTAGGAGAAGAAAATGGTTTTATGGTGAGAAAATAAAAAATTAAAGGTGCAGAAAATAAATGATAAATAAATAAAATAAATTAGTGTTGAGCCTTGAGAATTATGGATGATTAATATAAAGATAAATGTGTAAGATCCTCTATAATGGTCGATTTGCAACAGTAAATAATAATTTTGATTCATATGATGAATTAGGAGTACCTAAAGTATTGACCTCTCAAAACAAGCAAACCAAACTACCTTAACTTCTAATAAAACTAATAACTGCAAATGACAAGCCAATTATTAATTTTACAAAGAATTAAGATGCATAAGTATGTATCTCCTACACTATTATTCACCCATAAATTTGGACAAAATAATATACCACACGAAATTTGGCACAAACGTCGAGTTACCGAATACGCGTTATGTATGCTTCAACTTAGAAGTAAAAAATTGATTATCAAAGCAATAATAATTTCTGCAACTAATCATTCCTCGTACAAGTTTGTAATATAATCTCAGAAATAAAATTACTTATAAAAAACTAATGAACTCAGCATGCATAATCAAAAGAAATCGAAAAGTTTATTTAACTCAACTAATAATAAGGTTCAAATAATTTTTCTTCTTAAAAAGAATATAAAAACTCTATTACAAAAATAATAAACTATAATAATTATGTAAAAGCGCATCCAAATAAAAGATAGAAGAAGAATTCTCAGCTTTTGAGACCTCTGAACCGTTACACAACACAAACGACGAATTGTTGCGCAATCTTCTCCTTTGGTTGATCTTCAAGCTTTGAAATTCGTCTTTTGCAATATGCCACAGCTCCCAGGTCTCAAGCACACCCAAGCACCACAAGCACATGCTTTTCTGTCTTCTAGGACCTTTATTTATAGCCTTCAGGGGTTCCAATTCGGTTTGATTCAAAATCTTTTTATGTTAAAATAAGTAAATTCGGAATAGACTTTGATAGGTCTTTAAAACCATCCAAAACTCCTTTAAATTTGAGTAAATATATTTCATAATCATCCCTGAAACTTAGGATAAAACTTGTATTCGATCTGGACTTGAAATCCCCAAGAAAAATCGAAGAAATCTCGAAAATAACTTTCATAACGGTCCATAACATCTATTTAATAGCCCTTACAGTGTCCAAATCAAAGTAGGACTAAAATTGGGCATTTTAACTGGCTGTTCACGCCCCTACTGTTATGATCATTACGGTCATATAACGACCCGTTATATTCAATTCAGCCTTGGCAGTCTTTACTAATCTGCACTTTTTGGCTCTATTTTAACTCTAATTTGAGTGTTGTTTATTTTTGTAGATTCCTGACTCAATTCTCTTCAATTTTCTGTAATAAAACATACAATTTGGGTATATTTCCACTTTTATAAAATTAAAGCAAATAAGGTAAAAAAATGATGCGTGCTATATGAAAAGGAATCGAAATGTGATTAAATGCAGGGTTAATTATATGTTGTATTTTGCATGCATCAGTTCCTATGACTATTTAAAAATATTTTACAATTGAATTTTGAAGTTTGACAAGGCCAAACTTTCATATTTAATTTAAGTCTTCCTTATTTTGATACGGAAAGATTTTTTTTCTTCTTTGGTCACATGGAAACTCACTTTATAAATAGAACCTTTCTATAATGTGAAGAATGGATGCAACGACATACAATATGTAATTTTTTTTGCTCAAGACCCAAGGTATTACCTCACCACCTAGCTAATCAGATGCGAGCCCCAAAGTTCAGACTATTACCACCCGACTAATTCAATATTTGGACGAAAATGGTATGGATAAACATTAGGCAAAATTATGAGTCTGGAAATCGAACTTGGAACTACTAGCACACAATAATCTCATAATACAATTCCGCTATTCAAGTGTGTCAATTATCCTTAGTTATGCAATACGTGATTTGAAGTAAGACCGTGAGATAATTCAGAAGAAGATTTGGTGAGAAAATTTATTGGCAATAGATGAGGATTGAACAATAGTTCGGTGATTCCCAAAAGTAATTTTTGTTCTACTTTCGATTGAGATAATCTCATCAATCTTTCTATCTTTTGTAATACAAATTATTTAGTTTTAGTTTTATTTAAAATATTTTTAATAGTTTTAATTGATAAGACCAACTATCTTTCATTATTGAGCAGATTTAGTAATTGAATTAATATTTTCATAATAAATATTATATATATTAATGTAAAATATTAAATATTTATTTATAAATATTTTTTGGTTTCGTCCAAATTAAAGTGTACACTTAGATTGTGCTCAATTGTCACTAAAAAAACTTTAGATTTATGCTTTTATCAAATTAACTTTGTTTATAAAATATAAAAGATGTAATAAGTAAAATACTGAATATTAACTCAACTTAATAAGTTAATGTTTCTAATAATATAATAAAGGATTGCAATTATTTTTACTTTTGTTAATTAATTCGGTAATAGTATGCATCATATTTTAGTCTTTATTTGATTAATTTATTTCAATTAGTAATGTACTATGTTCTAGTGTTATTTTGCAGAAAAATCACTTGAAGAGGTGAAGAAGAAGAATCAGAGTCAAAATGAGATGTGGAATATTCAAATTCGAGCTTTGCTCATTCTCATGAGTCATTATGCGCTTCCAAAAGTGTGAAGATACAATGATGTAATGGGCCATTATTAGAAAATCATGACGTCACTAGCAAACATAACCCTTGCTATATGGTCTTCACAAACATTAAAGAATTCGAACTTGCAAGTGTAATAGGTCGTTACATTGTTCTCACAACCGTTACTATGGTAAATCGCACCTTGTATATCTTCATATCAGAGATATCACCTTGCGTGAAGACAACTTATAATTTAGTGTGATGGACCGTGAGAGATGTATAATGGCCTGTAACTTTATGCTTTACGAGGTACGTATAGGTTTATCACATGACATTACATTAAAACCATGACCCTGAAATACCTAAGTCAAGAAATTAATATTTAATCACTCTGATCCATGGGCAATTATGAGCTCATCAAGATTTGTCACTTTCCTAGCCTAACTTTCAATCCAACTCTGAATGAACTATTATCAACAAGTTAGGGGCATGATTTCACCTAAATTTCAAATTTAAGGATATTTTCTAAAGAAATAAAACACAAGAAGATTCTACACTTGCCATATGTTCGTATGACTATTTAAAAATATTTTTACAATTGAATTTTGAATTTTGACAAGGCTAAAGTTTCATATTTAATTTAAGTCTTCCTTATTTTGATATGGAAAGATTTTTTTTCTTCTTTGGTCACATGGAAACTCACTTTATAAATAGAACCTTACTACTTGAAGAATGGATGCTACCACATGCAATATGTAATTTTTTTTGGCTCAAGATCCAAGCTATTACCTCACCACCTAACTAATCAGACGCAAGCCTCAAAGTTCATACTATTCGCACCCGACTAATTCACTATTTGGACGGAAACAGTAAGGATAAACCTTAGGCAAAATAATGAGTCTGAAAATCGAACTTAGGGCTACTAGCATACAATAACCTCATAATACAATTCTACTATTCAGTTGTGTCAATTATCCTTAGTTATGCAATATGTGATTTAAAGTAACAATGTGAGATCATTCAGAAGAAGATTTGGTGAGAAAATTTATTGATGATGGATGAGGATTGAACAATAGTTCGGTGATTCCCGAAAGTAATTTTTGTTATACTTTCGATTGAGATAATCTCATCAATCTTTCTATCTTTTGTAATACAAATTATTTAGTTTTAGTTTTATTTAAAATGTTTGTAATATTTTTAATTGATAAGACAAACTATCTTTCATTATTGAGCAGATTTAGTAATTGAATTAATATTTTCATAATAAAATAAATATTATATATAATAATTGAAAACATTAAATATTAATTTATAAATATTTTTTTATTTCGTCCAAATTAAAGCCTACACTTAAAAAAACTCTAGATGTATGCTTTATCAAATTAATTTTGTGTATAAAATATAAAATATGTGATAAGTAAAATACTGAATATTAACTCAACTGAATAAGTTAATTTTTCTAATAATATAATAAAGGAGAGAGGAAAATAAAATAAAATTTAAAGTCTAAAATAAATCATTAAAATAATAGATTTGTGTGAGAGGGAGGAGAAAAAGATATGGGGGTGAGGGGATGACGGAGATGGAAAAAAAAAATTGCATCACAGAAAATGTAGCAAGAGAAATGTGAAGTGTTTACCTGTAAGTGTCAGGACCGAGGCCATGGGTGGTGACTACCCATCGAAGCCTTACCTCTACGTTATCGTCCACGCGCCGCGCAGAGGCTGTTGATGACCTCCTGAGTCCTGACCTGCTATTTCGCCCTCATGATGCCCAGGAAGCGCGTTGCCGTGTGTCTGTTGTTCGGCGACCGCTCGAAGACTGGAATGCTGAAAATTTCAAGAGAGAACAAGGAAGACTCAGATGAAGGCGCGGTTCAACGGTATAGTCTGAGTCAATGGTGGCGAGATGGGCTGTAAAGCTTAGAAAGCAAAAAACTCTGTTCTTCACCTTCTTCCACATTCTGTACTCGGAAGGAATTCATGGCTCTGGAAGCACTACTTGGTACCATCTTTGGGGGGCTGGTCACCTTGACAGCAGACTACATCATAGGACAGCTTCAACTTGCGTGGGGTGCTTTGGACGACAAGTTGGAGCAACTGAAGCAGCTTATGCTGCAGATTCGATCCAAGGTCGCAGATGCAGAGGAAAAGCAGATCGTGGATGTAGCTGCCAGGAGATGGCTCGGCGCACTGAAGAAAGTGGCCTACGAGGCCGAAGACGTCCTTGATGAATTCAACTATGAGATACTGCGGCGAGAAGCGGCGTCCGTGGAGGCTGCAGGGAAGAAGAAGCTCCCATACGTTGGCAAGGTAGGCGACTTCTTTTCTCCTCACAACCCAATGAACATTCGCAGGAAGAAGGGGCCGAAACTGAACAATATCTCGGAAAAGATTGACAAAATTGAAGCCGATAGTGCAAAGTTAAATTTCAACAAAGGTGATGTTGCGAATTCTTATAGAAATACTGAAGTCATCAATGAAACGTTCTCCTTTGTTGCCGAAGAAGATGTTGTAGGAAGGTACGAAGACAAAGAACGGATAGTGGCGATGCTCATTAACAGCCAGCGCTCAAAGAAGAGAAAACAGAGTGACAACTTAATTAGACGAGCATAACAGTAAGCGATACCTTGCTGTGCTTCCAATAGTTGACATGGGTGGCATCGGTAAGACCACCATGGCTCAGCTGGTCTACAACGACCCACGGATCATGGACCATTTCCAGTTGCGGGGATGGGTATGTGTTTCTGACACATGGGATTTGAGAAAGATCATCCGGGACTTGGTAGCCTCGCTCACAGGAGCTGCCTGTGATTCGCCTACGTTGGAACTGATGCAGCGTCGGCTCCGTGAGGCACTGTCCAGCAAGAGATATCTTATTGTGTTGGATGATGTTTGGAATGAGCATCCCACCGGATGGGACAGATTGTAAGGCTTGTTGAACCATGTTGGCCGCACCGGCAGCGCAGTTGTTTTGACAACCCGCAGCGAGCGCGCGTCACAAATAATGGAAACATTGGAAAGCTATCGTCTGTCATATTTGGAGGATCGAGAAGCATGGACTTTGTTCAGTAGCAGAGCATTCACCACAGGAGTTGCTGAGAAGCCAGAAGAACTGGTCGGGATTGGGATGGACATCGTCAAAAAGTGTGGGGGTTTGCCCCTTGCACTGAAGATGATCGGGAGCTTGTTGTACATGAAAAGCGATCGAAGCGAGTGGTTGAAGATCAAGGAAAGCAGCATATGGAATATTGAAACGAGTATATTACCTGCACTGTGGCTGAGTTATAAGCATCTGCCTCCACACTCGAAGCAATGCTTTGCCTTCTGTAACGGATGCAATTCGTGCATAAGGGAAAACCGAAAATTTAAAACAAGACAGAATTCAAATCTAAAATCATGATAATCAATGACATTAATGATAGAATTCGAATCAAATTCGGATTAAAAAAAAAGGAAAGAAAACGGATGGGCCGGGGAGAAAATTCCACCCGTGATCTTGCTCGGAATACAGCCGGCCCTGTAAAAAGGGGCACGAGGATGCTCTCGCGCCCCCTTCGACACCCTCACCCGACCGCCGCCGTTCTTCTTCTTCGTCTCCTTCCAAACCGGCAGCCGACGATCGTCGCACCAGTAGAGCAAAGGAAGCGCATCGCAGCAAGAATTCGACGATCGACGACTCTTCGACGCACGGCGATCCTTCCTCGACGTGCGCAGGAGTCAGGCGAACCTTCTTGACGTCCAGAGGCGGCCGACGGTCGATCGGATCACGTGAATAGGATCGGAGAACTCGAACAGTCGAACGAAAAAGGTACTCTAGCCGTTTAAAATCCCTAGACGAAGAAATATGAATTGTTTGATGCAAAGAGTTATACCATTATGATCCCTAGAGTATTACCTGCAAGTTTTGTATTCATGTCGTGCCCGTTTAACGACCAGAAGGCCGCCGGAATTAATGAAAATTTCCGGCGGCCCTATTTTATCAAGAGGACCGGTCGACCGATTTCAAAAACAGTCGACTGATCCCTACTAAGAACTCATCGCCGGTCGACAGAGATCTGTCGTCAGATAGATCTAGTCCTAAAATCGGTCGACCGATTCATCTAACGGACGACCGATTCATCGCGCAGTGCGCTTCTCGTTAACCTTACGACCGGTCGACCGATCCCCAGAACGGTCGACCGATCTTGTAGAGTAACCGGACACCGGCTCATGAGCACGGTCGCCTGATCCATAGTCACATGGGTGTCGACCGATCCAATCAGTATTCCCGAATGATCGATCGGCCCCACAGCAGACGGTCGACCGGTTCAAATCTGCCATATCGGCTTGGCCGAACACAGAAGAATGGTCGACCGATTCCGACGGTGAATTTAAGTCCAATTTTAAATTAAAATCGGAGATTCTAATCAATTCACTCATATTGATTGAGTCCTATTATATAGAGATTTATCTCTCAATTGAGTCCTAAATCATAAATGTCATGATAATCGAAGATAAATAATGTAAAGATAAAAATATGGAATTGCTATGTGCCGCCCCCATTGTTAAAGTAAAGATTAAAGTTAAAGCAGAGAAGGAATATGTAGTTAGCTGAGGGGACAACGAAGCTATTGTCTTCAATGACCACTATTCTTGAGATTTCAGGTCTTCTTCTACCTGTATCTCGAATGAAGGGTGATGCAAAGGTCACACTCCTTCCCCCAAAAATTATTGTATTGTGCCAGATGGACAGGTAGCTAGCTGAGGAGACAGTGAACCTACAGGTTTCTTAATTGACCATCGTTCCTGGATTGTAGGAATTCTTTCCCCTACCTTCCGAACCGAGTGAGGTCTTAACACTCACCCCTTTTTCCTTTTGGGCTTACTGGCTTCAGAGATTCAGGGAGGCACCCCTGGCATCCCAACTTAATAAAGTCGAGCTCGCATAGGACAATTAACTTTAAGGATAGTATAGTAATGTAAAAGACGTAGTGCAACTCACAGTAGACGCATGTTGAACTTGATGCATTTTCGTACTTCATTATAAACTATGTTAACCACTTTCCGCCTGATGTTTAACATTCGAATTTCCGCATATTAGACTACATATGTTATCAACTGTTTCTTGACATTCCACCGTTTGATCTTCCGCATTAAAGTCTTTGATTATATTTTCCTAATATATTAGTGCCACGTATGCTATTTTGTTGAATGGTCATGGTCAATGGTGTAGTAGATAGTGTAGCACTCCCGGGGTCAATCTGATTGCCTACGTGACAGGAGGGGCAATTTTGGAGGTGTTACAGTTTGGTATCAGAGCCTAAGTTCTTGGCTTCCTCATTGATCATAGTAGAGTAGAGGTTCATGCATAGTATTTTATTGTTCATATTATTTCATAGCTCAAAGTAAAGTCATGTAAAGTCATGTGCAAGCTTCTCAAGCATCTGCGGCTCCACTCCTTATGTAAGTAATGAGTATATTCTTATGTAAATTATACTTATGTTATCGGGTTAACTTGTTTTATAGATGCCTCCACGTCGCATGGTAACCAGAGTTGTACGAAGAGGTAGGGGTCATATAGTTGGGACAAGTACACGCCCACTAAATTCTCCTATTCTGGACGTAGAATACACGACAGGATGTGAAGATAAGTACTTAATTCCACCACAGCCTACTCCAGAGGAATAGGCGCATCCGTATCTGGAGAGAGTGGAAAGTAATGATTATCATTCTGAGTCTGAGTCACTATCCCCACGCCATTACTTCCCCACTGAGACATGCGAAGAGATGAATCAAATGTGGCACTTTCAGACGAGAGGAGGACGTATAGACAATCCTATTCATATATCTTCTGATGATGAAGAAGAACTTCCTGCTCCACTAAAGGGAATACGGTTCAGGGACCCAAGTCCTATCAGCTAGACAGATCCAGAGGAATGTTGTAGTATCTGCTATCAAGAGGGACACATTGAAGATGAGTGCCCCAACCTCCCGAAGGATAAGAAGAACCCCGAGAATGAACCCGGAGAACCTTCTAAGCGTAGTGATTAGTCTTGTTATTTTATTTTATGTGAAAGCCTTAGTGCGCCTTAAAAAGATATTTATCTTTTTGCTTTGACTAACGCATATGGTGATATTAATTTTGCTTAAGCGGATATTAAGTCGTAAGGTCTCAAGTTTTATCTAAAGTTTTTATGCTGATTAAGGATTATTGAATATACATGTTTTTCTCAATTGTGTTTATGGTCTTTTTATAGATGTCATTGCAAAGAAGAGAACATGCCTCTACCAGTGAGACCGAGACTTACAATGAAGGGGAGACCCCATTTATTCCCCCACCTCCATCATACCCACCTCCACTTCCACCTTCTCCTCCTCCACCAGAACCACCAGCCCAACTAGGACATCAAGTCCCTTCTATCTACTCACTGCAAGATTTCTGGAGGTCCAAACCTCCAATGTTTAATGGAAAAGGAGGCATTGTAGTGGCAGAGCAATGCATTGAGGCAATAGAAGACAAATTTGACATCCTCGACGTGCCCGAGAACAAGAAGATGCCGTACACTAGAGACATTCTTCAGAAAGACGCTAAGGAGTGGTGGAAAGCAAGAAAGGCCATCAGTTTTCCTGATGTAAGAATTGTTGCCTGTGAAGACTTCCGTAAGGCATTTGAGACACGGTATTTCCCTAAGTTCCAAAGGGACTTAAAATAGAAGGAGTTCCTGAACCTAGTGCAAGGGACCATGACAGTGGATCAGTACATGACAAAGTTTGTCAGACTGAAGAAGTACTCTAGGTTGACCATGGATGAATAGGATGTGACAAAGCGCTTTGTGGACGGACTGAGCCCCACTTTGAGATCTCATATAAGATCTGGGAATTGCAGAACTTTAGAGGTTGCCATCACTTTGGCTATTCTGACTTAGACGGATCATCAAGACCTGCAAAAAGCTTAGAAGACCCAACAGATTGTAGAGTAGAGTTTCCAACACCAGCCACAACAATTTAGAGGGAACAACCATCAACACCATCGACGGGATAATCGGTCACGTCCTTACCCAACGCCCCAACAATACAACCGTCCTCAACAGCAACAGCCCTACCGTCCTCCACAACAAGCTCCACCACCACAGTAGTAGCAACCACAACAACAACAACACAACCCAAGGCTCCCTCAGCAGGCGCAGAGGCGCCAAGCTTAACAACAGAGGCAATAGCCTCTCAGAGCTCCACAGGCAGCACCCGCACAAGGTGAGCGAGTTTTGTGTAATACTTGTGGCAGGACCCATGCAGGAAAATGCCGCATGAAATTTGGAGCATGTTACTACTGTGGCGAAATGGGCCACTATGCAGGGAACTGCCCAAAACGTGGGCATCAACAGTTAGTACAAGGAAGACTCTTCAATCTGGAAGAAGATATCCCATAGAATGACGCTGAGGTCATTCGAGGTACGCTATCCATAGCCAAGTTACCTATCACAGTATTGTTTGATTCTTGTGCTTCTCATTCATTTATATCTGAAGAATGTGCCAAGATATTAGGGTTAACTGCAATGAACCTAGAACATAAGATGAACATCTTGACCCCACAAGGGACATTGATTACTACCAAATATTTCCCTGGTGTGCCCATAGAGATAGAGAAAAAAAATTTCTGCAAATCATATCATTATCCCTATGAGAGATTATGATATAATTTTGGACATAGACTGGCTAACCTTTCATGATGCTTCTATCTTGTGTAAGCAAAAGAAAGTGATTATAGGTACACAGAGCACAGATAAAGTAATTGTCAGAGGCATTGCATAGAAAGAACCAAAGATCATAGTATCTGCCATGAAGGCACAAAAACTACTCCAAAAATAATGTAGAGGTTATCTGGCTAGCATTGCCAAAGTAAAGGAACCAAATAAGACTCATCAAGACATAGAAGTGGTTAGGGAATTTCCTGATGTGTTCCTTGATGAGGTTAGTGGTCTATCGCCCAGAAGGGAGATAGACTTTCATATTGAAGTGGCACCCATCACAACACCGATCTCCAAAGCTCCTTATCGCATGGCCCCAACAAAGATGAAGGAATTGAAAGATCAGATTCAAGAACTACTGGACAAATGTTTCATCATGCCTAGTGTCTCTTCACGGGGTGCACCAGTCCTTTTTGTCAAGAAGAAGGATAGATCATTGGGACTTTGTATTGACTACAGGATGTTGAACAAAGTCACAATTAAGAACAAGTACCCGCTCCCTCGCATTGACGACCTATTTGATCAACTGTTCAAAGCAAAGGTGTTCTCTAAGATTGATCTGAGGAGCGGATATCACCAGCTAAGGGTAGCAGAAGAGGACATTCCAAAGACAACTTTCAGGTCATGGTATGGACACTACGAATTCCTTGTGATGCCGTTTGGACTAACAAATGCCTTGACAGCATTCATGGATCTCGTGAATCGAAGTTTTCACGAACATCTGAATAAGTTCGTGATTGTCTTCGTCGATGACATCCTCATCTACTCACCCAGTATAGAGAAGCACAAGAAACATCTGAGGATAGTGTTGGAGACTTTGCGAGCAAAGAAGTTGTATGCAAAATTTTCCAAATATGAATTTTGGCTAGAACAAATGATGTTTCTAGGCCATATTATCTCCAATGATGGGATTGCAGTGGATCCAACAAAGATAGAAGCAGTGTCCAACTGGACTCAACAAAAAAATGTCTTCGAGATCAGGAGCTTCCTTGGTTTAGTAGGCTATTACAGACGTTTCATCAAAGATTTTTCCAGAATTGCATTGCCATTGATCAAACTCACAAGGAAAGGAGAAAAGTTTATTTGGTCGCCCAAGTGTGAAGAAAATTTTCAAGAGTTAAAAAAGCGGCTCACTTCAGCACCAATCCTGACGTTACCATCGGGCAATGGTGATTACGTGGTTTACAGTGATGCAAGTGGTACAAGATTGAGGGTGTACTGATGCAACACGGGAAAGTAGTGGCATATGACTCCAGACAGCTGAAGAAACATAAGGTCAATTATCCAACTCACGACCTCGAATTGGCAGCAGTAGTGTTCGCCCTCAAGCTTTGGTGTCATTACTTATATGGAGAGGAATTTGTGGTCTACACTTATCACAAGAGTTTGAAATACGTCTTTACCCAAAAGGAGCTGAATATGCGCCAGAGACGATGGATGGAGTTTCTAAAAGACTATGAGTTTGCTATCAACTACCATCCAGGTAAAGCAAATTCAGTGACAGATGCACTTAGTCGAAAGTGGGAAGGATCTATAGCCTTCATGCGTCTTCAACAATTTGAAATGATGGAAGAACTTTTTAAGTGGACACCAAGGGTAAGACATGACGGATCATTAATGATGATGCAACGCATAGTACCAGATATGATCGGGAGGATCATCGAAGCACAAGTTGAGGATTCAGAGTATCAGACCATGATGATAAAGACTAGTATTGAAACCACCAATTTCAATGTCTCTTCAGATGGTGGCATCAGGTACCATGGTCGTCTATGGGTACCGAATAACCCCGAACTCTGAAGGGAAGTGCTAAATGAATGCCACAAGTTAGAGTTTGCAATTCACCCAGGGAGTACCAAAATGTACAATGATGTATAGAGGAGTTTCTGGTGGCCAGATATGAAGAAGGAGATTGCAGAATATGTCTCCAAATGCATAGTGTGTCAACAAGTCAAGATAGAACACCAGAAACCTCAAGGAACCATGAAGAGTCTGGGCATCCCATAGTGGAAGTGGGAAGAGATATCAATAGACTTCATCACCGGTTTACCCAGGACTCAGAAAGGGCATGATGTCATCTGGGTAATAATGGACCGACTCACTAAATCGGCTCACTTCCTACCCATTAAGATAAAACAATCTATTGAAAGCCTAATGTATCTATAGGTGCAAGAGATTGTTAGGCTTCATGGGATCCCATCAACCATTGTGTCTGATAGAGATCCCAGATTCACATCAAGATTCTAGAAGAACCTCCATAATGCTTTTGGGACTAGACTTCGCTACAGTACCGCCTTCCATCCTGAGACCGATGGTCAATCAGAGAGGATGAGCCAAACACTAGAAGATATGCTTAGAACGTGTGTTTTGGATTGGCATGGCAATTGGAAAAAATATCTTTCTCTCATAGAGTTCTCCTACAACAACAGCTTCTATGCTAGCATAGAGATGTCTCCTTTTGAAGCATTGTATGGCCGACCATGTCGCTCCCCGACATGTTGGGGCGAAGTGGGTGAAAGAAATATCTTGAGTGCAGAATTACAAAAGCAGACTCAAGAGTACGCAGACAGAGTGGAACTAATAAAAAAAATGATGAAGTCCACTCAAGATCGTCAGAAGTCTTATGCAGACAAGAAGCGCCGAGAACATAAGTTCAAGGCAGGAGACCAAGTTCTGCTAAAGGTCTCCCCCACCAAAGGAGTGATGCGTTTTAGTAAGCGTGGGAAATTAAGTCCAAGGTACGTAGGTCCATTTGAGATTCTAGATATGGTTGGAGACTCAGCATGCAGGTTGGCTCTACCCCTATCATATACTAGAGTACACAACGTCTTCCATGTGTCACTACTCCGAATGTACAAGCACGATTATGTCAATCTGATCCAAATTGAGGAACCAAACCTCAAGGAGGATCTGACATATGAAGAACAACCTGTAGAGATATTGGAATATCAAGAACACCAACAAGGAAAGAATAAAGTATCACTAGTCAAAGTAGCATGGAAGCATCATCAAGGAAATGAGGCCACATGGGAGGTAGAATCAGAGATGCGAGAAAAATTTTCACAATTATTCGGTAAGTCCTAACTCTTATCAAAATTCGAGGATGAATTTTCTTTTAAGGGGGTAATATTATAACGGATGCAATTCGTTCATAAGGGAAAACTAAAAATTTAAAACAAGAAATCAAAGGAAAGCAATGACAGAATTCAAATCTAAAATCATGGTAATCAATGCCATTAATGATAGAATTCGAATCAAATTCGGATTGAAAAAAAAAAGAGCAAAGAAAATGGCCCCTAATCGTGCTCGGAATATAGCTGGCCAGAGGGCCGGCCGGCCCTATACACACCCGACCACCGCTGTTCTTCTTCTTCTTCGTCTCCTTCCGAACCGGCAGCCGACGATCATCACACCAGCAGAGCAAAGGAAGCGCATCGCAGCAAGAATTCGACGATCAACGACTCTTCGACGCACGGCGATCCTTCCTCGATGTGAGCAGGAGTCAGGAGAACCTTCTTGACGTCCAGAGGCGGCCGATGGTCGATCGGATCATGTGAACAGGACCGGCGAGCTTGAACAATCGAGCGGAAAAGGTACTCTAGCCATTTAAAATCCCTAGATGAAGAAATATGGATTGTTTGATGCAAAGAGATATACCATTATGATTCCTAGAGTATTACTTGCAAGTTTTGTATTCATGTTGTGCCCGTTTAACGACCGGAAGGCCGTCGAAATTAATGGAAAAGTCTGGCGGCCATGTTTTATCGAGAGGACCGGTAGACCGATTTCAGAAACGGTCAACCGATCCCTACTAAGAACTCGTCAGAGTTTTGATCCATCGGTCGACCGGCCACATAGGGCAATCGACCGATAGATCTGTCGTCAGACAAATCTAGTCCTGAAATCGGTCGACTGATTCATCGAACGAACAATCGATTCATCGTGTAGTGTGCTTCTCGTTAACCTTACGACCGATCGACCGATCCCTAGAACGGTCGATCGATCTTGTAGAGTAATCGGACGACCGGCTCATGAGCACGGTCCCCCGATCCACAGTCACCTGAGTGTCGACCAATCCAAGAGGATCGGTCGACCGATATTCCCGAACGGTCGACCGGCCCCACAGTGGACGGTCAACCGGTTCAAATTTGCCAGATCGGCTTGGCCGAACACAGAAGAACGGTCGACCGATTCCGACAGTGAATTTAAGTTCAATTTTATATTAAAATCGGAGATTCTAATCAATTCACCCATATTGATTGAGTCCTATTGTATAGAGATTTATCTTCCAGTTGAGTCCTGAATCATAGATGTCATGATAATCAAAGATAAATAATATAAAGATAAAGATATGGGATTGCTATGTGCCGCCCTCATTGTTAAAGTAAAGATTAAAGTTAAAACAGAGAAGGGATAGGTAGTTAGTTAAGGGGACAGCGAAGCTACTATCTTCAATGACCACTATTCCTGAGATTTCAGGTCTTCTCCTACCTGTATCTCGAATGAAGGGTGATGCAAAGGTTACACTCCTTCCTCCAAAGATTATTGTATTATGCCAGAGGGACAGGTAGCTAGCTAAGGAGATAGTGAACCTACATGTTTCTCAATTGACCATTGTTCCTGGATTGTAGGAATTCTTCCCCCTACCTTCCAAACCGGGTGAGGTCTTAACACCCACCCCTTTTCCCTTTTGGGCTTACTCGCTTTAGAGATTCAGAGAGGCACCCCTAGCATCCCAACTTAATAAAGTCGAGCTCGCATAAGACAACTAACTTTAAGGATAGTATGGTAATGTAAAAGACGTAGTGCAACTCACAGTAGAGTAATGTAATGTAAAACAATGTAAAGCAGAGTATTGTAAAATAAAGTAATACAAGGCAAAGCACTGTAATGTAAAGCAGAGTACTATAAAGTCAAGCATAGAGTATAGTAGAGTTAACTACAGTATAGTAAAGAATAAAGCATGGACATTGATATTGTCAAAGGTTGTTACATTGATTTCATATTTATCATTGATCCTTATTTCACCGTCTATTTGCTATTGTACTGGGCTCTTTGCTCATGGATATTCTATTCCCCTGCAATGGGATATTGCAGGTGAGAATGCTAACTGATGAGGATGGAGGGCACAGAGCTAGGAGAATGCTGCACATGACTGACACATTACTTAAAGTTTCCCTTGCTATATTCCTTTCAAGTTGTAATTGGTTTAGAGATATTACGTTATTCCGCTCATCGAAGTTATCTTTCGCATGTTGAACTTGATGCATATCCGTACTTCATTATAAACTATGTTAACCACTTTCCGCCTGATGTTTAACATTCGAATTTCTGCATATTAGACTACATATGTTATCAACTGTTTCTTGGCATTCCACCGTTTGATCTTCCGCATTAAAGTCTTTGATTATATTTTCCTAATATATTAGTGCCATGTATGCAAATTTGATTATATTAAAGCCTTAACCCTTATCCAAATTCGTGGACGAAATTTTTTTTAGAGGGTAATAATGTAACGTATCGGCTTTAAAAAAAAAAGGAATGAAACGAATGATCGGCCGAGGAGGCGAAATGCCACCCCTGACTGGTCGTTTCATCTTAGGACGACCAAGGGTCAGACGAGGTTGTATATAAGGGCGAGGAGGTCGCCCATTTGCACCTCTTGGACCCTCGGCCGACCTCCCCCTCTCCTCCTTCCTCTCGTCCGGTGATGCGACCTCATGAAACGACCGGCGATCGATGACTCCCCAACACGCGACGACCCTCCTCGACGTGCGCAGGAGCCGTGCGACTCCCCCTCACCGACAGCGAACGTCCGCGCGACCCACGGATGACGAATAGTGACTAGCGAATCCAACTTTCCGACAAAAAGGTACCCTTAGCATTTTAATCCCATAGACGAAGAATTATGGATTGTTTGATGCAAAGAATTATACCATTGTGATCCTGAAAGTGTTACCTTAAAGTGTTACGCTTATAGAACTCATACGAGTTCTTCCGTATCGATCAACCGACCTCACCATGACGTCGACCGATCTATATGTTGACAGACGAATTTACCTTGCGATCGGCCGATCGGTCCCAGTGAAATGTCGATCGATCCAATACGCAATGCGTATCTTCATGACCGAATGTACGGTCGATCGACACTCTGAATGGTCGACCGATTCACAAACCCTTAATCAAGAACAGGGTCGATCGATCCCAGAGGACCGATCGACCGGTGCCAAGAGAACGGTCGACCGGTCCCTCAGGAACGGTCGATCGGTCCGACAGATCCAATGCGCAGTGTGCATACGTACAGACATACAATCGGTCGACCGACCACCCATGGCGGTCGACCAATTTACAGACACTTGATCGAGGAATGGTCGACCGGTCCAGAAAGGGTCGACCGATTCCGATAGTGAACCAAATGATGATTTTAAATCATAACAGAAACTCAGACCAGTTCACCTACACTGGCTGAGTCCTATTGTACAAAGACCAACATTCCGTTAGATCCTAAATCATAAACTCACAATGACTAAAGATAAATAAAGCAAGGACAAAGACATGGAATTGCTATGTACCGCCCCAAAGTTAAAGCAGAGATCAGTGATTAAAGCAGAGGAGGGATAGGTAGTTAGCTGAGGGGACATCGAAGCTACTGTCTTAAATGACCACTATTCCTGAGATTTTAGATTTTCTCTCACCTGAATCTTAAATGAAGGGTGATGCTAAGGCCATACCCCTTCCCTTAAAGATTAAAGTATTATGCCAGAGAGACAGGTAGTTAGTTGAAGAGACAGTGAACCTACAGATCTATTAACCGACCACTGTTCCTGGATTGTAGGAATTCTTCCCCCTACCTTTCGAATTGGGTGAGGTAGTAACACCCACCCCATTTTTTTCTTTATGGGTTTACTGGCATCAGAGATTCAGAGAGGTACCTCTGGCATCCCAACCTAATAAAGTCGAGCTCGCATAGGACAACACACTCTAAGGATATTCTAGTAATGTAAAAGACGTAGTACAACTTATAGTAAAGCAATGCAAAGTAAAGCAATGTACAACAGAGCAATGTAAAGTAAAGCACTGTAAAGTAAAACAGAGATATTGTAAAATAAAGTATTGCATAGCATAGCAAAGACATTGTAAAGTAAAAGCAGAATAACGCAAAGATAAAGTATTGTTATAGTAAAGAACAGAGTACTGATATGACTAAAGACTTATACATTGATTTCATGATCATCATCGATCCTTATTTCACCGTCTATTGCTATTGTACTGGGCATCTTTGCTCATGGGTATTCTATTCCCCTGCATTGGGATTTTGCAGGTGAGAATGCCAAATGAGGAGGTGATGGAGGGCTCAAATTTTGGAGAACGCTGCACATGATTGATATTCTGCTCCGAGCTTTCTTACTGCATATTTGTTTCATCCTTTTTATTGTTTAGAGACATCATATTTTCTTCCGCTCATAGAATTTTTCGACTAATCTTATTATGTTTTCCGCATATTTTTTATATTGAAAGACACCATAAACTTTCGCATAATTTTTATAATATGAGACATCATGAATTTTTGCATTAGTCCTTCATCGTGACATTTTGATTATTAAATTTCCGCATTTAAAGTTATCTATTATATTTATTATTATAAAATTCTTGCCACGTAAGCTATTTTGTTGAATGGTCAAGGTCAATAGAGCAATAGGCAGTGTAACGCTCTCGGGGTCAATCTAATCGCCTATGTGATGGGAGGTGCAATTTTGAGGACGTTACAGTTTGGTATCAGAGCCTAAGTTCTTGGCTCCTTCATTGGTCATAGTAGAGTAGATGTTCATGCATGGCATTCATGGTTCATATTGTACACAGCTAGCAGTAAAGTCATGTGCAAGCTTCTCAAGCATCTGCGGCTCCACTCCTCAAGTAAGTAATAAGTACATTCCTACGTGAATCATACTTATTTTATTGAATTAATTTGTGTTATAGATGCCTCCACGTCACATGATCTCCAGGGTTGTACGAAGGGGGAGGGGTCATATAGTTGGGATACATATGTGCCCATTAGATCCTCCAACCCCACCACAGCCTGCTCCAGAGAGATCGGAGCATTCAGATTCAGATTTAGAGAGTGTGTGGAGTAATGATCCGAAGTTACTCTTCCCACGCCACCTTTACCCCATGGAGATACGTGAAGGGATAAATCAGATGTGGCACTTGTATACGAGAGGAGGACGTGTAGACTATCCGATTTATATATCCTCTGATGATGAAAAAGTCCCTGCACCACTATGGAAACTACAATTCAGAGACCCAAGTCCTATCAGTCAGACAGATCCCGAGGAATGCTGTGGTCTCTGCTATCAAGAGGGACACATTGATGATGAGTGCCCCAATCTTCCTGGGGAGCCTTCTAGGCATAGTGACTAGTATTGATATTTATCGATGTGAAGGCCTTAGTGTGCCTCAGACAGATGTTTATATTTTAATAACCTTGTCAAAAGACTTATGTTTGCTTTAATGAATATTGAGCATTACGGTTTCAATTTTTATCTAAGATTTTTACATAGGATAAAAATCTTTGATTTACATGTGCTTCTCTCAATTATTGCTATGGTCCTTTTTATAGATGTCATATCAAAGAAGAGAATATGCCTATGTCAGTGAGGCGGAGATAGACAACAAAGGGGAGAACCCATATGTTCCCCCACCTCCACCATACCTACCTCCACTTTCACCTTCTCCTCCTCCACCAAAACCACCAGCCCAGCAAGGACGTCAAGTCCCTTCTATCTGCACACTACAAGACTTCTGGAGGTCAAAACCTCCAATGTTCAACGGAGAAGGAGGCCTCGTAGTAGCAGAGCAATGGATGGAGGCAATAGAGGACAAATTTGACATCCTCGACATGCCCGAGAACAAGAAAGTACTTTTCGTTGGAGACACCCTCCAAAAGGACGCTAAGGAATGGTGAAAAGCGAGAAAGGCCACCAGTTTTCTTAGGGTAAGAATTGTTGCCTGGAAAGATTTCCGTAAAGCATTCGAGACGCGGTATTTCCCTAAGTTCCAAAAGGACTTGAAACAAAAGGAGTTCTTGGACTTAGTGCAAGGGACCATGACGGTGGAGCAATACATGATGAAGTTCGTCAGACTTAAGAAGTACTCTAGGTTGACCATGAATGAACAAGATGTGACCAAACGCTTTGTGGACGGACTGAGCCCCACTTTGAAATCTCATACAAGATCTAGGAACTGCAAAACTTTAGAGGACACCATCACTTTGGCTACACTAACTGAGAAGGACCACCAGGACCTACAGAAGGCTCAGAAGGCCCAACAGACGGTAGGGCAGCGTTCCCATCAGCAGCAACAGTTTCGGGAGAACAACCGGCAACACCAACGACGGGATAACCGGTACCACCCATATTCAGCGCCTCAACAGAACCACCGCCCTCAACAACAACAACAGCCCTACCGTCATCCATAATAAGCTCCTCTCTCACCATAACAGCAACCACAGCAATAGCAATAACAGCGACCCCATCAGCAGGCGCCCAACCCAACAGCAGAGGCAACAGCCTCTTAGAGCCCCTCAAGCACCACTCGCACAAGGTGAGCTAGTTTTATGCAACACCTGTGGCAGGACCCATCCTGGGGAATGTCGAACGAAGTTTGGAGCCTGTTACTACTGCTGTGGAATGGGTCATATCGCAATAAATTGTTCGAGACACGAACAACAGCAGTTGGTGCAGGGAAGACTCTTCAATCTGAAAGAGGATGCTCCGCAGAATGACGCTGAGGTCATTCGAAGTACGCTTTCCGTAGCTGATTTACCTACGAAAGTACTATTCGATTCCGGTGCCTCCCATTCTTTTATATCTGAAGATTGTGCCAAAATATTAGGGTTAGCTGCCATGAATTTAGAACATAAGATGAATATCTTGACCCCACAAGGCACCCTGATTACCAGAAAGTATCTCCCTAATGTACCCATAGAGATAGGAAAAAAGAACCATCCTGCAAATCTTAACATTATCTCTATGAGAGATTATGATATAATTTTGAGCATGGATTGACTAACTTCACATGATGCTTCCATATTGTGCAAGCAAAAAAAAGTGATCATAGGCACACAAAGCACAGATAAAGTTATAGTCAGAGGAATTTCATAAAAACTGTCAAAGATCATAGTATCTTCCATGAAGTCTCAGAAGTTACTTCAAAAGGGATGTAGAGGTTACCTAGCAAGTGTGACCAAAGTAGATGAATCAAAGAAGACTCCTCAAGACATAGAAGTGGTTAGGAAATTTTCTGATGTGTTTCCTGATGATGTCAGTGGTCTACCGCACAGGAGGGAGATAGACTTCCATATTGAGATAGCGCTCGGCACCGTTCCCATCTCCAAAGCCCCATACCCATGGCCCCAGCAGAGATGAAGGAATTGAAGGACTAGATTCAAGAGCTGCTGGATAAAGGTTTCATAAGACCTAGCATCTCACCTTGGGGAGCACCAGTTCTTTTTGTCAAAAAGAAGAAAGGGTCGTTGAGACTTTGTATCGACTACAAAATATTGAACAAAGTCACAATAAAGAATAGATACCCGCTACCTCGCATTGATGATCTATTTGATCAACTGTCTAAAGCCAAGGTGTTCTCAAAGATTGATCTGAAGAGTGGATACCATCAGTTAAGGGTGGCAGAAGAAGACATCCCAAATACGGCATTTCGATCAAGATATGGACATTATGAGTTCCTAGTGATGCCGTTTGGGTTAACAAATGCCCCGGCAACATTCATGGATCTCATGAAACGAACTTTCCATGAATACCTAGATAAGTTCGTCATTGTCTTCGTTGATAATATTCTTATCTACTCGTAAAACATGGAACAGCACAGAGAACATCTGAAGATAGTGCTGGAAACGTTGCGGGCAAAGAAGCTATATGCAAAGTTTTCAAAATGTGAATTCTGATTAGAGCAGATAATGTTTCTCGGACACAACATCTCTAAAGATGGAGTTACGGTGAATCCCGCAAAAGTAGAAGCAATGTCCAACTGGACTCAACCAAAGAACGTCTCCGATATTAGGAGTTTCCTTAGTTTGGCCGGCTACTCCAGACATTTTATCAAGGATTTCTTCTGAATAGCATTGCCATCGACCAAGCTCACAAGGAAAGGAGAAAAGTTCATCTGGTCATCCAAATGCGAAGAAAGCTTCCAAGAGTTAAAGGGACGACTAATTTCAGCACCAATCCTGACGTTACCATCGGGCAACGGTGGTTACGTGATTTACAGCGATGCTACTGGTATAGGATTTGGGTGCGTATTAATGCAACATGGGAAGGTGGTGGCATACGCATCCAGACAGCTGAAAAAGCATGAAGTCAATTATCCAACGCATTACCTCGAGCTAGCAGCCGTAGTGTTCGCCCTCAAGCTTTGGCGCCACTACTTATATGGAGAAGAATTTGTGGTCTATACAAGTCACAAGAGCTTGAAATATGTTTTTATACAGAAGGAGCTGAATATGCGTCAAAGGCGTTGGATGGAATTCTTGAAGGATTACGAGTTTGCCATTAACTACCAACCCGGTAAGGCAAACTCAGTAGCTGACGCTCTCAGCCGGAAATGGGAAGGATCCTTAGCCTACATGCGCCTACGACGGTTCGAACTCATGAAAGAACTATTCAAATGAACACCAAGAGTAAAGCACGATGGATCGCTAATGATAATGCAGCGCATAGTACCAGATGTGATAGGAAGGATCATAGAAGCACAAGTAGAAGACACAGAGTATCAAGGTATGATGATAAAGACAAGTATGGAAACAATGAATTTCAAGGTCTCTTCGGATGATGGCATCAGGTACCGCGACCGGCTATGGGTACCGAACAACCCAGAACTCTGAAGAGAAGTGCTAGACGAATGCCACAAATCTGAATTTGCAATCCACTCAGGGAGTACAAAGATGTACAAGGATGTGCAGAGAAGTTTCTAATGGCCAGACATGAAGAAAGAGATAGAGGAATATGTCTCCAAATGCATAGTGTGTCAACAAATCAAGATCGAACATCAGAAACCATAGGGAACCTTGAAGAGTCTGGGCATCCCACAGTGGAAGTGGGAATGACTTTATCACAAGCCTACCTCGGACTCTGAAAGGGCACAACGCCATTTGGGTTATAATGGATCGACTCACTAAATCGGCTCACTTTCTACCCATTAAGGTAAAACAATCTCTTGAAAGCCTCATGAATTTATATGTGCAGGAGATTGTTAGGCTTCACGGGATCCCGACAGCCATCGTATCCGATAGAGACCCCAGATTCACATCAAGATTCTGAAAGAGTCTCCAGAATGCTTTTGGGACAAGGCTCCGGTATAGCACAATATTTCATCCTCAGACGGACAGCCAATCGGAGAGGACAATCCAGCATTGGAGGACATGCTGAGAGCATGCGCGTTGGATTGGCACGGTAATTGGGATAAACATCTTCCCCTTATAGAGTTCTCTTACAACAATAGCTTCCATGCTAGCATAGAGATATCTCCCTTTGAAGCACTGTACGATCGCCTATGTCACTCTCCGGCATGTTGGGGCGAAGTGGGAGAAAGAAAGATCTTAAGCGCGAAATTACAAAAGTAGACACAAGAGTACACGGACAGGGTGGAACTGATAAAGAAAAGAATGAAGTCTGCGCAAGATCGTCAGAAAGCCTACGCGGACAAGAAGCGCCGAAAACATAAGTTCAAGGGGGGTGATCAAGTTCTGCTCAAGGTCTCCCCTACCAAAGGAGTCTTGCGTTTCAGCAAACGGGGAAAATTGAGCCGAAGGTACGTAGGCCCATTCGAAATATTAGATATGGTTGGAGATTCAGCATGCAGGTTGGCCCTGCCTCCAGCCTATTCAAGAATACACAACATCTTCCATGTCTCCCTACTCCGGATGTATAAACACGACTACGCCAACGTGATCCAAATTGAGGAACCGAATCTCAAGAAAGATCTGACGTATAAGGAACAACCCACGGAGATATTGGAATACCAAGAACATCAACAAGGGAAGAAACGGGTAGCACTGGTTAAAGTCGCATGGAAGCACCACCAATGAAAAGAAGCAACTTGGAAAGTAGAATCAGAAATACGAGAGAAATTTCTCGAGCTTTTCGGCCTTAACCCTTATCCAAATTCGAGGATGAATTTTCTTTTTAGAGGGTAATAATGTAACGTATCGACCTTTTAAAAAAAAGGAATGAAACGAACGGTCGGCAGGGGAGACGAAATGCCACCCCTGACCGGTCGTTTCGTCTCCGGCCGACCAAGGGTCGGCCGGGGTTGTATATAAGGGCGAGGAGGTCGCCCATTTGCGCCTCTTGGACCCTCGGCCGACCTCCCCCTCCCCTTCTTCCTCTCATCCGGCGATCGGTGTACGCGAGCGATGGAGCAGAGGTGACCTCACGAAACGATCAGCGATCGACGACTCCCCAGCATGTGGCGACCCTCCTCGACGTGCGCAGGAGCCGTGCGACTCCCCCTCATCGATAACGAACGTCCGGCGACCCACGGATGACGAATAGTGACCAGCGAATCCAACTTTTCGACGAAAAGGTACCCTTAGTGTTTTAATCCCATAGAGAAGAATTATGGATTGTTTGATGCAAAGAATTATACCATTGTGATCCTGAGAGTGTTACCTTAAAGTTTCGTATTCATATCGTATCAATTTGACGATCGGAAGACCGCCGAAATTAATGAAAAATTTCGATGGCCCTATTTTATTGCAGGGACCGGTCGACCGATTCTATCAGCGATCGATCGGTCCGCTTACAGAACTCATATGAGTTCTTCCGTATCGGTCGACCGGCTTCACCATGGCGGTCGACTGATCTATATGTTGACAGACGAATTTACCTTGCGATCGATCGACCGGTCCCAATGAAAGGTCGACCGATCCGATACACAATGTGTATCTTCATGACCGAATGAACGGTCGATCGACACCGTGAACGGTCGACCGATGCCAAGAGAACGGTCGACCGGTCCCTCAGGAACGGTCGACTGGTCCGACAGATCCAATGCGCAGTGCGCATACGTACAGACATACAATCGATCGACCGGCCACCCGTGGCGGTCGACCGATCTACAGACACTTGACCGAGGAATGGTCGATCGGTTCAGAAACGGTCGATCGATTCCGACAGTGAACCAAATGATGATTTTAAATCATAACAGAGACTCAGACCAGTTCACCTACACTGGCTGAGTCCTATTGTACAAAGACCAACGTTCCGTTGGATCCTAAATCATAGACTCACAATTACTAAAGATAAATAAAATCAAGGACAAAGACACGAGCTTGCTATGTACCGCCCCAAAGTTAAAGCGGAGGAGGGATAGGTAGTTAGTTGAGGGGACAGCGAAGCTACTGTCTTAAATGATCACTATTTCTGAGATTTCAGATTTTCTCCCATCTGTGTCTCGAATGAAGGGTGATGCTAAGGTCATACCCCTACCCTTAAAGATTAAAGTATTATGTCAGAAGGACAGGTAGCTAGCTGAGAAGACAATGAACCTACAGATCTATTAACCGATCACTGTTACTGGATTGTAGGAATTCTTCCCACTACCTTCCGAATTGAGTGAGGTAGTAACACTCACCCCCTTTTCCCTTTATGGGTTTACTAGCATCAGAGATTCAGAGAGGTATCTCTGGCATCCTAACCTAATAAAGTCGAGCTCGCATAGGACAACACACTCTAAAGATATTCTAGTAATGTAAAAGACGTAGTACAACTCACAGTAAAGCAATGCAAAGTAAAGCAATGTACAGCAGAGCAATGTAAAGCAAAGCACTGTAAAGTAAAACAGAAATATTGTAAAATAAAGTATTGCATAGCATAGCAAAGACATTGTAAAGTAAAAGCAGAGTAACGCAAAGATAAAATATTGTTATAGTAAAGAACAGAGTACTGATATGACTAAAGACTTATACGTTGATTTCATGATCATCATCGATCCTTATTTCACCGTCTATTGCTATTGTACTGGGCATCTTTGCTCATGGGTATTCTATTCCCCTGCATTGGGATTTTGCAGGTGAGAATGCCAAATGAGGAGGTGATGGAGGGCTCAGATTTTGGAGAACGCTGCACATGACTGATATTCTGCTCCGAGCTTTCTTACTGCATATTTGTTTCATCCTTTTTATTGTTTAGAGACATCATATTTTCTTTCGCTCATAGAACTTTTCGACTAATCTTATTATGTTTTCCGCATATTTTTTATATTGAAAGACACCATGAACTTCTGCATAATTTCTATAATATGAGACATCACGAATTTTCGCATTAAAATCCTTCATCATGACATTTCGATTATTAAATTCCGCATTTAAAGTTATCTATTATATTTATTATTATAATATTCATGCCACGTAAGCTGTTTTATTGAATGGTCAAGATCAGTAGAGCAATAGACAGTGTAGCGCTCCCGGGGTCAATCTGACCGTCTACGTGGCGGGATGTGCGATTTTGGAGGCGTTACAATAAGTACTCTACTGAACTTGCAGACGTTGGTTCTTTCTCATTGTTATAAATTGTGGAAGCTACTAGAAAGCATGAGATGCATGATTAACCTTAGGCATCTCTATCTGGTCCGGTGTTATGGACTGAGGAAAATGTCAGAAGGCATGGGACTAATGACCAACCTACAAATATTGACGATGTACATTGTGGGTCCTCCTGCTGAAGGGAGAGGCATTGGGGAGCTGAGAGAGCCACAACTTTCCTTCAAATTAGAGCTCTACAATATGCGATATGTTAAAGATGCCCTGGAAGCCAGAGAGGCGAATCTTCATTCCAAACAAGATCTGCAACATCTAGAACTCCGTTGGAGAGAAGTGGTTGTCTCGCGTAGAGGAATAGGTGATGATGTCACGGGATCATTCTCGGACACTAGACCACGTGCGGCGACTAGGCGGATGGGCACCTAGCCAAGCCTGTTTTGAGTTTGCAGCGAAAGTTTTATGGTCGAAACGACTATGCCGAGAGTCGCTCTTATAGACATTCAATCACGGACATGACTAGAGTGTTGGACTGCTCGTCATGGGACCGTGGCATTAGCGCGTTGTGCCACCAATGCAGGCGCTTGGGCGCTTAAAGTCTGAAGGGGCGACTAACGGACCACGGGACGCCACGAAGGGACACCGATGTGGGTTGCCACCCCACGCTCAAGGTCATGACACTAGAATTAAAGAAAAGCTTATTTGTATTAAATATGATGACATATAGCATACAATTGGGCCTCGGAAGGTATTAGTGAACTCCTCCTAGTGTATCGTAGGTATATGAGTTTTATTACATATTAAAGATGCAAAAAATGTACCCTACAGGAACGTCACCTACTTGATCATTCATAAGGACGGCCTTACAAGATAAATGCCCTAAGATGCGGATAACTTGGTACTCCGTAATATTACACAGTGCGGGACGACTGCATGTGTTCCATAGTTTCGGCGTTGAACGACCGAGGGCTATAAATTGAACGGCACGAGTGTCGCGAGGCTTCACACTTCGTGTCACGGGAAAACGCCCCGTGACAATGACACCACGGCCACTAGCTGGAATGAAGAAAACGGAATACTAATGCTGGAAGAACTGAGGCCTCCCAATAGCATAAAATTCTTGAGAATATGGGACTATTATGGGTTGAATTTTCCTAGATGGATGGAAGACAAGCTGCTGCTCCAGCAGTTGGTGGAACTTCATATGGGATACTGCACGAGACTGCGTCATCTTCCACCGGTTTGGCTATTGAAGTCTCTTAAGGTCCTCTCTTTAATACATATGGATAATATGAAGTATGTCATTTCTGACGGTGCAGGCGACTCCACCTTAGTGCAAGCATTTACCTCGTTGAAAGAACTGAGGTTGAGCCATCTTGAAAGCTTGGAGTATTGGTGGGAGAACAACTATGCAGTTCACCCCATGGCAAGTAACTGCTTCCCAGCTCTGTTTCGATTGGAAATAACGAGATGTCCAGAGTTGGCCGGCTTGATGCCATTGGCCCCATCTCTCAAAGAGTTCAAATTAGTGGAAAGCAAGAAGATAGTGCTTGGTCCTATGCACCTCAAGGGCCTTGGAAAACTAAGCATCAAGGCGCTCGAAGAGGGAGCTTTGATATGGCATGATCAGGAGGAAGAAGACGGCGTGACGACTGGCTTTGTTCAATGCCTCAAAAGAACGGAAATCGATAGCTGCGATTGGATATTTTCATATAAGTTCTCCACACTTTGGAGAAGCATGACCTCTCTCGAGAGTCTCAGCATAGGCCGATGCCACGCCCTGGTCGATTTGCCAGAAGTGCTTCGAGGCTTGAACTCCATGAGATCTTTGGAACTTTCCCATTGTAGCAGCCTGAACAGCCCCGTGCCATCCAACATGAACCCGCGTCTTCCTCAGCATCTCGAACATCTCAAGTTCATTTCATGCCAAAGACTGACGACAATGCCGAGTTGGAGCATCCCTTCGTCACTCAAATCATTCACATTGGATCACTGCACAAAACTTGTATCCCTGACAGCAGCTGGACAAGAGCTAGGTAGCCTTCCATTTTTCGAGGTTTTGTCTATTTACAACTGTTCAGGTCTGAAGTCGTTGGCATCAGGGATGGAACGCCTAACTGCTCTCCGAAGTTTGGGCATTGAGGACTGCCCTGAGCTGACGACATTACCGCAAGGCTTGCTGCGACGACTCTCCGCCCTGGAAGACTTGTATCTTGATGGGTGTCCTGAACTCGAAGAGAAATGCAGCAGGGGAGGGGAGTACTGGGGCCTCGTCTCCCATGTCCCAAGGGGACGGGTGATCAAGTTTCAGCCACCAAGCTTGTTCAGCCGGGTGGTGATCGGTGGCAGGCCTTAAAAGAGTAATAATCAGTTAAAGGATATAAGATGGACCTGTAGAAACATCAACTTTTTGAATAAAATAACATTTCTGCGTTCCACGTTTTTGTTCATGCAAAAATGAAAGCCATGGAATGCCTGTTGTATGCATCTTTATTTTAAATTGATGGGTCAGTATTCAATCCATTCCTCAACCAAGTAGAAAAATATAAAGCTATGATTTACAGTAGGAATTTTGCGACCTAACCAAATAATTACCTTGGAGAACTGCTACAGTAGGAATGCTACTCCGATTGGTGCCTGCGTCTAAAATCTCCTTCCCAGTGGTGGCTAGCATTTTAATCAAGTTATAAAGACAGTCTCCCAGAATAAGTGAGATCGCTATGAAAACCTGAAGGCAGTATATAATTACAAGCACATATCATTTATTCATAGATACTAAAAAACTAATACATTTTACTAATATGAAAATAATCAAAATAAATATTATCACTTACAACTAAGAAACCCTAAGTACCTATCAATGATTATTTTTATTAAGTTAGAAAATGTATACAAAATAAAAATGAGTAAACTAATTGCAATTAAATTTCTAATCATTATACTAATTTCACTCTCAATCACAAATACATTAGTTCAATAAACATTAAGATTTCATAATTTTTTATTGTACAAATAATAGTTTTATGTCACCATATAGAATTGTATAAACTCGTTATAGTCGTGTAGAGTTTATAAAAGTTTATAAGATTCTACCAAGAATTTTAAATTAATTTTTAAGTGAAATTTAAGAGTAAATTATTTAAGATTTTATGTCGATTTGATTTATTTTACTTACCTAAACTCTTTAATTCGTAAGAGTTTAAAAGTTCCACTCGCGAGTTTAACAATATTGCCACAAACAAAAGGTTCTTGACTCGTTCGAGGATTTCATGGCTCATAACTTCCTGTCATGGCTCATGAAATTCTTTGGTTCTGCTTATTTTCGTCCCACTTCTCATTGTGTTTAACTCCCTTACTGTTATAAGCAATTTAGAGTTTCTGTTACACCATCTAGGAAGCTTCAAAGAAGTTTAAATTAAGTCAAAACTATTATACACCCAAAGATTCAATCTACACATCAATTTGGAAAATTTAATTCAAATGGTTAAATTAAGTTCCTTGTAATGCCTTCAATCTCACTAATGTCCCGACAATCTTGTGCAGCCTCATGAATAAAATATTGCAATCATTCCTTGCCTTGATGATATATAGACGCACCCTCGAAAAGTTGTCAAAGCCGCTGTTGTGAAGAAATGGTATAAGTTCCATTGACATAGAGGAAAGTACAAAAAGTGTTGTGAGAGAACAACAACAACAAAGTCTTATCCCACTAGCTGTTGTGAGAGAAAATCTAAGAAATTTTATTTTGTATAAAGCAAGTTGTATTTTGTTCAGAGCAGTCATTTCCCATCACTGCCAAAAGAACATTTGTATGAGCTTGTGTATTATGACCTTTTTGCCAAGTCCGTCATCCTCTTTCGCTTGCTGATAACATGTGTTTCATTAATGCAACTTTAAGTCCAAAATGCCAATTACTCTTTCCATCATGCGCATTCTATGATTTAAGACAATAATGGATGTTGCAGGCGTTCAGTACGAACAGTATGCTTTTGTTACCGGTTGTTGGGTGTTTTGCACGTGGATATTCGAATCTGTCATGGTACATTTCGTGATCCACGATCCCTCTTCCTTTTTAACAGTCTCAATGATTTATAATCTTTTTATGAGTTATTTGAGAGCTATATTCCTCATCTGAGCATGTTTGTTCGTGCATTGTTAATATTGTGCTTTTTCGCTGGATCTTTACATATAGAAATAGAAGCTGTGCTCTGAACTTATTAGTGATTGCCTGCAATCAGGAACATCATATCAGCCTCAGGGGTGTTGGGGTTATTGGAAGAAAGACGTGGAGGTTGAGACCGATGGATTCCTAAAATCTGAGCAGAATGGTGCAGAAACCTTTAACAGTCAGAATGAACAAAGATTGAAACACCACTAGGCTGCAAGATGATTCTGCAAGGATGAGATGAAAAAAAGGATTGATCTTGGGGACATTCTTATGCTCATCCTTTATCAGGCCCGCGTCAATGTTTGTGGAGTATATGCAACCTGAATTAACTGTAGCTTGCCTCGATGGATTAACTCTAGTTCATCGCCCGACTGATGTCATCTTTCCGACAGTTCTCGTACTATTTTTGAAGTCCCATAATTTCACTGTCAGAAATTGTCCGTTTTCTCCCGTTTTATTCTTTTTCCTCACTCATGGAAATCAGATATTGTGATACAAATCAGTTCAGGTGATGATGTTTGCAGGATCCTGTTCATAATATGGCAAGAGTCTGCATAATACAGTAGATTATAGTAGGAAAATGATGGTGCGACCTTGTATGTTTGTACCATGGATAAATTAACCCTGTTTTCCATCTGTTCACCAAATACATGTTACCTTCTTACCAAGTCCCTCTATGCTCCTAGCGGAATTGTCCGCATCTCTCTTTTCTTAGTTTCATAGTTTTAGTTCTAATCTGACTTGAAGTTGCCAAGAAGCTCATTGCCTCTAATTGCAGAACCTCAATTCAGGAAAGGGTGTTTGCTGTAGATGTATAGATATGATCGTAGAGAAAAGTTATTAATTCCAGAACACACCGTTTATTTCTTAATGAAAAGAAAAACAAACATTTTTGGTTTGGTAGTATCTCATGTTATATTTCTTTTTGGGCAGGGAGGAGAGAGATTAATCATAATACTGAAGACATGCCTTGAGCTACTTCAAGAATCTGTTGAAGTACAAATGCTCTTAACTCAGAGAAGAGAAAAAACGTGCCAACAGAATTATCTTTCATATATGATTTTTTTTTTCTCCAATGTGAATATTTTTTTTCTTCTGAGATAAACACCTAACAGTCTTATCACTCACAAAGCAGCACAAGAACCAACTGCTCACCTTACAGTCAAAAACTACCAGCATTTTCCTCATACTTTCTACTTCAGTTCTCCAAGAACTTAATTAGTCTTTCTCATATGCACGGCAAGGGCCTTAATTAGACAACATAAACTTTACACTACCGAGCAGGTCATGGCCCTTTTGCTGCACTGGTACGATTGCTTCATCCTGTCCATTGTCCTCGGTGCCGTGGTAGCCTCCATATGGATGATATGGAAGAGTGAGTGTCGCAGGACTCGGCCGGGCAGGACTAGGTACCAGAGCTTACTGAGCGTCACTGCACTGAATGGCCGAGCAAAGCTCTCCTCAGCATCCGAAACCATCGGCCATGTTACCGCAGACCAGCTTTGGACGAGCTGTTGGCTCGGGGTTCATCCGGCCTGGTTGCTCCTCTTCAGGTCCATTGCAGTGGTGGCCATGGCCGGACTCCTGAGTTCAGACATCGTAGTTTATGATTTCAGCATCTTCATCTACTACACAGAGTACGTCAATGACAGCCACCAAGTAACTGCACCAGTAATTATTCGTCTTCTTTTCGATTAGCTGCAATTATGTTTCTGTCTCCATATTCCTTAATTAGTTCTTACTTCTTACTTTATTCCTAATATGGTAACATCATATTACCGGACTTGTAAGCTTTATCATAAAATTCCAGGCCCTCGTCATAGTAATACTGTTTGATACACGTAATTAACTAAAACCTGATCCAGCTTGTGCATTCCACCATTAGGAAGTTTCATCATAAATCTACATATGTATAAAGGTTAAGTTGACAAAGTGAAATAATAAAAAAAAACGAGTAGTAATGTCTTTTTCAGTTGAAGTTCCTCTCTTTTCTGCAATTCATAACAAGCCTTCGATCAATTATGAAAACTGTGATTACTCCCTGATCATCGATGATTTGCTCAACTTGATTCAGTTTTAGGGTAAACAGCATGAACTTTTTGTTCATGGGCACTCATTTTGGTGCTGCAAGACTATCTTTGATGCCTAGAATTGTTCAGAGTTCAGAGTTCACATACTAGGAACAAAAAACTCAACACTTGCATCATTTGGGAAAACAATAATTAAACTTAACCATGAACTAATGATGCGTGTCTGGGAAACAACAATCTTCTCTGGCATGCAGTAGAAGGGTTAATTTCTGCAGTCTGAATAATATGAATGTCAAGCACCGAAGTCCAAATTTGCTGCACAACATGTCAAGCACTCTGGTAACTTTCACAACACAGATTGAAAGGATGCACAGTAAGAAAGACTTTGCGGTATCAAATCCAAACTGTGCAACCTCGTCGTACGTTTAGTAGACAGCAAAAGGATTGGCGTACGTGCGAGCATACATTTTCCAAGAACTACACGCCCTCTGAATCACAAATCCAAGTGGGTCCCAAGACTTATCCTAGGAACGGAGGCAGCGTTCCAAGTGGGGAACTCAACGCGCTCCCTGTTTGCGTGCGTACGTCGATGACTTGAAGAGCTCCCCTCCAGAATCTCTCGGTTGCTCTCCATCGCTGCTCGACTGAAGCATCCAACTCCTCCACGTATTCTGCCGGGCCGCGTCGAGCTCTCTCGCCGCCGGCCGTCGGCAGAGATCCACCTGCGGCGGCCATGGCCGCGGAAGCGGAGGGTTTGGACTACTGGACGCAGTGGCAGGTGTTCGTGTGCGCCGTGATCCTGGTCGCCCCGGGGGTCGTGGCGGCCATCGCGCTCGCGAAGGCGAGTCGACGGCGGCGGCGGCAGCAGCCGCTGAGGGCGGCCGAGGACCTCTGGATCCCCTGCTGGCGCCGGGTGAACCCGCGCTGGCTGCTGGCGTACCGGGGCGTCGTGTTCCTCACCATGGCGTCGCTGCTGGCGCTGATGGTCGTCCTCGACGGGTCCTGGGTGTTCTACTTCTACACCCAGTGAGAATTCGTTTATTCATTCGTTTCGGTCTCGTATCGAGTTTCTTATGCTTCATTTCGCTGATACAGATTCGATCTTTTTTTTTTGTCATAATTTATGATTCTGGTGAACTGAGATACAGATAGGAAAGTAGTTAACCAAAATATTGGAATTTTACCATTTTCAAGTCCATCGTTCATCACTTTGTGCAGTGAGAGCTTGCCATTTTACCAATTCCTTCTAAACTCACTTCTGCTACGTGAGAACATTGTTTCAGTAATGCAATTTAAAGCCGAAAAAATACCAATCAGTTGCTCCATCCACAATTACTTGTTCCATGAATTTGTACATTCGATTGTATGCTATGCGTGCTATGATTTAAGACAAGATTGGGTGTTGCAGGCGTTCAGTGTGATCATTTTGCCATGGGTGTGTGTTTTGCAGGTGGACATTCGCACTGGTCATTGTATATTTTGCGGTATGTCCAGCTGTGATCCCCTCTTTCATTAAAAGTTTAGAAAAGCTTTGAGATTTACCACTTCCCGTAGCCAGATTTCTGGTTCGTGCATTGTTAATGTCTAGAACATAAGCCGTACTATGAACTTATTATGACTTCCTGCAGATAGGAACAGTCATATCAGCTCATGGGTGTTGGAGCTACTCAAAGAGAGACGCAATGGAAGTTGAGGAGACCAACGGATTCCTGAAATCTGAGCAGAATGGTACAGAAACCTTAACGATCAGGATGAATAAAGATGGAGACTCCGCTAGGCTGCAAGATGACTCTGATCAAGAAAGATCAGATGAAAACAGGGCTGGATTTTGGGGACATGTGATGCTCATCCTTTATCAGGTCTGTTTTTGTGGACCGGATTGATGTTCTGTGCTGAAAATTCTGTGTAACTTACTTTCATTCGTTTTCTTCAGACCTGTGCAGGTGCTGTGATGCTGACTGATATCGTGTTTTGGGGTGTTCTTGTACCATTTTTTAAGTCCAAACATTTCACCGTCAATGTGGTAAGTAGCATATAGTTGCAGAAATTGTTCGTTTTGCCCTTCTTTTTCTCTTTAAATCACCAACGGAAATGTTCTATTGTGATGCAAATACCACTTTTGGTGATGTTATTAGTTAGCAGTATCCTCCATTGACAAAGAGCACTTGTGCATATCCAAATGCTTCCAACTATACATCAAATATTCTATGCATAATTATTTTAGTTTCGGAAATCAGATGTGTCAATCAAGCATCCAATGATTTAGATCAAACCTCATTTCTGAGAAAGAAGAAGTCAAAATCTAATATGAATCTGTTTTGATTGCCACATAAGTACATTTACACATCCATTTAAACTCTCTTATTGACTTCAAATGGGTGAATGGGTGCTGTAATTTCAGTTCTAATATGAACTGTTCTTGACTTCAACAGCTTATGAGCTGCATGCACACACTCAACGCAGTGTTCCTCCTTGTTGACACTGCCCTCAACAACCTGGTAATGTTTAAGGGATCCAAATATTTTCTCTAATTATATCCAACATTCCAGCACAAGTTGATCATCGTACTCCTCTTCTCCTTGCAGCCGCTTCCGTGGTTCGGGATGTCATATTTTGTCTTGTGGAGCTGCATCTATGTATCTTTCCAATGGATCCTCCATGCCTGTGGCTTTTCCTGGTATGACTTCACACTTTACATAATGCATCTTCAAGTCTGCAAATTTCTATATCTAGAAATATGATCAGTGCCACTAATTGATGCATCTCCAGGTGGCCTTACCCGTTTTTGGAGCTGGGAACTCCATGGGCAATCTTATGGTAAAAACTAAAAACTCCATCTCACTTTGCATTCGTCCTCATGAGAAGAGATGTCCTGTCATAATTTTTAATTACGGTGTTCCACTCCAACTTGTAGGTATTTTTGCATGGCATTGGTGCACGTTCCATGTTATGGGCTCTACTGGTTGGTTGTAAAAGCCAAGAACAAGTACTCGCCGAGATTGTTCCCCGATGCTTACTATGGCTAACAGTCTTACTTCAGCAAGCTGGTACTAGAGACTTGCAAGAAGATACTGCAGATCTTAGTAATTCCAACAGATTTTTAGACAGGAGATACCACAGAGTCGTTTGATAAAAGGCACGATTAGTTTTACTCACACAACACAAAGAGAACCGGATTTGGATCTGGGAATCATTTCGCTGCTTGCAGCATCTACTTTGGTCGAGAATAAGATAAAAATTGCAGGCAGAACTCAATTTGTATACAGGATACATTTTTCAATAGCTTTTTATTGCATTAGTGATCCTTACTTTCCATTTCGAAAGAAACTGGAATTTGAGCTGATTCGCACTAGATTGTCTTCAAACTATGTAAGTTGATCAGTGAATTTCAAGATACCAAAGTGAACACCAAAAAGAAGAATGAAAAGGAATAACAGAACGTGTGCTTCAATGATGTCGAGGATTCAGTAGAATTCATTGAGTATTGATGATGATTCCTATATGCAAGGAGCAAGTTGAAGGCGGCTTAAAATGAATGAATCGTATATAAATATGAAGATAATAAGGTAGATCAGATTAGAGGGAGTAGAAAATGGGGAGGAAAAGGTTCAGGTAATAAGAACTTGACCTCGAAGTCCCATAATATCTTCTCATTCCGTCTCAATTGCATGGTTTTAATGGAGATGGACACAAGGTTCAGGAAAATCGGAATTCCAAGGATAGAATAGATAATTTGAGCCCTTTTGAAGAACTGAACCAAGACACGGTGTACTAATACTAAAGTCTATTTACATCTGGTGCTATCAAGTAATTAAACCCATGCAAACGTTCTTGGGGGGATGGGCGGCTCGTCGAAATTTTAACTTACACTTTGGAGTTCCTAATGACCTCAAACGAAGAGCAAATTTCCCAGAGGGCATTCTAATCAGTGATCATTATCGGATTCTGTGGTTTGATCATGGGGCGAGAAATCCTCTTAACTATTATTACCCAAAAAGACCAAAAGCGACTAGGGAATTAAACCATGCCACTTAGTGAACAAACAAAGAGACATACAGTGGAACAACTATTAAATGGATGATTTTACGGCCGGGTGTATGACACTAGCCTTTTAACCGCCTTAAAAGGCACTAATCTTTTAACTAAGTCCCATTAATCAACATTCGAGCAAAATATTTATTTAGGTTAATGGAACATAAAAGAAAATGTCTCCAAGCATAATATACAAAGAGCAGCATTCTTCAACATCAAGAAAGAGGCTTGGGTCTGTCTAGCATAGGCAAATGAAACAAGGAAAATGGTGATTTCAACAGAAAAATGAACTAAATATGTCTGCCAGAATGCGATACCTCCTTAAGAGGATAAAGTGGAAGTATTGACAAAAAAGTTTAAACATATAAACATAGAATGGATGATCTTGATGTAATTATCAATGATCATTAAATCACATGTATATCTCTGCATTTACTATCACTCAGATGTTAGTGCAAACAAATAGAAAAACGTTGATAGGACATGATCAGAAGCAACAAAAACAAATTTATTAGACACCACCAGTTCAGTTTATTAGGAGGCCATTAACAAGGGCCTATTGCACAGGAAGAATTGAATGTGATGTCTTTTGGAGAGGGGATAAGAAAAATGATGTTTAATGGATACTCATGTAGGCACCAAAAGGAAAATCAAGCATAGTATAGGGAATAGATTAAGTTCACTAAGTGCAGGCAAGTAACAGATCCTTAGGTGATACCAATTGACTGCAAGTATAATTATTGTGCCTACAAAATGTTCAAATATTAGAACTTTGTTCGGAGGTTAAAGAACCAGGGATAAGCCATTGACCAAAATTGTAGTATTGCGGGTGATATGAAAAGATTCAGTAAATTAAGCAAACTGAAGAAGGCAGTAAACACCTAAAAACAGTTGTCATAAATGACAAATAAATACAGTTTATGGAGGTAAGACAGATGGCCGCCCCAGTCCGATCAGAAGATGATAATATGTGCAAGACCTTGCATATGATGCGAAAATCAAAATTAAGAAAGACATCTCAAGATGAACGATGTAAGACGTATCAAGATGAATGATGTGCTATTATAAAGAAAATCATGTGAAACAAGTGCTTGCTCTAGAACTACAGTGCACTGACTAGACAAAATAGGCAAAAGTTCCTTGATAATGAAGGAGAACAACGAGAGTCCACTGTTATCTCACTCATTAAAGGCATGTCTGCAGGTTTTATGGACAACATGCCGGTGAGAGAACAAATTCGAATAAGATCGACATTGCATTGACAAAATGATGGTCATATCGTAGAAAGATTGCAGTTGGAAGATGGCAAGCTCAAATTCGATGTCAATGTTCAAATTGTGTTGGATAAAAGCCAATCACTCATTTTAAAGATCAAAAGAGATGGCAGAAACTGAAACTGTTTTAGGCGTACGTTCGTTCATCCAATCAAAGATAGAGATCCCCATTGCTGTCAAATCAACAGGTATGAGAACGCCAAAGAATTAAAGAAACCAATTCCCCAAGCAGATTACAACATCAAAGTTATATCGCATATCTTAGGAGTTAAGAACAAACAATTGCAAAATCCAACATAAACTCAAAATTATCGAATGTATCATCCCATCCATCCATCTAGAAACATGCATAGAATAAGAATACAAGAAACTCAAAGTTCTAAATTGACGCTCGAAACACTAACGAACTAACCAAAAGCATTAGATAAGCGCAGAGACCTAAACAAAGGTCTCACCTTTATGCACGGACGACGGGAGTTAATCGCCGCCGGCCTTCTGGTAGACGTAGGTGAGGCCGCACTTGCCACAGTAGTGGCGGTCGAAGTGGTTGGCCATAAAGGTGCCGGCGCCGCACTCGGCGTTGGGGCACTCCTTGCGAAGGCGGGTGACCTTGCCGGAGTCGTCCACCTTGTAGAACTGGAGGACCGCGAGCTTAACCTTCTTCTTCTTGTGCTTGATCTTCTTCGGTTTGGTGAAGACCTTCTTCTTGCGCTTCTTCGCGCCGCCGCGGAGGCGGAGAACGAGGTGGAGGGTGGACTCCTTCTGGATGTTATAGTCTGCGAGAGTGCGGCCGTCCTCGAGCTGCTTGCCGGCGAAGATGAGACGCTGCTGGTCCGGCGGGATGCCCTCCTTGTCCTGGATCTTCGCCTTCACGTTGTCAATGGTGTCCGACGACTCCACCTCAAGGGTGATCGTCTTCCCCGTGAGGGTCTTCACGAATATCTGCATCTTTCCGGCGACGCCTAGTGCCGGAGATGGCGTCGGCGACGCGACGACTACTGGTAAAACTTACACTGTGGCGCCGACGACGAATAGGAGAATGCTAGGGTTTATGCTTTGTTCAGAGCGTCATATACTCTTACGCAAATGGGCCTTGGGCCTCAAAATGAATTGAGATGCTTTGTAAAAGAAATAGGTTGATTTCTTAGAAGGGATTCGGTTTTATCCCATAAATAAACAATTCTTGGACAAAAATAATATTTTTGATAACGTATATCAAATAATAAAATAATATTTAATAAAAAGTCAAAATTGTTAATGATATCCCATAAATAGAAATATTTCTTCTGTTTCAGTTTGAAAAATATTTTCTTCAATTTTCTATAAAACATTTTAATTCACCAATTTTCGAGTATATTTAATTATTTTATGTCGCTAATGGGAAAAATAATAAAAAAAGTTGATTTTCTACTTTATTTGGTAACAAATTTTATTTCAAAAAGATTTGTAGGCCCAGGTCATCGCCAACATCAGCTTTTATTTAATAGGCAAAATATGTTATGATGAGCCAAGTCCGTCAACTCTTTCTAAGCCCAGCCCATATATTCCAACTCTTATATCGGCCGTTGGTAATGGATAGGCAAAGAGAGCGAGAACGTAGCAGCAGCGAGGAGGCAGAGGTGAACAAAAATGGCTACTTTGCCGCACCACCAGTTCGCCGGGCTCCGCTGCCCGCCGCTCTCCTCCTCATGTCCCAACCTCTCGAAGTCCTCCTCTTCCGCCTCCGTCTCTGGGAGGATTCCGGCGAGGCACTCGGTCATAACCGCGGCCGTCATCGCCGGCACCTACGCGCTCACTCCGGCACAGAAGGAGCGGCAGAAGCTGAAGGAGATCTTTGAGGAGGCGTACGACCGCTGTCGCAGGGCCCCCATGGAGGGAGTCGCCTTCACCGTGGAGGACTTCCACACAGCCATTGGGAAATACGACTTCGACTCCGAAATCGGCGCCAAGGTGTCGTCTTCACTTCTAAATTTAGGTCTTCGCCGACCTAAATGCTGCGTTGTCAAAATTTTTGTTTAATTTCATGTTCGTCTGCTTTGTAATTGGCGCCAAGATTTCACCTTTCTCTTAAACTACGTTTGCTCGTATGAATTGGTTATCTTGCGTGCGGAAGCTGAGTGTTTATTTGGTATGCATTTGAGTTCCACTCATCATATTACATGATATTTTGCTTTCTTCTTTTCTTTTTTGTAACTTCCCAGGTTAAAGGAACAGTGTTTATGACGGATGCTAATGGTGCATTAGTGGATATAACAGCAAAGTCCTCTGCATACTTACCCCTCCAAGAAGCATCAATTCACAAAATTAAGCACGTTTCCGAGGCGGGCATATATCCTGGCCTGATAGAAGAATTCGTTGTCGTTGGTGAGAACAACTCAGATGACAGCTTGATCTTAAGTTTGAAGTCAATTCAGTTTGACATGGCATGGGAACGGTGTAGACAACTTCAAGCTGAGGATGTGGTTGTCAAGGGTAAGGTGAGAGTTCTCGTGTCCTCTTGTTTCTTGTGATCCCTTGTGTATTTAGCTGCTGGAGATACTATTGTAGACTAGGATGCAGATTTTGGACTGGTTTGTACTTGATTTTGATATAATTTAACATGTATAGCTATCATGATTGGAACCTTTTCTGTAGTTTTTCTCTGACATCAGTATGTTAATTGTGTTCTTATAAGCTGATCATCAATCCTACTCTTTAATTTGTTTGAATTGACATCCTATTGTCTTGTGATAGCCTCTTTAGTTACTTATGATTATGATGCAGCGGTTTTGTTCTTGAAAACGATTTTTCTCTATAAATGTGTGCTATGTTTCTTTATGCTGTTTCTTTCTGTTATTAGGCAACATACAAACATTTCATAGAAATTAATGACATCTAAGGACAGATTGTTTTATAGAACATTAAGAACACAGTAGTGATGTTTCCTAAAAAGACCACAGTTGCAGAAATCTAGGTTAGGTGTGAAACCCATAATACTTTACCACTCGGTGTTCTTTGTGTCTACATCAAAGCAAATGTGATTATGAATATTTGGACTTGATTCCATAGGAAATTTCATACTTCTACCAGTGACTTCAATCGTCTTTAAGTTTCATTTGAAGATTCTTATCTTAGACAAGTACATGAGATAGTTGTTTTTGTGTTTGAATATCTATATCAGTTAAAATAATGTTTATATTTTAAATATCAAATCAGCTGTGAGCAACTTCACTGTAGTTTTTTTTTTGTATGGAAAGATTTGGAATCTGTATGAGTAAAAACTGTTAGATAAGGATTGCACACTGTCTCTTAGATCTGTTTAATGTTACTTTATTTAAATCATACAATTATTCCAGAGAAACATGATTGTGCAATCAAATTGATAAGTTTTATAGATGAAGAAATAAATTGAACATTAGCATTTGTATGCTCAAGGAGGGAGGCAGTAAAGTTAATCACCTAGAATAAGATAGCAAAAAATTTCTGATTTTGTTTTTCTTTTCCATTTTTTTTCAGGGTGATTTACTTGTGAAATGATAATTTGATGAATGACTATCTTTTTTACTTTGTAACTCTGTAACTGCAACTCGTTTCCTGTGTTGGTAACAGATTGTAGGTGGAAACAAAGGAGGTATAGTAGCAATTGTGGAGGGCATTCGTGGTTTTGTACCATTCTCCCAAATATCATCGGTAGGTATTCTTTATCAACCATGGTGTTGTTCATTTATTCAGGATTTGAAGACTGATTATCAGTGTAAGACCTATTATTCAGTTGGTCTTTTCCTTGTTTCACACCAGCATTTCGCCTTGAACTGAAATTTGTTAGCTTATTAATGTTTTATGTGCACTGATACACCCTCTAAAGGCATTTATATTTATACACTCTTCCCTTTTTCCATTAGTAGTTTCTTTTCGCATTCTTTCATTCTCTGTCGGTGTACCTTTTCTTTCGTTTTTCCACATCTTTAGCTGCCCATGATGGTTGCTTCCTATCATTTTGATTAACCCTCTTAAGATTATTATTACCATTGTGCAAGTTTTTCAAAAACAGAAAACATTTGCCAGTCTGCTTTATATTTCATTCATTTGGTTGTATCTGACATACAATTAGGACATTTTTGGTTGACTTATTGCCAATATTTTTCATTCCAATGTGTAACCAGAAATCAACAGCTGAAGAACTCATTGATAAGGAGATACCTCTAAAGTTTGTGGAGGTTGATGAGGAGCAGTCTAGGCTAGTGCTCAGTAACCGTAAGGCCATGGCAGATAGTCAGGCTCAGCTTGGAATTGGATCAGTGGTCTTGGGAACTGTGCAAAGTCTTAAACCATATGGTGCCTTTATTGATATTGGTGGGATCAATGGACTTCTCCATGTTAGCCAAATCAGTCATGATCGTGTTGCAGACATCTCAACAGTTCTGCAACCTGGTGACGCACTCAAGGTACTTTGAGATTTCTCATGCCTGCGAGAGTTCAATTAATGAGCTCATGTTTCATATATATATATATGGTTTTGAAAAAAAACTCATGTTTCTAACTTAATACAGGTGATGATCCTAAGTCATGACCGCGAAAGAGGGAGAGTTAGCTTATCGACCAAGAAGCTAGAGCCAACCCCTGGTGACATGATTCGCAATCCAAAGCTTGTTTTTGAAAAGGTAACTATGCCGAGTTCTTTTCTATTCCATAATTCAAAAGAGGGTATATATTCTAACATGATTTGTCTATATTAGGCGGATGAGATGGCCCAGATGTTCAGACAACGAATAGCACAGGCAGAGGCAATGGCTCGTGCAGACATGCTGAGATTTCAGCCTGAGGTATTTCATTTTTCGAAGGCCCTAGAAATTTTCTAATGCTCATTGATATGAATAATTTAGAGAAGTTTCTCTCGTAAAATCAATTATTTCCTTTTTCCGTCAGTAATATCGTGGTAGTTTCCACCTCATTCCTTTATCTTCAGCTACTTTTTTCCTAGGATTAGATAACCATATTTGTGACTAGAAGGTGATACTGCATGTGATAAATCATTAAGTTTTGCTAACATTCATTGAGATTGGGAAGTTACTGCACCAATTTGGAAAACAATGTTTGGTTGGTTTTTATTTAATGATTTCTATTAATTATTGAAGTTGGTGTGGCTTATTAATTGCATAATTTTTCAATCGCAGAGTGGACTGACTCTTAATTCGGAGGGAATCTTAGGACCCCTCACGTCAGACTTGCCGGCAGAGGGTTTGGACATGTCCGACATCCCTCCGGCAGAAGAGGCGTAAATATTCCTGTTAGGTTTTGTGAGCAATATTTCAGATTTCTTTTACAGTGAAGCATCTGGATGCAGCATGTTCTTCAAGATTGTACTGAGTCTTTCAGAACACTGGTTGTATGTTTTACGAGTCTCACTTTCGATAATGTAAAAAAAAAAGTGTGCTTTCCGCTATCGCCCTTAACTGCTAAAATTACCTTTGAGAAAATGACGAGCTATCTATATATGGGTATAGTGACGGTCGTGACATATTCTTTGCATATACTTTCTTTTATTTTTTTATATATTTTTTAAATTATAAAATCATTAATGATAATAAAAATATGATTTAAATAATCAATAGCAATCATATTTATTATTTCAAGATTGTACGAATTTTTTGCACAGTATTATCTTTGAAAATAGGTGTAATAATTTTTTATAATTCATATATTAAAATATTTTTTTGTTCTCACTAATGATCCTTTAAATCATTAGTAAAGATATAAAAAAATAAAAAAATATATATCACAGTCCGTCACACAAAGTGTATCGAACGCTATTTTTTCATATATATATTGAAAGATCATAACGATCGAAATGAGTTAATATCCCAAGAGATTTTTACAAACAAAATAAATAAAATATCAAGATCAAGAAATTGAATTTTAATAAAAATTTTGGATAATTTTTTAAACTTATTTAAGTATTTGATTTATGCATGTATCCATAAACATCATGTCATAAATCAATCATGGTTGCTGGTTAGGGAAGTTGAATCTTAATTGGTTAAGGGTGCTTTATTATTGAGTGTTAATAATTTTGGGCATAAAAAAAATCTCTTATAAATCTGAACTGGCATCCAGAGAAAACAAACAGCATGCCATACAAAATACAAAAGTGACACATTAACAAATGGATTTTCGAGTATATTTACTCGATCCCAAAAAGGAAAATTTTTTTTATCTAATTCGTCATATAAACTAATTAAATTGATTAATATAATTAAATTGATAATTTTAGAAATTAAACTATTGGCTATTAATTATCGTACAATACCAAATTTGATTAAAAGGAAAATTTTGACTGTTCAAGTAATATATTCGTGAACTATGAGGGCTTTTGTTAGTTAATTCCATTTGACGACCATTCAGAAGCTCTCGGCTGCTCGTCTCCTACAGCTGCCGGAGACGAAGACGACGACCACGACAGGCGACGGAAGAAGAGAATTAGAATACCGAGTTCGGCGTTGATACCCAGATCCAGATCCAGATTCAAAGCTATCTCTAGATGGATCGGATCCAGGTAACCTTAGGCTTCATCCTTTGCCTTCTCGTCCTTCGGATCCATGCCCCAAATGGCTTTGTTCTCTCCATTTTGAATGTAAATTTAGGGGTTTGAGATCGATACTTAAATTTCGATCTCATGCGCGTTTGAGCTCCCCGCATACGTCGATTTCTTGTCCGGTAGATGTTTGACGGTTTGTCGATCTCACGTTTTCAGCCCGCGGAGGAGAATTACGCGAATCCGAAGACCTGCTTCTTCCACGTCCTCTTCAAGGTTCGGCTTTTGGGCTCAGAAACCCCTTGTTGGATGTTCGATCAATTTTTTGCAATTTTGATGAGTTTTGTATTGTGCCGAACGGTCGAGAACCTTTTTTTTGTTTTTTTGTGGCGTTTGATGCATTTTCTGTTGGTTGTTAATTGCTTGTTGCGATGTAGGCGGCTGCGTTGGCTTTCTACGTCCTGTCGGCTCTATTCTTTGACAACTTCGTCATCATCTTTGTTGTCACTGTGTTCCTGGCGGCCCTAGATTTTTGGGTCGTGAAGAACGTCAGCGGCAGGATATTAGTGGGTCTGAGGTGGTGGAATGAGATCGATGAACAAGGAGAGAGTGTTTGGAAATTTGAGTGCCTCGATCAAGAGGTTTTATTATTGATCTTGTGGAGTGTAGTAACTTCAGTGTCTTTGTTGCATTGAATTCGGATGGCTTCTTTTAAATCTTAATTCAATTTTTCTGTGCGTGTAGTCATTGGCTCGCATGAATAAGAAGGATTCTTGGCTCTTCTGGTGGACACTTTACCTTAGTGTAAGTTGCTTTTAACATTATGCACATTAATGAATTTTATAATGTTCATTATTTTTGGTAACTATTTGTTGTCCAGAAGTAGAAGGCGTTTGCTATCAACTATGCCCTTTCCTTCTCAAAACAAAAAATCAACTATGCCCTTTCATATTGTTTTGAATTCTTTTCTTATTTCTAAGGAAGTCTGGTTTTTGGTCAGTTCTTTGGTGGACTCTCATCGGGATTCCAATTAAATGTAGGCACTGTCACATATAATATAGGTCCGAAGCCATTAACGCCTTGGGCTTATTATGCTTGGACACATGGATAGTGGTTAATTGTTGCAGTTCTTGCTAACTGCAGAGTGTATGTTCGGAGAAATAGTGTGACACGACAAGGACTACAAAAATAATACATGCATCAATAAACACTTCTTGAAAACCTATTTTCAGTACTTAGATTTGTTTCTGTTGATAAACTTTTTTTAGTTGAATATCACAATCGATGCTGTCAAATTGCAATTCAATGCATAAAATCATCTGACTTTACAATCGCGCTGTAGGATTTCATGGAAGGTCATGTACAAATTTGTTTTGTGTCAGCATGCGACAGCATTGCATGCTTGCTCATAACATCGGTGGACATGATGTGCCACAGATCCAACTTTTCTTTTATCAGTTGTCGTTGCAGACCCTACATCATCCTACGTCACCACCGATGTTCAGTCATTGCTGCTACTTTTAGGTGGTCGCCACTTCTATCACATTGCTAATGCTTAGTCATTGTTGCTAACCCGCCCTGGGCTGCCCCATCTACTATCCTGTTTATTCCCTCTCCTCTGCCTCCCCTTCACTTCTGGCTCATGTGAGAAGCCCCAGCCTTGGAAGCAGGGAAGCCTGTATTGGGCAGCCTTGAAGTTTGACCTTGTATTATTGTTTAATTTTTATTTAAATTTGATATTTGCAGTGTGACTGGTGTTTTCTCTTCATTTTGTACAAATTAATATTACATGTTCCCCTCAAAAAAATTAATATTACATGTATTCAAAAAAATAGATATCTGGTAGAATCAGGAATTCGTTGGTATTATCACACATTCACAATCATGTATCCACATAAATCAACATGTCATTTTCATGTGATTTAGCTTTGGTTGTTGAGATTTTAAGTTCTTTTGATAATGATGACGAAAAGATTCTAAGTTCCTCCTCAAGAAAAAAAAAGATTATAAGTTCATTATGATGCCGAGAAATAACTGCCTTGAACCAGTTTTTCCCAGTGAACAAATTGCTGGTTCTCTTAGGTAAAGAATCCTGCTAGGCACTTAATTTGCTTTTTCCTTTATATTTCTTTAGTTTTATTTTGTTTCTATTTTATATCTGACTGATAAAACACTAGAATGAATTATCTGAGGTTTTATGGGGATTAATTTCTTTTGTGAAAACCTAATTATTTACATCTTGACACATGTTGGGCATGAACCTGGTGTGTCATACATGGAAATGTTGATGCTTTTATATACCTTAAATATGAGCACACATTATTGTTTTAGTAAACATGCGAGTTAAATAAGCATGTGGTTTTGTATTCATGTGAAAGATGAACGCCTGGTTGGAAAATAGACTTCACTAGTGGCGACAGCATCCTCGAACGACCAAGTAACCAACCAACACCTTCGTCTCCGGCAGCCCCTGCCGGAGGCGCCACCTTCGTCTCTGGCGGCCCCCGCCAGCGGCGCCACCCTCCATCGCCGGCGGTCCCTGCCGGCGGCGCCACCAACTCGCCAACACGCTCTACATCATGCGCCGTAGGCAACAATGCTCCCCGGATGGCTGGACCACCCTCGCTCGCACTCGAAGAGGCCATAACCACCGCTGGGAGCCTCCACTACGCTGCTACAGATGTTTAGGAGAGGGCCACTTCGCTCGTCAATGCTCTGGTCCATTGCGTTGCCTCCTGTGTCGAGGAGAAGGTCACCGACGGTCGTCGTGTCCTAACACAGCAAGGCGTCCTCGCACAGCAACAGGCCAAGGCCACCGGCCGTCATCATCGACCCCAACGCCCCCGACGGATGGCTCCTGCGCCATGGCGATCACCATCTCCATCCCGTGGTCCCCTGAGATCCAACGAGGAGTCGACTTTCTCAAGGACTGTAACGTCGGCGAGGTCAGTGGAACTCCTCCGGACCTGGCAGTGCTCCGCTCGGCAGTCATCGCCGGAGTTGGGGCGGCCCCGACATTTCACCTAAGTCGCGTGTCGCCGGCGCTCTGGTTGCTGGTCCCGGGCTCTGTACACCAACGTGACGCCCTCCTAGCGGCCCCGAGCACCCTACCGCATATCTCTGATGATCACTCGGAGGTCGTGTGGCGACCATGGAAGGTTGACGACGGCGCGACCATGGCGCCATCTGGGATCCGCCGGTCAGTCGACATCCTCGGCCTGCCACTCCACCTTCAACGGACCGAAGTTGTTATGGCGGTGGCGCGACACATAGGCGACCCCATCTCCATCATCCTCCCTCCAATAGGCTCGCCGGACCTGTCGCGCTCCTCGGTGGTGGTCGACGCCCGCCCAGATTGCATCCTGCCGGCAGCCGTGACTCTCTGCTCAGGTGCTAGCCGCTTCATGCTCCGTCTTCAGTCTTCGCCGGGCTCGACCTCGTGGGCGGAGGTGGCCGCCGGCCAGAGTTCCGTTCGATCGCAGTCCGTGGCGTCAGTCGGCAGGACGTCTGCAGCTCCAGACCTGGCGCAGACACAGAAAAGACGGACGCCTGCACGCCAGCTCGCCGCAAGCAGGGTACATCACAGGGCAGCGCGTGAGTCACGTGAGCGACACATCCACCACCAAAAAATCCGCCAAGCCACTTCGGATCCTACCCGCGAACCCGTTCCACCTCAGCAGCCGTCCGAACCCGACTTCACCCACGCCCGATCCGAACCTCCGACCCGCTTGCGAACCCAGAACCGCCCGACTTCCCCCCCTCCGGCAGGTCTGTCGTCCCAAAGGCCGTCTTCCCCCCCCCCCTCCGGCGGATCTGTCTCCGGCGACTGTCAGACCGCGGACCCTCCGGCGATCGCTGTCGACCCCTACTCCCACTCCCACACTCTCCCCGATCTCCTCTCCGCCTCTCTATCAACCCCCACCGGCGGGCCCGTCCATCCTCCGGCGGCCGCCGTCCACTCCCTCCCTCATCCTCACACCATCCCTAACCGCCTCCCCGCCTTCCGGCCAACCCTCCAACTTACGTCTCATATTGACTGCTCACGCTCGCCCTGATGAAGCCCAAGAGACGCCGGCGAATACTGGTAAATGGTCGGCGACCTCCTCTCGCAGATATCAACGTCGCCGACGCGCCTCAACAACTGCCCCACCGCCGCCAGTGCGTCAGCCACTCTTCGCGTCGCCGCCAGCAGGCCAACCGCCGGCTTCCCAGGCGGAGAAGCAGGATACGCAGGTCGGGGCTCCAGGGGACGGTCCGAGGCTCCTCAACACCGACAGCGAGCTCCTTGCTGGGAGGAGCAACTCGGAGGTCCAACTAGTGGCGGGCGCGGCTGAACTCAGACATACGTGTCGGCGGCCACGCCTCAGGTCAGAAGTGGTGAGAGGCCCATCCTCTCAGGGGAGCACACCGGTGATATAATGAAGGTTGTCACATGGAATGTGCGGGGCCTGGGTGACGCCGGAAGACGTCAGATCCTGGGTCGCTATCTCAGGGAATGGGAAGCTGATGTAGTTCTTCTCCAGGAGACCAAGTTGACTGAATGTAGTCTTGGGGTATGGGCTCAGATCGGGGGATCACGCATGTCGTAGCATCTTTCCCTTCACGCGGTGGGCCAGTCGGGAGGTTGTATTATTGGCTGGCGGACTGATCTCTTCTCTCTTCTGGACTCCTGGACAGCTAGATTTACGGTGACAGCTCATCTGCGGAGTAAGGTAGATGGTGGGGACTATCTCATCTGCGGTTTTCGTCAGCTGGTGATAGAGCATTGGCAGAGCGTGGCGGCGTCAGACACTGCAGCAAGGACGTTGGCTTCTCGCCTTGACAGCCTGCGGTCCTTTCTCAGTCAGCACAGGCGACAGATTCGTCAGGACGGGGCGCGGCGCCGGACGGATGCCCTAGAGGTGATCGCTCAGATGGATCGTCTGGAGGATTCCTGTCATCTCACAGACATAGAGTTGGATGGCCGCAGGCGAGCCCAGGAGACCATCCAGCGGGAGGACAGGATAGTGGAGATCCAGTGGAGGCAGCGCTCCCGGCAGACTTGGCTTCGAGAGGGGGATGCTAACACTCGATTCTTTCACTTGTATGCGAGCTCTCGGAGAAGAGCGAATATGATCGGTCAGATAGAGGTTCAAGGACAGCGGATCTCTGGCCACCATAGCATCGGAGCAGCCATCACATCCTACTTTCAGTCATCCACTTGGCGACAGACTCCAGTGCCATGGCGTTGGGCCCCAGGGGATATTCCCCGAATTACTGACGATCAGTCCTCTTTGTTGATGCAGGCTATTACTGAGGACGAGGTTATTGAGGCCCTTCGGGATCTCAACAGTGAGGCCGCTCCAGGCCTAGATGGCTTTCCGATCTTCTACAGAGAGTTCTGGTCACTTGTGCGTGAAGACGTGTTGGCGGTCATTCGGGAGTTCATCAGTGGGAATCGGGGTTTTGATCGCCTTAACCGGTTCTTACTATTCCTACTCCCGAAGCGCAACCCGGCGGAGCGAGTGGAGGACTATCGGCCGATCGCCTTGTCTAATGCCATCTACCTTCTGGTGGCTAGGATATTGGCGAATCGGCTCCGAGAGTTGCTCCGTGAGTTGATCCACCCAGCACAGGCAGCTTTCATCCAGGGCCGGGCCATCACTGACAGCTAGATCATTGCATCGGAGATCATTGCACAGTGGAGGAGGATCAGCTGCCAGGCCTTTCTATGGAAGGTTGACTTCTCCAGAGCTTATGACACCATCTCATAGCCTTTCCTTTGGCATTCCTTGCAGGTCGGAGGCTTTCCAGAGACCTGGATCGCGTGGATGAAGCGGTGCATCACTACCGCTTCCTTCTCGGTCTTGATCAATGGGGCGAGGGGTGATTGGGTCCAGCCGCAGCGCGGGGTTCGCCAGGGTTGCCCGCTGGCTCCCATGCTTTTCGTCCTAGCTGCGGATGCACTCGCCCGATGTACTCAGTCATCATGCACGGCGGGACCTCTTCAGCGGCTTCGCCAGGGGTCTAGTCCCTCTACTACAGTATGCGGACAACACGGTGTTCTTCATTGAGGGTTCTGAGCAGGAGGCTCCCTGCGTGGCCATCCTCGTAGAGCTCTTTGGTGCGACGACCGGCCTCCGGATAAACCATGCCAAATCCTCCTTCATCCCATTTGGCATGGTCCTAGAGGAGGCAGCCCGATGTGCAGCTGAGCTCCGTACTCCGATCGGCACCTTGCCGATCACATACTTGGGCTTCCCTCTCTCCGATCGTCACATCAGCTCCCGGGGGTGGACCCCAGTCCTCGAGCGCATGGAGTCGAGGCTCGAGGGCTGGAGCTCGCGGCTACTATCCCGTGGTGGTCGGCTCATCCTGTTACGCTCCATTCTCTCGGCGCTCCCGACATATTATATGACGGTTCTTCACGCACCGGCCCAGATTATCAGGCGTATGGACTCTCTGAGTAGATTTTTTTGGCAAGGATGCGGATCTGATAGACGAGGGGTTCATCTTGTTGCATGGAGCAGTGTCTGTCGCCCCACCTCTCAGGGTGGACTGGGAGTCCGAGATCTCCGCTGCACCAACTGGGCTCTCCTTGCTCGGTGGGTCAGGCGGATCATGGGTCCTGAGGACAGCTTATGGCGCTCGGTTTTCTTCACATGCTACGGGCGTGATCATTCTTGGGGGACGAGACCGATATTGCCCCGTGGGGCTTCATCCTTCTGGAGGGGAGTGGCAGCTCATGACACCATCTCTCGGCACAGGAGAGCTTTTCTCATTTTGGCGGCACAGTTGGTTCCCAGGGATTCCCCTCGCAGAGGCGTTCCCTCGTCTATATGCTCTGGCAGCACATCCTGACGCGACAGTGGCGGAGATATGGTCTGAGGCCGGTGATGTCGGCTCTGGATCCTAGACCCCTCTCTTTAGATCAGCCCTCACAGACCAGCGCATCACCGAGCTTCTGGAGCTCCATCGGCAGATAGCCCCCCACCGTCCTGACCATTCCAGACTCGACGGATGGGTATGGCTATCGGAGACATGGTCAGCACGCAGCTTATACATCACGTTCCTTCCAGACTTGGCGTCAGAGGAGTTTTGGACAGATTGTAGGCTCATTTGGCGATCACGGATACCACTGAAAGTCAAGATCTTCGCTTGGCTTATGCGGCGGGGCTGGCTTCTCACCAGGACAAATAGGGCACGCTGGGCACCCCACACGGACACGTCTTGCGTTTTGTGTGGCGAGGCAGAGGAGGACGTTGACCATCTATTTTTTGAGTGCCCGACAGCACGAGGCATCTGGCAGCGGATGGCCATTGGGGGTCCTTTCCCCCGGACTCTCAGACCCTATGGTAGTCGTTTCGAGCATTGACACGGTAGAGACAGGGATGGAGAGCGCCACTAGCATCTTTTTTGGCCGGTTCCTGGGTCTTATGGCTCCAGCGTAACCGGGTGATTTTTTGTGGGGAGCGATGTCACATGGAGCATATTGTACACCACATCTCCTTCCTTCTTCGAGAGTGGGGTTTTGGGGTTTTGGATAGCTGATATACTTTTGCTTTTGCTCTGCTCTCACTTTGAGAGCTTACACTTGTATATCATTTTCATCCCATAGTTATATATACACCGGATGACAACCACCTAACCTGGCGGTCATCCTTATTTCCCTCAAAAAAAAATAAGCATGTATAAAGCAAAAGTTTGTTTGAGCAACACGAAAATAGTGCAACTTATCTCTATCTTTTGCTTTATACATGCTTCAAGATTCTTTCTCCCCATGATATTTTTTATGGAGCAACACCTGATATATGTATGTGTCCACAGTATGTAACTTAGTTTCGGGGATTTATCTTGAGTTTAATTGTTAAACTGATGAAGTTTGGTTGTGATATACAGGCTGTAGCGTGGATTTTCCTTGGGATATTCTCACTTATACGATTTCAGGCAGATTATTTGTTGGTTGTTGGAGTTTGTTTGAGCCTAAGCATTGCCAACATTGTTGGCTTCACCAAATGTCGCAAAGGTGCATATGTTCTCATTTCTACTGAGCAGTTGTTCTCTCTCAAATTTTGTAGCTTAGCAAGTAAAAAACGCACATAATTAATGTTAAGTATTTCCTTTTGAGCACACGACTGTTTACTTTCTAGCCTTCTTCGACTTGGTCATTTCAAATTGTTCGAAGGCAAAACACAAGCACTAAGTGCTCGTTCTGATGAAGAAATCCTGCAATAACTAACTCAAGTTTCTATTTAGTTTTCTTCTTATCACAGATCTTTTCTGTTTTAGTTTGTTATGGTCATTTCTGTTTTAGTTTGTTATGGATGTTATCAGGAATTAGTTGAAACTGCCTTATCTTAACAGAACTCTATAAAAGAGAGTTCTGAGATGAAATAAAGCAGTTTTTGTTCTATGTTAAAAAAATACTATCTTTTCTGAGTTCGTTTTGTGCGGATTCAACCTTGGAACTCTCTCCAAGGTGCTGGTGGATTCCAGAGTTAGGATTAGTCGACCCCTGCTGCTTGAACCAGCATCATCGACTTTTCCCAGGTGCTCTTCTCCAGGCATACTAGAGACCGAGCAACATCTCAGCAGGCCAGATAAGTTACAGATCTAGTTCAGTTAGTAGGTTGATCTTTTCGTACGTATTCTGTTGAGTCACGTTCCATTGGATTTTAACTTATGAGATCACAGTCACTTGAAAAACTTAACCATGGAATTATAATCCATAATCTTTTAGTGGTGATAATCCATCAGCTCGCTGTGAACCAAAGTTCCATGATCACACTCCAACCCGAGATTATAGTTTGATTTTAGCATGCCATTATCAGGAGCCTTCCTTTGGCAACGTACCTGAGTTTGTGACTGATCCATATATATTTGAAAAAGAATTCTTTGGAACAAAGATAGTACCTTGGAATTGTTTGTTATGAAGTCTGCTTGTCGAGTAAATTATTGATGGGATAATTTAGTTGGTGTCTGAACTTTCAGTTAACCATAATGTTGAGTTCCAGAGTGGCTGATTGGTAGTGTCATTATGTGGTCGCTCATGGTGGGCAGCTTTTGAGGGGGATTGCCTGAGTGACAAATTATTAACAATAGATCCTGGTGGGTAATAGAACCCTGTTGGAGATTTTCTCCTCTGGATATTCATGTAGAACTATTGAAGCATTACTGTCATAGATTTTCTGTTTTACTCAGATATCTGCTTGCCCCCCTTTAAGTCTACTTCCTTGTGTACCTAACACGTCCCAGGAATTCTGGTTCTTGTAAGTAGGCGTTTTAAGTAATGCCTACAATTGATAAATTTCAAAATCCTTAAAAACATGTTTTCCTTCGAATTTATGCAAAACCATGTAAGTAGCATCCATCATATTCACTGGAATAACCTTCCCAGCATGTTCTGAACGCTAACCATTTTTCTCTTGTTGTTCAGATGCTAAGAAACAGATCCAACAATTTGCAACTCAGACTATTGCTTCCCGTTTCTCTTCCACGTTGCAATCAGCATTTAGTGTTGTGTGAGAACTGTGCCGGAGAGGATGAAGAGACTCAAACTCGGATACTTGACATTGTAAATGCACCAAATTTGGAATAACCTTAGATCTGTTAAATGTCATTACTTTTCCAATATTTTGGTCTTCCGTTTTTGTAGTATGCGAGAAGCGTCTTGTTGTTGAAATCGTGGAGACCAAAACTACATACTCCTGGAATACATGTAAAGTAATAATTTTCGCAAGTGAATGATATGACTTCTCTACATCATGTATTTCATCAATCATCGAACGACTTTTCTCCCTCTCCGTTCCTTTTTTTCTTGCAATTCCTTTACTTCTTTCATTACCGCTAGTCGACTTTGGGAAATAATGTAAAATGATGATCAAATGCAGAGATTACAGCTAGTGATCATCCATTTTTTTTCTCTCTTTCTGTCAAGATTATAATATGGTTGTGGTGGCATGTGATATATAAACCTTTATCCTTTTATTTCCTACTAGATTTTTATGCGCCAGATGCATATTAAAAAGAACCCGTCAATACTAAAATGACTTGGACAACCAAATGAATAGAACGACCCGGTAACAAAATTGTGATGCAAAGTATACTCACATGTCAAGATATTGATTTAAATATTGAGATTTTTATTATCTTACTACCCATAATAGATTTTGTTCTTATCTTTTAGAATTTTATGTATAATATCTTAATATAATTTTGATCACGCGATTATTCGATCTTGTATGACCACATATTATTAATATAGTAATTTAAATATTACCAAAATTGTATATTTATGATAATAATAATTAATATAGATGAAATTTAATATATTTTTTATTTTTAATATGACTCAGTGAGATGTAATATAATATTTAAATGCAATAAATTTATCACAAGAATATTTATTATTTAAAAAAATTTATTAATAAGTATGATCTTACAATTCTCGATCCAATCTTATAATCGCCTCTCCAATCTTATGAAAAATCCTGACCTTGAGAACCTTGCTCACATACACTTAACCTTCTCCCTTCATCTACAACTATCAAATGCATGATATACGATGGAAGAAAAATGTGTGGTTCACCATACCAAACCGATGGTTCGTTGAGATGTTTTGTCGTCTCGTCGAGATGCTTCACAACGAGATGCTTCATCACCTCGTCGAGATGCTTCATCGCCTCGTTGTCTATGAGGCGTGCTGGCGAGACAACGAGATGCGTTCTACGTCAGTAAGACAAGGCGGGATCGACTTCATCAGCGAGGCGACGAGACTTCTTCGACGACGAACTGAGGGATCTCTCAAACGAAGCGGCGCATAACAGCTGAACTGGCCGAAGACGCGCTGAACTGGCCGAAGGAGCAACTGGACCATGTGAATCATTGTCCGTCATTGATTTCTAATCCAACGAGTGAAAAGAATAGGTTTCTTTAGCTAATAATTGATTAAACTGTTGATCAATATTTAGATGTACAAAATATAAGAGTAGAATTAGGTGGATCAAGATATCAATGCTGAAATTTCGCTCGCACTTGATTAATGGAACCAAAATCCTAGGATCCACGAGAACTTCTAATTTCGTATTTAATTTTGGAGTCGTAATTTACCATTTTACTCTTGCCATTATTTATGAATATAAAACTCTGATGGGTCTTTAATTATAAAACATGGCATAAATTTAAAATCTAATTGTTAAGACTAAGTTTCACATGCATAAATATCTTTGAGAGCATGCGCTCCCACATGCCGTTTTTTTAATATTCTTTTCACTTTTCTTGCCCTGTATTGGCATGAGATTAGGATCAGGAATTCATATGTATACAAGTCATAAATATCATCATCATCCTTGTTTAGTGGTGTGTTACAACTTACAACGACATGTTTTGAGAGAGAGAGAGAGAGAGAGAGAGAGAATCACGGTTTGTTTTTTCAGTTATTTCCAAATATCCAATAAAAAATAAATCAGAAATTTAGTGAGTGGGATTTAACTGGAGATCTCCTTGACTTAGGAGTGAATTGAATGTGTCAACTTATCACATCCTAATTCTCTTGATATATTTATATTATTCATGAAACGATGACACACATAAAACACGGGAGGCCACCTCTTCGGATTAATGAAACTTGCATTGGGTTGACGTAGACTCCATTTGTTTGTTTGTAAGAGAAACACAATAATATAACTAACATATTATATAACTTCACTAATTATTAATACTATTTCAAGTCTTGGTGCTGTCGATGTTTACATGCACATAAAATCCAAACTAATATTGTCTACTAAATGGACGAGTCCAAAGTGGAATTAAACAAAATATTCCTTTTGACTTAACCAGCACCATAATCAATATGTATTTAATTATTACTAAAAACAGGTGGGTTAATTATTGCGAAAATCTACACAAGCCTCTTGGCACTTTGATGCAATTTAAACCAATATTTTGAACTATAAGTTTTCAGTGGGAAAATCAAATTTGAGAATTAAAGTGTCAATCAATGATTGTTCAATAGTAGCCGAGTTAAACAAGTAGAAAAGATGGATATTTGATAGAATGCCAGAAATGTTATCCTTAGTTGAGAAATATTTTAACAACCGAATTAGGAGTCATTAGGTATGAGATAATTTAGGGAGATTATAGATTATTTAATTTAAAATTCTCATAGTCTATTATTACTGATAATTTTAATTACTCTGATAATCTTAATTATATAATTTAGATATGATATAAGGAATGTGACTTTTCATATTACAAATTGTTTGACATACATTTTGACAATAATATCCATTCATTCAAATTTTTTATTTTAAATATTTTATTAATAAATAAATATTATTTAACTCTATATTTTTTATTATTTGAATTTTTTTATAAATAGCTCTTCATTTTGTCTCATCTTTCTATTTATATTCACTTTTCTATTTTTTGTTTTGTTTATTTATAATATTTTGTGATGAAAATTTAAAATAATTGTAGGGATATTTTGATCATTTATTCTCTCTCTCTATTTTAACCACTATATTTGCTTAATATTATAATGTGATATTATCAATAATTTAAGTAGTAAGGCATATAGTAATCTTTTGTCAACATTTAACAAATTGAGAATAAACTTGAGGTTTCTTTTATATGAAAAAAGATATTTTTTATATCTAGAATTTTTTTCTGAAAAATTCACGAGAATATGTCTGTGATAGAATAAATTTATAAATAATATGAAAAACAAACACCGATGGAGTAAAGAACTATTGTTATGGAAGCATATTGTATTGCCATATTAATTAATCTATGATATATTTTTATTCGATAATTTAGGATGATAAAGATATGAAAATAGAAGAACCCGCCAAAGGTTTGCAAAATTCTTCCTTTGGAAAATGAAAAAAATATTATTAGATGGATTTTTTTTAAAAAATATTATAATATCACAAATTTCATATTAACTTATAACTATAACACATAGAGAGTCTATATAGACACTTTTATTGTAGATGATAGAATTTTCACTCAAATTAGAAGTTTGTAGTAGTCTCAAAAAATTTGAACACCTATCATAATATATGAAATTAAATTAATTTTGAATCGCAAATAAATAATTTCCACATTTGAAGAAAAAATACATCTTTAGGTAAGTTGGGATCAAAATATTGTCATTGAATTGAAATCCATAGAAAGGAGTTTATATAGGATTTTATTTCTCTTCTCCATGTCTTTAGCTAGTTAAAACTTAAAAGACCATCACTCACCATGAATACTGAATAGATGTTGTAATACTGAAAATCAAGATTATATTCATGACAAATATTTTGGATGCCCTCAAGCCATAAAATGATAAGTAAATTTTCTTACATAAACAACAAGCTAAAAGATGGCCTTTCTTACTTGTAAGCACACCCACACCACCATCTCTAACAATGTAACTCAATAGATAGAGTTGTACCATCAATTATTTTAACTACTTGTTCATGCATTTTTTGAACTTCCGACTATAGTTGATGGGGTAGAAGGCAACCACATAGTGTGGTTGCATGTTGATGTGGTCTATAGTGTGTGCATCCAATAATCTCCACTTGTACATAATAGTATATATGTTGTATATTATCTTGTGAATGTATGTATAGAGTAAATGGAAAATTTGAACTACGAGTACATTTATAACACAATACATAACAACTTTGTCCTATTACAAAGTTACCCAACCATGTGAGAACATACTTTGTGACCTATTAGGAATACATAATTGCACAATCAAATTATAATCAAGATTATGACTTGTTAAGAATGCATAACCACTCAATCAATATATCCTAAAGACACTAGCTTATATAATTTAGATGCCTAATGTCTAATTCCTCCATTTTCTCAATTTTATCTATAAACTTCATAGTTGACCAACAACAAAATATTTTATGCATCACCAATGAATATTTCTCACCTTCCTATTTCTTAGTTCAAAATTCACTATTTTTCTATATGAGACTTAATGGACAGCTTACAATTTTGGCAATTGAGTATCTCGTTAAAATAGCAATACTAATAAATTACTTTAAAACTTAGTCAAAAGTTTAAGAGCAACATCAAAACTTGTTCAATCCTTAAAAACTCACATATTTGACGAAGATTTAATAAACTATTTGTTATGGCTTAAGAATCAACCTAGTATACTTGTTGACACAATCAAGTACCACGATGAAAACTCTCACTTAACGAGCATTTAAATAACATCACACAAAAGCTCTATCGTCTATCTTTGGCACTTATGTTAAGTCCTTATACTAGTTGTCCAATTTTGGCAATAGAAATGAGGACTTATATCATACTCCCTTGCCAAATTATATCGAACTAAAATAAGCTCATGTTTTCTACTGGACAAATCGCGATGATATTAGATCATATATGAATCTAAATTATTTTATCCCCATTCACTTTATTTTTAGCACAGAGGTGATTGTTCATGTAATTTGATAATCTCGTGTTTGACTAACATACTTTACTTGTGTATAATAACTCACAATAATTTTGAATAAAGAAATTAAATGATTTCAATTAACAAGTATTTACATACAATTAGTATGTAATTAATCCTATACCTTTCACATGTCAAAGAAATACATATTTAGGAATAAGCTTCATAAATGCATTAACCGCATTTTGATGTGCAGACACATGGAATCATGACCATTTTTCAAACATTTTATTTTCACATGTTAACGTCCTTGATGTAGAGTGTTCAAATTTGGCTTAGTCTTGCTAGTAATAGTCTTATTCTCTACCATTACCATCCGTAGAAGCATCCATCTCTTTCCCTTCTCCTTGGTAGTATGAGTGTTTCATCAAATCAAAGTAGAAGGAGGAGCTTTCACACCCAACTCCATGACTAAATTTTAATCCTAATTATTGTAACTCTTAATCTTATTTAATTATTTTATAATAAATTTGGAAAAATCTCCTCCGTTACTTATTAATTCAAATAACAAATATACTTGCATTCATCAAATTTTAATCAAAAGATATAAAACATATCATTCATATTATGTCATCATTTTTATTTCACACTTTACCCAACATATATCACTCCAAATATTAAGTGTTGTATCACTTTACAAACTATTTTTACTATCGATTATTTTAACACCTATGCTTATATAATACATGCATGCTTTCAAAAATAAAAATAAAGGAAAATCAAGGTGCTTCAATAGTTCAACCTCTTCTTTATGCATCAAAAGCAATCTTCGAGTCGACTTAACTCGAAAACTTAAAATTATCTGAAAAATACAATAAGGGTAATGTGACCGACATTTGTTTGCTCGGTGAGTGAAATAAATGTACAACGTAGGGGAACAATACGAGTATATATAATATTTAAATAATCAAATTCTTCATATGAGAAAATATTTAAAGCATAACTCATATAACATAATTTTTCAAATCATATGAACTTTAATATTAATATAAGTAACTCTGGATATCATCATGTTCATAATTAAATTTTGCACATGTGTTATTGCACATACTCATCATGGGTCAATACATATTTTTCCATGATCATGTATCATATAGTTAAGCAAAGCTTCATAATCATGAGTCTCGAATACGCAGATCATATTATGATTCAATATGTATACATCCATAATTGTGTGTCATACAGTTAAGCAGAGCTTTACAATCATGACTCTCGAATACATAGCGCATAACATGAGTTAATATGTATCCCTCCATGATTGTGTGTCTATAGTTAAGCAGAGCTTCACAATCGACTCTTGAAAACGAAAAGCATAACATGAGTAAATATGTGCATGCAAAACAGCCCCCAAAGGGCAAAGACACACGATATACGCCCAAAAGGCATCATTCATATCGAATGCAGACCCAAAAACCTTTTCAACTAGCAGACCAATGAACATATGAAGTTTAACAATATACAAAATACACGTGTCATAATCAGATATCAATATCAAGTAAAACTTATTTTAACTTCACAAACATTGTTCCTTAAAAATATTTCATGTAAGAGTTTACTCCATCTCATATGAAATTATCGAAACATATCATAAATATCTTTCATAACTCAAGATATATTTTAATAACAATAATAATCATCTTTGCTTGAAATAATATTATAAATAAAAGAAGCAACATATATCATTTTTTCTATATTCTAAATTGACCACTCACCTTATACTTTATCATTTCTAAGGAGGTATATTAGATTTTCCTCCTTTCACTTGTAACTTGATAGTTTTCTACAAGAAATAATATTATTTCACTTTCTAATTAATAATAATAATAATAATAATAATATTAATAATAATAATATGCAAGGCATGCTCATGATGCATGAATACTTGTTCACCTTAAAATTCATATAATCCCTTCTATATTCTAATGTTTAATTTCATATATTTACTTTCATATTCTATTTCACACTTGGAACTACTCAATTTGAAGATTTCAAACTTAACCATGTGCTGTCTCAACACTCCAGACTAAGTGGTTGTCAACAAATAATTCATAACTTCTTATCCATACTCAAAACTTATGATTCTAGATGAATTATAAACTAGATTTACTAAGGTGTTTAATTTATAAATATCATCATCTAATTCCCAGTGGATAATTCATAAAAATCTAAGCAATTTAACATAGAGTTTGTGTTTTGACAGACTATATGATATTGAATGAATAATTTATATATGTAACAATACTTGTCCATTTGACTAGTTACTAATTTTCCTAGAACCTAGACTTCAGTAATGTTTAGGCATAAAAATTGTAGAATTTAATTCCTTGTATACTCTTGTAACAAATATAATTCATTCGGCTCACATTTTGTGTATGTCCTAAAACCAGACAGAAGAAAGCATACAAAATGAAAAATTCATTTCTCCATGTCTACAAGTCTAAATTGGATAATTCCACTTCTCACCGAACCATTGTAAAGTTTAATTAAACATATTTAAATTTCAATCCCTAATTCATTTTATCCTAATCATGTCTGAATTTAAAAAGTGAACATATCTCTGACCTCGGAACTGAGTGAGCGACCCTTGAATCTGGGTTCATAACTTTCCCTATAAAACTCCTTTTGAGGTGATTTCATAGGCCATGGAAATATAATGTAGAAAGGATGAAATATCTAAAATTTAAGAATTTATGGACAAATAACAATGAATAATGATCATATGAAATTGAAGGTCAATTTTTAATCCAAAGATTTACCTTAAACCAATGTTCTTGTAGAATTTCTTCAGGACATTCGGCTAGGTTTTTTCCCCTGAAAAATTTTAACTTTTCGAGGATAAGAATATGTAATTTACATATTTTTTTTCATATTTTGAGCATGTCATATGGCGGTTTGAAAAAATAGATTTCTAAGCAACTGGTGAGTTGCATGCTTGAGCTGCTTGAAATCCTATTGGCTGAAGTGAAGGTCCAATCAGATTATTTTGTTAAAAGTTAGTGTTCAACCTCTAATTAATCTTAGTTAATCATAGTTAAACATGTGTATTATAATATTTACAAATATTAAAATTTATTCTAGATAATCTTACATAGTTTCTTTATAATGCTCATCGATAATATAATGATCATTGCACTTTAATCCAAATGTTAATTACTACACACAAACTTGACTATATAAGCATCTAGAATAACTTTATATTCTAATTAGATGCATGATTACATAAAAATAATATTTGTGGAGTACATCCGTGACAGGAGCTCCTCTTGTGATCACTCCCTTCTGTTGTGTTCTTCTTTTCAATGATTTGTGAGTTCACAGGCAAAGAGATTGCTACTTCTTTATACAACTCATTTTTTGAGTAAAAAACTAATTGCCAATCCATTGTTGACAATGCTATATAAGTCTACTTTTCATTGCTACATGTTACAACACCATTTAGGGGTGTCCAGCGAGTCAGGTCCGACCTCAACCCAACCTTAGGCCGGGTTGGGTACGGGTCAGGATTTTCCGACCCGACCCGACACGAAGACATAACTTTTTAAAAATTTTATTTTTTTAGTTTTTAGCTTATATTTTATATAAAAATATTAAAATAAAATATTTTAAATGTGTAAAATAATATTTAAATGTTTATAAATTATTCATGTTGTTTAAATAAATATTATATAATATTTTTGTATTAAATAATAGAAAAATAAGAAAAAATTAAAAGAAAAATAAAAAAATGATGATCGGGGAACCACCTGACCCTTGGATCGGATCCACGCCTCCAAAGAATGCTGACCCGACTTGACACGATCAAAATCAAATGAGTCGACCCACACCATTGCTAAGTAGGAAGACTTAACTACATGTGGACTTGTAGTCATCAAAATACCCAACCTAATTAACGTATATATATATATATATATATATATATATAATTCTAACTTCCTTCTTGGTAGCATAGTGTGCCAAATGTCAGATTAAGACACGGTATTGCATAAATCATAGTTATGATGGAAAAATTACACCAAATATTCTTCAACTTTGACGTTTGCTCAATGATGCCCTCCAACTTCACTTGGTAACATGAATGCCCTTCAACTTCACTTTGTAACACGAATGCCCTCCATCTTTTAACTCATTTCACCCGAGCTCTCCTTACTTACGATCGGCGATCCCCCGGTCACGGAGCTGATGTGCCGCTGACATAATGTCTCTCTCCGCTCAATGCAATGATGTTGTAATATTAAAAAAATTAAAAAGCAAAAAAAACCACATCATGCAGAGGAGAGATGGGGGATCGACCCTGCGAGCTCTCGCCTCATGGGTGGGTGAATGGGTGGGTGGGTGGGTGTGTGGGGGGGGGGGGGAGGGGAGGGCGCTCGCATGGGGGCAACCCCGCCTCTTTGCCCCCTTGTGAGCTCCGACGAGAGCTGGCAGGGGGTCGACCCCCCAGCTCCGGCGGGGGGACTCCGACGTGTGCGCAACCCCCAATCGTGTGTCTGCACGATGTGGCATTATTTTATTTTTTAATTTTTTTAATATTGTCACGTTATTGTAATGTCAATGTGATAGGAGAGAGTCAGCGCCACGTCAGTTTCGTGACTGGGAGATCGTCGATTGTAGGTAAGGAGGGCATCGAGTGAAGTGAGTTAAAAGATGGAGGGCATCGAGTGAAGTGAGTTAAAAGATGGAGGGCATTCGCGTTATAAAGTGAAGTTGGAGAGCATCGTTGAGCAAATGTTAAAGTTGGAGGGCATTTGATATAATTTTTCCTAGTTTTGATAGTTGGCATAAATAAGAGAGGCCATAATTCTATTTTCTTTTGAAGTATTTTGGCACATGTTAAATATTTGAAACTTCACCTTTTGTTATAAAAAATGCCTCTGTTTGAAGTTGTCCATTAAAAAATATTCAAGGTTCTCTTGAACATTTTATATGAAAGAGAAGTAGATCTTTTTTAATGATCTCATTGATTTTTTTTTTACTCCAAGCATACATGGAATTAGTGAAAAAATGAAAGCATCATCGATGACGGAAGTTTAAAAAAGCAAAAAAAGTTCTTTTTCAGCGAACGTGGCTTGGCAACACACATATACAATCCCTTTTGGAGTAGTATTTGTCTAGGTGTCTATTTCTCCACTAACATCATCCAATCGTCTACTTAGAAACAAATCTTCCTAAACAAGAGGCATTTGGCAATATAACAAGACTTTCGCTATATTAAGAAAAGGAGCTTGTCTAAACAAGGAACACATATAGATGCCGCAAGAATCATTATAACCGATTAAATATGTGCATGTGCATAAGCATATATGCATATTATATGAAATTCCAATTGAATTTGAGAGGATATAAATAGTTGTGACATTGAGTCAAATCTTATACAGTTAAAACTAAAGATCAATGTTGAGTATATAAATGGGCGGGCCTTTTATTTCTTAAGGTTTGTCTTAAAAAATGGTGCCAAAAATAAATATTTTTGTATTGAAATATCAGCAAGATATTTTATAGACAAAGGATGTTACCACCTTGTGCACAACTATTGATCTTTGGTAGTGGTTTAATATTTGACATTACCACTTTAGCATCTTATTAAGAATAATTATTTCTTCTATTGGGTGCTAAAACTAACGAAACTTGAGTCGAATCACATTAATGTAACAAGTTTTTTTTTAAGAGTAAGACCAGGCCAACTGGTGTAATTGTTCAACTACAAAGCAATAGTTGATTTTATCTAGGTTGATATCAAATCGTAGTTGTCACAAATTGAGATCAATTATGTTCAATTTGGAGAAATCAAATCTAGTTGGAAAACTAGGTTAAATTTATATTTTGATAGAATAGTAAAATAAAGAGAATACATAAATCAATGAAAAATAAGGAAAGTATCATTGACGAGGGAAGTTTGAAGAATGGAAAGATGAGAAAACAAGAAACAAATGATATAATGAAGGACGAAATAGAAAAGTACGTAGAATGGTAAAAAAAGCTAAATTAGTAAGGAGAAGGAGAGTAAAATGACAAAAAAAACATAAAAGGGAAAAAAATAAAATTGAAGTTTAGAAGATGAAGTTAAAATTATGGTATGATTTAGTGAAGAAACATACAATGTTATTAAATGGCACCGGCGAGCCAATGCTTTGTTCAATCTAATTTGACATGAAAACTAATATAGTCATTGAACCTACAAAAATATGGCTGAACTGAAAAAAAAAATCAGTCAACTAATCAAGATGAGGTCAATATCAAATTTTGAAAAAAAAAAGTTTCAAATGAAAAGTTCTTGAAAAATGGAAGGAAAAAACTGTAAACAACATAAATTAAGGGAAACATTTTTTCGGGCGAAAAATGAAATTTGGAATATAGCAATAAATATAGAAAGATAATTATGCGTAGAAAATGAAATAAAAGAAAAGGAATTATTGGTGGAGAAGAATTAGAACTTTTTTAAAAAAAAATGAAGGATACAGCTAGGGGTTCGGATCGGGGTTTTCGATATAAAAAATCCAATCGTTACTTTCGAGTCGATTTTTAAAATTAAAAAATCATTCTAAAATTATTTTAAAAAAATAAAAATCACTCTTAGTGGGTCAATTTTTTCGGAGCTCTATTTTTTATAATTATATTTTAAAAATATATATAATAAATTAAAATTAATATAAAATATTTAATTTTATATTAAATATAAAATGTACTACTAAAATTTTAAAGTTATTAAATTAGAGTTTGATAATGTGATAAAAAAATATGAAATTTTATAAAAAAACATTATATCTATAATAAAAGAATTAATAACATATGTATTAATTATATAAATAAAAAATGGGCTCCACGGGCCCTACGGTTTTTTCGGGTGGGGCCCTAGTTTAAGCAGGTGAATTTTAATTTATTAAAAACCATCTTAAATCATAACTGGGCCCTTAATTTTTAATTTTTTCGATTTTATTTTTTCGAGTCGAGTAGATTTTTCGAATTGGTCAGATTTTTCTTACACCCATAAATACAACAGATAACAAATCGAAAAAGAGTAAGTAAACTATTAAAATTAAAATTTTAATAGAGATTTGGGAATGAAATAAATAAATAAATTTATCATTAGTATTATATTATAATTATTGTTTGGATAATTATGTTTTTAATACATAATAAGTAATTAGAAAAAGAATCCTAATCAACTATACATTTGAGAAAAAAAAGAAAAGGAGAAACAATGGACAAAATGAAAATAGAAGAAGGGAATAAATATGGGATGAAAAACAATAAGAAAAATAAATGGAAATAAAAACAAAAGAGATGAAGATAAAGAAAGGAAGTAAAACAAGACAATATATCAAAGTGAACTTAATTTAAATAAATTAATATAATATTCACCAATATTATATAAATAATGAAGAACGAATAACAATCTATCAATCATCATATTATCTTTTTCATATTTCCAAATATTGAAAAAGTAAAATAAGAGGTGTTAAACTTTTTATCAGTCTGGCGTCGAGCTATTTTTCCGCAGGACCTCCCCTATAGTATCGTCGCCGCAGTAGAGTTTTTCCATGAATTTCCTATTTTTCACTCATCGAATGAACTTTGCTTAGATTCGGGTGAGATCCAATGTAGATCTAACTTTTTTATTCACCCGTGGAATCCGAGCGGTCCGGAGGGAATCATCACGGCTCCTCTCTTCTCCGCATTACACAAAAAATAAGAAATCAAATAATAAATAAAAAATAGAAAAAAAATTCAAGAGTCCTGTAATAATTAACATGAAAAAAATATATAAATGAGCCAACTTGATATTTTATGAATATAAAAATATTACAAAAATGGAAATGAAGCCATTTTGAAAGAAGTAATGTTATTGAGGAGTTAATAAAAATACTCTTTGCGGGGCCACCGTCCGAGCGATGAGAGAGAAAGATAGGAGGGGCCACCGTCCATCTAATGTAACTAATGGATGAGGCCACCACAAGGAAAGAGAAAGAGCGAGGAGGAGAGTAGGAAAGTCAGACCGTTCAAAGGACTCGTTTACTCGGGCCGTGTAAAGTGTAAACGAAACCTCGCTCGTTCCCTCGCTACTTCTCATTCTCTCTCCTCGTTGGCTTGAAAGCATTAAAAAAAAGTTAAAAAAGAAAAATACTACATCGCATTTGCGGCTAAAACTTCACGGGTCACATGCTTCTATTTGGTTTGACCTCACCACCGTCCGCCACCTCTATAAAAGCCCCCTCTCTCTCTCCAACCTCATCCAACTCCATTCTTTTCACTCACCTCTCTCTCTCCTCCCCTTTACCCACCTGCTCGTCGCCGCGAACTCAAGCGTCTGCCTGTACTGACTCTGCAACAATCAGCTGTGAGATAGAAAAAGCGCCTGCCATCCATGGAGTTCCACGGCACGACCGCTCCCAGCGAGGACGACCTGAGGAGAGGCCCTTGGACCGTCGAGGAAGACATCTTGCTGATGAACTACATCGCCGCCCACGGCGACGGTCGATGGAACTCTCTCGCGCTCTCTGCAGGTACGTCCTGATCGATCAAATACTCCTTCACTACGTATATATACAGTAGCCGCTTTGGAAGACACTAACTCTTCTCTCCGGAATGATTCAGGTCTCAAGAGGACAGGCAAGAGCTGCCGGCTCCGGTGGCTGAACTATCTCCGGCCGGACGTTCGACGCGGCAACATCACACCCCAGGAGCAGCTCCTGATTCTTGAGCTCCACTCTCGATGGGGAAACAGGTAAAGAGAGTTCTGAGATGACTGTGATAGTTTCAGAAAGAAGTAAAGAGTATTGTGAATCTGTGATCTGATGGAACGATCAAAACGTGCAGGTGGTCGAAGATTGCACAGCACTTGCCGGGGCGGACGGACAACGAGATCAAGAATTACTGGCGGACCCGCGTGCAGAAGCACGCGAAGCAGCTGCGATGCGACGTGAACAGCAAGCGGTTTAAGGACGCGGTCCGGCACCTGTGGATGCCGCGCCTCGTCGAGCGCATCCGCGCGGCCAACGGCGCCTCCAACGACCTCGTGCCGGCCGCAAACGCGAGTGACTCAGTCCCCGCGGCCGCTGCCCCGCAGCAGCAGCAGCAACGGACCGCCGGCGAAGTCGCAAATGAGCACTCGCAGCTGCTCGCGAAACCGACGCCGGAGAGCTCGAGCACGGCCGAATCGTCGTTGGAGGAGTACTCGCTGGACACGGGGTTCTCGCCGCCTCCGGCGGCCTCGGAGGTCAGCTTCGAGGGGAGCTGCTGCGTCTTGAAGGAGAGCGAGAACGGGAATGGAGACGAGTACTGGATCCAGGAGCAGCAGCTCGGCGGCGGGTGGTGGGCGGAGGCGTTGCCGCTGCCGAGCCCCGGCGCCTACGGTTGCTTTGGATTGCCGGAGTTGGAGCAGGTCGGAGACTGGGGAGAGAGCCTGTGGAGCATGAACGATATTTGGCTACAGCCACAGTTCTGAATTTGGAGGGAAATTAAAAGGGAAAAAAAAACACACACACAAGAACTAAAACAAGAACAAGGAAATTGTAAAGATAAAAAAAAAGGAAAACGAGATATGGAGAGTGATTAATTAGCAAAAAATATTCAAGTTTTGCAAATCACTCTCTATTTATTTTTTTATCTTAGTTTCTTAACTTTTTTTTTGCTTTGTTATAAATATTTTTTGAGGGTATCACTACCTGCTGAGTTGTGGCTTATAAAATATATCTTTGTTATAAATTTGTTTACATGTGCATTTTCTCCACCGTTCATCTTTTAACATCATATGTTATGATTCGTAGACTACTTTATTTTTTCAGTATAATGCATTTCAAAATTTTGAACCACAAAAATAATATTTTTTTTATTGGGTTTGTTATATATTAATATTCATTCCTATATATAGTTTTCTCATCTTTTATTTATTGTAGTTTTTAATATAATGAAATGTGAACTTAACATAGAGATATATGTAGTCATTAATTAAATAAAAGGATGCATCACAAGATGTGTCTTGGTATTTACTAAACCAATGATATAACCATGAACGGATTCCCAAAGTTATAGATCAACTTGCATATTATATATGTCTAATAATAATTAGGGATGGCATCAAGATACATATGATCATCTAATTAAATACGCGTGGTTTGCCACAAACTGGCCACTGATTTAGACACTATCTTTGACTCATCGATTGATTATATCCCTACAAACTTTTTATACATTAAACATATATCATCACTAAAAATGTCCATAATTCAAAGTATGAAATCTGAAAAAAAAGCATATATATGATTGAAATATATATATATATATATATATGACTGAAAAAAATTGATCAGGTCTGGAATGCATTTTGACAAAAATATACATTCAATTAAATTTTTATTTTAAATATTTTATTAATAAACAATATCATTCAACTTCATCTTCTTTATTATTTGGAATCTTTTATAAATAATTCTTATTTTGTATCATCTTTTGTATACATATATTCACTTTTCTATTTCTCTTTATTTATTTATAATAATATGTTATTAACATCTAAAATAATTTTTAAGAGTATTTTATAATTTTTCTTTAATATGTTTTGACTACTATTTGTATTACGATTACTTACGAAACAGTGTAATGTAATATTATCAGCAATTCAAATAGTGATCATTTATTTAAGTGATAATTTAAATTACTAGTTAATTAAATCGATAACGTGTCAAACAGATCTTAGTCGCATGCTTGAAAAATCAGAATATGAATAGAAACTTGTAAGTAAATTCCCTGTGGGAAAAGGAAATGCATTGCTATTTTTAATCATGAAGCACTTCCATGGATCCAGTGGAGGTCTCCATCCAATCCTCTGTGCCATCATGGTTGAGCACTCATCTCAGCTCCAAATACATATTTCATGGATATACATATCTAGCAAAAAGTGCAAGTTGATAAGGAAAAGTAAACGAAAGATCCACACTCTAGCACACAATACTGTTAAAAATAATACAAATTATACCATGCAAATTAAATGGAGGCAACATCTTGAACAGTACTGTTTCATTTTCAAAGAGGAATCCAAGTTGGTAAATAGTTTAGACCTTGAGAAAAGAGAAGAACAAGATTCATTAATGCCCTCCATTTAATTATGTTCCTTTCAACCACAGTTGAGATGTATACTAAACCTTGCCCCACAACTACAGGAGTCTCCTCAACCAACTTCACAAATTTCATACTAAAAAGTTTAAGTGATTAACGTCCTTTTTTTCTTGTAATAGCATGCTTTTGCTATTTTACTTCTATAGTATTTAACTTTTTTAGATGACATGGTTTATATGCATGATATGTACTAGATTTAAACTATGCGGTTCAAACTTTATGCTACGCATATTCGTTAATCATATAAGAACCATATACGAAAAATGTTTATATGGATATACCTCAAATATTTCTTGTTAAACTTGAACAAACTTTGACAATTTTAGTGTAACCTAATTCACTATATATGTAAAAAATTAATAAATTAAATTTCAAGAAGAATTATGTCAGATTTTGATTAATAGATCTATTAATAATTTTAAAAACTCAAGTCATTCGCTACAAGAAATTCGTCAGTTTCCGACTGTCCGAGCCATCGCTAACTGAGAAAAAAATGTCGAAAAATGCACTTTGCGATGAATTTTCTGACGGGAGTGACCCGATAAAATGCTCATCGCAAATATTTTTTTGATGGTCGAAGATGATTCGTCGGAACTACCCACGATTGAAGCTGTAGGAAAGTTTCCACGGGTCGGACCGTGGGAAGGTTCTCATGGGTCCAGCCGTGAGAACTTCTCACGGTTGAAGTTGTGACAAAATTTTCGTCGGAAAAACATATTTTTATAGTGATTATAATGAGTATCATTAGTATATTTATAATAGTGACATATATATACATTTATCTTATAAATTAAAAGGAGCACGAGTAGGAGATCAACCAATATCAAATTTTAAAATAATTTCCAAAAAAATCTTCTGAATTATGCAATTTTTAACCAACAAAAGCATACTCTATGTAACCATTAAATATGTTATCAATAAATGAGAAAAATATTTAATTAAAAAATTCTGGTTGTGTAGTTGAAGAAGAGGATAAGACTTAAGCTGCTTAACCCCATTTTTGGTTCAAAACTTGATATATTTGGAACATGCATAACAATGTGGCGAATTTTAATATTATGCTTAATTGGTTGGACGTAATAACATGGAAAAAAGTGTACATAATTTTCAAACTTTAAACTCTACTCCCTATAAGTTATTAAGTATTAATATACTAATACTCATTTTTTCTATCTATTGCATAATCATTTTTTAAAATTTTATCGACACAAAATAGAAGCTATAATGTTTTCACTGAATTATATAATTTATTTGGATGTTTTAAAATGAAATGTTTTCTTTTTTATTTAAAACATTTAATTTTTATAAAAACTTACATAACAAACCAGAAAGCGGCTTCTTGTACTATATCATGTCGATTGGATTTGGACACGTGTCGAAATGAGTCAAGAGCACGTGTGCATAAGCGTTTAGGTTGAGCACAATATTTATATTATTCTAGATTTCTAATACGACATGGTACGCGGGACGGGAGCCCGTGGCGGCTTTTGCACGTGGGCGGTCAATAAGGTGGAGCCCACGGTCAACCACAGAAGAAAAGAGTCGCCATGTAATTATATTTTATATTTTATTTAAGTGACCATCTAGCTAATATCTATTCAATTTATTTTTTAAAAACATAATATGTTTTCAGAAGAATATTTATCGAAATTCGAGCCGGAAGACCTTGACATTTTATTTTTTTCTCTTTATAAACATTTCACTTGGTAGAAACGACATAATTTAGTGGCACCAATACTCAAAATTTGCATATATTTCTCTAAACAATTTACTTATATTATTATCTTAATCTTCATGATAGTTAAACACAATTTTTTTTTTCGGTACATAAATACAATTTTTATTAGAAAACCAAGATTATATTAGCATAAATACTGTATCAGGCTTCGACGTAGCTCATGAGCCCAATATGTAATCACGAATCACAAGTGGTCGTATGTTTTTTCGTTTAATTTAAAATTATATAGACAAATCATCGTTTTTCTAGTGGAATGAATATGATAATCTATTTTTAAGATTATTTTCTTATACCTCTTCTAAACTATCATTATCTAACTTAATATATAAACTCACTTTAGCGCTCCTTTAAATTATTTCACGATTTTCATTTTAGTCTATCCGCATAATTATATTAACTTTCCAATCAATTTTGATTTTTTTTTAATTTATTAAATGACTAAACTTTCCTTTTGTCATCTCTTTTAATATTTACAGTGCAAAATAATACATAATAATAAATATAAAAAAGAACAAATGTGTTGATGTCGCCGGCAAGATCAGCACGAGGTGGGTATGAGAGAAGGATAGTTTAGCCATTTAATAAATAAAAAATTAAAATTGATGGAAAAGTTAATAGAATTAGACGGATGGAGTAAAGTGAAAATCATGAAATAATTTAGAGGAACACTAGTAATGTGTTTCTTAGACTGGACAATCCGACTCATCTATTGTCCGACCCAATATGATAACATGTAAGTCTATCCATGCCCGAATCGAATTCGTCCAATAAGTTACTGTGATCGAATGGATAACAGACCGAATATTATATTTTAGCCATTTGCCCGAAGATAGTTCTGTTGATTAACAGACCGTCCAATAGGACAATCATTAATCTGTCAATAATATTAAGTAGTTAAGTAATTACTACTTATTTAATGCCTAGCAATAATAGTTAGTAAGCATATATATTAGTATTTACCTTAATCAAATATAAGTAATCGATCCATTGTTAATTTGATTTCTTCTATTATTAATGAAAAAATGAATAAACAAAGAGTAAAAGACAAAATATTAAAAAAAACTGAGAGCAAACACAAGGAAAAATAATGACAACTTAGTTATTATATTATTATATTAATGCATCAAGAAAAGAATATAATAAAATTTATAAAAAAGGAATTCCAAATTTAAAATAAATGAAAAGAATAAATTATTTTTTAAAAAAAATTAATGAGCTTGCATGTTCGTCCGCTAGTCGATTTGTCCCTTAAGGCATATTAGACTTTAATAGATCGAACTAGTTAGAAAGTCTATTAGGTGATTTAATAATAACTCATTAAATTAGTTCAGTCAAAACCTAATTGATAGCTCGATCCGTTAAGGACCATTAGGGGCTACAATGAGTTTATATATTTAAGGTAGATGTAAAATAATTATGATATTTTAGGATATGTATAAAGAAATAGGGGGTCACTGATTGTACAGCGCGCCTTGAGAGCTGTAATTTACAGCTATTTTATATCTTCCATTGGATTAAATCAAGTTACTGAGGAGTGATAAGTTTGAAAGACACTTGACATTTATGCAAGAGAGAGTGATCCCAAGTTCGACTAAGAACGCTCTCTCCCTCCCTCTCTCCCTCAGTGCACGTCCCGCGAGAAGACCACTCATTTTGGTTGTATCCCTCAGTGCCCCGGTGACCATTCCACCTGTCGAAGTAGCATCGTTGAACCAAAAAAGCCAAGCCTGCGTGAGGTAGCAAGAATACAAATGAAAAGAGTTGTATATAGATCTCTGCTTTGGAAGCAGTTGATGTTTCATTTGACGGATTTTAAGGAGTTGCATAATGATCTGTTAAGCATGCTTTACCCTCTCATTATGTACCTTTGTCACACAACAAGATCTGCCTTTGAAACCTCAGAACAAGAAAGGTCTCTCTCTCTCTCTCTCTTATCATTCATATAAATGCTCTTCAAGATCTCCAGCAAAAGGGAAAATGATGATGGAGGAACTCTGTCTGTTCCAGAGGGAAAATAAGATCATGAAATCTGATCATTCCAAAAAAATCAGGATGAAAAATCATCACTGCTTTCCCAAGTTTATTTCTTCTTTCTTTTTTCTATCTTCTCATGCGCTCATTGATGGCGTGCGCCACCATCCGAAGATGACATTTCTTCTTCGCACATCAAATAGCTGGATGACTTTGCAATCAAATTGTGAACATGCACCTCAACGAGCTCGCCTGGCCGACACAAGCTTGTATTTTACTGACTTCGTCTAACCGTTTGCAAGCTCGCTTGGCTGGAAGAGACAAGAGATACAAGGGAGAGAGAGAGGATATCAGAGAACCAAAGGGTGGAAATAAAGAAGGAAAGAAACAAACCAAAGGGCAGAGGAAATTAAGGAAGAGGAGAGGAAAGAGTGAGAAGGACAGAGAGGGGAGGAGAATTTGAGAGAAGATTTGAAAGAGGGAAAAAAGAACAGCAAACATTTTATTTAAGATATTGATCTAAGATGGACGGTTGATATAGTTTGCTGTAAAATACAGCTGAATACATGGGCTGCATAGTATACTCCTTTTTCTTATCACTCTACTATTTAGAATATTTATATTGATCAAATAAATATGAATTTATTAATTTGTGTCGATAAATGTAACTATGGTTTAGATGCATAGTTTTACATCCTTGTGCATGGCGACAACCCACGGCCGTCCCGTCCTTCGCCAGTGGAACAATGCCGCCGGAGACCCTCCGACATGCTCATCTTGACGCAGCGTTAAGAATGAATTCGGTATTGAAACTTAAGTGCAGTCAAGAGCAAACCCTAAGCTCGATGAACGGTGTTCTATTACACCGTGCAAGTATGCCTCTGATATGTTTGAAAGATCTGCAGAAAATAAACGTCGAAGTTGCCGGTTCAAGCGGACGATAATCGACAAATAAACTAGCAGAAATCCACCAGCACCTTAGAATAAATCCAAAGTTAAGATCGTGCGCACACGAACTCAGGAATTCAGAAAACTCTGAACTGGAACTTTAATTAAAGAGATAATAATGTCTTTAACTTTTATAAGTCAGGCCAATATATAAGGATTCACAACTAGCAATGCTATTAGCACTAAGACTCCTATAACAAAAAGAAAACAGAATCCCACCAGCATTAGGACTCTAATAACCTAACAAAATATAAAATAAACTAATAGGAAATAACAATCCTAATAGCATTAGAACTCCTAAGAAAAATAAACTAAAAAACAAATAACAATCCTATCAGCATCAAGACTCCTAACAGATTCTTCAAATATGAATCAAACTAAGTTGTTGACTACTAGAATTCTGTATAGCAGCAGAATTCTCTCTTTTCTTGTCAACATGATCTACATCAGACTCTCTTGCTTGAAAAGAGCTCGACCTCGAGCTTGGTAATAGCAAACCTGGCGGATGGTACATAAAGAGATCTGAAACATTGAAGGTAGATGAAATTCCTAAGTCTGCTGGCAGGTCGATGATATAAGCATTATCATTGATACGCTTTAAAACTTTGTAAGGACCAAACTTCTTGTTCATTAATTTATGATAAGAACCAGCAGGAAATCTTTTCTTTCGTAAGAATACCATAACAAGATCATCTTCTTTGAAAACTAATTTCCATTTACCCTTGTCAGCACGCTCCTTATACTTAGCATTAGATTCTTCCAAATTCTTCTTAGTTTCTTCATGGATATGTTGGATACGCTCAGCCATATTGTCAACGATAATACTTTTGCGTGAAGTTTCAAGTAAATTGATGAGGTCTATAACTTGGCGAGGCATTTTACCATAAACAATTTCAAATGGTGCATTCCCAGTACTTTTGTTCACCATACTATTAAATGCAAATTCTGCTTGTGAAAGAATTGTATCCCATTGTTTTGGTTTGTCACCTGATAAAGCCCAAATCAAGTTGCCAAGTGTCCGGTTAATCACTTCTGTTTGGCCATCAGTTTGAGGGTGGCATGTACTACTAAAGTTCAAGATTGTATCAAATCGTTTCCATAATGACTTCTAGAAATAAGATATAAACTTCGAATCTCTATCAGAAGTGATTGATTTAGGGATCCCATGAAGTCTAACGACCTCCCTGAAGAAAAGATTTGCTACGTGACTCGCGTCAGCAGTTTTTTTGCATGGGATGAAGTGTGCCATTTTTGAAAAACGGTCAACTACCAAAAAGACAGAATCTGAGCCTCTTTGTGTGCGCGGAAGACCCAAGACGAAATCCATTGAAAGGTCTTCCCAAGGACCTTCTGTAATAGGCAGTGGGGAATATAATCCAGTATTTTGTGATTGACCCTTTGAAACTTGACAAAGTCGACATCGCCTCACAAATTTATCAACATCACATTTAAGTTGAGGCCAAAAGTAACGATGTTCCACAGCTGCCACTGTTTTATCCCTGCCAAAATGACCGCCTAAACCACCAGCATGTAAATCTTGAACGATCTTGTCTCGCAAAGAGGTTCGAGGGATACAAAGTTGATTCCCTCTAAACAAAAAGGCATCCTGAATATGAAATCGCTTAGCCGGTTGGTGGTGCAAACAGGTTTTCCAACTAGTACTAAAATCTTCATCAAATTCATATAAATCTTTCAGAGATTCAAACCCAATTACTTCAACTTGAAGCGTAGCAAGTAACCCTGCACATCGGCTAAGCGCATCAGCCACCTTGTTTAGTTTTCCACTCTTATGCTTGATAACATAAGTGAATCGTTGCATGAATTGTACCCACCTACCATGCATTCGGCTGATCGTGGCTTGAGTCTGTAAGTGCTTTAAAGCCTCATGATCTGTATGCAAAATGAATTCTCGTTGGATGAGATAATGCTCCCAATGCTTGAGAGCTTGAACTACTGCGTATAATTCCAACAGATAAGTTGCCCATTTTTGTCTTGCATCATTAAGTTTTTCACTATAAAAAGAAATAGGACGGCCCTCTTGTGAGAGCACAGCACCAATACCATGAATAGAAGCGTCACTATCCACTTCAAATACCTTCTCGAAGTCGGGCAATGCCAAAACGGAAGAACTTATCAATTTTTGTTTGATGATTGCGAAACTTCTGTCAGCTGCATCTCCCCATTGGAACTTTCCTTTCTTTAAGCAAGGCGTTATTGGTGCCATTATACTACTAAAATCACGGATGAACCTGCGATAGAATGAGGCTAATCCATGAAAGCTACGAACTTCTGTGATATTTTTTGGAATTGGCCATGAAACAATTGCCTGCACTTTTTGAGGATCCAACTGAATACCTTGAGAGCTAATAATAAATCCAAGGAAAAGTAACCGATCAGTAGCAAATGAACATTTTTTGAGATTAACATAGAATTGATGTTGGCGCAAAATAGTCAAAACCTCTCTAAGATGAACAAGGTGTTCAGCTTCAGATTTGCTATAGACAAGGATATCGTCAAAGTAGACAACTACTGATTTCCCAATGAGATATTTGAGTATGTGGTTCATTAGTCTCATGAATGTGCGTGGGGCATTTGAAAGTCCAAAAGGCATCACCAACCATTCAAAAAGGTCATCTTTAGTTTTAAAAGTTGTCTTCCACTCATCCTCGGGCTCCATTCGAATTTGATGGTAACCACTTCGTAGGTCTAATTTGGAAAAGATTTGAGACCCACTCAACATGTCTAACATATCATCCAATCTAGGAATTGGAAATCTATACTTGATTGTTATCTTGTTTATAGCTCTACTATCAACACACATTCTCCATGTGCCATCCTTTTTTGGTACAATGAGTGCTGGTACTGCGCATGGACTCATGCTTTCTCGAACAAATCCTTTCTTTATTAATTCATCCACTTGGTCTTGTAAAATCTGATTTTATTTTGGACTTAATCGGTAGTGGGGAAGGTTTGGAAGACTTGAACCTGGTATTAGATCAATATGATGTCGAATGTCTTGCATGGGAGATAATCCATCAGGTAATTCTTCAGGAGTGATGTCCTTGAATTCTGAAATTAAATTTTGGATTGCCTCTGTAGTGTATTCTTAATCCGGAGGAACCTCCCCTATCCACACAAGTGCATAAGTCCTTTCACTGTCTTTTACTTCAGAAATGAACTCACCTGCCCGTTCAATCAAGTAGACATTCTTCAAGTTATTTTTTTTAATTTCTGAATCATGTTGTAATGGTAATAAAGAGATGCGTTTTCCGTCTTTAGAAAATTTGTATATGTTGTCTCGCCCTAAATGGGTTGCATTAACATCAAATTGCCAAGGACGACCCAAGATGATGTGGCTTGCATCCATATCCAATACATCACATGTGACAACATCTTTATAATTCTTGCCAATTGATAAAGATACCTTACACAATTGTGTAATTTCTTTGTTGGTGCCTTTATTAATCCAACTAACTCTATATGGTGAAGGATGAGGTTCTGTTTTCAATTCCAATGTGTCCACCATTTTTTTTTAAACTATATTTTCAGAGCTCCCACTATCAATAATGACTTTACAAAGTTTACCTTTCACTGTGCAACGAGTTCGGAATATTTCATGTCGCCGAGGGTCCTCTTCTTTCCTAGGCATTAATAATAGGCGTTGCACGACACTTGAGAGATGTTCTCCATCTTCATCAGCACATGTCTCTTCTTCAATATCATATTCATCGTTAGCCTCTTGATCATCAGTTTCTTCTTCATCCTCTATTATTCGTGCTGAATGGAGTGCTGGACGTTGTGGGCACTCATTGGATCGGTGACCTAATTGTCTACAATGATAGCAAATAATAGAATTGGACTTCCCATATGAGTTAGAAGTCCTCTTAGCATTATCAACACCCGCAGATTTTGATTTAAAGCTGACTGGTAAGCTTTTGTTAGTACTTTCAACCTCTTCAATTGCAGGAAGTTTAGATGAATTGCGTGCACTTGCCATCTTACTAGTCTCAGCAGAACGAAATTGTGTCTTGGCTCCTCGTTCTAGTTGACGTTCAGCAGTTTCTGCCAAGGTGATTGCAGTGGCCATGGTGCTTGGAGTCTGCATCTCTACTTTGTCTCTGATGTTAGATCTCAAACCATTTAAGTATCGAGCCACTTGATGTGGTTCTAGTTCAACCAGGTTGTTGCGAGATGTCAGACTATCGAATTTCGCTGTATAGTCCCGCACTAGCCTTCCGCCCTATCTGCAATTGAGTAACTGTTGGTAAAGAATCTGTTGATAGTTTGTTGGAAGATATCGATCCCACAATATTTGCTTCATTTTCCTCCAACTCCGTATTGGTTGTTTATTTTTTTGCACTCACAAAGACTGAATTTGCTCCCACCATGCAGACGCTCCTCCTTTTAAACGATATGCCACCAATTTTTCTTACTTATGTTCTGGGATTTCCATATACTCAAAGAATCGTTCGACCTCCGAAATCTAATCCAAAAAGTCTTCAATGGGTAGATGACCATTGAAGTGAGGTAATTCCATCTTCATCCTAAAATCAGGTTGTCCATGTGAAAAATTTCTTCTTGGTTCAACAATTAACTCTTCTTCACTGTTGTTGTCCATCGAAGAAGTGGTTGTTCGTTGTCGTCGATTTTCTTGGGTTGCTTCTGGTTGGACGCGTGTGTGAATAGGACCTTGATTCGTAAGCAGTTTTTCGATGGCAGCAGTAAGGAGATCTACCTTTGCTTCTAATCCTTCAAACTCTTTTTTAGTTGGAATATCAGCCATGATCTCTTCCTCGCTCTGATACCACTTGACGCAGCGTTAAGAATGAATTCGGTATAAAAACTTAAGTACAGTCAAGAGCAAACCCTAAGCCCGATGAATGGTGTTCTATTGCACCGTGCAAGTATGCCTCCGATATGCTTGAAAGATTTGTAGAAATAAACGTCGATGTCTTCGGTTCAAGCGAACGATAATCGACAAATAAACTAACAAGAATCCACCAGCACCTTAGAAGAAATCCAAGGTCAAGATCGTGCGCACACGAACTCAGAAATTCAGAAAACTCTGAACTGAAACATTAATTAAAGAAATAATAATGTCTTTAAATCTTATAAGTCAGGCTAATATATAAGGATTCCCAACTAACAATACTATTAGCACTAAGACTCCTATAACAAAAGGAAAATAGAATCCCACCAGCATTAGGACTCTAATAACCTAATAAAATCGGAAATAAACTAATAGGAAATAACAATCCTAATAGCATTATAACTCCTAAAAAAAATAAATTAAAAAGTAAATAATAGTCCTATCAACATTAGGACTCCTAACAGATTCTTCAAATATGAATCAATATGAATGAAACTAAGTTGTTGACCATTAGAATTTTGTACAGCAGTAGAATTCTCAATTTTCTTTTCTTGTGAACATGATCTACATCACATCTCTACGCCGTGGACACCGCGCGCCGACGGCGGTGCACCACTAATTTGGTCGAGAGGATCCGCCACCAATAGATTATGTTGAGAAGATTTGCATCGACGGAACAGTCCCCAAGCCGCAGCCTGTCGTCCCCGACGACCAGTATCGAAGCTTATAACTGGCCACAGTATCGGCGGAAGAAGCCCGCGACGTGGCAGTGTCGTGTGAGGAGGCGGAGTATGGCCTGTGCAACATTGAAGCCGCAACCTTGGAGCGAGGTGCTGGGCTGTTCGATCGGAACGGAGGAGTCGGTGGTGGAGGAGGAGGCATTGAAGGTTTTTGAACAATGATGCGATATGGTGAGCTGCTGAGAGATGATGAACACATTGGTAATAAGTTCAAAAGAGAGTTTTCTTTTTCCGATTTCACATGCTTGCAGAACTGGATGGATCATTTTGTGAAGTAAATTGTTTCATTTTAGAGAACTTTTTCTTTTACTGTTTGCAATTAACTATTGAAATCAGATGACATATCTTCGGTTATCTTTATGTTCTGATTAATCAAAGGGGAAGTCTGTGCTCCATAGAAGAAGCCCTAACAATGCAACGTTCTTATTTCTTATACAATGTTATTCCATTCACTATTAACATGACAAACACAACTAGACATCACAAAACATCATCCTCTTCCTGCCAGTGCTCAATGTGACAAATTTCAGAGGCTGCTTTTCTGCCTTCACTTTTTTCCTTCTTCCAGAGTCTTATACATTCTATCTATATCCGTCTGCAAAGTCATCAAGAGCAACTTGAAATCATACATCAGATACAGAAGAACAAACTAAGATACTGCAGAGTTTTTTTTAGTTTAAATTACCTGATAATATTTCAGCATTTGTCCTCTTTTCTTCTTCATTGTTGGAGTCACCAAATCCCTTTCTATGTCAAATGGTACGGGATCAAGAAGAACTTCCTTGATGTACTCGAAACCCCTCAGCTGACATCAGAACAACAAGTTAAATGTAATGAAATTTCTTTCTGATTCTTACTGGTTCATCTTTTAATAAGGCATCAATTTAGCTCTTGCAACTCTTGTTACTGGAGTTAGGTGATGTCAATACCCAAAATCTGCTAAGAATGTTACTTAAGCATTATGTTATTGCTTCAAATTATTCGTTACAAAGTTTCTTTTTTTTTCTGAAGTTTCAGTAAATTGTTTGAATAAAACGTTTTTTGGTTTCTGTTGATTGTTGGATCAAACAAGTTGATTCAAATATTTGACTGCCCAAGGTATTTAAGTGCATACACCTTGAGAAAGTGTGCTACAAGATGAGCTTGAGCTTCAGACACATATCAGTCAACTCTTTGTGAAGTAATCTGAATAAATGAACTTTTCCAGGGTTTTGAGAACGGAATCAGTTGAATAGTAATCACAATCAGAAGACTTATGAGGTAAAAGCAAGAATACGACTTTTTTTTTATATAAATTTCAGGTATATACTGTCGAAAACTCCAATAGATAAATCTCACCTTATTCTTCTCAGCAATTATCTTCAACTCTTGCAGAATATGACTCTTTAACCGTTCAAGCTTGCATAGCTCAGTGAATGAACCACTGTACCCATTTGATTCTGCCCACTTTTTAGTGTTATCGGCATGTGGGGTGACCACTGCTACAAGCATAGATCTAAAGCTGTTCCCATAAACCCAAATCTGGCAAGAACCATGGAACAATCATATCTTTTCCAAAAGTGACTGCACATTGAATCAGGCATAAAACTGTGCTATGAATGTAGCATTTATGGATTCATAAGAAGAACAAACAAGAAAACGGCCTTACATCTTCAATGATAGGAACAATGCTGTATATTTTCTCCAAGTGCTCAACTGCGACATATTCTCCCTGTGATAACTTGAATATGTTCTTCTTTCTGTCTATAATCTTTAGGATTCCATCTGGAGTCATCTCTCCAATGTCCCCTGAATAAGACCAGTAAAATTAATCTTGTCACACTTCCTGCAGTTAGATGCATCAAAATTGACCCCAATTTATTCACCTGTGTGGAACCATCCATCTACAATTGCTTCATTTGTGAGCTCAGGATTTTTGTAGTACCCAGAGAAGAGGGTCTTCCCCCTGATGCATATTTCCCCACGTGAAGGGACGCCAAGGGGATCGTAACCCATTTCAGGCACCTCCTCCAGCCGCACTTCACTGTACACAGAGGCAACTCCAACAGTCCCAATCAGGGACATGTCATCAGGGTATCCAATGGTGCCAAGACCACATGTTTCTGTTAGCCCTAAAAATTCAGAAGATTTGGATGATATCAGAAATAGACTTTCTTCTGGGAGTCAAATCATCCATAATTCTATTGTTCAGATCCCAAATAATGATCACAATAGAAAGAACATTGTTGACAAGAAAATTATAACAGAATGAAATCGTCAGGTTGTGTTCATAAAATTTGCTAAAAAGCACATGAAACTGTTTTTTAGATTGTGATGCATGCCATCTAAATATCACAACTTTACTTAAGAAGATTTTGGAAAGTTGCAGGAATTAAAAAAAGTTGTTATTGTTTGATTGCTTTATCTTGAGCTCCTTTTCAGACAGTTAGAAGACATTTTTGGCCTCCTTTTTGTGGAAACTAACTTCACTTTCTATATATGTTTTTCTTAAGTTTCAGAGAATATTATGTATAATGCAAATGAGGTGTTTACAGAAAAAAAAAATCCTGACGAAGTAAACTAAGAATCAACGCCAAGAGATCCATTAAAACATTAAAATCATCAGGTTTTCTAATTAAAGAATGAATTACCATAGCCTTGAAGAACAAAGGCGCAACTGGTGACCCTCATGAATTCCTCAATTTCTGTACTCAAAGGGGCACCTCCTGATATCATCAACCGAATCCGGCCTCCTAGTCTATCCTTCACCTGAAGTCACAAAAAGATTTTTTCAGATCTTGAAGACTTCCTGCAACTTGGGTCTTTCCATAAAGAAAGTGCTTGAAAAAATTTGTCAGGGAAGATTTAGCTTCCATGTCAATGGGCCTAGGCGACAAACCTTACGAAATGCCAACAAGTCAGCAAATGGGGATGCTTTCTTGTGAGAATATCCTGATTGCATCCATGATAGCTTGCTAGAGCAGGAAAATGAGTAATCAATAATTGTGTTTGAGAAAGATTGGAAGGTGTTAATGAAAGATGTAGAAGTGAAAACGGAAGAGAAGGATCAACATACTGTCTGTACAAAAAGTTAAAAATCATTCTTCTCAGTGGTCTGAGTTCTGCTATCGCTTTCAATACACCTAAAACACATTATCTCAAACAACTTTAGAAATATATTGCATGTTAACAAAGCTGTTAGACATAGGAGTCAAGACAAATTTGCATATCTTAACACTGTAGTATACCTTCATGAACTCTCTCGAAAACTCGAGGGACTCCAGCAAAGAGAGTTGGCTTTAGTTCCATGAGATCCTCTCTCAAGACATTGATGTCCTTGTGTTATTGGGACGAACATCAGAAGTTCAGAAACATATTCAAATGACATAATGTAGATGCACAATGTGAAGGTAGGAAAATTGTGATATGCAAGATCGCTCGACTGAATCAACTTGCTTGTCGTACTAAAGAACATGGCATACCCCTTGATAGTATCCAACTGAGGCTCCTTTGTGAAAGAAGTATTCTTCGATTATGCGGTCAAGAATGTGAGCCAGGGGAAGAAACGAGAGATAGACATCTTCTGTTGTCATCTAACAACAGAATGTACATGTATCAATACATTCAGGACATAATGAAAAATGAAAATGTAGAGTTCAGACAAGTACTTTATCTTCAAATTGTTGCATAAAGATGTCAACCCCATGGACATATGTAGCATGCACTTGATGAGTCAAAATCACCCCCTTTGGACTTCCACTCGTTCCACTCGTGTACATTATTGTGCAGATATCTTGAGGTTTCGGAGGAATGGGCTCTGAAGGATGATCTTTTCCCTGTTAAACAGTATCAAATAAAACCATTACATAGTTTGTTATCATGCAGAAATCAGTCATAAAACCTACGATTGCTAATGGGCATATGTCAGTTAAATTATGGATATATTTTAGTCCATGTGAAAAGATAATTGTATGCTTGCAAGTTCTTCATAAACTAACCACTTGGAGAAATTCACTCCAAGAAAATAATTTCAATCCATTGTCGGCAGCTGCAACAACTTGCTCTTTTGTTGTTGAAGCAAATGATATCAATGCTGCAGCCTCAGAGAAGGTGATTAATGTCAGATGGAAGAAAATCTTTTTCAATGTAGCAAACAAATCTTCTTAATCCTCACATTTCAATTGCCGAACAGCACCACAATCGGACGAGAGAATCTGCAAAATATCAGTTCGAACTGACGTCAAAAGCTGACCTTGATACATAAGAATATATGCAGATCATTAGAAGCTCACTTGTTTAATTTTCTTATCCTGCGCAAAGACCACACTGATTTCAGCATGCTCAATTATGTAATCAACAGCTCCAGCACCTGAATTTTATCACAACTTCTAATCAGAAGAACATTGACTAGCCTAGGTGTATATATTTTCTAATAAGAAATCAGTGGATCTGTATCCCTGTTAAAGAATGTCTATCTCAGATAGTAACTTACCAAGAGTATCATATAATGGCACACAGATCAGACTATATCCATTGCAAGCCTGCAGATTACAACAAAATCTAACTTGTTAGATCCCCATTGGAACCTACAAGCTGGGTTGAAAAATGAGACCAGTTATGGAAACTAACCTCCATTGTCACTATCCATTGAGGACAGTTTATTCCATAGATACCTATGCGCGAACCCTTGAGAAGAAGAACAGAAAACCAAAACATGTTGTAATCATATTCTTTAAATATGAAATCGAATCACATTCTCAGCAAAGAAACCTTAAATTTTTATTTTGAACTGACTACAAAGGATCTGTATGCTTACAGGTTCAACTCCCAAATGCTGTAAAGCTGAGCCAACTTGCAGTACTTCTTCATACACTTCCTGGTAAGCTTTCCATAAGTAAGGTCCTGCCTGAAAGAACAATACGAGCAACAACGATATAAATATCATACCAAACAATAATTTAAACTCTGCAGAAGATTTTATACAATTGCACGACATATTTCCTGAAAAAAAAAAGAACAGAAAAGAAGTAATATGAATCAACTACTTTTCCATCTTTGATTTCTCGCCATCCAAGCATTCTGTTCTTGGGGTATTTCTCTGCTGCTACACTGTAGAAAGAGAAAAAAAAGGATCGTGCATAAGAAATCAAGAGCTGAAAATAATCTTATAAAAAATAACATTCTGATGGGACCATTTGGAAACTGGACAAAGTTCATCTAAGAAGTATAAAACAAACACTGATAATGAACAGGAAACATTTCTGTAGTAAGTACAGATAAGTTTCATGATGCACCAACAAAGAACTGCATCGAAGCTGCAAAATTAAGGACCCCAAACTATTTCCGTTAAAACGAAGCACAACGCAGTTGGATTCATCTGCAAGTACCTGAAGACATCCCAAGAGGTGGTCATGTTGGGATCAGTGGCCGGGAATCCATCCTTGGCCAAAGAACTTCGGAACACGGGGCCGACGGAGGGCCTGCCGTCCTTTCCCGCCACACCGTTCTCCACCTGGACAGCGTAATCTCTCATGGCTGATGTGCGAACCCAACTGCAATTATTTCCTGCACAGCGTGCAACGAGCAAAGTAAATGAGGCACAGAACCAACACAGTCGCGAACAAGAACCGTGGACCTTTAGTCCAACGGAAGCATCAGACCAACAGAACGATAAGACCTCGAGGTACACAGAGGGAAAAGCTGCACGTACACTGATCGGGCAGAGCCAATGGAGAGCTAGGGAGCGGTGCAATTGTTGAATGAGGACTGCACTATATAGAAAGAGAGGTGCCTTCCATAATTTTGGAACAGTTGGGAATCGTCAGCCCTGATACAAGACGATGGCCTATGTTTTAAGGGTACGGATATGGTATCGGTACCGGGTACGAGTACGGATACGAGTATGGGTACGGAATACGTCAAATTCTAAAAAATTATGGTACGGGTACGGCAATATATTAAGTATATAATATATACATAAAATAAATTTTCATAAGATTTCTAGTATCTTCATATTGTTTAAGTTTTCAAAATAAGTAATTAGTTATTCACTTTACTGAATATGTCTAAATGAGGAGCTACTAATATTCTTCTTTTTCTTTATGACTTCTCATCTTTAACATCTATAGATTTTATTGTTCACATTTGATAAAAACGTAATAAAATATATGTGTATCATGTTTTCTAGTATTAGTGCTTCCATTATCATCAATCATTTATTATTTTTTTTAGAATTTTATCTGACAAAATTTTGATATGGAGTACTCAATAGCATAAGTACGAGTACCCATTGAAGTACCCATTTTTTTAAAAATTATTTTTTTATTGGGTACGTATAGGTACGAGTACCCACGAATATCCATGAAGTATCAGTACTGAATACGTACCCGGTACGAATACGTCAAGAAAATTGGAGTACCCGTACATCATAGGTGGCCATTTACTATTCTCTTCTGCCCCCTTTGTCCTCTCTCTCTCCTCTCTCATGCTCACATCCTCACACGCACACTCTCACATGTTAGCTTTGCATTCAATGAGAGCACCGGGCCTTCGTTGGTGACATCCTGAAGAAGCAGCTGTTAACTGAGAGTATGAATCAGTCCATGGCGCCAAGCTCTACTGAGAGTCACAATATTAATAGAGTACCTACACTCCTTTAGCACGAGAGAGAGAGGGATGACAGAGACAGAGACGAGAGAGAGAGAGAGAGAGCGGCCATTACTCTATGATGCTCCATTGATCATGAAACCACCCCGAGTAGCACACCGAAACGCTTTCTTGTGGTTGCCTGTAAACTGACGATAAAATAGAAACAGTCTTTGAATGGTGACGACAAATTTGAGGACCAAAATTTATGCCATCCGATAAATTTATTTCTCTTTTATGTTATTGTTTGGGATTTTTTTGGATCATATTATCATTTTTAATATAAGTATTTACTTTCAATAAAAGGTTTTGTAGAGAAATATTTCTAAACAAATCAGAAAAGGAATTTTTAGTTTTCCATTTCAGTTGTGTCTTAAAAGATAATTGAAAAATATAAATAAATCATTTAACTACAATATGCGAGACCTTATCAAGTGGTAAAAATATAACATATACAATTGCTTAAGCAGATTTTTAGTTTAAAATTATACGGATGTAGAATATTTTGTTGGGAACTTCAATGGACATAGTTACACATGTAAAATGAGGTGACACATATTAGGTAGGGAAATAGGGACCATAAATTTTTTTTTTTTGTCGACTACTTTATGGTGACAACTTTAACATCATATACATCAAACAAATGAGAGCATCTTCTTAAGAACTTCCAAAAACAAATATAATCTTTTTTTTATGTGTGAAATTGAATCAAATTAATTTCACCTCTTTTTTCTTCAATGAATGCATTTAACTTTGAAGTTAATTTGGATTGAACATTTCCTATGATAATAAATTTAGGAAAGTAATTTTATGTTTCCCTCCTTTATTATCTAAATTACATAATGAACGTTTTTTAATTCTTCTTTTGGAAGAATGATATGGACCATTCATTTGTCATGCCTCATAAGTTGTTTGTTAAACTTTCTATCTTCTTAATTATGAGCAAATGCATGCTTAAACAACCAAGTTGGTACAATTAATGCTGGATGCAAGTAGTCTAAAGTATATAGTTATGTCCCGTTCGAACATCGAATTAGTCGAGGTGCTCTCATTGGATTAGTTTCGAAGATCGGTGGATCACTGATCGAAAAAAAAATTGCATGTTTAAACTTGAAATTAGAATTTAGAAATATAATTGTTAGAAATGTGTTGCACTATTATTTCATGTGTTATTTATCATCTAAGCTAAAGCTAGGTACAAATCCATTCCGCCATCATGTGTGGTACACTCGTTTAATATTCCAATAATTGTGATACAACTCATTTAATATTCCAATATTAATTTAAAATTAGGAATTTTGTAGCAAAATGTTCAAATATGATATCTTTGTATTGGATATGTTAAAAAATTCCGTTGACAAAATCAAACATATTTAAATCCCAACAGCTTTACGAGCCATATCATTTTATTCTTACGGATCAAATGTTTTCTTTTCTTTTTTTGGGGTGGTCCACGGCTTCACTTGCAGTAGGAACCCTAGGATGAGAAGCAAATGTAAAACCTAATATGCAAGTTGTCTTTGTAACATTAATTGCATTTTGTTAGCTACCGAATAAAATTAAAATGATAAATGCTGGGAATCTATTTTAAAATTTATCCCATGATCAATCAATCCTCGTAGTATATTTATTACTTAGCAAGTCCTTTTTAGTAGGACATGTATTTATTTTTTGTTTTTAAAGAGAGAAAGATACTAACAAGTGTGGGAGTGGATTGGGATAGAGTGGGTGTAACTCCTCGTTAAATAAATGTCTCGAGTTTGAATCTTTATAAATATAAAAAAAATTATTAAGAACTTCACGTCTTTTGTAATGCACACGACACGAAATGACCGTATCAGATTATTGGGCCTTCAGCTTATGATAGTGCACATAATCGTTAGTATTGCTCGGGTCAATTACGCTTTCTAGACATCTGGAAGTGACTACCAAAAAAAAGTAGAAAGATAAATTAATAAAACTATAAATGATAAGTTCCAAGGATGAAAACTTAATTCCAATTCTTAGGGGCCCATTTGAATTGAGACCGAGGTGGAACCACACTCGATTTCACTAAACGCGGCACAACGATTCCGTCAAAAGAAGCGAAATCATGAATTGAAATCAGGATGCACGTGACTCGAATTCCAACGCTCTAGTTCTACTAGAGCATAATAGCACGAATGAAATTTTTTTATGACGTTACTCCTTTTTTTTTGGACATTTAGTTTTTATTTTTCTTTTCTTTTCTTATTTTCTCTCTCTCACACCTTACTCTTATAAAATAAATACATATAAAATATTTATAATAAAGGATTAATATAATATTATTTATTACTTATTATTTCATTAAAAACATAATATTTTGTTAGTTATAATTAATTTAAAAAATGCTTTTTATATTTTGAATACTATATTTTTTAACAAAATTTTTCCATAAAAATTCCTATTTTTTAAAATTTTATTAATAATATTATTATACTTTATAATAATAATAATAATAATTTTTAAATCAAAATCCATTAAAAATTCATTCATCACATTAATTTTTTCCTATCACATCAACTCTTTAGTTTCTCATCATTATGTTCCATTCTATTTAAACACACATCGAACTAATATGTCAATTCAACTATTCACCGAGAATTTAGGAGGGACGTTCCATTTCAAACGCAGCCTAGGGGCCATTTGACAACTGAAACTGGAGTTCCTCCGAGTTCCAGGTGAATAGTTGAATTAACAGACTAATTTGATGTGTGTTTGGATAGAGTGAAAATCAATGACAAGGAATAAAGTAGTTGATGTAATAGGAAAAAATATATGTGATGGGTTAATTTTAGTGGGTGTTTGAATTAAAAATATATTTAATAAATATGAGTTATAAATTTGTTAAAACAATTAAAAATAAATGTATATTAAAAAAATTTATGCCAAACATTTCATTAAAAATATATTATATAAATATAAAAATCAATTTTAAATTATTTAGATTTAATGAAATATTAATTTTTTAATAAAATAACAAGTAATAAATAATATTATATTAATCATTTACAATAAATATTTTATATATAATAAATAAATTATTTATGTAAAAAAGATAAAGAAAGAGAAAATGATAAAAGAAAATAGAAAAGTAGAAAATAAAATAAAAAAGGTCAAATAAAAAAATGAAAAAGCGAATAAAAGGGGCAACTTCCAACACAAAAAAGAGCCTGATTCCACTTCAAAAAGCAGATCCCTTCTTCTTGTTTGGAGAACTAATTGGTTTCAACTAATTCCCCTCGGTCCGTTTGTTTGCAGAACTGGACGGGAATCACGACTTTATTCCGCTCGATTCCGTCAAACACCGCCTCAAAATTAGGTTCTAGGGCAGAAATAAGATTGGTGGAACCGAGATCACGTGATTCTAATTTCACACTCCCGGTTCCACCAGAATGAGCTGTTACATTTTTTGTGTTTTGAGTTTGACATGACTATTTTTGTTTTTTTCAAAATTATTTTTCTTTTTCTTTTCTCTCACACCATATTGTTTATAAAATAAATTATTCAATAAATATAAAATAATTTTAATAAGGAATTAATATAATATTATTTATTACTTATTATTTCATTAAAAATATTTACTATTTCATTAAATATAATTATTTTAAAAAATTATATTTAAATAATATATTTTTTAGCAATTCTTTTCCATAAATTTTTTTATTTTATAATAAAATTTTAATTAATAATATAATTATACTTCATAATTAAAATAATTATTTTTAATTTAAAATCCATAAAAATATATTCATTATATCTACTTTTTCCTATCATATCAATCATTTTATTTCTCGTCATCAAATTTCACTTCAATTAAATATAATACGAATTAATCTATCAATTCAACTATGCACCGAAATCTTAAAAAGAATCACGATTCCCTTTCCAGATGACCATCTCCTCAAACAGCTCCTAGAAGTTTTGATCGGGTTCTTTATGCGTCACGGATCACCTTGCAAGGTGCTCAAATAATATTATTTTTATTCAATCTTCTCTTCAAATATTTTCGTACGTTTTCTTGCGATTATTGGAATTATAATATTGAAACCTTGAACATATCCGTGTATTTAGCACCTACACTTCTCGCTAATTGCATTCAATACAAACTGTCATATTTTCTACTAATGATCATATGCAAGACTCTGCACTATGCTTAACAAAAGTTATCATTCCCGAACATAGAATTGGTCATGTGCTATGACTTTGGATACCGGATCTAGATTGCCTAGACTACGAACATGTGTAGATGCAACACACGAGCCAATCATTGGATTCGGCTCAAAATACGTGTTATTTAGATACTCGCATTTGGTAAGAATAGTACTGTAAAATTTGGCCCAATCCGACCTATTAGATCGAACCGATGATCAACTTTCAAAACAGATTACTTCAAATTCATTGTTAAGGTTTACCCGTTTTGATCTAATTAAATTCGGTTAAAACCAGAGTACAATTGATGGATCCGATATATTTGAGTGACCCGAGTCAAGATGGTAAAAATAATGATGATAAAAAATTAAAATATTTTAGGACACAACGTTATTCTTCAGCCTTTTTTTTTCTTTTTTCATCACATATCATCGATATTATTTTATTTATAATTATAAGAAAACATCTTTCATGTAACAACTATTTAATTGATACTCACTTTATTATGTTATTTATTCTTTTAAACTATCTTGATTCGATCTATTATCTTTTATTTTATTTATCATGAATCTTACCGTACACCGAGAATAGGAGAGAAATTTAGTTAATATATATTATTCTTTTTATTAATTTATATTATTCAATTCGACCTGATTCGATCGGTTCAACTTGACCCGATCATGAATAGTCGGTCAAATTTTCCAGCAATGGTTAATACACCTCCATACTTTTCTTGACAAGGAAGAAGAAGTTCATGCTGCCAAGAGTGTGATCCCCCAGGCATCAGAGAAGTTGCAGATTGCGGTGGAGTTAAGATCAATTGGTCCATGAATCACCGCAAACGACTTGAGCAATTAATCCACATCTCCCCTCCATTTAATCTGAACAACAAAGTTGGGGAGCACGAGCTGCGGATCTGGTTCCACACAGCAGCTGGATAATTTATGCATCCCTCATCTGCTAGCTCGGGATCATCATGGGCACATTCAATTCCCCCATCATCAAATTCGATGAGACAGTCTGGAACTGCAAAACATAGAATCAGGTCAAGGACCAAATATAGATACTTGTGTTTAAACTCAATAGCCGGGGCCGGGTTAGATCGATCGATCGTAGATATTAGAAAATGTTAAAATGAGCTAATAGGTTCGGATTCGAATTCTAAATTTTTCATAAGGAAGACCTTTATATATACGTTCGTTGTAATTTTATTTCGAAATCTAAGTTAAAAGACATTATGATTTTTTTTCTGTTTTTTTTTTACTGAAAAATTGAATGTGACATGATAAGTACCTAATGAGGTGCATGCCTCTCATAATTGCAAACTAAAAATAGCGAGACATGGTGTAAGTGAACAGAATCTAAGCCACCAAGAAGCTGCAGAGAACAACAAGATTTTTGTAATAATTAATTGTGCAACAAATTCATAGCCACCACTTAGAAACTGGTCCTGGATTCAGCTGGTGCACTTATGTTAAGATGGTTCTGTGCCATCTGTTCATGATATTATTATATTCTTAATTGAGTTTTGCATGGAGTCAATGTAGAAGTTACCTCTACATATACATTAAAGAAAAAAATATCAAATATTCTTACAATTATTTGCAATTGTAAAAAAGAACTATCTTAAAATCAGTGAAGTAATCACTATCTCTCCAAATAGAGTGTGATATTAATCATGGCATTTACAAGCATACAATAATCCACTTTTTTTTATCATTCCATATTTAATTATTCCAAATGAGTATTATACAAAATGCAACTCAATATTCTTTCCACCATTCTTTCAAATTCTTACTTCCCATATTTTAACTCGAGATTTAGAAGCTCCAAAAAAAATTAAATCTAATATTTTTTTATTTTTTTCGTCAGATTATTATTATTTCAATTTTTATGTTTCTTAACATTAAATTATCAAGACAAACAAGAGCTGGACACCTTGAACAATATTTGGACGTGGAGCTATAATTCCCAACTAATTCCGTTCCAAAAACATGAACTGGTTACTGTTTGATGCCAAAAGAGATGCTCTAGAACTAGATTAAAAAAGTAGGTGACAAATGCACACTGTTGAGGGAATTAAGAGAAAAAGGACATACCCAACTCTGGTCCTAAATATTTATGGCCTACATATACGGCCGACTAACTTTGCCTTCTTCCTACGTATCCTACGAAATGTTTTAAAAATCGGTTCGGCCAGTTCAACCGGTCCGACGATGAATCGATCACAAAATCGATTTGATTTAATAGTAAAATTAGAAATTATAAAAAATCAGGTTGGTTGGAAAAAAATTTAGAAAAACCGAGTTGAACCGATAAATCATATTCAACCCATTTTTTATTTTTTAATATTAAAATGTGGAAAAATTTTATTAGGTGATCGAATGTTTAAATAATTTTATATTAAAATTGGAAAGTCATGCACATGAAAGGATAAAAAAAAGGAAAAGCTTTCAAATTCAAATAAAAAATGAAATAAAAGATTTTGTATCCTTGATATGAGGAAATGAATCAAAATGAAAATAATTATTAAATAAATAAAATAAAAGAGAATTATATATGAAAAGAGAATAGAATCTCGTAATAATATATTAGTAATAAATTTAGTTTTAAATTAAATTTAGATTATTATATTAGTAATCATAAAAAGGAAATCGCTAAAATGGAAATATATTATTAATGAAATCAAATAAAAGAAATTTATATATAAAAGGAAAATAAAATATGATAATAATATGTCAGTACTAAATTTGAATTGACATTAAATTTAGATTATTATATTAGTAATAATAAAAGTAATACTATTATTTAAAATAACATTCGGTAAAAATAATAATTTTAATTAGATTAATCATTTTTATAATAATTTATATATTAAATTACTCACAAATAATTATAAATAATATTATTATATAAAAATCCGATGGAAGAAGTCGACTCCCGATTGAACCTAGACTCGATTGGCACACCGATTAGATCTCCGATCCAATTTTTAAATCATCGATCTTGCATTGGCTGGTCGATGGGAATTAAATCCATTGGCATGATTCCTCTTAGAAAAAGGAGTAATGGCTGGGGAGGGTGCCATAATTACAAATGTTATAGGCCGATATATGAAGGGATCCGAACCGATGGGGTTGTGCCCATCAATCGCCTTATAGAGTGCCATGTTTATTACCATTAAGTAAATTCGAAAATAAAGAATTAAAAGATATAGTTAGAGTTTGAAAATATATATATATATATATAACTAAAAAACTTAGATTAGAAATTAAAATTATGTGTTATAATTAAATTAGAACTTGATTTTTATGGATCTAAAATTTCTATAAATAAGACACCAAATATCTCTTTCCATCCTTCCTCGTAATTTTTTTTGTTCCTTTTTACCGGATCGGGACAACCACATGCCGCACCGAGTACCACCCATATCACATCCTGCGGTCCATATCGCGAGAATAATATTCGTGTCGTGCGGTCCATATCACAGAGAGGAGTATTTTAATTCTACTATCTTAATTAAAATTAAAAGGGAAAGAAGCTAACTTAAAGGTAGCATCACGACAAGAGAAATTCTATCTAAAGAATACAAGATTTATATTCTTACGAACACATTTTATACACCCCTGCTTTTATTGTACTTATTCTTTTTCTCAAACTCGCAGCTTGGAGTTTAAAGAGATGTCTTGAGCAATCAGAAAAGCACGTTGATAAAATGATGTAATCTTTACTGACTCAATTAAGGTATTAGTGTGAAAAATCCGATCGGATGTTCATAATCTGAAATAAAAGGATTCGAACATTTGCATGCCTGAAGAAGCAGGGGCTGTAGTAGCCGTGGAATCTTCTACTGGTACATAGACAATTGTGTGGACCGATGAATTTACCAGCCTTGATCGTTATAAAGGATGATGTTGATGTCAAAAATAAAATAAAGAATGCAATATTTTATCTTGTTAACACGTATTTCAAAACATAAGGCACTTTTTTTTCTTTTCTAGTCAACATTGTTAAATTACATACACTATTTCTTGCGTTGTTTGCATGTGTGCGCCTCTATTTTAAAATGCTTAATTGTTTTGTAATAGAGAATACTTTTGATGATGTTACATTAATTTTAATGAATAGGAATATAGTGTTACATATTTGTAACTGGTTTAAATCCCCACCCGCATATTTGTTCATGTAGACACATAAATTAAGTTAAAATTTAATTTAAATTATTAATTAGTATATTATTTTTCTAATGTCAATTTGACCTTCCCCCTTGAAAAGTTTTTTAATCCGTCCCTGCTCCAGATTTATCTTTTATCTTTATAAATAAAATATAATAATTAGTTAATTATTTTTTTAAAAAAAGGTAATTATTTTGTAGTAAGAGAATATTTTTCAAGACGTTACATTAATTTTAATGAAAATTAGGAATATAATGTTTGATATTTTGAATTGGGTTAATAGCTCCTTGGCTTGTAATATCAGAATTGTGAAGTTATGATCAAGCTCTTCAACTTTTTTTGAAAGGATGATTCACCCTCAGATTTCCAAACTTTTTTTTAGATGATGACTGAACTTTTTTCTCCACCCCACCCCCAGCCCACAAAAAAAAAGTTAATAATATCATTTCTAACTATCAAGATGCATGCATAGTTAATAGTTTGACAAAGATCAGTAGTCAACTTCTCTGAAAATAGTAATAAGATCATTTCAGAAGTTTGTTTAGATGATGATTGAAACTCATAATTAATGGAAGATCAGTAGTCAACTTCTCCGAAAACATGATAGCTTGACACGACATCTCTTGAATTGAGGTCAATTAGTTCCTCAAAGACCCAACCGATTCCTCCACTTTAGTAAGATTTTAAGTTCTAAAGAAGAATTCTTTTTAGAATTCCTACTAAGCGAAAACGATTTAATCAGATTAGTTATAGAATATTTGATTAAGATCAAAATAATTTATAAGAAATTTTAAAATTTTATTTTTTTTCATAATTGAAAAGAAGAGTTAGTAAGCACTTATTTTAAAAATAAATTGAGGAACTCAACTTATTTTATGAAAGAAAAAAAAGTTGACCAATTAATCAATAAATGTACTATTTTACTCTTAAAATATGCATTACCTTTCTTCACATATTTTATTTATTATAATATTAAGAATTTTTTATCATTTGATAAAAATAATAACTTATAAGTTTTTATTATCAAACGAGTAGTTGATTATTTTTTAAAATCAGCTTTGACTATTAAATTATTTATTATTATTATAATTTATCAGTCATTTTGTATCCACTAAACTAGATGGGCCCTTAATTTCGATGATGAGTCGATCTCTAATATATAGACAATACTCTTTTTAACATCGTACGAATTAAATTATCGGCATCATTTTTTAAACATCAAACTACCAAAAAAATGACAATGAACCATGAATGCTGATGTATGTTTAAAACATATCTAAAGTTCCAAGTATGTTTATTTAAAAAATGTGCATGCTAATTAATTTTCTCGTGATAAGAACATATTTAATAGGAGGACAGGTAAAGCTACAAACCCCCAACAAACTACAATTAAGAGAATGTAGAGATGTGTTTTCTATTCAACGTATGCACTAATTCCCACTAAAAAGAGAGAGAGAGAGAAAGAATGAACGAATAAAACAACATTATCTTCATCACTTGAGTCGTTGAATGAAAAAAAAGGACAAATATGGAGCACCGTCCAAACATTAATAACAAGGGCAAAGAATATTGTCAAATTATTTTTCCAATTATTCTTCCCTTTTTCTTTTCTTTTTTTTCTTTTTGGTGCGTGTGGGGGTGGTAGTAAATTATAATCAAACATTTATATTGAGCACTTGAATTTTCTTGTTCCGGATAAAAAAAAATGAAATTTGTAGGCATAATACAAGGGAATATAATAAAATTGAAAAAAAAATCCATAGGCAGAACAAGAAATAAAGAATAATTGACCCGTAATAAGGTAGTCATACATGTTAAATTAAATTAATTTCACCGGATTAACTTATATTAAATTAGAAATTTTTTTTAGCATGTTGGCTATATGTGATTGAGAAAAATATGTTTCTACAAATTTAATGCAGTTCGCTAATGCAGTCCTAACTTATATGTGACGAGAACATGCTTCTTATTGTGTAATTAACTGGGTAAAAAATGTTAAATTTATATTTATAGCTTATACAGGTATATTTTTTTTTATAGTAGCAATGTCCACAGTTTATGGATATTATTCATCTTTTCAAGGTTGCCTCTAAGATTTGATGTTAATCACGTGAACTTTTTTAGTTTCATAATTTCATTAATGGAAGGTATATGTCATTTTATTTTCAGTTTTTTAATTTCTTTGCATTATTAAATCAACCTTTCTTTGTAATCGAAAAAAAAGCTTCAAGATTCCATGGTACCTTTCCAAGGTTTTGGAGTTAATATATATCTATATATATTATAATTTATATAATTAACTATGATAAAATATAACAATTATTTATCTTTTAATTTTTCGACTATAGCTCTCCACAATTTATTTTGTAAACCAATTACATGAATTTAACTTTAATTTAAATTGGAAAAAATAAACAAGAAAACAAAGTTCAAAGTACTAGTACAAAATCTGTCAGAAGAAATAAGATAGTACAGAGCATGAAATGCTCATTTAATGTTTTTAAAAGGGGAATACTTTTAACAATGAGATATGATTTCATTGTGGACATTATTTTTTTTTCTTAGACAATTCTTTAACGACGACCAACAGGTTATTTTGCGAGAGAAATATTTTTCATTATGAAATAATTGCTAAGTTCAAATATATAATTCGAAATGAACAAATTTCACTTATTATTAAATAATGAGAAAAATGTATATGTAGATCATTTGAGTAATGATTATTTAATAAAGAGATGGGAAAAAACGTAAAATTGAAAACGGGCATGGAAGGAAGAATAGGGTCATTAAATGATTGTTTATATAAATTTTTAATTCAAGATTCCTGATTATATATCAATTAACTTTAATTTAAGAACTTCTTTAGCATAAATGATAATATTAATCGTATTATAGTTATCTCATTTGTTAGCATCTGTGATTATTTATTTTTTAGATAACGAACTAACTTGGTTATATGCAAAAATATTTTAATTATGCTACACATTTTATATATCAAACCTTAATAATTTTTTGACATCAATTTTTTGAATTGAAATACATGCCTTATTTTGTCATAAGACTATACTCTTTTTAATTATAGATAGATGTCATCTTATTGTCTCTGCTAACCACTATATAATGCTCAAGGAATCAAGATTATCATAATTAACTTCAAACTGCATAAAAGTATCCTTATGTTATCATTTTGAATAGTCAAGAACACAAAAAATATCAACACTAAGGCCATTAAAATTAAGTGATGCATCATAAATGCAACACGTGTACATGTAACTAAAGTTCATTAGATTTGTCACCATGTTCTAGAGTAAATTTTAGTTATTGTCATTCAACTTTAGAGACATTTCCAATATGATCATTTAACTTCACTTTCACGGTCATTCAATTTTAAAAATATTTCAATTACGGTCATCACAACGGATTATCGCAACTCAATTAGTGAATTGCTAGCATTGACGTTTGTGCTTACGTGAATCCATGTCAACATTTTCTCTCTTCTTCGCGTCTTCTTTTTAAAACAGTAAAAATGCTATGTCAATATTTTTCTCTCTCATCTACACAAATTTAATTTTATATCTTCATGGTCATTCAACATTTTTCAACATGGTCATCCAATTTTTCAAGATTTCAATCTCATCATTAAAATTTTAAAATAATAATAAATAAAATAAAAAATAAAATAAAAAACTAAAGGTAGTTGGATTAATCTGGCATGATTTGGGCACGAGCAGTCGGGTCGGACCATCTAATTTTTTATGTGTATTAAGTATGATTAATATTATTAAATTATGTAAATAAAAAATTAGAAAAATAAAATACAAATAAAAATATTATAATATTATACATGTTACAAAGTAAAGTTGAGTGATCATATTGAGAATACCTCATAAGTTGGATGAGCCGCTAAGATTTTGTGAGCTTAGGGTGGGGGCAGAGCGGATAATATCATACTGAGTATAGAGATGAGTCACTGAGCTACTTTGATATTAGGTGACGCATTTTGAGAAAACCATACGGGCCGATGTATAGAGTGGATAATATTATACGCTGGTAAAAAATGTTACATATGATGTTAGAGTTATTCCGCGTGAACTTCTGTGCATGGTGGGGTGCGATCACTCAATAAGGATGTTGAGTCTCCTCTTAAGGGGAATGATGCATAAGGCATGCTTTGGATTAGTCCTACATGCATAAGTCATGAGAGAGATGTTGGTATATATGAGAACATGACCTTGTCTAGTTGTGACACATTTTGAAAAAATTGTATGGGTCGAGACCTAGAGCAGACAATATCACATCCTGATCTTACATTGGATGACCACGACTGAATTTACTTATGACTTTATTAACCAAAAAAGAAAAAAAAGGCCGAGATTAGGGGTGTTCGACGGGTTGAGACCCGCGAACCTGATGACCCGACCCGACTCAAATCAGTTCGGATCGGTGATCGGGTCGCACCATGAGTCGGGTCGGGTGCGAGTTGGATTTTTCCAACCCGAGTTGACCCATTTTTTTATTTTTTATTTAAACTTAAGCTTATATTTAATTTAATTTTTTTAAAAAAAAATTGAAATAAAATATTTCAGTACAGAACAACATTAAATGGTTTAAAACTTTATTTTATGCTTTAAAATAAATATTAGATAATATTTTTTATATTAAATAATCCCGACTGACCCGGCCCGAACCAAGTCGAATTGGGTCAGATTTGCAAACCCTTCCCCCCCCCCCCCAATTTGGTCGGGTCGAGTTGAACACCCCTAGCCAAGATTGTCTCAACTACAAGTGATCACCTGAAAGAAATAAAAATCAATGTAATTATATGAAACATGGCGTTCATCAACTCAATCGAGCTTGAACTTTTAGGAAGTTAAGATAATCAATTAAACCTAATTTTGGTTCCTACCCTTTCTAAAGATAATTTCAGATGTGCATGTGGGCATTTCAGTCGTACATAAACATACCCTGCAGCCTGCAGATGATGTGCAGAGAGGGCCATGGACAAGTCTGATCAGCAATCAGATATCAGAAATTTAATTTGATCAGAGCTGTAATTAATGGCTTCTTAAATGGCGACAGAAACCAAATGCACTGTAAGAATAAAAAAACCAATCAAGACGTACGAAAACACATAATTAAATTCCTAATCAGTGGCAGTCTGAGGAAATATTTGTTATGGCAACTAGGAATAAACAGGGGGAATATGGCAGACAAATCAACTTAGCAGACAAATGTTTGTGGACATGAATGAATTCCATGCCCACAAACTTCATACAGAGTACAAAAACATAGTAATAAGGATCAACTTGCAGGCCAGAGATCTACCCTACGACCAAAAACATAGTACTTATGATGCATCAAAACCTTAAGGATGACTTTTTTCAGTCCAAAGTTCATATGATACCGTCCAAACATTGTGATGAGATATATAGGTGAAAAAACTATGTAATTAATTTTTTTTTCTAAAAGGAAAAGTTAAATCCATAACTTATCTTAATGCAAAATATTAATATATATATATATAATTCATATATAAAATGATAATGGAAAATTTTAATTGGAAGTAGATTGTGGTTAAAAGCACATCTTGGATGTTGAATCCTTGGTCCAGTGTCTGTGCAACTTGGTAGTTGGTACTTGCAAGTTGCCTGGTAAAAATGAAAGCCTGCAAGTATCCGCCCATGAGTTCAATGGGCATAACAGGAAAGCGGTCCCTCTTGTCCTGTCTATTTATGATTTAATTAATACAAACTTTTTTCGGCGGGAGGATAATTTTATTTGAAGATGTAGATTATATCAAGGTTGTCAAGATCGTAAGATCCTACGATTCAATAGTGGGCAAGCGATCTTAATTTCACTTTGGGGATAAAAAATATAAGATCGTATGAGGATCGATCGTAAGATCAGTTACGATCCTATCTATCCTGTGATTTTATTTTTTAAAATTTTTAATTAATTTTTTTATTGAGAAAATTTTTAAAAATAGAATATTAAAATTTAAAAATTGACAACAAAGGAGATAACTTTCTCATACTATCATATTATGATTTTATCTATTTAAATTTATTTTTTTTAAAAAATGAAAAAAATAAAATATTAAGAATAAAAATTAACAAGGCATTAGGTTAAATTTCTCTCCATTATCTCCCTCTTCATTCCTCCTTTCATTTTTTATGAGTGGTCTACTATTAATTAATAAACTTATGTAAAAAATGATATTTAAAAAATAAAAAATTATTTAATTTCTTATAATTCAAATGAGAAAACTGACTTACCATTGTTAATTATCATAATTAATTTATCTTAATTTCTAACTTTTTATATTGTTATGTAGCTCAAGTTACAAATTAAGTATAATGTAAATATTGAGAGTAAAATATTAAATTATTATTATTATTGCTACTATTATTATTATTACTATTATTATATTTTTTAAAAAAATTTATTCAAAAAGTAAGATCTTACAATCCTCGATCCTCCGGACCTCTTCCGATCTTACCTCGAAAAGCGATCATAACACCCTTGGATTATATAATGTAAAGTCGTAACAAAAAAAACTTCAAAATTGTCTTGAGAAAATATTACGAGATCAACTTTGAAAAGAAAAATAAAGTTGATACACGATGGAACACCGTTAAGTTAAATCTGAATTTTAAATTGGTGATTTTATGTCAAATAAAAAAAAAGTGTAAGCTAAATCTGACTTCAAAATTGGTGTTGTCAGCCAACTAAAAAAGTTTAAACTCTATGCTCAACAAGAAAACAAATTCTAAAATATACATACACACAGATTACAAGGATAAATCACTTACTATATCCAACACAGAATGGATAACAAACATAGAGAGATCAATTAATAATTAGTTACTAATTCCGTGGGTCCGTAATTAATCGACCATCCATCACCCAATATTTTCGCCACTGTTCATCTTCCTATTTTACTATGTTTCATTAATTGAATTCTTAATTTCTAGGTCCACCTGCATGGCCAATAATGTACAGTATAATTTTTTTTGAGAAGAATAATGTACAGTATAACACAATGGAATCATACCTATGACAGCAAAAAATCTTGCGTCTTTGTACGTTATCAAAGCATACACAGTGTAAAGTGGGTCTATATTAATTAACAACATTCTTTTGGAAATTTGTGTTCTGTGCCAAGAACAGAAGCTAGTTTACATGACCTTAGTGACTTTATTAGTTGAACAACCAGCTGTTGCAGTGTCCACTCGATGATGCATAGATGTACATGTGATAATGGTGAGGTCACTGGGATCATGCATGATGGAGACCTCACAGAGAACATGATGGCACTAAATGCATCCCCCTTAAGAACCATTACCAAAGAGATTGCATTGGCATGAAGGCAGAGGAGCTGTTTACGAGTATCTGCAGAGTAGCCTAGAACAGAAATGTACAGTATTATAAACAACCTTTTATTGCATCACAATCCAAACCCCCCTAAAAAAAAGTCTTGTAACAGTGAGTTGGGGAAATGTTGGATATGATGACAAAAAAAAGCTCAGCAATGATGCTGGATTGATGGTCTCCTAATTAAGAATCTTTGTTGTCACCAAAATTATCAGAGATCAAAGTCATGTGCAGGACCATGGGCAATAGTATTTATGAGCACTCATTTTCCACATGAGCACTCATTTTCCACATCCATAAATGAGTATGGAACTTTCATCAGTAGCTAGCCTATACTAATGGTTGCTTGCTTAACTAATACAAAAATCAGATGCAATGCTGACAACATATTAACAAATCTTGACAATCACTACAAAATAATGGAACGCTGAAATATAAATTTCGAAACATAGAAGTGGATACGCTTGATCATTTCTGATAAAAAAAGATGCAGCTGGTCCTCAAAAATCTATCCAATACATGTAAGATCCTTGGTTGCAGTTCATTCCACAAAGGGCATGGAGGAATTAATGTAATATGCAGAATATACCAACAAACAATGATATTAAGACTGGATTAGATAATACTGTAAGTAATATACAAGGATCGATGTCCACAACCTTTGATCATCCAGTCACTTGTTCTCCAACACAGGGACAGTTGACCCTACCAAATGGAACCAAAACTCTACTAACCTTGGGGAAAAGAAAGAATTTAGAAGTAATTGGCACAAATAAGAAATATTTGAAGTTAACTTGAAAGCACCAGCCCACTGGAGCAATCCAGTGTTCTTTCCAGAAAGAATTTCAATTGAACTTGAAAATGTAAGGGGAATAATTGGAAAACTACAAAGCAAGTCCTGCATCTACATCCTGAACCTCGTCTTCTTCCTCAATCCAATACGCCTCCAACAATTTTATGGCCTTCTCATAGATGTCAATGTTATCATGGCCCTGTAAATTCTCAATTTTGTCCACACCATCACATTCTTCAATAAGTTGTGCATGAAGGTTTACACCATCAGTTTTACCCAGATCCTTCTCCATCTCTCCCAATTTCAGTATGCATTCAAGGCTGTCCAGGCATAGAGTCACAATCACAGGGTCTAAGCAGACCAGAAGATCACATAATGGCTTGATGCATCCCTGTCTCACCAAATATCTGTTGGTATTAAAAAAGGACTTTATTCATGATCCAGAATTGTGATGTGATAAGCTGAAGAATCCAAAACTAACAAATTCGTGCAACCCTTTGCTTTCATTGGACAGATAAAACACCTCTTGCATACTAAATTTTGATACAAGTTACAATTAAATAACCATAGACCTCCAAAAGAGGTTTTAATAGTCAAATCTGATGGAACCTACAGTTAAATAACTGACATTGTGAAAAGAAGAAAGCATTCTGTAAAATTATTTGTCAGTAATATATTTAAATTGTATTCGACAATAGAAGTTTAAGCATGAAAAAGAAATGCTAATCATAAGAGATGCAAAGTTAAAAGTACAGTAAACTCTCAACACATATCAATCATTATCAAAATCGACGAAAATTACATTATCAGAAGTTTTTTTTTTTGAGAGAGAGAGGATGCATTCATCCAATTTTATTTAAAAAACATCAGGTTATACATAAACAATTTACAAGGATAGAAAAAGATTAAATTTTTGTCCAATCCTTCATCAACTTAGCCGCTGGAGATAAGATATTTTCAGTGTAACAATCTTTCCCTTCTAAAGAAGCAGCCATTTCCTTGTGTCCATATAGACCACAGTATAGCAAAAGATTCATTTCCTCATCACCAGGGTACGTATGTTTGAATGATGAAATTTGGTCCACCATACCAAGGATCTCCAGTTTTATTATTAAATCGACCAAAATTACATTCAGATGAAGCAGGCCTGAAGCTTGGGCAAAAGATGTGCAACAGGCTTGCAATGGAAAAAGCACGACATTGTCATGCCCTAATGGCGTAGACCCCAAATAGCCAAACCCCAAAAGTTCCAACTTGAACATGAGATGGAAATGATGAAGATGATAATGCACAGGAGTCTTCATACAACAACAAAGCCTTATCCCACTAGGTGGGGTTGACTACATGGATCATACGACGCCATTCCGCTCTATATATTCGTTGATCCATGTTCATGAGATTCGACAGGGTTTTACGCTGGCTGTCGGGGCCTAACACAACCCTCCTCCTTTATCCGGGCTTGGGACCGGCTATAAAACATAGGCGGAGTTGCACAGGAGTCTTCATGTTGACCCCAAATTACAAAGAAAATAGAGAAACATGGCAACTATCAAAACCGAGATTCATTCGCACTTGTGCCAAAACAATAAATATTTCTAACATAGCAAATATGAATTATATAAAACAACAACAACAAAGCCTTATCCCACTAGGTGGGGTCGGCTACATGGATCATACGACGTTATTCCGCTCTATTAGTAACCAAACCTTTCGGTATATTATTCACCAATAGATCTTGCTCTATTAGTTCGCCAAGTGTCCGCCTTGGCCTCCCTCTCCCTCTTTTAATCGGACTCCAGATTATTTGATCTACTCTTCTTACTAGCGCATCTAATGGTCTTCTCTGAACATGACCAAACCATCTCAAACGATTCTCTACCATTTTCTCACTAATAGGAGCCACTCCGACTCGTTCACGTATATGGTCATTCCTAATCTTATCTAATCTTGTATGACCACACATCCATCTCAACATCCTCATTTCGGCTACCCCCACTTTACGTTCATGTTGTCCCTTCATAGCCCAACATTCACTACCATATAACATTGCCGGTCTTATAGCAGTACGATAGAATTTCCCTTTAACTTTATTGGGTACTTTTCTATCACAAAGAACTCCAGTGGCTTTCCTCCACTTACACCAACCAGCTTGAATTCTATGATTAACATCATCATCAATCTCACCATCTTGTCTTACAATTGATCATAAATATTTAAACTTTGTCACTTGAGGAATTATATCCTCCCCTAGCCTAACTTTCAAATCGTCTCTAAGTTGTTTATTTGTGAAATTGCTATGCATATATTCTATTTTATTCCTACTTAAACGAAAACCCTTTGACTCCAACGTATTTCTCCATATTTCCAATTTTGTATTAATCTCTTCTCTTGAATCCGCTAAAAGTACTATATCATCCGCAAATAGCATGCACTTAGGTACCTCCTCTGTGATACTCTCGGTTATAGCATCGATAACTAAGTTAAATAGATACGGGCTTAAAGATGATCCTTGATGTAGGCCAATTCCTATAGGGAATTCATTTGTCTCACCTCCGGGTGTCATAACCCTAGTCAATGCCCCATCGTACATATCTTGTATTACCTTAATGTAGGCAACACTCACCCTCTTCTTTTGCAAGGCTTTCCAAAGTACATCCCTTGGTACCCGATCATACGCCTTCTCTAAGTCAATGAAAGTCATATGTAAGTCTCTTCTCCTACTTCTCCATCATCCCCCTTAGTAAATAAATCGCCTCTGTAATGGATCTTCCTGACATGAACCCAAATTGTCTCTCAGAAATACTAGTCTCCATTCTCAATCTATGTTCAATCACTTTTTTCCATAATTTCATTGTGTGACTCATAAGTTTAATCCCTCTATAATTTGCACAATTCTGAATATCCCCTTTATTTTTGTAAATAGGAACTAATGTACTTAATCTCCAATCATCAGGCATTTTTTTCGACAGTAAAATTTCATTAAATAATTTACATAACCACAACACACCTTTTTTCCCTAAACATTTCCAAACTTCAATCGGTATACCATCCGGTCCAACGGTTTTACCATTCTCCATTTTCTTAAGAGCTTCGCTAACCTCCGAGACTCTAATTCTATGATAAAATGACCTATTAAGCTCACATTCGCTAACTGTCAAGTCCTCTAAATCACAACGGGAACCTTCACATCCATCATTAAATAGCTTATAGAAATGCTCTTCCCATCTGTTCTTAATATCTCCCTCAGTAACTAAAACCTTGCCCACTTTTTTTATGCATCTTACTTGATCCAAATCTCTCGACTCCTCTTTATTCCTTGCAATCTTGTAAATCCTTTGTTCACCAGCCTTTGTCCCTAACTCCTTATAAAACCCCTCATATGCTTTAGCACGAGCATCACTAACTGCCTTCTTAGCCTCCATTTTCGCCAAACGATACTTTTCCCAATTGTCAGAACTATTGTCCAAGTGTATCGCCTTGAAACAATATCCCTACTTTTATGAATTATATAAAACAATATCGCCTTGAAACAGACCCAGATTTGCCCCCGTCTACTGGGGGCCTCGCGGTGGTTGGATTGCGGATACGCTTTCGCCTGACACCACAGGCCTGAGCAACCAAGTCAGCAACGTCGAGGTCTTGCACCGAAACAGATTCAGTGACCAACAAAGAGTCGCCAACGCCATTTGTGGCACAAAGATTCTCAGTCGACGCCACATGTCCTATCACGCCCGTCCTGGACGCTGCCGAGACATCCGTGAGGCTAGGAGCAAGATCTGCAGGCAGACCCACCCCAACATTAGAGCGATGATCCACCCCATATGCCACAGAGTCAGAGATGTTCTTGCAGGGTCTGCGCACTGGCGCCGTAGCCGCCCCACGGGTGATCAGGCCCTTGCCCACTGCCGTCCTCCGACCCATACCGCCCCGAGAGTGCACCAGAAAGCGCTGGACAGGTCTGCCAAACAACAGACGTCGTCGAGGCGCACCGGGTCCGGCACCAGAACGCCGGCAGACATGCCTGAAGCCCACAGGATCTGCCACCTCCAGATTCACCGCGCTTGACGCCGCCATGCTTGATGCCGCCGCAGAGAGAGACCAGGCCATGCCGGATGCCCGAGACTCCAGCTCGCTGGACCTCCTGCATGGTTCCCTTCTGACCCCACATGTCTGTGCCACAGCATCCCCCTTTCGTGGCGTTACACCTCCACCCCCATCATGCACACAGGGGCTGACCGATGCAACCATATCACGTGAGTCCTGATCATGATCTTCATTGCACGGAAGGACTAGAGGCGCCGCAGATTTGGCCTCTCCAGCATTTGAGAGGCGGGTCACAGAAGTAACATTCCCCTTGCAGTTACAGTCAGGGAGGGAGAGGGAACTAGGCATATCATCAAGGCCAGAAAGCGTGTCACATGGCCCAAGAAGCACAACTGCACACGCACGGGAATCAGCAGTAGACAGCTGCGCGACAACATCTTGCACATCGCGGGTTTTGGGGAGAGGTGCAGAATCCCCGTCGAGATTGTGCTGCTGCTGCACCAGTGCCCTGTCGTCGTTACATTTCGCATGGCTACGTGTCCCTCTGGGAGATTGAGAGAGAAACACGTCGCTAGTTGCCAATGCAGCCGCTTCATCTCCAGCTTGACACGTGTTAAGGGAACAAAGTTGAAACTGGCTGGCAGAGGCGCACTTATCTTCCTCAGACACTTCGACTCCCGCAGCAACTTTTCCATCAGACAGTGGTGGACACTGGACATTGCTTGCCACCTCAACAACTCCGCAAGACGCCTGCCGCGTGGCATCAGGTGGGTAAAGCGACTCTTTGGTTCCAGCAAAAGTGTGGTCAGCCAGTGGCCTCGGGCGCCGCTCCCAAGGAGAGAGCACAGGCGGTCGCGGGCCACCGCCGGCAACAATCTCCGACCAAGATTCATGACGATGCAGGTCCTCCGCAGAAGAAATAGATATTCGATATGTGAAATCGTCCGCGCACAGGAGCACCGCCGAAGGAATACTGCGATGAGGCAGAACAGCAACCCGAGCACAGATGGAAGCGATGCCAGGAGATCCAATCGCTGGCACCGAAACACCACAAATGGTTGCAAAAGGTTGGATGATGGCCGACAACACCTCAGGGTAACGCAAGTGCAGGGGAACCCCGGTAAGGATGATGGATACCCCAATAGCATCGCCAGTTTTCGACCCCCCAACTTCCGGCGACCACGCTGACCAACAGACGCGCGCTTCGCCAACCATTGTCGGTTCAGCAAGCAGTCGAGCATGCAGTTCCGGCACATCCAGCCAGAGGAGGATGCTCTGCTCAGAAAGCAGAGATGGGGAGAGACGAAGGGGGGCTTGAAGCAGCTGCTCAATCACCTCCTTGATCCTCTCCAGAGGCGCCCCCGGGGAGGAAAGACTCCCGATGAGACAATGAGACAGAAATTCTCGTGTTGCAGATGCAGCTGGGCCCCAAGGTGCAGCGACGGTGGCCAGCACAGGAGCGGATTCACTGCTGCCCAAATTTGAGGGCTCCCGACCCAGGGCGGAACCCCGTCCCAGTTGCTGAAGAGGGCGGGAAGGGCAGACGGCACGTCGGTGGCCCAAACCGTGGCAGCGGAGGCAACGCAGCGGCTCACGACAGTTGCGCTGAAGGTGCCCGCGCCCACGGCAGCGAAAGCAGACCGCATCCCGCCGACCAGGATCATCCCTCCTGCAGAACGCGTAGATCACCCATCGCGGTCAACCATGGAACGAACGCGAGGCATGCCACGCTGCAATCAGATGGAACGGAGCAGCGACCCAGAGGTGGGAGCGGAAAAAGGGAAGAAAAAAACTAGAGGCACCGAGGGTGTGGCGCCGCCGGCAGGGGCTACCGGAGGCGGCAGTGGTGGCGCCGCCGGCAGGGGTTGCCGGAGACGGATCTGAGCGAATCAACTCTTCATCTCCTGGCACCTTTGCTCCAAGTCCTCCGATATTCCATATGCCTGCAATCAAAGATTTCGAAACATCCGTCGCAGACGCTGTATATAAAACATTAGTTACATGATAGGCATACACACACCATGAGGCATTGTTAGCATGGAACAAGTAATATAGAATTCTTTCAGACTATCAAAACAAAAGAGGCAAATCGACTTCAAAAACCACTTAAATATGTTAAATTAGTTTTTTTTTTCTTTTTAATCAATTTAGTTTTGGTCATGTTCAGAGAAGATCATTAGATGCGCCAGTAAGAAGAGTAGATCAAATAATCTGGAGTCCGATTAAAAGAGGGAGAGGGAGGCCAAGGCGGACACTTGGCGAACTAATAGAGCAAGATCTATTGGTGAATAATATACCGAAAGGTTTGGTTACTAATAGAGCGGAATGGCGTCGTATGATCCATGTAGCCGACCCCACCTAGTGGGATAAGGCTTTGTTGTTGTTGTAATCAATTTAGTTTGCACCGAACATATGCCAATAGTCTAACCTAATACAAGCTTAGCAGAAGCAAATCCTTTAAGACAAAACAGAAGTCGAAAGCTCACAGGATCTGTTCAGTAGAACCGCCACAAATGGCATTTGAAATAGCCCAAGCTGCTTCTTTCTTGAGATCAAATTCTGCATGTTGTAGTAATTGAACAAGAGGACCTATGATATTTGCATCAATAACAGCCTGTCACAAACAAAAGAAACTCTCACAAATAGAAATGCAAATAACACTGAGTAGACCACATATTTAAGTAGGTCAAACTTATAAGGCAAAAGGAAAAGAGATGGTACTTCTTCTTGAGGGGGGAAAAATGGTACTGATAGTAGATAACCTGAATTTGTGCTTCATTTCCAGCAGTAACGTTGGAAATTGCCCAGCAAGCTTTTTTCTTGATTTTCGTTTGGTAACCTTGCCTAAGTAGCCCAAGTAGACAAGGTAATACACCTTGGTCTATTAGGAACTGCAAATATGCTTTCTCACCTTAGGATCAAGATTATAAACATTTTATAGTAAAGAAGATAATAAATGTAATATCCTCAAAAAGTAAAATAAAAAGACAAAGGAAATGAATGAATAAAAGAAAGCTAGAGTATCTTAAGGCCCATTAGAAAGTCCATTAGCCTAATAAGCCCATAAGTCTAATATATAAATAACCTTATATGCCCTAAACCCCACCTAACATCTCATTCTTTATCTCTCTCTCCCAAAACCCTCAGCCGGCAGCTACAGTGGAGCTCCCACTCCACCCTCGCTCCATCTCTCTCTCTCTCTCACTCAACCACCCTCACGGCAGCAAGAAGAAGGCCTCACCCACTCACTCTCCTTCACATCTCGGCAGCAAGCAACCTTGAAGAGTCAACCACCTCACTCTCCACTCATTCTCTCTCTCACGGACAGCAAGCTCTCTTGCTCTTTCATCTCTCTTGCAACCACACGGCAGCAGCATCAAGAAACCCCCCATCTCTCTACTCTCTCCTACTCACCTCTCCACTCACGGCTGCACAAGCAGCAAGGCAGCAACCCACTCCAAGCAAGAAGGAAGCCCACTCACCCTCTCCTCTCTCCCTCACGGCAGGACAGCAGCAACGAAGAAAAGGGAAAGAAGAAGAAGAGAGGAAAAGGGGAAAGGAAAGAAGAAAAAGAGAAAAGAAGAAAGAAAAGAGAAATGGGATTAGGGTTTTAATGTAAATCCTTAAGGTACGTTTGAGGGGATCCAAAGTCTTAATCTCAATATTGAATGATGCATGAATGAATGATTAAGGATTTGAAGACCAACTTGGATCTTCTTAGGTTACATGATTAGAGATGAGTATGATCTAATTGCATTATTGAAGGGTTAGTTAAAGTTATTGTTTCATTGCTGATAATATTTAGTATTAAAGTGTTTATGGCTATCCATGTTTAATTCATTATGGTATCCTTTATTTGTTCGTATTAATGTGATTAGTAACTCTTAATGTTCTTTAGGCAAATCCCTTCATATGTTTAAGATTAAGATAGTGAAAGTGTTTATGTATAACCTATGAATGATTAGGGAAAGTCACATTTGCTTTATGATGCTTCTTGTTTTATTAAGAATAATATTCTATTGCTAATCATGTCTAGTACTAGAATGTTTATTGTTAATTATGTTAACTCATTATGAAGTTGTTTAAAGCTCATGTACATTTATGAACTTGATTAGCATATTAGATGTTTTTATGTGAAAACCCCATGCGGTTCATGATTAGAATGCTAATAATGTTAAGAAATGTCTTATATAATGTTTGGAAGCTAATATGTGTTCAATATGTTAATGTATGCAAGATTGGAAAGAAATAAATGTAAAAATGTATATTCTGTCGTCCCAGAACGGGCGACCGATTCATTATCGGTCGACCGTTCTAGAGACAAATAGAGTCTTGCACTCTGTCCAACGGTCGACCGATACATTAACGGTCGTCCATTTTGAAAGGGTCGTCATATTCTGTGATTAGCGGTCGACCAAACGCCCTATTTCAATCGTCTGATAGCTATGTAACGGTCGATCGATATTCCCAGCGGTCGTCCGATTTGATAGTTATCACATTCTATGATTAGCGATCGAACCAATGTTCAGTTTCGGTCGTCCGAAAGACCCATAACGGTCGACCGATATCCCAGCGGTCGTCCATTTCAGAGAGTCATCACATTCTGTGATTAGCGGAAACGGTCGACCGATAATCCTAACGGTCATTCGATACTAGTCCAGCGGCCGACCATAACCCGAAATGGTCGTCCGTTCTGAAAGATGATTGGTTATGATTGAATGTCCACACTTAGCATGATTTGAAGTATGTATGACCTTAAATAGGATTAAAACATGCAAAATGTATTGAATGATTGTATGTATTGATGAACGTAATAAAAGACGAATTGATGAAAGTGTCTTGTTGATGTCGTCGGATGTAAGTGGGAGACCAAGACCCCCCTTGAGGGAATAAGGTGTGGCTCTCAGGGAAGACCAAGACCCCACATAAGAGTGGACAAGTGTGGCTTCTCATGGGATAAAAGATTCCGATAAAGGAACTAGGGGATGACCAAGACCCCACCATAGAGTGGACAAGGTGTGGCATTCTCGGAGACCAAGACCCCACATAAGAGTGGACAAGGTGTGGCCTCCAACGAGACAAAAAGATCTCGGCCTATTTAAGTAAAGTCAAGTTAAGATCGACGAGCCAACATGAACTTCTCAATCAACAAGATAAGAATGTATCTAAATAAAGATGAATGATGAATGACTTGGGACATAAAGTTAAAGATGATAAAGAAGTATGAAGAAGTATGCACCTATAAGGATGCAATATGAATGTCCACCTGTCACATCATATGATGTCATGAACAAATATGACAAGGAAAGTAAGACAAGATCATGATATGTAATAGTATAATGATAAGTATGATAATAAGATATGATATGCATTAGCATAATGTTAAGAATGATGATAAAATATGATATGCTTTAGGATAATGTTAAGCATGATGATAAGATAGGATATGCATTAGCATAATATTATGTATGATGATAAGTTATGATATGCATGATCTAAAGATTATGATGTTACATGTTATTTTATCTTGTCATGATGATATGCTCACATGCCATATAGTATGCATAAGTATCTCATAGCATGCATATGACATATGTTCTATAATGATGAAATGCATATGCCATGACATATAGAAATCATGTTATAAGATCATAGCATGCATGGGCCTCAACATACTCTAACGGGAGAAATCCCCTGCACCCCATGGATCCGTGCAAGTATGGAGGAGGCTTAGGTTCGGCGGCGAGAGCCTCGTGACGGCGACATTGCACATGGGTCTATCGGGCTATAGCCCAAGTTATCTTACTTTTATTATGTCATGATGATGAACCCTTATAAGAGTTAAGTATGTATGGCTTATGGGCCTCTTATTGAGTCATGTACTCCACTTGAACTCATTTATGTATGATGAACCCTCTATTGGATATACGTTAGAGCCTATTAGGCCCATGAGCCAGTTTATGTATCTTGGGTTTTAATCATGAACTCTTCCGTTGTTTTACGATATTATTGTTTATGTTTATTATTATTATGTTTCCGCTGCAATATTTTATGAAAGGAGGTCATGTCAAGGAGTAAGTAACGTCGCCTAGGGTTCGGCAAAAATTTTAAATTTGGGTCGAATTTTGGGGGCGTTACTATAAACATGCTTAAAGAAGAATAAATAGTAAAGCATCTATGTCACAAGAAGGCTTGCTGGTTCCTCTTTTTGAAACTTTGCAAAGTAGTTCTAGCAAACAAAAAAGTGCACCATTTGTCCATTAAGAAAAGGGGAAATGCTTTGGCAATTTTTCAGAATATAATGCATGAAATTTTGAGAATCATAATAAATCCTCGTACCGATAATATATTTTAATCACATGAAGACAATAATATTCTATGCATAAAACATTAGTACTCTTGTATAAGGCTTACCAAAGATACTCAAATATCTTTCTTACAAGCTCATAAAGCAGTTCTGAAGTCCAAGAATATGTGTACCTGAGTTTGAGCATCATCTCCAGTAAGAATGTTTCCAATAGTTTTAATGACAGGAATAAGAACAGTGGGCAATGGATGACTGCACATTAATATAACCTATAGTTGATATGAAAACACATAAGGGAAAACAAAGGGACTAAAAATAGACAAAATATATAAGAATGCAATAATTAAAAACTAGGAAGATGAAACCAATCTTACTGCAGTAGCTCTAAAAGTCTTGGACAGATATTTGCATCTAATAGTGTCTGAATTCTGTCATTTCTACCAACACAAAGGTAGGAAAGGGTCCAGCAAGCGTGGGCCAATATCTCATCATCCCTTGAATAAATAAGTTGCTGAAGTATTTGGAGAGCAGGCTTTATCTAGAATCACAGTACACAGAAGAATTATTTTGGGAATCAGATTGGACAATAGAATACAGGAAATACGGTTGAAGAGAAAACATAGCATTCAGTATCTTTACCAGTTCAAATGGCGCTGATGGCTTTCCACTACAAAAATTAGACAATGCCCAGGTAGAATTTCTCAACATTGATAGCCTTGAATGTTCATTTAGCTGCGCCAACAATGGAAGAAGTGCACCATTACTAAGAACCACATCCCTACAGCTTGGAGAATCGCCAGCTATATTGCCAAGTGCCCATACAGCCTAGCCAGACAGTCACCAGCTATATTGTCAAAATGATACACTAGCAAAAGAACTTGCTTGGTCAATGTATCATCTACAGTACACCAATATATAAGCAAGGATGAATATGAAACACCTGTTCTCTAACATCATCATTTGGAGAGCTAAGAAGTTGGACAATAACTGGAACAGCACCGCTGTCAACGACTACTCTGGTATGCTCAGAGGTCCCAGAAGTTATGTTTGTCAGAGCCCATGCTGCTTCAAACTATGAAATAAGTGGGAAGAACTAGTTATCTCCAATTAAAAAAAAATTGCCACAAGTATCATTTGCCCACTATAAAGCTACATAAGAGTTATACCTGAAGTTGTGGTAGATCATGCCTTGATAAAAATTCCACAAATTGAGGAACAACACCTGCCTCGATTACCTCATTAATTGGAGGGTTTTGTGCTAAGAATCAAATAAGAGAGACATACAGCTGAGATTTTGTCCTAAATGCCTACCAAATATTATTTTTTCCAGGAAAAAAAATTATACATACGAATTGATAGAAGTTTCCGAAATTGAGTTGTAGATTTCAACTGCATCTCAGAATTTTCAGAACATACTCCCTGGACCAGGACTGATAGGCTGTTCACCTAACAAAGAAGATATCAGATGGCATTAGTTTCTTCTTCTTTCTTTTGTTTGAGACAAGAGTCAATATATCTTTGGTAGGAAAAATAAGGGGAATAGAAGAAACACGCTCTCAACTTTGCATTGACACTAATTACGAGATCTTCGTCCATACATTATGCAATCAGTAAAATAAAATTGTATCCAGATCGAGAAGAATTCTATGTCGATTAAACTTGTTGCCAACATAGAGTTGCAAGACAAGGATAAAAACTTCAGCATTCTCCCTTAAGTTTTAAAAGAAATTGAAAAAATGCTACTTAGATCAACATCCAGTGTACTACAAAATGTAAGTTGTAAATTTGGCATGTTCTTACATCCGCCTTCTTCTTTCTTTAGAAAATCACCTCTGAGGTGTATTCTCAATGATATGACGAGACAAATTACTCAAGTATTAATACTACAACTACACAAATCGAATTCATACACAAGGGGGTCACATCATATATGACTGCCCCTTCTTCGATCCCTTCTCTCACTTTGTTTACAAAAACAAACTTTTAGTCATGAGAATATCCGCAGTTCTGCTGTATATATGTACTATCATTATACGCATCATCCAGGAACAAATTACAGCAAAATGATCAAGTGGCTCAAATTGCCTTACCAGTGTAATTTCATCCTCTTTACAGATGAAATTAGGACGATATTTTCCCATGTCATCATGCTAAATGTTTGGATAACCCGTGCTATTAATTTTAAGAATCTGATGTACCATAAAGCCAAAGATTAGACAGTAGTCACACTACCTCCAAATTGCAAAGCTATCGTTTAAGATATGCTATATGAGATGATTTTTCATTGGAAATGTTATTTTTTATGAAATGGTCAACCAATCCAAATTTCTCAGCAAGGCAGGAGGCAGGAGTGAACGAATATGAACCTCTTATCTGCAAATAAAAACCGACTCTACCACATGAATTTCTGTCGGACAAACAAAACCAACATGCCTGTTACTATGCAACTAACCCAAAACACATTCTGCACTCTGACAAATTTCATCAGACAATTCAAGAGACAATTACACAATGTTTTTCATTTTTTTTTTTTTTTGAGAAAGCAAAGGATGATTCCATTTTATTTAACTTCTGCACTCTGCATTTTTTTCGAGTTTTTTAGAGGTAGTTTTAAAAAATTAGATGAAGCTGATACACAGTTTCAGCATAAGATTACTGTACAATCATTACTAGAATGCTTGGCCAGATGTTTCCTTGTCAACTGGAGGTTACAAGGGTAAAGATTCTCCCAGAACATATCAGCTTGAATCATTTGCCCTACTCAAATTTGTCAATAATCAGCTACCATGTTCGCTTCCCTATGTACGTGATCCAGTAGTAAAATGAAAAATTTTAAAGCAACTCCTTATTGTCTTTGGTATTTTTCATAAAATGCATGTGGTTCAGCCATTAGTAAGTTGTCACCTTAGAATCGTTTCTAGGTTTTAGGTATAATTATTTTTGCCATATCAAGATTATGCATTATTTTCCTAATGAGTGAGACTGACTGAATCCTTACGAAATAGGATATGCATAATTAGACCTGCTTTTGAGTTAAAATATGCAGCAATGGCATGAAGTTTTAAAGGAAAAAAATACAGAAGTGTATTTGATTTTCAGGAAACCAGAAACTTGAGGAGCAGATCATTAGTTTCTTGCAGCATCACAGGTTAATATGTGCTCTTTGTCTCTGGGGGATTTGGTCGGCTAGAAATGATGCCTTCTTTAGATCTAGGGTGACAACCGCTCAGGTGGCATGGCAGCGAGCGCTAGCGGAGGTCGCTGAATTTGATATTAGCCAGAATTCTGAGACACTTCCCCATCAGAGCCGCCTCTCTTGGACGGTGGGAGCCCCCTGCAGTGGGGTGGACCAAACTTAACAGGGATGGATCTTATGACTGGACAAAGCACCAGTGGTGTGGGCTTTGTAGTTCGTACTCACTTCTCTTCTTTCGTGGCTGCAGGAGCTCTGGTTAGAAGAGTGCAGTCGGCTATCAAGCTGGAAACCTGGGGCATTTTGGAGGGAATTAGGCGGTGCATCCAGCTGGGCCATAGGTGACTACAGATCGAGTCTGATTCTGAGCTTTTGGTGCAAATCATTAACCACAAATCGCACCCACCTTGGCTAATTGGCAATCAGATCCATGATATAAATCTACTACTTAACTCCTTAGGTGGGGTCGGCTACATGGATCATACGACGCCGTTGATCCATGTTCATGAGATTCGACAGGGTTTTACGCTGGCTGTCGGGGCCTAACACAACCCTCCTCATTTATCCGGGCTTGGGATAAGGCTTTGTTGTTGTTGTTGCTGCTGCTGCTGATTTTTTGGCTATTTTGGCACGTCGTTCGCATGACGATGTTTTTTGGGAGAATTCTCCTCCTGCCGAGGTTCTCCATCTATTGTACCTGGATAGCTTCGGCTACAATTTCACTGCGAATACAATAGCCTCATTTTGTTTTTAAAAAAATGTGATATATCAGTAAGATTGCTATATTGTTCATCCAGCTAATCATATGGACCATTAGGTTAAGCTGTTCGAGAATAATATAATCCTTAAATCCTTGTTCTTCTAGATCAAGATAAGATCAACAAAGACATAACAATCTCACAAGAACTAAAAAGAAATCTTGTAGTGCAACTGTTTCGCTTACCAATTTCTTCAACAAAGCTTATATTACCAGGGATGGAAAAATATTTTCTATTGTCATAGGCGACTACTAATTACAAACTGAACAAGAAGTTTTTTTTTCAGAAAAAAAATGTGGGAAGTGTAAATTAAAAGATAAGCCTAAATTAACTGACGTAGCATGAATCAGTAATATATCCCTCTTCGAACTACAAAGCAACTCAAAATACGAGAAAAGTGGAAGTGATTGCAACTATCCACAGATATGCGAACAATGAACAAGAGACAAAGCACACTTCCACCGGGAGATAAGTAGTCTGCATCTAGGAAAAGTTCCTTTTATAATCGGAAAACAGAAAAAAAAATGTTCTTTTTTACAAGATCAACTCCAGAAACAAAAATTGAAGTCCTAATTTCAAAACTAAACAGACCCAAGACTACTATCAACTCTTGAAAAAAGCATAAAAACGCGATGTCGGAAAGTAAATTAGCTCTAAAAAAAAAGAAAAGGTTACCTCTTTATCGGTCTCGGTGGTCGGGGCATCCGCCGCCTCCGACTGCGACTGTTGCTGGTGGGGCGCGCCGCGGCGCTTCTTGGCGAGGCTGTCGTCGCGCTTGCTCTTCCTGATCGCGACGAGGCTGTCCTCACAACGCCGCCTGGAGTCGTGGATGCGAACCGCCGCCTTGTAAGTCCTCGCCCGCGCCTCCGCCCGGCCGTTCGCCGCCCTCGTCGGCGGCCGCAGCGGCATTTCTCTCCGATCGCTCTCCAATTGTAGTCGCTTTTCTGAAGAGAGGGAAAAATGAAGCCTCCGAGAGAGGGCGCGGTCTTTTTTTCTTGTTTGCTATATTTTTTTTCTTCTAATTTTTTTCTTTAATTAATAAATAATAATAAAGACTTATCCAAAAAATATATGACCATTTCTTATCTTTTTTTTAAAGAAAAATATGTTTGATGAATATAAAAGAGCAATTAATACGTAGCAAAACTTTGACCACAGAAACAAATATATGGTGATAGAAAATTATAAAACATGTGATGTACTTATATGAACCACTAAATATGGTTATATATCACATTTATAATCATTAATGATTCGGATCTGTGTAATATTAGCATAATAAGAATTGGAATATGATGTTTGTGGTGTTTTCATTGCTTGAAGGCACAATTTTGTCATTGCATTATCACATAAGAGCGTATCATATTTTTTATTCAAACCAATTTGTCATGTCAATACTAGTGGAACTAATAATTATTTGACTAATTTAAATGATAAATTAAAAAATATAAGAAAACGGTGATAAAATAAAATTTTATGTTAACAACAAAATAGCATTGAGTTATTGGTCGTTTTTCACTTTCATGATAATTTTGTGTTTTGTGAAACTTTAATAATTTCAAGTATCAAAGCATTTGCTACAATAAGATAATTATTGACCTATTCTATCATGTAGAGAGAGAGAGAGAGTTTTCATCTTTTTCAGAATAAGATTGTGAGAATTGAACCGATCGTCAAGAAAATTAGAAATAAATAAGAAAATGGGCTTCTGGAGTGATTGGACTCGAAGTGTCTTGATGATTCTAGAGCTTTGACCATTCTTTTTTCTTTTTTATTTAAGTTTATATATATATTTATTTTGAGAAAATAATCATTTAAAATATATCTCATACTATTTAGTAGAAATTATAATATTAATTTAGCATGGCTGTTATATGATTTGAGAGTAAATTCTTGTTTTCTTTTTGTATTTTAAACATTTTTCTGATTAATTGCCGAATTTTAATTTAGTTTGATCACCCCAACTTTAGATATAAATTAAAAATATTTTGACACTTAATATTCACTTACAAATCAGAACCATGAGTACAACAATTAAATGATGTGCATAAAACATATGACCACTATTAAGCATATATAAAAATGTAGTCTTGATTATGCAAGTAAAGTTCATTCATTCAATTTTACAAAATAAAAAGCAGCTTGCAAAAAACAAAAAAAAAAGGTTTTGGATGTCCGTTTTGACAAGCACAATGGCTCTCCAATGGCCAGCTGATTCGGACATCTCAGAATAGGCTGACACATGCACACACATGATCATTTTTTAAGTGTAATGGTCCTTCAACCAAGATAGACCAATGATGATGGGCTTCAATGAGAAACATACTCTATAAGGAAAACACATTCGTTCATTCAATAATCCATTTTGAGACCAAACTTTCAAATTTATTATTTTCTTTTATTGATAATATTTTGAATCTAAACTCAGTTATAATTCTATATGATCCATCTTCTTAGTCAGACGCTTCACTAAATTTTTTCTACAGAATCTCGTTGCCCGATCTGCGAGCTTAGTCAAGGGGGAATCCGAGATCCCTCCTGCGGGCGGTGTGGGGGGTGGAGCTCTTTGGGTGAAATTATTTTAGAAGTGTTTCGTATGTGATTCGAAATTAATTTATTTTTTTAGCATGAGATAGATGTCATATTTTGAAGGAATTAATTCAGAGTCTCAATCGGTATGTAGTTCTTATCGTCTGTAAAAGGGAGTGTCTATATAAACTCTCTAAGAGTCTAAACAGACAGCAATATGATCTTGTAATACTCTTATGTTTTTTTCATCTAATAAAATTTTGCGTCATCTTAAATTTTTCGAATTTTTTTGAGGTGCATAATTTCTCTGGAAATTCTAACACCTTTTATATTATTCTCCTGTGTGAGGCATATTAGGGTCAAACTCTTTTGTAATAATATTCTTGTGATATGCGATTAAGTTGTGTTGTATTAGAGGTTTCATCTTACCTTTCAAGCTAACAAAAAGTTAGAGAGTGGTCCTTTGTAACAAGAAATATACCTATTTCATGAACGAATAAAAGATAAAAGAAAACTTTCAAGAGAAAGATATGTATCTTACCTCTCTATACGGATAAAAGTTGGTGTTGTAGAAATGGTTTCTTTCCTTCCCTATCTGCGAGACTCAGTGTTGAGAAGTTGAAGTAGGGAATAGGCCAAAGCATAGTTAAAACTCGTCAACATATCTTCATATTTGATTCTTTCTTGGTTTACTTCTCGTTCTTATTATATTCTTTTTTGAATTTAACAAATTAGTTATATGATTCTGTGTTTACTTTTGTGAAATCAATTTTTAAAATTTTAATACGTTAATTCACTCCCCTACCTCGTGACCCAATGGAAAACATACATGCTTATGCAAATTACCGGTTGAGTTAGCAAATGCAAGTGGAAGACATAGTGAAGGAAACAAATGAATTATAAAAGAGAAGTTTCACAACATCCACATACTAATTAATAAACATATGCTAAATTGCATAACACTTATATTGCACTCACATGTATGATAAATTTTAATCCACAATAAACACTTACTCTTGGAAAAAATGGCTGAATTGATAGTTACAGAATTATCTTATTTTTTCTTTTAATATGAATAATAATAATTGGACAATGTCAATAATATAAATAAATTAAATTAGATCAAAGACGCAAAGATTTTACGTGGAAAACCTCTCTCAATGTGAGAGAAAAAAATTACGAGAGCAAATAATAAATCTTTCATTATGAAATAATAGTAGTTTACAAGTTTCTTCTCTGAACTACGCAGAGAAATATAATAATAATCTCAAGAATCAATATTGGATGCCACAAAATAAATGTCTCTCGGAACTGAAGATATAAGTTAAAACGATCTCATCGAAATATGAGGAATAAATGAAAAGGTTGCTGAAAACTACTGTCTAAAATTTCATCGAGAATGGATGAGTGCTCGTTCCCGAATTAACCCCCGAGGTTTCTTCCTCCTCTCTCTTTCTCTCTCCTCTCTCGGTGGTTGTTCGACTTCGTTGCGTAGGATTAGGAAGACATCTGCACACTCTTTGTCCTTTTATAGCATCAGGACAAACTACTTCATCTCGTAGTTTACTCCTCCTTTACATTGGATTGTTGTCCGTCTCCAACACATGTTTTCCTTTTATTTATTTCCAACTTGACATGCTCTCTTAGTCCTCGTCGGGCTCGCATAATGAGAATCGCCCAACACTTACAATATATTAATAATTTATAATCATGACTAACACAAATCAAAAGAAGACCGGATGGTCGAAGTGCTGAGTCCCAACTTAAATAGAAAAAAATTGCATAAGTCATGAACCAAGACAAAGTAAAGATGCAAAAGAGCAGAGGATATTTGTGGAGTTTCATCAAATAAGTGCAAGGAGTAAAAGGCTTTACATTGTCAACAATAAAATTTTATAGTTTAAGGAATTAGAATATACAAGTTAAACTTTTGCAACGGTCACACTCTTTATATTCATGATGTTTTAGCACAATTTACTTTCTATCTTCATGTATGTAATAAGTTTCTAAGAGAAACAAATGACAATATTTGATAGTATACTTCTTTATTTTCAATAATAATTTTTATGTTTTAAATACAACATATTTCTTATTATAGCTATTCATTTATGTCATTTGTTTATATAAATTTTTTTTTTCAAAATTTGGCACGTCAAATTAGGGTATATTGCCTAAGGTCATATGAACAGACTTGTTAAATAAGGTCATATTGAATTTCTTACAAAAATTGAATATCTAGCTGACAAGAAAATAAGAACACAATTTAGGAGAGAAAACACGTCAAAATTATCATTAAAGTTAGATTATTTTAACATATGTAGTCCAACAAATGTTCATGGACAATACATTTTTTCTTATTTGATCACTTTTGATTATTCAAGTTATGTGTTCTATACTTAATTTCTAGTAAATTGAAAATATTATATTTCGTATGATTCATGAATATGATGAAATATCATGTCGATCACAACATTGAAGTTTTGTGAATCAAATGTAGCCATGAGTATCTCTCTTAGTTTTTCAAAGAGATATATGGTGAAAATTGTAGAATTATACAATTAATAATACCCAAAACATTGCAATAAAATGATGTTGCAAAAATATAAAATCACACTTTATTAAATATGATTTGATCAAGGACGGTGAAATTTTATATTGAAGAGATACATTATTGATTATTGCCCACATTTTAAATTGTTTACTATCGAAATTCCCTACTATAGTATGAAACCTAGCCTTAGTTGTTTTCTCCCTTAGGATTATAAAACATATGCTTTAAACAACTCCCATAAGTACGAGAAGTTGAGTGTTAATAGGAAAGAAATGTATCTTATATTATAAAACCTACGAGGGCTACATATTGATAGATAAAAAGGGAGATGGTACTTTTAGAGATTGAAAGTGGACATGACATTAATAGAGGATGGTTTTCATAAACAAGACAAGATTGACTTTGATGAAAATGGAAATTTTAAGTTGGCATTTAATCTGTCGAGGTGTTTGTCTCTATCATCCCACACTTTGATCTCGATGGAAAAGATCACAATCCCTAATCAATGAACATGAAAGTTTCCCTTAACAGACTAATAGAAAAAAGTTATACATTATAGATTTATAATTGAAGAGCTACATGAACTATGATTATATAAAGCACACCTAGTAAGTCTAGAAGATAAAGTTGAGCCAAAATCATTTAAAAGGCTCTTTTGCTTTTTCTACAAAAGAATGCCTTAAGGCAACATGAGAAGACTTAGATTCAAAAGAAAAAAAAAACTAAACTGATTTCATATGATAATCACGAAAAAAAAATGAGTTGTCTCTAAGTTCAAATTCCAAAAAATGCAATCAAAGAGAAGTAAACTATAGTATAAGTGGGCATGCAAGAATATAAGGAAAGTACAAAAGAAGTTCAAGCTCAAACGCATAAGACGACTTATTGACTAGATACAACTGCATCTTGGACTACTTGATTTAACTTTTAGACATCGAGAGTTTTGAAGATCTACTAGCACTATTTAGGTTCGTTTCAAATGGATTAAGAAAAAAAACTCTTTCACACCATTCTTTTCTTCTCTTCGGGAGGCCAGCCACATCACTCTGCATTGGAAGTTTTCATATGCATCTTCTCTCCTCAAATAGAAATAGACACATATTTTTATCACAATGAACTTATAATCATCATAATACAAATTTACTCACACTCTCTTTTTCCTTTACAATTATGAGCAACATTCATCACTTTGAGCCCAAATCTTATTTTCCTTAGTAGAAAATATTTTTCTTTCAAAATCAAGCCTTTTACAACATATCATGAACTTCTTCATAGCTCTCAATCTTTAATATGATTGTTGCAATTCAAGATTAGCCATTATGCACTTGTTAGCACACTTTGTTTGATCTATATTATGGGACATCTGAACCTATCACAATTTGGTTTCTATCAATGTCCATATGTTCAAAATTAAACTTTGGACGTGCAAACTTTTTCCCAACATTCCAACCTCGAGGTTGACTACATGATAGACATATGCTATTTTAAGCCTAATTTTTTTACATAATTATTCAAATGACATAATATATTATTATTAATAGCTTTTATATTCACTGCTCAATTATAACATATGATCATAGTTAAATATAAACGTAAAGTTTAGTGCATATATTTGACTTTAAAAACATAACATATCTTCACTATTTTGTATACATTTTTTTGCATAGTAAAAAAAATGAGATAATTATTGATTCTTTAGAAATTTAGAAAAAATATTTACCAATCATGTATTCACATCTCAACTAGATCTAGTTAGAATATTTGAATAGTCAAGTATTAAGTGATAAACTTTAGTGCATAAAATTATTTATTTCAAATTATTTTTTTGTGCCAAATGGATAACCTTAAAAATTCAAAATTTGTATCATTAAAATATAATTTAGCAATGTAAAATTCAAATTTAAATATATAAGAATCACCTAATGACAAAACATTAAGGGCATTTAGGGCATAGCACACTCAACGGCGAGTTTCGATTTGATGCGTTCTACAATGAGGAGGGAAGAGTTGTGGCGAGCTCGATCGAGGAGGGCAGAGCAGAGCGGACTGCGACGAGCTTGGTGCGGGCGAAATTTCGGGGGCGGGCGATCGTGAGCGCAATGCAACAAGCTCGGGGTGGGCAATGGCGAGGAGGGCGATTGTGAGGTGATCATGAGCAATTGTGGTGAGCTTAGTGGGAAACGAAGAAGTTGAGTCTTGAGAAAACTAATTTATTTTGTCAAACAGATAGCGAATCAAAATCATCTGAACTATGCCACATCCATTTGACATTATAACGACGACACAAATATGTATGCCCTCCCTCTTTAAATAGGAATGAGGACCATTAAATTCATATAAATACGTTATTGACTATTTTATTTAAAATTTTCATTGTCCAAATTATAATATTAAAATTTAACCATCCCGGTCATAAAATATAGACGGCACTCATGTCTATTCACGCTACCAATTATGCACAATACATTTTGAGGAAAAATATTCCTAATTAAACTCTCCAAGTTTTTTTTATTTTATACGATAATGATATATCAATTGGAGATCCAAAAGTACCAAATTTGATGACATTTTTTTTAAACTATCAATTGATAATTTTGATTTCTCATATCTTATTTATATTCATTTTTACATTTATTTATCGAAATAATTGTGATTATAATTTAAAATAATTTCTTAAGGATATTTTCGTGAGTTAGAAAGTTGAGGAATATATACGTTGAGTTCTCATTATTACCTTTTGGTAATTCATATTTTATGCTGCTGTCTGCGTGAATTGTTTGCCAACTCCACCGCCTCAATCGGAGTCGGAGACGAGAAAACTCCACACCAATCTTCCATTCAAAGCCCTGCACCTATAAAATCAAGCCAAGCGTACGACAGACACGGAGGAGAGAGAGAGAGTCTTCCCTTCAAATCTGTCTTAGCAGAGACATGAAACAGAGAGGGAGAGAAAGTGTTCCCCGTGAAATCTGCTTATTGATCACAGACAGGAAGGGGAGAACAGCTTGTCGGACCAGCGTCTCTGCAGCAGCATGGCACCATGGGCCATCTCCATCCTCACTTGCGGCGAGTACGGCTTCTCCGCCCTCGCCGGCAGATGCTGGAGCTCCACCTTCCGGTGGTGGCCGGAGCTGGAATTCTCGGCGGTGGACAGAGCCCTTTGGTGCTTGGTGATGGCCCTGGAGTCCATTGCCTTGGGGGCCATGCTCTGTTTCTTCTTTGTCTTCTGTGGCTGCGAACTGTGAGAGGTGATAGCGGAACTGAAAGCCCTCTGTTTGTATGTGTTTTTTGAGGCTTTGGCTATACATGTAGTATGATATATGAATGAAGTGGAATCATGACCTATCTGTTGCTGATTGGCTTCTTTTTCTTTGTGAAATTGCTGCTTGCTTATGTTGATAATTTTTTTTCTTTGTATCGTTTGGCGAAAAGAGAGGCTAAAAAGGCAGTTAGTGATGCTCGTGCTAAAGCATACGAGGGGTTTTATAAGGAGTTAGGGACAAAGGCGGGTGAACAAAGGATTTACAAGATTGCAAGGAACAAAGAGAAGGAGTCGAGAGATTTGGATCAAGTAAGATGCATAAAAAATGAAGTTGGCAAGGTTTTAGTTACTGAAGGAGATATTAAGAACAGATGGGAAGAGTATTTCTATAAGCTATTTAATGATGGATGTGAAGGTTCGCGTTGTGATTTGGAGGACTTGACAGTTAGCGAATGTGAGCTTAATAGGTCATTTTATCGTAGAATTAGAGTCTCGGAGGTTAGCGAAGCTCTTAAGAAAATGGAGAATGGTAAAGCCGTTGGACCGGATGGTATACCGATTGAAGTTTGGAAATGTTTAGGAGAAAAATGTGTGTTGTGGTTATGTAAACTATTTAATGAGATTTTACGGTCGAAAAAGATGCCTGATGATTGGAGATTAAGTACATTAGTTCCTATTTACAAAAATAAAGGGGATATTCAGAATTGTGCAAATTATAGAGGGATTAAACTTATGAGTCACACTATGAAATTATGGGAAAAAGTGATTGAGCATAGATTGAGAATGGAGACTAGTATTTCTGAGAGACAATTTGGGTTCATGCCAGGAAGATCCACTACAGAGGCGATTTATTTACTAAGGGGGATGATGGAGAAGTATCGAAGTAGGAGAAGAGACTTACATATGGCTTTCATTGACTTAGAGAAGGCGTATGATCGGGTACCAAGGGATGTACTTTGGAAAGCCTTGCAAAAGAAGAGGGTGAATGTTGCCTACATTAAGGTAATACAAGATATGTACGATGGGGCATTGACTAGGGTTAGGACACCCGGAGGTGAGACAAATGAATTTCCTATAGGAATTGGCCTACATCAAGGATCAGCTTTAAGCCCGTATCTATTTAACTTAGTTATCGATGCTATAACCGAGAGTATCACAGAGGAGGTACCTAAGTGCATGCTATTTGCGGATGATATAGTACTTTTAGCGGATTCAAGAGAAGAGATTAATACAAAATTGGAAATATGGAGAAATACGTTGGAGTCAAAGGGTTTTCGTTTAAGTAGGAATAAAACAGAATATATGCATAGCAATTTCACAAATAAACAACTTAGAGACGATTTGAAAGTTAGGTTAGGGGAGGATATAATTTCTCAAGTGACAAAGTTTAAATATTTAGGATCAATTGTAAGACAAGATGGTGAGATTGATGACGATGTTAATCATAGAATTCAAGCTGGTTGGTGTAAGTGGAGGAAAGCCACTGGAGTTCTTTGTGATAGAAAAGTACCCAATAAAGTTAAAGGAAAATTCTATCGTACTGCTATAAGGCCAGCAGTGTTATATGGTAGTGAATGTTGGGCTATGAAGGGACAACATGAACGTAAAGTGGGGGTAGCCGAAATGAGGATGTTGAGATGGATGTGTGGTCATACAAGATTAGATAAGATTAGGAATGACCATATACGTGAACGAGTCGGAGTGGCTCCTATTAGTGAGAAAATGGTAGAGAATCGTTTGAGATGGTTTGGTCATGTTCAGAGAAGACCATTAGATGCGCCAGTAAGAAGAGTAGATCAAATAATCTGGAGTCCGATTAAAAGAGGGAGAGGGAGGCCAAGGCGGACACTTGACGAACTAATAGAGCAAGATCTATTGGTGAATAATATACCGAAATGTTTGGTTACTAATAGAGCGGAATGGCGTCGTATGATCCATGTAGCCGACCCACCTAGTGGGATAAGGCTTTGTTGTTGTTGTTGTTGTATATATAAAAATTATCAAAATATTGAATAAAATTTAAGAAATATTATTATTAAATATATCTTCTAACTTTACTTTTGTAATCAAACGGAGTCACATGAGCGGAATTGCACGAGCACCCATTGGGTAAATAGAATGTGAGTAGTAAAGAGATGTTATCACTTGCTCAATTGGTTTGATGTTTATTGCATTTCTAGGGAGGTTTACCATTTGAACGAAGCATCACACATTTTTATTGTAATTATTTTCAAGAGTTTGATAAAACAACTTAGTTCTATCTCCATTGTAAGAGACATAATAAATATTATTTGAAGTAGATGTTTATAAGTTTTCACCATCTAGTTTTTTTCACAAAAAATATATACATGCTAAATTATACATGTTCATTTATTATTTTATTCAATATTTAAATTACCTTTGTAAAGTTTAATTTTCCCACCTAATTTTTTAAGTTTCTCTAAAAATATTAATTGGGCTTGAGGTAAAAAATATCAAAGATAATTTAAATATGGAATATTTTGATTTATATTTACAAAAATTTCCATTTTATATCATCATAATTAAATAATTTATACGTTAAATATATACATGTAACATTATTATTTTATTTCATATACATAAATATTTTTACATTAAGAAAAAAATGAATTAACAATAATGCGAAATAATATATTGAAAAAGAAAATTTCATTCAGAAAAAAAATTATTTTTTCATTTTAATTAGTTCATTGTTTAATTTTACATTAAAATTACTATTTAATCCTATTTTCTATATCACCGGAAAAATATATTTCTTGATCATGCTCTTGAGTATTACTTTTTAATATCAATTTGTATTTAAAATGTTTATGAATATTTCTAATTATATATGTGTGTATATAGAATTGAAATTAAAATAATTTGTCTTCTTGTTTAGCCTAAAAATGAATGCTTTTAAAAACAAATATTTCTTGACAATTGTTGAAATTGAAAAATAAATTAATAAATGATTCCGCCTCTGACTATTAATTTATTTCATCAAATGCCCTTTTAATTGGGTATAGTCAATTATCCGAAACTTACGTACAAAACTATTTAAAAATAAAATAATAAAATAATAATTTTATAAAAGAGGGTTCTCGATCACCTCTCCCGACGGCGACCCTCCTCCTCTCCTTTTTAGCACCTAGAGGAGAGGGGGATGGGAGCCGAGAGGCCGGAGGGAGAGGGAGATGGAGTCGAGCTCCTCTTTTTTTTAAATATGAATTATTATTTAACACTATTTTGATATTTTATATTTATTTTATTTTTAAATAATCTGTCATGTAAGTTAAATGATCGATCAACGGACTAATACTCAATCTAAAGGGCATTGGTGAATAAGTTAATAGTTGAATAATTGTTTAATTATAAAGTCAAGTTGGAAAATAGAGTTGAAAAATAAGATAAAATTGGAGTGCATTTAATCAAATTTATCTTCAAATTATTGCTTAAGCAAAACTGGTATTCCCAATGATGATTGATAGTCTCATTGTAATATAGAATTTATGGTGCATTGTTGGAAGCGGTGTGTGCTTGCGAATGCTTGCTAATCTCAGATAAAAAACTAATAAGTCTCACTTGCCAGTCAAATTAATCTTTGTACTCATCATTTCATACTAAATTAACTCTTAATTTTTTTAATTTCAGATTAAGAGGCGATTCGTTTATAATCCGTATCAACTTTTTGGTCATACTGTGAATATCTACTTACCTGTTCATTATCAAGTTACAATGAGAGAATCAAACTCATATTTTTTATCATGGAAAAAAATGCAACAAGGGAGGTGTTTTATATATTGAGTTTAAATCATATCACAAAAAATCAAATAAATCCAAATATTATAAAATGGACCTTTGAAATGGCCCAACATAGGCCCATTCGATTCGGTCCGCTTCCTCCAAACCACGATTACAAAAAAATTGGAAAACATTTGAACCGTTTGGGATGGTATTAGCGTAATATAACCAAGATACGAATCCCTTATTATAAAAGACCATCACCATTTCTCCATTTCCCCCTCCTCGTCATCTCGCTTTACAGCTCGCCTTTTTAACTCTCCGACGTCCGCCGCCCGCTGCCTTCGGAAGCCTCTCCAGCTTCGACGTCGGACCTCCGTCGCGCCGTCTCCATGGACTGTGCTCACCAAAGCGGCCGGAGACTCGCCGCCCACGTGGCCCCTCCGCCGCGGCGTGGTGTTTCTTTTCAGCCCGTTGATGCCGGTATCTCAATCTTTCATCCGCCGGCGACGACTTCCGAAACTCCGACTGGATATTTCCTGCCTCGCGGCGCCGGCTTCCCGGTTCAAAATCCCAACTTGGTCCCGAAGCCGCCGATACTTCTTGTGTGGAATCCGGCGGTCCTGCAGAGATTGGACGAGCAAAGAACGCGGTCGCTTCTTGAAGTATGTGACTACATCTATTCTTGAGAAAGATCGAAAAGGTCGTGACTTTGGGGGTTTCTTTTTCTTGTTGTAGTTTATGGCCGCAGAGGGTCTTGTGCCGTCGCCAGAGGAGGAATTAAAGAGGACGCACGTCATCGACCAACTTAAACAGGTACGTGAAGATAGTAGATAGCGGTATTGTCTTATTTTCTTGTTTCCTCTCTTCCTCATTTCTCGCTTTCTCTTGATTTCTTGTTTCTTTTTGATAATAATGTTACACAGATGGAGGAATTTTGTGTGGTGTTAATCCTTTTTCTTCTGTCGATTAGTCAAAAAGAAAGAGTGATCTTCGTAAATTTTATTGCTTTACTCTTTGAGTTTTCTCGTATGATCCATGCAGCCGACCCCACCTAGTGGGATAAGGCTTTGTTGTTGTTGTACTCTTTGAGTTTCCGCATTTGCAAGTGCTCTTACAGTGCAATAAAAGGAGTGATCTTTTAACCGTTAAATGAGGATTGAGAATTTTGTGTCTGAATTGGATGAGATTTGAATGCAGAATGTTGTTGGATTCTTGATCCACCTTTTTAAATGGTAATTTTCCGCCTGTAATAGTTGCTTATGCACTTCTTAAAATGGATTCTTGGGCCATGTTTACTAGTTGTGATGGTACTTGCATGTCTTCTCAACAGATCGTTCTGGCATGGATAAAGAAGGTGGCATTGCAGCGTGGCCTGTCAGACGATGTTATTGACAAGTCATCCGCTACAATTTTGACATACGGCTCGTATGGTTTGGGAGTATGTATTCTTGATATTCACTCTCTTAAATTTATTTTTGGAGCTAGGGCGTCTCCTTGTTTGCTTAAACCCATCCCAGAAAAAAGATGTTCACTTGCATTATATATTTTATGTGTGTCTACTAACTCTTAGAGGGCATGCCATGTCACTGCATATTTTTTCTTTGTTGCAATGTTTATGTTTTTTCTTTCTTTTAATGACAATATTGGGAAGCTCATAGAGCTTTGTGTTTTTGTATAGTAACTAACAATTGTTTGGTGATTTAAGCTTATTCTATACTTCATTACATATTTACCCACTTAAGTTATTCCTGAAGAAGAACTAAAGCTAGTGTAATGATTAAACTCCACTTAATAAAAGAAAATAAACAGTTATAGTTTGGAACTAAGCTTGCATGCCCTTGATGTCCACTTCTTTTATCTTACTGTTCTTGTTTTGGTAGTTAGTGATTATATTTTCATCATAAGTGTATCCCGTGAGATGATGAGACGACCTTATGTTGTCAGGAAAAGATATCATGTGATTCTGCTACTTTGTGCAATATATTTGCCACCTTCCAAAAACTGTTTTAGATAACACGGGGAACAAAATATTATGCTAGTGTCTAATGGAATTAGGTGAGAGAATGATAAAATATACCAATAGTTGTGTAACTTGTTGTAAGTGATCAAATTATCGAGATCTTTACATCATTAGGTAACTTCTTAACCAATGATAATGGACCTCATGTTTTTCTTTTAAAAGAAGAAAAAATCGAAATTTCAGAAAGAATACGGGGAAAAATATGTCACTGTAAGTAATAGCTTCGGGCATCAATAATATTCTTTCCATATCCATTATTTACAATTTGTTCCTTTAGGATAGTTTATGACAAATATGGTTATGTCCTTTTAGGTTCATGGCTCAGGATCTGACATTGATGCCTTATGTGTTGGCCCCAATTTTGCAACATTGAAAGTATGTCAATCTCTTGTGCCACTTCCTTTTACATTTATGTTTTAAAGGAACAACAATACTAACAACAATATATTACAGGACGATTTCTTCATTGTGTTATGCAATATGCTTGAAAGCAGAAAAGAAGTCTCTGACATCCATTGTATCAAGGGTGCTAGAGTTCCATTAATGCGCTTTAAATTTAATGGGATTTCAGTCGACTTTACTTATGCTCAGCTGCCAATTATATCTGTTCCTGAAGTAAGTACTTAAAAGTTGATTTGGAGTTCTTGATTTATATCAAGGTTGTCTTATCTTTTTTTTCGCTTTTCAAAGTTAGAATAGTTTGCTTGATTGTCCTGCTCTTTTTTTTTGATAATGGAATATGTGTGTCAAGATTTCGACATTTCAGGTTAACCTTCTATGTATTGTAGTTCTCAGGATTATCTGGTTGATGATCTGTTCAAGAAATATTTGGATACCGAATTGAAAATCATACAACCATGAAAATTTCCTTTTGATGTATTCTGACTAATAATTAATCAATGATGTTGTTCAAAACACAGAACGTGAATATCTTTCACCCCTCCTATGGGAAACTTGATGAAACAAGTTGGAGAAGCTTGTCTGGAGTGCGTGCTAATAAGTGCATCCTTCAACTAGTGCCAAATGTAAAGGTACCAATAGGGTTTGTTTATGCAGAGGTTTTTTCCATGTTTTCAAATTTTTTATAATAAAATTGGTAAACAGCTTCTCAACTTTCTTTGTTTGTCATTTTGGTTGCAAGTTACACATCAGTCTTGAGCATGGCATAATTTTTAGTTATTATTTTTCTGTGCAAAGTTAATTTTTTCTGCCACTTTACATTTGAGATCTTTTTTTTCATGTTTATTCATTGCCAAGAAAATAGGTAGACTAGAAAAATGGTATATGTGCATGCTCACAAATATTTACAAATATGTTTATACTGCTTTACATGCAGAATTTCCAATCCATGTTGCGATGTGTTAAATTATGGGCGAGGCGGCGTGGGATCTATGGACATGTAAGTGCTTATCGAGAAGTGTTTAAAGTCATTATATTTTATATCACAATGTTTGACAGTTGAATATTTGACAGCCATTTGGGTTTCTTGGAGGAATTCATTTGGCGGTCCTTTCAGCTTTTGTTTGTCAGAGGCACCCTAATGCTAGTATCAGTACTCTTGTTTCAATGTTCTTCAAGATATTTTCATACTGGCGTTGGCCCGAGCCTGTGATATTGCAAGATCAATCCTTTCCGTATAGGCCTCCTGATGGGCATTCTCTCATGCCTATTATGTTGCCTTGCAAACCATATCAATGGTGCTATTCAAATATCACAATGAGCACCCACAAGAAAATTATGTCAGAATTTTTCCTTGGATATATGCTGACTAAGGTAAATGTCTTATTTATTTTAGTACGTAAAACTTATTTGTTGACTAATTTATATTTAACTGCATCTATGCATGTTTATTCCTCCAAAAGTAATGAGATCTTGAGGGGATCATGTTCTTCTCTTTGAAACTCTTCAAGCTTTATTGCACCATTGTATATGTTTCTTGTTCATTTTCTCTTATTACCTGAAATGCATATGTTAAAATCATTTCTACAGTTGCAATCTTGTTTAAGATTTGTGCACATTTTTTGCGTACATTATTTTCCACCTATGTGCTCAAAGTGCAAGGAAAGCATCTTGTTTACCCAAGTAACTTGCATCTTTCTTTTATGGAAGACACTTTTTTCTGTCAATGTTTGATGGCATTTTGTAACTTTAATGAGGCTTTGGAGACTAAGTTCAAATTCAGTCTTCTACTCCAACTTTTAAGCACATCTTGCTTTTTTTCTCTTTTCCTTTTCTTGGAAATATATTTGAGAAAGATATTTGCTAATAAGTTACTATAATTAATTAGACTGGGTTGTTCAAGTTGTCCTCAATTATTTGTTATATATTATCACAGAAGTTAATAATTTAATAACATTGGAAGGTACCTTTGGAGAAAAAAGTGATACAGTTCACTTTGATTATTCTTGCTTTCCATTAAAATCTTTGTTATACAAAAGGAACATTTTGTGTGGCTCGTTTTCTTGGGATCCAGTAATGTCTAGGAATTTTGTTCTGCCTTTATTTGGTATATATGGCGTATGAAGATGGAAATTAAATTTCTGCCTAAGTAAACAATGTATTCAAGGAATGCCGCACATAAATTGAAGATAAGATTGATTGATGTACAATAGTGTGGACTTGTGTGTGCATATTTGTTTTGTATACTTGAAGTGAGATTATGAGTTGTGTTTTTCAAACCAGGTCTTGGACATGAGCAGGGCCCAAATTTCCAGCCCTACTCTCCTCCGTCAACTTTTAATTCTTGGATATGGCCTTGCCTTTTGTACTTGTACAACGTGGCGTGAACTTGAGTAGCACCTAATTCCTTTCCTTTCTTTATGAATTGCAGAATCCCAATTTGGAGTTCAGATGGAGTAACATTTTTAAACCATTTCCATATGTATTAATGTATCCTCGATTTCTTCGGATTTTCCTTGCTGCTGGTTCTAATAGCAATGAGTTACAAGAGTGGGCAGGATGGATTAAGTCACGATTCCGTAGTCTCATTCTCAAGGTTATATCAGACTCTTTTTGGCTCTTACTTTTACTGACACTATGAACTTTTTTCTGTTCATTGACATTGAAATATAAGTGATAAATTTAATCTGCTTATGCATGAATTAATATTAACTGGTATTTAAATAAATATGAGGAAAATAGATTTCTCTATTCTGTTAAACATGTTCATGAAGAACTGGTAGGTTTAGCCCCCATGCTACCAATGTTTTTTCAGTAGTTAACCCCATGCTATCTTTAATATTTGAATCCTCTAATTTTGTGTCCAACTATAATGTAACTGTTTTTGATTGTGCCGTTCGTTTTGTTCATTGGATTAACTAGATCTTTTGAGTAAGCCTTGAACTTGCTATTTAACTGCAGCTGGAGAGATTGTCATTGTACTGTGATCCAAACCCTACAGAGTATGTTGATCACAATGTGGCTGAACCTCATACGGTCTTCTACTGGGGTTTGTTTGCATATGGTGGGGGAACGTTCATTGACCTTGACAATGTAAAACATGAATTCATGAAAATTGTGAACAATCAAACGTATACTGTGGATCGAAGTTCTGGCTTCAAGGTGGATCTATCAGTCATACAGAGATCTCAACTTCCTAAGAATCTACAGGCTGATGAAGTGGTACAAAATGGAGAGAATTGGACTATTTTATAGCTGTCTTGGTTTCTGCCAGATTTTCTTTGTGAACCCAACTTTGTGGCCATTGACTGTGATCGCCAATCTGCTTTTCAGCAGAAGCTTCAGAGGGAATGCTTTTCGCCAATCTGGTCTCATTGAACACTTTGAGGATGTTGTAACCTTAGATTAGCAGAGTTCAAAGAAATTTAAGGGAATCAGCAGACCTGATGCTGTTCAACTAGTGATGATTTCTCGTTTTATTCATCCCTTATCTGTTTGTAAAGGATGGTATACCTCAGAATCTAAGAAAAAAGAATAGAAAGAACAAACCTATAGGAGGACATCATAAAATTTCTCATTTTATCTTTCAAGGGGAACATTTGTCAAAAGTGTACTTTGATCAGTACATGGGCTGCCCTGTAATATGCTCATGTTTTGTAACATAAATTAAGGTCTATAGAATTTTGTTGAACTTGTCCTGGAATTACTAAAAGCATACGCTGAATTGTATATGGATGTTCGTGGATGATTTTACTCAGATATTTCTGTTGGTACAAAGTTCTCGTGCTGTGAATTGAAAGCAGTTATTGAGTGATAATTAGTGGAGGAATTAGTAAGGGTGTAATTGGAATATTTCATAGTGGAAGAATGGATGATTAGAGATTTTTCTAAGTTTGTTTCATACTCGACGTAAAAAACCCAATCACATTTGAAAAAAGAACACTAGTCCACAATTCGTATTTCGAACATTGTGGAATCAAGGCAGCTTACATGGACTTCTTCACCCCTTGTGCTCACTACAAGATGAAGCAAATGCTTCACCTTTTAGATTCTATTTAACAATGTCAAAATTAGCGTTTAAAATTTTTTTTATTTGATAAATAATAAAAATAAGTAGTATTTAGTATTTCATATGAAAATATTAAAAAGTTACTCCTAATAACGTTTAGCAATTAGAAATTAATGATTTATAATTTTTTGCAATTTTATCTTTATTCGAATGTATTATTTTTTTTCAACTTATCTTATTATTTTTGCATTTTTATTTTATCATCATTTAATTATATTTCTTTTTATATTCATACTTAATTAATTACTGTTAATAATGAATAAAAAATTATTCAATAATTAATTTTTTATATAATGAGTGCACTATATAAAATTTATTGTCAAAAATAATTTTTTATAAATTTTAACAAAAAATTAATTATGAGATTTTATTTTATTTAATTGAGATATAAATAATATATTTATTGCATTATAAGAGAATTTGTATAGTATTTGAATTGAATAATTTATTGTATATCTAATTATGTTATTTTATATTCATCCGTTAATTCTACTGTTAAGTTTATTAAACACTTATTTATTAGAACCTTTAACTAATAATAATCATTTATTATCCGCTGCTTAAATCATTATCGACTATTATCAAATCATCAATAATACAAACACAGCCTTATAGCCACCGGTGCATAGTTAATAAAACTCTGCACTTGTGTGTAACTGCACACTTAATTACAGTGCCATGCACAATGGGCCGTGCAAGACGTAATTGCAGTTCCATGGACAATGGCCATGCAAGAGAAAAACCCATTGTGCCTATAATGTCCAACAATTAGTAAATTAGTTATGTGAAATTTTCTATTGTAGTATATATATTTGTTAGAAAAAGTGATAATTAATCTCGATTGATTGTAAATGTAATTGGTCCTTCCCAACAAAACTAAATTATCAATCAAGGTTGATGGCATCTAAATTAGCCTTTGTTACAAAAGCTTAAATAAAATAAGTAGCTTTATTAGGATCCTCCATCATATTTTCTTATTTAGGATTAGTAGTTTATCAGAAAAAAAATCATTTTTTATTTCCTTTTTATTTTTTAATCAAACTAGTGTATATTTTATGAGTTAATGCCCGACTTAGCTAAGAATCAAATTAAGTTAATTATCTTCTTGTAGCTAATTTAATTAAGTGGGGTCATTTTAATTAGCGTATATTCCGGGTAGGACGCCCCTGCCATTCCAGCGGCCGTCTGATGCAAATCGAGGGGCCGATCAACTAAAACATGGTGGTGTCGATTAAGCCAATTTTGTAGATTACTCGATTAAGTCTATGTCATTGTCCGCTGGATAAATTATACGATTAGTCCTCCAACTTTAATTCGTAACTAGAATATCCGTCAACTTTAATTTTCTTGCACGATTAATCCTCTTAATCGGTGATAGTTGATTTCCGATTGTCTCGCTTACGTGACCGCCATATAAAATTTTCTCTCACATCCACGTCATATAAAAAATAATATTAAAATAAAAAATTAAAGTTAAATGATGTGAATGTGAACAAATTTTTTTTTGTGACGACCACGTAAGCGAGACAATCGGAAAACTCACTATCACCGATCAAAATGATTAATTGTGCAAGAAAATTAAAATTGACGGACATTCTAGTTACAAATTGAAGTTGAGTGACCGATTTGAAAATAACTTAAAGTTAGAGAACTAATCATGTAATTTATCCAACCTCCCGGAAAAACACCGCTGTCCGCTCTACAAGACCCACCGTTTCACCGCTAAACTTCGTAATCGTCGGTCGCTCGGCAATGCCAACGGCCAACCTCACTGCCAACCTCCCGCACAATCACGCTGCAGTCCATTTTACAACCCTGACCACTTCACTGCTGAACCTCGTGGCCATCGTCGACTCGACAGCGGAATCCTCCTGCATAAGGACGCCGTTTGTTTGCTCTACAACATCAACTGCTTCACCGCTGAGGGACAGCAGTGAATCTAAGTTTCCAACTCAAAGCTAGTTTAATGATTAAATTTACAGGACCATTCAGCTTAGCACATGTTTACAGGGATCAATAATATCAAATTGTGCGGTCACTAAGGTTGGATTCATGTTTCCCGAGTTGTTCTTTTTTTTTTTCTTTTAATTTTTTTTGTCCTCTTTCTTTGGTATAGATTAATAGCTTAAGAAGCCCCTTGTTGCACTTTTGCTTGAGTTGCATGCAGTTTGTATCCTTTTTTTTGGCGAATTGATGAATTGTAATTGTTGGAGATATGCTCAGATGGGCATTGCGCGCACGAGGCACGCGCGCACAGCACGGATCGCGCTGGAGCAGCGCGGGGTGCGCGCGCACAGCACGGACCACGCGCCCAGGGCACGCGGACCGCGTGGAGCGCGCACTGCGCACAGTTTGTGCGGATGACAAACTTATCTCGCACCGCGAGAAAAGGAGTCTGCACAGACATATCATCATGAGCGCGTGATGCATTCTGCCTAACTTATCTCAAAGTCTTTCTATCTTATAAAAGGAGACCCATATCACAGGTCTCAAATATACTTTCGCAGAGGTTCATCCAGAGTACTTGTGCTGTGACAAAGAGTTTCGTTCCCCAGAGATTCGGTTTCCGATCCTGAGGTGTAAGTGCATTCGTCAAGAATTCGTGGAAAAGTCCCAACGATCCACTTTCACTGCAAGAAGTATTCCGCAATCTCTAGAATTTATATCTATTATAAATTTCAACATTAGTATCAGAGCTTTTTTTAGGTTTTTCTTAAACTCGTGATTGCGCCGAAAAAAATAATATTCGTTATTATTTGGGATCTGCACACCTCGATTGTATGACCACAACAAAGGGACAAAATAGAGTTTGTCATCACAAATATATTATGGATGAACCTAGACCATAATATATTTTTTAAATTTATTTTAATATTTTTGGTGAAATTTTCAAATTTTTTTTTGCATACATTGCAGAGAAAAAAAATAGAAAAAAGGAAAAACTCTTCTGGCAAGCACACGACCCGTTGGAAGGCTCAATTTATGTAAAAGAGTTGCACATATGAGAAGTGACAATTGGGCTGGCTGATAGGTCCAATAAATAATTTTTCTTTTTTCTTTTCTTTTCTGATTTTCGCAAGCTTTTAAAATATTTCAAAAATAGAAAAGATTTATTATAAAATTTCGAAAAATTAGGAAAAATTTATTTTTCCTTAGAAATTTTTTTGTAATATTGCATGCAAATTAGGGACTGTTTGACTAAGCTTATAAGTCATTTATAAGTTAGTTTAAAAAAATCTCAACGTTTGGTAACTTAAAAATTTGACTGATAAAGAGATATCAAATCTACTTATAAGTAAAAAAAATAAGTAGGGGGAGAGGTGCTTATTTTCTTTTTAAAAAATAAGTCAGTCAGTTGTCTCACAACTAATTAGTTGTTATTAATATAAGTAGTTTTATCCAAACGTGTAATTGCTTATTTTTAAAAATAAATTTCAGCCAATAAAATACTTATCAAAACTTCAACTTATTAGTTATTCTGTATTAGCTAAGCCAAACGGACCCTTAATCTTATCAAAACAAAATCATTTGTTGATTTAAAACAATAAATTAAATGATTAGATTTGCATGTCAATATCAAATATTGCATAATATATGTGTTATCATGCATGAAATAAATATATTTGTTTATGTATGTCATAATGATATTTATTTCTGTGATTAAAATTTTGACTATGTGTTAAAATTAAATTGGTATGTTCAATCTTGTTAAGCATGATAATTTGCCTAGAATTTCAAATTGATTTGTTATTGGTTAAATTAAAATTAATTCATTTTGTGAGAATTAGATGAGGAAATTTACATGGAACAACCTCAAGGCTTCATTATAAAAGGAGAAAAGCGCAAAGTTTGCAAGCTGCGCCGGTCCATTTATGGACTCAAACAATCATTTAGACAGTGATATCTGAAATTTCATCGGTCAATCATTTCGTACGGTTTTAATATGATTGATGAAGATCACTGGGTGTATGTTCATAAGTTCGAGGATAATTTTGCTATCCTGACATTATACGTTGACGACATTCTAATAGTTGGGAATAATAGAGACTATGTCATTACCATTAAGCAATGATTGTCCTCTATATTTGAGATGAAAGATATGGGTGAAGCAACATACTGAGTGTGAAAAATCTAACGCGACCGTTCCAAACGACTCCTTGCCTTGCCGCAGGAATCATATATAAAGAAGGTTTTGGAATGATTCTGCATGGATGGCTGCAATCCCATTAACACTCCTATTATGAAAGGCGAGGTTTTAAACTTGGACATGTGCCCAAAAACTCTAGAGGAACAAAAGGAAATGTCCAATGTTTCCTATGCGAGTGTGGTCGGCAGTCTGATGTACGCTATGATGTGTACTCGGCCGGACATATGTTTTATCGTGGGTCTAGTTAGTCGATATCAGGCTAATTCGGGATGCCAACACTGGAAGACGGTGAAGAGAATCATGAGATATCTCAAGGGTACTGCAGATCTTGCACTGTGCTATCATGGAGAAAGTCTACGACTTGTTGGATTCACCGATGCCGATTGGGTTGGTGACGTTGATGAACGGAAATTCACCTCCGGATACACTTTCTTGCTCAACAATGATGCTGTTACTTAGAGTAGCAAGAAACAAGATTTGTGGCACTGCCAACTATGGAGGCAGAATTCATAGCTTGTTCAATGGCAGTACAAGAGACCTTATGACTTAAGAGATTTCTTCAAAACATGAGGATTTCTGAGAATGCAATAAAAAAGATGATTCTTCACTGTGACAATCAAACATCCATAACTTATGTGAAGGACGAGAAATACCATTACAAAGGAAAGCATATCGACACAAAGTACAAATTTGTACGAAATCAAGAGGTCAAAGAGGAGATCTCACTTGAGTACATATCAACGCATAAAATGGTTGCAGATCCGTTTACCAAGCCATTGCCAAGAGAGGCATTCTTGAGACATGTAAATGCCTTAGGGCTGCGTAAATTATAAATGTAATGATGTACTCAAATTTTCAATGGATGGGGAAGGAATGATAGAGCGAAATTGGTTGCCCGACTCTCAATCCCTGTGCGACCTTCTAGTTCTTGCACGACTCGGAGGGAGAGATATCCAATAAAAGATTATTTTCCTTGATAAATTTATTGTTGTGAAGTCTTGTTATGCATGTGAAAAGTATGTCGATCGGGCTTAGATTTGTTCACTCACATGAACAAATGTTTCCGGCGCTCACGAAGATAGCGAACAGAATGAACTATGTGAGTCATAATGTGATTGTTAAAACATGAGTTTTAGTAACTAAATGACACCTGATTAGAGAGAGAGGCCAGATGCGAAATTCAAATTTGGCGCCATTGATTAGCGAGCAATTTAAAAACTCGGGTCAGGGACTAAAAGTTAGTGACTAGACTTAAGTCCGTGCGGTATGTAATTAAACAGAGCTAGACATATGCTCCTTCAGTGGGAGTCTCCACCGCAGTACTTGTGTTTAGTACTAAGTATGCAAAGTCGACCTAGAGAGACATGATGAATTGATTAGTTCGATGGTCATCATGGTGTGAGTCTCTGATAGATGATTCATCTGCATGTGCCCTTAGACTCTTGACTATGTCTTAAGGAAAAGAATTAGTGTTTGCTACTTTAGCGCGGTACTCAAAGGTGAAAATGACGAGCCATGTTTAGGAAAGCAGCTAGTTCACAACTAGAAGACATGAGGGCGAGAGAAAGAACTGTTATGAGCTATATAAAGCTTTCACATACAGTTGGCCAACTATTTTTTTAAAATAGTGTATGTGAAAGATAGTTACCGCGATGCAAGACATACGTTGTCTTGGCTATGCTGCAAGACAGATCTAGGGCATAACGAGTTACATTATTTGAGCATTTGTTGGTTCATGTGTGAGCTGTCATGAATCCCTAACGGGCATGATATACGCTCTAGAGATAGTTGAGCGATTCAACCTTAACGGATATCTTTCTAGCTTCTATAAAGAAGCGTGCTTGTACTCGTGGGCCGCACGATACATTTTTTGAATAAACGAAAGTACAATGCCCAATGTGAACAAGTGGAGATTGTTGGAGATATGCCCTGATGGGCATTGTGCGCACGAGGCACGCACACACAACACAGACCGCGCGCCCAGGACGAGAACCGCGTGCAGGGTGCGCGGACCGCGTGGAGCGCGCATTGTGCATAGTTTGCACGGATGACAAACTTATCTCGCACCGCGAGAAAAGGAGTCTGCACAGACACATCATCATGCGCGATGGACGCGCGTGATGCGTTCTGCCTAACTTATCTCAAAGTCTTCCTACCCTATAAAAGGGGACCCATAGCATAGGTCTCAAATATACTTTCGTAGAGGTTCGTCCAGAGTACTTGTGCTGTGGCAAAGAGTTCCATTCCCCAGAGATTTTCCCAATCCCGAGGTGCAAGTGCGTTCGTTAAGAGTTCGTGAAAAAGCTCCGATGATCCGCTTTCGCTGCAAGAAGTATTTCGCAACTTCTAGAATTTATATCTGTTATAAATTCCAACAGTAATATATCATTCTGTATCGATATTAATATAACTTATAAAATGTATACATAAATTTTTAATTAGTTTAATCAATCCAAAAATTATTCTGGACAAATATAGGGCAAACGAGTTGCGATGAATTCAAGCGAAGAAAGAGGGCTTCATCCATGGCACAATGCGGTGGCGAGCCCTGTGAGGTTAGGAGGGCTTTTATGAGGTTGTCATGAGGGAGGCAGGAAGCTTTTGCGAAGGACAAGCATATGACATGAGCTCCGCTAAGGCCATGCAAAATGTGTAGGGCTTAAAATGTATGGTTTCAAGAAAATCTAAATTTTTATAAATAAGAAATCCATAGGAAAAGTTATGGCTCAAAATGTAAACACCTATTGGGCTCATCCTAACATTCAGGTAAATCATATTAATAATTATATCAACAATTATATATTTAGGTTTGAATTGTGAAATTTATAGCAAAGTCCTAACCTAATTGGAATAATCACAAAATAGTATTTATACAAAAAAGTTCCATTACAAGTGGAACCTCTTAGAGAAGAATTAAAAATGAAAAACTGAAATAATTGAGAGTGTAGCTTCTAATAGAATGGCCAATTTAAAATATCAAAAATTGTAAATCAGTCTTCTGTTGTCTATCAATTTTGATAAGTTAGATCGCTATAATTATTATAAACAAAGTCATTAATAATAAACTCTAGTAATTTGAGTTATTTAATTACATGATGTCTCCTTTGTGAGACGGTAAGAACCGTTCAATTTTGAGTTATACTTGAAAAGTCAAGATCTATTTTGGGCAAGTTGCCAATTTCTAATTTAAGTGTTTTCAAAACACTCATTTTTTATTAAATGCATATTCACCTTGAATTTGGTTTCATTCGTACATTTTATACTTAATATTTTGTTTATATTTTGCTGCATGGAGTATCTATATATGTTATCCACCCCTTAATTTGTTGGCATTTGTCTACATTGTTAATATAGTTTGATTTTGGATTTGATGAAAGTTATACCTGTGTCTAATAATATATGTTATGAATGTATTATTAAAATTTGATATGTATATTATTTAATATGAATGATATGCAGGCATCATATATTTACATATGTTTGAATCATGCATTTGCACGAATGTGATTGGAGCATAGTGTTACATCACCTATCATAATAAGAGTCATTATAATATAAGAGTGACTTGTGATTGGAGAATACAAAGCCCCAAATGACTCCAAGAAAGTGTCTTTTAATAATCAGATCATTTTCAAGCTTATTGTGACCTTGGAACAATCCTTAAAGCTTCATTTGTAAATTTATCTTATATCTCTCTTATGTTGAAAGTTAGAATCACTATAATATAAGAGCGACTTAAGAGTTCTCAGTTGTTTGAACTTGCAATTGTGAGAATCTCCTTATTGTATAGAATCTCAATTGTTTGAACCAAGATGATCTCAAGGTCAAGGAGTCAAAAGACAAGGGGTAGGCTAAGTTTGTTTGATCTCAACTACAATGAAACGAGTTTGTATTCCAACCCTCTTCCTAAGTTTCTTGTATTTCTGTTGCGTGAATAAATCTTTGTTTGAATCGATCATTTTCAAGTTTCATGCTTCAACATCATAATTTTTGTTACATAGGAATTCACCATCTCGCCCACTTGGTGTCTCATGATCCTACAATTATTATTAAAATTTTGTTAGCTCTTGTTCATGATTTTGATCATTTTCAAAGGTTTAATCAACTTTGAGCTTTATGGCATTTACAAGTTTTAGCTTTATGGCATATGCAACTATGCCTCTGAATTTTGATGCTTCTAATTCTAATTCTTAACACTAAATTCTAATAGAAACCTATGCTCGGTTAGGTGTAACCCTAGCTAGGACGCATCTGACTCAAAACAATTACAACGGGTTTCCATATCTCGGGCGTGCAATCGGGATGCACACACGAGAGAGGAAGAGAGATATAGCAGATCTTTGTGTGAGATGAATTTGATGCTATTTACAAAGGTTGCATCATAATATTCTTCTAATTCAATGAAATTGTTTAATATCTTTTAAAAATAGATTAGCGCTCTAATATCTTTTTTCTATTTATGTTTTTTTATCTAAGTATTATTCCATCACTATTCAAACTCTATTTTATTTTATTCTTTCCTATCTATATTTTTTCTTCTCAAAATATTCATTATCTCTTTTATCCCTAATTGTTTAATTAAATAATAAAATACTATCTTGACATCTTAATGTTTAAATTAAAATAAGTAAATAATATTATTTTTATTCTAAATATTTTGGGATGTCACATTTTATGCCACTTCTACATATGTTTCATATTTAATAATCAAATAAACGTAACTAAATCATTATATTTATAAAAAAGAAAACATAAAGTATGCTTAAAAGACTTTGATCTTTTTACTGATTGCTATTTCAGTGGATATGGTTAAAAGACTTTGATCTTTTTGTTGATTGCTATTTCAGTGATTTAACTTTCGGAGAGTAAACTGATAATCAATCATGCTAATTGATGCTTAAGTCAGTCATGTGCAGTGGGCTTACTGTGTTATAGCTTCTTCTATCTTTCTGTGGTCTTCGCATTGTTGTGAACTACCTTAAATTTTCTAACTTTTGCTTGAGGACAACTAACAAGTCAAGTTTGATCACCTCTTATTTTGCTATTTATATTTATAAACCGGATGCAATTTCCACCACCTTTTTTGCATGGAATTTCATTAATTTTAAAGTCTATATGTGTCCATTTGCTAGCTTTGAATAGTTCTATAGAGATATAACCACTTTTGAATTTTGAATGAGAGGAAAAGAAGCAGAAAAAGAATGGGATAAATGACCAAAAGAGAGGAAATAGGATAGGAGGAAAAAGGGGGGCTGAAGGGCAATTGACATAGGGGTGCAAGAGGTGCATAGAGAAGAAACAAACTCTACAAGAAAACTGGCGAATAGCGACGCAATATAGCGTCTCATATAAGATGATGCTAAGTCGATGCCAAGAACGTCCCCATAGTATCTAAGTTGTGTCACCAACTATGCGACGCTACATGCCTCTCAATAGAGTCACACTAGCGTATAGTCGACGCTTGCAACGGCGCCAAGGGGACGCTACTTAGATGGTATTATTGCACGCCAGATAGGATAAATGCGCGATAGATCGTAGCGCTGTACTAGCGTCTAAACTCATCTACGCTAAACTAGCATGACATCAGAAGCGACGCGATATCGACACTACGAACGGAGTCGATATGGGCGCCGGAGCTTTGCGTTGTCTTGGCACCGAGAAATGTGACGCCAGTTGACGTCTCAATCTTGCGACGCTATGTTGAGGGTAGGTAGACGCTATATATATGTTACCTACATATGTATTCATATTCTTACCTACACATGTAGCACATACAATGCTTAATTGGCGCTATTTTGACACTACTTCACCGATGCGTTTAAAGAAATAGATTAATTGGCACTATTTTGACACTACACATGTTAACATATATGTCAATTAATTAGAAATAGATTAACTATATGTTACACACACACACACACACATATATATATATATATACCTATATAATATGTATTTTGACGCTAATTCATATAACCTCATATATGTTACTATATATATTATATATACTATATTTTAATGAATAAATAAATGTCATATTATATGTGTACCTTCAACGTATTATATGTGTGTTACTTATATATGTATTCCTAAATATATATTTGTTACCTATATTATATATGTTACTTTTGCGTACAATACATATCATATCTTAATTATAGATATATTATTTTTGTATTCTTATTCATGGAATTATAATGGTTGAATTAAAAAACATGATTTATTATTTATTACAAAATAGTGCCACTGTAGAGACTCAATAGCCTCTAAGTAGCGGCACACTAGTGTCACATGAATAGTCGACTCTACAGAGGCACTACTTGCGTCGATGTAGCATTGCACACCTCTGACGCTAAGAGGATTGAGACGCTAATGCGACGCTAGATGGTTGCTAATATATTGTAGTGACTCATTAGCGTCCCTGTAGTGTCAAATTTTTATTATTCTCACTTCATCGCTATAGTTTTAACCGACTTTTTATTATTCTCACTTAATCAGGCACATATAGACTTATACATACACATATATACTTACACTTATAATACATATACATATACACATTATTGTCACTTAATCTCGCATATATATATATATATACACACACATATAGACTTATAATACATTTACATATACACGTTATTGTCATTTAATCTCGCACATATAGACATATACATACACATATATACTTATAATACATATACATATACACATTATTGTCACTTAATCTCGCATATATAAACATATATACTTATAACACATTTACATATGCACATTATTGTCATATAAAACTATTTCAATATAATCTTAATATAATATAAACTTATAATATAATCTAAAGTTAAATTTAAAGTATAAATTTTTTTTGAAATGGCATCACTATAGCCACGAAATAGCATCGTAATCGATGTGGCGCCGTAGTAGCATGATGCAAGAATTGGTAACAATATATGCTAGCAAGTACACTAGTCGCTCAAGTAATAACGTATAAGAGTAGAGTGTCGAACCCATGAGGAATTAACTTAACTTGTAACGCCTTGAGAAATTTTTTTTGCCTGCCCAGAAGGCTATCTCGGCGACGCCACTCAATTCTATACCACTACAAGAAAATGAGAGATTAGTGACCCAAGATATGCGACGCTAGGGTGGCGCTATTACGTCGCCGTTGTGAAGAGCGTCTCATTGGCGTCTATCTAGCGCCACAAAAATGGGACGATGCATATCGGTGGCTACTAGCATCGCAATGGAGTCAAAGAAAATGGGACACTACTAGCACCACTGCTTGACGCTATCTCGACGTTATTAAGACGCGAGGTTTGCGGTTGTGCGTAGAAGATAGACGTCACTAAGTCGACGCGCAAGGGGCGCAAGCAATGAGACGCTATTTCGGTGCCCACGTGTCGCTACTCTAGACGCTAGAAAGTCATTGAGGTGATGCAATATAATGGTGTACGCGTCGCCAATGAGACATGACTACGGCGCTAAGGATGATATATTTAACTTAGCGTCAACAACTTTTGCGACGCGAATGGGACGCTATGGAGACGCCATTTATAAATTTTTTTACCCATTCAATCCTCATTTTTCCCCTTCCCAAATCATACAATTATATAATGCATATAAAAATGCATTGATATTCATCACAGGCAATATAAAAGCATCACTGGCAGTATAAGAGCATCACGTGCAATATAAGAGCATCACATGCAATATAAAAGTATCATAGGCATAATATTGAACATAAGAATACGAAAAGTAATAAACCGAACTAACGTGTATATGCACATCTAAATCTATAAGTAGAAAAAGCATTTTTTGTATTCATGGGTTATTTCTATCCTAGGTTTGGGAGTTATTGTTATCATTCCGGACATTCGACCTAGACGTGCTCGGTCCATGGCCTCGTGGGGATGGATTCTGTGTCGGGATCAATCCCTGAATCACCTGCAATAGCGGAGCCAACTGCTGCGACAACTGCTCCAACACCTGCCGTGATATCTGCTCCGATAACTGCTGCGATAGCTGCTGTGACAGCTGCGTCACATCAGGTGCAGCGGATGAACTCGCAGCAGATGGACCGCCTGCATACCTCTGATCCTTCTAGGTATCTGAGCGGCTGTGCCGAGGCCACGCAAGTACCCCCCTCGTGTCGTGCCGGCCACCTCCTCCCAAACAGCAGGGTCCTCTACGAAATAGAAAAATCATACAATCATTTAACATATAAATTATATATCAAGAAACACAAATTAAAAACATGACAAAACCAACGAAGAAACATTACTTGATGGCTGAGTACTCGGATCATCTCCATACTTTTCAGTCATTTTCGCATTATACTCATCCTATAAAATTTAAACATTATGTATTTCAAAAATAGTGCACTAACGGCAATAACCAAATGATCATATCATGAGACTTACCAGAAGCCTACGAGCAGTGGGCGTGACTAGGTCATTTGTCTTCCGACTCTTATGCGTGGCCTCATAGACCACACGAAAGTCTACGGGACCGCCTTCTTTCTCCTCCTACAATAAAGTTTCAAATTTGATAACATAAGTATAAGTCAAAAGTTTGATAAATTGAATTTATATGTAAATTACATGCACCGTCGATGCTCGTCAAATCGCATCGATCCCCCTGTGTGGATGTGGGCCTCAGGCTTCGAAAGACGGTTAAATCTTGCCTTTTCTGACTTCCTTTGCCATCGTTCATCTGTCCTTTGTGAACATCAAATACTTACATTTTCAAAAAACTATAATTTTCATAAAAATAATGTAAAAGTATACATACTTACCACTTCCTACAGAGGGACTCCCAAACCGAGCGCCTAATATGTCTTGGGCATCTTTGTATGCCCTGCTCCAAAGTGAGACCGATGGACGTGACGATCTTGCGAAACTTGTATAATCGATTTCGGAGGCGTTTCACAGTGACCTCCTCAAAAGCTCTCTGGATCGTCCCTAAACTAAGATCCGAATGAAACTGATTTGCCTCCTACAAATAGAACGTTAATAGAAATTTTAAAATAAATATAAATCGAATTATGTAACCCAAATAAAAGATCATACCATAAAGGCTCGAAAGATGTCATCCCGCACTTAAATTGGGACATCATTCCAGGATCCTGCCCCTTCCAGCAAGTGGGAAAGAATGAGAGCACTGACATCCCGCACAGTACTAGCGGGTATGAAAGTGGTCCTGCCAATTACAAAGAAGAATTAATTTTCAATGATAACCAAAACTATAACAAAATTTGTACAACTTATTTAACTTACGGTCGAACAATATTATTCACAATGACCACCCCATTATCGTGTAACCCCTCTTTATCACTCGAAGAGGAATCATCATCCGATACAGCTTGGGTAGGTTGTGAAGGTCCGACATTAGCTACGGGCCCTAATACATAATAAATCATTAGTGTCATACCAAATTAAAATTGTAATAATTGATAGATGTACAATAATATTCTCACCTCGATTGATGTGTACCGCTTGATCAGTGGTAGTCCACTCATCTGAATGAATTGAGCCAGTGCTTGTGCTATCAGTGGCGTAGCAACTGACATTATTAAAAAATAATTAATATAATTAATTGAGAAATATCAATAACAATAAATATATCACCTGGCGTAAGATGTCTCTCACCAATGCTAGAATGTGGTGAAGCGTCTGGTATTCTCGACGGTGGTGGTGGGGTAGCAACTGTCATCATAAGAAAATACATAAAATTTGGCTCCTATATAAAATTATGTAATATACAAAAAATAACCTGGTGTGACATGATGATCGTCGTCGTGCAATCGAGACGCACTGACTATGTTCCCCGTCGATGGTGGAGCAACTGTCACAAAAGTAAAATATTTAAAAAACTCTATCTCCTACTGTCTATTGCCTATAATGTGTCACGTACCTGAAGAGATACGCTGAGCAGACCCACCATTGGATCGCCTACTATGTGAAGATCCGGCTACGTGCCCCGTCGGCGACGGAGGAACTAATATTATTAAAAAAGGAATTTAACTATTATAATCAACTATAAATAAACATCTCACAATAAATATATTACCTGGTGGTTGTGATGACTGACTCATCTATAGTGAACGCCTGGAAGAGCGAGATGACCCAGATGCTCGACCCCTAGTAACCATGACTGAAAAAAAAGAAACAAACTTCTCTTATTATCGGTAACCATATATAACTTAAAAAAAGTAAAAAGCTTATGTCATTAGAATAGCTACGAGATCCATTTGCTTGTTTCGTATTCTGATTCATTTTCATCATCTTCATCATCGTCGCTATAATCTTGATTCGAGTCATCATTAATAAAATTATCGAAGTTCACATCCAAGAGGTCTTTTGAATTGAACTCTTCCATTGGCTCAGCGTCATCGACCAATTGAAAATTCTCAACTCCATCGGCCACATCAATCGTCTCATTCACTCTATCTTCTTGATAGTAATCATCCATGGGCACATCGTTGTGTACGGATGATGTTTCATTGTCATCTGCCATTGTTTCTGCTAAGAATAGTCTACTCCTCACCTTGCATGACGTCCATCATTCATCCTTGGTTCTTTTCGATGGATACTTAGTGTAGTACACTTGTTGTGCTTGTTCCACCAATACGAATGGATCGTATGACTGAAGTCTCGATCGAGGGTTAATATCCACCAATTTAAACTTTTGATCGATCTGAACTCCTTTCTCTGGATCGAACCAATAATATTTTAGCACCACGACTTTGTTAGATTTTTCCAAATAAGACAATTATAGGATGCCTTCTATAACACCGTAGTAATCAAAGTCGTCGTCCCCGTACATGCTTCTTGGAACACATATGCCGCTATTAATAGTTGAACGTTGTCGGCTATATTCTTCTGTATGGAACCGATATCCATTGACTATGACGCCGCAGTAGCTAAGAACTTGTTTCTTCGGGCCATGACCGAGATCTCATATTTTGTTCTCTATAACTGAGCCATTAATAACCTACAAGAAAAATAACTAAAAACTTTGTTAAAAGTTACGAACTTATAACAATTAAGAACAAATGGAAAGATTTCTCATTTCACATCTCAACCAATCGGCAAAATGTTCATCTCTTAGTTTCAATAACTCATCATCTGAAACTAACGGTTTGATTTCTCACCGTAATTCTTCGAATTTCCTAAATTCATAGTTTTCAATTAATACAATCATATAGGAACAATTAACTTTAAATTATATAACAAATTAGAACAAATTGCCTTACTCGATATATGGCTTCACTTCGAGGCAATTTGCAAGAACATAGTTCTCAACGGCGGTGAGATCTCTGTCATTCAAGATAACTTTGCGCCCTACACCAAGAAGTCGACATGGGTACTTGAAGATGGATAGAATATTCATGTCAACTTCTCCTTCACCACCATCATCGTTTCTTGGAACTTGGGTGTGTCATGATTGTATGTGTGGCTCAAAGTATTTTGAAGTGAAGTTTGACACCTCCTCAATGAAATATGCTTCACATATGGAGCCTTCAATTTTTGCCTTATTTTTTGCCTTCCTTTTCAAATATAACATGCACCTTTTGAATGGATACATCCATCGATACTGAATCGGACCAATAATTTTTGTTTCATACGGAAGATGTACAATCAAATGTTCCATCACATCAAAGAAAGAAGGTTGAAATATCTTCTCAGTCTTGCACACGGTAATCACAATAGATGCCTCTAACCGAGATATGTCTTCTTTCCGAACGATGGATGCACAAAGCTCTTTAAAGAACATAGACAATTCTGCTAAAACCTCCTAGATGGCCTTTGGCAAAAGTTCTTTAAAGGCAATTGAAAGCAGCCTTTGCATAAAAATATGACAATCATGACTCTTCATCCCGCGTATCTTCCCATTGTCCAAGTTAAAATATCGAGATATATTTGATATATATCCGTCGGAGAATTTCAATTGCTTTACCCATTCGAAAACCACTTTTCTTTGATCATTGCTCAAGACATAAGTAGCTTTTGGCTTTTTGCATTTACTATTTTGAAGATGAATGATATCTAACTCTGGTCTTTTGCATTTTAATTTCATGTCTTCGCGAGCCTGTATGCTATCTTTTGTTCTTCCTTTAACATGCATAATAGTGTTGAAGATATTGTCAAATACGTTCTTCTCCACATGCATGACGTCCAAGTTATGACGTACCAAGTTTGAAGACCAATAAGGCAACTCCCAAAAAATACTTCTTTTCTCCAATTATGTTCACTTCCAAACCCAATTTGCTTATAACTACTGGCCTTCAGTCCGAATGAGACTTCACTAAGCTTGTTTACTTGCTCTAGCAATTCTTTTCCCGTCAAATGAGTTGGACACAAAGTGTTCTCGGATGTATTCTTTTTAAATGAGTTTCGATCACGGTGCATCGAATTCTCCAATGGCAAAAACATCCTATGACAATCAAACCAGCAAACTTTCCTACAATTTTTCAAATAAAAGGATTTCGTATTCTTTCCACATATGGGACAAGCAAATTTTCCTTTTGTACTCCAACCACTCAACATTCTATATGCCGAAAAATCACTTATGGTCCACATTAATGCAGCTCTCATAATGAAATTTTGCTTTTTAAATTTGTCATAGGTAATCATGCCATCCTCCCACAACATCTTGAGTTCATCAATCAAAGGTCTTAAGTAAACATCTAAACTTTTACCAGGAGTTCGAGGACCCGGGATCATACAGGTAAGCAATATATTCTCTCGTCTCATACACATTCTTGGAGGCAAATTATAAGGTGTCACAAAAACTGGCGAACATGAATAAGCAATACTTGATGAGCCAAATGGGTTGAAGCCATCGGTGCAAAGTCCTAATCTAACATTGCATGATTCTGCAGAAAAAGCCGGATGAAGTGCATCAAATCGTCTCCATGCCTCCGCATCAAAAGGATGTGTAATTGAATTTTGCTCTTCATGTGCCCCTTCTCTGTGCCACCTCATAAATGATGCAGTTTTTTCAGAAAGAAATAGTCGTTGTAATATTGGAATAATAAAAAAGTATCTAAATATTGCATTTGCCACATTTTTTTTCGAACTTTGAGAATTCTTTTTCGGCTTGAATCTGGGCTCGCCACAAATAGAACAACTCATAAGTGAGTTGTTTTCCTTGTAGTATAACATGCAATGATTGCGGCATGCATCAATCTTCTGATATTCCAACTCTAAATCTCTCATCAACCGTTTACACTTGTAAAAATGTCCCGGTAATTTCTCTGAAGCTGGAAGCATACTCTTAATAATGGCAAGCATCCGGTCAAAACAACTTTCGCTCATATTAAATTCTGATTTTAAGTTCATTAGTTATGCTACTACAGAAAGTGTAGTTTGCTTCATGCATCCATCCCATAAAGGTTCATCTGCTTCTTTGAGAAGATTATAAAACTTAGAAGCCGAAGGATTCGGATCTTCTTCAATCAATGTTTCACCAACATTTTCTCCTAACATTGCATCTGGTATCATGTCCCTGTACGGATTGCTCGAGTCGCCCACAACGGTATCTACATTACTTGTTTCTTTAGCCCATCTTTCTTCATCATGAAAGAACCAATTGGTGTATGTAAGTAAGAAACCGTTGTAATATAAATTATTCTGCACATCATATCTTACTTTCCACTGATAACATTTGCACTTCCTGCATGGACATAAGATTTCGCCATATGAAGAAGCAACACCTTCATTTTGATATGCCACATTAATGAATTCATCAACACCATCCTTATATTCTTCAGTTATGACGCCATGTTTATCCTTCCAATGAGGAATCCAATTATGATATGACTTTATCATTTCTGTAACGGAGAACATTAAGCCAAGTAATCAAATTCGTGTACTTGAAAAGTGTGATTTTGAACTTACGAAGTCCAAAATCATATGTTTCAAGTACTTCATCGTCGAATCATAATCTCATTTTATCACCAAGAATGTGGAAGTACATGAATTAGTTCATAAGTTAACTTAAGTAATAAAAAATATTCGAATGCCATTTTTTTTGCGTGGCGATTATGTATATAACAATTGGCTTGAGATCAACCTAAGATCTGAGCGATTAAAACTTTTATCGAAATGTGTAACTATTAAAACTATCAAGATGTGATTCGTAATCACTGACGCATTTGAAAACTTTCAAATCGTTGCTATATCATACAACATTAAATTATGCAACTTTAACAAGAAATAATATCGAGCAATTACTACATGCATTATAATTTCTATTCCTCCGCGAAGACTAGCTTGATCCAAAGAGATGATACTTAACTTAAGTAATACTGAATTCATAACATGAATAGGTAATTCTTAACTTAACATGAATAATTAACTTAATTTAACTTCATGCATTAATAATTAACTTAACATACATGGTGGCGGGTTAGTACCTTCTTAACCGGAGGGTGGCGAAGGGCGGCGAAGGACGGAGGGCGGCGGAGGTGAAGGGCGGCGGCGGCGGTGGAGGGCGGGCATCGGGGAGGGAGGAGGAGGAGGAGGAGGCGAAGGGCGGCGGTCAAATGTGGAGGGCGGCGGTCGAATGCGGAGGGCGGCGGTCGAATGCGGAGGGTAGCGGAGGCGAAGGGCGGCGGCGACGGTGGAGGGCAGTAGAGGCGGAAGGAGGAAGAGGAGGAGGCGGAGGCGGAGGCGTCGGGCGGCAGTGGAGGCAGCGGTCGAATGCGGAGGGCAGCAGAGGCGAAGGGCGGCGGCGACAGTGGAGGGCAGGCGTCGGGGCGGGAGGAGGAGGAGGAGGCGAAGGGCGGCGATCGAATGCGGATGGCGGCGATCGAATGCGGAGGGCGGGGATCGAATGCGGATGGCGACAGTGGAGGGCGTCGGAGGGGCGCAGTGGAGGTGGCGAGCATCGGGCGTCGGAGGTCAGGCGTCGGGCGGGCGGAAGAAGGTAAACAGTAAAAGTGAAAACGAAGAAGGGGGTTGGGGATTTAAGTAATTTTTTAGCGTCACAATACAACGCGATGCTACGTAGACGCCTTGTAGGCGCCGCAACTGTCAAAATTCGGCTAGCGCGGTGCTATAGAGAAGCTAATATGTCGCTACGTGGTGTCTCAATGGATTTAGCGTCTCAAGAATGCGACGCCATTGAGACGCTCCTTAAAAGTCTTTTTCAAAATTTTTTATTATGTATGAAATTTTATTTATCAATGTAGCGTCTCATCGCAATGTGCCCCGTTCCAATTGTTTTATTTCCTTCCGACAATCTATCATGTATGTATACAAAATTATAAATATGTATGTATATGTGTATATAATAAAATTGTGTGTGTATATATACATATGTAATATATGCGTATGTATATATATGTCAACGTGTGGGAGATTAAGTTACAACAATGTGTTTATCTATATGTATTATAAATATATATGTGTATGTATATGTCTATACATGTGCGAGTCATATATATATAGATAACATGTATATGTATACGTATTCGAAGTGAATATATGTGTATATGTGTATATGTGTGATATTAAGTTATAATAATATGTATATATGCACTTGTTATATATAAGTATAAGCATATATGCGTATTTATATGTTTATATGTGCCCGATTAAGTGAGGGGTAACAAGTCGGCTTAGGAGGTGCAATACCGACACTATTGAGTCGCTAGCGACACTGTAGCATCGAACTAGCGTCGAATATGTTTTTGAGTTTCAATTCTGCGACGCTACAGTGACGCCAATAGTGTCACCATATCGTCGACTGTAACGGCGACTCTAGTTAGATGCTACGTGGACGCTATTGAGCCGCAACTGTGACGCAAAAAAGCGTTCCTCGTCATTAATATGTTTGCTCATGATAATTGTGGCCTATCGGGGGAATCGATGACTACATTTTTGTGCTAGTACATCATCTGTAAATTCTTAATTGATTATTTACAAGGGATTACCCCGGATCTATGCCGAGGCATTGATGGCGATTCTCAAATATCGTAGAACCGAATGTGATACGATGAGATAGAATGCAATAGAAATAAAGACAGCAAACGAGTTACCTACTCCTACTCCTAACGGTCAAAGCGAGCCCTTTAATTCAATTCTTCATTCTTTAATTAAGAATGAATCAAATCTCCCCAAGTAGGATTCGAACCTACGGCCAATCAGTTAACAGCCGACCGCTCTACCACTGAGCTACTGAGGTAGCAAATCACTCAATCAACCATCGTAATTTCATGATTAAGTATATAATAATATATGCATAATTAAGATATTATATATATTATATGTATAGATAACATAAATAATATAGGTACCAAATTATATATTTAGGAACACTCCTATCATGTAAAAATACATATATATATAATTGTGTAATTAATACATATATATGTTGATAATACGCTATTGATAATATGTTGATAATCGTGTAATAAATACTAATATAATAGTTAATGAGTTTATTGATTGACAGATAGTATATATAATATATAGGGTTTAAATATTAAACAAATAGCGAGATAAATGTAGATAAGTTATGAATAACACGGTAGCGTCCAAATAGCGTCGCCTATCTCTGAGAGGCCATATAGCGTCTCTTTAGAGCCGCCAAGCAAGAGACGCTAGATTCGCGTCTAACAACGTCGACACGAGAACGGCGCTAGGTGCTGCCGCGCATTTCCGCTTTGTAGCGCGAAATAATAACGTTTACCTAACATCTCGATTGCGCTAGAATTAACGTCCATTCACTGAATAGCTAAGAAGACGCTAATGAGACGCTATCGAGAGGCAAGTAGCGTCTCATTATCGTGATGTGAAGTAGACGTTATAAAGGTGCTAATGGCGTCTATATAGCGTCACAGCTTTTGGCGACGCTACTTTGCGTCGCTAAGCGCTCATTTTCTTGTAGTGTACCTTGACTTTGACCAATCAACGAACTGACTTACATAAGCGAAAGACTAATTTATAACATTTTATTACAATATGAGGAAGCTATCATACCATATCTAATAACCTGTGGGTTAGGGCCCACGTCTATACAATAATGGACCCTATATCCATGTGCATGTCACCCGTCAGAGGAGCCACCAACCATCTCACCATAGCCATCACCATTACCTGTATGGATCCAAATACAGGGGCAAAGCTCAATGAGATAACTCAGTACGTAGGGTCACCCATAACAATTATCAATATGAACCATGGAACAATATCAACATTAGTATCAATTCTATCAATAAAAAATTATCTATAAACAATTTATGATTGATCAGGACAACTATAAATATTATTTTAATGGATGAAATATTTTAAGCCAGAAAACTCTTAATCCTATCCTATTTGAGAGTCCTATATTCATTAAACCTTCTTTTGAATTTCAAATCAAATTAAAATACCCAATCTCAATCTAATTATGATTCATACTTTCAATAGAATTTAATCTTTCTTTCCTTTCCTTTTTCCTTTTCAATTTTCCCTTTTTATCCATTAACTTCGGCTAAATTACTTTATTGCCCTTATTGAAATCTTAGGGTGTTACATAACTAAATAAATTTCAGAGGCTAATAGGAGACAACATGATTTGGGTGAAAGATGTGCAGAAAATAAAATTGCAGAAAAGTAAAGATTAAAACTAAATTAATCTAATCTAATCTACTGATGCGTAGGACTTAGGATGATAAAATAAATTGTAGACAAACTGAAATGATCAAATATTACAAGTTAGTTTTTAACGACGGATTGGAGTCTACTGAAATTATTGATTTCCATCTAGGATCAATCAACCTATCTAATTCAAATTAGATTAAGACTACTCCGTCATGGATCATAATCTAATCAAACCTGAGATTAAGATGCATTAAAATGTAGTATCTAAACTATTATCACCCATACCATGATAACGATTAATAGACCGCACAATTAATATTCCTTCAAGGATCTTACCAGTTGTGATATGCAATACTTGGACTTAAAAGTCAAGAGTCAATTCCACAGAAATCATGGAATCAAAAGTAACTATGCCTACAAGGATAATAACTAACTATAGAAGACAATTAATCTATGAAAAAACATTAATTATAACATGCATATTCAAAAGAAAACTAAACTTTAATTGATAATGAAAGAAGGTTTAATAGTTTTCGTTATTGATTAAAACTATTGTACAAGTCTTAAACAGAAAATAAAACTAAAGGATCCAATTTACTAAAGATAGAATAATGTATCAATTAAGCATAAAATAATCTAATTATGAATTTTTGTCATACATATCAGGAACATCGATGAACTGCTGCCCGGTCCTATTCTGGAGCCAATCGTGCAGAAATCTTGTTGTTGAACCTTCTGAATTCTTTCACATTCTTGGCTTCAAAGTTCTGGTTGCAGGCCCTAGCATGCTCTCTTCTAGCTGTAGAAGATTTATATTTATAGGAGTTTGAATTTTCATGTGATCGAAGAAGAAACGAAAACCTTTTCTATGTAAAATAAGGTAAATTCGGCTCTGAATTAGTTCTGAAATTTTGACCTTGTCAAATTCTAAAATTTGGACCATAATATATTTCTAAATCATGTAATATGAGTAGGAGTCATTGTATAATTGAAATTGTTTAAAAAATCCATCCAAATATTGAATTTGTGGTCTGTCACGGTCTATAATAACATTTTAACGACTTAAACAATGTTCGAATCGGGTTAGAAATGAATGGATACAACAGTCTATCAAATAAGTGTCTCAATGTTGAAAACATAAGTGTATATTGAGCTTATGTATTTTGGCTTTAAAACTTCTTCGATTTAAAACTTTTGATATTTTCATTCACTTTCTTTTTTCGTTCTTTTGTTGATTTGGTACTTATGTGCTTCTCCATATTGCACAAAGTGGTTCACGTAACGGGCTTTCGACCGACGAATCCCAGGACAGTTGCCTTAGGTCGTCAGGCAAGAATCCTTTACGAATCTAATCACCCGGACACACCAAGATTCTCGATAACACTTTTGTACTTATTTATTTTGTTTTGTTGGGGTTCAACTAACCCTCTTTCAAATTTTTGGACATTTTTTCTTTTACTATAAGCTCAATAAACACTTAAACTTTCACCAAAGAGACAATTATTATCAAAACTAAAGAAAAAAATAAAAAGAGCATGAACGAGAATTTGTCGTCCAAATATTCATAGTTCTACTTGGCAACATTCACATTCCAAATACCTAATACTACGACGATAAAAGATAAAACAATAGTGCTTCAAATTTTGTTAATTAGCAGGATGTCCTTGAATAATGTTTGAAAATAAGAAAATATTAAGACATAAGAAAGAATGATGTAAAATTTTTAATTTCTATAGATTTTTGAGATGATGCAAATAAACTATGCAAATAATAGATAAAACATGGTAAGAATGTATGCATGTAATGCAATATTATATGATAGGCATGATGCATGAAAATGCAAATTCCCCCAAGCTTGAACTCAACACTGTCCTCAGTGTTGAAAATCAAATATGGAGAAGGGAGTATAAAAATAGTAAAGAAATTATAAAGGGAGGAATTGAATCCCAATGTGATGGATGTGGAAGCCGTAGAGAGAAGTCGGTATATGTTTTGGATGTCTGGAGTTGCCGAGTTTGAATAGTGCACGTGTTGCTCAAAGATGTAATAGGCGTGGACTACAAAAGGGCGTTGTCAGATCCTCTTTTGCATGTATAATAGCCCGTGGAAAATAGGTAACGGCCCAATGATAAATATGTTCCCCATCTGATGAAAAACTGCTTTTTCCTATCGCCAATGTTCACTCTCTTTACAAGAAGTACTGATAATAATGGGTCGTGACCTTCACTTAATGACTTTGAGCTCATGTAACCATGGGTCGTTACTTTTCAGTAATGGCCGTGAAAACTTGTCTTCTTCTCTTGAGTCGAGGCTCGTATATGGATGTGTCCGGTCATCGCACACAGTCTCCAAAGAAGATGGCCAGCCATGCTGAAATAACTCACAGAGCTGTCGATTGCATCTAATTAGGTGGCTGCTGCAGGAGATTGCTGGAGTTAGTCTGCCGCAAAGGGGAGATAGTCGAAGAGGCAGCGTGATGCTGGTTCTCGTCGGGGATGCAGATGATGATCATTGTTGCTGATCTCTAGAGGAATCACAATACGACAGCAAGGACGTTGGAGTCTAAGGTGGTCGTTCCGCCACCGAAGATGACAAAGAAGGTTGTTGAAACTGCCAACCAAACGAACGAAGTGAAGCTGTCGTCGCGAAGGATGCCAATAGGGTCAAAGAGGTCGTCGGCGATTGGCGATGCCGTGATGTTGCTGCCGGCGTGAAATAGATAACCAGGGTCCTTGCCGCTGGTTGGAGGTCGTGCTGCTAGAAGGTCGTAGGCGGTGGACAAAGTGTCGTTGCCTGCTGGGTGAGGGGTGTGAAAGAGCAGAGTCATGGACCTGCGTATAAATAACAAACATAAAGAGGGCGGTGAAAGCTTTCTCATGGGGTATGAGTCGAGCAAAAGGTAATCCTAAGACATGAAATGACTCACTTATGGGCCGTGAAAGCATAATAATGACGCATGAAAACTATTGTGTGCTTCTAGGGAGCCGTCTGTGAGACTCGTGAAATCTATCTAATGGTCCGTAATGAATCTCGTGAGAGCGGACAAACCTACTGGGAGACCTGTGACAAGTTTTTAACACCCCGTGATTTGTAAAGGTAGTTCGTGAACTCTATTTAACGACGTGTGATGCTGGGTCGGACTGAACTAATCACTTGATCGACCGTGACAATGGTCTAACAACCCATGAAGGGGTCTGTGAAGAAATTATAATGATATGTGATGTTTGAATGTTACGGGCCTTGTAAATAAATGTTACACAGTGAGACATCGTAACGGCCCGTGATGGTACTGTAACGGACCGTGATGGCCTTGACGCCTTGTGAAAGTTTGGAAAAGGGTCGTGAATTGGGCAGAACTAGGCAAAGATGTGTGGGTCAAATAGCTTACGGGCCATGGCATAATCTTAATGACCCATGATAAACAAATTAAAAATCAATGATGTATTAGTGGAAACATGATAAAGATGTTATGACCCGTAAAGCTGAAAGTTTGATTTGACAGTCCTACTAGGAGACCCGTGATAGAAGGGTAACGACCCGTGAGACATCAATGTTTTAGATTTGAATCTACTGATAGACACGTTTTACGTTCGTCACGACCCGTGATTTTGAAAAAAACCACTGTGACATGGATATAATGACATGTAAAATCCTTTTTTAGAGATTTGGACCTGCAAAGAATGAGCAATAAAAATTAAAAATAATAAAAATAAAAATAAAACAACTAAGATATTAAATTATGAAAAGGGAAAACTAATCTAATTAAATGAAAAATAAAATTCAAACTAAGAGATAAAAGTGAGAGAATAGTTCTAATTTAAAGTCTTTAGCTTGGTGTAGGAATGATTAAGACTTCAAAAGAAAAGTGGGAAGAACATTGTGAAGTTCATTTGAACTCCAAGTTGCAAATATTTTCATTTCTTCTTTCTCTCTTCTCTTCTTGAGAGTTTAATATTGTAAAAGAGAGAATATTTTCTTAGAAATTTGAGTGTGAGATCCTATGTAGAAGAGATTTTATTTTTTACCTCTCGGGCTAGAGAAAATATAAGCTTCCTAGGAGAGGTTTGTCTTACCTCTCAAAGCGGAGAAAATGTGGTGTGATGTAAAGGGTTTCTTCCTTGGCATATTTGGAATGAAAGAAGGGTGTTTAGTGGAATCTTCGACGGTCTTGAGGTTGAGAAGTCAGAGCGGGGATGTAGACCAAGGTGTGACCTGCCAACAAATCGCCTTATGTTCTTGTGTTTATCTTCCTCTCTCCCTCTCCTTCCTACTTTAATATGCATGTGATATGATTACTATTGTGTTGGTTTAAACATTAACAAATCGATTTTAAGCTTTTGTGATGATTTTCGTGAAATTGATATTTCCAATTTTAACCCTCTTGGTGCCTTGTGATCCTGCAATTAGCAAGGTTGCTCTTGTTTCTTTTTTTTTTTAAGATTTAACCATTTTTTAGAGCATGGCACCATTTTTTTAAGAAGGATCTTCCATTTTCGACCCACCGAGTTTTGACTATTCTTTTACTTGAAAAATTAAAATGAAGGCATATTTATGTTCCATTGATTTTGATATGTGGAAAGTTATAGAAAATTATTTTGAAAAACCAAAGAAGATTTTAAATGGTTTCTATTGATCTTCCATTTTTTGAATATAATGATTTTCAAATGTCGATTGAAAAACTTGACTACAATGCCAAAAATGTATTTAATTCCTAGTTAGATTCTTATGACATCAATCTTATTTCTAAATGCTCCACTTCTCATGAGATTTGACAAGTTTTGTTAAATAGTTATGAAGAGAGTGACTTTGACAAAAACAATACATCGGATGTGGACAATGAAGAAAATGATAGTTCTACATCCATGACATCCAAACATGACGTGATATGCTTAATGGCAAAAAGTGAGGATGATGAGGTAACATCAACTTCATCTTATTCCTCTAGTGATGGTGATAATGATGTTGGTATCGCTTTTGATGTTCATAAAGAATTTGCTTCTCTTATTCAAAAGCATCTTTCCCTTAAAAAGAAAAATGGAACATTAATGAATGAGTATGTTGCTTTGAAAAATGAGTTTGAAATTTTGAAAGAAAAAAGAGATGCTTGCCTAGTTCAAAATAAAACCTTGATGAATGATCTTCATATGATGAAAAATGATTTTCAAAATTTAAAAAATGAAAAGAATGCATGTTTAGTTGAAAAAGAAAATTTGATAAATAAAATTGATTCTCTCCTTGGAAATTAAAAATTATGAAGTTTTGAAGGTAGATAACTCAAAGTTGATTATATTACAAAATGAATCACAAAAGAAAATAACTCATTTACAAAATGCTTTACATGATAAAAGTGTTATGCCTTTGAAAGATACTAGGAATGTTCAAAAGCCTATTAAAATATTTGCAAACTCTAGTGATTATAAAAAGGAAATGAACTTGAGGAAAATGTCAAAAACACAAAAGAATATTATTTGAAATAATTTTATTCTTCAAAGTCAAAGCATATTAATGATTATTATTTGAAGAATAAACACTTTTATAATCACGTTTTTAATGTTAAACATTCTCATGTCTCTTGTAACTATACTTTGAAGTTTGGATATGAACAAAATCACTCTATTAGATCACCTACTATTTGTCATTATTGTAATGCTCATGGTCATTATTCATTTGAATGCCAAATTAGAAAATCTATTAATATGGTAATGAAATTGATGTGGATTTCTAAAGGAATCAAAATTAATCATGTTAGACCCAAACAAGTTTGGGTATCAAGATGCAAATAATTTTTGTCTGTAGGTGTGCTTCAAGAATGCTTCAAGTAAAGTGATGGCCCACACGTTTTTTATTGTGTGACATGAAAAGAAAAACAACAATGAAGTTGAAATGAGTTGGAGGCATAAAAGTTTGTGGTAAAAGTATTTTGGTATATGGAAATAAAAAATTTGAACTCATTTTGATATGATGCATATTTCTGTATGTTGAATTGTGTACGATGATTTCTAAGTTGACATTTTTGGATTACCTTGCTAATTAAATGTGGAAATCATATTTATAAAATATAATGGCACTTATATCAATACTAAAGCTTGCATGCATGATTCTTCATACTCAAAATATGTTGCTTTTAGCATTAAGTGTGCATAATTGATTTATATGAATATTGTGTACTATTTTGCATTTTGATATTTGTATTTCAATAGAGATATATGATTCATATGATTTTGGAGTATAAAATAATCATATTTTATGAGTGAAAAAATAATAAATGACTTTGTTTGGTTGATTTTGATCTTGTGACAAAAGAATAAAAAGAAAATGTATTTGAAGGAGTGAAAACACAAATTTTAGGGTAAAGTACTATGTTGAACTTAGAAATGAAAAATTGGATATAATTGAGTGTCACAATTATTTCTGCTTTATACTTATCTATTAGTTATCATAATTTGTGCATAAACTTATGATTGTTGAAAAGCCAACTTTTGAACATATTTTGATATGTTAAACTTTGGAAATGACTATGATATTTATCATGCTTATTTATCTGACTTGGCGTTATGAGTAACTTGGTTAAGTAATCATATAAACTCTTGTTCTATAAACTCTTGTTCTATAAGATTAATGTGCATAAACTTATATGGTCATAACTTGGTTAAGTAATCATATATTGTATGAAATTTGACCATCAAATTTGAAATGATATTTAAATGAAATCTCTCTTGCACAAAAATATATATATATATATATATATATAAGATTTTATGACTCGCGTAAAAATGTATTTACATTTGAGATATTATGTGATACCATGAAATATATAAATTAGTTGACATGAGCAATCTACAATATTATGATTTGCAAAATTATTTTATCTTAGCACGAATGTTTTAAGCTTAAAATGTTATGAAAATTAAGTTATGACTCATCATTCAAAATGGTATATTGTTATCATTTTCTTTGGAAGAAAAGAGAAACAAATAAAGGACTAAAGGAAAAGAGAAACATAAAGAAAATTGGCCATAATGATATGTTGAGCTTGTTCAAAAATTTGAAATATTATTGCATCCATCCAATTTGAATATGACTTTGTTATCCTTATTGTCAAATTCTTGATTATTTTACATAATTCAATTTAAATGACATATCTTGTTTCAAAGTTTTATGCAATATTTTGATTCCTTATTATTTATTGAGACTTGTGTTATTCATAACCCCTAAATCAATTTGATTTCATGTTTGGCTCTTATGAATTTGTCATTACTTTAGGGGGAGTTATTTTTGCCTATCACATATATTAAACATGAAACAATTCTTATGATGTGATATTTTACATGTTGCTTCTTATATGACAAAAGGGAGACTAAATTTTTTTTTTTGATAAGATGACATGATTAAGGAGGAGTTACATATTGTTTCTTATATTCTGCATTTGCAAATTACTTTTTGATGAGACAAAAGTGGGAGAAATATTATAAGAACATAAGAGAAATTTATATTTGAAAAATATATATAACCCCTGATTTATTATGTAGACTTTATGAATATAAATATATATGAAAAGTACCTTACAATTAAAACTTATGTGCATATCTATTATTGTAAGGAAAGCTAGCTTTAGGGGGAGTAAAGTTGATTTTAATCTTTTCCTTCCAACTTATATACTTACTTTTCATATTTCTTGGTTTGTCTCCATAAAAAAGGGGAGATTGTTGGAGCAAAGTTTTTATACCCTATGTAATTATATTTTGATGATACAAACATCAAAATATTAGAGTTTTATTTAAAATTTCAAAAAAATCTAAATAAGAATGAGTTGCTTCATGCACTAAACTTCCAGACGAGTGAGGCATCATGACCACCGGGTGATTGATGTAACAATTGATAATAATTAAATGATAGCAAGTGCACTAATCACTCAAGTAATAAAGTATAAGAATGGAGTGTGGACCCCATGAGATTAACTTACTTAACTAAACAAAATTCAGAGGGTAATAGGTGACAATATGATTTGGATAAAAGAGTTGCAGAAAATAAAATTACAGAAAAATAAAGATTAAAACTAAACTAATCTACTGATGTCTAGGGTCTTAGGAAGATTAAGTTGATTAAGAACAAACTTGTTTAACTTATGTAGATATTGATATAATCAAAGATAATCAGGTTCAACTTTTAGATGAATTAGGAACACCTAAAGTATGATCTCCCTAACTAGGTAAACCAACTTTTCTTAATCTTAATAAGATGAGAATACCCTGCACGGCTCTACTCTCAATTCTACTCAGATTAGAACGTTATGAGTTGTGATTCCTATGCTACCAAACCGCTCGCACGAGTCAACTTGGCAGACTACGCAATCTAATACTCTGCACGGCTCTATTAGATTACGACATGAATTGCGTAACAGAAATTATGAATTACGAGATTAATCACACTGCACAATTAATAATCAAATAATAATTCAATTAAAAATAATGGTTAAACAGAGCAATCATGTTCTTAAAAGCTAAACAAATTATAATCGATCTTAAATAAAGGTTCACAAGTTTTCCCTAACAATAATTCTCTTGTAGAAATAAAACTAAACCTTAAGACTAAACTAAATTATCCAGATTACAGAGATTAAAAAGATAAAACTTTAAATCATAATGATGTATCCAAACATGAGTTAAAACTGGAAGTACTCTCTGGAATGAATGATCAATCGCTGCACAATCCTCGCACAAGATCACTGTGTAGAAATCTTCTCGGTTATTCTTCAAGTTGCTTTCATATTTTTATCTTCAAAGCACAGGTTGCAGGCCCTAACATGATCATGTCTGGCTGTCAGATGTCCCTTTTTATAGGGTCTCAGGTTTCCAAGTGGTTTGGGAGTAGACGAAATTTTTTTTCATGTAAAGTAAGATAAATTCGGAGTCTTATTGATTTTGAAAGTTTTGCCTTGTAAAACACTGAATTTTTTTGTGTAATTTGTTTCCAATTGATTCCTAGGACATATGGTAGGAATTGGGGTCCTTGTGCATTGAGAATTCTTCCAAAAATAGAATATGAGTCAAATTTTATGTCTGTCACAACTCCTGTAATTGATTTAACGACTCAATCAGAGTCAAAATTGGAGTTCTCTACTTCCTTCACGGCAGTGAGAAGGGTTTAACGGCCGTGATTCAGGTGATTTTTCTTTGATCGTACAACTTTGTCCACGGCCAGTGAAAAGTGCTAATGGCCTGTGAATAATAATGAGTTGACCTAGAGCATTCTGATCAACCCATTAGGAGTAAATCACGGTCCGTTAGTTGATGATAGTTGATTCCAAACCCTTCTGTGAAAATGATGTTACAGCCGGTGATAGAACTGTTGGGGAATGTAATGGCCCGTTACTCTTCGCTTACGGCCCGTGATAATATTTCAAAATCTGATTCGCTGTAGGCGCCATGAGATTTTGCAATCCATGATAAGCCTGCTATAATGGTCATGAAGAATCCGTCACGGCTTGTCTTCGTTTGAACTGGGAGCCAGTCGGTCCATGAAATGGAATAGTCAGTTCCTCCGCCATTTTCGTCAATAATCCTTGAAAAATACACCAACTAGAGGTAGATGTCTACTCCAAAGATTTTTAAAGAAATAAACATGAAAAATAGATGCATGCTATGAGCAAATTATGCAAAATAAGCCTAAATGCAAGTCTAATTATATGTTATAAAATGCATACTTCATTGATATATTTATTATCAGTTGCTTATTTATAATTGCTTATAATAATTATATTAATTTTTTAATAATGTCAGTTGCTCCGCCGTCGATGAGGTACGTGATCGGATTGTCACATAGTAGACTATCCATTGGTGGATCGTCTCAATGTATCACTCCAAGTTATTTCTTGTGCATTTAATATATCTTATACATGCAACCGTTCTAATTATTTTGTTATTATCACACTAGATTGTTTTCCGTATATTCCATAAATTTAAATACATGCAAGTATTTTAAGTATTTTTTTATGATGATAGTTACTACGCCACCGCCAAGACTGACGGATGATTAAGCACATTCCAACATTAGTGAGCAACATCTTACCCCAGGTGATATATTTATTATTATTAAAATTTTATTTCTCATTAATTACATTAATAATTTTTAAATAATATCAGTTGTTACACCGTCGATATCACAAGCACTCGACTTATCACATTCTGACGAGCAAACTGTCACAACAGCAATAAACATCACTCGAGATGAGAACTTTATTGTACATATATCAATTATCATTAGTTTGATTTGATATGACACTAATTATTTATTTTGTAATGCATCGCAAGCATGGTCGGTGCATTAACTATATCATCATTCGTGTCACCTTTGCATCACAGTAACGTCGAACAATTGTGCGTCACCTTAGCGTCGCCTTGGCGATTCCACAGACATGGCATTGACCTCATAGTAGTGCCAATCTAGCGTCAACAAACGCATAAACTTAGCGTCACATGAGCGCCGGAATAGCGTCTCAGCTTTTTGTACTGCTTTAAAAAGTGTCGCGTTAGCGACGCAACTCGACTGCTCGCAACGATGCATTACGATCATCTTAACGTCGAGGTAGCATCGACTATTGATGCTAGTAGCATCGCCTTCTGCTTTGGCTCTATCACGACGTGATTAGCCACCGATTACCGATGTCTCATATTGTCAGCGCTAGGTAGATGCGAAAGAGACGCAATAGCGCTGCAATAACGTCTTGTTGGTTGTGTCGCTATTAGCCACTTTTCTTGTAGTCAAAGGAGAAAGATGAAATTTGAAGAAACTTTTATGATTTTGTACAGGCCGATGACCGGCTAACTTTTATATTCTCTTCTATGGTTTGGATGTGAGTCTGATGGTTTGATTCTTCATGCCAAACTTTTAGACAATTGCTTTTCTATTTTATATTAGTTGGTTCATGCATGGTTTAACTTTTATAGATCGACAAATCTTTGTTTATGTGTTTTATCTTATTCGAGAGAAAAGATAACTCATATCCGAGCCATTGATAATGTTTTTTCCTTGAATTCAAGAGGCTAATATGTCCATTTCATATTGTTGTGAGGCGAGAGTCCGCAGCACTAGCAATTGTCTAAGATTGAGCTAAATGTTAGGAGATTAGAAATTTGATCTTCCATTTATAACCAATTGAGGGATCAACTATTACATTGTTCAGATGGTCAATTCATCTAGAGTCTATCTATTGATCGACCTAGTTCTAAAAACTTGAAGAGAGATCGACGAGTTGAAGGAAGAAGTTAGATTATGCATTAACATAAGATTGAGAGATCATCGACCTCAAAGAAGGAACCATAGCAAAAGTAGTGGTCCATTCTCACACAGAAGGGGTCTTTTAACTTGATCATTCTTGTTCTTTGAACTTTTTAATTGTCTTTTGTCAGTCAATTACCTTGACGACTCGAGATATATAGAAAAGAACAAATCTAGATCAACGTGGTTATGACACGCGGAGTTTCTACTCGACCTGTATACTTGGAGATGCGTAGAATTTAGAGTAGGTTTTAATTTTAATGTCATTTAATTGGTGTGAGAAATCATATCATATAAAGTTTGCATCAAGTATCAATCTTTCTCTTTTTTTATCTTAATTAATCTATACGATGCATGGTCATTACCTGAGAATAAATTATAATATATCCATATATGTATAATTGTTAATCAATTAATGAAGCACTTGCTTATCATAATTAGACAGAAGTAATCTCATAGAATAAAATGGAGGAAACAAAAAATATGAAACATTAAGTTTACTTAGATATTTTATAGAATGATGTAAGTGCAAGTAAACTAATAGTTTGGACTTCTATTTTAGTTATATATATGTATATTTTATAAAACTAAAATAATATTTTTGACAATAATATTTTTTATCTACATTGTGTGATCAATTTTATTATTATTCTACTTTTCATTTATTTTAGTTAGGACTCTTATAAAGTAATTAAAATACTCTTAATATTAGTTGTCCATGGAAAAAAGATTGCAGGTGTGAGACTATTCTCTTTCTAATTTTAAGTACTAATATTATTTCTTAATGTGATAGTCCACTTCTTATGTGCGGCTAGAACTCCTAACAATAAATAGCTTTTTTTATTGGATAATTCAGGTACCATAAGAGTAAGCACCACAAAGGTACAACTTTTTGATAACTTTAATTTCTCAAAGATGATAATTTACATATTGAGATACAAGAAAACCAAGACAACTTTAACACAAAAGAGAGAAGCCATAACTGATGGCCTACCACTTCAGTGTTAGTAGTGAAGGATCTATTGATATTTTTGAAATGGCAATGAAAATAAATAAAATAAACTCTTTTCTGGTAATGAAACCATCAACTCCAACTTTGTTCATAGTACACTGACTTGCCAATTTTCTAACACAGACTTGACGACACAAATATGTCATAAAATACATGGTTTCTTCTTAATCTTCTAGAATCTCTTGCAGTTTTATCAAGTGCCTTAACTTGAGTTCTACTTCCCTCATAGTGGGTCTTTGACTTCCTTTTAACATGAGGCACATTTGAGCTAGTTTAGTTACTTCATCAAGTTCTTCTTTTGTTCCTTCCTTCAAAACTTGAGCTTCCATTAGCTCAAATTGTCTATTCTCCTTTAATGCTTGAAGAAATTGATTTGCCAAATTTCCTTCTTCACTTTGTGAGGAAGGTATTGGTTTTTGCCCTGTTAAAAGCTCTAAGAGAATAACTCCAAAGCTGTATACATCACTTTTCTCTGTTAACACACTTGTTTGATAGTACTCAGGATCTAGATAACCAAATGTGCTTTGTATGGCTGTGAATATACGAGTTTGATCAAGGGGAATGAACCTTGAAGTGCCAAAGTCTGATACTTTCGTTGTATAATATTCATCCAAGAGTATGTTGGAAGACTTTATGTCCCTATGACAAATAGATGTGGAAGCATATGAGTGCAAGTATGCAAGTGCTCCGGCAGCTTCAATAGCAATTCTAAGATGATTTCTCCATGACAACCTTAAGACCAACTGCACACTTTGGAACAGCAAGGCTTGGTGCATCAATAGCAAATTCAGGGAATAGAGGTTGTCCAAAACTCTGTTCTAACAACCCTCAGTGACATACAACAAGTCACTGATCATTTAATAGAGCTGCAACCACCTCTTGGTCCCTCTTCCTGGCATGATCAACATCGAGGACAGAGTCGATACTAAGCTTGGGGGAGAGGCATGGTACATTCTACTTTCTCCTTGATACATTCTTATTTACATTTTTCACAATCTAATTACCATTTTTTTTTCAAATGAAATTGTTTAACACATTGCAACATATTATCTCCAAGCAGTACAGTAAGAGATGTTGAATTTACCCCGTAGCCATAGCCTCTTTTGCAGCCTCCTGAAACCTTGTTCAAGAACATCTTGCTAATCCTGTCAAAATTTTAACATACTTTACGACCCAATTCAATGCTTTAAGTGAAGGGTTATGGCTAGTAGAAATTAGCTATTTTGAAACTTTAAAAGCTTGATGACCAATCCTACTTATGCTAATCTTTCGATTAAAAAACTGTTAATAAGAATGTTAATACGAATACCTTCAGTGCAGTATTGAACCCAATGAAAATGAAATGGTGAAAATGATCAAAACAAAAGTTAAAAGCAAAATAAAAGAGGGCCAATGCAGCCCCAGAAGGTTAAAAAAGGGTGCATTCCTGAACCAGGGTGAATCTGGGTGTGTAGATCCGTAGGGGTTCATGCCCGGTACCCTAAGAGCAACTTCCCTGGGATGTGCCGATCAAAAACCAACTACATAGACCACCCTGAGTACTATGGATAATCACATGAGTACTGGATCAATGAAAAGAAATATGAATCAAAAGGAAGTTCATACTGTACAAGTATATTCAGCATTAACATTCTTATTTTCTGTTCATCTTACTTGATTTCTCTGGTTTTGAGCTGAGTAGGAGGAAGTTAAAAATGTATCGCTTTTAATATCTTCATTAAAGCTAGGGAATGAAGGAAAAGAGAAGGCACTTGAGCAAAGAATACAAGGTTTGAATATTAAAAGAATGACTGGAAAGCAAGGTGGACATTTAGCCCTCTTATCTTGAACATTGTTTGAGGACAAGCAAAAAAGCTAAGCTTGGGGGAATTTGATCACCTCTTATTATGCTCATAATTATTATAATTAAACCCACAAAATTACATAAAATCTGAGCATATTTAAACAATTTTTAATTATTATTAGGAGAAATTTTGAATGAGTAAAAGGAAGACTAACTACTTTTCAAAATTTGAATTCTAAATAGGAAGTAAACAAAAAGGGAGAGGAGAACCCAGAATGGAGAGGACGAGAGCAGAGGGGGCAGAAGGAGAAGGCTGAAGAGAAGAAGATTGATGCTGTCAAGATTCAGGATGAACTAAAAATAATTTTTTGGTTCCCTTCTGATGATACTTTGTTGATGCTACTTTTTTGACTCTATGATGCCGTGCATTTGACTCCTCATTTCTATTAACTTGATACATTGCAGTCATATTATTTATATTAAGTCTCAATTAGATCGAGAGATCGATTGTTTCTTCTTTAACTAGTTTCATCCGAGAGGAGAAATTAGTTATATTACTTGTTGTCATTGTATTGATTATTGATTTAATATTCATATATAGATCGAGAGATCTACCATAATAGCTGTTGTGAGATGAGAGCCCTCGACAGTTCTGAGAGGTGTCAAATGTATTTTGATTGCTCTGATTAGGATAAAAAATGAGTTGCCGAAGATCGAGAGATCATGCTCTTCTTCTGATTAAAAGGATGAGAATCAGATTAATTAGTAATTCTAATCTAGTAATTAATGGCTACTCTCCTTTCGGTTCAAAGAGAGGTCGGCGAACTGGAAGACAGAGTAATTCATTCGCGCCTTAGTAGGCTCATTTAACTAGTAAGTTGAAAACTAAAATACAATAGCGTCAATGGGTTCATTACAGGGGAATCTCTTCTATCACATTTTGATCTTTTCTCATTCTCTATCGTTATTCTTAATCTAAGTTTTGTTTCTTTATTATCCAATTTACTCTTAATTGTTTTGTGATAATTTTGGGATATAATTAGATTAGTAATTGGTCTAAATCAATGGGGTTACGACACTCAGGGTTTCTACTCGACCTGTGCACTTGCAGTTGCGTGAACTCTAGAGTAAAATTTAAACGTGACTAGAATTACTTTTAGTGCGAGAATTCCAAATTCCACATCCACATAAAGTTCATGTCTGTGGGCAACAGAGACACCGACGCGGTGAGGACCTCCTTCGTTTCCCCTATCTATTTTCTCCCTTCCGCCCTCTCTGTTTATCTCACTCCTATATCGCCTCAAACCCATTCTTCTTCTCCGACGAACGCGGATAGTAGGGAGCGAGAGGGCAGCGCTGGCGATTGTCCTCGACACATACGGTGAGAGAGGACGAGCATGACGCCGGAGCAATGTGGACAAACTTCAATATCATAGGCTTTAAGGTGTGTACGTTCGGGATCTTCTTCATAGATCGAGTCTCTCGACGAACCAAGCATGCCTAATTTAAATCCACGAACAAGAACCCTCCAAGATGAATGTATAATGCTCCTTAAAATGATGACATGACGACCTTCCTGCTATGAACGAATGATGTATGTTTTACTAGAATGATCTTTATACTCGACCGAACCGACCTCATGATGAAAATGTATGAACTTGATATTGAACTCATTTGTCGTAAGATGCATGCTTAGTATGATACTCCTGTAGTGTAGATTTTAGATGCTCTGTAGATTCATATTTTCCATGTGGATAACTTAGTTGTAATGTGCCGACGATCGCCAGAGAAAACTAAACGGAAAATGAATTTGGAAGAAAAAATCCGGCCCAGGCCCACCAAAACTTGGCCCGGGTCCTGTCTGGCCGAACCGAGTTCCACCGAGCTTGGCCCGACTCCTCCATCGATGTCGAGCTCAAGCTCGACACGAACCAGGTACCCGGACAAGGTCACCCATGACTCAGCCCGGGCTCGCCGCGGAGAAGACGATCGGGAGAGATGACTCTCCTGATCGTCCTCCGGATCCGGCCCGGGTATGACTCGCACCTGGCCTAGGTTTTCCTTGGTTTTTCCCTCGAACGACTAAGACTGATCCAGTCCAGACTCGTCCCGAGTTCACCCTTACTCGGCTCGGGTTCTGGCCCAGAATACTACATTTACAATTTTCGACTCCAAGTTAAATATACAACTTCCTGATTTGTTGCCATATTAAACATATTTATTTTGATCATTAATTTTTGTATGAAACCCGCGCTTTTCACATGAATATAATTATTGATCTCTCATCGGAAAGTGAATGAAGTATGTTTATGATCTTTGCGTCAAGAATGTTAATGATTCCTCCACAACCTTATACCTATTTATTTTGATCTCTGACTCCTGTACGAAACTCATGCTTTTCACATGAATATGATTATTGATCTCTTATCAGAAAATGGATGAAGTATGCTTATGAACTTTACGTCAAGAATGATAACGATTTCTCTCATTTTCCCAACGAATGATCTTGACTCTTATGAATCTTATGAAGAATGATTATGAATCGTGACATGATGATTAAGAATGACAAGAAGCAGCGACCGCACCCCCCTCGGTCGACCGATATGATGACGACGGGCATCCGCACTCCTTTGGACGGCCCCAAATTAACCAAGAGCGGGTAACCCTCGACCCTTGGGCATCCGTTGTGTGGACCGAAAGAGACAACCTTTCGTCCCAACCTTGATTTAAACAAACTTCCGTCCACCTGATTTAAAGTAAATGGAACAAATATAAGATGATGTTTTCACTACGCCTTGATCGGTTTATGAATCGAAGGACAGACCCATGTATGATGAGAGAAGATGTTCCAACCTAATAACAAGCCCTCCCTCATGGGTTACTATTTGCTCTATCTAGGTGGGAGTTTCTCCCATACGGATGTTTCAGCCGAGAGTGAGGTCATCCAGCCCGACGAGGTTTGCTGTGACACTGATCACCCACTAACCCATGATGTCTAGATAGTCGTATCTCATAGTGCAAGAAATGGTATTCCCCTCAAGAATGAAGAGCTCTTCTCATGAATGAAATGAAGGAATGAAAGTATGAAAATAAGTAAGTATGAAAGAAAGTATGTATGAAAGTATGAAAGATAAACATGGCAATGAACGCGTAAAAGAACTACTGAAGAAAAGAAATGGATATGAAAACATGTTCCCTCTAGTGATCTGATTCTACTATTATACTGATGCTATGATCTCCATTATGCCATTTTATGAAAAGATGACCTCTCTCTCGAGAAATCTGATTCTACTATGATCTCCATTATGCTATTTTTTTTAAAAGATGATCTCTCTCTCTCTCTCTCTCTCTCTCTCTCTCTCTCTCTCAATCTCAATATGATTCTAGTATGATACCGATGCTACGATCTCCATTATGTCATTTTGATGGGACACACTTGTCACGATTTTTCTATGAAGTTATATGCTCTTCTCATGCCATATTTTACTTGGAACCGATTATGATGACTCGATTTCATTTCCCTTTTTCTTATATTAATTTTATACTATATTATGAGAGAACTGATCTATGATTTATATGAACTCACATTTTGCTTTATGCTAATGATTGAGCTTGATCCCTTGTGTGATCCCCACATGTACTTGATGACTATAGCGAGTTGGTGACGTGTGTGCAGTGACTATACCTTGGTAGTGTGTGCACATGATTATCTAGAGTTTAGATGGGACCTATAGAGTTGTACTTATGGCATGGATTTGTATATGCCTTGTGGATGTACCATTTTCTATTTAGCTTCCGCATTTCCTTTTATTATTGCATTATTCTATTCATTAAGTCTTCCATTTTGCAATTTCCTTGTGTTGACCATTCGAATCAACAAATGAGTCAAAGAAAGAGATAAAGAAGTAAAGAGTCAAGTAGTACATGAGAGGAGGTCGCGCCACGTGGCAAGGCTGAATCTCGGGGCGTTATATTTCATGGTATCAGAGCCTAATGATAGGACTCTCTTGATGTCGTAGTTATAAAGTCAAGTCTAAGTATGGTCCATGTGCACCCACCAGAGCTACTGCCACACTCAACTACCACAAAGCAAAGTAAGAATCGTACTTTCGTATTCATTATTATGATTATCTTATTGGATAGTATTATGTTTTATAGACAATTTCCATGACAATTCAGCAGCCCAATAAGGTAGAGGCCGTGGACACGAAAGTAGAGGTAACCAAGTAACGGCCACCCTAGAAATTGCTACTAAAGGATTTGACCTGACACCTGGGAATCAATTTAATAATTAACCTTTCATTGGGCAAGACCGGAGATTTATTATTGAATAATATCACATCTAAGGATAACGGATTAGGCATGGACAAGGATATAACCATAGGTCGCATTCCAGTGATGTTTGAACTGTTCCATGATAGATTTCTTACCTTGAACAAACATCTACATGTTCTACTCTATGATTTCCACGACTAGCCGAATTGAATGCATGATGAAACCGTATGAACTCCTTGTCGAAACCTCTCATCTTATGATGCATACTTAGCACCATGCTTGTGACATTAGTGAATGCTCTGTGAACTTTTACTCTTGAAGCATGACCCTTAGTTGCAGTGTTGTCAGGGCCGGACCGGACCGGCCGATCGGACCGGTCCGACCGCTGACTGGTCACAAATCCGGCCCATTTGGAGCTCCAAAACCGGACCTCCATTTGGACCAGATTGAACCGGATCAAACCGGTCAAAATCGGTTAAAATCGGCTAAAATCAGATTGAACCGAGTTGATCCGCATTTTTGGACCAGTCAAATTTTTTTAATTTTTTTATTATGAGATTATTTGATAAAAATTATTACTATAAATTTGAAAAATATCCAAAAATGAACTTTCTCCATAAACATTCATATTGGCTCATTAGTCTCCTCCTTCATTTATAGTTGTCCATTGGCTCTCACTTTGCTACTATTAGCAATGTGGGACTATCTTTGTGCACTCACTTATTCTTTCTCTCTTCGTTTAGTTTTGAATTTATTAAACTTTGAGCTTTAATTCATAATCTTATTTCATTTTTTAATATCACCAATGTATATTATAATATAAATTAATTATATATTTATTATATTAATATAATATTTATCATATTAGATAAATTAATTATGAATGAATAGTGCACACTTCTTTGTTATATGTATAATACACAACAATGTTATAATGCACTTAGTATAGTATAATATTATATATACACAACTTTAAATTTCTTTAATTTAGTATATAATAAGTCAAATTAAATAGTTAACTACTCATTATACCATATATTTATTTATAGAATATACAATCTTGTCTTAATATTTTGAAAAAAAATATGTAATTTTTGCTTCTAACATAAAAAATAAAGATATAAAATACATAAAAAATAATCAATAGAAAATTTGTATATAATAATCAAATTCATAATATTTTAATTTATTAAGTGTATAATATTAAAATCAAATCTTAAAATTAATTATAAACTTATATTATTATTTATGATTGTTATTTTTTCTTTTGTATAATACATTTTGATATCATATATATACTTATATAATTGAAATATCATAGCTTAATTTACTGTTATCATATTAAGTATAATATTTTATTACTATCCGGTCCGACTGACCGGTCCAACCGGTTCGACCTGAAACGGACACTTTTCTGGGTCGTCGTCCGGTCCGATCCTAACAATATTGCTTAGTTGTATTATAACGGCAATTGTTGGAGAAAAGAAAATGAAAATGAGATCTATATGCAATGACCCAGCCCGGGTTCAACGTAACTCGGCCCGGGTCATGCCCCGTCGGACCGAGTTATGACGAACTCGGCCCGGATCCGCCATGGACGACTGAGCCCGAGCTCGACTCGAACTAGGAACCTTGCCTGAGTCATCCTCGACCCGGCCCGAGTTCGACACGGGGGAAGACAATCAGGTGTGATGCCCGACTCGGTCCGATCACGCGCCTACCCGGCCCGAGTGTAACACAACTTGGCCCCGACTCTGCTCGGAAATCTCCGAGAATGATTTAGTCGGAACTCAGCCCGGGTTCTGACCGCTTTTGACTAATCAGACCCTTGATCTATATGCTTAACCTCAAATATGTTCTTCGTGTTGATCATGCTCATTATATCATTATCTTACCCTCCATGATTGCACTGAACCCTTGAAACATTATGATGACATGATGATGTTTCCTTATCAAAGTAAGAATGATGAATAAAAATGTTCCTCCGTCAAAGCATGAATAAAGAAAGAATACAGAGCGACCCGACTGCGCTCCGACTCGGCCCAGATATGACTTACATTCAGCCCGAGGTCTGCTAAAAAATTCATAAGCTATTTCTCGTTGGAACTCGGCCCGAGTTCTACCTACATCGGCTGGTTCTGACCAACAAAATTATGATTACAACCATTTGGACCCTTGATTCACATGTTTGGTCCTAAATCAAATTCTCAATATTAATCATGCTCATGTTCTACCATGTATCATTGAATTATGGATGGATATATTGATGTGATTACATCCCTTTGTCAAAGTATGAACAAAGAATGACTATAATCCTTATGAATTTTCACGAAAGAAGAAACAAACGACACTCAAGCTCTGCACATACTAGCGACTCAACCTCGGACAGAAGACGATCGGAAAAGTCAACACTCCCGACTCGATCACTCTCCCCACCTGGCCCGGGTATGAACCACACCCGGTCTAGGTTCCCACTTGGTTTGTCCGAGACTGATTTTTGTCGAAACTCGGCCTGGGTTCCACCTACGTTCGGCCCGAGTTCTAACCACATGAATGATGATGTGATGATCTTCGACACCTGATTCACGTACTTGATACCAAATCAGATTGAAAGGTTAATCTTGATTCTTAGAATAGTATTAACTCCAGTGTCCCCAAGCCAACCTAGTAAATTGTTATGCTACTAGAATCATGTTCCTTCATCAAAGCATGAATAAAGAATATGAATGACCAAAGGATGAATGAAAGGACCTTATTCTTGTGAAAAAGGAAACGAAATGAATGAAGACGAACCATGATCCTTTTTTATCAATTCTTCATTTTGACCCATTCCACAATATGATGCCTCATGTGAGGAATAAAGGACTTTGTCCTCAAGAATATGAGCCATGCATACCAAGGAATGATAGAAATACAAATGGACTATGATCATGATCTCCGTATTGATCTTTATCAACTTTCACAAAGAATGAAATGAACGCCACTCGACTCTGTTCCGACCCGGGTATGACTTAGACCCGGTCCACATTTCTGCTTGGTTGTTCCGAGATTGATTTCGTCAGAACTAGGCTCAGATTCTACCCGTACTCGACCCGAATTCTGACTAACAAAACCATGATTTCTATTACTCGGACCTCTGATTTACATGCTTAGCCCCTAGTCTTTTGGAATGTCAATTGTGCTCAATAAATCAATAGTTACCCTTCATAACTGAACCATTGTGAATCCCTTCGACTGTGGACATGAATGAGGACTATAAACATGAATGATGAGCAAGAACAATGAACAAGAGGAGGAATATGAAGAAGGTAGGTGACTCCATGACATATGAATGTTTACATGATGCATATATTGGATGATTTCTAAGTTGGGGGAATTGATGACACATAAATTGCTTAGTCCCCTATATAGGAGAGCTTCTCTCACATGATGATACGTGCTTATGATTGTAGAAGTCGGGTTATGATTTGGTCCTTTGATAACATATGAAAATTCTTATTATTTAGTTGGTTAGGATATGTGTCTAAGAATGATAAGGATGAACAAGTATGAAGTTATGATTATTGTTAAAGGTTTGATGATGATATATTTCTAAGAATGATAAGGATGGACATGTGCGAAGTTACGATTCTTGTTAAAGGCTTAATGATGATTTATGTATGTTAAGTTAAGAAGGTGGACAATTGTATGAAAATGAACCAATGCATGACATGGAAATGGACTGAAGTATGATAGGGAAAATGGAGTATGGTAGTTTATGAAAATGGATGATGGTAGTTTATGGAAATGGATGTAGCTATGAATGAAGCAAAGAAGATATGATACATGAAATGAATATGAACTATGTTTGTATGCTCTTTAGATGATAGTTAAGTTTAGATGTAGCTGGGAATTGTTTGTAGGACGTAGTGTTCTCGTCAGATGATGAACTAAAGTTTAGATGTAGGGCGAATAAATTTAGATGGACCAAATTTTAGATGATAGTAAGTTTATAATATGGACTAAAGACGTAGTATTGTCGGAAACAAATTAAAGCATAAGGACTTCCGCAAACGACTTGCAGTTCTACCTCATAGAAATGGTCAACCGATCATGGATCGAGCGTCTGTTATCGAACGGTAGAATATACTGGACAGTTGGCCAACCGAATCTCTCGACCGAAAGCCTACAACAGATCTCATATCATGATGGATGACAACACTCTTCTGATTGACCGGTGGATACTAATACGTGGAGTCTGAACCTCCTTTGGACGACCGTTGATAAATCTCAATGGGAGACCACTGACCTTTCGGTTTTTTGATATATGAATAGAGGGAAACATGACCTAAATTAACCCGCATAATTTGACAGGCCCCTGTCTACTTGGTTGATATTGAATCACATGATGTTAAAGATGATTCGAAGCCACTCCTGCTCTATTAGTTTGATTGATTCAAGTGATCGAAAGAATATAATTTTGAAAAAGATAAAGGATGAACATAGAACCATCGACCGCTTCCTCTATGGTCGACCGACAAACTATATATGATGAACAGGCGTCCACTTCTCCTTTAGAAAGACCCGAAGTTTGATTGTTTCCCAAGATTGATTCTTTCAAAAACTAGACCTAGTTCAGCCTACACGCGGTCCGGATTATGATTACCGGAATGATGATTTTTTGACTTCTGACTCCCGATTAAATACTTGTCCACGGATCTATTATAATCCTCATCATGCTTATATGATCCCTCATTTCTCCGTACGAAAGCAATGAATTACACATGATGTACTACCATGATCCTCATGAACTGCCATGATTCAAGAATGCTTATGATCCTTCTGATTTCTCATTGAAAAGTGAATGAAGTACGATGAAGATCATGAAGCATAAGGTCCTATATCAGAATGACAAGAAAGTACCATTAGTCAAAGTTGCATGGAAGTACCATCAAGGGAGAGAAGCGACGTGGGGACTCGAATCCGAGATGTGCAAAGGGTTTCCGCACTAATTCTGTAAGCCCCATTCCTTACAGGATTCTGGGACGAATCCTTTTTCTATGGGTATTATGATGTAACATCCGCTTCAAAAAAAAAGGGGAAAAGGAAGAGACTTTGCCGAGACTCTTCATCTCCAAGACTTTTGTCCTCTTCTATCTAGCTTTTTCCCCTTCTATTTTTTCTCCTTCTGATTGTTGCCTTCCCTTTCACTCTTCCTATTTGTTTTGTTCGTCTTTGTTTCTTTCCCCTACCATGCTCCTTCCTCCCCTGTCGCCCAGATGCCCAATGAACGAGCCTGCCACCTGGCAGGGAAATCCGGCCATTGGATACTCTCCCTCACCGAGGAGAAGGGCATGAGTCGGCCGCTCCTCTCTATAAGGCACCCGACCCCTTCTTCTTCTCCTATGTTCTTCATTTTCTTTGAGCCCAAGCTTCATTCTCACTCATTTCTCTTTCTCCGGCGCGGCCTGTAGAGAGAAAGAAAATGACTCAGGAATCGTCTCTGACGCAGGCGACGTAGGAGGTGAGCAGCAAAGACACCGACGCAGTGTGAACCTCCTTCATTTCCCCTCTCCATTTTCTCCCCTGCGCCCTCTCTGTTTATCTCGCTCCTATATCGCCTCAAACCCATTCTTCTTCTATGACGAACGTGGACAGCAAGGAGTGAGAGGGCAGCGCTGTACGGTGAGAGAGGAGGAGCGTGACGCTGGAGAAGCGTGGACGAACTTCAATATCATAGGCCTTAAGGTGTGTACGTTCGGGATCTTCTTCATAGATCGAGTCTCTCGACGAACCAAGCATGCCTGATTTAAATCCACGAACAAGAACCCTCGAAGATGAATGTATAATGCTCCTTAAAATGATGACATGATGACCATCCTGCTATGAACGAATGGATGTATGTTTCACTGGAATGATCTTTATACTCGACCGAACTGACCTCATGATGAAAATGTATGAACTTGATATCGAACTCATTTGTCGTAAGATGCATGCTTAGTATGATACTCCTATAGTGTAGATTTTAGATGCACTGTAGATTCATATTTGCAATGTGGATAACTTAGTCGTAATGCGTCGGCGATCGCCGGAGAAAACTAAACGGAAAATGAATTCGGCAAGATAGAATCCTGCTCGGGCTCACCAAAACTCGGCCCGGGTCCTGTTTGGCCGAACCGGGTTCGGCCGAGCTCGGCCCGGATCCGCCATGGACCTCGAGCTCGAGCTCGACGTGAACCAGGTACCCGGACCGGGTCACCCACAACTCAGGTCGGGCTCACAACGGAGAAGACGATTGGGAGAGATGACTCTCCCGACCCGATCGTCCTATGGATCTGGCCCGGGTATGACTCACGCCCGGCCCGGGTTCCTCGAACGACTAAGACCGATCCAGGCCGAACTTCGCCCGAGTTCACCCTTACCGGGCCCGGGTTCTGGCTCAGAATACTACATTTACAATTTCCGACTACAAGTTAAATATGCAACTTCTTGATTTGTTACCGTATTAAACATATTTATTTTGATCACTGATTTCTGTACGAAACCCGCACTTTTCACATGAATATAATTATTGATCTCTCATCGAGAAGTGAACGAAGTATAATTATGATCTTTGCATCAAGAATGATAATGATTCCTCTACAACCTTATACCTATTTATTTGAACGAAGTAGGTTTTATTATTTGCACATTAATTGTTGTACGTTGAACTCTGGTCGCTTTGCACCAACATGAGTTCTCATCTTTTTACGACGAAAGAAAGAAAAAGAATAAAAAAAATGCTGAGTTATAGAAGAGAAAAGACGAGGGATTACGGGAGAGAGATGCAAGTCATTTAACACTAAGCAAAGGAAAAGAAGGGGGGACAAATCGAATGGGATTGTTAGGTGAAGGCGTGAAATGAAGTAGAATGGGAATAGAGAAAAAAAGGAAAAGAGGATGTCCCGCCGAGTCACGAAGAAAGAGAAAGTCAAATAGCTTTCTGTCAAACAGAAATCCAGAGAGGCGTAATGCAAAAATTAGGAGAGAGAAAGGAAGAGGAGAAAATAGGGAGAGAAAAATCGAGAAGAAGAAAAAAACAATAAGAAAACAAAAGAAAGAAGAGAGAGAGGGCCTAATGATTAGGAGAGAGAAAAAGTAAAAAGAGTTTTCCGGCTACAATGAGATTGGAGAGAGAATAAAATTAAAAAGAAAAATAAAAATGTGAGAGGCCGAGAGAAACAAATGATAGAAAATTTAGTTTTCTTCATTCTTTTTATTTTCTCGGTTAGACAATCCGTTTATTGAATTTTCTGACAATTCATTTATTGAATTTCTCTAGTTTTATTGACTTCTTTTTATTAGCAAATTTAATTACTCATTTATATAAATTGTCTTGCTAATAAGATTTAATTATATTACATTGATTCGACATATTGATGGTACTAGTATTGATTGGTCGTAGTCATATTATTATCATACTATCATCTTTTTTTATCATTTCTGATCATATGATATTACCATATTTAATATTATCATTTATTATAGATTCCGTAGTATTTCTGATTAGATCTTATTTCATTTAAATTAAATTGTTAAAAGATAAACATCTTAGATAAATAAGATAAAAGCCGAAAGCTACTATGTCCATGTCTACTGATTCCACTAAGCCGAGACCAATTGAATTGAATTGAATGGGACAGATAGTGTAAAACTTATGACTGTCATCTGTATGACCACTAGTTCCCCACCATACACGAATTCATTGAATTGAATTGAGCTTGTCGTGGCACTGATCCCTCACTAACATGCATGAAAATGGCATTATGTCCCTTAATTGACTGAGCGATCCTCATTGAATTGGATAACTCCAAACATTATAAATTGAATTGAATTAAATTAAAATCGAATCGAATTAAGTTTGATTGAATTTGAATTGAATTGAATAAATCATTATCATTTGGATACTAGCATTGATTAGCATTGCCTCCGCCCATTGAATCGAATGGAATTGTTATTAACCATTGATATTGAATTGAAAATTGTTAAATTGAATAGTGCCATGGTATTTGGCCATAATTGTTAAATCAACATTCACCTTTTCTTATCCTTCCTATTGATCTATGGTTTTCTTGTCATATTAAATTATCAATCCAATACTCTATTATTAATTGAACAATACTATATTGATCAGGCATATTGTTAATTGTTATCTCATTTGATTGGTCTTTTGACCATAGCCAGATATAATTGTTCATATTGATAAATTATTATATTATTATATTGATTGTTCAGTTGATTCATAATTGATTATATTTTCTTTTCGATTGAGCATATTGATTATTTAGTAGACCCTACGTACAGAGTATTTTTATACTCATGGATATTTTTCTATACTTTGATACGTGCAGGTGAGAGTGCTTTGATAGAAGATGATCATACAAGAGGCTATGCTCAGTGACAGACAAATGTTACACGTGTTCTATATTGAGCTGTCTAGTTTTTATTATTTTCGTATTTATTAGAATTGTGAACTTATTGATATTTTAGTTATTTTGAATATTATAGATTATTAGTTCTTATTATTGAAAATTCTTCCGTATTTATTATTTATATTCCGCACTTAATAAATTTTATTTTGCAAAAATGTTTTATGAAAAATTGTGTAGCGTTTCTAGGACGATTCTTAGCACGTGAAAGTCGTGTGGGTCTCAAGGCGTTACAGCAGCCTAAGGAGAGGCAATCTTAGCTGTTTCTAATAGATATAATTGAGTCCATGTACAACTGTCATGAGCAATCACTCCAGTCATTTAGTAGAGTCAAGTAAGTTCTTCATTGCGATATCGATATTAAATTTTTACTTATTAACTTGTATCGTATTGTTTATTGTTGGGTGAGCACATATGCCTCCCAAATTGATGACCTCTCATCGATCTTATCGTGGATCGATAAGTGGATGTTAATGAGTCCACTCCCAAAGTGCACAAGAGGATGGCCAAGCAGCCAAAGGTCCACGAGTATATAATGAACAAATAGTAGGAGGAACAATCAAGGCATGAATCATCACCACATGGTTCCCTTCCAGAGTATACAGAATATAACAATACTTGGAGTCATGACGTCTTACCTCACGATGATCGAAAAGATATTGTTAAGAGTTTTCTTAGCTTACAGCCTCTCCAATTTGATAGGAAGGGCAACTTCGAGAAAGCCTATAGGTGGTAGAAAGAAATTGACCAGACTCTGGTGAAGATAGATTGCGGTGAGAATTGCAAGACTATATGTGCTACGAGGCATTTGACAGGTGACACTAGGCATTGGTGGAAAGCAACAAAGGATGGCACATGATCCGGGAAAGATTTGATTCCCTGGAGAAAGTTTAAAAAGATATTCAAAGATCGCTATTTACCTATTTCTCGGATAGCAAGGAAACGGAAAGAGTACCGAGATCTACAATAGGTTACCATGATGGTCAAGGACTATGTGATTGAGTTCTTAAAGCTGGAGAAGTATGGTATTCGACGACAATCAGAGAGAAAGCGCGTTAAGCAATGGGTGGAAGGTCTCAAGCCAAGCTTTTGAGGAAGGGTAAAATGTTGTAATTATCAAACCTTTCAAGTTGCGAAAGAGTTCGCTACCATGCTTGAAAATGATGACGTAACAAACGCAACTCAACCGAATCAAGAGGATATTGATAATGATCATAATCATATTTGGAGTAAAGATAGAAGACATAAAAGAAGAGAGAAGTAGTACCAAGACAACTACAACCGAGGAAGGCCATATCAACACGTAATGAGCCTCCATCACATAGAGAATCATGCAACCACTGTCACAAAATGCATCTCAGTTAATCTTATTGGAAGATGGGAACATGCCTAAATCATGGCAAGATGGGTCACGTCACAAGAGATTGCGATAAACCAAGATGGGTCGAACCTCTGCAACAACAGACTGATAGGCCTTCTAGAAGGGTGCAGAAATCACCCAAATAAATTGAGATGTTAGGATACATGACTTGAAGCTTAATCAAGTCTAAATTATAGTCTTCATATCAATTAGACTTTAATTATGATATAGTATCCAAATAGCATGTGTTATATAGAATGGACAGTTTGTAGTTTACTTTTCATAAAAATGAAAGATTGACCGTTGAAAAGTAGAGTATTTAATGAAAGTACTCATATGACAATATTTCTAAGGAGCTTAACGATTAGCTAGTGCTCATAATTTGCTGCAAAAAGTTGAGTGTTTGAACCCAATAGCAAAAATGATGGCACACACACATAATGGTATGGAGGAAGGACAACATCCAAGTATGTTAAAAAAAATATAGTATAGTTAAATACTACATTAGTTAACCCAAGATCGACGACATTCTAATATATTCGTCGAGCCTAAAGGAACATGCAGAACATTTACAAATCGCACTGCAAATATTAAGAGAAATAAGTATGCACGAAAATCTCGAATTACAAATGTTGACAAAATGAGATAATGTTCCTCAATAATATCATTAGCATAGATGGAATATTAAAAGATGGATGTTATAATCAAATGAATCAAACCTAAGAATGTGTTAAAGAGAAATAGTTTCCTTAGACTTGTAGGATATTATCAGAGAGTCGCACCAGATGACTACACGATAGTGTCGCCATGGATGAACCTCATTAAGGAGGACATAAAAAAAATTGAATGGCTCGGGAAAGGGTAAATAGGTTTCAAAAATTGAAGAATAGATCGACAATGATGTCGCTTTTGAAAATACCTTCAAGCCAAAGAGGTTATGTCACCCACAACGATGCATACAACACTGACATAGAGTGTGTCTTGATGCTATATAGGAAGATAGTTGCCTACACATCAAAACAATTAAAGAAGCACGAGAAGAACTATCCAACACTCAATCTCGAATTAACAATTGTGATCTTCACCCCAGAAGTCAGTGATACAACGTGTAGGGTGAAGAGCTTGAATTCTCCACGGGCCACCAAAGTTGATGTACACTTTCTCACAACAAGGTTTGAACTTGTGTCGAAAAAGAAAGAAATAAATCAAATTACTGAAAGATTATGAGTTTGTCATCAACTACAAAACAAACTCAGTTGAGAATATATTAAGCAGAAAAAAAAAGGAAAGGTCACTTGCTCGTTTGGGGGTGAACCGATGAAATATGAGCAATTGCATCATCCAAGTCAATCTAGGGACTATGATGGTGCAAGGATAACAGCACATCTCGCATGCAATCAAAATTACTATGGAAAATCGACAAATGGAAGTGAAGCATCGAAGGTCACATGTGTACTACAACAGCTTGGAAATCCTTATAGCATTGGGAAAAGGTAATGATGGATGTCGATAAAGGACTTCCAGAAAAAACTCAACATGGTCGCAATGTAATATGGGTAATAAATGATTGATACGTTAAGATGGTCAACGTCATACCCATTAGAAAAAGGCTAGTCCATCGGAAGCCTCATGAATATTTATTTTTTTAAGGAGATTATCCGACTACATGGTGTACTCATATCCATTACGTCGGATAAGGATCTACAGCGCATAGCCCAATTCTAATGGAGCATCTATAATGCATTTAGGATGTGTTGGACTTCTACGCTGCCTTCCATCCACAGATGGATGAGTAGTCTGAATGGACAATTCAGACCTAAGAAAATATGTTCCAACCTTGTGCATTGGACTGGAGTGATAGTTGGAACAATCAGCTCTCGCTGGTGGAGTTACTACGTGGCAACAGTCGCCACTCTGACATTAGGCATGGCACTTTAGTAGCCATGTATCTATAGTAGATCATGTCATCCACCTATCAATTAGAGTGAAATTGATGGATGACAGTTCTTGTTACAAAAGTAACGAAGCGACAAAGTCTGCCTCATCATGGAAAGGTTGAAAACAACATATACGAAACGAATCGTATGTGAACATACTGAGATTGGAAGAACTAAATCGAAATGGAGACATGACATATGTAGGACACACAATGAAGATGAAGATGGCATTCAGAAACGGAAATTTGAGATGAGAAAAAAATTTCTTAAATTTATTAGATAGATAATGTAATTTCTTTTACGTAAATTTGATGACGAATTTATTTTTAAGGAGGTTATGATATAACGACTCTGATTTTGGATAGTTGAGAAAAGAATATTTGAATGTTTTTAATTTGAAAAATATGGTCATTAATATTATTATAATTAATAACTCCGAAAATAAAAACATTGAAGAGAATTTTTATCGGTGATGGAATCAAATAATTAAATTTTAGAATTTACATGTTTAATTATTAGAATAAATATGAATTAGTTAAAGAGATTAAATTGAGGTGGAGTTTAATTAAGGATAAGATATATTATGGGAGTATTTAATTAAATTCATAATTTATTTATTTTCTAGAATAAATTAGAATTTGTTAAAGGAGATTAATTAAAATATTAAATTTTATTAGGACTGAAAGTTATATATAGATTAGAAATCAAAAATCCAAGAGTCCTATAAATAAACTCTTTGGGCTAACCGTTAAGAAGTTTCTTTTCTTTTGGTTCTCGGTGTCCGACGACAATGATGTTTCGACGACAAGAAGAAAGAGAGGCATGACTCTCGATGATAGCGAGACCTGATTCGATGTGAAACGAGGTACGTATGGAGATTTGTAATTATTTGTTGGATGTTGAACTCTGGTCGCTTTTCGCCAACATGAGTTCTCATCGTTTTACGTCGGAAGAAAGAAAAAGAAAAACAATGATGTTATAGAAGAGAAAAGACGAGGGATTACGGGAGAGAGATGCAAGTCTTTTAACACCAAGCAAATGAAACAAAAAAGGGGGATAAATCGAATGGGACTGTCAGGCCAAGGCATGAAATGTAGAAGGGGAATAGAGAAAAAAAAAGGAAAAGAGGATGTCTCGCCGAGTCATGAAGAAAGAGAAAGTCAAATAGCTTTGTGTCAAATAGAAACCCAGAGATGCGTAACGCAAAAATTAGGAGAGAGAAAGGAAGAGGAGAAAATAGGGAGAGAAAAATCGAGAAGAAGAAAACAAACAATAAGAAAACAAAAGAAAGAAGAGAGACGGCCTAATGATTAGGAGAGAGAAAAAGTAAAAAGAGTTTTCCGGCTACAATGAGATTGGATAGAGAATAAAACTAAAAAGAAAAATAAAAATGTGAGAGGCCGAGAGAAACAAATGATAGAAATTTTAGTTTTTTTCATTCTTTTTATTTTCTCGGTAAGACAATCCGTTTATTGAATTTTCTGAAAATTCATTTATTGAATTTCATTAGTTTTATTGAATTCTTTTTATTAGCAATTTTAATTATTAGTTTATATTAATTGTCTCGGTAATATGATTTAATTATAGTACATTGAATCGATATATTGATGGCACTAGTATTAATGGGTCTTAGTAAGATTATTAACATACCTGATTAATCTGATCATCTTTTTTTTTCATCATATGATATTACCATATCCAATCTTAGATCCAGTAGTATGTTTGATTGAGTCTTATTTTATTTAAATTAAATTGTCAAAAGATAAATATCTTAGGTAAATAAAATAAAAATCGAAAGCTACTGGACCAATGTCTACTGATTGTTATTAAGCCGGGATCAATTGAATTGAATAGTGTAGATAGTGTAAAAGCTATGGTTGTCTGTGTATGGCCACTAGTCTCCCATCATACACGAATCCATTGAATTGAATTGGACTTGTCGTGGCACTGATCCTCCATTAGCCTGCATAAAAGTGACAAGGTGTCATTTAATTGATTTAGCGCTCCTCATTGAATTGGTTAACTCCGAACATTATAAATTGAATTGAATTAAATTAAAATCGAATCGAATTGAGTTGAATTGAATAGATACTAACGTTGATTGACATTGCCTCCGCCCATTGAATCGAATTAAATTATTATTTACTAATGACCATTCATATTAAATTGGAAATTATTAAATTGAATAGTGCCATGGTATTCGGGCATCATTGATATTATTAATTATTAAATCAATATTCACCTTTTATGATCCTTCTTATTGATATATGGCTTTGTTGTCACATTGAATTATCGATCCAATGCTCTATTAGTAATTGAACAATGCTATAATGATCAGGCAATTATTAATTATTATCTCATTTGATTAGTCTTTTGACTATAGTCTGATATAATTATTCATATTGATAAATTATTATATTGTTAATTGATTATTGTATTGATCGCTCAATTGACTCATAATTAATTATATCTTCTTCTCGATTGAGCATATTGTTTGCTTAGTATAATCTACGTACTAAGTATTTTTATACTCATAGATATTTTTCTATAGCTGAATCCGTGCAGGTGAAAGTACTTCGATAAAGGATGATTTTACAAGTGACTATCCTCAATGACAGACAGATGTTTTTGTTGTACATGTTCTAAATTGAGTTTTTTAGTTTTTATTATCTTCATATTTATTAGAATTGTGAACTTATTGATATTTTAGTTATTTTAAATATTATGGATTATTAGTTATTATTATTAAAAAGTTTTTCATATTTATTATTTATATTTCATACTTAATAAATTTTATTTCATAAAAATATTTTATGAAAATTTATATAATGTCTTTCAGACGACTTTGAGCATGTGAAAAATAGCTATCATAGAAATATTACAAAACTAATGATATGCACTAAACTGCAATTGGTGCTGTGAATGTCGAATGGTAGAAAATGTCATTGAAAGACTACAAGTCGTCTAAAAATGTTAAATTATGAATAAAAAGACATCCGTATTTATCACGCAATTAATGTGTGGACTGCGGAACACAATGTCAATGAACTGGTCATCAGTGTACCTATCGTCCATGGGCCTCCCATGTAACCTATAATCGAAAAAGAAAATCCGTAATTAACTTCATGTTCTGTATTATATTCTTCGAGTCTGTTTTGGAAAAAAATAAAAAAGAGGAATAGTATTGGAGGAGAGGAATTATCCAATCATGGAGACAGCGCCATCGTTGCAGCTTGTTGTAATATTGATGCTGATGCTCGCTTCAACAAAAGCAGAGGACAACTCCACTGCAACCACAACATTCCCCCTTCCTCTTCTTACTGTCAAACGAGCTGTGGCAATATCACCTTCCAGTATCCTTTCTGGCATCGGCCACGGTTGCTTAAATTTTGAAGTAAATAACAGCATACTATCTTGATATCTTCATGTTTAAATTAAAATAATAAAATATTATTAATTCATTCTGAATATTTTGGGATGTCACATTTTATGTCACTTACTTGTACATATGTTTCATATTTAATAATCAAATAAACATAGCTGAATCATTATATGTATAAAAAAAATGAGAACATAAACCATGCTTAAATCCTCTTTTTTTTCATGTTTTGCTTAGATTTTAATATTAGTCATATGACATTATATTTCATTAGTATCAATCTTTATCTAGTTTTTATCTTAATTAATTCATGCAATGCATGGTCATTACCTGATAATAAATTATAACATATCTATATGTGTATCATTGTTAATCAATTAATTTGCACTTGCTTATCATAATTAGACAAAGGTAATATCATAGAAATAAAATAGAGGAGAACAAAAGTATGAAACATTTGAAGCTTAGAGATTTTATAGAATCATGTAACTGCAAGTAAACTAATAGTTTAGATTTCTATTTTAGTTATATATATTATAAAAGTAAAATAAGATTTTTTTAAATAATAATTTTTATCTATGTTGTGTGATCAATTTTATTTTTATTCCATTTTTTCTTTATTTGAGTTAGGACTCTTATAAAGTAATTAGCATGCTCTTAATATTAATTGTCCATGGAAAAAGAGTGCTAGGTAGCAAGACCGTGTGAGACCATTCTCCTTCTAATTTTAAATATTAATATTATTTTTTAATGTTTAAGGTGATCATCTATCATGTCATTGGATAGTTCACTTCTGATGTGCTGCTAAAACTCCAAACAGTAAATAACTTTTTTTGTTGGATAATTCAGGTATAATAAGAATAAGTATCACAAAAGTACAACTTTTTTATACTTTTGATTTATCAAAATGATAATTTAGATATTGACGCGCAAGAAAACCAAGACAACTTTAACATAGAAGAGAGAAGCCATAACCAAGGGCCTACCACTTCAGTGACTAGTAGTGAAGGATCTTTCAGGATTCCAAAAATGGCAATGAAAACAAACAAAATAGTCCCTTTTTCTGGTAATGAAGCCATTAACTCCAACTCTATTCACAATATATCGACTTGTCAATTCTCTAACACAGACTTAAAGACACATGTATGTCATAAAACAAAAGATTTCTTCTTAATCTTCTAGAATCTCTTGTTCTGGCATGTCTTGTAGTCTTCTCAAGTACCTTAACCTGAGTTCCACTTCTCTCATAGTGGGTCTTTGACTTCCCTTTAACATGAGGCACAATTGAGCTAGTTTAGCAACTTCGTCTAGCTCTTCTTTTGTTCCTTCCTTCAAAACTTGAGCTTCCATTAGTTGAAATTGTTTATTCTCCTTTAATGCTTGAAGAAATTGATTTGCCAAATTCCCTTCTTCACTTTGTGAGGAAGGTATTGGTTTCTGCCCTGTTAAAAGCTCTAATAGAATAACTCCAAAGCTGTATACATCACTTTTCTCTGTTAACTCACTTGTTTGATAGTACTCAGGATCTAGATAACCAAATGTGCCTTGTATGGCTGTGAATATACGAGTTTGATCAAGGGGAATAAACCTTGAAGTTCCAAAATCTGATACTTTTGTTGTATAATATTCATCCAATAGTATATTGGAGGACTTCATGTCCCTATGACAAATTGATGTGGAAGCTGATGAGTGCAAGTATACAAGCGCTCCAGCCGCTTCAGTAGCAATTCTAAGACGATCTCTCCATGACAATCTCAACATATCATCTGGGTTATGGAGGTGATAAAAAAGAGTTCCATTTGAGATAAATTCATATACTAACAATGGAACTTCAGTTTCTAAGCAGCATCCGAAAAGTTTAACTATATTTCTATGATTAATTTGAGATAGAACAATAACCTCATTGATGAATTGGTCTATCTCTCTTTTCACCACAATTTTTGAACGTTTGATTGCAACAATATGTAGGTCTGATAATATTCCTTTATAAACAGTTCCATGACCGCCTTGGCCAATAATTCTTGAAGTATCAAAATTGTCAGTGGCCTTTTCTAGTTCTTCCAAGGAAAAAATTTTTGTTTTCTTGGAATCATCTTCATTAGAGGCAATAAATTGTTGAAGTAATAATCCATGATTTTGACGAAAATGTCGTTGTCTAATTCTCTTTTCACTTTCTTTCTTCCATTTCCATTTAGCAAAAAATGATGTTAGAACTAGAAGCATAGTACCGAAGCCTACACCCATACCAACTATGATACCTGCATATATAAAATATATATTATATCCCCAATAATATGTAACTTTCCATGCACATTCATCATATCTTAAACTTCACATGAATATGTGTATACTTACTCAACAGAAGGTTGTTTTTCTTGTGAGAGAGGCATGACCCTTTCGTTGGATCGCCATGCATTCCCGCTGGACAAGTACAAGAGTAGTTGCCAAAAATATTATTGCAATCACCAAAACATGGATATAGATCTGGCTTCTTACATTCATCAATATCTGACAAGATCAAAGACAAAATTGATGAAAAATTGAGCATTGAAATAGTGGTGGAAAAATTACAAGTTTATAAAGTACTCATGTCTTTTGTAAAATAACTCCTATATAAACTTAGAGTTAGTTTTTTTTTATTTGATGTGATATCATACATCTTATAATTTCAACTTATATTTGAAATTCCTAAAATTGAGAATCTCAAATAAAATTAATATATTGCAAGTAGTCTTTTGATTTTAATAAGTCCCTACAAATAGACCTTAGCCCAAGGCGGGATGACCTAATCATCCCAGCCCTATCCATTTTCACAGGAAATTGTCCCAATCCAAAATTTATTTGGACTAGGACCTGACTAAATTAGTTTAAATTATAATATGTAAAAATATATTATTAAATAGCTATGTATTAGTTAAAAATTTCTTGTGAAATTCTCTTTAAATATATGACATATAAAGTTATCTTATTTTTAATATAAGACAAGAAGAGGGTTTTAATTAGTAATAAGCAATATTTATAAATGCTATAATTTTAAAACAATTGTAATGTAACATAACGAACAAAAATTAGGACAATCGAGTCGTCCAATTTAATTTAAACGACTTTGAATTTGATCAGTTTCGAATTTCCATAGATAACAGATTAAATTAAATTTGAAGATAATCGGCCCGCATCCTGAACTTTTTCACAAGCCTATCAGCAAATTTATAGGTGATAAGTCAAAATATACCATGTTTTTATCTAGCATTCACTTTATATACTATTTTTTTTTCTCTGAGTCAGTGGTTTACCCAAATTTGTTGGTTATTTTTGAGTTTAAAATTTAAATGAAGATAATAGTTTAATTATTCATCATTTTTAATTGGTAAAATAATTAAATTATTTCTTGAGTCACCATTGATCTTAGATGAAATTTTATTTGTTTAAAGGAGTAACTATTGAGACAATTAACATTGTCCTATAAGTTTTCTATGCATTTGGACAAATACCAAATGATTTTTACAACCCATTGTATCCATAAGGTGTTTTTTATTTCTATGATTTTACTCAAAATTAAAAAAGTAAAATGTATGCATTGAAATTATTATAATATTGTAAAGATTTTCAAGACCAAATATTTTTTTAAAAAAATCCATTAGTTAGTATTGTTGCTTATTAAAATAAATAAATTTATTGGAAGAATTAATAAATTCGAGAAAGAAAATAAACATTTTTGTGAATACTATCTATAATGAATCAGAAATGAACATCATAATTGTTTATTTTTTAATAATTAATAATCCTTATGGTAATAAATAGAATATGGACCTCAAAATTAGAGGGGGCCTCAAGCCTTTGCTTCTGTTGCTTGGGCCCTGGGGCGGCCTTGATGTTGGTATAAAACCTTGGTAGACTCAACTTTGTTAACTAATTGTACCAACCAATCTTAATTTCTCTCGAGTGTGATATGAGAGGAAGAAAGGGAGGGCTGTCCTTCTGCATCGGGGATGTCACTCTTGCGGGAGGTAGATCGAACTATCGAAAGAGAAGCCTTTTGATTCAAGTAAAAATGACCCCCTCAATTAACTACACCTAACCACCTTTTATACTAACATACAATCGATACAAAGAAGGAATTAAACCGGTAAATTGATATGACAAGCTAATGACTACTACGAGATAGAAAAAGAAACGCGACGATCCTACAACTCTGCACGTCCGGTGAAGATGAGCTGACCGAAAATTGAATCCACTATAGGCTCTATGATGACGATGAGGCATGAACTCCTCCAAACAATGCCAACTTGGAGAGTTTAGATGGCGTCGGAGGAAGAGAAGAACTTCCGTCGAACAGTTGCAAGTTGTGGATGTATAATCGCAGATGCAAAAGGAAAAAAATGATCGGAGAAGAAAAACGACGACTCATGTGAACTTTAAACTGAAAAAGAACTGATTGAAGAAAGGAAACATGGTCGGACATGGAGACGACGACCGTTGTAGAAGAAACAGAGCAATCAGTGAACTAAAGAAACAAACCACGAAAAGAGAAGAGTCGGAGCGATAAGAGGAGTAAAGAGTTCTGATCAGCTTCGATCCACCATCGGGAGCAAGCTGCAGAAGTCGGAGGAGAAGATAAGCTGAAGCTTCAAAATGAGATGTCGGAGAATAACCAACGAACCGAAGAAATTTTGAATGCCGATAACGACATCGATAACATTGGAGATGAAGCTCCGAAACGATAAAGATCTGACAACAACGTTGGAAACAAAGAACGGCGACATGAAGAGGTATGAATCCGACCTGCTGAAGGACACATCGAAGATGATGTCACTTCACCACAGTGAACAAAAGAAATTGAGCTTGGATCAAGAACTGAGCTCCGATCAAGTCCTGAGGAACAATTCTGATGATATGTCGGTAATAAGAATGGTGAAATCCATCGATGAATGAAAAATTCTGAGTTGAAGAAGACGTGCAGAGTTGGAGACGATGATCTCCACCATTTGAAAGGAGTCGGGGCTCTAGAAATTGATGAAGAACAATTTGGCAAGTTGAAGAAAATTAACAGAGCAAACGATGACAAGTCGGAGAGCAACGTGAGCAAACTACGAACCAAAGAAACCCATGTTAAGTGTTAATAATGCTTTGAATTTGAACTCAATTAATCTTCCTACATAATCAGGCACTTCAGCAAAATTCCTCTACGGGGTCAAAGGGAGTGCTTATATAAACTCCCTAGGGTCTAGACAGGGACACATCCTTATAATCATCATTATTCCATAACAAAAAGTCGTCGTTTTCCGAAGACGTAACTCAATTTAGGGTGAACCTCGCTATTCTTCTGTGTTTGCGCGATCCCTCTCTCCCTCTTTTCATAATGTTAAGAAATCGAATAACACAATGGATGAATGGAAGAAATTGAAAGTCAAAAGTGGCGATCTCGACAATGCCGAAGAAGAAGAGCTCACCGCCGGAAGAGAAACAAGCTAGAACCGAAGAAGAAGAGACAGCAAACAATCCGAGCCGGAGAAACAAAATTCGAAACATGAAAAATGTTTGAAAATCACAAATAAAAACTAGAGAAGAGATCTAACTAAGATCATCTGAGAAGATTGAGGATTTGGAACGGTCGGACGCAAGATCAATCGCAACGTAGGCATCCAGAACGGTGTTGCCAGGACTTGTAGGCAACATGTAAATTGATGGAACTTCACTTGGTGACGGTGAGCTTGAAGACGAGCTTCCGACAGCTGAGATGGGAGGAGCTCGACAAGATCTTCGATGTGGAGTCTCCGATACAATGTAAAAATCTGAGCTCAGATGCCTATCACACGCTTGTCGGAGGTAGATCAGAGGAGAAGAAAAAGAAAGTGAAGGAAAAGAAGAAGGGGAAACCAGTGGAGAAGCCTTTTGATATAAGTAAAAAAGAATTATAGAAGACACCCCCTCGATTAACTACTACACATAACCACCTTTTATACTAGCATACACCAAGGAATTAAATCCGTAAATTTGTATTATAAGCTAATGATTGCTACAAATAAAAAAAGAGATGCGACGATTCTGCAACTTTGCAAGTCCAGTGAAGCCGGGCAGACCCAAAGCTGAATCAACGGTAGGCTTCGAGAGACGAGGCATGAACTACAACAGGGAGAATGTGGCTCGTCTTTTTTATTGTTTCAAAAATTAATATATTTTTATTCAACATATATGCCATGCTTATGTAACAACAAAGAACATAATTTATAAAACAAAAACATAAATAAATGAATGAAAATGATGACATATCGGGAAAAGAGGTTTATATGTCAAAATTCACTAGATTATTTTCATAAACCTCTTCTAAATTATCACGATTTTTCGTATTTAATCTCAAACTACGAACTTATTTTTTTATTCTAAATTATCACAATTTTTCACTTTAGTCCTTCCGTCTACTTCCTTTACGTTTTCTGTTACTTTTGATTTTTTTTCATTTATGAAATAACTAAATTGTCCCTCCCTGCATAACATATCAAATAATAAATATAAAAAACAAAAAAATTATGAGAAGGTAATTTAATTTTTTTCGTAAATGACGAATTTTTTGTTTAACATCTTAATTCTTCCAACATTTTTTTTTTATCTTTTATATTTGTTATGTCATATTTTTCTCGAGGGAGGAATAATTTAGTTTTTTCATAAATAAAAAAATAAAATTAATAAAAGACATGACAGAAGTGACGAGAGGACTAAAGTTGAAAAGTCGTAATAATTTAAGAATTCAAAAAAATAAATTCATAGTTTGAGGTTAAATGTAAAAAATAATGATAGTTTAGAGGAGATTAATGGAAATAACTCTAATTATTTTTATAAAGATTAAATGTGAAAATTCGATTGCAAAAAGAATGAACAATTAAGAAGTACCTGTGCAACCGCCGTCAAGGTATGGATTTCCTTCAAAGCCGTCGATGCATTTACAATTATATCCGGAGGATTTTTCCTGGTCAACTAGTCCTGTAACAGCTTCTTTATCAATACATTTACTTTTGCTGCTGCGACATGCGAATTTCCCATTGTCCAGCTTGCCCTGCGCGCAGGATTTATAATTTATCGACCAGTTAAAAATAGCTTGCTCTGCCATGGAGTAGAAAGACCCAGCCGGCATATTCAAATTCCAGTCCATTATACCAGAGCCGTCGGACGAAGTAATTTGTATTTGCCCTTCATCTACGGAGATGTTGACAACGGCGAGAGAGTTGAAAGTAAGAGTCGGACGTCTCGACGTCTCATCGCATGAAAGATTGAACGATACATCTCTGTAGCAGCCCTTCCCTAACCCAAATGGAAAAGGGACGCTCAAGTTTCCACATCTGGTTGCACAATTAGGTGATGGAACAAGCGTCGGCCGATCTGTAGTTTTGATTATTATCAGTCGGTCAGAGTTACAACATGTAATAACTTCTAATGATCTATTCATCGAGAGAAAGAGAGCGCACCAATATCGCAGCCGTCAGGCACGTACGGATTGCCGGTGTCAGAAGAAGGGCAGTGGCAGAGGTAGCCGGAGAAGCCGTCGGTATCGGCGCAGTTGCTACTTTCGCTGAGGCAAGCGTAGGTCTTCGTTCCCTTAGCGTCTTTGCAGGAGGGATGGTCGTTTATGTTCCAACTCATTTCAAAGGACACCTTGACGACGGAAGTATTAACCGTCCGAGTATGATTCTTCCGATACAGTCGAATACCGTAAGACTTTACCTCCTTCTCTATGCCAATCTCGCAGCACCCCGTGCCGTTGCAGGAATGATACATGAAAGCGTAGACGTCCTCCAGGTGGGCGCCTTCGTCGGCGCAGGTGGTATTGCAAGTCCCACGGGTTTGATTGCTCGTTAGATCCACCAAAGAACCAACCACGTTGCAACCAACTACCATCAGACTTTCTGATGAAAATAAGAACGGCGGCGGAGCTGTCAAGGAGTAGGAGTTATCATCGCCATCCGTGATGGCGAATGGAGCGGTGACATCTATTTCGGGGGCGTTGTAGAGTGACCCCAAGTCGACGTTGCGGACGACCTCGATGATGCTGGATTCGTTGCCGAGGATGAGCTTGGGTGGATTGGTGGTGGTGGTGTTGACGCAGGTGAGTTCAAAGCCAGGCCGGAAGCAGCCATGGCCGACGCCAAAAGGGTATTCAAAGGTGATATCGCTACAGCTCGTTGGGCAGTAGGAAGGCAGAGGGAATGTGATGTCATTGTCTGCTCTTGATGAAGCGAATCCTAGCACGAATACTGCAAGCAGCTGCAACAATGGCGGTGTCCCCATGTTTAGGTAATTTCTCTCGGCCAATATTTTCTTTCCTTTATTTCCTTTCCAAAACCCATCCGAGCATATGATAAGACCGTGGAATTAATTAAGCATAATCGTAGGTAAGTAGTCAATCAACCCTTGGACATTAATTGCATGATGACAAATATCCTGACATCTATTCATGCCATAATCAATGTGCTATGAAAGGGACTGGTCAGTCCGATGTATGAACACGATTTTCATAATCAATGTGCTATTACAAAACTAATGATATGCACTAGACTGCAATTGGTGCTATGAATGTCGAATGATAGAAAATGTAATTGAGAGACCACTAGTCGTCTAGAGATGTTAAATTACGATTAAAAGACATCCATATGTATCACGCAATTTATGTGTGGACAGCGGAGAAACCCTTCTTTGATCGAAATTCTTGATGAACGGAGAAATAATATTTTATTTTTATCTAAAAAGATATCAAAGTGAATTATTGACTAATTCTTTAATAACACGGATTCTTATTTCTCAATGATCATGGAAGTTATATCTTCTTTATGGGCCTCCCTTGTAACCAGTAATCGAAAAAAAAAATCATCTTCTGTATTATATTCTTGGAGTCTGTTTTGAAAAAGAAAAGGAACAGTATTGAGGGAGAGGAATTATCCAATCATGGAGACAGCGCCATCGTTGCAGCTTGTTGTAATATTGATGCTGATGCTCGCTTCAACAAAAGCAGAGGACAACTCCACTGCAACCACAACATTCCCCCTTCCTTCTTACTGTCAAACGAGCTGTGGAAATATCACCTTCCAGTATCCTTTCGGCATCGGCCACGGCTGCTTCAGGCCTGGTTTTGAACTCACCTGCAATACCACCACCAATCCACCCAAGCTCTTCTTAGGCAACAGCAGCTCCAGCGGCATCAACGTCGTCGACGACATCGACGTCACGTCTGGCGTTCTTAATGTCAGTACCCCGGGTGTCAGCATGGGCGCCGACCATAATTTCACCTCTATGTCCTGGAAAGCACCGCCGGGCGTGCCATACCACTCCGGACTAGGCGACACCGTAGTGGTTGTTGGCTGCAGCGCGGTTGCCAATTTGGTGGATCTAACAAGCAATGAAGTCCCAGCTGGGACTTGCAATACCACCTGTCCCGATGAAGGCGTCGACCTGGATCATGTCAACACTGACCCGCCCCACTGCAACGGCACGGGGTGCTGCAGGATTGAGGTAGATAGTGAAATACAGTCTTACGGTATTCGATTGTATCGGAAAAATCATACTCGGCCGGTTAATGCGTCCAGCGTCAAGGCCTTCTGGTTAACACGTCAAATGAGTTGGAGCATAAATGACCAGCCCTCCTGCGCAGAGGCTGAGAAGGAAACGAAGACCTATGCTTGCCGCAGCGTAACTAGCCTCTGCAGAAACTCCACCACTACCGGTGGCTACACATGTATTTGCTCTGGCTTGGGAAAAAATCCGTATTTACCTGATGGTTGTGATGGAGGTGCGTTCTCTCTCTCTCTCTCTCTCTCTCTCTCTCTCTCTCTCTCTCTCTCTCTCTCTCTCTCTCTCTCTCTCTCTCTCTCTCTCTCTCTCTCTCTCTCTCTCTCTCTCCCACTGCATATATAGTTTATTATTAGTACATGAAATTGATTATTTCATCAAATGAATAACTTAACAAGCAACGTGTTGTTAGATATATGCTGTGTCACTGAAAAAGTAGATGTTAACTAAATTGCAGAGCCTCCAGCTCCAAATTGCCCGACCAAATGTGGAAACATCAGCATTCCTTTTCCATTTGGGTTACAGAAGGGCTGCTACAGGGACGAGTCGTTTGCTCTTCGGTGCAACGAAACGTCTCAAATTCTCAACTTTACTTCAGATAACAATCCGAACCCTCAAGTCATTAAGATCATGGTGGACGAGGGGAAGATAGAAATCACTTCTGTGAGCCTCTTCTACCCTGGCGGGTTCTTCTCGTATGGGGCTTTCGGCTTTAATTACGGCCGGGAAACTCGTCGATGGGCAATATATGACCAACGATCCTGCTCGGAGGCTGAGGTTGATACTCGGACGTACGCATGCCGCAGCGAAAAGAGTAAATGCGTCGATACAACCGTTAAATCCGACTTCCAGAATACTGATGCATATAATTGCAAATGCAAGGACGGCTATGAAGGAAATCCATACCTTCGCAATGGCTGCACAGGTACTTTCCTGTCTTTATATTTATTTACTTATTTTCTGTCATAATTCTCTCTCTCTCTTCTATATATATATATATATATATATATATATATATATATATATATATATATGAGATTAATGGATTGTAACACCTCTTAGATGAAACTTGGTGCAACTGCCTATTTTGGATCATTCATTTTACATCTAGGACTTAGATAGATCATCCATTCTCTCTCTATCTCTCTCTTCGGACGATCGTCTGATGATCAGGACATCAAACAGCGGCAGCGATCAAGGATGGGCGAACGCAGAGGTCAGAGGCACGCGAATGGCGGTGGCGAATGGGATGGGGGTAGCGAATTAACACATAGGTCGAGAGCATGATCGTCGGAAGGGTTTGTCAGGGTTGGCGATCTGGTTCGTCGAGGGAAAAGAGAAAAGAGGAGTGGGGCTGCTGGCGCTCAGGTGGGGCGAAGTTGTAGGCTGCCGGGGCCAGGTGGGTCGAAGTCAGGGGCTGCCGGCCGGCGCTCGATCCAATTAGGTCGGGCAATCAGGTCGGAGTAGGCAGGGCCGTCGGGGGAAAAGGAGGGAAAGTCGTGGGGGATGCAGCACTCAGAGAGGGAAGAGGGGAGGCGACGCTCACAGGGGAGAGGAAAATGAGAAGGCCGATCTAAGACGTCCGTTGGATCCAATGATTCAGATGTACACGTTGCACCAAGTTTCACCCAAATGATATTACACCTCATTAATCTAGAGAGAGAGAACTTGGAAAAGGTTTACTAGGAGTATAAACTTGAATTAGAGTACTTGTCATATACTTTTGATATCATAATTGACATAAAAAGTTTGAAGTACGCGTGTCATTTACCATCTTCTGATAATTGGTGCATAATTCTTTGCTTTAAACTGCTACATGGAAAAATTAAAACCAGTTATTTCAGAAAACGCTCCCCTAATAAAAAAAATAGCATACTTAATTGTCAAATATAAAACCACTCAAATTTGATCCTAACCTTTTACTGAATGGGGAAGTTTGATTATGCCTTTTAACTTTCGTGTGGGTTTCTGCTTTCTTGCACATGCTTACCCACCTATTAAGAAAAACAATGGGAGGGATGGCGTGCTGCCGACATGATACCCTTCTTCTTTTTATTTTCCATTTTTTTAAGATAATAGAAGGCTAAAAAGATTTAGTAAATTGAAGAGTCTACATCCCCTTAATTTTTAAATCTTTTTTTTTTAAAAAACTACTTGCCATTTCTAAACTATTCACAATTTTTCACGTGAAGTTTTTAGTTAACTTCAACATTTTTATATTTATTCAATTACCTTCTAAACACTTTTAATGCTTTTATCAATTAAAATAAAAACTAACAATTCAAAGATATTCAAAGATAATCGAAAAACATAGATAATAGGTAGACGACATGACTAAATTGTTTGTTAGAGAAAAATTTAAGGTAAGGTGCTTTTATGTTTCTCAAGATTACAGTTTAGCTAAAATTTTAAAGAGGATAAAGAAAATTACCGAATAAAAACTAGTATATAGAAAAGTTGGAGGATAATAATCAAATGGGTGCCGTAACTCCTTAAAACTCTTATATCCTTCTCCTTTCACATTTACTCAGACAAATTAAATGCTACTTTGACTTCATTAATTTGTTTCTTGGTATGAATAACAACATATGATTTATTTATTGTTAATTTTTAATTGATCGTCTGTAGATATATTTATTTAATTAAAATATAAATTGTTCCTAGCCATATATAATTAAATAAGTTAATAAATTGTTGTTTGATAAGTTAGTAGCTATCGGCAAATCTAGATTGTTTTCTTAAAACAATTGCTTAGATAACCAATAGAATCATTACAGATTGGTAGTTTTTTTAAAAAGTATAAAAAATAAAAAATTACTATTATCTCAATTTAATGGAAGATTAGATGTCGTGTTTATTTATAAAATTGGAAAGCAGACGCACTCGATGGTGTTTGATGTGACATATGATAACATAAAAATTATCCACTTGGTCAAAAAAGGATGACTAAGTAGATGAATGTCCCAACGCATCTAAATACTTCTACTTCATAAAAAAATATTTTGAATAAACTTTAAATTTTATAAATTCTTAGCGATGAAGTGATAAGCACACCTCAATCAATATAATACTTAAGAGTCAATAAAAATTCACACTTGATTAAAATTATTTATAAAGAAAAGTTAAATCTATAGATATTTTCCAAATTGACAAAATGAAATATTATAAATCAGAAATTACAACAAATAAAACTGCACTAAATTTTATGAATTTTTAAAGCAAAAGTAGACAAATATCATAATAGATAAAAATTAGGATTTAGGAGGTTGTTTTAGGAGTTATGTTTCTTGAATCGAGAGAAAATTTGTAAAGTGACAGTAGAAGCCTATCTTCATATTTAGAAGAATCCTAAGACGTCTGCACTCAGCCAACTTCTCGGCATGTACTTCGACAAGTGTTAATCCTTTTCGAGCGGATCCTCTTAAGTTTGATTCGACAGAGAAAACTCCGGACAAACCTTTTGACCTCACCTGACACTAGCATCAATGACTCCTTAGACAGTTCAAATATTGCACCACCTCTCGGCCTCTCTGCAAACTGATCACCGGCACCTCCTTAAACACAACCCAGTTGTTGTCTCACCTCTCGACACGCATGCAGCGATTAGTGAATAGAGTACCCTCTCGGTCTGAAGGTGCCAACATCGAAATGTGTCATCGAAGTTCTAAAAATAGGAAATCATCTCTTGAAAATAGAAAATAGGAAAGTACGAGTGCATCTCCCTCGACTGAACCTTAGCGAATGGTGATTTCTCAGCATATCCTAACAATGGCTCAATCTCTCGACTCACATGTAGGGACTGTGAACATCCTCTTGGGCGGGAATCATCTTCACCAAAGGTTGTACGAATTGAACCCAAGGGTTAATAGAAACAAGAAACAAATTGACGAAAGGGCAAATGATATGTACTTTGTTGAAGGAATCTAGCTTCAAACTCCTCATCGGCATGAAGCTTAAGCTGGGGAAGATAATCACCCTCTCGAGCCGAGACACAGCGTGTGGACAGGCAAAGAAAACAAGTTCAAGAATCAAAATTTCATCATGAAAACGATAATAGTAATAAAACTAAACAAGGAACAATATAATAGGAACTCAAGACATAAAGAACAGACAACTGCTGCTTAAACATAAACTTAAAAAAGATGATGCTAAAAAATATAAACTTCCTTCACAAATCTCCCAACCCTAGCTGACTGTTCAACTACACAATAACAAAAGAAGAAAGGAGAAGAAGAAGAAGGGAGATTGTTGCTCAACCTCCTCTTCAGCTTCCTTCAGCAGCTGCAAAAAATGGATTGTCTTGTCGATTGGGATGATCGGGAACTCCCTTCATGGGCAGTATCTTTGTCCTTTTGTAGTCCTAATATTTGGTGTCACATGTCCACTCATGTAGCTATTTTCTTGTCTTGTTATGCTCACTTTTCACCCAAAAGAATATGCTTGTGATTCCTCATTGCCTGCCACCATCTAAGCTACCACATTTACGATATTTTTAACTACTCCTTTGTCTTCTTTTGGCATATGCCTTCTTCATAACTTTCTTTTCTTGGTTGCATCTATCTTAGTTGTATACTAGATATGGACATTCGTGCGGGCCGCACGGCCTAGCCCGTGGCCCGCGGCCTGCACGAAATTTTGCCGGGCCAGCCCGGCCCGGGCACGACAATTGGGTCGTGCCCGGGCAAAATCGTGCGGGGCTGCCCAACAAGGTGCTAGGCACGGCCCGGTACAGGTCTGGCTAGCACGGGCCCAGCTCGGCACGATTCGGTGTGACACAATTTTTTAATTTTTTATATATATTATTATTATTATGAGTGGAAAAAAATAATATGACTAGCTTCGATCCCTCAACCTCCTACAATTTATAAAGAGAAATAACCAGTACAACCACTGTTATTTTTTGTTATATATATATATTAATATATAATTATACTAAACTAAATTTGACTTAAGCAAAAGAAGACAGTAAATGGGCAGGGGTGGACCCATGTTGGGCCTAAGTCCCCTCCAAAAACTTGAAAATTTTTAATCAGGTATATTAATATAAACTTATAATTAAAAAAATAAATCTGACCACTTTTAATATATTTAATGTGGTTCATCATCACATCTTCTACTTTGAATTAGTGGTTACTACACATAAAATTAGCTATAGAGGTCATGGGTACAATTCTTACACCTTACACTATTTATTTTGACATATTTTCCTTTATATTCTTAAATAAAAAATAACAAATAAAAAGAAAAAAAATCCAACCTGGTCGGATTCTAGACGGGCCAGGCTGGATTCTGACAGAAAATGGCAAAAAAACTAAAAAATGGGCGGCCGGGCCAGGCCTGAATCATGCTGGGCCTAAATCGTGTCGGGCTGGCCTGAAGCAATTTCGGCACGGTGCAACCCGATTTAAAACCGGGTCGTGCCAGCACAACCCGATCCGGGGTCCGATCCCGGTCCCGGCCCGGCGCGATTGTCCATCTCTATTGTATACTTCAGTTGAAGCTTGTCACATGTTCATGTGTTCACTGATAAAGACCGGGCTGAACCCGGCCCCGCCCAGCAAGAATGTCCATCTCTATTGTATACTTCAATTCAAGCTTGTCACATGTTCATGTGTCCACTAAGAATATTATGGGTAACATATAATATAGGAATACATATGTAGGTAAGTGTAGGAATACATATATAGGTAACATATATATTTAATTAAGAATATTTCATCTGTAAGGCATCTACTTAGCATTTATCTAGCGCCGCAGGTGTTGTGACGCTAATTAGCGATTCATCATGTCGACACCAACACATCGGCGTCTGTCGATGTTGATACAACACTACAATTTACCGTGAATTTTCTCGTTCTCGCGCGTAATATTAGCGAAGAAGTAGCGTCTCCATGGCATCATATTTAGCGTCGATTTTCTATAACGCTAATGTGACACTATGGAGAGGCAGTTAGCGTCACATTTGGGTGACGCAATATCGTCGCTAATCGATAGTTTCCATGTAGTGGATGTCACTCAATTCTATGACGTAACTCTGGCTAGTCAATATACTAGTTTACAATAGCTAAAGACTAAAATATAATGACATTTTACGATAGCGGAAGCATTCTATATAATATCCAATTTCCTGTGGGTTCATGGGCCCAACATATATACAATAATGAACTTTATATCAATGTGCATATCACCCGTCAGAGGAGCCACCAACCGTCTCACCATCACCATCACGATCACCTGTACGGATGCAAGTATAAATGCAAAACTTAATAAGATAACTCGGTACGTAAGATCACCCATAACCAATGGCGGAGCCATATGAGTGCTAGTGGGTGCACGTGCACCCACTGGATAAGTAATATAATAGTAGTAGTTTAGCAAATGTTATCACTAGCTCAACTGGTTTGGCACATGTTGCATTTTATTGCAATTATTTTCAAGTTTGATAAGACACTTTAGCTCTATAACAAAAATAAGATACATAACATAAATATTATTTAAAGTAGATGTTTAAGAGTTTTCAACATCTACTTTATATTTTTTTGTCAATTTTTTTTCCATTTTAATATTTTAATTTCTCTAAAAATATTAATTCAGCTTGAGGTAAAAAAAAATATCGGAATGTTTTGATTTATCTTTACAAAAATGTTCAATTCTATATCATCATAATCTAATAATTTATATGTTAGATATATACATTTAACATTATTATTTTTATTTCATATTCATACATAATTTTACATTGAAATAATTTTAGATTAATTAACAATAATGTGAAATATATCTTTAAAAGAAAATTTCATCCAGAAAATATATTTATAAATTATTTTTTTCAGTTTCTATCCAATTTTTACATTAGAATTACTATTTAATACTATTTTCTATATCATCAGGAGAATACATTTCTTGATCATGCATTTGAGCATATACTTTTTAATATCAATTTTTATTTAAATGTTTATGAATATTTCTAGTTATAATATGCATATATATAGAAATAAAATTAAAATAATTTTATTCTTGTTTATCCTAAAAATTGAATATTTTTTAAAATAAATACTTTGTGACAAATATTAAAAATGAAAAAATGCATATTTTATATTAATAAATATATTAAAAAATTTATTATTTGTGAACCCACTTAATACATAACAATAACCATATAAACCATGTATCAATATCACTGTCAATACTATCAATAAACAATTATCCATAATAATTTATGATTGATCAAAATAAATAACAATTAACAATATCCAATAAATCATAAGCAATTTAATCAATCATTGGGATTATCCATATCATCAACCAATAACCATTCAATTCGATTCAATTATCTTAAACCAATTATCAATTGGCCATGAGTCAGTAAAGACACATAATAATATCAATTCTATTAACAATTTGTCAATTCAATTATCCATCATACACTAGGTCATAACCAATGGTCCATCTGAGAGCAATTTAATTATCAACCAACCACTATGGCACAATTCAATTTAATAATCAAGTCCATTCAATTAACAATTTAATTCAATTATGAAAACATCCATCGACCGTAATATCTCCATCGACCACAATAGGCCTCCATAATTCTCTTGTGCCTGTCGATTTGATGACTCCGGATCGATCATAAAAGTCGCAAACGACCACAAGTGCCTCCATCGGCAATAAAGGCCTCAATTAACTATTACGTATTAACAATCGACTCCATCCATCGACCCCAATGAGCCTCAATCAATCACAAGAATGTCCATCGACCGCGAGGGCTTCCATCGATCACAATGTTCTCCATCAACTATAAAGGCCACAATCAATCATGAAAGTCTCAATTATCAATTTAACAATTCAGTAGTAACCAATATTTTATGTCACCACTTAGATCATGTGCAATCAATCTCAATCATTCAATCTATTAATTCATGTCAATTAATAATAGGCCAAAAATCCATAATCAATTATCATCTATCAATTCTCAACTATTGATTCATCAATAAATATAATAAGAATAATCAATATGATGAGTAATACATATTAATGCATGGTCAAGAACAATCAATCATAATAGAAAATAGATTTTTGCCCTCAAAACCAGCCTACGACAGTTGGAACACGAACCATGTTCTCAATTTCACTTTTCCATCTCGATCGGATAAAATCCGAGCCGAGTATAGTGTGAACTCGGGTAGGATTGACCCGGTTCACCTCATAACATCTGATACGTTGAAACCTAGACCATGCTCATATGACCCGGATCATGCTAGTCCCAACACATGCTGTGTTCATTGAACACATTCCAATTTAATCCAATTCAGTTCGGTTCTTAGAACCCGATCTGTGTTGAACAATGTTCAGGCCATGTCAAATGGAACTCGGGTCGTGTTGAATAGTACCTGGGCCAGATTTTGTTGTCGTCGAGAAATTGTGTTTTGACACAACTTCTGATCATCATATTTATGCCATACGATATTCAATCAATGCAAATAATATATCAATGCAATTTTTGTGTAACGGAGAAGAATTCATGGGTCCATGTCCCGAAAAACTTATGCATAAAAATCTCCCTATGTACCTTAAGTTGGCTGAAAAATTTACTATGTTATTGTATGTTGGAAACTACGCAAACATCGAGAGTTTGACCGGTTGTAGCACTTGAACGGCATCCAGAAACTCTCAACCACTACTTTGATGACGTTCCACTATGCACAAGCTTCAAAATGCACCATTGATGACCCTTTGGATCATCTCAGTTTGCGTGCAAACGAAGGAAAAAGATAGGCTCACGGTGCAAAATTCTTTAAAGGCTAATGAGACTTTCTAATCACACATTAAACTCCATGCATAATTCTTAACTATGATTTTTTACTCCTATTGATCTTTAGGCTAATTCTCCATCAATCTGGCATCCATCATCAATTACCTTGTGTCAAATATTCAAATTTAATAAATTCAAATTTCACTAATTATTCCATAATCATACTTCAAAAAATTCATCTCTACTCAAATTCATTTTCACTTCAATATCTTCTTTCTACTTTCACCTTATTTTTTTATTTCCTTCTTTTCTTTAATTTTTGGAATTATTTAATTTTATAATAGTTTATCATCTAACTTTTGGATATTATTTTAATGACTTAAATATTTCTAAGTCATAAAACTCTCAACCCTATCCTATGTGCGAGTCTATGTCAGTTAAATGATCTTTTGGATCTCAAATTAAATTGAAATTCCTAATCTCAATCTAATTATAATTTATACTCTCAATAGGGCTTAATCTTCCTTCAATCCATTAAATATTCTAATTAAATTATAAAATTACTATGTTACCTTTGATGAAAATGTGCGACGTTACATTGCCTTCTTGAACCGTGCTACTTACTCTCGAATTCGCCTAAGCCTAAGTGTACAGTAGGGGTATCCAAATGTATGCCTCACGCGGAGCTATATAGATGGGGGTATCTGCCTTCATGTGTTGTCTGCTGAGATTTTCACATTAAAAATAATCAAAACAAGTAATGTCATCTCAGTAATGCATATTAAAACATTTAGATGATAGACATGAAGAAATCATAAAACTTATATTTTGACAATAAATCATGTGTTCGAGCATGAGAACATAGCAAAATATGAAATGAATGCATGTTAAACATAAATTAAAGGTAAGGCATGAAATGAAATTAATATAATAGAATTTAAAGAAGAAAAAACTAATGTGGAAGTTCCATCTTCTCATATATTCTAACAGAATAATAAATATAATAATCTATAGAAAGTGGGATTATAATATTAAATAATAAGGTGTTAATAGTCTAGATGGAGTGGCATTAAAATTAAGATGTATAATATTAAATAATAAGGTGTATAATACATAAAAATTTGTTAGATTTGTTTATTTTTTTTACGTATAACAACAAAGAGTGGTAATTAGTTTAATGGAAAAAGTGACAATAGCCTTCACAAAGTCCACCATCGACTGAGTTCAAACCTGATAGTCGACCCATCTTGTGCATAACCTTCTTCTCCTTTTCACTCATATGTCTAAGTCTACAGTGCCAGACTTCAAACATATCATCCGAATCGGCCGTTGCAATAATCTTCGTGTTCGACGACCTGTATAAAGTACTTATCTTGGTGCCCCGTGCGATCACCATGGCTCCTTTGGTGACCTTCCACGAGTTACCTACAAATACCGTGGTGTAACCCTCTGTGTCAAGTTGTTCAACCGAGATCAAATTCCTCTTCAGTCCCGGTATATATCGTACATCTTTTAGCTTTCAAGTTGTCCCATTATCCGTGAAATCTTCACATTTCATTTTCCCACAAAGTCCAAGGCTTTATCATCTGCCAAAAAAACCTTGCTGAAGTTACCGGTAGTGTAATCTTCCATACACTCCCTTTGTAATGTGGAATGGTAGATGCTCCATAATCTAGAATCCACGATTCTGTTGGATTGTCAACACTCAGAACTAATGCATCTGAGACTTCTTCTGTAGCAACAGTCGCTGACTCCTCATTGGTTTTCTTCTTAGGTGCTCTGTAATTCTTCTTCAAGTGACATTTCTTCCCGCAATTCTAGCATACGAATTCACCAGATCTCGACTGACTTCGTCGCCTTGCATTTGATCTTCCTTGGTTTTGTCATCACTGTTGCGTTCTTCCCCTTCCCTCTGCACTCAACACCGAGCTTGAGGCTTCTCCTGATTCTCTCCTACCAACGTCTTCGGTCTTAATCAGATCTCGAATATCATCGAGCTTCAATTTCGTTGAACCCAAAGAACTACTGACTGGCATCACAGTTGCACCCCAACTTTCTAGCAAAAAGGACAACAAGATCAAAGCCCTCACTTCATCATCAAAAGTGATACTCACCGAATTCAACTGTGTGATGATAATGTTGAATTCGTTGATATGATCCACGATCGAAGTTCCCTCAGACATCTTTAGGTTGAATAACATTCTCATCAAATACACCTTATTTGATGCAGACAGCTTCTTAAACATGTTTGATAACGCCGTCATCAAACCCATTGTGGTCTTCTCATTCACGATGTTAAAGGCTATATTCCACACCAACGTCAGCCTGATAACACCAAGCGCCTGCTGCGAGGAGCACCCAGTTCGCGTCGCTCATCACTTCTGACTTTTTCCAGAGAGAGGCCCGTGTAATTTCTTCTGATACAAATAGTCCTCGATCTGCACCTTCTCGAAGCCGAAGTCATTATCATCGAATTTCTCGATCTTCACCTTTCCGTCATCTGTCGCCATCGCTCCCACTGCCCACGAACTCCTTTACCGAAGCTTTGATACCCGTTGTTGCAAAATATCCTCGATATCAACTTCCTGTTGATACCGATGTCTAAGAGAAATTGATAAACAGATAATGGAAGAGTAATAAAAAATCACGTACAGAGAAAGACACACAACACAATAAAAATGTAGGTGAGATTAGTGAAATTTTTTATAATATATGTATAGCGGTAATCCACAGGAGAAATTCAAAGATAACCCTAAATTGAAAAACATAGATAATCTTTGATATTGTTTGTTAGAAAAAGTTCAAAGTAAGGTGCATCTTAAAGAAATTTATGGAAACTTTAAGGAGGTCAAAGAAAATTACCGAATAAAAATTAGTATATGGAAATTGGAGGATAATAATAAAATGTGATATTTACTCAAACGTGAACAAATAATACAACTATGCGCTACATTTTTTGAATGATTTTCATGAGCTTGTCATTCATTTCCATAGTCTTTTATCATTTTCTTGATTTTTTTTTCGGCATCTTCAACTTGTTACGAGTTCCAAAGAATAATTAATGTTCCAAGAGCAATTCAAACCACTAGTAATTATATTTTTTTGTGAACTTTTGAACATTATTGACCTTGATATGAATTTCCAATACTTTAGACATATATATAATATAAAGTAACGTGCACCAAGTAAAGAATTAAGGGGTTATTTGGCTAAGCTTATAAGTTTATGCAATTTTAAAATTTTCTCCCTGTTTGGTAATTGAAAGAAAGAGCTGATAAGCACTTATTTTACCTGCTTATAAGTCAAAAAAATAATCTAAGGGACCCAACTTATTTTGTGTAAGAAAACAAGCTGATCAGTTTGATCAATAAATATATTATTTTGTCCTTAGAATATACATAACTTTTCTTCATATTTTTCCCATGTTATAATATTAAGGATTTTGTGATCATATGCACTTCAACTTCTCAGCTATTATATCAGCTAAGCCAAACGGACCATAAATCTGCCATGTATTAACGTGCTGGTTGTAATAATATAAAGTAACGTTCACTAATGCATATAATTGCATTTATTTGTCTGCCATAATTCTCTCTCTCTCTCTCTCTCTCTCTCTCTCTCTCTCTCTCTCTCTCTCTCTCTCTCTATCTATCTATCTATCTATCTATCTATCTATCTATCTATCTATCTCTCTCTCTACACACAAAGACATAATATGGAGAATATGTAACTTGGGAAGGTTTACTAGGAGTATAACCAATTGAATTAGAGTACTTGTCATATACTTTTGATATAACAATTGACATAAAAAAAATTTGAAGTCTGCATGTAATTTACCATCTTCTAATACATGGTGCATATTCTTCTATTTCGCTTTAAACCACTATATCGAAAAATTAAACCAGAAATAAATAATATCATAAATGCTAATAAAAAAAAGTAAATATGTCATGTAGTAATCATGAATCACATTTTATATACATTTTCATATATATATATATATATGAATTTAATGAAATTATAAGTCGAACATACAACCTTTTATATTATATATATTTTTTAAAATTAAAATACTACTCATGTTAGTTTTGATCTTCACCATTGGACACATGATTAACATGTGTAAATAAAAAAAATATTAACATGTGTAAAAAAGTGATTTACACCTCCATTGAACGACGAATATATTTATTGTGATAATTGACATAACCATGTTAAAGAAAAATCAATTACTAAAATTTGGATAAGTAAAACTAATAATTACACAAGTTTGGTGTTGATTTCTAGTTTCTATCTAATAACAAACAATGTTCATAATTTGTTTGCATTGTTTACTTATAGATATCTCAAAAGTTTCAACAACTTTCTTTTTACATTGATTTCTTATTAGATATTGATGAATGTAAGATCCCTAATGCTTGCTATGGAGATTGTGTTAATATCCCTGGGAACTACACTTGCACATGTCCACCGCAAACATATGGTGATCCTAGAAAAGGGCCTTGCATATCTGATCACAAGAAATCATTGGGCCTTCTTTTAGGTAAGATTTTGTGAATAATTTCCTGAGTAATTAATGTATAGATATATTTTTAATACGTTCATATTAAAAATTATTACAAAAATATGCAGGTGCAATTATTGGTGTGAGCATTGGCTCTGGTACAATAGTACTAGCTATAACCTCATTTTTTATTATTCGGAAATGGAAACAGATAATTCAAAAGAGAATGAGACAAAGACACTTTCGTGAAAATCATGGATTATTACTTCAACAACTCATTGCCTCTGATGAAGATATTGCTGAGAAAATTAAAATATTTTCACTAAAAGAATTGGAGAAGGCCACTAACAATTTTGATTCTTCGAGAATTTTAGGTCAAGGTGGGCATGGAACAGTTTACAAAGGAATCCTACCAGACCAACGAGTCGTTGCAATCAAGCGATCAAAAATTAAGGAGAAAAGTGAGATCGACGAATTTCTAAATGAAGTTACTATTCTATCTCAAATCAATCATAGGAATGTGGTGAAACTTTTTGGATGTTGTCTAGAAACTGAAGTTCCCTTATTAGCATATGAATTTATTTCAAATGGAACTCTTTTTTATCATCTCCATAGCCCCAATAAAAAATCTACATTGTCATGGGGAGATCGTTTGAGGATCGCTGCAGAAGCTGCAGGAGCACTTGAGTATTTACACTCTTCTGCTTCCATATCTATTTTTCATAGGGACATGAAATCCTCAAACATACTCTTAGATGACTATTGCACAGCAAAGGTATCTGACTTTGGAGCTTCAAGATTAATTCCGCTTGATCAATCTCATATATTCACTGCCATACAAGGTACATTTGGGTATTTAGACCCAGAATATTATCAGACATGTCAATTAACAGAGAAAAGTGATGTGTATAGTTTTGGAGTCATTCTTTTAGAACTATTAACGGGGGAGAAACCAATCTCTTTTGATCAAAATGATCAAGAAAGGAACTTAATAATGCAATTTCTTCGTGCATTGGGAGAAAATCGACATATTCAACTCGTGGAAGCTCGAATTATAGAGGAAGGGACAATGGAAGAAGTTGATAAAGTTGCTAGACTTGCAGAAACATGCCTCAAGTTAAAAGGAAATGAAAGACCTACAATGAGAGAAGTGGAAGTTCAACTTCGCTCTTTGCAAAAGACCGAACAACAAAGAAGAAAGAAATATAACATAAAAGATGAAGAAGTTGTGCCTCTACTTCTAGACATATCAATAAGTCCAATTGCGCAATCATCAAGTCAGTGTACAAGAAGTTATAGCCTGGAAAGGGAGATGATTTCTTCAATGAGGCACCCACGATGATTTTGTTTATACTTTTATTTTTTGTGCAAAATAAGTTTATCATTTTGTTGTCCTAGTTGTTTGCTTGTATGAGCTCATTGGTAATGGATTGTTGCTTATTTCATGTGTGAAATGTTGTGGAAACTTGTACAATGAAATGTGTTAGTAATATTTAAAGATGTCCACTTTCTGGTCATGTCTCTAGCCTCGTGCATTGACAAATATTCATTCATAAGCTTTCATATTTGATTAACATGTTAATTTGAAACATAAAATTTTATTGGACCACCCTAAGAAGTCTCATGTGCCAATCAATTTCATTTGACTACAAGAGCACTTTTATAATTTTTGTTACCAACTAGTGTAAGGAAGAATATAGAGACAAAAAAATCTTAAATCAATTTCAAAGAATAAAGGAAACATTTTATTCTTGTTGTTACAAAGAAAAAAAAGGATAACACATATACATCACACAATAAATCATAAATTTTCAACTTAAGCACATATACATCACACGTGGGAGAATCCTGCGGCATAAGGTGATTTTGTTCCTTAGTCATTAATTTTCCATTGGGATCGTGAATTTTTGTGTTGTTTTACATACTTTACTCTCATTATGCACGCTGAGAGTCAATGATCTAGCAACTAATGTTGATTGTCCATTTTTTAATTTGATTGAAATGTTGGCCTATTATCTCTCGTCCATCAGATTGGTTTAGTGATTTAATTTCATGTGTCCATGTGCATATGTCATTTGAGTCGTTATAATTATTCCTAATTTAATCTAGTCTGTTGTTTTATTTTTAGTCTGATCCATCAATATTTATTTATTATTTTAATCTCAACCGAATATGTTTTTTTATCAGATTTTACATTTTGTGATTTAATCGCATCCATAAATATGTTATAACTACTTTTATGTGAACCATCATAAATGTTTCTAAATCATATCCTTCATTTGTATTATTCGCCATGAAAGTGCCCCTACTTACATAGTCGAGATAAATTTTGGGTTGAGCTAACAATCCGCTGAAAAATATTTGGACAATCAACCACTTCTGGTAGTGGTGGCAAGGGCGGAGCTAAGTGGGCTCACGTGACTGCAAGTGCCGGCACTGAATTTCTGTCTTAGTATGTTTAGTTATGCAATTATTACCATATTTGTTATTGGCTGGTTGGTTACCAGCACTCATGCACTCCAATGTTGACCCACGTTGAAATCTCCTTCACATCCTTTTTCTTTTATATTGGTTCCTTTTTCTTTTACACTGGTTTTCTAAAATCATTATAGATAATTCATATCTAATTATTTATACCTAATCTTCCAAATTTGTCTTACAATATTTTTGCCTTCTATTTTTATCCAATCAATTCATTCTTTCTCTTCTAGACATTATATTTAATATTTTTATTTGATTGTTTTATTTATATATTGTCTTTAATCAATTATTTTTCTTAATTAAGTGGTACAAGTGCATCAATTTCTACCACTTATTTTTATAGTTGGTCTTCCAAATTTTATAATTTTATTATAATATTTGTGTCCTCTATTTTAATCCAGCCAACTCATTCTTTCTCCTTAAATGTTTTGCTTTACTATTTTAATTTTTTATTTTTTTATTATTTTTATTTATATATTACCTTTAATCATTGTATAATTAGGTAATTATGATATTATGTATGATCATTTGATTTATAATTATTATATATAATTGATATACATAAATAATAATGTAATATTGTTTTGTTAATATATTAATATAATTAAATATTTATGTTTACTATCTTATATTACACTTACTAATTATTTGTTAAGTGTTAAAGTTATTTTTAATAAATCAAGAGAAATTGTATCCATGATCTCTTTTTAACATTGTACACATTATCTCCTTTTAATTGTAGTGTTATAAATAATATTACAAATTATTGTTATGTTTTAATATCATAATATAAACATTTTAATTAATTTTGAATTCTAAAAATTAATATATATTTATATATATGTAAAAATAAATAAAATTTATGGAAGGAAGGAGGCGAACTCTTCGACTATATATATGTGAATGTGAATCCACTCAAAATATTTCAGACTCCCTAACTGAGCGGTGGTGTGGACATATTCTCAACATATCGTTGAATCTCTCCCACGCTTCATGAATGGCTTCGGTCTCCCACTACAAGAATGAAGTGATTCCGCTCTCATGGCAATCACCTTCCAAAGTCATTTCACTCTCATGCCTAATAACTACAGAATTCGCACAAGTGACATCTCCTAAAATGCATCCTCGCACTAATGAATTTTGGTCATTCCAACTGTCAAGTATCCATGTAGGGTCACTTCCCGGTGTAACCTAACAATCGGACTTGGGTATCACTTCTATCATAAATCGGAACTCAGCTAACCTCTTGGCGCATACTATATAGTTCTCGCTCGCATAGATTATCCTTCTTGAAAGAGATGACCAATAAAAACATAATTTGATAATGTCCCAAGTTCACCTCTCTATCTTACTTCGTATTGACTATCAATCTCCCTTTTGCTACAACTTACACATAACCCAACGTCTCGGTTAATATGCTACAACAAAGGAATAAGATCACCCTCTCGGGCAGGAGATGTTGATGTTGAAAATCTGAAAAACACTTGAACAAAAAAAGAGAAAAATATGAAATTTGATTATACCCAAAGTTCACCTCTCAACTTTCCTTCGTACTAGTTGTCAATCATTCTTTTTACGCAACTCAAGCACGACCCAAACCTCTCGGCATGTTGTTGTGATTTACTACAAGAAAAATTGAATTTTTTATGGTCGAATCCATCGCAAATCCCAAAAAATCCATCGAAAATGTTGTTTTCGATGAAAAGAAACCATTTGAAAACTTTTCGTCGCAAAACCTTTCCGACATTCAACCTTGATCTGGTAGTTACCCGTCAAAACGTCGGGTACTTCCCGTCGAAACCTCTGATGATTATCTCTTTTTCTGACGGATTGATCCGCTAGAAATGTTTTTAAAATATAAAAAAGTAGGAAACCTCCAGTCGGATCAGCCACGGACGGCAAATCCAGCCTGTAGGCGGCCAGATCGTCGACGTACGGGCAGCAGATCCAGCCTATAGGCGGCCGGATCGGCCACGGGCGGTAATCCGGCCCACAGGTGGCCCGGCCATGGGCAGCAGTGGCCGGATCGACTGCGGGCGGCCAGATCTTATCGGATCCGTCCTCTGATCGGTCGAACTGCAGGCGGCCGGAATCAAGAGACAGGGAGAGGGTGAGGGTGGCCGGAGTCGGAGTCGTCATAGTCGTGGGAGGTTGCTGGAGTCGAAAGAGATGGAGACGACAGTCGTCGACGAAGCTGTGGGAGTGAGAGTGATAGAGAGTTGAGAGTGAGAGATATAGGGAAAGAGGAAAAATGATGTGGAAATGAAATTAGAGTTTCCGATCGTCTTGTCATTCGGAATTACCGACGCATGAAAGATCCATCAGTAATTTCAAAGGACGGGACCTCGAAAAAGTTAATAATAAAATATTAAACATATGCTTATATTATATTACACATAATTTTATTATTGATGGCCATGTCCTTCAGAATTATCAACGGATAAAAAATTTGTACGTAATTCCGAAGGACGGAACCATAAAAAATATTAATAATAAAATATTAAACATATTTTTATATTATATATCACAGAATTATCAATGGATGAAAAATCCGTTGGCAATTCCGAAGTCTATGGCCATCGATAAATTATCGTTGGTATTTCGTAAGGATTTTTCTTTTCGTCGCAAATATCGTCGGAAGGATCCTTATCCGTTGAAAATTCATGATTTTCTTGTAGAGATTGAAGAATAAGATTAGCCTCTCAATCAGCCTCCTTTTCCTTTTTTATATTTTAGATTTTTGTGACTCATATCCACCTGCTCGTTTATCTTCTTTTGCCCCTTTTTCTAGCGGGATGAAACTTCTTGTGCTTGCCAGAAAGAATTTGCAAACTTGAGAGCAATAATTTTGTCTTAATAACTAATGTTCTAATAATCAGACCGGTTGTCGTGGTTGGATCGGTTTGATCGGATTCAATCGAGTTCAACCGATTTTTATTAAATTAATATTATTTATAATATTCATATATAATAAATATTATATAATGCTTATAATTTATAATAAAAGATAATAAATAAATATTTAATTAAATATTAATATTCATAAAAAGAGTTTGAATTTTTATTATTAATATAGTATATTAAGTCTTTTATTTTATTCTTCAATACTATTTTATGGTGATAATATATTAATTAATTTTGACATATATCACTCTCATGTGTATTTTTTTTTCTTTACTTTCATTTTAATATTTTTATTTTTCTATTTCCATTAATTCCTCTATCCCCATTAATTCCCATATTTATTAACTTTTTTATAATAAAAAGATATTAAAATTTTTAATATTCATAAAAAACTTTAAGTTACTATTATTGATATAATATTTTATTTTATTCTTTGACACTATTTTGTGATGATAATAAATTAATTTAATTTGCCATACATCACACTTACTTCCTTTTATTTTCTTCTTTATTTTCATTTTAATACTTTTCTTTTTATTCCCATTAATTCCCATGTTGAACTGGGTTTTCTCGGTTTAGTGGTTGAACCAGCAACTTCAATTCTGTTTATTTAATTAATTTGGACCGGACCAACAGTTGGTTCGTTGTTGAACCGGTTATACCGGCCGGTCTAAGTTCGATTTTAATAACTATGTTAATAACGGAAACTCTCACCAAAAGAAGGAAGTGGCACCATCCATCCAAGTGCCTCGGCTTGTTACCTTCCTGTAGAACTGCACCTTGGTCCTTCTCCCGTTCACCCCAATGATTTTCGAGATTTGAGGATACTACAAAAGCACAAAAAATAATAAGAAATAATAGTATTCTATACCAGAATTATCATATTTCCATTTTTACGAAAATCAGTTTGGAGATATTCATAAGCTGGAAATCTAACAAATAGAGTGTGTAGTCATGCATTAAGTATAGAGAATAGAACTAAAATACACACTAAATATAGTCAAAAGGTGTATACAATTTCTCTACATCAACCATGAGAGTGGATTATCTTGAGGCTTTCCTAATTGACTTTTATTTTTGTATTCACTGGATTAGAGAATAAAACATCTGGATATGTTTTGCATGCCCTAATGCCCATCTCTATTATTGGCAGTTCAATCTTCTTGTTCTCCTTTCTTATCTAGAGTTTTTTTTATAGCATATTAAAAATCCTAAAATTTTGATTTTTCTTTCTTTATTTTCTGCACACTAAGTTTTCAACTAGTAAGAAATCAAATTTTATCTCATAGGTTTAGTTATTCAAAAGTTGTTTAAGCTGTGTAAACAATGTCTTCCCTTTTGGATCTACCCTTAAGTACAACAATGCTGACTATGCGCTTGCAGTTGTATTGTATGCTAAGGATCATGGTTTGATCATTTTATGATCTTACTACTATCTTGATTTTATCTTGAGAATTTTATATATAATATCTTACACTACAAGAAAAAGGTTGATTATCAGCCCCAAAACCGTCTGTAATGAGATTACAGACGGATTTATCGACGGAACCAATCTATCGAAAAAATGGTCATCGCAAATTATTTTTTGACGGTCCGAGAAAGTTCATCGAAAGTATCGACACGGTTTCAATCACTGATCACCTCTTTTATGTACTTATAATCACTGTAATAAATCCACAAATTTACATAAAAGTTGGGCATATTTAATTGTTTTTATCAATTTTTAGTGAAAAAGTTGAATGAGTAAAAGAGAGGACTAACCACTTTTCGAATTTTGAATTTTGAACAGAGGATGAAACAAAAAGGGGATAAGAAGCCGGAGGAGGAGAGAGGATCAAGAAAATAGGGGTATGGAAAAAGAAGATGAAGACTTGAAAGAATGAAGGGGAACTAAAGAAGATTTCAGTTTCCCTCGTGATGAAATTTGAAAATTTTCGACGGTTGAAACCGCCGGACTTTTCGGACGGTTCCAACCGTCGAAAACTTTCGACGGTCGGAACCACCGGGACATTTATGTTGACTTTTATTCCGATCTTTTGACATCGTGAATTTGACTCCTCGTTTCTATTTACATTATGCATGGCTGTTTAATATTTACATCTGATTTCAATTAGATCGAGAGATCAATTCTTTTTCTGCTTTAGTCGATTTCATCCGAGAGGAGAAATTAGCCATATTACTCGCTATGCTTCTAGTAATTACTGGTTTATATTTTTCTAGAAAGATCGAGAGATCTGCTATAGTGACTATTATGAGATGAGAATCCTTACAGTCATGTGATAAGTTAATCTACATTTTGATCATTAGAATAAGATTAAAAGAATGAGTTGTAAGAATCGCGAGATCGAACTCTTCTACTGATTAAGGATGAGAATCTTATTAATTAGTGATCTTAATTTAGTGATTAGTAGCTACTCTCTTTTTAGTTTAGATACGGCAATTGCAATAGCATCAACAAGTTCATTACGAGGGAATCTTTCCTTTCACTCCTTGATATTTTCTTATCTTACCTTCTTATTTTGAATCCATGTTCATTCATTCATTTAGTTTATTCTTTTATAATTTTGTGACAACTTCCGGGGTATAAATAAAGTAATTATTTAATCTAAATCAACGAGATTACGACACTCAGGGTTTCTACTCGACCTGTGCACTTGCAGTTACGTGAACTCTTGAGTAAAATTAAAACGTGACTAGAATTACTTTCTGTGTGAGAATCCGAAATTTCATAACTACGATAAGTTCACGTCAAGTTTTTGGCTCCATTGTCGGGGATTTAGATTATTTATTTATTTTCTGTTTATATCCTCGCTTAGTTTATTTAAGTTCTATTCACGGCTGAAACCTTTTTTCATTGATTTCAGGGATTAGTATATGCCCAGAGACGTCCGCAGCCAACTGCTTGAATTAGATCATGAAATAGATCGAACTTTTAAAAGAAGGGTGTGAGTGTATAAGCACAGAACATCCCTTTTTGAAGGTGCAAGCAGCACTCAATCCATAAAGTTCAAGGAGAATTCTGATTCGGAAATCGAAATAATGGCTGAACAAGAAGAGTCGCTCCAACCGCGATCGCCAGTTCCATCATTAGAAGAACTCTATACTCCCACTGCAGATGGACTGGAATCTGCAATTCTGAAGCCTGCCATTCAAGCTAATAATTTCGAGTTAAAATCATCTCTAATCTCGACAATCCAACAGAACCAATTTGGAGAAACTCCAGATGAGGACCCAAATCAACATCTTAAAGACTTTCTGAAATTATGCGAGACAACCAAGTTGAATAGAGTATCACCGGAGGCATTGAGACTAAGGGCCTTCTCTTTCTCGTTAAGGGGTAAAGTCAAGCAATGGCTACAATCATTGGAACCCTGGGAATACCTGGGAGCAACTAGTAAAAGCATTTTTGTCATAATACTTTCCTCCCAATAAAACTATAAGAATCAGAAATCAAGTTATTGGTTTTGTGCAAAAAGATCAAGAGACATTGTATGAAGCCTGGCAAAGGTTTAAGATATTGCTAAGGTCATGTTCTCATCATGGCTTAAGCAAATGGATTTTGGTTCAATTCTTCTACAATGGACTCAATTACACTTCAAAAATGGCGTTCAATAACGCTGCAGATGGTGTGTTTATAAAGAAATATGTAGATGAAGTTTATCAACTTATAGAAGAAATAATCAGGAATCAACATTTCCTAGCTCATTCAAGGTCTAATGAGTCAGCTGCATTAACTCAAACTCGATTTAACGGTGAGGATTTTTCTTTTAAAGTGGAGTATATAGTTCAAAAAGCAATTAGTAGACTGTGACTCAACGAAACTACTCCCACTGTCAATATGATAACAAGATGTTATGAAATATGTGGTTCGCCTAATCATATTTCTATGCACTATGAGCTGCTAAAGCAGCAAGGGCATCAACAACAAGCTAATGCGATAGGCCCTTATCCATCGAATAACTCATATTCTAACACTTTCAATCCTGAATGGAGGAACAATCCAAAGTTTTCCTACAGAGACAATCTCCAACAAACTCAAATTCCCGCTTGGCAAAACAGGTTTAATCAGAGAGCACAACCTCAAAACTCTTCGTCAGATCAAGGGTCATCTTCCACCAACAAACTAGAAGTAATGATGGAAAAGTATATGTCAAAATAGGACAATCTGATGCAGAAGATGTTCGAGAAAATTGAAAGTCTTTTCATTCATAACAAAATGTTGGAAACTCAGATAGCTCAACAAGCCGCATCTTCTTCAAGACAATCAGGAATCTTACTTGGACAGCCAGAAAAGAATCCAAAGGAACAAGTTCAATCCGTAACTCTAAGAAGTGAAAAAAATAATAGATAACACCAAAAGAATAAGAGCCGAAGTCTCGATAGAAGCAACCGAGGTAATTGGTGATCAAAGACAGACAGTTCAACCAGAAAATACAAAGCTGCTGAAGAACGTCCTAGTTATTCTTCCCGGATACCATTTCCGAAAGCCTTTGAGAAATCTCGACAAGATCAACAATTTGGCAAGTTTGTGGAGATCCTAAAGAAACTCTATATCAAATACCCTTCGTGGAAGCTATTCAAGAAATGCCGGCATATGCCAAATTCCTAAAGGATATTCTATCGAAGAAGAGAAGGATACAAGAAAATGAAACAGTTGCGCTAACTGCTGAAGCAAGTGCTGTAATTCAAAATAAATTACCTCCAAAGCTAAAAGATCCGGGGAGTTTCTCCATACCGTGTGAAATTGGAAATCAAAAGATACGAAGAGCCTTGTGTGATCTTGGTGCTTCAGTGAGTGTTATTCCTCTATCATTGTGTAGAAAATTGGAAATGGGTGATATTAAGCCCACGAATATGTCTCTCCAATTAGCAGACAAATCCATAAAAATTACATAGGGAATTCCGGAAGACATACGCATCAAAGTAGGAAATTTCTACATACCAGCCGATTTCGTGGTCTTAGACATGAACGAAGACAATCAAACTCTCATTTTGTTGGGGAGACCTTTCCTAGCTACCGCCGGAGCAATGACAGACGTTAAACAAGGTCGCCTTATCTTTCAAATAGGTGATGACACTATCGAATTTAGATTGAATCACATTATTAATTGCCCAGACATTGAGGATCATCGTATTCAATCTGAGCCACTAGACTCCCTTATACAGAAAGTGGCATCAATCATTCACATATCAGACTCTCTGGAAGTATCCCTTGAAGTCCAAGAATCATCTTTGTGGAAAAAAGAAGAAGCAAGCATTCTTACGAGTCACATGCTCTCCACTGAAATACAACATCCGGACACTCCATTGGAAGACCAATCCACAGAGTCCATGCAACAATCTAGCTCAAAGAAGCCAACAAAGTCAGAATTAAAGAAGCTTCCTCAAAATCTCAAGTATGAATTCTTAGGAGAAAATTTTACTTATCCAGTAATTGTCAGTGCGGATTTAAAGACAACTCAACTTCAGCAGCTATTGGATAAGTTAAAACTTACAAGCATGTCATCGGATACACATTGGATGACCTCAAAGGAATTAACCTAGCTATATGCATGCACCACATCCATATGGAAAAGGACTACAAACCTTCCATAGAGGGACAAAGAAGGCTTAATCCAGCAATGAAAAAAGTAGGGAAAAAAGAAGTGATTAAACTTTTGGATGTAGGAATTATCTACCCCATATCAGACAGCTGGTGGGTGAGCCTCGTGTAGGTTGTGCCAAAAAAGGATGGAATGATTGTAGTAAAGACAGAGTCGGACAAATTCATTTTCACACGAACGGTAACAGAATGGAGGATGTGTATCGACTTTAGAAAACTTAATAAAGCCACAAGAAAGGATCATTTTACATTACCTTTCATTGACTAGATGTTAGAAAGGCTAGCAAACCACTTATTTTTGTTACTTGGACGGATTTTCTGGATTTCATCAAATTCCTATTCATCCAGAAGATAAAAAAAACTACCTTTACTTGTCCATATGGAACCTTTGCATACAGACGGATGCCCTTTGGATTATGTAATGCTCCAGCAAGCTTTCAAAGGTGTATGATGTCGATCTTTTCCGATTACATTGAAAAAATAATAGAGGTATTTATGGATGACTTTTCAGTGTATGGCACTTCCTTTGAAATTTATCTTCAGAATTTAGGAAAGGTATTACAAAGATGCGCCGAATCTAATCTTGTGTTAAATTGAGAGAAATGCCACTTCATGGTACAAGAAGGTGTAGTCCTTGGGCATATTGTTTCAGATTGGGGCATTGAAGTTGATAGAGCTAAGACAGAAGTAATTGAAAAATTACCTCCGCCTACTAATATCAAAGGAATCAGAATCTTTCTTGGACATGCTGAATTCTATTGGCGTTTCATTAAGAATTTTTCTCTAATTGCAAGGCCTTTGACAAAACTTCTATCTAAGGAAGCAGAATTTATATTTGATGAACACTGTTTAGAGGCTTTTGAGACCCTGAAAAAAGCTCTTACAATAGCTCCAATCATCCAACCACCCGATTGGTCCCTGCCATTTGAAATTATATGTGATACTAGTGATCAAGTTGTGGGAGCAGTATTGGGACAAAGGAAGGACAAAAAGCAACATGCAATCTACTATGCTAGCAAAACCCTGGATGAAGCACAAATCAATTATGCTACAACTGAGAAAGAATTCCTAGCAGTCATTTTTGCAATGGACAAATTCAGATCCTACCTAGTTGGCTCCAAAGTCATTGTGTACACTGACCACCAAGTTGTGCGATACTTGATTGCTAAAAAAGATGCCAAACCTAGACTCATCAGATGGATCCTTTTGTTACAGGAATTCGATTTAGAAATCAAAGATCGAAGGGGGACAAAAAACTTGGTAGCTGATCATCTCTCTCGACTTCAATCATGGAGACGTTAACCCTGGAGTCTACAGTGCTATCAATGATTCTTTTCCAGATGATAAATTGTTTTTTATCCAGAAAATACAACTTCCTTGGTTTGCTGATAATGCTAACTGCTTAGCTTCCGGAGTTCTACGACCAGATCTCTTTTATCAACAAAAGAAGAAATTTTTCTCTGATATCAAATACTTCTTCTGGAATGAACCATTTCTATTCAAAAAATCTGCAGATGCAATATATCGTAGGTGTGTACCAGATGAAGAGCAATCTGCTATATTATAGGAATGTCATTCATCTCCTTATGGTGGTCATGGAGGATATCAAAAAATAGTCGCTAAAGTTCTTCAAACAGATTTTTATTGGCCAACTCTATTCAAGGATGCAATCAATGTTGTTAAATCATGTGATGCTTGTCAAAGAACTGGAAATATAGGCAGAAGAAATGAGGCAACTCAGCAACCTATACTTGAAGTAGAAATATATGATGTGTGGGGAGTGGACTACATGGGACCTTTTCCTTCCTCGTGCGGGTACAAGTTCATACTTCTAACTATTGATTATGTCTCAAAATGGATTGAGGCTATCCCTACAATCTCAGCAGACTCAAAATCGGTTGTCAAACTCTTTAAAGACATAATATTTTCAAGGTTTGGGATGCCAAGATTGGTTATTAGTGATGGAGGATCACACTTTATCGAACGAAATTTTGAAAAATTGCTGCTCAAATATGGGGTCAAGCATCGGATTTCTATCGCTTATCACCCTCAAACCAATGGACAAGCAGAAGTCTCAAATAGAGAGATCAAACTAATTCTCGAGAAAATCGTTTCAATAACCAGGAAGGATTGGAGCCTGAAACTTAATGAAGCACTGTGGGCATATCGGACTGCATACAAGACACCAATTGGTACAACACCATTCAGGCTGATCTATGGCAAACATTGTCATCTACCGGTGGAATTAGAACATAAGCCTTTTTGGGCAATTAAAACACTGAACTATGATTTCCAACAGCCTCTGGAAAATGTTTATTGCAACTCAATGAGCTAGATGAATTGAGGTTAGATGTCTATAACAACTCCCACATCTATAAAGAAAGAATGAAGAAATGGCATGATACGCACATATTGAGAAGGAGTTTCAAAGAGGGCGACCAAGTTCTGTTATTTAACTTCCGACTACGACTTTTTTCAGGGAAGTTAAGAACGCGATGGTCTGGACCGTTTATCATCAAAAAAATACCCCATGGCACAGTGGACATCAAAAATAGTAATTCAGAAATCTTCAAAGTCAATAGGCAAAGACTGAAACGTTACAATCCAAGCGCAGTAAGGTTCGAAGAAGTACTACATCTGCGAACGGATCACTAGAAGAAATAAGATCGAGCCAACGACGTTAAAAAAATGCGCTATAGGGAGGCAACCCGACCAAATAAACGGTCAGCAGTCACGTTAGCACCTGCAGGGCCAGAAGTATCAGAAAAATCACCTGAAAGTACACTTTTTAGATTTAGTTGAGAATCTCAACAGAATCTAATACCATATCTACCCAAATATCCACTTTTCCAAGTCCCACACAAATTCCCTCACGTCGTTTCATTTTCCACCCGAACGACTAATCCCCTCTCCAACACCCAACGTCCCTCAGCTACCTCTCGAAATCCCTAAAACAACACTCCACCGCCCTCCGAGAAACCCCAACCGTCCTCCACCCCTCCGATCAATCGGCAACATGAAGAGAACTCGTACATCGTCTAATTCCACGACCAACAGTTCGTCTGAGTCCATCAGGTGACGGCTCCGTCCAGACGACCTCTTGCAACCAACAACCAATCTACGATAGCCAGCAGACAGCAATGAAGCCCAACGTCTTCTCAATACAAGGTTCAGAAATTTTTCTTCTACCTGATTCCTAGACTTTTCCACTCTTGAATCTCTCAGACTATTTGATGATATCAAGACCATACTTCATCGATCCCGTCTTCTCCCTTTCTTTATGAAACATTGGGACCTCTACAAAGAGGCATCAGTAGAATTTTTATGAACTTTGTATCCCACCAATTTCGATGAAGATGGAATTCCTGATCACATTGAATTTCGGTTGTGTAATCACGAACTCGCCATGGATGAAGACACTTTAGCCTGTTTTATGAATCTGCCTAATGTTGGCTATAAAGCCCCTCCACCCTCTTTTCCTACATTTGAAGTTTGGTATCAACTTACCGGCCAACGAACCGATAACACGTTACACCTAGTCGGCCACGACCTGAAGAACCCTGTTCTTCTATGTCTTCATATTCTTCTAACCAACACTGTCCTAATCCGCCCCAATGAATACGAGCGGGAGCTTGTTTCTACAAATGAACTTTTTATTCTCTGGTGTCTGCTGTCTAACACAGAGATTAACCTTGCCTCGTTTTTCTTGCAAAGTTTGATCATGGAGTCGACCCGTGAAATTAGTCCAATCCTTTGCAGTAACCTCATTACACCCTTAGCAAAACACTATGTGTTCTTAGCCGACACTACCCCTACACCTGCAACACTAATCGACTTGGATTTTTTTATTAAGGAAGGGGTTCTTCTCATGGTGAACGGCCAACATTTTTGGCGACAATCCAATCCATCTGCCCTCTTCCAACTACCTGACCCTCGACGGACTTCAATTCTGGAAGGCTGGAACTGGTGGATGAACGATTTCATTCAGGTCACAAGGCCTATTCCAACATTACCCCCACTACTTTTGGACTACAAAACAACCTCGCAACTTCCCTCTGGCTCCAGAACTCCTCGAAGGCGCATTGTCTCTTCCTCCTCCTCATCAGCTCCAGAGGCCTCTCCATCTCTACCACTCACCATGTCTAATAAATTGGACCTCATTCTGGACCAAGTAACAAAACTCGTAGAATCAACAGCTCGCAATCACCAGGACATCCAAGCGCTTAAAGATCAACTGCATAGGTTGGAGCAACAGAACCTAGTGCACCAACAACGAGTCCAAGGAGAAATTAGCTTTTATTCCGACCTTTTGACATCGTGAATTTGACTCCTCATTTCTATTTACATGATGCATGGCTGTTTAAAATTTACATCTGATTTCAATTACATCGAGAGATCAATTATTTTTCTGCTTTAGCCATTAGTCGATTTCATCCGAGAGGAGAAATTAGCCATATTACTTACTATGCTTCTAGTAATTACTGGTTTATATTTTGCTAGAAAAATCGAGAGATCTGCTATAGTGACTGTTATGAGATGAGAACCCTTACATTCGTGTGAGGAGTTAATCTGCATTCTGATCATTAGAGTAAGATTAAAAGAATGAGTTGTAAGAATCGAGAGATCGAACTCTTTCTACTGATTAAGGATGAGAATCTTATTAATCAGAGATATTAATTTAGTGATTAGCAGCTACTCTCTTTTTAGTTTACGGATACGGCAATTGCAATAGCATCAACAAGTTCATTACGAGGGAATCTTTCCTTTCACTCCTTGATCTTTTCTTATCTTACCTTCTTATTCTGAATCCATGTTCATTCATTCATTTAGTTTATTCTTTTATAATTTTGTGACAACTTTCGGGGTATAAATAGAGTAATTATTTAATCTAAATCAACGGTGTTACGACATCAGGGTTTCTACTCGACCTGTGCACTTGCAGTTACGTGAACTCTTGAGTAAAATTAAAACGTGACTAGAATTACTTTCTGTGTGAGAATCCGAAATTTCATAACTACGATAAGTTCACGTCAATCACCGAAAGTTTCGATGGTTGCGCGACCCCCGAAAGTTTCGGTGGTCAAAACTGTCAAAAGTTTCGACGGTCGTCACAATCCATCGAAACTTTTGGCGGTCACAAACCGTCGAAACTTCCGACGGTCATCACAACAGTTGAACTTTCAGCGATCACCACAACCGTCGAACTTTCGGCGGTCGCAATCGTCGTAAAGATGTTCTAAAATATAAAAAAAATTAGCCGGCCACCCGGCGGCCAGATTCGACCGCCCGCGACCACATCCGGCCGCCTGCAATGATCTGGCCACCCACGGCAAGATCTGGTCGCCAGCGGCCGGATCAGCCGCGGGAGGTCAGATCATCTGCCTGGCGGCCACATTCTGGAGAGAGAGAGGGGGCACACGAGGGTCGCCGACGATCGTCGTCCAGGAGGGAGAGGGTCGCCGGCCGGGAGGTCGTCGAGGGAGAGAGGGAGAGAGAAGTAGATTGGGAAGATTATATATATGTGTGTGTGTGTGTGGAAAGATGAGAAAGCCGAAAAATGAAGAAAAAAGCAGGATAGTGAAATTTTAATTACCGACGGCTCTGACCGTCGAAAAAATAAATATTAATTATTTTTAAAGTTACCGACGATTTTGACCATCAAAAATTATTTAATTATAAAAATAAAATATAATATTTAGTTATATATAATATTTATTTTTATTTTACTGAAGGTTTGAACTGTCGCTAATTATTACTGACGGTCAGAACCGTCGAAAATTGCGACGGTTCGGATTGTCGCTAATTATATTAATAAAATACTCCTCATATTATATTATTATACATTTACTGACGGTTACAATCGTCGGAAATTACGGCGGATAGATATCCGTCGGAAATATCGACGTTCCTAATCGTCAAAAAATAAAATAATAATAAAACAAATTATATAATTTATTATTTTCATTTTCGACGGTTGTAACCATCGGAAAATCCGTCGGAAATATCAACGTTTCTAATTGTCAAAAATAAAAATAATAATATAATAAATTACATAATTTAATATTTTTATTTCTGAAAATTCGTCGGACATTGCGACGGATGGATATCCGTCGAAAATATCGACGTTCATAATCGTCAAAAAATAAAATAATAATATAATAAATTATATAATTTAATATTTTTATTTTCGACGATTGTATCCGTCAAAAATATTTCTGTTTCAAAATCCGTCGCAAATTGCGACGGATTTCTATCCATCGGAAATTGCCGTCGAAAAGTGATAATTTTCTTGTAGTGTTAATACTATCTTAACTTTGATCATACAATCTTACGATCTTAATTATATGATCCTAACGATCTCATATAATTAGTAGAATCATATAAATATTAGTTAACTATATTTCTAATAATAATTTACATAAAGTTTAATATATATATTTTCTTCATTCTTAATTTTGAAGTACTTTGGCTTAAGAATCGATAAAAAAATAACTTAGTGAGGTGTAATTAAAATTTTTAACTATGGTAAATTTATCAAAAAATATTTATTAGTTTAATATATATATATATATACTTATTTTATTAATAGGTAGAATCTTATGATCCGCGATTCAATCTTTCGATTTTCGATCTTATAATCCCTTTTCAACCTTACGTACGATCTCGATCTTGACAACTTGATTAAGAATTATAAATTTTAATTATTGTGACTTTCGTTCGTCTGATGGCAAATTGCCATATTGGATCATATTGCTATGTTTCCCTATTACTCGAAGTTGTTGCATTTTTCACGGTAGGCACATTACTTGCATTGCTGTGGTTTTCTATGTTCCCTTATTGCTCCAAGATATTGCATTTTTACATCAGTATCTAGACGAATTATATACTTACAGTGTCTAAACAAATCCCTTATATCACCATACGACAACACACAACTTCACATCATTTCATTCATACATTTATGAAATCTACACATCTAACATATTGCATAATAGTAGAAGAAATAGTTGCGATTTCTACCACCCATGTCCAAAGTTGGTGAGTCAAATTTTATTTAAAATTACATTCTATAGAATCAAAATATAAATTTCATATTTTAACTGACACTAGTTTGACTTCAAGAAATTTGGCATTCTAACATAAATTATCTGATTATCCTGGCAGATTGATTGATGATGAAAGATAAGTTCATAACATGCTAAAAGTATGTTCAATTCATGAGGTATAATTTTTTCTATAAATTAAATCCATTGGCTTATAGGAGAAAGATTCAAATTTAATTAGTTAAATATTCTCTTTAGAAAAATTGAACTTTGCTTTATTTCTCCCCTGCAGCCCAGCATATTGAAACAGGTAAGATTAAAAAAACATATTTTCTTATATCAACATCATTTTTAAATTGTTTCATTTCATTTCATGTTAATCTAAGAATAATTTCAATTTTATAAATTCCATAATCTAGTTGTGTTTGCCCAATTTGTGTTTATAATTCAACTTGTTGATATCATGAGGATCATTCGTGAAATATTTGAAAGGATTTGGGATAAGGTAAAGTTAAAGGATGAACACTGAAAATTACTTAAACTTTAACAAACAAATAAGGTATACACTTTTATAATAAATAGATATGTTAAATAAATAATTATACTTTTATATGATATTCTAATTATTTTTTATTGATAAAGAAATGACATAAATAAATAGTCAAAAATAATAACATATTATTTTATATACGTGTATATATATATATATATAGAGAGAGAGAGAGAGACTCAAAATTCTCTCATACACATACAAACACCATCATTGGGGTCTAAAGATGGGAGGGAGGTGCAGTTCTTGTGTTTCATTTTAATGACATTCCTAATTCCATTTTATTTGGAATAAAAAATATCAACAAGAGAAAAGTAAATATCCAAGTAAAATCATTTATATATATATATATATATATATATATTCTTTAAAATTTTTACTTCAGCAAAAATTGAATCTTTCATTCGTGTTGAGATCTCCAATGTTTAAGTTTATTAGCACCTAATTAACTTTAATTCTATGTGCTTAGTCGAAACAAAAAGTAGATATATCTTAATCAAATCTCCAAACATTCTTAAACAAATTTTAAATCGGGGAGAGAGAGAGATATAGTTGGCTACCTACATGACTAGAATATTTCACTCATTACATTACACGCCCAGCCTACGAACACAAAAATGTACATACAGGAACGCACGCAGGCGAACTGCGAGAAGGGTTGCGGTCCACCATAGGCGAACAAGGCAATTTCGCCTTCGTGGGTCGAAACGTGTCTGATGGTACACGTCGTCTGCAACAATTCGGCTGTTCTTCGCTAGTGAAGGTACCGTACCTGCACCCAGACATTCTTTTACTCACTCGTCATCACTTGATCCTGTTGCCGCTTCTTCTTCTTCTTCTGAACTCAAACTCTCTCTCTCTATCTCTCTCTCTCTGAACTCAAACTAATAGTTGCCGGCTGTTGCTCTCGTTCTTTCGTTATTCACCTCCTTGTGGCCGGTCCAAAGATCCCTTATACTTTTCCACGGCTGCTGTACCAGTAATTGGGTAGGCTCCTGTTTAGCCACTACTCTTCCTGTTGTCATGCACTGTGTACTGTGTAGTGCCAAGAGTGCAAACATGCATGCATTATTTCAAAACTGGATGGGTGATGATAATTGCGAATTTAATCAGGTTTAAAATTGATAATTATCGTAATTGAATAAAAGAATATATAAAAGATATCGATTAGCCATCTAGCAATAATAATGTATCGTAAAAGTTTGGGTTGAAGGCCGCACGATACAATCACCCTCCTCAGAGACTCAACGTCCTCGTTGAGGAGCCCATGGACTACCACATTGCGCAAGTGACATGCTCTTATACCTTTTGTAATACTCTTTTAGTTCCGTCAAGATACAATTCATTTTGGACTTTCGGCCCATAAAAATTTAAAATGTGTCTTGATAAGTAAAATGGATGCCACTTATAAGCATATAATCACCTCCATGTTTTGCTCACGTGGGATTATCTATCCACAGTTTTGACCTTTTTGCCTTAGGGGTCTTACAGGGTCACCGATGAGAAACATGTAACATCCCAAAATTTCATCTTCAATTGTCAAGGGTAATTAGGTCATTCGCCTGTGTTAGCCTGCTCGTCATCACATAATCATAATAAAATATAATTTTTATCTATTACAGCGGAAGCATAAACCATTAAATAAGATAAAAGAATCATTCAATTAATATGGAAGATTTCGTAAAATCATCAAAGTAGTGTTATAAAATTTAAAACATCACTAATAGCAATTAAAAACAAAATCATGGTCAACATATCTTTAAAAATATAATCAAGAGACTAGACTTGTAAACCAGTGTGCAATTTTTATTGTCATGAGCTCAGTCGCAATCCATCGAATCATCGTGCACCTGCATGAATCCAGGATCAGGAGTTTCCTCGATTAGAGTATATAAAGATCATACAATGCAATGTCATAATCCTAAATAGGATACTACATTATATGCATCATCATCTTCATATGAAAAAAAGAAACAATATGCATGTCATGTACTTAACATATGATCTACATGTCGGTAACCAATAACAATCCATCATCATGCATTATAAAATAAATGCATGACAAGACATGTAATAACAATCATCCATTCAATCCAAGTGAAGTACACTTATCATAATCATTACCTTCAAAACTCTTCTCAGTGTTGCTTTATAACATTTTGAACTTTCACTTTCTCGGGACATCATTCCATTCCATCGATGATTGGACCTTTTCATTAACCTTATATCTTCTGATAGTTGAGATTTATGTCGGTGCTCTCTCAATAGGATAGTTAGGCATTAGAGATAATGCTCTCCTCTCGCCCTAAGGCGACATCAGAATGTACACACCATTGTCGATGTGCATAACGATCATTCTCACTCTCACCCGAGGGCGACATCAGAATGACACATAATTGCCTATGTGTGTAACGATCATTTCAAGTAAAAAATTGATAAATGTTCATAGAAGGTCGACATGTAACATCATTCATAACTATGTTCATTATGCTTTACAATTAACAAATATTTACGTCACTCAATCTTCATATTTTAACCTAGATATGTGGGAAAACATGCATATACGTGTATCTAGGTTGTTATACAATCAACAAACATCAATTCATACTATTAATATTTCGAAAATAACATTTAAAACATCATATACTCTCTCTGATGTTAGTCATGGTCGTGAAAAGCGGTGTCATGGTCATGACATAACCATGAAAAATGCCCTTTTGTCACGGTCGTGCCAGAAGACAATCACGATTGTGCTGATCTCTTGTCATGACCGCGCCATTATCTATCACGGGGGTGACAAAAGCTCGATTTTTGGACTTTCGTCAGCCTTTCTTTCACGGGCGTGACGAGACGCATCACGACCCTGACAGAACTCTGGAGTTCCACCGTCCAGCCCGATTTTTCATGATTTTTTTATCCAGAAATTGGGGAAAATAATACATAATATTCAGAATCAAAACATATGCATTTCCTAGGCATTCTAGGATCAAAAGAACATTGAAAAATATAATAATCTATGAATTTTAAGATTTAGGATTCATCCCTAAATCATGAACAATATGAAAAATATGAACCCTAACTATTATATCTAATCATAAAAGTCTATACATGCATAGATCTAATGCTTTCAACAATAACTCCTTCATCACAATCCAATCTGAGAGCAAGGAGTCTCTGCTCTCAATCAAATCATGAAAAATAGAAGAGAAAGAGATTTTGAATCCCCTTGGCATACTTTTCTTTTATATTTTCTTCCTCTTTCTTTCTCTTCTTCTTCCTCCTTCTTCTTCTCTTTCTTCTTCCTCAAATCTTAGTCGTCAAAATGTGGAGAAAATAGGTAAACAATATATATATGTGGCTTTATATAAAAAAGATCACAAGGGATTGAACAAAGAGTTCAAATTGTCCTTTAATAAAAAATATGAGATATTGTACAACATAGTTCCTTGAATTGCAAAAGGCAAAAATCAGATCATGTGAACTTGGTTCCTCTTTAGTTTGCACAAAATTTTGCTTTCGCATCATGTCAGTTTGCAAGAACCAATTGAAAAAAAAAGTCGGGTTCCTGCTGAATTCCATTTCCTAACTATATTTTTTAAATATCAACAATATATTATGTAACAGTAACTTATAAAATTGAAATTTCAGTCTTGCATTCTTTCAACTACATCGAGTTTTTGTTCGAGATTTTAAATTATATATTAATGCTAAGAAAAAAAATCAATCTTACAATAATATTCTAAATTATTTCTTTCAAGGCAACTAAAGTTATTTTTTTCGTTTCAGTTTAACAAAATAATTAGATTTAATGCTAAATTGGAACTAGATTTATTGAGACGGTGAGAAACCTAAATTTGTCCTTCAAATTTTTAAATTTACTATTTAAATCGGTTGGAATTTTGTGTTTGAGAAATTGCGCCAAAAACACTTCAAAAGTTGGCAGAATGATATCGGATAAAAAAATTATAAAAGAATTTCAATGAGATTATTTTTCTTAATCATAACTTCTAAGGAGTCTAGATTTTATAAATGAGAAATTTGAATTTGTATTAGAATTCTATATTAATTCTTAAAAAATAGGCACCTATCATATTATATAAAATTAAATTTATTTCGAGTCATAAATAAAATAGACTTCAAAATTTTATTTCGGAGAGGTCACCCCCGAGACCCATGGTGCCTTTAATTGTAAGGTGCCTTTAATTCTGTGATCAGTAAATCGGTGATTCGATTAGCATTTTGACTTGTGTCAATAAATAGCATTGAACCCTTTTACGATATATGTACATTATGCATTAGACTTTAATTAATAATATATTATTTATGAGTATAATTCAGTTGAAACTTTTTGGATCATCAACCTGTGAAATAAATAAACCTATTTTTTATCTGATTGTGAACGATTTCGAGTAAAAATAAATTTGTGCCATTCATGATGAACCGGATCGCAACGATTTAAAAGCCTTTACACTCACATGAAACTCATATGAATCTAGAATTGAAAAGATATTTGGAGAACTAATAACTTTAAACTTTATTTTTAAAAAAAGTTTATTAACTTGGTCAAGACTTGCCTTTCCACTTCTTTTTTTTTGAGAAAATTAACAAATCCATTAGGTTAAATTATTGTAGAAAAAAAGGAGCCAGACTAAGAGGTGGTTGCCATCCCATAAATATTCCCATTGATTAATATGATCAAAATAGCAAGAAAGTGTGCCGTATCTTCAAAAATGTTGTGAAGGTGCCAAGGAGGACAATGGTGCGAGAGGATGCCGATCAAAGCCATATATCGAACCGGAATAAATTTTCAGTCAAGATAAGTTGCTATCACGACAATGACGAAGTCCAAGCAAAAGAGCATGAGCATGAGGTGTTAGGTTCCTAGTCAAATTAGGATCCTAGTTAGATCACTTCGAGGGGATCAAGCCTCCAATAGATCACTTCGAGGGGGTCAAGCCTCCAAGACAGTTGCACTAAGCAAATATCAAAAGAATATTGTATTCTTATATATTTTTAAAAAAGTTCCAAGGGGGCCCTATTTATAAGGTAACCCAAATAAGTCATAGTAAAATTAAAAATAAAAAAAAAGAGTGCGACTCAAAGTAGGAAGTAAATAACTAGAGTGCTATTCAAACTAGACCATCAAACTAGGAAGTAAATATCTAATTCTAGTTAAAAGAAATAAATTACTTCTACTAATATTAGGAATTAGATTCCTATCATTTCCGCCTTCTTCAAAATAGCATTGTCCTCAAGGCTATGCGGAAACGCTAATCGGATGATGCCTCTTGATAATTTGAATAAAATAAAGATCTATCTTCAGAAAGTAGCTTTGGTTATGCATCGGTAACATTGGAACAAGCTTGCATTCGCTGAAGAAAGAGAATTTGAAATTGATCAATTTCTTTTTGCATGAGTAAATTTGTCTTTGGACATTGAAGCATTCGACATTCTTTGATGTTGAGTCAACTGAGTAAATTTGTCTTTGGACATTAAAGCCTTCGACATTCTTTGATGTTAAGTCAACTATCATAAGTGTCAATGAGCCATTATTAGTATCTTCACAAATTAATGACTTCTCAACAATAATGCCTTTTGTAGTTGATTCTTCAAAAGATGATTGCTCATTTGACAGTTGAATAATAGATGTCCCATCTTTAAAAATTTTCATAGTTGATGAATCTGAAGGTTGAACTTCAACTGAATTATCTTCAATATCCTTCATTTCTTGTTGAGATAAAGTTTTCGTAAAGATTTTTTAAGAAACTAAAGTGTTGGACTCTTCTATTTTTTATGAAAATATTATTGCACTTGTGATTCGGAATGATTTGTTCAAGTGTCGACTTGATCTATGCCTCTCTTCATTTAAACGTTCTTCTTCCAATCGGGCAAAAGAAATAGTAGCAACTATAGTAATGGGCCGTCGAGCTTTTACTTCTCGTCGAAGATCGGGGAGAAGTCCTTCAATAAAAGTTTCTACCAATCGATGTTCGCTCCAATTTTTAATTTGACTTGATAATAATTCAAAATGAGTCTGATGCTCCTCGACCGTACTTAATTGTTGAATATTTGCAAGCTCATCTTCTACGTGATTTCTTTTGTTTACTTGTTGATATTTATTTTCGTCGTTGAATACTTGTAAAATTCGTTGAAATCGTTCTTCCATTCGAGTAAGACAATTGCCTAGTGTTAAAATCTCTGAAGTCGATAAATCCTGTGAAGCCATAGATTTTTTCTGCACATTTGAAATATCAGATTATGAATATAAACTATTAATAAGTTATGATAGAGGTTAGTTATTAATAGTAAGCGGCGGTGATGGCAATGTAGTGACAGCAGCGGATGCGATAGATGACAGCGAAAGACGGAGATAACTAGGTTATTGGTTCAACAAAAATTCGAGATATCACAATTGTCCAAAAAAAATCGAATAGCTCTGATATCAATTGTTAGGTTTCTAATCCAACTAGGATCCTAGTTAGATTACTTCGAGGGGATTAAACCTCCAATAGACCACTTCGAGAATCAAGCTTGCAAGATAGTTGCTCCAAGCAAATATTAAAAGAAGATTGTATTCTCGTATATTTAAAAAAAAATTCAAGGGAGTCCTATTTATAAAGTAACCCAAATAAATCTTAGTAAAATTAAAAAATAAAAGAAAAAAAATGCTACTCAGATTAAGAAATAAATAACTAAAATAATAATCAAATTAGGCCATCAAATTAGGAAGTAAATATCGAATTCTAATTAAAAGAAATAAACTGCTTCTACTAATATTAGGAAGTGTGGAAAGAGGTGCTCGAAAAAAGAAATCGTCGTCAGTCAGCCATTTCCGTCCGCCCCCACATGCCTTAAAAATGAACCTTCCGAGTGAAGAGTCACTCGGTTCCACTCTAACCGAATTAATCATATGTTTATAATTTGGACATGGACAAAATAATTTAATTAATCGTATGCCTGAAATTTGAACGTGGACAAAATAGTTTAATTCTTTTTTTTTCCATGAACGCGAAGCAGGGTAAACTCAAAGTCACGACTGCGATTGTGTTCTTCAATGTAGATTTTTTGTAACACAAAATAATAAATAGAATTATTTATATAATCACGTAATCTAAATCGTACATTTGAGTTTTCTAGCAAAGTAATAGATTACTTGAATTCAAAAAATAATCCAGTTAAATAAAATCTTAGACACTTTGATTTTTTTTTCATAAACAGTATGAACATGGAACTCGTGTTTCGGACCTCATCATGACATTGATTCTGACATGACAGTGGATAAGATACTGATCCTGACGTAAATAGTTAGATTTTGGAACTTTGGATCGTGAAAAAAGCCCACGTCAAACATGATTTTGGCTTTCCACTTTTTCTTACGTTTTTTTTTTCAAATTATATATTTCGCCTCCCTTAAAATGTATTTGTTTCACAATTAACTTAAGCTATAAATTTAAAATTTAATACTTAAATTCTTCCATTAATTTTCGTTCATGGTTACGTATGTTAATTTGTTTTTAAATGATTGTGAGCTATTTTTTTGGTCTTATTTATGTATTAAAATAAAAATCAATATGAGTAAAAGTATTATTTAACAAACAATGCAACATTATGTTTATGATTATAAGCATTTTCATATGTTAAAAGAATAAAGGTACATTTGATATTTTATAAACAATAAAAAATAATTTAGTTGAATTCTGAATCGAACTTAGTAAAAGAATTTAATTGTATTTTGACAAGTTCATATGTAAAATTTATAAATTTATAATTTATAATTAGATGAAAAAATATAATTAACGAGGTGTTAAAGAAAATAAGCGACAACGGAAGTAAAATGAATAGAATTACTGACCTTTTTGTTTGGATTTGACTAATTAATCTGGAGAGAGAAAAAAATTGGAAGGAGTCGGTGAGTTACATATCCATACAGTTTCTATTTTCTAATTTGCCAACAGCACAACAAGTTGGTTTTTAAAAAAATGAAAAAGAGAGTGGCGCTGCCTCGGAGTAGGGCCACGCCTATGAGATCGAATTAGGCCTCAACAAACTCGGGATCAAATCCGGGTCTATGCGGATCTGATCCGACTCAAATCATGTCTGGTCGAACAATTTTCGACCCGGTCCCGAACTCAACCGAGTCTAGGATCGGGTCAGACTCGACAATTCGATAATTTGATCAGGTTTGCGATCGAGACTCTACATTCATAGGTGCACCGCCTTGCGCACGCGCACGGGAGCGCTGCTCGAGGACTGACAATCCGGCGCTTGGCAGGCGCTGGAGTTGGCCGCAGACGCCGGATCGACTGAAGTAGAAAGAGAGGGAGGAGAGGGAGAGGGCGGCCGAAATCGGGATCGCCAGAGCCGTGGGAATCGTCGCCGCCACCGTGGAAAAGAGAGAGATGGAAGAAAGAAGGGAGATGGCGAGAGAGAGAGATGAGAGAGAGAAGAGTTAACGGGTCGTGGACTGGGACTCGGCTTTATATATTAGTAACTCGGGCGGGGTCGGGTATCTACACTGCAAACTTAGTCCCGCCCCATAACCCGATGGATTTTTCGCTAACCAGACTCGGTCTTGGACCGAATTCAATTCGGGCCGAGTTATTGACCCAATTTCCCGATGTGGTGCGGTCGAGTCGACCCAAAGTGTGCTCAGGCCTAGATCGAATGGTCGATGATGTGGATGGTGTCGATGCATTGGGAGGATGGTGGCGGTGTCCAATAGGTGGTGCTCCCTCGGTCAATGGTGTCGTTGTCGGCAAGGTCGCCCTAAGGGAGAGCAAAATTTGGTTGGGTCCACTCGGTCTCGACCTCGATTTTATGCCGGGTTTGAAATTTCTGAAACTAGTACAATATCCATCTCGATCGATATCGAGATTAGGTTGGACTCAAAAAAATAAGAATAAAATTAAGAATTAATAAAATTATATAAATTAATGTTAATATAATGAAAATAGAATTGAGATAATTTTATTATTATAATTATAGTTTGATTATGAACTGGGGATGGTTCATGAGTGGATCGAATTTAGATGAATCATAATAGAATTATCGCAGGTAAAAATGATAACTGATGAAATAAATCAATAGTTAAAGAATAATTTAATTATAAAATTAAATTAAATGACAATTTTTAAAAATAAAATTAAAAAGCATTTACTAAAATTTACCATATTTTTTCCAACTAGGAGCCTTGTTATCTTCTTCATTAATCTCTTTTTTTATAATCAGGTCCGATGTCTAAGAAGCGGAGTCGACGATTCAATTTAGGTAGAGCTAGCGATTTTTACATTATTCACATGTGGAAGGTCGACCAATTATCGAGTCAATTAACTTAATAAGATCGTCTCACGTCGAGTGTCTAGTAATGACGATGCTCCTAATGAGAATTTTTTACATTTATAAGAGCTCAAATATTATATTTACTTGATTATTTGATTTCTATTTTAGATTTACTTTTTTCCGTCCAATGAAAGAAGAAAAAGAGGTTTGCTTTTTTGGGTTACGGATGGCACAGGACGTGGTCATTCCAGCACTGGCTTAAATTGTATGGAATTTTCAAAAGTCTATCCCGTTTGAATAAGTTTCGAAAAGAGACGTTCTCATTATATCAGTTTGAACTTTGAAACTTATTTAAAACATAATTATATGTATAATAATGTTTATGTTATATGTTTAAGATATATAAGAATATGTCAAACTTTTGTAGGGCTGAGCACGGACCGGGTCGACCCGGCCCGGCCCGGCCCGACCCGGAAAATCGGGAAAATAACCCGGCCCGTATTAGATCCGGGTCGGGACCGAGTCTCTGAAATGAAAAACCCGCCGGTATCGGGTCGGGACCGGATCTACAATACAGATATCCGATCCGAACCCGACCCGATATCATTTACTATATAAACCTTCTCTCTCTTTTCCCTCCCTCTTTTACCCGATCCGCTCTCTCTCTCTCTTTTTCTTTCTCTCTCCCACCTCTCTCTCTCTCCCTCTTCCTCTCTCTCCCCCTCTCTCTCGCCCTCTCCCTCTCTCTCACGACAACGGCGGCGGCGGCGATGACGGCGATCCTCGACTCCGGCCGTCCTCTCCTCCACTCTCCTCTCTCTCTCTACTCCGGCCGCCTGGCGGCCGGATCGGTCGCCTGGCGGCCGTCTGGCGGTCGGATCGGTCGCCTGCGGCCAGATCCGATCGCCTGGCGGTCGGATCGGTCGCCTGCGGCCAGATCCGATCGCCTGGCGGCCGGATCCGGTCGCCTGGCGGCCGGACGTCCGATCCGGCGGCCGGGCGGCCGGATCCGGTCGCTGGATCCGCCTGGCAACCGGATCCGGACGCAAACCCGGTTCGATTCCCGGTCTATCGGGTCGGAAAATTTCCGACCCGGCAAAAGTCGGGCCAGGGCCGGGTCCGCCTAGACCCGGTCCCGGGTTTGCTCTGCCCTAAACTTTTGATTAAATAACACACACACAATATATATATATATATTATGCTGCACTATAAAATCAGGTGTAGGCATAAATCTTCTTTTTACAACACCAACTCGATCTCGGTTGAGTATTCTAGGTACAAAACTGTCAGAAACAAAGAGGAGAGAAGAGTTGGCCGAAAATGACTCATCTCATGGTCTGAATCATGGCTTTGTATTTATACTCTGTAGAGAGTAAAGCATTGCTACAGTAATAATGAAAAAACTTATAACCGTCTTTGTCTACGAACTCTATAGCAATACAAAATACATCATTTAATCACGCATCAATATAATAATGCTCAACAAAAACACAACAGGATTGATGCATGATACCTTTGTCAGAGAGAAATGACTTTCAAGAACTGTTAATAAATTTAGATCCATTATCTGTATCCATGATTGAAATTGAGTCTCTATTAGATTAACAAAGTTTTGCAAATATAAGTCAGCATCGTTCTAAGACCCAAGTCATACGACTAAAATCATCAATTATTATAGAAAAAAATGATAGGCATCATATGTTGGTTGTCCATATGGCCCCATACATCCATGTGTATTAAATCAAAACAAGATTTAAAAACTAAAATGCTAAAAGAAAAAGACAATCTTGTCTGCTGAGACATATGACATACAGAACAATGTTTTTCTTAAACTTTTGAGCTATTGAATTTTTAATAAATCAATAGTTTTTAGTTTTTGGAATCGAACATGTCCTAACTTACGATGCACCCATAAATTTATTTTGTAGCTTATTTTATTTTTGTTCACTTTATTCATTCCAATAGTACCATTTTATGAAACAAGAACATCAAGAACAAAAAAAAATCCAATGCGCCCAACATTTTTTTCACCGTTATTCCTTGTCAAACTGTTGGTCATGCTGCCAAAAATCAGATGCCATGACACGTTTGCCTCAAGATCGACTCCAATTCAATTTCTCAAATTAGGCAAGCAAATGATAAGCTAAATTTCATACGTAAGAAAATACCAGAATCAATGGACAAGCTAAAACTTCTTACTTAATTTCATTATTACGTGTTTCATATTTATTCCACCTTATGGAAGTCACCTTTCATACGTATAACATTTGAACATGAAGTTTAGAGGTCTCCGTTAATTTAGGATCTCGACATGAATTTATCTCCTTTATTAAAAGCAAAATTTATTATATTAATTAGATGAATCTAGATAATATTCGGTTTATATATAATTCCCTTTGGTCCATGAATTATAACAAAGTTTTCGTTGAGTACTGATCATACCTCATCAAAGAAAAATGAATTTGCAGCCATCATCTCTGACAAGAGCATCAACGAATGCACCACCATGTCCCTGCTTCCTTCTCCGAACCACGTACTCTCGTCACGTCTTTGAGTGATGCTCCAAGTGCAATTACTGTTGGGAGGAGAATTCTGCAAAGAAACGAAAATAAATAAATAAACAAAAAAGGAGAAGAACTCTGTAACGGTTTGTTACGTCAAATGCTTGCAAAAACCAAACTCCTGCGTGAAGTGAACCCTGGCCAGTTTTAAAGTTATGGCATGAAGACAAAACTGAAAACAAACCGAGAAGAGAAGAGGGGGAAGAGAGAGAGAGAGAGAGAGAGAGAGAGAGAGATTTAAATGGAGCCGAGAGAGAGAGAGAGAGAGAGACTGCAGCACACTCGTGTGTTTGTGACATTGCGTCGTCCTGCAGCCTTTTGCCGGCATCCCGTCTTCGATGACCAACTCATGCTTGACTCACTTTCAAATAATAAAATTATTATTATTAATAATAGCTATAATTAGGTGCATTAAAAAATATTAAATATATCATATATTTAAAAATAGTGCTATTGTATAGTAAAATTTCTTCTAGATTGATGGACCTACATCTTATTAGTTATCACAACATAACATACAGCTAAAAATGAGTTGAGTTGTATATTTATTTTAGCCTTAAAATAAAGCATGCATATAGACTTTGTTCACATGGGCTGAACAAAATGTTCTCATTCAAAAAAGCTTGAAATCTTTAATAATGATAATGACAATAGCAACAAAAAACAATAATAATAATTATTTTTACTTATTCTAATTATAATTCGTTTCGTTACTTCATTAGAAATTAACTATTTAGGGCAAGTTTGCCATTTTATAATATTAACTTTCTAAATTTTCATTTATTATCATTTTTTTAAAAAATAGCTTCCCATTTAAAAAAGTAAAATGAAATAAGAAAAATGCAGACTCTTGGAGTATGTTTTTTTATTTATTATTTCCAGTGGTAATTAAAAGTACAAGTATAATTTATGAAAATAATTAACTTTTAGTTATTAATTTAGAGGTTGGAGTGAAAAATATGTGGTAGTTCAAATAAAGAAAATAAAAAGGTAATAATGACCATGTCCAATATTAAAACATAGACTAATAAAAGATCCATGATAATATATATATATATATATATATATATATATATATATATGTATATTCAACGGCGAATGGGGCGGGCGAATCTGAGGATGACGACGGGCGGGCAGCACTCGACGATCGTCGACGGCAAATGGTGGCAGCACATTGACGAATATGGGGCGGCGGATCTACGGTGAGCGGATCTGAGGACGACGACGGGCGAGCAGCACTCATGGATGGTCGACGACAAATGGGGGCGGCGCATCTACGGCGAGCGGATATGAGACGGCGGCGGGCGGGCAGCACTCGATCATCAACGGGAAATGGAGGTGGCGCATCGACGAACAGGGGCGGCGGATCTACGGCAAGCGGATCTAAAGACGGCAGCGGGCGAGCAAGGGGGGCGGAGCTCTCGTCGATTGTCGATGGCGGCGAGCAGATTTGGCGGCAAGTGTGGGTCGACGATGAGCGGATCTGCGGCCTCGATGGCTCTCGGCGAGCGGATAACGGTGGCGGGCAGGTAGCTCTCGACGATCGTCAATGGCGGTGAACTGATCTATGAGCGCTCGCAGAGGTCAGAGACGGTCGGCCGCGGCAGTGCTCGGAGGAGAAAAGGCGGAGGGGGAGGACAGTCGCACGAGAGATGAAAGAGAGAGGTTGGAGGGAGGACGGTCGTGCAAGAGAGAGAGGGGGAAGAGTGAGGTTTGATCTAGACCTTTCATCTAAAACGAACGGTCCAGATTAAAGCGCTACATCAGGTTTCACCCAAGAGAGGTTACACTTTCATTAATCCATATATAATTAGGAGTAGAGAATAATGTATACGTAGGGTTTCAGTCTCCGCTTCGTCAACTAGATTTAAAATGCAACATAATATGACAGTGATATATATATATATATATATATATATATATATAATGCACTAACTTATTTTTAGTGCATTACATACCTGAAGTTAGGCATTTAGACATTAAATAATACAGTAAAAACTTGAGCTAATAAACCAGATTATTGAATATGAAAAACCTCCCAGTAAATGCAAAAAACACAAACTATTCTTCATCACTCTAATACACAATTACACGTACACAAGTCTCCGCCACAAAACCAAAATATTTTTTGAGTGGTCACGTTACCGCGTGCGGAAAATAAAGTTAAAAAATGACCTTGCATCCTTATCTAATAAGAATAAATACTAAAAAATGCTAAACAAATAATTTGTACGCATTAAAATTAAAATTTAAATTATTAGTTGTTTCACGTTTATTACAGATTTATCCGTATATATATATATTAAAAATTAATTACTAATAATTTCGATTAAGAAATATTTTACAGGCTTTCAAAAAGATTAATTTTCTTTTTTTTGTTATAAATAAAAAAGGCGAAATGTATGACATACCTGCTGTTTGGCCACCGATAGCTGCTCAAGTAACGTATGCATAGGCCTTTGTCATGCTAAGACCAAGCGCCCCCACTGTCGACGAGCGGAGCTGTGTGGGTCATTTCAGCAAACACCTTTCCCGCCCGCGCCACAACAATGGCGCTGTATATTTTGCACACACGCACACGACGAGAGCGAGCGAGCGGGCCAAAACTGTAATATCGAAGAGTGAAGGCGTACACTACATATATGATATATTACTCCTCCCCACGTCGCTTCAATCCATATGTTCTCCTCTCTCAAGTCTTTTCCTCCTTTTTCTTCTCTCGGCGCGCGCAGCACTGCGCGCTGCTCTGCTCCCATCGCCGCCCGAATACCCGCAAAAGCTGCTGCCTTGGCCGAATCCCCCTGCCAAAAATAGGTAACGTTCGTTACTGCGACCAAAACTACTACCACCGCAACATGCAGCTGCAGCTGCAGCAGCGGGAGCACATGTAGCTCGGAGTTGCTCACGTCTCTTGTTTCGTTCATGCAGCAGCAGCAGCAGCAGCAGCAGAAGCATCAGACGTCGGTAGAGTCATAAAAGCAAACACCTGATGGGGCCGGGGAACACTTGGTTCGCCTTCGGCTACCCTCCCCCCTTCCAACCCATCGAGATGCTCCTCTTCGATCACGACTCCTCTTCCCCTTCCGCTACTTCTTGCTCTCCGCCACCTCTTCCTCCTCCTCTTCCTCCGCCGCCGCCTCCTGTGAACGACTACTTCCACCACCCCATCTCCTACGCCTGCCACCTCTTCCCGCCGTTCCCCGCCGCCCCCGTCAAGTTCGAGGACCTCTTACCCCCGCCGCCACCCGCCGACCATGACGGCGCTTCGGCCTTCTCGACGTCGCTCCTCGACCCCGCGCCGCGCGAACTCCTCCAGGTGGCTCCTTCTTCGGAGGGCGGCGGCGGATGCGGGTCGGACTCGGCGGAGGCCTACTCGTCCCCGGGGTGCAACGTGGCGTTCGCTGCCTCCGGGCGGTCCACCCCGGATTCGCGCAACGAGATCCCCATCTCGGTCAGACCGCTGGCGGTGGTGGCCGGGACGCCGGATAGGGACGGCAACGGGGAGATGACGGTGGCAACGCCGGCGGCCGCGGGAGCAGTACGCAGGACGTCGGTGTACAGGGGCGTCACGAGGTGCTTAATTAGAGTAAATTGTGTCGGATTAAGCGATTAATCTCCGGTTTAAATGATGGGGGGAAGTCGGTTGGGTTTTTATAATGCATATTATTATTAATTTTATTATTTATTTGGTGGGGCCGCACGTGTGGGTCCTGCAGACACAGGTGGACGGGGCGGTACGAGGCGCACCTTTGGGACAACACGTGCCGGAGGGAGGGCCAGAAGCGCAAGGGCCGCCAGGGTACGCACGTGTAAATTTATTTGCCATTTTTCATGGCATTTTTCTTAAACGTGCATTTCTTGACATATTTAAATTGTTCACTTTTTTTCATCCTTCTTTCTTATGAACGGTAAATTAATATTGCCATTCTATTTTCGTTCACAAGTTTAAATAGTAGCATTACATGACATTTAATAATTTTATGACATATATACTGGAAATTTGTTTTTCTGATCACGGTATGTATATTTTTAGTTTTTTTAATCACAAGGACTATGAGATTATGGCAAAAGAAAACATTAATGCAGTTTACATGCTTCATTTTAATAATGATGGTATATCGGAGTTTAGCATGACGACGCATGGGAGATGCCGCCTCTTCTGCTGCTGAGATAATGATGATGATGTCGTATTTATTTATTTATTCTGAAGAGACAACAGCCACTGACTCATTTCATCACCTGAGAGAGGAGAGAGAATGAAAGAGAGAGAGAGAGATATGCAAAAATGGAGCGCAGCAAGTGGAGGCTCCATCAGGCTCTTCCAACTCGTGACCCCACCCGCTGTTTCTCTATTTATTATGGACGAGAACGAGACACGTCAGCTTGGAAGGGTGTTTGCTATTGTCCATGTCAGCTTCCGGTTGCATTGATGGTGTGAGGATGGAGGGGCTTCGGCTTGGAGGGGGATGAAGTGGGGGCTCTGCCGAAAGGATCTGTTGGATGTGAGACGTAGATAGATTGTGATGTGACTGGACAGTGGCCTTTTGATGCGTTTTTAGACGCCAGCCAAAAGAGGCCGAGTTCCCTGCCCTGGTTCTAAGTACGCACTGTAAGGAAGGATGCCCCCCTTTTCAATGAAGTTGGATGTCAATTCTAAAGCCTGGAGCCTCTGGAATGGCAGCATCTTTGACTGAAGTATCCGGGGCCCCCTCCTCCTCCCTCCACCACAACCAGGTTCCGGTGGAAGTATGCACGTTCTGGTGCAGGAAATGTGGACTCTATTCTGTTTCATCCTACAAAAGTTTACAATGAATTGAATGATCAAACCTTTATTGATAAAAGGGTAGGTGATATGATTGATCCTGAAGCTATGAGGGTCTACATCCTCAGGCGGTGGAACATCTTTTCTCAAGAGAAGTTTGTAGGATATGAATTAATCCTCCGAATAATATTCTCTGTTAGATCATTTCTGTGAAGTGCCAAGTTTTGATGACATTAATGCCTTGAGATAGTTTGAACTTGCACATTGTTATGTACCACTTACAAGGAGATTATGCTTATTACAGTGTCTAAATTGATGCTCAGAGAATATTGTATTTTGTGCGAGTGAATCAACCACATCTGAATCCATGACAGAAACTGAATGGTGTATGTTGTGGACAACTCTAGATTTTGTACTCTTGGAGCAGTGTTGACTAGTAGAGTTTTGCTTGTCTTGTAGTTCTTCTTAGTCAGAAACGTCTACTATGCCACCAACTTTGTCACCTACTTAATGAATGGGAGCTTGTGTACTTGCACATTACTTCTATGCTAATGAAATTAGAGTTTTCTTGTCTTTTTTCATATATTTAATATATCTACACCTTTCCCCTGGATTCCATTATGTTTCAGTTATACAATTTGAAAGTACGAATTAATCTTATGTAATCTGATGGAAATGTTTGAAATAGTTCAGCAGTTGGGAGGCTGTAGGTGTAGTTTCTTTGAGATTGTTTTCAGTGTTTGATATTAAGTGGTGGGATCAATGCATTAAAATTTAATCATAGTCCGGGTTCTTTTGCTTTTTTTTTTTTGTCTTTTGGCTGATGCTGTATTATTCTGTCCTTTTGCATGAACATTCATCTCTGGATCCTGATTATGGCAATTTTCAGTATATTTGGGTGAGGACGAACTTAGCTTAATTTGACTCTCAATAACTTGATATGAAAGCAATCTTGCTACTGATATATTTTCTTTATACTTATCCAGGTGGATACGAAAAAGAAGAAAAGGCAGCTAGGGCCTATGATCTTGCTGCTTTGAAATACTGGGGTTCTTCTGCTACTACAAACTTTCCAGTAATTCTCATTTTTGCATGTATTTCAGTTTTTTAGATGAAACCAATCAGATAACCTCACTAGCTCTAACATATAATTTTGTTAATGCTCGAGGCATCATTTTCTTGAAAAGTAAACTAAGATATGGTTAGTGTTTGACCTGACATCCTGGCTTTTGGATGTTGGAATCAGGAAACACCATATTATCTTTCTATTTTAACTTTTTCAGATAAGCACTTATGAGAAAGAGATTGAGGGCATGAAGTGCATGACTAAGCAGGAGTTCATTGCATCGATACGAAGGTCTCTTTCTTTATTTGTTGCAAGTTTCTATTGAGATATCATAAGGAGCTTGGACTTATGTGATTGATATCTTGAATTTCCAGAAACAGCAGTGGATTCTCTAGAGGTGCTTCTATATATAGAGGTGTTACTAGGTAGAAAATGTTCTAATATCACTATTTTTTTATGGTTGATTATATCTTCAGAAATTATGTGTTCTTAGCTTTTAACTAGAACATTGCCTTTGGTTGTCAGGCATCATCAACATGGTAAGTGGCAAGCAAGAATAGGCCGTGTTGCCGGAAACAAAGATCTCTATCTCGGAACATTTGGTATGTGCATTACGATAATCCTCATATTTTTGTTGCTAGGCATGACATCACTAACCTGAACAAAGATCTCTATCTCGGAAATTGCGAATTTGGCATCACTAACCTGATTTTCTTCTTCCGTCAGCCACTGAAGAAGAAGCTGCTGAGGCATATGATGTGGCTGCAATCAAGTTCCGGGGTTTAAGTGCCGTTACCAACTTCGAGCTTAGCAGATATGATATAGAAGCCATCACAAATACTGATCTGCCAATCGGATCATCTGGCAAGCGCATCAAGCAGTCCGTCGAAGTTGAGGATAGCCAGCTTGCGATTGTGACCCACGATCCTCTACATATGAACATCGTCCCTAATTCCTTCCTCCAAAACCTCCTCCAGCTTGGTAGTCCTATACGTGATCATTGTAGTTTAGAAGATGTCGACCAAGATATGTGCAGTCAGAATTCGTTCTTGCTCGCAGGTTCTGATCAACCCAAGGAAACTCTTAACCCCCGGTCAGAAGAAACTGGGATCCGCAGGTTCTGATCAACCCAAGGAAACTCTCAACCCCCGGTCAGAAGAAACTGGGATCCTTCAGCTGATAGATTTCTCACCTTCTCAGTGAAACAAATCCCTTTGAAATTCGCAATAGGTCTGTTAGTACTAACTGTTTTGGGTGTAGCTGCACAGTCCCACGCTGTGCTATTTTGTGACAAGGCAAGATATTTGTTCTGGAACATGTATAGCTTGTCTGCTAAGTTGTTGCTCAAGATCGCGTATTGTCATAGAGTGGCAATGGGAAGTTTGTTCTGTTTTCCCTTGGAAATGAACTCTTGCTCAGTTTCTGTACTTAGCAATATAAATTCACTTGTTCATATCATGTACCTGGTTCTTGTGCTCATCTGTTCTGCCGCGTTTTAGTTGCAAGTGTCACGGGGCGTTTCCCGTGACACGAAACATGAAGCATCGCGGCACCAATGCCGCTCAGCTTATAGCCCTCGGCCGCTCAGCGTCGAAAACATGGAACACATGCAGCCGCCCCGCACTGCGTAATATTGCGGAGTACCAAGTTATCCGTCCATAGGGATCCTTATGAGTGACCAAGTAGGTGACGTTCCCGTAGGGTACGTTTTTTACATCTTCAATATGTAACAAGACTCCTATACCTACGGTACACTGGGAGGAGTTCACTAGTGCCTTCCGAGGCCCAATTGTATGTTATATTTCATCATATTTAATACAAGTAAGCTTTCATTTAATTTTAGTGTCATGGCCTTGAGCGTGGGGTGGCAACCCACATCGGTGTCCCTTCGTGGCGTCCCGTGCTCCCTTCGTCGCCCCTTCGGACTTTAAGCGCCCAAGCGCCTACATTAGTGCCGCAACGCGCTAATGCCACGGTCTCGTGACGAGTAGTCCAACACTCTAGTCATGTCTGAACGTCTATAAGAGCGACTTTCGGCAAAGTCGTCTCGACCATAAAACTTTCGCTGCAAACTCAAAACAGGCTTGGCTAGGTGCCTATCCGTCTAGTCGCCGCACGTGGTCTAGTGTCCGAGAATGACCCCGTGACAAGTGGTATCAGAGCCAGGTTCTTCCTGCTCGGATTACCCAGCGACGACGACTCGCTTGTGTCGTCGCAACGTGTCCTAGCGTAGGAGATGTGCTTCCGCTCAAGTATTCCATCACGTCCAGGCGCACTGGTACCACGATCTTTGATCGTGGACGCCAACAAGGAAGGCATGGCAAGCCTCCTCGCCGCATGCCCAGTCGTGCCCCGCAGCTTGTTCCTCATACACCCATGTGTGTCAAGGAACGCCCGTCATGCATCATGATGGCGGATTGATCGCCCCGCCTAACCGGGACGATCATGCGTCGCTCACTCGAGTAGATCAACCACCCCAGGTATACAGTCGGGAATCCTGAAGTGTCGCGCTGCGTCAAAGAGTGGCCATATGCTCCGCATGATGGTCTTGCGCTGCTCATATCATGAGATCGCTTACACGAAAGTCGTGTAACTCGGAGGACCAGTGTCACATTCAGGGACTGTCGGTCATGCACTATCATGACGACCTGGCACTGCTCGGTATTTCGTGACGTCGCATCGCATGCCCAGTCATGCAACGTGAAGTGCACAACCGCTTCACGGGAGAAGTTTGCTTAAAGACAAATATCAAGGTTCACGGTCCCTTTTCGGTCAAAGAATATCATCCTTTCGGCCAAGGAGCATCAATCACAAGTATCTTATCGTGTCGCAGCCTCGCCTGCCACGCCACGATGACTTTTAGGAATGGAGCAAAGCGTTGATTACTTGCAAACACTCGCGGACGAGTTGTCAGCCTTGCCTGCCTCGTCAAGTATCGCCCCGCAAGCGGCGCAATGTCATCCATCGAGGAGTGGGACGAACCTGATACATGCCAACGCAAATCGACGCCTCAACTCAGCGACCAATTTGGCAAATGGTCTGAGCGTCGAGCATCGGCGAACCTTGGCATGCTGCTGTCAAGCGTTCTGCCGCCAACCGAAGGAAGGAGTGCCATTTCCTTTCGGACATCGCCTCGAGTAATCGAAGCGGCCTCCAAAGATCGCAATGCGAAAGTTCGAAGGACACATTGGCGATGTCGTCCCTTCGAATGGAGATGGAGGTAATGTTGGGAGCTCATGCCACGAGTTCACCAACCGCAGTCCGCTTATCTAAGCAGAGCGTCTTCACAAGCATCCGCCCGGATCAGTGAAGGCTCGGAACGGCTACTCTTTCGCAAGGGTCAAGTCGCCCGGTGGACGAGTATGTCAAAGGTGTATGATCTAGGATGACAAGCACAGTGGCATTACTTTGTCCAAGACGCGGACGGACGAGCATCGAAGGTGCATCCTCTTCGTGAACGAGCACAACGATCTCGCCCCGTCCATACCCCAAAGGGATTGTCAAAGCTTCAAAGGAGGTCCCAGGATCGGAAGAAGGCATATCCCAAGAACCCTGCAAGATGTGGCAAACTCAGGATGGCATTGCCATCGCGACAATGTAGAATGTGGCAAACATACATCCCAAACATGGGACAGAAGAAGTGGCAGTTCATCAATTATGCAAGCCCTGACAAGTTGGGACTGGATGTCAAGATCGCATTGTTCGACATCGGCCAGATGGACATGTTGAAGGAGGAAGTGAAAGGAATCACCGAGCTCCGCCTACAGTGTTCCCGGGAGGATGAAGACCCAGTGTTGGTGCTCTTCAAGCAGAGGGGTTAGAAGCTTTGGACTAGGAAGGAGTTGGAACGACCGGATCGTCCAACCTCCGCTCACTAGTCGATGCTGCCAAGTCAATAAGGACAAGTGCCATACCACCAAAGCCCTTGGGCAAGGGCAATGGTGGGGGAGAGAAGCTCAAGTCGCAAGGAGGAAGCTACTTATGCCGAAGAAAAAGATCGCCCATCGAAGCAGGTGAAGAGAGTCGAATCACAGACACATGTGGGGAGACCCTCATTGTCGCTCACTATAGCGACTGAGAGTGGACAAGGTGCGGAATGTTATACAAAGAACCTTACTCTACCTCAAATCGTCGAGATATCTATTGTCCACCAAGGGGAAGGTGGAGATGTTCTCAAGGCTCGGCGGATGAAGGACTCAACGTTGCAGCCATCTGCAACTTGGGGACAGCGAGTTGAATCATAAGAAAACGTGGGGAGACTCTCGTCGCCCACTATGGCGACTTGGATGGACAAGGCATGGATTATCATATCAAAGAACCTTGTCCACTCCCAGTCGCTATAGTGAGCGACAATGAGGGTCTCCCCACATGTGCATGTGGTTCGACTCTCTTCTCCTGCTTCGATGGGCGATCTTTATCTTCGGCATAAGTAGTTTCCTCCAAGCGATCGAGCGTTACGCCGAGGTGCCCGTTTGTTCACAAACGCCTCCACCGAAGAAGCGTCCGCTCGAGATCGTGCGTCCCAAAAGTTGTGATATACAAAAAGTGGCATAAGCAAGCTTCCGCAAAGCGCTCAAAAGAGCTTGCCTAGACGTTGGGCACGTCTAGGCGCCGCATGGGTCGGTCGAGCGAAAAACGACCCCGTGACACAAGCACCTCTGCAGAATGCATTCTTGGAGTGTTTTCACACTTTACAGAACTGTTGGCAATGCAAATTTTGACGTAAAAATAGTCATTCTATAAAACGGATACTAGTAAATGTTAGATTGCCTTGTTTGATATTTCATATTACTAGGTTCAATGAATAAAATATTACTAGATAACATATCATTTTACTGAGGTGTTGGTGAGAAAAAAAAACATAAATATAGAAGATGGACAAAAATATCGTAAGGGGTCGTTTGAAAATGAAACTGCGGTTCCGATTCTCGGTCTCGGTGAATGTGGTGAGTTTTATTTGGTTGGAGTACAATTCGATAATAATGAATAAGATGGTTATTAGATAGAAAAAAATAAATATGAGAATGAATTTTTAGTAGATTTTGAATTAAAAATAATAATTATAAAGTATAATTTTATTATTAATTAAAATAAAATTATAAAATAAAATTTTTATGAGAAAATTTTGTTAAAAATATATTATTTAAATATAAAAATTATTTTTAAAATTAATAATATTTAATGAAATATTACAATTTTTAATAAAATAATAAATAATATTATATTAATCTCTTATTAAAATTATTTTATATTTATTAAATAATTTATTTTATGAAAGATATGATGTGAGAGAAAAGCAAAAGAAAAAATAAAATAAATTAAAAAAGGAAAATGTCACGTCAAATAATAGAGAAAAAAAAGTAGAACAACTCTACATGACCTCGGTTCCACCCGATTAGTTTTCGCCTCGGAATTTGATTGGGAGTATTTGACAGAATCGAACGGAACAAGAGCGCGATTCTGTCTCGATTCGACAAACAAACGCCGCCTAAGTGGATCTGACCGAAGCTTGCACCTTTTTGTTTATCATTAAATACTATATTAAAATGAAAAAACTAAATAATTTAGGAGAAATAGAAACTATAGTATATATAATCAATAAAGAGATTTGATTATATATATTTATAAAAGATTTTAATTTGAAATTTACATAATTAAATTAAGTATATAGAATAGATATAATATAACAAATATTAATAAAAATAATTTACTAGAAAGTAATTAATGGATGTTCTGGATAAGTGAAGTTTTAGAGCAAAACGAAATTATACATAATTCTTTGTGCACTGCATCCTTCCAGTTATTTTTTACTCTCTACATCTCCAAGGATGTCCAAGTAATGGTTATGATGAATATTATGACTTCTACACTCAACTTATTTTTAAAATTTGTTTTAACGAACAAAAATACAATTTGGATTTCATTTGAGCTAAAGCTCCCGTTTAGGCATACACAAACATATGGGCGCATCATTAAATTTCATTCTAATTAAGTTTATATGCGTAATTTTTTTAGTAAGTGCAACCTTTTAAGTTTTAAGTAACCTCGTTATTTCGAAAAATAAAATGGGACAGGCATCAAGGCCCACTGGGCTGCAATGTCGGCTCCAGGACTGGCGACGAGTGGTGTAACCAACGGAAGGCCGCCACGGCGAACACACACAGCGGCCGCGGTCCGATTTGATTTTGGTAAGTGTAACCAACGGAAGGCCGCCACGGCGAACACACACAGCGGCCGCGGTCCGATTTGATTTTGGTCATGGCTTCACTGCTGAATCGGTGCTGGAGGCGTCTCGTCGTCACCGGCGGCGGGAGAAATTGCCGTCGACAGAGCTCCGCAATATTTTCACTGTAACGCCTCTAAAATTTGGCCATAATTTTTAAATTTTGCCGAACCTTAGACGGCATTACATCGACCTTGACTTTGACCTAATTTCATAAAACTTTGCAGCGGAAACATAATATATTAACTTAAAACATTAATAATCAATAACAGCGGAAGACTTCATAGATAATTAAAATAAAAATTTAAGATAACATAATCTAGCCCATGGGCCTAGTAGGCTCTAACGTATACCCAACAATGAGTTCTTACAGCATAATGAGTTCAAATAAAATACATGATTCCATGAGGCCCATAAGTCATACATAAATGACTCTTACAAGAGTTCATCAATATAACATAATATAAGTAAGATAATTTGGGCCGTAGCCCGACTCGCCCATGTGCAATGTCTTTGTCAAGAGACCATCACCGTCGAACCTAAACCTCATCCATATCTGCACGGATCCATGGGTGCAAGGGATTTCTCCAGTTAGAGTATGTTGAGGCACATGCATACTATGATCTTAGAACATAATCTCTACATGTCATGGCATATGCATATCATCATCTTGGAATATAAATCATATGCATGTTATGAGCTACTTATGCATACTACATGACATGCGATCACATCAATGTGGCAAGATAAGATAACATGTAACATCATAATCTTTAAGTCATACATACTTATCATCATGCTAATGCACCTCATGATTTTATCTTACTTTACCATCTTTCATCATGTCATAATATGATGTGACAAGTGGACATGTACATGGCATCCTCATAGGTGCATACTTTATCATACTTCTTTAATATTTTTACTTTATGTCCCAAGTCATTCATCTTTTCATCTTTCATCTTTACTTAGATACTTTCTTATCTTATTTGATTGGGAAGACCATGTTGAAGCTCAAGGGAAAAATGACTAACTAGGCCAATACATTAGGGTCGCGGAAAGCCAATAGAGACGCCACACTAGGGGTGAAACTCGCCTCCTGGGGCCGCAGATGCCCAATTGAGACGCCACACTAAGGGTGGAACTCGTCTCACTTATGGAAACGTCACACTAGGGGTGGAACTCGTTTCTCCGAGAAATGCCGTCACTAGGAGACGGAACTCATTTCCCCTTTCCTTGATTGCAACAAGTCACCTTCACGCCAATCCGTCTTTTACTTATTTTCATCAATACATACAATCAATCACACATGTTACTTGTTTTAATCCTATTTAAGGTCATACATACTTCAAATCATACTAGGTGTGGTCATTCAAATATAGCAAATCAGCCTCCAGAACGGACGACCGTTTTGGATAACGGTCGACCATTGGTAGAGTATCGGTCGACCGGTCAGATTATCGATCGACCATTATGGTCTATTCGGACAATCGAAATCAGACTTCGATTCGTCCGCTAATCACAGAATGTGACACTCTTCTATATCGGACGACCGTTATTAAATCGATCGACTGCTCATGGGTCCTTCGAACGATCGAAAATGGATTTCAGTTCGACCGCTAATAACATAATGTGACCTTCTTCTAAATCGGACGACCGCTCGATAATCGGTCGATCGATACTGGTCCTTTCGAACGTCCGAAAATGGATTTAGGATCGTCCGCTAATCACAAATGCGTCGAACGTTTCGACAACACGTATCGGACGACCGTTATTGCATCAGTCGACCATTACATTGCTATTAGGCGACTGAGACAGGGTGTCTGGTCGATCGCTATTCACAGAATGTTCCGACCCTTCTAAAACGGGCGACCATTATAAAACCGGTCGACCGTTGGGCAGAGTTTTATACTATGATGGTCTCCAAAACGATCGACCGATACATTATCGGTCGCCCGTTATGGACCGACAAATACACGATTTTTACACTATTTCATTCTAAATCTTTCATACAATAAGATATTGAACACATACATGATTCCAAACATCATATAAGGCATTTCTTAGCATTCTTGGCAATTTAATCATGAATATAATAAGGTTTTCACATGAAGCATCTAATCATGCTAACTAAGCCCATACATGTACATAAGCATAAAACCATTTCATTTGAGCTAGCATAAGCAACAATGGACATCATAATTCCAAACATGATTAGCATTAAAACATAAAGCTTCATGAAATATGGCACATACAAGTACTAATATGTATAAGCCCTAATCATCCATTTCAAAAACACAAGTTGGCTTTTCATGCCTTAATCCATTCACACAATAATCATTAGGAATGAGATTAAGGGTTTGAATCCTCTCAAATATATTTTAATCATTAATCAACACATATGTCATACATGAGCATTTTTATTATCTTAATCTTGAACATATGAAGGGATTTACCTAAAGAACATTAAGAATGAGCAATCATATTCATACTAACAAATAAAAGATATCATAATAATTAAATCATGAATAACAATGAACATTCTAATTCTAAGCATGATTAACAATAAAATGATAATATTAATGAAACAAGAAGCATCTTAATGCAAATATGGACTTTCCCTAATCATACTTTAGTAAGACTTAGTTAGGTCTTAAAATTCCTTAATCCATACAAACATATATCATTAAGGGATGATTAGAATTAGGATCCCCTCAAACATACTTTTAGGACTTAGATTAAAACCCTAATTCTAATCTTCTATCTCTTTTTCTTTTCTTCTTCTTTCTTTTTCTCTTTTCTTCTCTTCTTCTTCCTTCCTCCTTATGAGAGAGGGACGTGTCACTGTAGCTACAGTGCCGGATCACTGTAGCACAAGAGGGAGAGTGAGAGAGCTCACAAGAGGGAGAGTGAGAGAGCATGGAGATTGTGAGGGGGAGTCTCCTTTGGTGTTTGCTGGCCGTGAGGTTAGGGGAAAAAGGAGAGAAAGAGTGTGAGAGAGGGAGGAAGTGAGAGGAAAATGGAGGGAGGCCTTCTTGCTGCTGTGAGATGGAGAGATGGCTGCCACTGTAGCTACAGTGCCCCCTGTAGCATGGGAGAGAGTCTTGAGCTGTCGGCTGAGAGGAAATGGGGTTTGGGGGAGAGAAAGGTAAGGATTTTGGTGAGTGGGTTTAGGACACCAAAGGTATTTATACTTTAGACTTAGAGCCTATTAAATTAATGGATTTTATAATGGGTTTTATAATGAATTTTTAAATAACTTTTTATTTCATTATCTATTTTCTTTTTTTTCTTTTATTTAATTTTTAAGAATATTACATCCACCGCGCCGTCCGGTGCTACCGTCCGCCACTGTACGAAGGTGCGACTCTCGATCGCCACGTTTAAAGCATTAAAAAGCGACGGGACGTAGGGTTTAGTTGAAATCTAAGATTTTACTACTGGCGTTTGATATATATTTTTTTTAATGCAGCGAAGGTAGGAATACCGGAGTTCCTGAAAGGGGTGGGGAACGGCGTGGACGCCCACGCCGCAAAGCTCGAGGCAGAGATTGGTGACATTGACAGGCTTCTTGTCACCAGAACACTTCGACTTAAGGAGCTCGGCATCCCCATAAAGCACGTAAGGCCTCTTGTTCTTCAAAATTTCTCTCTTCATTTTTTGGGTAATTTATAGTGGTTTTGGTGGCGTCATGTGTTTGATTGTTGCACGCACTTGTTTTCGTGTCTATTTTTCGTTGGAAATAATTGGAATATGAAAGAGGCGGGGTCTTGTGGTGTATCAATGAGCTCCTATATTAAATTTAGATATAACTAATAATGCAAATGTTGTCAAATGTTTTGATTCAAATAAAGGATGATCTTGAGCTATGTGATTGAACTTTTGGCATTGGTATTAGATATACTGATACAATGCTCGAGCTTTGGTGCAGAAAAGTTTATAGTCCTATCGCCCACTGCAAAGTCTATATATGTTTATTTTTGCATGTCTGGCGGTAGTGCACCTTGTATGTGAAGTTTCACTAACTTGGAACTTTAGTTATTTTCTCCTTTTTGCCTTGTCAAAACATTGATAGTGTGTTAATGAAGTGTGTGCTCTGTCTTTGCTTCTTTCCCTCTCGAACCACAGACATGGTTTGAAGGGATTAAGGCCAAAATACAATGCTCTTTTTTCTCTTTGTAGATTATGATTTGGATCACGAGTGTGTTTCAGGTCAATGAGTAGCGTGGGTTTAAGAAATAAGATTATCGTACATGTTAAGGGAAGAGAATGTAATGTTTATCTTCGGCATTAAACCACTCTTCCTAGATCATATTGCAGAATAATCCTCTTTTTTCGTCAAGGAATTGCAGAACAAAATGGTTTGTTTGTGAAAGTAAGGCCCTGAATCGTTGTCATTTTACTTTCAATTGGATAGTATTCCCCTTTGTTAGCATGATAGCTCTGACCTTGTTGGAGAATATGCATGATACTTTTTGAACAACAAAAGAAAGCTTGATTTAGTAGCCCAATCCAATTCTCCAGTGTTGAAAGATATACTTCTAATCTAATTTTCTCCTCGAAGGGAGTTCACTTCATATAGCTACATGTCTTGGGATTTAGACAGAGAAATGGGTAAAACTGATGAATCTGTTTGATTCTACTTCTGTTGGAAATAAAATTCGTGGCTAGAGCATGGGATAAGTTGGCTGCAAGAATTAGGACCAGCCAGAAGCATTAAGATTAAATTTTCTCTTGATTCCAGTGTCAAAACTATTGATGGTGTATTATCTATGCCTCTATGCGGAAGACTAAAGGCAGATAGGAGTTTCCTGCTTGGCACCTTGCTTATATAACATGCTTCAACTCTCATGTGTGAAAGAGATTGTGGTTTACCTATGCTTTTAAAAATGTGGTAAGGAAAATATCCAATGTCGCAATATTTATGAACATAAACTGTTCAACATTTAAACAAGACAAAAGGAGAGAAAAATAAACTTTTTCAAGGAGAAGTTAGCTTTTTAACATTATCAAATATTAAAGTGTTTATCGCTTTATTACTTCCGTCTCTTTTCTTCTCAAATGTTTATTCCTAGAGATAACAATTTGTTATTGCTTCATATAAAATTATTCTAAAGTTAAACATGAAAATCATTCTCAAATTCGAATGGTGTATAGCTGATCTTTCTCCTTTTACTCATCTGAAGCTCTTATGGACTTAATGTATCTTGATGTAAAGTTGTATTGTATCTAGTTATAGGCTTTAATTATATACATAAAGCATATATATGTAATATAGATATTATGCCTTCGAATACATGGTTTGTGTTAATTTAGACTATCCAATATTGAGCTCCATTGAACGTCATATTAATTCTTTTTCCTTCCTGTTTGGTACAGAGAAAATTAATTCTCAAATATACGCACAAGTACAGGCTAGGGCTTTGGAGACCCCGCATTGATCAACAAAAGGCTCCTGCCTAGTTTTGAAGTGAAAAGGAAGGGACAAGCACTGAATGAAGATTTCAGGATCACTTGAACATGTATCTGTTGTTCCCCCTCAAAGTATCTGTTGTTTCTCATCTTTGTTTACCCATTGCAAAACTTTGGGTACAAGACATACGTTTGTTCTTTGTTATTATAATGAATTTGTTCGATTGCAAGTGAATAATATTACGTTTTGCTTGAAATTTTTGGTTCCAAGTTCAGAACTATTTGACTGTGTTATGTAAATTTCAGTTACACGTCTCTTTTCTTATACGATTTATCAATCACTTCGTTTGTGGTTGTGCACACAAGAACCAAACTATAATGACATTATTATTCAAATTGCTGGTGATCAATTAGTTCGGGTCATCTTTAAGATCGTAAAGTTGCAATAGCGATATGAATGCATTAACTACGTGAAAGGAGCTAAAACACAGGACACATCTGACCTAAACATAGTCATTGGTAATGATTGGGAGCAAGATGCTGAGAAGTTCGATGTCAATAACTGAATAGTAAGGGAAGTACAAGTAATACATGAAAACCACCAAAAGGATGCCACGGGCACCATGAAGGCTGTTGATGGCCTACGGAGTCTCAGCAAACAGCTCATGTTCATTTGCAAAGTGTATCCCTACATTAGTCAGTGACTGTACAATAACTGGATGTACAACCCAGAAAAAGAGAGATAAATAAAGAAATAAAGAACACATAACAGGCGTTGATCCTTCATAAAGGATAGTTATTTGGGTGGCCGGCGAAAAACATGGTCTTAGAACTTACGCATTCTCCTCCCCAACTTCCTTCCATGTATACTGCCTATCTCTGATGCTGGTTCCATATTGCTGCAACAAGAACATGAGAAACATCGAATTGCACAAGCATGAGTACTTTTGAGATGGATTAAAGTTACAAATAAATCTAGATGTCAACTTAATTCATGATGTTAAGAAGAGATCCTCACGCAGAGCAGATACAGAAGTACAGGGATGATATGGGCACAATGAGAGTTCTTAAATCATCTTGAAATTTTCAATCAGAAGTAACTAAAGCTATGGACAAAACATAAGGAGAAGTTTACCTAGGGGATGCTGAGTAAGAACTCTGAGGAGCATATCTCGACATGTTATTGTTGAATTGAATTGTTATCAGACCACTTCTTTTCTGGACTGATGATTCAGGAGAACCATGGAAGTTGACGCTGGAAACACCTCGAGGAAAAAACCCTGAAATGAATTACCACAGTAACATCCATTAAGTTTTAGAAGATGGACCAGGAATTTGTTGGCATTAAGAAAATATGATAACATTCTAGTTATGATATATCAGATAAAAACTAAAAGTTCCTTTTAAAAAAAAGGTAGGTGAAAAATAATTGATCTCAGACCAGTTACTACGATGATGCGAATGGCTCACAATTTGAAATAATAGCTTAAAAACTTTGATTTCATTTTGAGAGGTTAAAAACTTTGACCGAATGGGAGAAAATTTGGCGTAGGAGGGATTGATACTTCATCATTGGCACCAATATTTACACTGCACATGTAAAGTTAATAGGTTGTTCCCTCAAAAAAAAAAGTTAATAGGTTGTTCATATACGATTTATGGATTCAGTCTGCTCTTCAACTGGAAATTGACCCAAATAAGCAAACAGATAGACAACTTTCTTGATGTAGGTAATTTCAATCCAAATGAAAAGAAAACCATGATGACAAGTATTTGAATCACCAAAACATCTAAATTTTAGCTACTTAACGAGCATGCCAAAATATGACTCCTCCAATAACTGAAAGAATCAGACATCCAATGATGGAATAATAATTTACTCCGTAAATGAATGGAATTACTATCGCCCGTGATGCAGAAGATCTCAGGGTTAGTGAAGCAATTATAACAAGGAATATAATTTTGCACAATGTGAAACTAGGATAAAAATGTCAAGTTATAAGAAAAGCATTATGAAATAGATACAGTGTAAAATGGTAACTCATAGTCAATTTAAAAAAACCAGATTCAAGGATACAACATACCTTGCCATAATATAACAAGGCAGAAGAGCACTGTAATAATCCAACCACACAAGTTGCTACTAGAGGATGTTGATTTAGCGCTCTTCAATTTCTTCTTCATGCGTTCTATCCTGGCCCGCTTCAGCATCGCAAGCTCTGAGAGCTCTTTAAGGAGCTTTTGATCCGCGGCGTCCAAAGGTAGAGACTTGGGAGGACGTGGTGGCCTCGGAGGCTTCTTGCAACTTTTCTTTTTTGGTTTCTCGGCTCCTGGTTTCTTCTCCAGGAGCGTTGCTCTATCCTCTTCTACAGAGTTCCTCTCAGGTGAAACTTCGACGTTGGTGACGGGAAGCTCCGAGAAGGTAGACATAGTATGACCTGTCTTACCAGCGCCTGTTCCTTCACCTTTCACCAAACCATCGATGCCCACAAAGCCGCTCCATACCCTGTTTAACACCCTTTCTCCCTGTCCATTGCTGATGTCAGACTGCCGGGCTCCTCCTTCCAGTTCATCAATTGCTGCATTCCTACCGCTTTCTAGATCAAGAAGATGGTCCCTTTCTGCAGAACTCTTTGTATCCATGGCACCCAACATTCCAGCCTTCTACTCATAAAAGGAAAGCTTCTGTCGCTCAAATCCTCAAACAATTCACGCGCACTACAGAACCATATGCCAAAACGTATATCTCGCAGCCTGAATCTCTGCAGCTAGTCAACAACCATCTGCATCACCAACCAAACGTGCAAAAGCGCTCACCTTCTTGCTTGTACACAAAGGAGCCAAAAGTTCCACCTTTTTCTCAGCCAAACACCAGGAACTCAAGAGGGTTTAAAACTCACATTCATCGATCGACCAAACACCACCTCAAAATCAAATCTCTATCCCAAAAAATAGGCACAAGCGCATAATATTTCCACCTTTTCTTCTCAAAGATAACTACTAGCTCACGCAAAGCTGCCAAAATCCAATCTTTCGCCTACCGAAAGCAAACAACAACCTGGAAAACAAACAAGGAAACTTCTTTAAACGCCAAATGGCACCCGCGGAAGCGAATCCAATCCAACAAAAAAGAGATCACGGAGAACGCCACAAAGATCATGACATTTACCTTCCCGACAACCCCCAAAAAAATTCCAACTTTGAGTAAATCCGGCTCGTTCCGGGAGAAAAAAGATGTCAAGAATGGATAAAGATGAGATTTTTAGGCTGTCAACGAGGAATCGAGAAGTTGCCGAGGTAGCGCTAGGGAGGAAAAATAGGGGAAAAAGGTTAGAACATTTCGATTTCCGGCAAACAAATTTGTGAGAAGAAGACACGAGGTCCCCCTAAACATGAAACGAGAGAGAGAGAGAGAAAGAGAGGGGGGGGGGGGGATGTGCTGATCCTGCGGTGCGTGGAAAGAGAAAAAGCGTGGTCCGACATGGCGTCCAGACTGTTCGCATATTCGCATCACTAAAAAAAGGTATGCGATCGTTTTTGTCTTTTATCTAATATATTTTTATTTATGTTTAAGAAAACAACTAATAGCATAATGTACGATACAAGATGTTTTTAAAAAGTTACCTCCATATAAAAAATTCAAAAACTAATAAAAATCAATAGAAAGTAAAAGAATACGATAGAAAATAGTTTGAAACTTAGTTGTGAATATCGTGAAAAAGTTTGTGTGCACGAATTTTGACGGTAACTAAAGAATCCCGGGATTTTGATTTGTCATAAATTTTAAACAAAAAATAATTATTACACAAAATCAGTGGGACCTACTTGGAGAGTAATGGGTCACCCATTCAATTTTAAGTCATATATATATTAGTTATTAAAATATTATATATTTGAAATTGTGTCATATTTAAATTCTTTTAAAATAATACTTATAAAATATCTTTTTATAATAAAATTTTCTCTTTGTTTCAAATAAACTTTTGTTCCAATTATTTCGTCTTCATGTTTTACCTAACGGCCTCTCCTTTTATTTTTAATTTTCTTTTTATCACGTCATCTTCTTTATCGCAACTTCCATTCCAAGAGGTAATCATCTTTTTATTCTTCTAAGTCTTCCCCTTGTCATTTTATTTTCTTCGTCCCTCCTTCCACTCTTTCTTCTTTTATATATTATAGTTTTCCTTGATGGAAAAACATACTATAATATAAGAAAAGAAAATTAGATGTTAGTATTATAAAAAATTAAATATTTTTTATTACCTTTTCATTTTTATGGAATATGTTTCATAGTTATTAAATCTATTTTATCATTTAGTTTGCTCTTGCATTATCTTTGGTTAATAGATTATTTGTATACAGAAGGAAACAATTATAATATTATTAAATTTATCAAAATTTTAATTTTAATATATTTTTATGTTATTATAAATTTTATTTTTTAAAAAATAATATTTTGCACTCATTGATTCCGTGTCCGCCCCTGCACAAAATATAAATTAAGTTTAATAGTGTCGTAGTTTTACTGACAAAAAAAAGAACTCAATAGACTTTCTTTAAATATATATACATTTATTTATTTTTATGGACTTAAATAATAGATTATTATCTAAACTAACCATTAAGCAAATTGATTAATCCCAAATTACGGGCGGGATTTTCTTTGATTTTATTTAAGCTGGAGTTCAAATTCACGTTTTAGTAAAAGTGTAATGCAACTCCACTAAGCTTCTTTCGGCCCTGCGGTGTATTTAAAAAGTATTTTATAACGCGTAATTAGCAAATTTTATTATCCAAAACCGTTAAACTTATAATAATAATGAGATTAAAAGAAGTTTAAGGCACGTCAATGAAGTGTTGTTGCTCGTCGATAATAATTCTTTTGAACTCTTTTCTTTACCTTCCATGAAGGCATCACAGTCATAAATTAATGGATCATTGAAGCTAATCTTTTCCTATTTCCAAGAAATAGTAAGATGTATGAATTATGAATTATGAAATCTTGTGAGATTTCATTTCGAACAAGAGGCTTGAATTTTATAATTATATTCATAAATTTGTGGTCCATGCATTATTCTATATTGAGTTAAAAAATGGTCTGTCCTAACCACCCAAGAAGCTTATTTTCAGTATGATTTTATCATGTCTTTTTTTATTAGTATTAATAGTGGTAGGTAACGAGATATTTTTGCGAAAAATCCAAGTTGCCGAGCATTATTTTAATCTCTACAAAACCCCACGACATAACTATTTTCACTAATAAGTGTTTGTGATATTTTTCATACTCGTCATTTCTAGCGGCTTTGGTTCATCCTTTTAAATTTTGTATTTTGAATTTTATCCTAGTGAAAAATATCAATTAACTAGGGGTGTTCACGAGTCGGATTTGACCCGACTCGACTCGTTCGATTTTGATCGGGTCGGGTCGGATCGGATTGGTCCTCTTTGGGAGGATAGATCCGATCCAACCCGACTCGGTTCGGGTCGGGTGGTCGGATTCTTTTTTTTTTAATTTTTTTCTTACATTTTTCTATTATTTAATATAAAAAATATAATATAATATTTATTTTAAAAGCATAAAATAGTTTGTTAAACATTGATATAATATTTTACACATTTAAAATATTTTATTTTACTGTTTTTTATTTTTTAGTACAAAATATAGGCTGAAAAATTAAAAAAATTAAAAAAATAAAAAGGTCGGGTCTTTCGTGTCGGGTCAGAAAATTTTGACCCGTACCCGACCCGAACCGGGGTCGAGTTGAGGTCGGGTCGGGTCATCGGATTCGCGGATCGACCCGATCCGCTGAACACCCCTACAATTAACACAAATTTCTCATCATTTATATGGTATTTACTATTTAGTCTATATTTTCTTTAAGTTTTTATTTTATATTTTTATCCAAGACCCAAATCTCGATGAATACACATATATTTGAAGGTCTTGTCCATTTTTCTAAAGTTTTCTTTTATTTTGGATTTTTATCTAAGACCCAATTTTCAATTAGCAACACATGCCCATGTATTATTATCTAAGTTTTCTTTTATGTTTTGATTTCTTTGAGAGCATTATCTGTATAGATTCTGGCCCATGTGTTTTTAAAGTTTTGAATTGAGAGTTATGGATTATGTGAAAGTAGCTAATCAAATAATTATTAATTGATTCAACTATATTTGATTATATCTCAAGTATATTCATACATATTTGATTATATATACATATTTCTTTATTCCAGCGTGATCCATATTATTTTTCTTGTATCTTACACATTAGTTTTATTTCTTTAAAAAGAAGGAGTACCTCCTTCTCCTGATGTCAAGTTAAATATCACCACCACTATCATTTATCTTCACGCCGTCTAGAAGAACCGGATGGAATCAAACCCCCTTTTCACCCGGTTCTCCAGCACATCATACTTATACTCATCATTTTTAGCGACTTTAGGTCATCCATTTAAAATTTGCCTTTTAAATTTTTATCCTAGTCAAAAAAATTCAATTAACACAAAATTTTCATTATTTATAGAGTTTTTAGTCTGGATGTAATGCTAATCGTTTTTTTTTAAGTTTTATACTTTAGATTTTCTATCCAAGACCAAAATCTTGATTAATACACATATGTTTCAAGGTTTTTTTAAGTTTTTTTATTGTGATAAATATTCAAAATTAATATAAATAATATTAATTTAATAGCATACGTTACAATCCAATTGAATTTCATTAGACGGGTTCAATCACAACCGAATGAATGATCATGATCCCATTATAAAAACATTGAAAATGAGAGATATCTAGAAGAGAGAACGTACGAGATCACTTAGGTTGACTCATAATGGAACCAAATGTCCACAAATATTAGTTAAATAAAATATTAAAATACCGATTATTAAAAAGAGTGTTATTAAAGTTATATATACTTAAAAATGTGTAGATAAAAAGCTACCAAAATTTACAGATAAGAGATTGACGACTAATTACAATTATGTCTTGTTGATGCATGCAAAATATAATATATTTTAGATTATTATTTTAATTAATTTTTCTGTAATTTGATCATGGCATGCATCAATTTTAGTCACTTTTAATCGTAATTCCGAATTTATCGATTTTGATTATTAATGTTTTGAATATTTTAACCGAAGAGGGATTTACTTAATTCTTATAATTATTTTGCAGGCAATATAACTCGACCGTACAGAATTAAATTTAGGCCGAGATGATCTCATGGTTGGATAAATTACATCTTACTTCGTTGGAGGTAAAAACGAATGCAACTTGAGTTTTGGACGTAACGATCAAAGACTCTTCTTCATTTTGGCCGAGATTACAAGAAGAAGTCTATTTTGGCCGAGATTTGGAGGGGGTAAAGATAAGAAACTTATCGTTTTGACCAAAACTAGAAGATGTCATCGTTTTGGGGTAATGAAAAGGAGTAAAGATATCATTTTGGCCGGGATATGGAGAGGGTAATGATAAGAAGTCTTCCTTACGGTCGAGATTCAAAGGGAGTAAAAGGATTTATCTTTTTGGGCGTAAAGATAAAATAATTTTATTTTGGCCGAGATTCAAAGGGGGTAAAGATAAAAGATTTATCTTTTGAGCGTAATAGTTAGAAGAATTAAAGTTTATCGACCGTAATCAACTCAAGTTTTATCCCATGAAATTAAATTCGACCGTATGATTTTATTGACTGTGATCCTCTTGAAGGCCGTCTACACCTATAAATAGGGGAAGATACCGTCATCCCAACTGGTGCTCTGAAAGGTGCTCTGAAGGGTGCTCTGAAGTTCAGGTTTTCTTCCACGGCGAGTCGTGAGCTCTGCAGGCTTCGACTAAGAGGAGAGAGGTGCGACGGCTGGAGGTTGATCGCGATCCTGATCAAGTCCGAGAGGTTGCCCAACTGTCTGTCCAAATCTGAGGATCCTATTTTATTCTTGGTGTAATTCTTTCAATTATTATTGTTATTTTATTATTATCTCTCCAGAATTTCTAGGATGAACTCTATACTTCTATTTATTTCATTTTAGGAGATTATTATTGAAGGGAAACTATTTGGATCCTATATTATTTGTTTTAATCTTTTTTTATCAATTAGTTAATTGTGCTTAGTGCTTTTAATTTAATTATTTAGATTTCTGAGTTGAGTAATTACCAGCTTGTGGACTATTTGATTTTAGAATTCATTAATTAAATTAATTGATTTTATTTGAAATTAATAATTGACATAAATTTGATAACCAGTGTGTGGAGAATCAAATTTGTGTGGTCTGTTAATCTATACTAGTTTGTGGAGTGATTAATAGTCTAGGGAATTCAATTTAATGTGTCTTAATTTTAATATGATTTGATGAGATGCCAGTTTGTGGAGACTACAATTCTTATTAAATTAAGATAGTTTAATTTGCATACTTAGATTGAGGGGATGCTAGTTTGTGGAGACCATAATTTAATCATGTCAAGTTAATGATTTAGGGGGACTCTAATCCATCATTAAAGATTAAATTTATCTTTTATGATTCAAATATTATCCTGATCTATTTTCATCCTAAGGCCTAACTCCAACACCATTATCTTATCTCTTTATTTTATTTTCCAAAACCTTTTTTCCAAAATCCATGTTTTTCCTCTCTTATTAATTTATAAATTCAGATATTGAATTAATAATGTTCCTCGTGGGTTCGACACTCTTTACTCCTATTTACTATATTACTTGAGCGACTAGTGCACTTGCTAGCTATTTTATTTTGCTACATCATTTCAACGCATCAAGTTTTTGGCGCCGTTGCCGGAGAATATTTTATTAATTAATTTCTGATTTTTATGAATTTTTAGGAGATGTAAATAACTTATAAATAATTTTCTGTAATTCCTTGTATGTAAATACGCATTCTTTATTTTTGTTATTAGTGTAAAAAGTTAATATTTTTCTTTTTTTTTGCAGATAAAGGTCGCGACATTTTAGATTAAAATTGTTGACTTCGGATAGTGCTTTACGGATCTTTCATATTTCAACATGGACTAATGGTTTTGTCGGCTTTATGAGTTTTACGGCCGAAAACTGATCTCATGGTTTTTGCGGCCGATAACTTTCTGAATTCCCTTTGCGACAATTTACTTTGCGGCCGAGAATTATCTCTGAATCCAGTTTTTCGGCCAAGATGTTTTATGCTACCATTTTACTCCCGGTATGGATTTTTCGGCAGTAATGAGATTTTTTGACTTTTGGATTTTTCGTTTTCGACCGAAATTTTTATTAATACCACTTTTGATACAATTTTGTTTCGGACGAAATTTGACTTTATGATTGAATTAAATTTGACTTGCGCATTGGATTGATGAAGTATTCGACTAATGCACACTCTGATTTTGCGGCCAACATGTTTTTATTTTCTAAACATTCATTTTTACGGCGTCATACGACCTTATTTCGGTCATGGATTTTTCTATCTCGGCCGAAAAGGATCACGTTCGATTTAATTTTCATCGATTTATGACCAATATAAATTTTACACTTCCTCGGCCGTAATGAATCATTTGTCGACGTTTCGTTCGATTCTTATTTCGGCCGAAGCCCTGATATTTTTTTGTTTTGCGGCCGTAATATTTTATCCGAACGATTGTTTTACGCCATGTTGATTTGATTTTGTTTTGGCCAAAGTGATTTATTCTATTTCGGCCATAATGTTTATTTGTCGCCTTAACAGTTGGATTCGTATTTCAATTGTTGATGCAATTTGTGTTACGACCGAAACGTGGACAGCTTTTTGTTTTACGGCCTCACAATGAATGATGTCTGAGTTCTAAACTTTCAATTTTGCGGCCGCAAAATTTTAACTTCTATTATGCGCTTAAAGATCATCCTTTGATGCTAAAATTGTTTTAATCAGTGGCCGTGAAATTCTTTTTGTTTTGCGGCTGTAGAAATTGAAATCTTCTAAATGTGCACGTTTGATCAATTGCGTTTCGGCTTTAATGACCCGTAAGAAATCTTTACGCCCGCAAACTTTTAACTGACAAATTCATCCAAATTTTACGGCCGGTATTTCACTTCATCCAGATCAAATTGATTTCTCTCTCTTGTGACATGATTGATTAAGCTTGCAGCCGATAATTTAATCTCTGATAATCCATTATCTCATGTTTTCTTTTTACGGCCGAGAATTGATCTCATGGTATTGCGGTCGTAAAATTCCTTTTATTATTGATTTGACCTCTTTCGGCGTTAATGATTTTGAAAAAGTTTTACGCCGCAAAAGTCTTTGCTTATATTTTGCGGTTGGCAAATTTAATCCGAGTTTTTACGGCCGAAACTTCACGTATTCCATATGACCGAATTGTTTTGCGGCCGATAAATTTCTGAATCCTCTTTGGACGCTGGTTAAATCTCTCATGTTAATCATTTTGCGCCTTGGATTTTCGTCTCGTTAATCCTGTTGTGCATGTCTTTTGCGGCCGAGAATTTTTTTCTTCATCTTGTTTGCAGTCGACTTTGATGAATTTGTAATTTGGTTCGGAATGTTAATTCGACTTCATGTCGCCCGTAATTTAACGACTTTTACGCCTTTACGTTGATTAACCCTTTCAACAATGTTTCATGGTTTTTACAGCCGAACGAGTGCATGATTTTTATGATTATCTATTTGATTTACTTTCGATCGAGTTAATTGACATTTGAATTGGTTTGAAGAGCGTTTGGCGACCGTAATTAAGTTTTTGATAAATTTCTCTCGAAAATAAATTTTAATGACGAGTTCTCAATTTTAAAAGTGCGAGAGACTTTTATCGATTTAAATCTTATTTCTTCGTGACCTATATTATCTGTATTTCTTTCTTCTTGTATATATTTATTTTATTTTATTCTTTTATCTTACTGAAAATTAGTTGTTGCAGGCACTATTGAATATTCAATCACAACCAATACTGGAATCTTCTGATAAGCGCACTAGGAGTTCAAATCCAATTTTGGAATTTGATCCTGAAATTGAAAGAACTGCTCGCCGATTAAGAAGAAATATAAGAAGAATGGCTGAACAAGCACGCGATAATCAGAGACTAGAGCAACAAAATGAACTAGTTCCGTCACAAAATAATCGGCGAGAAGATGAAGTAGAACTCTTTATGAGAGAATATGTCTCGGTCAGATACAATGATCGAGAATCATGCATAGTCTGCCAGATATTAATGCCAATAATTTTAAGATCAATCCGACAATCGTGAGGATGATACAAGCATCTCAATTTGGAGGAGGATTTCATGAAGATCCTCACGATCACCTTGACAAATTTCTTGCCACTCTTAGCACCTTTAGAAATAATAATGTTTGTACTGAAGTTATTCATTTATTATTATTTCCACAATCCTTACGTGATAAAGCTTCTACGTGGTTCAAAACTTTGCCTGCAGGATCAGTTCATTCATGGTTGGAGTTGGTAGAAAAATTTGTTAAAAAATATTGCATACCATAAAAAGTAGGCAAATATCGAAGAGAATTAAGGGCATTTGTTCAAGATGACAATGAGACATTATATGAGGCCTGAGAATGATATAAAGAACTGTTAGCCAGAGTTCCTGACAATAGAATTCCAAAGTGGAAAGTGATGGAAAATTTTTACCATGGATTGTGAGCTGCAGATCAAGATAAGCTCGACCAATCAGCAGGAGGGATAGTGTTGGGATTAAACGCCCTAGTGAGATACAGGATATAATTGAAATTGTAGCCCTCAAGTCAAGCCAAGAAAGGAGACCATCTCGCCGAACTCAAGATGTACATGCTGCACAAAGAATACAATCTTCGAAAATAGTGGCTCAGCTGGAGTCATTTAATCAAAAATTCGAGCAGATGATGTCACTAATAGAAAATTCGAGCAATTATAGCCCTACAGGTAACACTTCAGATTCAAATCAAATTGAAAATGCTAACTTTATTTCCAACCCATTTTTCAGGAGTAATGATTATAGTTGGAGATACAATCCAAAGTTCGCCTATAATCAGAATCAAGGCCAACCTTTTGGTTCATCAAAAGATTATATACTGAAAAGGCAACCTGATGCTCCCCAATATCCATCATCAAATCACATGCAGGAGATGATGGCACATATCATAGACACCATGCAAGCATTACAAAAGAATATGGAATATAGAGCCACGAGTCAAGATGCACCAATTCGAAATTTAGAAAGACAACTGGACCAGATGTCGGCACAACTGACTGGACATAGGCTCTCTCCCAAGCAACACAGAGAAAAATCCAAAGGGAGAAGAGCAAAATAGACCTTGATCTTCATCATGACTAAGTCAAGCTGACGACTATAAATCAGAACTATTTCTACCTTTTTCTTTAAATTTTAATTAGTTGATTACGTAGAATTAGTTTAGTTTTAGTGATAGTTTTATTTTAGCATTTTATTTTATTTTTATGGAGTCATCTACGGAAGGAGAGAACTTCAGACATGACAACAGGGCGTAAAATCTGACACCTGCGCAAACTTTTCTCTTACGGCCGAAGTCTCACATCGTCCCTGCTGCTCTCTTACGCCCGGACAAAAGCTAACGCCACCGCCGTTCCCTTACGCCCAAAAGCACCACGCACAGTTCCTTACGGCCGAGAATTCGTGGCCGAAATCTTCATCGACAAAACATTGCGGCCAGCATCTCCTTAAATATCGGCCGAGGTCTTCCTCCACAAAACATTACGGCCAAGCTTTTATGGCCGAGACTCCCCATTATCGGCCGAGATCTTCATCCACCAAATTTTGCGGCCAAGCTTTTATCGGCCGAGTCTCTTCAGCTTTTGCGGCCGACACCATCATCGACGTGTCTTCGTATCGGCCGACATCTCTCCACCGACAACTATTGAGGCCGAGCATCTCTCCACCGACAATAAATTCGGTTGTTTCTTTTCCCTCTTCTTTATTTTCCCTTTTCTATAGTTTTTCCATTTTATTTGTATTTCTTTTCATTGTTGGCCTAACACTGAGAACAGTGTCTGGTTCAAGCTTGGGGGAGTTTGCATTTTATGCATTGCATGTTTCTTTCTTTTTATTTGCCTATGTATGCATTTATCTAAAAAAAATTGAAAAATTTAAAATTTTTTCAAAAAATACCATTGCGTGCATTTATTTTTGCTACCATCTTACTAACTTTTGTCTTACTGTCTTAATTATCTTTTAAGTAAAAGTTCGAAGACATGTCGTTAACTGATGAAGTTTGAATGTTTTTTTTTCTTATCACTTGTTATTTCAGTATTAAATTTATGGACTATGTGCATATGCTAAGTATAATTATGAATGACTAGACGATAAAATCATATTCATGCCTTTTTATTTCTTTTAAGTCTTGATAGTAGTAGTCTTTTATTGACCATATTAAGTACTCCTTGAGCTTAAAAATTAAATGTAAAAAATAGTGAAAAAAAATATAGTGAAAAAAAAGTTGAATAAAGTTATGTGTAGGTACAAAAGTGTTATCTGGAACCAATGTGTGTTCGGGTAATTAGATCCGTAGGGATTCATGTCCGGCGGCCTAAGGGCAATTGCTCTAGGATCCGTCGATCGAAAACCTGCTACAAGGACCATCTTGTGGAATATGGAGAAGCACAGGAGTACTGAATCATGGCTAAGTTCGAACTCTTCATTCAGAACCTTGGTTGTTCGGGCAAGTAAACTCGAGGGGTGTTTTATCACCTGGTGTCCTAAGGCCATCTGGTCTGAGAGTCATCAGTCCAAAGCCCGCTACATGGACTTCCTTGTGCAATCCTGCTTGAAGATTAGAACTTTTAAAATGATTGAAAATAAAATTGAAAAAAAAGAAAGAAAAAGAAAAAAGTTTTAAGCTCAATTAGTACTTATGTGTTCAACATTAATGCTATTATTTGACAGATAATTTATTTTTCTACAAGGCTGAATTTGATACTGTTTAAATTTGTGTAGCATTCAGAACCTCTACGAAGCTAAGTACATGAAAAATGATAAGATGCTGAGTAGTAAGTGTGCAGAAGAATTGTGTAAGAAAATTAGTCAGTTGACAATATGGAGGCTATGATGGAACTTTCTTGAGCCTTGCTTTGAGTTTTTGTTTGAGGACAAGCAAGACTTTAAGCTTGAGGGAGTTTGATGCATGCAAAATATAATATATTTTAGATTATTATTTTAATTAATTTTTCTGTAATTTGATCATGACATGCATCAATTTTAGTCACTTTTAGTCATAATTCCGAATTTTTGATTTTAATTATTAATGTTTTGAATATTTTAACCGAAGAGGGATTTAGTTAATTCTTATAATTATTTTACAGACAATATGACTCGGCCGTAAAGAATTAAATTTCGGCCAAGATGATCTCATGGTTGGATAAGTTACATCTTACTTCGTTGGGGATAAAAACGAATGCAACTTGAGTTTTGAGAGTAACGATCAAAGACTCTTCTTCGTTTTTGCCGAAATTACAAGAAGAAGTCTGTTTTGGCTGAGATTTGGAGGGGGTAAAGATAAGAAACTCATCGTTTTGACCAAAACTAGAAGATGTCATCGTTTTGGGGGTAATGAAAAGGAGTAAAGATATCATTTTGGCCGAGATATGGAGGGGGTAATGATAAGAAGTCTTACGGCTGAGATTTCAAGGGAGTAAAAGGATTTATCTCTTTGAGCGTAAAGATAAAAGAATTTCATTTTGGTCGAGATTCAAAGGGGGTAAAGATAAAAGATTTATCTTTTGGGCGTAATAGTTAGAAGAATTAAAGTTTATCGACCGTAATCAACTCAAGTTTTATCCCATGAAATTAAATTCGACCGTATGATTTTATCGACCGTGATCCGCTTGAAGGCCGTCCGCACCTATAAATAGGGGAAGATACCGTCATCCCAATTGGTGCTCTGAAAGGTGCTCTGAAGGGTGCTTTGAAGTTCAGGTTTTCTTCCACGGCGAGTCGTGAGCTCTGCAGGTTTCGACAAGAGGAGAGAAGTGCGACGGCTGGAGGTTGATCGTAACCCTGAACAAGTCCGAGAGACTGCCCAACTGTCTGCCCAAATCTGAGGATCCTATTTTATTCTTGGTGTAATTCTTCCAATTATTATTGTTATTATCTCTCCAGAATTTCTAGGATGAATTTCATACTTCTATTTATTTCATTTTAGGAGATTATTATTGAAGGGAAACTACTTGGACCATATATTATTTATTTTAATATTTTCTGATCAATTAGTTAATTATGCTTAGTGCTTTTAATTTAATTATTTAGATTTTTGAGTTGAGTAATTATCAGTTTGTGGACTATTTTATTTCAGAATTCATTAATTAAATTAATTAATTTTATTTGAAATTAATAATTGACATAAATTTGATAACTAATGTATGGAGAATCTAGTTTGTGTGATCTGTAAATCTATACCAGTTTGTGAAGTGATTAATAGTCTAGGGAATCCAATTTAATACGTCTTAATTTTAATATGATTTGATGGGATGTCAGTTTGTGAAAACTTTAATTCTTATTAAATTAAGATAGTTTAATTTGCATACTTAGATTGAGGGGATGCCAGTTTGTGAAGATCGCAATTTAATCATGTCAAGTTAATGATTTAGAGGGACTCTAATCCATCATGAAAGATTAAATTTATTTTTTATGGTTCAAATATTATCCTGATCTATTTTCATCTTAAGGCCTAACTTCAACACCATTATCTTATCTCTTTATTTTATTTTCCAAAACCTTTTTTTTCAAAATTCATGTTTTTCCTCTCTTATTAATTTATAAATTCAGATATTGAATTAATAATATTTCTCGTGAGTTCAATACTCTTTACTCCTATTTACTATATTACTTGAGCGATTAGTGCACTTGCTAGCTATTCTATTTTGTTACATCATTTCAACGCATCACTTGTTTTCAAATTATTAATATTTATAATTACGTGTTCAACAGAATATTGAAAAGACATGGGAGTTTAATGCGGTAATAATTATTTTTGACTTGTATAAGTTTAAATCATGTTTTGAGCATCGCCGTTTTCTGAATATTATTATTTTAAAACTTATTATTAGGAAAATTTGATAATATATAGATCTTTATAATAAAAAAATATTTAATTTATATTTAATATTTATTTCATATTCTCCGTGCATCGGGTATCACGACACGATCACAAATTAGAGTTCATAATTTGAGGCCCACGGACTTACATAAGCTACGAAACAAAGCATAATTTCCGGCCCATATTTACTGCAAATTCCATGCAAAAATTGTTGGAATATTCGTGAACAAGGCAATTGAAATATTTTGTTCCCCAAATCTCAGTTATTTAACCTATTGAAATAATTGACTGCCGGAGTTATATTTCAAGCGATTCATTGGTGCTAATAGTATTTTGTTCGATTCTTGAAGTCACCGTTTTAATACATATTTATCATATATATTTTTGCATTTAGTATGGTTTGAAGGAAAAAAAAAATGAAGAAAACTTGAGGACAAAGAAGTGACGAAAATTTTAAAAATATTTTGTTCTAAAATTCTTAACTTATGAGTTTTTTCCATATATTTTACTTTTTATGATGATTTTGAACGAAAAAATTAATAGAAACACAAAGTGAAAGCCTATTCAACCTAAGAAGGAAATATATAGTATTTTCATTAACCTATCTTTTTTATTGATAAGCACAAAAAACTATGTATTTTCCCAATTAAGTACAACCTATTACAACTATTATTTTTGTTATAAAAAGTAAAGTTTTAACAGAATACGATAATGAAATAGAGAAAAAAAGAGAATTGGAAGTTGCAGCAACAAAAATCCCAATTTTTTGGATGGAACACTTCCTGACATCAACATCCAACATTGTGCAAAAGAAAAATGCTACAGATAATTTACTTCTCCCGAGAAGGGAAAGATGCCCTACAACTTACAACAACAACATCATCACTAATAATAATACCTCTGCACAAGAACTCTACATTTGAGGCCCATGGGCTTACATTAGAAATGAAGCATATTTTTGACCCATATTTACTGCAAATACCATACAAAATTATTGTTATATACTAATATATTAAGATAACTTGTTGAAAATTTCATTTGTCACTATTAAGTACGTGATCTAAAATAATATTATCAAATTAATTAAGTTTTATGATGTACTAACCTTTCAATCGATGATCAATGCGTTCAATAGCCTCATGCGAGTTGAACAGTTGCGGCTGGCTACCGAAAAAAAAAATATTAAGGCAACTTAGGCAAGGCTAGTGATTTTGTTCAATCTCATTCGTCCTCCCAAATCTGAGGTCTCATACCTTTCGAATTAAACTCATCGCTGCCTGGCCGGAGTTGTGTACAGAATGATAGAACTTTTGGGTCCATTTTTTAAAGTTTTTTTTTATTCTCATGTAAATGCACACCAGATATGAGATAACGCTAAAAGTTGAGTTATTTGATCTTGATGCCCAGTGAAACTAATCTTTGGACTCCAAAGAATATTCTGTATATTCAACCAATGGAGCAGTAACAATTTTTTAGGACATGCTTACGAAATGGTAATTAGCAGAATATAATTCAATTAATTAAATACATATTGTCAAGAAAACAATTACATGCGTATAACTCAGTCATCAGATTGCTGCAAGAGCACATGAATCATCATCTTCGTGACCCCAACCTGCAGTTTCAGACACTGGACGTAGTCGGCAGCCTCTCGGATGAGCCCTTCGAGCTCCATGGACTCGCCGTCCGGCACCACCCGCCGGAGCGCCCGAACCCTCTTCTCCACGGAGCTCACCGGCTTCCTAGAATTTTCTAGAAACCTAACCCTCCTGGTGCAAGCTATGGTTCGAATCGGGAACGAACGGAACTTGGCGTTTCTTGTCCGGCAACGTAGCCGGAAGTAGGCGGCAGCTGCCGAGTTGCCTGTCAAAGGAAGGGATTGCCTTGATGCAGCCATATAGAGACGTTAATCCTATCGCTTAAATTTGGATTTGGCTTTGCTCTATATAACTTGGTCTAGCTAGCTATCCAAGATCCTTATATATATACATGCTTCTGAGGAGCAAGGAAGTAATTGAACTAGAAACATGAACGAAAAAAGGTTTTAAAATGGACAATTATTCATATACGTGATTTATCTTCTAGCTGTGATGTTTGTCATTTTGTCATACCTTACGTGCACATGGATTCACATGACTTTATACAGACACTCCGACGATGCTTCCTGCACGCCAAATTGCCAATCCGCAAGGCAACAAATTAGGAAGGTTATCAATGCCTGGGATAAGGATTATATACACCACATTGGAGAGATCAACATATAAAACGTAGTTTCTTAGAGTCATGCATGCATGCAGGCAGGCATATCTGCGTTGCTTGCACTATATATGTTTAATTTACTTTCAGAGCATCCTCCGTTTTGATAGATAAATAATATATTTAAATGAAGAATTTTAATCATTTGTTATTTGAATCGATGATAAGTGAATCAATGATTTAGATGCGCTTAATATTTCTTCAGATCGAAAGAACGGGAGGTGAATTAATTCCATATAAATTTATGCTCTGGGGATTATTGAAATCTTCATGTGCTGTTAGTAATAATATTAGTTGTATATGTTCACTTAATGGAATAATCTAAGTTTCTAGTAATGGCCATCAATTATATGTCAAAAAGGATATTTGGTCGAAGAGGGTTAAGGTTTTAGTGTTGCCACGATCAACGCTTAGTTAATTAACTCATAATTAAATTAGAGGCGTGCATGTTTAGGAGGCTTATTACCTGTATGAAAATGCCAGCTTATATATGCCATACGTATTTGTTTAGTTGTCTAATGAGATAAGACCACGTACATATTAATTAATTATGTTAACGTCGTTAATTAGCAAAAAAATTATTGATCTATTTCCTTTATTAATCGTGCTATGAGCTGTATATAAGATCATTGAATTGATATATGCATGTCAACAATATATTTATGTATCTTAATCTATTTATAAGTAAGGGCCAACTAATTTCACGACAAGTTTTTTTTTTCTTTTGCTTTGTTTCGGTTAAATATATAAGATCTCAAATAATTTCACTAGGGATTGGGGTCAAATGTTAATTTTCGAAATCATATTTACACAAATATTTTTGTTGTAAGTTTCATAATCAAAGTCAATTTGAAATTTGATTCATCCATTTTTATTATTTCGGTGACAAATGGGGAAAAAATAGTTGGAGATGTGAATAATGTCGGATTGATAATATAGCTAATTAGCAATCATAAGATGTGTCCAAAGACTAGTTTTAGAGCTATTATTATTTGCATCACTACACACGCGTCAAGTTTGAGGTCCATGGCTTTCGACAAGAATTAATTTATTAATTAAGCTGATAAAAAAATGAAAATAAAACCATTACTGCAACCACTAAAGTAAGACACGTGTCGACTCTCTAGAATTAGTTAAGTTCTTTTTTATAAAAAGATAAAAAAAAATGAAATAAAATTCCCCTTTACATTAAGTTTCATTTTTTGGTTAAATATTCGAGAAACGTATCGTACAAATGATGTCCATGAATTGATTATAGAAAAACTCTTCATTATTTTAACTCGCTAGTCAGATTTGAATATATTTTTTACTATTTACTATTTTTTAAAAAAATTGATTTCAAATATTGTAATCAAGATAAATTATTTTTAATTGATATTTAATCGCATGCAGCACTTTTTTAATCGTATCTTCTAATTGATTTTTTGTCGGCTATTCAAGTTGAGTAATTTTTCAATAAACAAAATTAGAAGAGTTAAAAATTGGTAGACGAACGGTCGATATGGATATCACGAAATAAAAAATTATCTGATGTCATAACTTTAACAGATGATTAAATTTTTTAAAAAATAAGTACTAATTGTTGTATCACAAGACATCAAGAGATGAGAGGAGAATTGGTGTTACTAAAAATAGATGATTTTACGATAATTACTAAGAAAGTTTAAAATCGATTCGTTAAATTTTAAATTAACACAATAGTAATTAAACCACAAGCATAATAGAATAGAAGGAGAGGGTGAGTGATGCGAATTCAGAGATACTAGTAAGCGCACTAATCGTTCAAGTAATAAAACGATGAGTATAAAATATCGTTCCCATGATGATAAGAAATAATTAATAACTTCTCTTACTTATAAATTGAGAAAAGATAATAACTTCGTCTTTTGTGAAAATAAGAAGAGTAAATAATAAATATAGAATTATTGATCTAAAAGTATAGAATTGATGAATATGATTTATCTTGATTAATACCATTACTATGTATGAATTCTTAGACAAAAGATGATGAATTAAGAAAGTATAATTCCCAAATTGATTTAACTAATATTTCAGCCTTTAAATCCTATTTTGAAATTAACAGAAGAGATTAATCCTTTCAGTTTTTAATCTAATTTATTAAATCTCAAAATGCTTTCAACTGGAATATAAAGTTAAGGGTTTTTTCAAGTCACCTTAATAACAATACAATTGGGTCTCTTGCAATTTCTCCAAAAGTGACATGCAAGGAAAAAATCAGAGAAGAATTCTAGAGAATTTTAAAACTTTTTTTCATATAATAAAAAGATTCAAAGAGATAAATCACAGACAATAATTAATAAAATCATCAAACATGTTATATCAATTAATTGTATGAAGAATTCATAAAAAAATAGAGTTCGATCAAGAAAATCCTAAAGAACTACTCCATAAAACTAGAGTATATCAATCTAAATAATGTTTCAAGAAAAGGATAGAGAACAAAAGGAACTATTCCTAATTCTATCCTCAACGGTAGAACTTTATTGTAGCCTATGATCGTCTTCACCAAGCCTTCAACTTCTGAGTTCTGCCATCCAAAGATGCTCTTCCAGTTAATTCGAGGTCTCCTTATATAATTTTCCTTGTAGCATGGTTCAACAACCTAAAATCTTATAAAAAAATGCGAATAAAAATGGCTTGAAATAATGCCGGCATGGCCGTGATTCTTAAGTGGCACGACCGTGACAGAAGGAAATTTCCAGCCTTGATTCTGCACGGCTGTGACTAACTCCCGCACGGCCATGACGGAGCATGTAGTTCTCGTCAAAAAGCAGCATGGGCGTGACATAATATAGCACGGCTGTGACAGAGCAGTCTCCTCATCATTCTCTTCACACGGCCGTGAAGACTAACAATACGACCGTGACAGAGTGTGCTTCCAAGCCTAGATGTGTTGCTGGGAGATGTTTTCCTCGACTTTTTCGTCCAAATTTCAATGCATTTTTATTCTCAGCCATAAATTTAATCAAGATTAGGTAGTAATAAATCTCAAAAGAATTTCCTTGAATTTAAAATAATTTCCCCACTTTATAACACAAAAGAGTTCTAAAATTAGAGTAAATTGTCCTAACAATTATGCATGAATTTCATGCATAGTGAGAGAAAGGTAAACTCAAGATGCACGATAGTTGTTGACGAATTTTGGCCGCACTATGATCTACGTTCCCATTCTGACTTTTCAACACCGAGAATGTCGAAAATTCCACTAACATCCTTCCTTGATTTCAAATGAGGCAAGAAAGAACCATTTTATACCTGACCTTTTTATCACTTTGAGAGATAAGTCACACATGTTCTACTCCGAGGGTTTCTTCTGCCTTTTCTCCGCAAGAGGTAAGGTACAACATTTTTTTATTAAGTAGCTAAGCAATTATTACAATATCACACGCACTCCCCAAACTCACTTTTACAAATTGAAATTTCACACAAGAGTAAGAAAGAAAAAAAATGAAAGATTTATAACTTGCAGGTCAAGATGACTTCACCGATATTCTACTTTAGTTTCCTCATAAGTCTCAGTCTTCTTGATATGTTTTGGACATCTTTTGTAACATCTTAAAATTTCACCCTCCTGCCACATGATAATTGGGTTTATTTTGGGCCGCGTTACCTACAATTTCATCTCTATCCATTGGGCTTTCACAGAATACATAAAGAAATAAAATAAACTAACAATTAACTATCATTAACCATTCATATAAGAGTGCGGAAGCTAACATATTTATTGTTCCCAAGTGATCTTCCTATCCATTCTATTATATTAGAATAGCAACTAAAATAAATAATTGCACATGTCTCCTCAGTTATTTGTGAAATTCAAACACAGAAAAATAAAATTTTCATGAGTATAAGATATTCAGTACATAAAATAATATAAATGGATAAAAAATACTTAATATAAATAGGCAAACTTTCAGTATGAGAAAACCATACTATCAATTTAGTTCAATCCTTTCCTTCTTTCAGTTTGGTTCTTTTTATTCCTTTCGATTATTTCCTCTTTTCGGTTCAGTTCAGTTCCATTTGATGCTTTTCTTTCTGTTGTTTCTCTACATCTTTTACTTTAAATAATTTGTAAGACATTTATATGTATTGTCCTAATGCAAGCCCGAGTTATTTTATTATGAATATTCATGACACTTCGTGCATGATCAAGGTGGATTAAACTAAGACCAATAGTAGGATAGTGACGGCCCCAAGAAAAAGTGTGGGACTTTTATTTACCCATGATAATGATTAGGGTGGTGGGACTATTAATATCGACCTTCACTTTTCTCTATACCATTCGATTCAGTGGCAATCAGTGTCAAAAAGTCGCATTTTACATCTTTTATATGTTGACCTGATTAACATTCTTACTATTCTCTATTAAGCATTATTATACAAGGATAGAATAGTCATTACACATTATAACAATAAAAAATAAAATAACGTCTTTTCTATTCTATGTATCCGGGCAGCGATCTCCTATCTACTTTTGGCATAACTCGAGCCGGTCCAAGGTGGCTCGCACCGGATTTGCTGACATGGTCATCCTTTACAATGATGTTTGCTTGTCCAGGCCGGGTATAAATCCAACGCGGGTTGAGTATGAACCCAACATGGGTCGGGTCGTCGAGAAAAGGATCCGACGCCCGAGTTCGATCACGACAAAGCCTGGGTCGAGTCCCAATCCAGGTCGGGTTCGGAATGGAGCCGCATCGAGTTTTAACTTATAGATGAACCCGAGCCGAGTTCATCATTACACGGGCCGAGTTTCGACTGTTGGAACTCCGGTGATATTTTTTGAGACTTTGGCCTATCATAACTTTAAGTACAGTGCTTCGTTTGAGATAAAAACTGTATGAAACTATTCTTGGAACATAAGAGAACAATACCAATCCTAACTCATCCATCATCTTAACTATTTTATTAAGAAATCATATCCAAAATTGAATCTAAAATTTTAGTATCTTCACTGTTTTAGACTACTTGAAACTCGAGACTTTGGGTTCATTTTTTGGAGAGATCCGGCTTCAACTAACCATGAGGCAAAAAAAGGTAGATCCAACATTAGATGGCCGATCAGAACTCCCACGCATGCACACCAAGGGAGAAGAAAACATAGTCCAAATATGGAGGAAAAACTCAAGTAGAGAAGGGAAGAAAGATGGATTGGAAGAGAGCTTTGGGGTCCTATTTATAGGGTAGAATATCTCAAGTGCTAATATAGTTAGTAATTATATCCATACTTCCTATCCATAATTCATCTTTTATTTTCCATGAATTTCAAGTTTAAATAATTAATTAACAATATCATCTCTTGATTTTTGGAATTAAAATAATAATTTATTATTACTTTATTTCCTAAATATTTTGATCCTTAAAACTCCTAATTTCAATCTCATTAGGAGTCCTAATTCTATCCTTCAATAACTTTTTATCCATAATCCTTTTGTAACTATATTTTCTTTTATTTATCTCTTCTAAACATAATTATTCCTAAATTTCAAAATTAAATAAATAATTATTATTCTTATCTTTTAATCTTCGGAATGAAATAATAAAATAATAAAATTTTATCTTCTAAATATTTTTAGATATAAAACTCTTATCTTAACTATCATTAGGAATATTTTATATCTCAATCTTATAGTTAGAATCAAATTACATTTTGAATCCCTAATGTCATTATAATTTCAATTCCTAATTAATTTCATTAGGAATCCTCTTTTACTACCTTTTATCTAATAACACTTCTATTCTAATTCGAACTTTTCTTATATTATATTTTCTTCTTCTTTTATCCTCCCTCCAACTATCTTTTATTCCTTTTCAAGCTTTATCTTTCTTCAACAAATCCTAAATTTTGAATTTATTTTAATTATAATTTTTTTAAATTTGAAATAAAGTCAAGGTGTTATATCTTTTATAGCCTTCAACATTTCTTATAGCCATTGTTATTCAAAATTAGTCATTTTATACTTTTCTACATTGAAATGGATGTCTGTTTCTTCTAATGGGTGCTCATTCTAAACTAGCCATTGAAATATATTCATTACTCAGACAAAATGTACGTCCATTTTATATAACCATTTTATATAGAGGGCGTACATTGCAGTAGAGTCTCGAAGACCAGTCATTCTAGCAACTTCTTGGATGTCTGTTTCATCCTTCAGTGAACATTCGTTTCTCGTAGAGGGTGTTTGCTGCTCCATTGACAACGTGTTACTCCTGCTCTTTTTTATACATAATTTTTTTGCATAATTATCTAAATGAAATATTTTTTTGTTTTATGTAAAGTTAACATAATTATTTAAAACTTTGATATTTATCTTTTTTCCAAAATTTATTGGGATCGAATATGAAGTCAAAGTTTATTCATTTCAAATTAAACTTTTTAAGTACAGGAGACCAACAGGAGACCTCTCCTCTCCCATGCCGGGCTGCCACCGCCCAACAGGAGACCAACCGAGGATTGCACACCGACGAATGTAGACGACGAGCCTGGACAGAGGAGAACGACCGGAATAAAGAAGAAGATGAAGAGGAAGACCACAAAAAAGAAGAGCAAGGATGTGAGGTTTTAACGAAAACTTCACAAAGTATGGAATTAAGGTAGATTCTTCCTAAAATTATGATTTTAGACTTGAAACATTTCCTCATTGATGCCTAATTATAGTAGAATATTGTATGATGATGATTTTTATCGGCCATCGTCAGAAAAGGACTATCAGAACGTGAACTGCGCATCCGCGCAGTTTCTGCGTAAGAGGAACCCGGCCCGGGCAGGCCCATACTCGGACCGAGTTCGATGGAACTCGACCGAGTCTGCCGTTGTCGTGAGCGCCAAACTCTGCAACGAAGAAGAACCTGACTCGGGTTGATGATGACCCGGCCCGAGTAGTTCCACGACGAAGTCGCGCTCGGCCGCGACTTCTGTCGAGCGGTCGACCGATTTATGAATCGGCCGACCGGCCTACTAAGTACGAACCCGGCCCGGGTATGACCTACACCCGGCCTGGGCCATGTCTTGATTTTCCTCCGATGATGCGGTTACGAACTCGGCCTGGGTTTCACTCAATTCGGCCCAAGTTCCAAAGCGATTAAGTTGATTTTATAATCATTTGATCTCTTATTACGTACTTAATTCAGATCTTGATGATAATGATGATGATTATACTATTAATGCTCCTGATTCATGTATGTAATCATAATCTATGTTATGATGATGATTATGCCTATTATGACCTTATGATAATCTAATTTAGATCCAATCATATCTACGACGACATTGATTCATATCCATCGATCTTGATCTATCTTATGATAATGATGATGATTGTGATGTTCATATATTTCTAATTTCTCTCCATGATCCTATCTTATAGCTCTGAGTAAGTCATATATATAATGATGATGATGATTATGACTCTTGATCAGTACGATTCGTTGATCCTTTCTATGATGATCAAATCTTAATCATTATCCTTATGTCCTAATAAAAGATAAATTAAAAGTTGTAAGATAAAAGATGAAAAATATTAAATGGAGAGCTCTTTTTATGATGGACTGGTGACGACCAGGTATGAGCTGACTCCGGTCAGTTATGGGCTGACTTCGGTCAGTTATTGATTGACTACGGTTAGTTATGAACTAGCTATAGCAGTTATGATGATGATGGACGGGTTGAGACATGCCTCTCCGTGGGTTGAAATATACCCCACTATAAGTCAAAGATGATGAAGAAGATAAAGCATATTCATAATGAATTCTCTTTATGATGATTATTGGCTCTTGCCGCTTATATGATTTTTTCATGATCTCTTGATCTATTGTTAATGCACTTTAACCAAGATGATGCAAGTCATGATTATTTCTTATGATTCTTTATATGATGATAAATCCATAATCATGATGATTGACTTTTGCCTCCTTTATGATGATTTATTTTGATCTATCCTGATCTTTGATTTTATGATTTCAAGAAGATGACGATCTATCAATTTTCTATTCATATGTCAAGTTATAGGATATCTTTTACCCATATGATGATGATGTCTATTTTGTTTATATATGATGATGTTCTTATGACTTTTGTCTAGTTTCATGATATTATGATGATATTTATCTTACTTCCATACTAAGTTATAAAACTCATAGGGAGATTCTCCCCTGCATGTTCTTAAATGCAGGATCAGATCTTAATGATGAAGGTGGCCAACGGTGACAGATCGAGCTCGTAGGTGGATACACGTGGGTATTTTGAGTCCTTTAGTTTGATGTACTAGCTTCCCTTTGGACTCATATGAAGTTCTTTATCAGTCTTCCGCATACTAAGATGTCATACTCTTTTATTATTTAATTAAGTCTTCCGCGTTTATAGGATATTTGAGTTAATCAGTCAAAGTCTTATTTTCGGTCAATATGATGTACACGTAAAAATGACTCGTAGCGTCTTCGAAGTGTATTATGCCACGTGGCAGAGTGCGATTTGGGGGCGTTACAGTTAGGTATCAGAGCCTAAAATTAGGGCATTCTCATGTCCTAATGTATGATGTCATGGTCCATGTGCAAGTGCCACGAGCAGTCACCGCGCCACCTGAAGTCATGTCAAGTAAGTTTGTCCCTCTTTCATAAGTTAAATGATTAATAATGACTTATGATACTTTCTTAGGTCAATATTGATCTTTACGATGTCTATAGTAATGACCAATGATGATGTACTGTATGAGCATAGAACAATTTCATGATATGACAATTGACATGATAATATTTATTTTCCATATTATCTTACCATATCTTTCTCATGTCACACTTCATATTGTCCATCGTGCTAGGATGATGACGTAATGATCCAATGATTATTTGACCAAATTTCTATTATTGATTTCATATGGGACCTCAATCTATATAGTTGTTCGTACTATTAACGAAGAGCCCTTTCATGATGATATTTAGGAAAATGTCACATCAACGTAAGTAAGAAAAAAAAGTTACTGATCTATATTGATTTGGCAAAGATGATGATTGACATGATTCCATTATCAATCTTATCGAATCATATGTTTTCATTATCTACGATGATGAACAACACTCTTAGCGAGCCTATTGACCTTATATGACAAAGCTATTTTTAAGAATGACGACCATATGAAAATAATTTCATTTCATAAAGTACGTCCTACAGGTACTAATGATGATGGAAGATAAGATCTTTTTTTCACACCGGTTAAGAATTTTTAGGAGGATTATGATGGAACTCTAGTGTCAATTGATTTTTTTCCTAACATGTATAAGTACTATATGCAAGAAGAAGAAGATAGTTACTAGTACCTAAATGAACTAAAAGTTATAGTTAGAAGTTGAGTGTCATATCGACCTCCTTTCAAGCATGACCTTGATTTCAAAAGCACCATGACACATGAATTGAAGAGTCAAATTTAGTAACTTTAAGACAAGGGGTTTGTGAGACCGAGGGTCTCACTTTTAGAATGTTCCATTTTCTTTTATAAAGAAGAATGATGACTGTACGAAGTTAGAGATTGATTACAAGATGTTAATCAAAACAACCATCAAAACACAAGTGTCTATTACCATATATAGATTACCTATTTAAGGTCAGGATGTTCTCCAAAGTTGACATATGAAGTGAGTACCAGTAGTTTCGGATTGCTGAAAACGGATGTAATGAAGATGATCTTTCTGTCTATTTGTGATCATTATAAATTTTAGTGATGTCACTGAACCAATGGACACCCCTCAACTTATATGGTCATCATAAACATGGTGTTCGGACTATTCCCGAAGTAATATAAAGAACATATGTGAATTTATACTAATGGTACTAAGATAGCACAAATTCACATGAAAAAAAATTATTGAAGAAGTATGAGATGAAACTTCTTAGGAACTCAAATGAGTTGTGGAATTATCCTTAATTATTCAGGAAGGATTTTGAGGTTGTAGTATTATCTTGAAATACTACTTATATGAAGTCCCTAAAAGATTTTGGATTTTTCACAAATTACCACCATGATAAGACGGACTCCTTATTTCACATGCACTCAAACACAAGAAGGAAGACTCGTCAGACTTTAATGAGATTGCGTGAATATGAAATGATGAAAGAATTAAGCATGTGAAACTCGAATGACGAAGCCCTAAAAGAGGAAGTATTAGATAAACGTTATAAGCCTGGGTTGTGATCCATTTGGGATTATGCCTATAAGGAAAAAATAAGTATTAAAGGAATATTATAACCTTAGGTTACGATCTATTTGAAAAGTACAAAAAGTATAAGGATGTAACCATAAGTCTGGGTTGTGATTCATTTGGAAAGTACACAGATGTATAAGGATGAACAAATAGCAATGACATGAAACATGAAGATACAAAATTATGTTCTAAATACCCAGCATGTCAATATGAAAAAAGTAGAGCATAAAAAATCCTATGAAAAGATGATGCATGACGTTAAAAAAAAATTTATGTAAAGATGACCTTACCTAAGAAGACAATCCTATCTAATGATGCCAATGTTAATCTTAATGATTTTTATGATCGCGTGCAATGATTATATGATTTATAATCAATTGTGTTCATTAAGATGATGACGGCCAATGATGATGGATTAGGTTCAATGAAACTTTGTGATGATCATTGATCTTGTAATTGATGTACTTGATTTTTTTATGACCTTTATGATAAGTTTCTCCAACCATACTATGCTATGTTATTATTGATCTTAATGATCCACATGATGATAATCTTAGAATAAAGGAATGATCATATGATGATGATGTATCTTTTGATGCCAAATAATCAATCTTCTTGATTCTCTCATGATGTCCCATGGTTGTATAATCAACCATATCATATGCTACTTAGGATCGGCGATGACCATGTCATATATTCATGAGTATGATGATCACTTTTATGAAATTAATCATGAGATAATGTTTTATTTTCCACCCATCAATGCTTATCAGTTCTACGTCATTGTTCATGTTGACTTCTAATGTTAAGGAGGATTCTGTCAGTTGCAATATTTTCTTCGAGATCTTGTATAGGATATCATATTGCTTACCTACATGTAAGAATGAAGTAGGTGAAAAGAAGTTTCTAAACGCCAAAGAGTAGAGATAGACAAAATGAACATATCAAGAAAGTTGAATTGATATAAAGAGGATGAAGACAGCTCAAGCATGATAAACAAAAATTTTATGCCAAGAAAGATCGATGTAGATAGATTTTTAAACCTAATGATAAAGTTGTAGGAAAGGTATCTCCAACCAAGTTTATCCTATAAAGAAGATGTTTGATACATATCACTCATTTGATCGGAAATTGAAATACATCAAAATGATGTCATGTCATGACATCCTCAAGTTTTTTCATGATGATTGAAGCTGATTTTACTCCTAAAAATCTTAATTGATACAAAAGTTAGGATGTTAGATTAAGAAAGATACAAGATAAAAAGAGGATTGTCATGACTTATGTAAAGAAGAGTTTACAATCTCATATGAGGCAACTCTCTAATTGACATATGGATGATTTAGATAGCATCACATTATTGTGTTGGCTGAAGTAGACTTTATGTCCCAATTATAACAAAGGCAAAATGAAAAGATGAACGATGAAGGAAAAGATGAAAGGAAATGTTATATGATGATAAAGACTTTTGCCCTAAGGTATATTATGGTAAAAGGACCTCCAAATGCATATAATAATGGAAGGACTATGTCCTTAAGATGATGAAGATGGAACGATGATGAACAAATACTTTTTTAAGTGTGATGGACCATCGCACGAATGATCAAGAAGTTTCCTTTTTGTTACTAAGCTCATACCCGATGACGAATTTTATTTTAAAGGATTTATAATGTAACGCCCGACCAACTTAAAAAAAAACTTGAAATAGAAAAAGAAAAAGAAGACGATGGAAAGGATTAAAACAAATAGGAAGATAAAAATCAAATAGAGGAAAATATAAATAGGAAACAAAGTTTTAAAATATGAGGAAATTAAATCAAATCTTGAAGTCCCAATTGTTCTCAAATTCCTCCCCTATAAATATGAGGATAAATTAAACAAATTAGCTTCTCTATTTTTCTCCATAAGTCGGCCCTAATTTTTGTGCGTCTCTCCCTCCCCTCTCCCATGCCGGGTTGCCACCGCCCAACAGGAGACCAACCGAGGATTTTCACACCGGCGAATGTAGATGACGAGCCTGAGCAGAGGAGAACGGCCGGAATAAAGAAGACGAGGAAGAGGAAGAACATGAAAAAGAAGAGCAAGGATGTGAGGTTTCAACAGAAACTTTACAAAGTATGGAACTAGGGTAGATTCTTCCTAAAATCATGAATTTAGACTTGAAGCATGTCCTAGTTGATGCCTAATTATAGTAGAATATTGTATGATGATGATTTCTATCGGCCATCGCCGGAAAAGGACTATCGGAACGCGAACTACGTATCCGCGTAGTTTCTGCGTAAGAGGAACTCGGCCCGGGTTCACCTTGACCCGGCCCGAGCAGGCTCATACTCGGACCGAGTTCGATGGAACTTGACCGAGTCCGCCGTTGTGGCGAGCGCCAAACTCTGCAACGAAGAAGAATTCAGCTCGGGTTGATGATGATTCGGCCTGGGCAGTTCCACGACGAAGTCGCGCTAGGCCGCGACTTCTGTCGAGCGGTCGACCGATTTGTGAATCGGCTGGTCGGCCTACTAAGTACGAACCTGGCCTGGGTATGATCTACACCCAGCCTAGGCCATGTCTTGATTTTCCTCCGATGATGCCCTTACGAACTCGGCCCGAGTTTCACCCAACTCGGCCCAGGTTTTACCCAACTCGACCCGGGTTTCAAAGCGATTAAGTTGATTTTATAATCCTTTGATATCTAATTATGTACTTAATTCAGATTTTGATGATGATGAAGATGATTATGCTATTAATGCTCCTGATTCATGTACGCAATAATAATCTATGTTATGATGATGATTATGCCTATTATGACCTTATGATGATCTAATTTAGATCCAAACATATCTATGACGACATTGATCCATCCATCGATCTTGATCTATCTTATGATAATGATGATGATTATGATGTTCATATATTTCTGATTTCTCTCCATAATCCTATCTTGTAGCTCTGAGTAAGTCATATATATAATGATGATGATTAGGACTTTTGATTAGTACGATTCGTTAATCCTTTCTATGATGACCAAATCTTAATCATGATCCTTATGTCCTAATAAAAGATATATTAAAAGTTGCAAGATAAAAGATGAAAAATATTAAATGGAGAGCTCTTTTTATGATGGACTGGTGACGATCAGGTATGGGCTGACTCCGGTCAGTTATGAACTGACTTCGGTCAGTTATGGACTGACTACGATCAGTCATAGGCTGGCTCTAGCAGTTATGATGATGATGGACAAGTTGAAGCAGGCCTTTCCAGAAGTTAAAATATACCCTATTATAAGTCAAAGATGAATAATAAGATGATGAAGAAGATAAAGCATATTCATAATGAATTCTCTTTATGATGACTATTGGCTCTTGCCACTTATATAATCTTTTCATGATCTCTTGATCTATTATTAATTAATGTATTTTAACCAAGATGATACAAGTCATGATTATCTATGATTTTTTTTGATTCTTTATATGATGATAATCTTATAATCATGATGATTGGCTTTTGCCTTTTTTATGATGATTTATTTCGATCTATCTTGATCTTTGATTTTATGATCTCAAGAAGATGACGACCTATCAATTTCCTATTCATATGTCAAGTTATAGGATCTCTTTTACCCATATGATGATGATGTCTATTTTATTTTCATATGGTGATGTTTTTATGACTCTTCTCTAGTATTATGATATTATGATGATATTTATCTTACTTTTATACTGAGTTGTAAAACTTATAGGGAGATTTTCTCCTGCATGTTCTTAAATGCAGGATCAGATCTTAATGATGAAGATGGCCAAGCTCGTAGGTGACTACACATGTGTATCTTGAGTTTTTTAATTTGATGTACTAGCTTTCTTTTGGACTCATATGAAGTTCTTTATCAGTCTTTCGCATACTAAAATGTCATACTCTTTTATTATTTAATTAAGTGTTCCGCGCTTATATGATGTTCAAGTTAATCAGTCAAAGTCTTATTTTTGATCAACATGATGTACACGTAAGAATGACTCATGACATTTTCGAAACGTATTTTGTTATGTGGCGAGATACGATTTGAGGACGTTACAATTGACATGTTCAAATTGCAGATTTTGAATTGTTTTAGATTCTGTTTGATATAAATATTCTTAGTAATTTACAAACTCATGTACCTACAGCGTCAGTGGCTGGCACGCCGGATATGTTGACCCAGTGTATTTTGTTTTTTTCGGTAGGTGACCCAGTGTATTTGTTGTTTGCTCTTTTCTTCCTTTGAACACGTGGATTTTAAAAGTAGAGGATCTTACATCTACGACTACACCAATATGCTATTTGTTTACATTTGAATGATAATTAATAATTATCTATTCATTTAGGGAAAAAATAATAAAGCATTTTAAAAAGAAATAATTAATGTTCTTTTTGTTTACATCTGTTTGTTTACCTACTTAAAACAAATTGGGAGGTAAAACTGATATTAAAACAAAAAAATATATCCTTGTTTTTTAGAGTAAAGAAATTCTGCAAAAACAATTTATTCCAGACCTTTTTTTAAAATAATTCATCAGAATAAATTAAATTTGTTCTATCTAAACAGTGATCAAGCCAAACAGTCCCAAATTATTTCTTCCATCAGCTGCCATGGCGAGTCTATCGGTGTCTTCCATCCTAAAGGGTATCACCACCTGCGTGTCCCTAATCCGGAGCATACCTTCTACCTCGTCGGCGTGCACTGCTACTGCAGACGATCTTGAGCGGCTGAAGAGGATCCTCACGAGGATACAGAAGGTGCTGCAGGACGCTGAGGAGAGGGAGATCAGAGAGAGGTCTGTGAAGCACTGGCTCAAGGAGCTCAAAGAATTGGCCTACGACGCGGAGGATGTGTTGGACGAGTACCAGTACCGACTCACCCAAGCTGAGGTAGAGGGCCGAGCTGTCGCAGCAGCAGAAGCATCCATGAAGTTGAAGGGGGAAGAAGAGGTAATGTCTCTGGCCCCTGCTTCTGATTTTGATGCGCGTAAAATTTTAGTTCCGAGTAGCATAACAGAGAGGATTAAGAACATAATAAGCCAATTTGAGGAGATATCAAATGATCGAGAAGGGCTTCATTTAAGGGAAGACGACGGAGAGAAGCGACAAATTCCTAAGTACCCACCGCCAACCAGCCACATGGTAAATGAACACGACATCCGTGGAAGGGACGACGAGAAAAAGAAGCTGCTTCGTTGGCTGTTCTCCAGCAAGGCATCAAAAATTGACGTCCTTGCAGTTGTTGGCATGGGAGGGCTGGGAAAGACCACCCTTGCTCAACTGGTTTATAATGATCCAGGGGTCAGGTCATTTCCAACAAAAGATATGGATATGTGTTTCTGACGACTTCGACCTTGTACGACTGACAAGAGCTATGTTAGAGAGTCTTACCAAAGGACCCTGTTCCTTTTCAGAATTGAGCCAAATTCAAGAATCCCTTCACGAAAAGCTACAAAGACAGAGGGTGCTCTTGGTGTTGGACGATGTGTGGAACGAGAATAAAGACCTATGGAGGTCTTTATTAAACCCATTCCGTGGTGCAGAAATGGTTAGCATCATTGTGACCACCAGGAATCAATCAGTTGCAGAGATGATGAAGGCAACGGAAATTCATCGACTTGGCTACTTGTCGGAGGAAGAATGTTGGAAGTTGTTCCAGTGTCATGCATTTGATGGCCGTGATGCAAAAAGGTTCCCGTCATTGGTAGACATAGGCAAGAAGATTGTGAAAAAGTGTGGTGGATTGCCTCTGGCAGTGAAATCACTTGGAGGGCTTCTGCAACATGAGGAGGCAAATGAAGATATATGGATGGGTGTGCTAGAAAGTAATATGTGGGAACTAGATGAAGAAACTGATAATGAGATTAAATACCCCATCTTGCCTGCCCTGAAGTTAAGTTACAATCGCATGCCAAGTTATTTAAGGCCATGTTTCGCAATATGCTCCATATTTCCTAAAGATTTCATATTCGACAAAGATGAATTAGTCAGTTGTTGGGCATCATTAGGTTACATCGAATACAAAATTGGAAAAGAGGATGTTGGATATAAATATTTTGATGAGTTGTACAGAAGATCATTCTTTGATGAGAACGAGTCGAAAAGAAGTTTCAAGATGCACGATAACATCCACGATCTAGCACAGTACATTTCAGGAAGTACCATTCGCCATTTATTTATACAAAATAAATCTTTTGAGCTTCCTAAAGACACTGGATCAGTGAGGTCTGTGATATTAGAAATGACAATGATAAAACCAGTGGCACGTCTGAGAAACCTGCGCTTCCTAAAGCTGAAAACTTATCTAGAATTGTGGCTTCCTGAAGAAATAGGAAACTTCATCTATCTCCGACACATTATACTTGATATTGTTGGCGCAATTATAAGGTTACCTGAATCCATAGGCCACCTGTATAACCTTACTGTGCTCGACATAAATTGCATGGTACTTGAAGAGTTGCCGAAGACGATGCAGAACCTTTTACTTTTACAGCATTTTGCTCTAAAATGTGGGAATATGTATAGCCAAACGTATAATAAGTTTGAGTCCAAGCTTCCCACTTGGATTGGCCAAAATCCTTCTTATTTCAACAGACTCACTGAAGTCTACTTTGACAAATTGGCCAGTGACCAACTCCCGCCATTCGGTCAGCTTCCATCGCTTAAATATCTTTCTCTTGAGTCCATAAAAAACTTGAGAGTTATTGGAAGCGAATTCTGCAGACGAATGAATAGTAATTTGCTGGTGGCATTTCCATCTCTAACTCATTTGAAATTCAGCAAATTACCAGACTGGGAGGAGTGGGATGGGGATATGTGTGAGGGAGACTTTTCTCGTCTTCAAGAGCTCAGAATATATGATTGCAAAAAATTTCGGTCATTTGTGGCCCTAAGAAATCTACACTTCATTAAGCAATTAATCCTGAAAAGATGTCCTAACCTTCAGCTCCAGTCAGAGGGGTCCGTGCCACCAAATCTCAAAACTTTGTATAACTTGAAGAGTCCGTGCATATGTCTGTCACGTGGATTTGGATATTATCCAGTTAAATTACAGAGATTAAACGGCCGCTTTGGGGTGAGAATAAATGAGATATCTGAAATATTGGAGTATGTGGTGAACCTAAAGGATCTTGTCATAGCGGGGCTCGGCAATGTTGCCAGAGTATTAAAATATCAATCCTATATCAGAAGAAAGCGTGACCTTCAGATGTTGGACCTAACATGGGGCAATCTGAATTTTAAAGAAGTAGAAGCAGAAGGAGGAATAAAAGAAGATTGCCTGAATTTTAAAGTGTACATGGATATATTAAAGGATGATAAGAATTCCAAAGAACACAAGGGGGGATATCAGATTGAGAATGAGAATACAAGTTTTGACATACTGGAGAATTTACAACCACACACAAATATTGAGGAGTTGCATATTCGAGAGTACAATGGTGTTAAATATCCGAGTTGGGTCGGCCTGCCTTCTTTTGACAAACTCGTCAAAGTTTGTCTCATTGATTGCAAGAATCAAAAGCTCCCCACGCTGGGCCAACTTCCATCACTCAAATTTCTTGAACTAATGTCGATCCTCAGCATAGAAAGCATTGGTCAGGAGTTTTGCCGTGACATGGACAATCGGCATAGGGTAGCATTCCCATCTCTTATAGATTTACAATTCTATGAAATGCTCGACTGGAAGGAATGGGATGGAGTGCGACAAGGTGACTTCCCTCAGCTTCAAGAACTCACAATATATGGTTGTCCGAAACTTTCATCCTTTCCAGATATGCAAAATCTCGATCGCGTTGTGCACTTATGCATAGAGAGGTGTCCTGTGCTCAAGTTTTCCTTCCCACCAAATATCGAAACTTTTCTGTACAGAGAATGTGGATCAGAAATGTGTCTGACACCTGAAGGGAAGCTAGTCAAGTTAAAAAGACTAAGCGGAGACTTCAAATTGGGAAATGATGAGCTTTTCAAAATTTTGAAGAACATGGTCCTGAACCCCATATCTCTTGCTGTTACAGGGTTGGAGAATGTCTGCAATGTTGACAAAGCTGAGGACATACTAAAAGTAAAGCATAAACTTGAGAGGTTGACACTGGCATGGAGTGCTTCTGCTTGCAGCCATTTTGTCTTGGAGTTTGAGCTACGCCTGATGTTAGGCGACAATAATTTTAAAGCAGGTGATACTGGTCCATGGTCTGGACCTTGGAAAAGTTCACTTTTGTTAGAAAAATTGAAGCCTAACACAAAGCTCAAGGAGTTGGAGATTGAAGGCTATGATGGTACTTGGTATCCAAATTGGATTGGAGATCCTTTATTCAATAAACTCACAGAAGTCCACCAATTGGCTGCAAAACTGGCCAACTCCCCACATTGGGTCAGCTTCCATTTCTTAACTATCTTTATATAGGTTCATTCCCACATTTGAAAAGAATTGGGGATGAGTTCTGCCGGCGGACGCCCAACCCTCATGCTTTTGAGGTGGCATTTCCATCTTTATCATTCCTGGAATTCGAGGATATGATTGATTGGGAGGAATGGTCTGGGGTGCTTGATGGAGACTTTCCAAAGCTTACAAACCTCAAACTAGAGACTTTGCAAAGATTACAAGGCTTTCCAAAGCGCTGTTGGCTCAGAATTTTCAACTGCCCGAAGCTTCATATACTCTCCTTGCCGCAACGGCTCTTGGACTTGAAAAACAACTTTATGTATTAGTTATTCTCCACTTAATTTGTTTTGGGATCCTTTTGTCATTTGTTTCTCTCCAGATTCCTTCAGAGTCCTTCCCACCATATCATACAGCTCTGCATCACTGTTAATAAAAGGAAGAAGCTTTGGGATGTCAAATTAGTAGTACCATATGGGGAATTCGGGGTGACAAATGATGAATTTGCCAAGAGTTTTGAAAAACTTGGGTATAAAACCGAGATCACTCTTTATATCAGAGCTCCAGGACATCTCCTACATCTTGGATGACGAGGAGAGGATAATCCCATAGTTAAGCATGAATGTCTGCTTCCGAGATTTTGTCTTGCATCTTTTGTGCTCGAACATAAATGGAGCAATCAGACTGAGAACATGGAACCTCACCAAAACCTCTCGAGATTATATATAGAAGACTATGATGGTGTTGCTTTCCTTCAAAGAGCTCAAACAAGTCCATCTCCATGGTGGTGAAATTGACCAAATCCCAACACTGGGTCAGCTTTATCTTAGATATCTTTTCTTACTTCCATCTGCCGTCTCAAAAAAATTGCTCCATTGTTTTTGCAACCGAATTATACTTGACATATATCTTTTCTTGATTTATCTAATGAATAATTATACTTGACATATAAACAATATTAACTTGGGAAAATTAAACATTTTTGAGTCAGTTGACAACAATGTTTCCTTCCATGGAGAAGTCTTGTTACTCTCTCTTCTTGTTTTTTTTTCCTTTTTTGTGAGAAGAAGAGACTAATGTTCACTAAAATGTATCATGTATTTGCATCTGTTTTGAAAACTTTGATCTACTTGCTACTACAATATTCTAATGATGTGGTGGAATCCTTGAGAACTAAATAATTAACCTAGTGAAGTATTGTTGGGACGAATGGTAAAATTAATTAGGCATGAAACTACAGAGGATGGTTTCTCTAACTTCTCTATGCTATCACATTTTGTATCTTGTCTACTTTGCGTTTTTCCCATCAGCTTGAATAATTGGCATTTGATTTATTTAGCAGAACTAGGATAAAACCACAACAGAAATCTAATACCCAAGGAGTTTATAGTTTCGCCTATTATATCTGATCATATGTCCCCATGAACCTAAGAATCCACTGATTCCAATTCTTTTTCTTTGAAGCAAAGACTCAGTGGACAGTGTTATGAATCCAAAATTCCAAATGTTAGAAATCAGTCGAAGTCCGCCTGATCCTTATTCATAAACAAATTTAGATTTACAGTGGGAGCTTGTACCTTCCGAAGCCATTGTATTTTATTTTATTTTTTAGTATTTTCACCTGAAGTGAACAATGTCTGAAGAGAGAGGACCTCTCAGTTTATGTTGGATTTGATCTTCTGTACCTACTGGAGGATCGCTTCATGTAGTGAGACCAGAGATGGTTTAAACTATTTCTTAAGTGTTTCGATTATTCTAAGTGTTTTGATAATAACAAACAAGGAAGATGTAGTAAGTTGAAGTGTTGAGCCTAACAAGTTAATTATTTTTCAAACAAAAAGATCATTTTAAAATGTTTTAGATAAAACAGATGTCCGGTGAAGCTAGCAGACGCCCGTTAACATAACTTGAGTAAAAATTGCTGATACATTTGGACAATCGGATGTCCAATAGCATCAAAACTGTCAGAGGAAGCGGACGGATGCTGAACCTCCGCCGATATATGAGATTCGGGACTCTTTAGACGGGACGATCAAGAACGATTAGGAGTGGTACCCGACTCTATTTGAGGTGGGAACAACTCCGATCTCGTCGACTGGCCCCTGCCCCTGACCCCGACCCGAATCTCCGATCCGGAGAAAATTTTATCCCGCCCCGATCTCCGCGAAGGTTTGAGGCCTCGCGGAGACCCCGAACCCCCGCGACCGTCTTCTAGTAAGAATCGACGCTGCCCTTCTCAAACGAGAGCTGCTATCGTCGCCTTGAGCTCAAAAGCTGAATCCCAATTTGGACCGGATTAAATCTAATTGAATGAGTCAAAATTGGTCAAAATCGAAAAAAACGGAGGTGAACCAAATTTTTTTTGGTTCAGCCATAATTTTTTATTAAAATTTTTTACTAAGATATAATTTGATAAAATTATTATTATAAATTTGAAAAATATCCAAAGATGAATTTTCTCCATAAACATTTATATTGGTCCATTAGTCTCCTCCTTCGTTTATATTTGTTTATTTATTCTCACTTTGCTACTACTATCAATGTGGGACTATTCTTATGCACTCATTTGTTCTTTAGGGTGTGGGAATTTGAGGCCCCACGGGGTAGGACATCTTCCCTTGCCCCGATCCCCAAAAGAGGGTTCGGGGATAATTTTTCCCCATCCCCGACCTCACAGGGGAAAAATTCCTCGAGTTCAGGGCCCCGATCGGGAATTTTTCGCGGGGTCCCATAGGGGACAGAGAATATTGCCATCCCTACGAACAACAAAGAAATTGAGCGTTTGTCAATGTCCAATACTCAGGTCAATCTAATTGAATGAGTCAAAATTGGTCAAAATCGAAAAAAACGGAGGTGAACCAAATTTTTTTTGGTTCAGCCATAATTTTTTATTAAAATTTTTTACTAAGATATAATTTGATAAAATTATTATTATAAATTTGAAAAATATCCAAAGATGAATTTTCTCCATAAACATTTATATTGGTCCATTAGTCTCCTCCTTCGTTTATATTTGTTTATTTATTCTCACTTTGCTACTACTATCAATGTGGGACTATTCTTATGCACTCATTTGTTCTTTAGGGTGTGGGAATTCGAGGCCCCACGGGGTAGGACATCTTCCCTTGCCCCGATCCCCAAAAGAGGGTTCGGGGATAATTTTTCCCCATCCCCGACCTCACAGGGGAAAAATTCCTCGAGTTCAGGGCCCCGATCGGGAATTTTTCGCGAGGTCCCATAGGGGACAGAGAATATTGCCATCCCTACGAACAACAAAGAAATTGAGCGTTTGTCAATGTCCAATACTCAGGTCTTCTTAGAACGGATGATCGCTCCACAGAGTGGACATAAAATAAGTGTCCCAAAAAATTCCCCGAGTTTGGGGCCCCAATCGGGGATTTTCCGCGGGGCCCCGTAGGGGACGAAGAATATTGTCATCCCTACGAACAACCAAGAAATTGAATGTTCGTCAATGTCCAATACTCAGGTCTTGCTGGAACGGATGATCGCTCCATAGAGTGGACATAAAATGAGTGTCCCAAAATATTGCCAGGATGACCACTTTTCTCCAAGAGTCAGGTCTCTCTAGGACGGACGATCGATTCATGGAGCGAATGTCCATTATCGAGCATCAAAACTCAAAATCTTGTGAAATGAATGACCATTGCACAAAGAGGGATGACTGAATGCGCTAAGTAATGGCTACATTGTTAGAGCGGACGACTGATTTATGAAACATGTGCCCACTTTAGAAAAGACACAAGTGCAATGGTTATTTAATGTGGCAAAATGGACGCTCGTTTCAGAGTTGGCATGGCAAAATCAATTTTTTCACTTTCTCTAAAATCTACACAACGGTCATTTTCTTGAAGATCTCTTATAGAAGGAGTTGAAGGCTCAACATGGAGTGCTTTGGACACTAAGAATACATTGGTGAAGTACTTAGAAGCATCCTCGAGCTAGATTGGCAAATTCACACACTTTCTCTTCTCTCTTCTCCCTTCTTTCACTTTAAAAGTGATTCTTCCTCTAATATTCTGATTGATTGAAGCCCATTGTGATAAGAACTCTTCCTTACCTCAAGGGTGGAGAAAAATCAGTGTGGTGTAAAGGATTCTTCTCCATATTTGGAAAGAGGATTGCTAGTGGATCTTTGAGAATATAAAAGTGTGAGGAATCATAGCGAAAACATAGGTAGTGGCCGAACCTCATCAGTAAATAGTTTGCTTCTTTTTCTTACTTGTTTATGTAACATCTCAAAATTTCATTCTCAATTGCCAAGGACAATTAGGTCATTCGACTGTGTTAGCCCATTCGTCATCATATAATCATAACAAAATATGATTTTCATCTATTACAACGAAAGCATAAAACCATTAAATGAGATAAAAGACTTGTTCAATTAAATGCGAAAAACCTCATGAAAACAATGAAAATATCAAAGTATTGTTATAGAATTATAGAATTGAAAATATAACTAATCACAGTTAAACATCTTAAAACCATAGTCAAAATATCTCTCTAAAACAAAGTAAAGACTCTAAAACATAATGAATTTTGACATCCTACACCATTGTGCAATCTTGCTTGTTATGAGCTGAGTCGTCATCCATCCAATAATGATACACTTGCACGGATAAGGATGTAGGGGTTTCCCTGGTTAGAATATGTAAAGGTCATGCATGCGGTGTTATGATCTTAAACACGATATGCATTATCATCTTTATATGAAAGAAGTAAACAATATGCATGTCATGCTCTATGCATGAGATCTACATGTTAGTCATCAATAATAATGTATCATCATGCGATTATAAACTATAGCATGGGAGACATGTAATCATATCATCATACTTGAAAGTATGGACATTCATAGTAATCATTTATTCATTTCCATAGGCATATAAGTGAAGTACACTTATCATAATCATTGCCTCCATAACTTTCTAGGGTTGCTTTATAACCTTTAGACTTCCACTTTCGTGGGACATCATTTCATTCGACCAACCATTGGCACTTTCATTGACGTTATATCTTTCAATAGTTGGGATTTATGTCCTTGTCCTCTCAATAAGCTAGGTAGGCTTAGGAAACCCCCACTCACACACCGTTGCCGATGTATGTAACGATCATTCTGGACTCTCACCTGAGGGCGACATAGGAATGACACACCGTTGCAGATGTATGTAATGATCATTTTGGACTCTCACCTGAGGGCGACATCAGAATCACATACCGTTACCGATGTATAACGATCATTCCGGATAAATATCCGATAAAGGGACATGGAAGATCGACATGTAACATCGTCCACAATCGAGTTCATTATGCTTTACAATCAATAAATATTTACGTCACTCAATCTTCAAATTTTAACCTAGTTACGTGAGAAACATGCATATATGTATATTTAGATTCTTATATAATCACCAAATATCAATACATACTATTAATGTCTTAAAAATGACCTTTAGTATGATATCAAAGGTTTCAACATCAATCACGATCGTGAAATAGGTCATTGCGGTCATGACAGAAACCCTGAAAAAGTCATTCTATCATGGCCGTGACAATACGTGTCATGACCGTAACAAGCTTTGTCACGGCCGTGACAATCTGCCACGAGCGTGACAGAGCATGTTTTGCCCGACCCCTTTCAATCTTCTATCACGGTCGTGACAAAATCCATCACATGACAGAACATAGTTTTGGTCACCTTCCCAACCTTTCTGTCATGGGTGTGACATATTTCATCACGGTCATGACAGAGCTGTGGAGTTCCGCCTCCCAATCCGATTTCTAGATTTGGAAAAAACATTATACAACATAATGAATCATCATAGGCATAATTTCCAGATATCATATGAAAAAAACCCTAGAAAACATATTAGACCATTCAATTTCAATAATCAGGGTTCATCCCCAAATCAAGAACAACAAGAATATATGGACCCTAACTATTAGATCTAATCATAAAACCTATCATGTCCTAGATAAAATCATAAAAAAATCTATACATACATAGATCTAATGATTTCCATGAACAAGAATCCCTCAATCAAAATTCAATAAGAGAACATGGCATCCTCTTGCTCTCACTCCTTTACAGGAAGAACATTGAGAGAGGAGAGAGAGATTTAGATCCCTTTTACATACCTTGATCTCAGATCTTCCTCTTATTTCTTCATCTTCTTCTTCCTTTTCTTCCTTCTCCTTGTTCTTCTCTTTCTCCTTCCTCAAGCCCTAGCTGTCATGATGTGAAGAAAAGAGGTAAACAATAGGAATATGAAGCTTTATATAGGAGAGATTAGGGTTTGGATAAAAAATTCAAATTATCCTTAACAAAAAATTTGGAGTAACAATTTATCTTTCTTATTTGTAAATTATTGTGCTTTCTCTAAAATCATTTTTAGTTGGCATAATTATTTTTTAATACACTAATTCATCATCTCCTCTTGGTGACTTTCTATCATGTGAACCATCAGAAGACATGGATACCATTTACCTTTTTCTAAATTTATGTATGGATACAATAGGGATGCTTCTTGTCATCAATCCGTTATCGTTCCTCCGGTCGATAATGTTGGGTCAAAGTTTTAATACCATATAAAATTATATTTTGATGATACAAACCTCGAATGATTAAAGTTAAATACTGAAAAAGTTTAAATAAAATGGATAACTTTATGCACTATAATTTGATTAAATAATTGACATTGGTCTGATTAGATTTTGATGAATCATAAATATAAAGTTGCAGAGAATCTTGTTAGCTAACCATAGAATCTAAGATTATCTAATTTGGATAACTGTGCAGAAAGTTATGATCAAAATAGTGCAGGTCGATTAACCTGTCGGTTGACGCAAAGAAGGCCGATCGAAGATATACCGGTCGACCTATTGAAGATGTCGGTCGATCGACAAATACATGAGTTTTCCCGATCGACGTCGAGACAATATCGATCGACCAAACTGCCGACTGACCATGGGCAGAAATTGAAGAAATGAGCGCAACGGTCATATAGACCAATCGACCGGTCCATTGCTGTAATGAACAGTAATAGCTATATTTCAAGGAGAAAAATATGGAATAAATTTTGGAGGAATTTTTCACATGCTAGAGGCTATAAAAGAGTGTCAAAGCTAGAGGCAAATGCACCCATCCATGCATTGAAGCAAAACTTTAAGAAATCAAAAGAAGATCATTTTCTTTCTCTCTTCTCTTCTTGTGAGTGTTCTATTATAAAAGAGAGAAACTATATTCCAGAAAGATTGTGAGATCTCCTGTGTAAAAGATGTTTCAAATCTTACCTCTTGAGCGAGAGAAAAGATTAGTTTCAGGAGAGGTTGCCTTACCTCTCGAAGCGGAGAAAATGTCATTGTGTAAAGGGCTTTCTTCTTTGCCCCATTTGGAACAAAGAAAGTGCTAGTTAAATTTTTGGCGGTCTCGAGGTCGAAAAGTCAGAGCGAGGACGTAAGTTAAAGTGTGGCTGAACCTCGTCAACAACCATTGTGTTCATTTGTGTTCGATTTTCTCTCTCTCACTCCCTCTCATATTATGTTTATTATATGAATTGCTTTGATTTAAAAGAATTAACGAATTGGTTTTGTGCTTCCGCGATAGATTTTGTGAAATCGATATTTTTAATTTTAGCACAAATTCACCCCCCTTCTTGGTGCCCTTTGTGATCCTACAATTGGTATCAGAGCGGATTGCTCTTATTTTAATTTTTTGAGTCATCTTTTAAGATCTAATTATTTCAAGATTTATATTTTTTTAAGATCTAACCATCTTAAGAGTTATGGCATCAAGTGGATTTATTTTTGCCAAAGGATAATCAATTAGTCATCCTCCCATTTTAAATGCATAAAATTTTGCATATTGGAAAATTAAGATTCAAGCCTACATATGTTCTATTGATATAAACATGTGGATATTGTTGAAAAATGCTACTACTTACATGAAAAATTACTTTCCAAACATGACGAAAGACAAAATTTTTTCGAAATTGGATTGGAAAGCAAAGAATAATTTTTATTGTGCTTTGAATTCAATGGATTTTAATCGATTTCTAATTATGAAAGTGCAACTGAAATTGGAAGAAACTTATTACTACATATGAAGGAACTGACAAAGTTAAAGAATCAAGATTAAATATTTTAGATCATCAATATGATTCTTTCAAATTACTTGAATATGAATCCATAAATGATATGGTTGTTCACTTTAAAAATATTGTGAATGACTTAGTCTCCTTGGGCGAGCCATGAACTAACTCTCAAAAAATGAAAAAGATTCTCAGGTCTCTCTCCTCCCAATGACATAGGAAGAGGACCGTGATTGAAAAAAATGATCTGAACAAATTGAATTTTGATTATCTAATTGGTTCACTATTAATATATGAGATCGGAATCCAATAAGAAGAAGAATCTAATGCTCCCAAGAAGAAAACATTGGATTAAATGCAAATGCAAATGAAGAAGAATCAAGTGAAGAAGAAGTGGACGAAAAGAGACTTGCCCACTATACAAGAAAATCAGATAAATATCTCAAGTTGGTGAAGGAGAAATAGAAGAATGAGAAGCCTACTCGAAGATCATACCAAAATCACAAAGAAGAGATGTCTCGAAAAGGTAAAAAGAAAAGTATGAAAAGTCAAGTGAAACAAGTGACTCGTCAAGCTCTTCAAATGATGAAGCATATTTATGCTTAATGGTACACGACGATGATGTAACTTTTAATCCTTCAAATAATGACTCATCGAGTTTTACCGAAGAAAAAATTTCTTTAGATGTGAATAAAGAACTTTCCTTTTTCATAAAAAGATATTTTTCAACTAAAGAGGAAGATAAAAAATTACTACATGAGATTGAAAAATTTAAAAATGAAATTGAAATTTTAGAAATTACATATGCATGTGAAATTGTAAAACTAGCATGTTCATTAGAAAAAGTAAAATAAGAAAATGCCTCTTTGAAAAATATAATGATAAGACTATTTTTATAACGAAAAACAATTTTAGGAATCATTATGTACATGAAAAATTCTTATTGGAAATCCAATCATTCATATGGTAGAAAATCACATCTCAAATATTTTACGTGTGGATCTTATGGTCATTACGCATATCAATGCAAAGTGAAAAAATATTAACATGGAATGATATATGTTTCGAAAGGAACATTGTCTAACAAAATATGACAAAAAAAAAATTGGGTACCAAAAGTCACATAATTATTTTGCAGGTGTGCCTTACATACAAAGAACAAGTGGAATTGAAAATGTAAAGTTACAAAGGTTATGGTAAAAGTATCATTGGTTATGTTCCTATATTTTATGATTCTCAAGTGATTAAGTCTATTCTTTTGATTTCACAAAAAAATTTCAAAATGACTATTTCTTTGAAAGAAAAGAAAGGAACAAAAGAAAATTGATCATAGTGATAGGAAGAGCATGTTAAATTTTTTTAACTTTATTTTTGACATATCATGAATATCATTGTTGTATCAAAGTTCTAAGCCATATTTTGATTCATAAATATTTTTTAGATTTCATCAAATTGTCTCTATTTTACCATTATAAAATAGTCATAAATTTAGGGGAAGTTATATTTTAAAATCTTAAGGACACAATACTTTACATGTCCATTATATGACAAAAAAGGGGAAGAACAAATTTTTGAAAATATGATTAAATGAGTTGCATATGGTCTTATATATTTTATATACGAATTATTTTTTTTTTGATGAAACAAAATGAGAAAAAATATATGAGAAATATGATCTGAATATCACATTATATGAAAGAGTACCTTACAATTAATATTTATGTGACTATCCACCTATGTGTTAAGGAGAGTAAAATTGATTTTACAAGAATTTTATACTTTTTCGCAACTTATATACTTTTCGTATTTCTCAGTTTGTTTTCTATTCAAAAAGGGGGAGATTGTTGGGTCAAAGTTTTAATGCCATATTAAAATTAGATTTTGATGATACAAATCTTGAAAGATTAAAGTGCTGAAAAAGTTGAAATAAAATGGATAACTTTAGGCACTACACTTTGATTAAATAATTGAAACTAGTTTGATTAGATTCTGGATGAATCATAAATATTAAATTTGCAGAGAATCCTTTTAGCTATCCATAAAATATAAGATTATCTAATTTAGATAATTGCGTAGAAAGTTATAATCAAAACAGTGCAGGTCGATCAACCTGTCGGTCGACGCAAAGAAGGCCGGTCGAAGATATACTACTCGATCTATTGAAGAGCCGGTCGACCGACAAATACATGAGTTTTTTCGATCGACATTGAGGCAATATCGATCGACTTACCGATCGATCAACCATGGGCTTTCTTTCTTTCTCTCTTCTCTTCTTATGAGTGTTCTATTGTAAAAGAGAGAAATTATTTTTCAGAAAGATTATGAGAGCTCTTGTATAAAAGAGGTTTCAAATTTTACCTCTTGAGCGAGAGAAAATATTAGCTTCATAGGAGGAAAGGTTGCATTGCCTCTCAAAGCGGAGAAAAGGTGGTTGTGTAAAGGATTTTCTTCCTTGCCGCATTTGGAACAAGGGAAGTGCTAGTGAAATCTCCGATGGTCTCGAGGTCGAGAAGTCGGAGCGAGGATGTAGGCTAAGGTGTGGCCGAACCTCGTCAACAACCACCGTGTTCATTTGTGTTTGATTTTCTCTCTCTCACTCCCTCTCATATTATGTTTATTATCTGAATTGCTTTGATTTAAAAGAATTAACGAATCGGTTTGGGCTTTCGTGATAGATTTTGTGAAATCGATATTTTCGATTTTAACACCAATTCACGCCCCTTCTTGGTATCCTTTGGGATTCTACAGATGATATGTCTCATAAATGTGCCTCTCACCGCTGATGTGTCTCATAATTGGTGGCCACATAGTAGATGACATTGTTGTGCCTCCTATAGTTGACACATTTATTGTGCCTCTTTTGGTAATGAAATGAATAGACATTTTCATTCTAGAAATATTAATTAAATGAAAAATCCTTTTGCCTTCGTGCTTTTTTGGACAAGATCTCTAATCATGTTGTTTGCTTAACTCAACTTATTTCTTATGCAGTTCTCAAAATATTTGTATTTAAAAGGAGCTTCCCGAAATGCTTTAAAAATAAGAATCTTTTATGTTGCTTGCAAGAGAAATAGTAATTGTGTAGTCTTAATCTTGTTTGGCGGTTGTTAAAGAGATGTCTATTATTTTTCTTATTCTCATTGGGGGCATCGATATTTAAAACTATTAGCACTTTGCTAATCCGAAGTCGGAGTACGGCTCTAGGAATTGAACTTTGGATTAATAAATTTTATCAACCCTGAGACACCATCCTGTTAATAAGTTGCATTAACCAACTTTGGTTAACAAAGATGTCTAATTTTCTCCTATAGGAAGAATATTATGTGAATTCATTATTTTATTTTTAAACGAAAGCATTATATTGCATTAAGTGATAGAGTTTGAGTACAAGATATTATAGAGTCCCAAAGGAGAATGCTCCATTCAAAAGTAGTCACAGTGAGACAATCTTCCTAAGGAAGCCAAAAAAATCAGCAACAAGATTACAATTGCGACCGACAAAAATACAGTTGAATGTGTCAAAGTATGGTATCATGTTTCTAATATCCTCAAGTATAGCCAAGAGTCTTCATGGGTGCTTATTGCTTTTGTTGATGATATCTACTAGAATTTGTGAATTTGATTCGGCGATGACATTTCTAAATCCTAGTTTCATGTATTTGGATATTCCTAGCCGCATACTCCAAGCTACAACTTCAAGGACAAAATGGAAAGGTCAATTTGAGAAACCTGCACAAACAAAAGATTATATAACATGCTCCTCCCTCCGCACCAAGGTTGACAAATGAGTCGTCATTTAGTTTGAAAATGAAAAGAGGCAGAGACTCCTAATTGGACACCTGTTGAGCCCTTGGGGAAAATCCCTCAGTATAGTAGTTGTTAAGTTCATAGAAGCTAGCCATCACCTTTTCACCTTAAGTAAGAGATCAGAGTAGGAGAGTAAACATTTATAAAAGTTGGCATTAAGGAGAGAGGAGTGCTAATGAGTCAGAGATTAGTTGTCATGTGTGTTTTTATGCCATGTCCTAATTGCATCCTCAGGCCAAGTTTGATATTAAGCTTCCAACAAGCAAAGAGATCAGTTTGATGTGTAGTAACACCTAAGTGTCATGGATGGGGTAAAAACATCAAACTGATCTCTTTGCTTGTTGGAAGCTTATCATAATATGTTGTCATGTGTGTTTTTATGCCATGTCCTAATTGCATACCTATCATTTCCATAGATTACATGATTGAAATGTATTATGATAAGTGTGTTAGCATATGTGCATCGACTCTATAGAATTCAACATCTGAAATTGATGACAAATGACTAAGAACAAGGAAAAATGACTTTTCGAAAATATTAGAAATAAGAAAATTAAAGTCCCGATAATTGTTCTCTTGTGATAATATATGTTATATATGATTTTTAATAATTTTTAGGTAAAGTTTTCATTAGGTTAAATGATAGAGCAAAATCGAAAAATCAGAAAAACCATCGATTTTGTTTTTTGGACAAAAATTCAAATTTGATTCCTTTGGAATTTAAGTTTATAAATATTTTTTTTGAATTCAAATGGGGGGGTAGTTTCTTATTTACATGTAATGTCTTAAGTAAATGAATAAATAAAATAAATAATAGAATAAATAAGTTGAACTCCAATGGCAAAGTTGGAAACTCACTTTCAACTGACTTTAGCAAGGCATGGGAATCTTATCTAAAATCTTATCTCTTTACCCCATGAGAACACCCATTCGACTTTAGCAAGGCAGCAACCAAGGTCAAGAAAAATAAGAAGAAAGGAAGAGGAGATCAAGGGTTACTTGTTAGGACTTCCTATTGGGTAAGTTGTCTACTCCTTCCCTATGAATTATTCCTATGAAATTCAGATGAAAATATATTCTTCTAAGCCTCCAAGATCTCTTAGTGCTTCTATGTCCATGTTCTTGTGTGTGGAACAAACCCTAGTTCTCCAACATGACGTTTCATCTTGGTTGGACATCAAACCCTATCCAGAAGTTGTCAATACATTCTCGGCATCTTAGAGTGCTTAAAAAATTATGAAATTTTGTAGGATGAACTCTAATTGAGTCTACTTTCTATAGACTCTGGAATGGTTAATTGGATTTGTATACGAAAAGTTATGAATCGATTATTCTGAGTTGCCCTTTCTATTTTCTGTGATGAGTAGTTAGAATTGTAAATACTATGGTAATTTAAATAATTATCCTTAATAAATGATATTTATATGTCTGAAATATTTTAAAGTCCTCTTTTTAATTCAAGTGGAATCACCTTTATAGACCATGTACAAAGAAAGTTATGAGTTTTAAAGTAAATATCACTCAGTCTGTCAAAATAGAAAAGTAAAAGAGAATGGAGGCAAATCTCTGAATTTTCTGAGAACCATATGTGAGTAATAAAATTATGGGATTTATATGGGTTAAACCTTGGGAAGTCTAGTTTCATGAAAAATTATAATTACTTAATTATCATAAGTATTCTAAAAGTTATGACTTTTACACCGGATACCACTCAATTTGTCAGCAAACTAGGTAGGTGAAGAATATAGTTGTTTTGATAGAATTTGTAGAGTCCTTATACAATATACCTTAAATGGTAAATTTCCACAGGATTAGGCTTCATAAAGATCGTTACGATGCAAAATTATGATAGTATTAATATCACATGGTTACTAATTATTATGCATGATGTTTTCAGCACCTCATGAATTCCTAGTGTACTAAGGTGCACTAGAAATAACACATCATTGTTATAGCTCATGTTATGTCTTTGGAATGTCATTTGATATGACTATATGTTCTACATGATTGAAAAGTGAGTGGATTACTTTTAATGCAATTATATGATATGTGTTCTAAATGATATGATATGGTTAATGCATGCATTATGCATTTTATCTGTCATGCATTGCATTTCCTCTGCTGGGATGACATATCTTATGCAGGGAAGGTACCCCATTTTCTTGGGATGATATGATATCCCATCGAGATAATATATGTTCCTTGGCAGAGATGATATGATATCCTACGGGATGAAGCCTCTGATTAGGGATGATATGTCTTTTGCAGAAAATGTACCCATGATTTGGGATGATATGAAATCCTACGGGATAATATGTTCCTCTGATCACTTGGTAATATGATATGTTCATTATGCATACGTGCATACATGATATGATATGATACGTGACATGTTACATGTTATGATATGACATGATACATGATATGATATAATACATGATAGATATGACATGATACATGATATGATATGTGAAATGTTATATGAAGTGAAACAAATAAGTGAGGCACTATATGATATGTTAAAGATGTTATTCATTGAGATTAGTTGATGTAGTATCCTTCATTATATGAAAATTGTTCATAAGTAATAAGATGTCAGCTTATTTTCTATAAGTTTTTAAAATGCTAAATTAGTTTATCTGAATTAAATAAGTGGTAACACATAGGTTATGAGTTTTCAACTTACTGAGCTGTTGTATGCTCATAATATTGTTTTAACATTTTTCAAATCAGCAGACCAGTCATGTGGCCGTGCTTGGAAATCCCCTATCAGATTAGAAGTACTTTTGAAGACTTAGTCTCTTTGTGTCATTTGTGAGGATGTGTAACTCCTCTTAATGTGTTATATGGTGTGTAAAAGCTAAATGTTTTAGAAACTATTTTGAATGTATGAGTTTGAACTAGAGTGTGTACTTGCTATGAGTTTAAATATAAGTGTGTATGAACAATAGTGTGATAACTTTATTTCTCATGTTTCTACATGATAATATGTTGCTTTCGCCATAAGAATTTGATCGATAGTATTATGTCACGACTTGTGGATTAGACCAAGGTTTAAATCAGGGTCGTGATAGCCTCACTAGGGGCCATGCTCCAAAACATTTTTTTTATTTCTTGGTCAGTTATGGTAGTTGTGAGTGTGTGATGGTAGGAGGAATTGTATGTAGGCATGATAAGCCATGCGGTTGGAGGAATAATGGGGAAAGCTATCTTTTCTCCATAATCCTTTTTACAGAAATTGACAAATATTGACTTAATGTTATTTTTGTTGTGAGCAAATTCTCATTCTTATCTTGGATCATTGTTATTTGGTTTCTTCTTTGTCTTAACATTGTGCTTAAATGAAAGAATTTGTCTCCATCTTTTAATCATGTGACCTTTGATTTGCTCCACTATTTAATGCTAATTTGTCTAAGGTATGCTGCATGCTGATTATATAATGATCTCATTTTATTGTTCATCTTTACATTCAAGGGCTTGGATTCCTATTTGCTCTTTTACGCCATATTCTCTAGTTTGCCTAGACTATTCTTGTTAATGTATAGTTTCCTTTTTAATTAAATTTAGCGAGTGTATGTGTTACAATTTCTGGATTGCCAGACCTTTTGTACAATTTTCTTAGGCTCAGGATAATCAAAACATAAATGTTCATATTTAAAAGATTTAAGATTTTGATTACTTAAGTTTATGTTAAAAAGGATTGGGACATGATGAGAACATCCATTGATGAGTGTGGTTAGGATAAGGTTGGGACATCTAATTATCCACTGTGGCTAAACAATAAGTCTATCAAGCCTACAATGAATTTTGGTAAGGTGTTTTCTGTTATTACACCGATTACCAATTAGAAGTATGTCTAAGAGCCCTTGTCCTTGTATAAAATTCCTAAATAGCCTAATTGACTTAGTTTGAAAGGAGATCCTCTTATTTTGTCTTATGGGAATAGAGTACAATTCATGTCAACAATTACAGCCCACAGAAGATCCTCAAGGTTATAAGTAGAAAGTGTTTGTCACATGGAGTTTCTATTAATAGGATTTGTACTAGCATATATCGCTAATAAAAGAAAAGAATGGTTTTCTATAGTTACCATAGAATTCAAGTATTGTTCAGTGTATTGGAGAGGTGTTAACATGATGGCATTGGCCTGCCATGCAAGAAGGATGACACCTGCAGCTTTATCGGCAACCTGGAAACAACCTATTAGTTACATTCAAATCTGCGCATGACTCTTTCAGCTAGACTAGGGATCACATGAGTTTCCCTCAAGATAATTAGATGTGGTCTATGTTCTTGTATCATGTTCAATATTTTATCACAGACTTTGCTTCTATAGGGCACCCCGACAATACCAGGCTTGTTAGAATTAGTTAGGTGGATCCTGATTTTAGGCCTAATTAATTTGTTGTTAGTTATGGTAGGGGAAATCTGAGAGATTATAGTAACCATAATATGGGGATATTGAGTGGTTATCATTACTAACTTATTTGTTAGATATGAAGTTATGGAAAATCAGGATAAGATACATGGTTATCCTGGATTGTTATCCAAGGCACATATTTGGTAGCGGTTATGCACCATATATTGTGGGGATATGGGTAATATTTGTAATGAAAAAAGTTGAGACATTTGAATATAGTGAAACTTTGAGACGACCATGGACGTAAGAGACGATCTCCGAACCACATTCAATATGTGTGTCTTTCTCTATGTGTGATTTTTTATTATTATTTTTACTATTTGTTCATCGATTTCCCCCAGACATCAGTATCAATAGTAAGTTAATATCGATGATGTTCCGTAATAACTGATATCAGAGCTTCGGTGAAGGAGTTCGTAGGTAGTGGGAGCGATGGCGATCGATGACGGAAAGGTGATGATCAAGAAGTTCGATGGTAAAGATTTTGACTTCTGGAAGATGCAGATCGAAGAATATCTATATCAGAAGAAATTGCACGAGCCTCTTTCTAAGGAAAAGCCTGAGGTGATGAGCAACGCGGACTGGGCGCTCCTCGACCGTCAGGCGCTCCTTGACCGACAGGCACTTGGTGTTATCAGGCTGACGTTGGTGCATAATGTAGCCTTTAACATCATGAATGAGAAGACCATGACGAGTTTGATGAAGGCATTATCAAACATGTATAAGAAGTTGTATGCATCAAATAAGGTGTATTTGATGAGAGTGTTATTCAACCTGAAGATGTTTGAAGGAGCTTTGATCGTGGATCAAATCAGCGAATTCAACATTATCATTACACAGTTGTGTTGGGTCAAAGTTTTAATGTCATATAAAATTATATTTTGATGATACAAACCTCGATTGATTAAAGTTAAAATGCTACAAAAATTTAAAGAAAAATGAATAACATTATGCACAACACTTTGATTAAATAAGTGGCACTGATCTCATCAGTTTTGGACATCAAATGGTAGAGAATTCTATTACCTTTCCATAGACTCAAAAATCATCTAATTTAGATAACTGTGCAAAAAGTTATGCTAAAATAATGCAAGGCAGTCAACCTGTCGGTCGAAGCTATGAAGGCCGAACGAGATAGTCTGGTCGACCGGTCAATGCATAAACTGCCCAAATCCATGTCGAGACTACACCGATTGACAGATCGGTCGATGCATCGGTCGACCGATCAACTCATGGGAGGAAATTAAATCTGCCAGACTATAGTGGTCGAGACACCAGTCGATAGTTCGATCGACCGGTCTGTCGTGGTCAGCCAGCAAATAAAGCGCAACAGTCATATAAATCGACCGATCCATAAATGCGGTTAACCGGTCCATTACTCAAATGAACAGTAATGGCTATATTTCAAAGAGAAAAATGTGAAATTAATTTTGGACGAATTTTTCATATGCCAGAGTCTAAAAAGGAGTGTCAAAGCTAGAAATAAAGACATCCCATCCATGCATTGAAGCAAAACTTCAAATTATCAAACGAAGATCTTTTTCTTGAAGTTATCATTTAGATATTTCTTTCTTTCTCTCTTCCACTCTTGTGAGCATAGAATTATAAAAGAGAAAAACATTCTTGTTCAGAAAAATTAAAGAGAGCTCATGTGTAAAAGAGGTTCTAAATCTCACCTCTTGAACGAGATAAATATATTAGCTTCCTAAGAGGAGAGGTTGCCTTACATCTCGAAGCAGAAAAAATGTGGTTGATGTAAAAGGCTTTCTTCCTTGCCCTATTTGAAACAAAGGAAGGGATTAGTGGAATCTCCGGCTGTATCAAGATTGAGAAGTCAGAGCAGAGACGTAGGACAAGGTGTGACCGAACCTCGTCAACAACCTGTCTTTGCGTTTGATTTTTTTCTCTCTCTCTCCTTGTTCATATTGTGTTTATAATTGGAATTGCTTTATTTGTAAAGGTTTTAAGAATCGATTTTGTGCTTCTATGATGATCTTTATAAAATCGGTATTTTCGATTTAACACCAATTCACTCCCCTCTTGGTGCCCTTTGGGATCCTACAAGTTGAATTTGGTAAGTGTCACTTTTGATGATGAAGTGAGGGCTTTGATCTTGTTGTCCTCTTTGCCAGAAAGTTGGGGTGAAACTGTGACGACGGTTAGCAGTTCTTTCGGTTTAACAAAGTTGAAGCTTGATGTTATTCAAAATTTAATTATGAGCGAAAACGTTTGTAGGAGAGAATCAGGAGAAGCCTCAAGCTCAGCGTTGAGTGCAGATGGCAGGGAAAGAGCACAACAGCGAGGACAGAACCAAGGAAGCTCAAATGTAAAGTGACGAAGTCAGTCGATGTTTGGTGAATTCGCATGCTGGAATTGCGGGAGGAAAAGTCACCTGAAGAAGAATTGTAGCACACCTAAAAAGAAAACCAATGAGGAATCGACGAATGTTACTACAAAAGAAGTCTCAGATGCATTATGTCCGAGTATTAACAGTCCGACAAAATCTTGGATTCTGAATTCTGGAGCTTTATACCATTCCACATCACAAAGGGAGTGTATGAAAGATTACATTACCGTAATTTCGACATGATTTATCTGACAAATGATAAAGCCTTGAATGTTGTGGAGAAGGAGAATGTGAAGATTGTCAATAATAATGGGATAGTCTGGACGCTGAAAGATGTTCGACATATACCGAGTCTGAAGAGGAATTTGATCTCGATTGGATAGCTTGACTCAGAGGGTTACACTACGGTATTTGTAGGTAACACTTGGAAGGTCACCAAAGGAGCCATGGTGATTGCACGGGGCAGCAAGCTGTGTACTTTCTACAGGTCGTCAAATACAAGAATTATTGCAATAGTTGATTCGACACAAGAATTATTACAGCAGTTGATTCAGATGATATGTCTGAAGTCTGACATTGTAGACTTAGACATATGAGTGAAAAGGGAATGAAGGTTCTGTACAAGATGGATTGACTACCAGATTTGAAATCAGTCGATGGTGGACTTTGTGAAGGTTGTGTGTTGGGAAAGCAGAAGAAAGTCACCTTCAACAAAGTATCAAGGATGCCGAAGTGTAGCAAGTTGTAACTTGTGCACACGGATGTGTGGGGGCTATCTCCAGTTCCATCCCTCGGCTGGTCACTATATTATGTGACATTCAATGATGATTATTTCTGGAAGGTATGAATTTATTTTTTGAAAAATAAATATGATGTGTTCTCTCTTTCAAGAAATGGAAGATAAAGTAGAGAATGAAATTGATGTCAAGATCAGGTGTTTGCGGTCTGACAATGGTCGTGAATATGTGAACCATGAGTTCGAGGAGTTCTGCGAGGAACATGTCATCATGATGGAGATGACAGTTCCAAGGACGCCACAACAGAATGGAGTTGCTGAACGGATGAATAGGACACTGAATGAGTGTGCCAGGAGCATGAGGATTCATGCAGGTCTACCAAAATCATTTCGGACAGATACAATGAACACAGCGGCATACCTGATCAAATGCGAACCATCTGTATCATTGGAGAACAAACTACAAGAGGAGGTTTGGAGTGATAAGGAGGTAGATCTTTCTCGTATGAGGTTTTTTTATTACTTATCATATGTGCATATTGATTCTGCATGTAAAGACAAGTTAGATGTTATCTCAGAGATGTTTCTTTATTGGTTATGGATATGATGAGTTCGCATATAGTTTCTGAGATAACGAAAATAGAAACGTGATTCGAGAAAGAAACGTGATGTTCCATGAAAAGACCATGTGTAAAGACAAGTGTGTTACAGAATATAGTAATGCAGGGGTAGAAGGAAATACTCAAGTTGAACTTGACGGTATGTTAGATGAAGATGTGGCCGGGTCGTAGAAAATTATTCAACAAGAGCCTGAGGTGATACATGCTGGACCAAGTAATCAACCCCCTATTAGGAGATATACTCGGGAGATAAGAACACATGTGAGGTATTCTCCTTTTTTCAATTTTATTTTGCTAACTAATATTGGTGAATCAGAAAGTTTCAAGGAAGCCGTGGATGTTGATGATTCATTCAAGTGAGAGTTAGCAATGCAAGACGATATGAACTCGCTGTACAAAAATAACACTTGGATTCTGGTGGAATTGCCTAAAAGGAAGAAGGCATTACACAACAAGTGGTTGTACAGGATTAAAGAGGAGGCGGATGGTGGCAAAAGATAAAGAAAGACTGATTGTGAAAGGCTTCAAGTAGAAGTAAGATATTGAGTATACTAAGATATTTGCAGTAGTTGTGAAACTAACCACTATTAGATTGGTGCTAAGTATAGTTGTAGCCGAGGACATACATTTTGAGCAGTTAAATGTAAAGACAACATTCCTCCATAGTGATTTGGAGGAGGATATTACATGAAGCAACCACAAGGCTTTCGTTCTTGGTAAAGAGAACCTGGTGTGCAAGCTGATTAAAAGCTTGTATGGTTTGAAGTAGGCCCCTCGACAGTGGTATATGAAGTTCGATAACTTCATGACTAGCATGAGATATGTTAAGTATTTTTCTGACCATTGTTGTTACATCAAACATTTTGATAATTACTACATCATATTGTTGTTGTATGTGCATGATATGCTCATCACAGGTTCATATATGATGGAAATCAAAAGGCTCAAGGAACAATTATCAAGTGTGTTTGAGATGAAAGACTTGAGAGCCACGAAAAAAATTCTTGGGATGAAGATTGTTCGGGACCGAAAAGTAGGTACTCTAAAATTGACACAGGAAGCCAATGTTGAAAAGGTGCTAGAGAGATTTTCTATGCAAGATACCAAGACAATGCAGACATCCTTGACGTGTCACTTCAAGCTTTCGAAGGAACAATCGCCCAAGACATATATGGAATGTGCACACATGTAGAAGGTTCTACATTAGCAACAGGCAGTCTTATGTATCCTGTAGTTAGCACCAGATTAGACATTGCTCATGCAGTGAGAATTGTGAATAGATACATGTCAGATCCAGGAAAGCAACAATGACAAGCAATGAAGTGGATCCTTCAATATTTGAAAGGAACCAAAGGTACGTGCTTGTGTTTCAATAAAAGTAATTTGGATCTGAAGGGTTATGTTGATGCAGATTTAGGTGGTGGCATTAATACTGTTGGAAGCACCACTGGATATGTGTACACTTTAGGTGGCACGACGATAAGTTGGATGTCTCAATTACAAAAGGTAATTGATCTCTCTACTACCGAATCAAAGTATATTGTCATGACAGAGGCATATAAGAAGATGATTTGTCTGAAGGGTGAAGAACTAGGCAAGGTGCAACCGAGTTCGAGTCTGAACAGTGATAGTCAGAGCGCAATTCATTTAACAAAGAATCCAATGTATCATGCGAGGATGAAGCACATCAGATTGAAGTACCATTTTATTAGTGATCTTCGGAAAGAGAAGACATTGGTGCTCAAGAAAATTCGAGGTTCAGATAATCCAATTGACATGTTAATCAAAGCGGTGGTCAATGAAAAATTAAGGTTCTGGACAACTTTAGTTTCCCTCCAAAGTTAGTTGCAGGGAGGAGCCGTCCAGAGTTCTGGCATAGGCAAGTGCAGCTCAATCTCAAGAGAATCAATTTCCAAGTGGGAGATTGTTGGAATTAGTTAGGTGGAGCTTAATTCTGGGCCTAACTAATTTGTTATTAATTATGGTAGGAAGAATCTGAGAGATTGTAACTTCATTGTAACCATAATATGGGGAGATTCAATGGTTATCATAATTACCTTATTTGTTAGATACGAAGTTATGAAGAATCATGATAAGATACGTGGTTATCCTGAATTATTACCCAAGACAAATATCTGGTAGCGATCATGCGCCATAGATTATGGGGATCTGGGTAATGTTTGTAACGAAAAAAGTTGAGACATCTGAATAGAGTGAAGCTCTGAGACAACTGTGAACATAGGAGACAATTTTCGAACCACGTTAAATATGTGTCTTTTGTGTGATTTCTTGTTATTTTTTCACTATCTATTCATCGATTTCTCTCAGACATCGGTATCAATAATAAGTTGATATAAAAAATATTCCGCAACAAGGCTAATGTTTTCATGCTTGATAGAGGTCCACACTTTGGGCCTCAGCACCAGCTCCTGCATTTTCTACTTGTAACACATGAAAGCCATTGTTAGAAGTCGTATTTTTATTAGGGTTCATACCATTTTCTTTCCATGTTTTTGTGGGTGCTGAGTTTAGGAGGCGACAGGGAGAAGTGATCCTTTGGTTTTCAAGTCTTCATTCTGTTCTTCCATTTCAGATCCTGAGGAGGATAGATTATTTCCCTTATCCTTTTCAATAGTCTTGAATCAATTTACTTAAGAAAATCGGATTTTGAATTCTTTGGCTGGAATGTGAAATGAGAAGCTGTTGATGGGGATACCAAAGTTGCACTTTTAAAGTCTTGTTTTGTCCTAGTTGTTAAGACAAGTAAACGAATTTTTTTTATGGAATGGTGTCATCTTCTGCCAAGATGCCACCCAAAGTACGAAGTTATTTTTGAATAGATAGGGTTACTTCATAAACCTTTCCTATACTATCACGATTTTTCACATCTAACCCCAAAGTAAAGCTATTTTTTCAAATACCTAAACTATCGCGAGTTTTTTACTTTAATCATTCCGTCCACTTTTATTATATTTTTTGTTACTTTTATTTCTTTTATTCATGAGAAGACTAAATTGCCTCTCATCATGTAATACATCAAATAATAAATATAAAAAATAGCAAAGTCCATCTATGTCATATGCAAGAGAAGAGGGAAAGCTTTCCTAAATTTTTTTCATTTTTTATTTTTTATATGTTCTAATTGATGTGTTAATGAGAAAAAGTAAAACTAACAAAAAGTATAACATAAGTGGATGAAAGGATTAATGTGAAAAAGTTGCGATAGTTTAGGGATAAAAAAATAAGTTCATAGTTTAGAATAAGATGCCAAAAATCACGATAGTTTAAGTAAGATTTATGAAAATATCCCTAGATAGAGTACTGTACAACTTCGATGAAGGCTACGTTGGATAAGTTCCAAGCCAAAATTGAATCCAACACTCCCTATCAAAATTGTGGCACATGACAATGTCAGCCCAATTCATTGCAAATATATGATATTAATAATACTAGTGTATTATGTGATATCATGTTCTAAGTTTTAACTTTTATAGTATTTATGATGCACCTATAGACTATAATGTTTTTCTATTACAATAATAAACATTTCTTATGTGATTATAATTATTTGAGTTTTAACTCTGAGGCATTTAAAATTATTTGTCTTTTAATAGTAGTAACAACTTAGAAGTTTTAGTAATCATGCTAAGTTTGCAATTATCTGATTATATTTTGAATTAAACTAATCAATAATAATATAATTAGATAAAAATATTTGTTTTTTTATAATTACTAGTTTTTAAATTATAATCAACGATCTCATAGATTTCTCCCCTTAGATGTTTTCTTACACTTTTAATATTGATAATATATTTTCAATTTTAATATATATGTATATATATATATATATATTATATCACTTATTATAGTGATTTTTATTATGTTTTCATCATGCCATAGATTTAATATTTTATGGCATTTAAAATTGTATTGTAAAAGTATAATTAAGTACTAATACTTAGATTTGTTTAAGTTATAATTTATCGTATTTGAATGCATTTAGTGATTTTGGATTATTGCCAAGGTAGACATCGCAATGCACCAAACGATAGAAATGATGTGTGAAGGACAGCCAATTCAAAGACTAAGAAAGAACGACAATAAATCATCATAATTATTTCAAACATATTAAGTCCATCTCAATAAATCGTTTCAAAACCTCGTGGGCCCTTGCCACTGGGGGTATGAGATTAAGGAAGAACGTCATAATCATCAAGATTTAATTAGTACTTTTGTAGGCCTTCGTACGCATGCTTTGAGATGACCCTACTTTTCTTAAAAAGGTAAAGACGTAACCTCCCAAGATTTTTTTTCTTTGTCTGCCCAAAAAACTATCTCGACGACGTCACCAAATACAATATCTTGACTTTGGTCAGTCAACAAACTTATTTATATTAGCGGAAGACTTAAATAAAATAAAGTTTACAATACACGAAAACTGTTAAAACTCTATATAATGTCCTGTGGGTCTGGGCCCCACATCTATATAATAATAGATCATATACCCATGTGCATGTCACCCGTTAGATGAGCCACCATCCTTCTTGCCATCGTCATCATCTCATCTTGCATGGATCCAACTACAGAGAAATATCTATGAGAATAAAAATACTCAGTACATAAAGTCTAATCATGATCAAATAAATAATAATCAATGTTGTTCAAAGGTAAAATCAATAGAACAATAATTGAGCAAATGAACAATAAACAATATTATGCAATAAATAATAAATCAATATAACACCAATTAATATAGCAATGAATCAATTTATTAATTGATAAATATAACAATGGATCGGTGGATCAACATAACAATAGCCTGATGTTATAACGGATCAATATGTCAATAAGTCAATAGAATTAATCAGACTAAAGTCAAAAAACCAAACAATAACGATAACAATTTATCAATAAGATTAATAAATCAATAATGTTCAAGATAGAACCAACTATCAATTAAGCATATGAACAATGTGATATGATAAACAATAAATTAATATACAGTGAGTCAATATGATGATGGATCAATATCAATGGATCAGGCTAAGGTCATAAGATCAATCAATAGCTATAACAATTAATAATTAACAGTTGTCTGATCAATGTGGCATTGCTCAATTAATAGTAGAGCATTGGATAGATGATTCAATATAACAATAGAACAATAAAGCCATAGATTAATTGGAAGGATAAGGAGAATGCCAAATGATCGATCAATATCGATTTAACAATTAACAATATCAATGATGCCTGATCACCATTACACTATTCAATTTAACAATTTCTAATTCAATATCAATGGTCATTGGCCAATAACAATTCCGTTCGATTCAACGCGCAGAGGCAATGCCAGTCAACGTCAATATCCGAATGACCATGATCTATTCGATTCAACTCAATTTATCAATGTTCGGAGTTATTCAATACAATAGGGAGCACTTAGTCAATTAAAAGAAACTCCATATCTCTTTCATGTAGGCTATTGGGGGATCAAGCCACAGCAAGCCGCCCTCCAATAATAGCGCTAACAATGATTCGTGAAGGACGGGAACCATGACTAAGCATAAGACAGCCATAATTTCTCTAAAGGATGACAACATCTCAAATCTTTAGGTACACTATCTTCCAATTTCAATTCAATAACTATATGGCCTAGAGGGCTTAGTGATAATCGAAGAACATGAAGATCCAATAATTTTCATCTTTTATCTCGTTTACCTAACACATTTATCTTTTACAATTTACTTTGGATTTAACATGACTCAATCAGATAAAATTACTAGACCAATACTATAATAAATGAAATGATTGGATATGATAATATGATCATTAGAATGACAATCGGGTCTAATATGATCATACTATGATCAGATATAAGGATCATGTGTCGGAGATAATCAATCATGATAATCACTCAATCAGAAATAATCAAGGTCACTAATTCAATACTATAATCATTATCATGATCGAATGTGGTAATAAAAATAGAGCCAATGATAGTGACAATGATAATTTGATCATGTAGGATTATACTAAAAGCAATCATATGATCGGATGGAGTAATATACTCAACATCAAAATTAGATCTAATAATAACAATGTGACCATATATGATAACCATATGATTAAGATGATGCGATCAGATACGATGATATAATCACGTATGACAATGATCTGATCAGGAACAATTAATAACAATCCAATTAACTATGATCCATATATCACAATAGATTTTCTACCCTCAAAACCTAGCCCGTGTCAATGGAATTTGGACCATGTTCAAGGACGTCCAATCTGCCTCGGTATGACATGAACTCATGTCGAGTTGGCCATGATTCACGTCCTATGTTCGATGCGTCGCAATTCGGGCTATGCCAACACTAATTTGGGCCGAGCTATAGGGAACTCAAGCCAAGTTCAACGACTTGGTCCAGTTTTGTTTTCGATTCGATTTGGGTTCTATGGAACCCGAGCCGAGTTCTGACGTCGTCGAGTAATCAAATTTTAATGCAATTTTCTAACCATCATAACTATACCGTTTGATGTCTGATTGATGCAATATCTATATCAATAAAATCTCAGGACAAGGGAGAAGAGAATAGGGTTCCATGTCACGAAAACCGATGCCATGGGGATCCCTCTTATGTACCTTAAGTTGGTTGGAAAACCAACTATGTTCCTGTTGTTTGTCGACTGTACGGACGTCATGACTTTGGACGATGATTCGTCTCTGCTGACGTTTAGAAACCTTTGGTTTTGAATCTTGTTCTCCTCTATCAGGGCTTTGAAACGGTATATCGTCCGCGCTCTCAGGTGCCTCGATTTGTGAAAAAATGAAGGAGAAAAAAGGGCTATCGTGCAAAAATTCTGTGGAGACAGATAATACTTTCTACCCACCCTTTAAGCCCTATTTATAGCTCTCAAGTAAGGTTTTTGATTCCTATTGGACATTGAGTTATTTCTCCATCAATCATGACCATTCATCATTAATTATCATCTCTTAAATATTTAAATTTAATTAAATTCGAATTTCACTAATTTATTCTATAACCATGTTTAACAAAATCCATCTCTATTCAAATTCCCTTTTATCCTTTCCATAACATCTCTCAATCCAACTCTATCTCTATCTTTTATCAATAACTTATGTTAACCAAACTATACCTTTATTTTATTTTTTATTTTCTTCATCTATCTAATTTTCGGAATTAATTAATATAATAATTATTTTATCACCTATTTTTCGAACTAAAATAATAATAAATATTATTTTAATGGTTGGAATATTTTTTAATCCATAGGACTCTCAATCTTATACTATTTTGGAGTCTTATAATCATTAAACATTCTTTTGGATCTCAAATCAAATTGAAATCTCTAATCACAATTTCTACTTCCAATAGGATTAAATCTTTCTTTCTTTTCTTTTTTCCTTTCTAACCATACTTTTAATTTGCAAAACTTTATTTCCCCTATTTAAATATTGGGGTGTTACAAAAGAACCTATATATTAATTAATCATTTAAAGAGTCCGAGTACAAAAATATGAAGAAGTCTGTGAGGACAATCTTCCCAAAAATAATCACTTTGCGATTGTTGGCCATGACCGGCAAAAAAATGGGTTCGGAATTTGGATTTTAGTTTGCATGTGAGCATATGAAGTTTTCAAAAAAAGGGAACGATCCCAAATTCTCCAATGAGTAGAATGCTGCCTATTGATGAAAGTGACGAGCTCAAAGTCAAATTTTGCATAAACGCTTTTCACCTGTTCTGCTCACAAAATACAGGTAACTCATATTCTGGTCATCTAAATCATAGCGCAACTCTTTGAAAATACTAATAGACCGTATTCTAACCATCTTAAATGTATCTCACCTCCTTAAACTATAGTGCATGATTTCAACAAAGGAGGCTTTTGTCGAAGGGCTATAGTCGAGCCATACTTGTGTCATTCGAATCGTAGCAATTTGTACAAATTGTAACAATCGATTTAGCTAATAAATGTAACTATTGTTTAATTAAACTAAGAATTGTCCTAATTCATAAATGATTATTGAATGATTAACGAATGTTTATCTTGATTACATTTTATGGACAAATTTTAAACAATTATGTTATACTTCTTCAATGTTATTTGAGACAGTCCTTATCATGTTATTATCGAATGATTATCATGATTCAATTGTATATTTAATTAATTGATGTACCTAGACTCTCGAAATGCATGTGAAGTCATAGTATTAAAATAAACTTAGTATCGGCTGAACTCATTAATGGATCACTTGGTCCTCGTCGTATTGTATTATATTGGGTGTGAACGTGACCCAGCTTGGCTAGCCAAATCAAGGTGGATGCAAAGCAACTCCCATAATGACTCAAATGGCTCACTATAGATTGATTATTTAATGATTGACTATTGAACGAGAAGTTAAATGACTAACTTTAATTGTATTGAATTGTATGACTTGAACATATTGGAATTATTGTTAAGTGGGCACTTAGATTGCCATATGATTGGTGTTACAAGTCACAAATGTCAATCTTTGGTTGCTCATAACTATTGCACATGGAGTTTAAACTTAACCCATCAATAAAATTCAAAGACCTAAGACAAAACTTAAACTGCAATCAATAAGTAAAACACTAAAGCAGAAAACATTAAGCAAATATTAACCATGGAGCAAAGAACTTTCAAAAAATCACCACAAAGCCAATATCAGTTGGCCAAACTTTAACTCAAAGATAAGAATTTTAGACTTTGATACCTTCTATAACACCGCCGAAATCCATCCCCATGCCATGTGTCATGAGCGAGTCCCAAGCGGTGCTACACTACACAATTTGATTGACAATTCAAAATGACGGCAGCGAAAAATATATTCAAATCATCGATGAAGGCTCATGAAACATCCAAGAAAGTCCATTAACATAAATACGCTCTCAGAAGCATACAATCAATGAAGTCCAACATGCTATAATAGAATTAAGAGACCATTAAAGTGATATCAGATTGTGATAATTCAAAAGACGCATAGCAAAAGCATAATTAAACAACATAAGAATATGGCGAGAGGCCCAACAATAATAAAATGCGACTTGAAGTACATGATAACCCATAAATCTAATATTAATAGTTCTTCAATATGCATACAATAGCAAAAATATAACTATTATAAGATAAAGTTCATAAAATCCAATGCAATGACATTTTTTGTCAATATAACATGATAAATTCAATTTATAGAAACACAATATGACGAAAAGCCTAATAAAGTACTTGAATCAAAACTTAGCAAAATACATTCACATTCCAAATCTCATTACTATAAATAATATGAAGATACAAGATAGTAGTATAAAAGGATATCATGATCATAACGATATTTGGAATCTAAGACCAATATGTGCATCATGTGAGCATGCCACTAGTGTAACCCCCCGTCCCAATTAAGTTATTATTTGCTTTGGACTTTTGGCCCGCACGAATTTAAAATGCATCTTGAAAGGTGAAGGGAATAGCTACATATAAGTCCATGACCACCTCTGTGTTTTGCCCATGTGAGATGTTGGAATTTATAACAGATATAAATTCTAGAGGTTGCGAAATACCTCTTGTAGCAGAAACGGATCGTCGGGGCTTTTTTACGAACTCTTGATGAACGCGCTTGCACCTTGGGATCGAGAACCGAACCTCTGGGAAACGAAACTCTTTGTCACAACACAAGTACTCTAGACAAACCTCTGGGAAAGTATGTTTGGGACCTATGCTATGGGTCTCCTTTTATAGGATAGGGAGACTTGGGCGACAAGTTAGGCAGAACGCATTACGCGCGTCCATCACACGTATGATGATATGTCTGCACTGGCATGCGCCTCGCCCTTGTGGGTCGTGCGTATGTGCGGCCCATGCGCCCAAAAGGGCACTATTTCAACATGAGACTATTCAATGAGATCATCTTGATTCTTAAACCTTATGTCATTACTACTGGTCCTAATCTTTCCTGCAAGCATGCACAAACTCGAATGTAGTAGAGGTCCACCTCTCATTAGTTGTATGTAAGATTCATAAATAAATAAAATAATTAACAATATGATGCAAAAGGAAATAATCCACTAATTTTGCATCAATAACGATCATTATATAAAAGCATCATACAAATCGATCAATGAGAGAACAATTAAACGATAAGGGGCAATATATCATTCTTGATTTCATAATCATTTTCAATAAGGGTGATCACATTATTTATTCTTAATTCTTACCGAGGGGGCTCCCTATTCTTTGTCTCTAGATTCATGGTGTCCATGGCAAGGTTGGTAGTACAGAATTCTGAGCAAAATGGAAGGCTTGGTTGGGCGACCGAGGATCCTGATATATGAGTTCCGTGGTGTGAGGGCCGCAACAGAGGAGTTGAAATGAAGAGTTGGAGAGGTTTGGCGAGCTCGTGACTTCATGCTCAAGGAAGTCATCATGAAAATAATATTTATAGCCAATCTTTATTTTAAAATATAAAATAACAATTTGTCTTAATTTTGTAAGACATTTTACGAATTTGTATACTAAAAAAGTGGTACGTATATTTTATAAAACATAACAAAAATTTAACCGTTTCTTCCGACTCTTCTTCAAATTTGATAAATGTTAGTTATCATATATTTCATTATAGTTATAATTGATTTCATACTTGTTAAAGGAATAAAAAGACCTTCATCGAGAAAAGTCTTCGCTTGAATAAAATATATTTAATTTGTGTGAAGTGATAACATTCATTACATCATTAGACAACAAAAAATTAAGGTTCAACGAAAAATTTGAAACCTTTCGTAGGTTTGAAACTATTGCTAATTTTTAATCTTAACAATTATCCTTTTGATTCACAACCTTGAGCAAAACCGACATTTTTCATACTCTCAATCACCATATGACACAGCATGCTTGTGTGAACTAGTCTCCGGCAGTTTTTTTTCCGTACTCTTTGTCCCTATTTGATGCAAGCACAAAGGTAAGAACATCATCTTGTTCTCACATTTTGTATCAATCAACATTTTTTTTTTGGCTGTGTTTGGGTGTCGGAACTTGGGCAAGAACTTACCCAAGTTCCGATTTGTTCACCCAAACACTTAAACTGATGGGAACTTTTCAAGTTCCTGTCAGTTCTCATCACGTGACGAGAAGGGAGAACCAAAGTTCTCCCAAGTGTGGGAGAACTCCCTTCAAGTGGCCGTTTTTTTATTTTTCGTTTTGCTTTTTTTTTCTTTCAATTTTTTATTTTCATTAGTAGAATATTATTAATTACTATTAATGTTAATATTATTTAATAAACTAGATTTGTATTATCTTAAATAATAATCAATTACAATATTTTATTTATTAGTATATTATCAATTAGCATATAAAATAAATTATAATATTAATAACATATGGAAATAATAAATTATATATTATTATTTTTGTAAATTATGAATTATAATATTAACATAAATAAATTTTGTAAATTATAAAATATAATATAAATATAAATATTTTTCATAAATAATTATTTTAATTACATAAATATATAATATTTTAATTTCCTGCAATTTTATATTTTATAAAATAATAAATTATATCGTTATTCTTATTTTTTATCCAAACACCGACAAAAACTTATATATGAAATCAACTTTTCAAATTCTTATCATTATACTTTTCATCCAAACACCCCACCTAAACTTTTCTATCAAATCAATTAGTTTTTGAGAACTAACGAGAACTAAAAGTTCACTATCCAAACACTGCCTTTGAGTAGCCAGAGCCCTCGATATCTAAAAAGCGGTGCAGATGACCCAATTCACGTGGCGCTAAAGAGTACACTATCCACAAGTTAGAAGTCGGTCCATTATCGAGCGTAACTAATCGCGTACCTGATGCTCTCAACAAGAATTTTCTATGTTCACATGACTCGAACTTGAGATTTTGCTTAAGCGAAAAGGAGCTGCTTACCACTCCACCCCAATTAGTCAATCAATAATTCTTTAGCCATGTGGATCCGCATTCATGATGACAAGAATAGATAAAAAGTAGAAACCCACCCACCCAAGAACTTTGTTCTCTTCTAAGAATATATTGAGAAAATTTTATTTCGTTCCAGGAAGGGCCTTTAAGTTATCTACGAAGATAAATACTTTACTTTGAAAAAACATCATCACAAAAAATCATCTTCCAATCCAATATTTATTACACTTTGTAATGGTTAGGGATTTTCCTCCAACCTCAATCAATGATATTTTCGAACATTTCTCCTTCTTTTTTGACGATATATGAGATAATCTAGATAAATTGTCAATTATTTTATTTAAATTTTATGGACCTATCATATTGACCACTAGTAATTTTAATTAGTAATCTTAATTATCAATTCACTAGTATTTCATATAGTAATAAAAAGTTAATTTTTTGACATGTATTTTGACAAAAAAAAGTTATTCATTCAAAATTTGAATTTTAAATATTTTATTAATAAATAAATATTATTCAACTTCATTGTTTTATTATTTAATTTTTTTTATAAATAACTCTTCATTTTGTCTCATCTTCTTTTATCTATATTCACTTTTCTATTTTTATTTTGTTTATTTATAATATTATGTGATGAAAATTTAAAATAATATTCAGAGTATTTTGATAATTTATTTTTTTATCTATTTTAACTATTATCAATACTTATCAAACATTATAATGTACATTTAAATAGTGATAGTATATTTAAGTGGTGATATAAATTATCAATAAATTATTTATTTTAACATAATAAATTTTATTTTGGAATCCGAGTCAAGGATAAGTATAATTTATTCTAGGAATTATCTATGTCTAAAATTGTCACGGTTTATAAGTATAATTTTTATAAAATGACAATAGTACCCTTCATCATTATTAAGAAATAATGCACTTGTTTCGCAGAATAATTTTGGATAATGTGTTATTCTAATCATTATTCCCAAAACAAACAGCACGTATGTGGATAATAACAATTTATTTGGACAAAAAATTGGACAATAATCGGATTATTGTTGCAGAAAATAACATCACAAACAACGATTACTTGCAAGCACATTACCAGAGAAACCGAAATCACAACACGCCCTCTTCTTCTATGAATCGAATTCCTCGTCATCGTTTTCCGGATCATCTCCGTCTTCGTCACCGGCACCATCACCGCCAGGTTCATCGCCACCGCAGCCGTCTATGTCGTTACCTCCAATTACGCTTTGCATTAACTTCTGGCCTACCTGATTCGACGCGCCGCTAACCAGCCCGCTACACACGTCGTTCAATAGGCTGCTGCCAATATTGTTCTGCACCTGAGGAACGTTGATGACAGGGGCACCCTGCGGAAAACTGTTGCCCACGCCCATCGTGCCCACGGCGACGGGCCTCGCTGGAATGTTGTACTGTTGTAGCACCTGAGGAACGTTGATGACGAGGGCACTGTAACGTCTCCAAATCGATCTTCGTTCTGTGGCGAAGATCAACCTGAAGACACTACGGCATATTATACTTGACCATAACCTTGATCATATCTCAGTCAAGAATCGAGACACGTCAGCGGAAAAATAATAAAATAAAGAAAGATAACATAAATATGCGGAAGTATAAAAAGTGACTATATCATTGCTAAGAAAATAAAATAGATTTTACATCATGATTCTAAAATGCGGAAGGTAAATAAAACGAATAAACACTCTAAGAAATCTTATGGTTCATGTGCTGTCCTATCGTCAGAGCTTCATCACCACACGTCTACTCCACCACGTCACTGACCTGATCCTGTGAAAATCAGACACAGAGGAGGAGGTCCTCCCGTAAGCTTTACAGCCTACTGGGGAACCACATGATATACAATGCATAACATGAATATAATAATCAGCGGTAAATAATCATGCTTAACTTGAACGTGAAAGATAATATGTCAGTATCATGGATCATAATAAGAATAAGATCAGAGGATATCATGAATCAGGAAGATAACATGATGATTAATAAACATGAACTTATAACATACTTGTAATTCATGACAGTAACTTGACTTGACTTGAACATGCTTCTTAATATTGGTTATTAATTAACAATTATGGTGACTTTGAGTGTTTTTAAATCTTGGGGTATGTCCAGCAAATGATACGATCTTGTGCGGTCAATGGGTGATCAAACAATTACCAAGGGAACAACCCTTATCTTGATGCACTTGGCTTGGACTGGCAACCCATCGTTAATCTTTCATCTGAGCTTATTAATCACTTTTAGTATCTTGTCATTCTTTGTATCATATGATGAAGGTGATGTGATCGGTACGAGGTAAATCAAGATAAAGAGTTCAAGTTGAAATCATAAGAAAATCAATAATGTTCATATCAAAATAAGGGGAGACTAATGAATAGAAAATCAAGAACTATTTTGTGGCCCCTTTTTTTTTACTCCCTCTCTCTTCCTTTTTCTACTATCACAGAAAGTCGCTTTTTTTTCTATGCGTGCCAAACAATGGCCATTCTTTTTCTTCTTTTTATTTTCATTCTCTCTCTACTTCACCTTTCTACTATCACCGAAAAGTCCTTTTTTTTAATTTCTATGTGTGCCAAACAATGGCCATTCTTTTTCTTTTTTTTATTCTCTCTCTACTTCACCTTACGCCCGCAAATCGTCTCCTCAATTTTATTTTTCTTTTAATTTTTTTTCTCCTTTCTCAATCTCTTTCTCTCTCTTTTTTGTTGGCCGGAACATTGTTGGCCGAACTCCTTTTTTTTTTAAACCATCACGTACAATATTAATCCAAATAATAATCAAAGAACCTACGGATCCCTCCTACGTACTTTCGCCCTACTCTAAATCCTACATCCTAACAATCAATAATACAGAAATAGAACAAGCAGAAATAACTATGCATGCAACAATCAAGAAATCAAACAATTAAAAATGATAACTTGAACCTTATTCATATTCTTTTCATAACGATTAGGGCATGAATTGGGATAATTCAGAGGTCATGCAAGGTGATTTCGATTCACCCATCTGATTACGATGAATCCTAGCCTTGATTCGTTAAAAATTCGTTTGAATTCTGCCCCTGTTTCCTAACGATCAATTCCCCCTATTTCTCCCCTGTTCTTCCCCTGGTTCCTACCCTGCACGATTCAGCGGAGAGCAATCACGAAATCTTGCTATGGATTTGCCACACAGAAACGTGTGCGTGAGGGGGAGAAAGAAGAGGCCACCGGATCCTCTCAGCTTGCGTCTTGGCCGATGTACACTTCTGTTTCCATGTGCGCAGGAGTAAAACGTCAGATGTAGGAAGAATAGATCGTGAGCAGTGCTAGGCAAAAGAATTATTGTAGGATTTTCCTTCATCTTATAGGACTCCTAAAACTAATTAATCTGATCTAATCAAATCAATTTTAATCCCCTTGATTCCTAACTTTGAGTTGGACTCGGATTTATCTTTTCCCAGTGTCCAAGTCCTTCACGTATTTCATTTTTTCCTCCTTCTTCTTTCTTTTTTTTATCTCTTGGTTGTGTTGGTTATTACATTCTTACCCCCTTAAAAGAAAATTCGTTCTCGAATTTTACACTAACTAGAGAGCTTACCAAAAAGATGAGGAAATTCTTGGCATATTTCCGACTCGAGCTCCCATGTTGCATCATCGCCCTGGTGGTGACGCCAAGCTACTCTGACCATGGGGACATCCTTGTTCTTCTGACGTTGCACTTTGTGATCCACTATATGCGTTGGATACTCAGCAAAGGTCAAGTCTGCAGCTATATCTGGCTCCTTTATTCTTAGAATATTTGCAACATCGTGTTTGTACTTCTTGAGCATGGATACATGAAATACGTTGTGCACTCTCCCATACGACGGGGGAAGAGCTAGTCTGCATGCTGCCTCACCTACCAGCTCGAGTATCTCAAATGGGCCTACATAGCGAGGTCTGAGCTTTTCTCGCTTGCTGAATCTCATGACTCCTTTCGTAGGAGATACTTTCAGAAGAACTTGGTCACCAGCTTGGAAGACCTGCTCTCGTCGGCCTTTGTCAGCATAACTCTTTTGCCTTCCTTGAGCAGTCTTCATCCTTTGCTTAATCAATTCTATCTTTTCTGCATACTCTACTGCATCTTTTACTTCTTCCTTACTCATGATCTTTTCCTCGCCTACTTCACTCAAGTGGGCAGGTGAACGGCAATGTCGTCCATACAGGGCCTCAAATGGTGCCATACCAATGCTAGAATGGTAGCTGTTGTTATAAGCAAACTCAATCAAATGAATGTGCACGTCCCAGCTACCCTGCCAATCTAGTGCGCAGGCCCGTAACATATCCTCTAGTGTCTGGATGGTCCTCTCAGACTGCCCATCCGTCTAAGGGTGGAATGCGGTACTAAAATTAAGCTTTGTACCAAAGGCTTCCTGCATGCTCCTCCAGAATCTGGCAGTGAATCTGGGGTCTCGATCAGACACTATGGACTCTGGGATACCATGGAGTCTGACTACTTCTCTCACATATAAATCTAGCAAACTCTCCACTGATTGTTTCCATCGGATTGGAATAAAGTGTGCCGCCTTTGTGAAATGATCCACGACTACCCATATGACATCATGACCTTTCTTAGTCCTAGGCAAGTTGGACACAAAGTCCATAGTGATCTTATCCCACTTCCACTGTGGAATTTTCAACGGCTTCAACTTGCCATATGGTCGCTGATGCTCAATTTTGACTTGCTGGCACACTAGGCATCGGAACACATATTCCGCTCTCTCTCTTTTCATGTCCGGCCATCAGTAACTGTGTTGTACATCCTTATACATCTTGGTGCTACCGGGGTGGATAGCGAAGTTCGACTTGTGGCACTCATCCAGTACCTCTCGTCGGACATCAGCGTCAGTGGGAATCCACAACCTGTCCCGATATCTAATCCCTCCATCTGTAGAGATCTGAAAATCCGCTGGTTCATTCTGGCACCTCTTCAGAACTTTCTAATATTCATGATCTACCTTTTGCGCTGCTATGATCCTGTCAATTAAGCTAGGCTTCATCTAATGCATCATCCATAAAGCTCCATTTGTTCTCAGCTTGGAGCACCATTGCTCAATTTCTTCCAGCATCTCGTACTCGTGTAGTCTCATATAAGCTAGCGAGCCTTCCTACTTCCTGCTTAATGCATCGGCGACTGAATTTGCTTTACCCGGATGGTAATTGATAGCAAATTCATAATCTTTGAGGAGCTCAAGCCATCGTCGTTGCCTCATGTTAAGATCCCTCTAATCGAAGATGTACTTGAGACTTTTGTGGTCAGTGAAGATCTCGAACGACTCTCCATACAAGTAGTGCCTCCAGATCTTCAGTGCAAAGACCACAGCTGTCAATTCCAAGTCATGTGTGGGATAGTTCACCTCATGCTTCTTCAGCTGTCGAGAAGCATGGGCTACCACTTTGCCGTGTTGCATCAGCACACAACTGTCAATTCCAAGTCATGTGTGGGATAGTTCACCTCATGCTTCTTCAGCTGTCGAGAAGCATGGGCTACCACTTTGCCGTGTTGCATCAGCACACAACCCAATCCTGTCCCACACGCATCACTATAGACCACGAAGTCTCCACTGCCTGTCGGTATGGTGAGAATTGGTGCCGAAGTCAGACGGTCCTTCAGAGTCTGAAAACTCTGCTCACACTTGTCTGTCCATATAAACTTTTCTGTCTTCTTTGTGAGATTTGTGAGGGGTGCATCAATCTTGGAAAAGTCCCTGATAAACCTTCTGTAATATCCCGCTAAACCAAGGAAGCTGTGAATCTCAGAAGCATTATTCTGTTTTGTCCAATTCGTCACTGCCTCCACTTTCGCTGGGTCTACTGCAATGTCCTTCTTGGAGACGATGTGTCCCAAGAACATGATCTCTTTCAGCCAGAATTCACACTTTGAAAACTTTCAATAAAGCTTATGCTGTCTCAGGGTCTCCAATACTATCCTGAGATGCTCTCGGTGTTGCTCTGGATTGGAAGAATAGATCAGAATGTCATCCACAAACACGATGACAAACTGGTCTAAATATGGTTGGAAGACCCTGTTCATTAAGTCCATGAACGTGGCAGGAGCGTTCGTCAGTCCAAATGGCATGACCAAGAACTCGTAATGGCTATATCTTGACCGAAAAGCAGTTTTCGATATGTCCCCTTCGGCCACTCTCAGCTGGTGGTAGCCACTACGCAGGTCTATCTTAGAGAACACCGATGCTTTTGACAACTGATCAAAAAGGTCATCTATCGGAGGCAGGGGGTACTTATTCTTCACTGTCACTTTATTGAGCATCCTATAGTCGATGCAGAGCCGTATGGAGCCGACCTTTTTCTTGACAAACAAGACCGGTGCGCCCCAGGGTGAGACGCTCGGTCTGATAAATCCCTTGTCCAGTAGCTCCTGTATCTGCTTATTCAGTTCATGCATTTCAGCAGGTGCCATGCGGTAGGGTGCTTTAGAGATGGGTGCAATCCCAGGGAGGAGCTCTATTTTAAAGTCGATTTCCCGTTTCGGTGGTAATCCGAATGTGTCCTCAGGAAACACATCTGGGAACTCCCTCACCACATCGATCTGTTGGAGCTCAGTGATAGGTGCATCCGTCTTGACCACACTAATCAAGTACCCACAACATCATTTCTGCAATAACTTCTATGCCTTGATCGCTGAGACAATGACCTTGTTCTTTGTTGATGGAGTGCCTCTGATCACTGTCTTAAGCTTGCCTTGCGTCCCTATAACGATCTTCTTCTGTTTGCATTACAAGGTTGCATCGTGATATGAAAGCCAGTCCATCCCCAAAATGACGTCGTAATCCACCATGGGGATGACTATGAGGTCTGCAGAAAAATTTTTCTTGTCTACATTGACAGGTACATTCGGAATGTACTTGACAGCATGGAGAGTACCCATAGGTGTACTTACACGCATAGCATAGGGCATCTGCTTCTGAGGTAGACTAAGAGTTTGGGCACACGACTCCGAAATAAACGAGTGTGTAGCCCCAGAATCAAATAAAATAGTAGCAGACAAGTTGGCGATCGAGGGTACGTCTAATGACGTCATTGTCATTTTGGGCTGCATCAGCTTCTAGGTTGTGCACACGACCTTGCACAACGGGATATGCACCTCCTGTTGCCCGGTTGTCTCGGCCTCCTCTGGCAGCCTGTGGGCAATTTCGGATGAAATGTTCGAACTGTCCACACTGAATGCATGCGCCGCTCAGTCTATGGCACTCTCCATCATGGTGACGGCAACAATGATGACATAAAGGCTTCGGTGGCACTTGTGGCTGGCGCGGTGGTGGTGGCAGTTGTCTCAGTGGCTGTGCTTGCGTTAGCGCAGGGCGTGGCTGAGCTTGAGCCTGTCTTGGAGCTTCTCTCTACTGATATGACTTGAAATGGCGATCACGACAGTCGTTCCTCCGAAATGGTCGTTGATCATCCGTTCGAGTCCTGGGTTGCTCTATTGCTTTGGCTGAAGCTTTGGCCTTGCGTTCAGCTTGATCCTTTTCCATACGTGTGGCCAACCTCACAGCCTTCTCTAGATCTTCACAATCCCCAAACAGAACTTCAGTCTTCAGTGCCTGCTGCAGTCCATTAATAAACTTGTTAGCCCAAATGCGCCCCTCAAATGGCATTGGGCAATACTGCTCCAGCTGATGAATTGGGTGTGGTAATCTGCCACAGACATAGTCCCCTGCTGCAGTTGCAGGAATTCCTCTTGCTTGTTGATACGATCATGCTCGGGAGTGTAGCGAGTTATAAATGCATTCTTGAATTCATTCCAAGCTATATCCTCTTCCTCCAATCCTCTGAACCTCATGGCTCTTGTAGTTTTCCACCAGCCCATAGCAGTACCAGTCAGCATATAAGTGGCATACAAGACCTTGCGTCCATCAGCGCACCTCATCAGTTTGAAGATGTGGTCCATAGTCTCTATCCACTCTTCGGCCTTGAAAAAGCCAGCCTTCCCATCATATTGAGGCGGATGAAGTTTCAGAAAAGCTTGAATGGTGTCCTCAGATGCCTCATGGAGTGCTCCCTGATTGCGGCGTCTAGACGTCGGCGGACTATCTCCAGCCTGACTGTCCTCAGGTGGAGCAAACTCATCAACGTGCTCCTCTAATGCTGCTATGGCTGCACGGCCTCTACCTCGTCCGTGGCCTGGCGCACGGCCTCGGCCACGGCCACGTCCGCGACTCGGCTAGGCCTCCATCTCAGGGAGTGGGCCTTCCGATGCCTCATAAAGATTTCGGTCCGCCCTAGCCATCTGCTCTTGAATCCGCTCTGATCGTCGTGACATGATTATCCTCTAATCATGAAATAAAGTCATGCATAAATAAATAGTAACTTAACATAAACATTAACTTGACTTATAATGCTTTACGGTGGAGGGTGTGGCGACTGCTTGGCGATAGCACATGAACCAATATCATACTATACGATACACTAGGACGTCAAGAGAGTCCTGACTTTAGGCTCTGATACCATAAATGTAACGCCCCCAAATCGACCCTCGCCCCGTGGCGAAGACCAACCTGAAGGCGCTACGGCATGTTATACTTGACCATAACTTTGACCATATCTTAGTCAAGAACCGAGACATGTTAGCGGAAAAATAATAAAATAAAGGAAGATAACATAAATATGCGGAAGTATAAAAAGTGGCTATATCATTGCTAAGAAAATAAAATAGGTTTTATATCATGATTCTAAAATGCGGAAGGTAAATAAAATGAATAAACACTCTAAGAAATCCTATGGTTCATGTGTTGTCTTATCGTCAGAGCTTCATCACCACACGTCTACTCCACCACGTGTGAAAATCAGACACAGGGGAGGAGGTCCTCCCGTAAGCTTTACAGCCTAGTGGGGAACCACATGATATATAATGCATGACATGAATATAATAATCAGCGATAAATAATCATGTTTAACTTGAACGTGAAAGATAACATGTCAGTATCATGGATCATAATAAGAATAAGATCAGAGGATATCATGAATCAGGAGGATAACATGATGATTAATAAACATGAACTTATAACATACTTGTAATTCATGACAGTAACTTGACTTGACTTGAACATGCTTCTTGATCTTGATTATTAATTAATAATCAGGGTGACTTTGAGTGCCTTTAAATCTTGGGGTATGCCCAGCAAATGATACGGCCTTGTGCGGATCAATGGGTGATCAAATCATGACCAATGAAGCGACCCTTATTTTGATGCACTTGGCTTGGACTGGTAACCCATCGTTAATCTTTCATCTGAGCTTATTAATTACTTTTAGTATCTTGTCATTCTTTATATCATATGATGAAGGTGATGTGATCGGTATGAGGTAAATCAAGATAAAGAGTTTATGTTGGAATTATAAGAAAATCAATAATGTTCATATAAAAATAAGGGGAGACTAATGAATAAAAAAATCAAGAACTATTTTGTGGCCCCTTTTCTTTTACTCCCTCTCTCTTCCTCTTTCTATTATCACAGAAAGTCCTTTTTTTTTCTATGCGTGCCAAACAATGGCCATTCTTTTTCTTCTTTTTTTTTATTCTCTCTACTTCACCTTTCTATTATCACAGAAAAGTCCTTTTTTTTAATTTCTATGCGTGCCAAACAATGGCCATTCTTTTTCTTTTTTTTACTCTCTCTGCTTCACCTTACGCCCGCAAACTGTCTCGTCAATTTTATTTTTCTTTTAATTTTTTTCTCCTTCCTCAATCTCTTTCTATCTTTTTTTTTCTTTCTCTTTCGGCGGCGGAACATTGTTGGCCGAACTCCTTTTTTTTTAAACCATCACGTACAATATTAATCCAAATAATAATCAAAGAACCTACGGATTCCTCCTACGTACTTTCGCCTTACTCTAAATCCTACATCCTAGCAATTAATAATACAAAAATAGAACAAACAGAAATAACTATGCATGCAACAATCAACCAATCAAACAATTCAAAAAACCAAACAATTAAAAATAATAACTTGAACCATATTCATATTCTTTTTATAACGATTAGGACATGAATTGGAATAATTCAGAGGTCATGCAAGGTGATTTCAATTCACTCACCTGATTACGATGAATCCTAGTATTGATTTGTTAAAAATTCGTTTGAATTTCACCCCTGTTTCATAACGATCAATTCCCCATATTTCTCCCCTGTTCTTCCCCCGGTTCCTGCCCTGAACGATTCAGCGGAGAACAGTCACGAAATCTTGCTATGGATTTGCCACACAGAAACATGTGCGTGAGGGGGAGAAAGAAGAGGCCGCCTAATCCTCTCAGCTTGCCTCTTGGCCGATGGACACTTCTGTTTCCACGTAGGCAGGAGTAAAACGTCGGATGCAGGAAGAATAGATCGTGAGCAGTGCTAGGCAAAAGAATTATTGTAGGATTTTTTTTTTATCTTATTGGACTCCTAAAACTAATTAATCTGATCTAATCAAATTAATTTTAATCCCCTTGATTCCTAACTTTGAGTTGGATTCGGATTTATCTTTTTTTTTTTTATCTCTTGGTTGTGTCGGTTATTACAGGCACCCTGCGGACCACTGTTACCGACGCCCATCGTGCCCACGGCGACGGGCCTCGCTGGAATAACTGTTGCTGCAGCACTTGAGGAACGTTGATGACGGGGGCACCCTGTGGACCACTGTTACCGACGCCCACCGTGCCCACTGAGGACCTCGCTAGAATATTGCGCTGCTGCTGCGGCACCTGACTTTGTTCTCGTGCGACCGCCTGGGTGGCGCAGTGGATGTGGATGTCGAACCCACAACTGTTGCAGCGGTAGAGCCAGTGCTTGCCTCCAATACCCCTGCAGAGGTTGCAGATGAATCCATCGCGGTAGTGTAAGGGCGGGGCGGAGGCGAGGGCCAGCGGGTGAGGATGTACGGTGCGGAGGTATAAGGATGATTGCAAACGAGCGCAAAAGGTGTGCACGTCGAGGTCGCACATGGCGCAGCAGTAGGCGAAACCGGTGACCTTTACGTTGCATACGTCGCAGACGACATTGCGGTGGCTGCTATCGGTGAGGATGAGGGCGTGACTGGGGTCGACGGGATGGTGGATGCGCTGCTGGAGCTCAGCGCAGGAAGGGTGGGGGACGTAGTAGCAGGTCTTGCAGGAGTAGGCGTCGCCGGAAACGCGAAGGGTGCAGAAGGCGCATGTGTATGAGGTGGACTGGACGAAATGCAAGAGGTGCAAGGTGTGGATGTGGCTGAAGTGGGTAATGGTAGCGACGTGATTCATGGCTGTTCCTCGCAGCCTTCGTAGAGCTCTGGGCACTTACAGGAATGGCTCTGAACTCGACGCTTCAGTCGTCTGGCTATAACGAGGAAGAGAACTCATTCCAGCAATATAAATAAAAGGAGTGACAAGCGATTTTTTTTATTGTAGGAAATTCTTAATGAAACTATTTTTTTTAGTCTAACCCCTGGAATTTAGAAAACTGTACTGACAATTCAAGAAAGTTGGCAGATGATGATGATGATGATGATGATGATGATGATGATGATGATGATGATGATGATGATGATGATGATGATGATGATGATGATGATGATGATGATGATGATGATGATGATGATGATGATGATGATGATGATGATCTTTTTCATTACGAAGACATCGAACAGGTTTCAATCATAGATTTTAATTCTTTGATCAATAATCCGTATTATAACCTTACAATAATCATAAGTATATAATATTACAAATAAAAAGAGAATGATCATTTATATTTGCTATGCGATCAAATATTACAAATAAAAAGAGAATTATCATTTATATAATCAACGACAATGTATAAGGCTACAATTTAGTCAATATATTTTAAAGTATTTAATTAGTAAAAGCTTTACATTAAATTTATATAGAGATGCAATGACTTATATATATATTTTTATTTTTAATTTAGTTTGAAGATCGAAATAAACTAAAATCTAACTCGTCACTATCGGACAGAAATGTGACCGTCGGGTCCTACACAAGGTGCCGGCAGTTGATCCTCCAAGGGATACTTTTATGACTCTAGAAGCAATTATTCAAACAAACGGGAGTTAAGTCGAGAGATAAGATATCCTTTTCCCTTAAATAAAAATTTACGTCGCACTTGTTGAATATTCTCACACACCGAAGCTGGCAAAAAAAAAAATTTATTCAAAGGTATAATGGTCAATCAATCAACTCTCTCTCTCTATATATATATTCTATTATGGAAAATATGATCATTAATATTGTTGTATTTAATAATTTTGAGAATAGAGGAAAATGAAAATAAGTTAGATTGGGATAAAATTTATTATGGGATTATTTAATTAAATTCAGAACTAATTAAAGAATTGTTTAAAGAGATTGATTGAAGGATTAAATTTGATTTGGTTTGGTAATTATAGTTAGAGTTTAATTGGAGATCTACAAATCTTATAAGTAGACCCCTTACGGCCGACTATATGAGGATTGACAGGAAAACACTCTTTCTCTCCCATTTTCGTTTATAACGATTCAGATTAAGGTCCAGATTAACCAACCTAAGTTCGTAACAGGGTTAAATTTTAAGCGATCGTTGGATGATCATTGTCTTATGATTCAAATTTTAGAGTCGTCACATTGATTAGGGAAAAAAATATTCATGCTCTACTTCTCGACTTTGAATTAGTCGAATGTTAATAGACTATAATTTTGGACATCGAAAATCTCCTCTTGATCGGGTTAGTACTAAAAGAAAGGTCCATATTAAAATAATAGTCCGGATTAAATCGCAAAAGACATCAATAGTCAAGAAAGAGATAAAGTTATAATGGTTCTGATTAAATCAGAGATCATACGGGATTTGTTTAAATCGTCATTATATTTATGTATGCGATTAATTCATAAAATCTGCATATGGACGTGCGAGATTAAATCATCAAACGAGATCCGGTGGACTAGAAATGGCAACAAGATAATAGATCAACACTTGCAATCAAATAAAACTAAAAAAATTATAAAAAGAGGAGAAGAGAGAGATCGTACAGTGACATAAGAATACACTAAGTTTATGAAATTTATCATAAATCGAACTACGTCTTCATAGGGGCATTGACTCTCACAGATACAAAAGAACACAATGAGACTCCCGTAAGGAACGAATTTCATTCCCCCATTGTTGAAGGGTCTAACTACATGAGGGTGCATATATAATTGCAATCGGATTTAGATTCAAAACATTATTAATAAATTTGGATGGTCAAAATTAATTGCTACAATGTGATCTCCTGCCTACGTTGTCTCACCTATAGCACGTCAGGAATGAAAAATTAGGGGATGACTGATTCCGGTGATTCGATCGTCGGCGGAGACCGGTGAAATGAGAGAAAGAGAGGAGAGAAGGAATTGGAGGACTCCCGAAGGAACGTGTTACGTTCATTCGTCCCCTTCGTTGTTGACCATGGCCGTCGATTGTGCTTTTGTTCAATGCCATTATCAACGTCGTCCTGCTGCGAACTCGAGACCAGCTCCATATTTTCAGAAATCACAATACCTGCAATTCCAACGATGACCATGTCAATCGTGGACTAACGTTCTAGGTGGATTTTCTCGATTCTCTAATTAATCATTAGTTCGAACCTTCCACCTCAAGAGGTGGAGTGGAAGCAGTGGAAGCTGTTCCTCCTCGCTTAAATAAGATTTCAAGTTTGTGTGGATGTAAAAAAATTTTACCGGGAGCCTCATTTGTCACTACGACTTAACCGGATTAATTAGACTCAATGGTGGATCGATTTTTAAACCACGGTCAGTTGTGCATAACTCATGAACACCTTGTAGATGAGGTCATCGGCATCGCTTCCTAAACACCGAATACTAACTTTCCAAAAAAAAGGTATCTTATAGAATACAAATGAACATATTATTAATCAACCGAATGCAACTTTTGGTTTTCATCTAGATCCGTTGATATTTGGAGTTATTAATACTCGATTAACCCAGTGTTCAAATAAAATTGGAACAATATATTAATTATCAAGTTGAAAGTTTTAAAGATGGTTATTTTAACTATCTCCCATCAATGCAGATAAAATTGATTTATGTAAATTTTCATAGCAAGGATGTGATAATCAACTCCTCCGTCTTCAATTCTAGAGTCTTTATGAATATAAAAAATATTTGTTGAAAATTTTATTTATCAATTATGTGACTTTGGACATTCTTACCAAATTGATTGGATTTAATGATGAGTCAATCTTTCAACTTGTAATTAATGCAATTAGTAGCGCTGTGCCGATTAGATAATTGGTGTCACTTCTCAAAGATCGACAATTGACTATAAAAAAAGGAGCGTCGTGACTGCAATTTAATTTCATGAATAGATGAAACTAAACTAAAACTTTTTTTATTAATCAGATAATTAAGTACGTCCACAAAATAGAAAAATCCATTTCTATTCTCATCGTTGACTCATTCCCATCCCACTCCCAAGTCGTCATGAGATGACAATTGTGCTTACTATTTCTAGGATTACGAAATTTGTGCTCACCATTCTGCCACGAAGGAAAGAAAGCAAATTGTGATTATATTCGTCTGCAGCAATAAGATATTTTTTCTTTCTTGACTTGACTCGACGAGAAGACAAGATTCCTAGTCCTGCGAAAATTATATTTCTGATGGTTCTCAAAGACGAGAAAAAGGAAATTGCACCTTGTTATTTCGTTTTGTAGCAATAATATATTATGGCGTTCCAACAAAAGGATTTCATCACGAGTTTATTTTTTATAATTATCGTAGGTCTGACATTTCAAAGGAGTTTATTGGAACTCAATTTCGAATTCTAATTGCTCCAGGACTTTATCAAACATTCAAATTGGACAAAAAAAAATTTATTGTTTGCTCATAAAAATCCTCGTACTCTTTGTCAATACACTTTAAGTATAATTTCGTAAATTTTTTAAAGTATTTTTATCATGCGAGAGTTTGAAAAAATGGAGGAAAATTAGGAAGATGGAGATTTTTTTTAAAAAAATATATTTCCTAACATCCATAGTATTATAAATTGTGATTAAAAGAATATAACAAAAATTCATATAAGGAGACATCAGAATGAAAAATCAATAATGATCAGATAAGTGTGGACCGTGGATGATTTAATAAAGGAACTCAAAGAGAGAGAATGAAAATAAATTAAATAATATAAAGAGTAAAATGGGTGAACTTAGAGTGGCATTAAATATTTGATTAGGGCATTAAGAACGAGGAGTGAAATTAAGGACATCAACGACAGCGACGAATTCGCTCCTAATTTTTGGCAACGGGTCAAGTACTTCGAAATTTGTGAACAATTTTATGAGATTAAAAAAGCCTTCAAAATAAATCCTGTCATGATGGTTGAATGAATCTTCTACTAGTTTCGACAAATAAATCCTTGATAATTTTTGACAGATGGAAAATACGTCTGAAATGTCAACGGATAGAAAATACATTATAATATAAAAATATTAAATATTTATTAGATATATTCAATATTTATTAATATTCTCGTTGTCTCATATATTATGTTATTTCAAAAGTTTTGACAAATTATTTCTTCACGTAAAATCCGTCGAAAAGTTGGGATTCACGATGTACAATTTTTTTTGAAAATAATATATTATTAAAGATATATCATATTTCAAAAGTTCGGATTCACGATGTCCAATATATTATTAATAATTTAAAGTTTTTGTCAGATTTTTCTTCATAATTTGCGATGCATTCAAAAGCCAAAATTCACCGACAATTTAAAATAATGTATCATACTCTCAGTTTCAAGGAAATGATTCTTCAAAAAATTAGGTCTACAATTTTTTTATATAATACACGCCCCCTCTCTCCTCTTTATTGCTCCATCTCACCCCCCTCTTCATAGCTCCCTTCTCTCTCCTAGTCTCCCTCCCTCCCCATCCGCTCTTCTCTCTTTTCTCTCTCTTCACTACATGGAAATAAAAATTTTTTACGGATCATTTTCGATGGATTAATATCTTTCACAATTTCAAAAAAATTTTACGACGGAACAACAAATCCTTTGCAAATACTACGAAAATGGAATCCGTCAGGAAAAACATTAATGATTTTCTCCTCAAATATCGTCTATCGAAATTTTCAACAGTTATGACCGTCAGAATTACCGACGGATCATCCGTAAGAATTTTTTATGCTTATGGCTATCGGAATTTAAATTTAGTATAATAAAAAAACATAGATATCAATATTTTAATATTAATTTTTTCGACGTCCAAAATTGCCAAAATTACTGACGGAAGTTAATGCGTCGGTAGTTCCGACGGCTTCGACTGTCAGAAATATGATAATAAATTTGTGCCTCTCTCTTCCTCACTCCCTCTCCCTCACTTTCTCCCTCTCTCCCTCGACCACACGTCTCTCTTCCTCTCCCTCCCTCCCTTCTCTCTTTCTCTAGTTCCCTCTCCCTCTCTTGGCATCAGCGACCATCGACTTCGACGACATCTGACGACCATCGGCTCCGACGAGAACTGACTACGACGACCACTGTGTCCCTCTCTCGCTTTCTTGTTAGATCTGGATCTGGCCTCATTCAGATGTGGTTGCACTCAGATCCGGCTGCGGCTAGATTCTATTGATATGGCCGCGATGGGTAGATCCGACCGCGGCTAGATGTGACTGTGGCTGCAAATACCAAAAGCTAGTAAGTGCACTAGTCACTCAAGTAATAATGTGAATGAGAAGAGTTATCGTTCCCACGAGAATGGTTAATAACTTAGATTTTATTTTAACCTTGTTAATTGAAAAATTAAGAAAAAGTTTAGTTGCAAGTGCAAATAAAAAAAAAATTAAAAAAAGGAAATGATCACCTGGATAAATAAGGATTTGATGATTAAAACATCTAATTATCGTCACTAAAATACAATGGATCTCAATAACAAAGTAAATTTTCAAAATTAGTTAACAAATATTTCAGGCTTTAACTACTATCTTAAGAATAATTAGAATAAATTAATTCTCTCAATTTTTAACTTATCTAACTAATCATAAGATGCATTAAAATGAAATTAATATTAAGGGCTTTCTCAAATCACCTTAATAACTACACAAATTAGGTCTCTTTCGATTTCCCTAATTGTGCCATGCAATGAATAAGATAGATGTTAGAAACTATTATGAAAATAATTATTTCTTCTCAAATAGCAATCAAATCATAAATCATGGAATCAAAGGAAAGCATTAAAGAGAAAATTGCAATGTTATTAAAGATTCAAACTAAACTAATATGAAGAAAGATTGTAAAACACAAATAGGGCTCAACTAGAATAACCCTAATAGAGAAATAAATTTAAGACGAATAACATCAAATCTAATGTAAATGTGTAGAAAAAGAAATTAAAGAACTCTTGCAGCCGTTGTGCACGTGCTCTCTCGAGTTTCGGTAGAGCTTCGCTAATGTTCCCACTCTTCTCCTCTTCATAGGCTTTAAATTTATGCTTCAGGGATGCTTTTTCAAGTCTGCCCCCTTTTATAGATATTCTCGTCCCCCAAAGGAAGAAACTGAAAATCTATTCAAAAAGTGGATAAAATTCACCTTTAAATAGCCTAATTGCCACCATCACGACCTTGACATGCACTATCACGGCCGTGACCGAGACGATATCCTCTAGCAACTTGCGCTCACGGCCGTGAGCGAGACGATTCTTCCGGCTCCAATGCGCTCACGGCCGTGCACGTCATGGGACGGCCGTGCACGTCATGGGACGGCCGTGGTCGGGGGCACGATAATTTTCGTGTTTTCCACCATTTTCTTGTCGTTTTGATTTTCTGCAATAAAATTATCCAAACTTAGGTAGAAATTAAATCTTAAAGAAAATTTTATAAAATAATTCAATTCTCTCCTTTTTTAATAACAAAATATCAACTCCTAATATGCAACTTAAATAATGCGTGATTTTTCATGCATCACAGAGGTTCAAGGATTGGGGATTAGATTCTCCTACACCGGGATTTGGGAGGGGATTGGGGTAGGGGCAGGGTTAACAGAGACGAGGCGGGGGACACATTCTCTACCTGGAACAGGGTCGAGTGCCATCCCTAATTGATATGGCTCATCAATGGAATGCCTGCTATGTGACAATCCAGATATATGTCCGTCGGCACTATAGCACCTGCCACTATTAGAACAAAAAATTAATGATGAAAGTTACATGTCGATATAAATCAAATATACAATAAATATATCACCTAATGGCCGAGTTGACTCACTAATATGGAGTGAACTCCTAGAAGAATGATATGATTTAGAAGCTTGATCTCTAATAAGTATACTTAAAAAAAAGGGTTTTTTTTCCGCTAACCCCCCTTGAACTATAAACATTTTCCGCGTCTACCCACATCTTTCAAATATTCTACTAATCCTCCCTGAACTATACCTCATTTTTCACTTAAGTCCATCCGTCAACTTCTGCTAACTTTCTCATTAATTCTTATTTTTTTCATTTATGAAATGACTAAATTACCCTTTCCTCATATAATATAATATTTAATAATATAAAATAATATATTATAAAAAAAATCCTTCGGGAGGCAACCCCCCGCCAATTCAAACACTTGCTGAGCGTCCTCCGGCGTGTCGCACTTCGCGTACATGACGAGGAGCCTGGCACCGATGGGTGGTATAGAGCCTTGATCATATGGGCATGCACCCTCTGGCCTTCCCTGAGGGCCCGCTAGTGGATGCACACGGTGATGAGGGCGTCGTAGGAAGGGAAGTCGACGTACGTGCCGAGGAGGGCCATCTCGAGGGGCGTGGCCTTCAGGGCCGCGGACGTAAAGAGACCTCAAGTTCGAATAATCTGGCAGGAGGAAGAGGAGCTGAGAGGGGCAATGCTCCCCCCATCTCGGCGGTGAGGTCGCAGGGCGTCACCCCACACCCCTGCGACCTCGCCGGCGAGGCCGAGGGGCGCGTTGCCACCACCACCCCCTCCCCCCCGACCTCGCCGACGAGGTCGAGTTCCTCGCTGAGGTCGCAAGGGGCGACGACCCCCTTGACCTCGCCGGCGCACACAAGGGGGGCGTCGGCCCCCTTGCGACCTCGCCCGCAAAGTCGCAAGAGGGGGGCGTTGCCCCATGCGACGTCGCCGGAGAGGTCGCAAGGGGGCAATGCTACCCATCTCGCCGGCGAGATGGGAGTCGTTGCCCCTCTGATGTCGAAACTTTTTTTATTATGATATATTATTTTATATTTTTCAATATTAGATGATACGAGTGAAGGGAAATTTGGTCATTTTATAAATAAAAAATAAAAATTAACAAAAAAGTTGGCAGAGGTTGACAAATGGACTTAAGTGAAAAAGGCGGTATAGTTCAAAGAGTGTTAGCGGAATAACTATCAAGCTCATGTCATGATTATATTGAATTTATAAATTATAGTTGTATAGTTTGTTAAAATAACTTTGTGATTCAATCATTTTTGTCTTGTATTCTGATTTATTTTCATCATTTTGATCGTGATCACTGTAATTTTGATTCGAGTAATCGTCAATAAAATTAGCAACATTCACTTCCAAAGGATCATTTGAATTGAACTCTTCAATTGACTTAGAATCATCCGCTAATTGAATAGTGTCAACTTCTTAGTCTACATCAATCATCTCGTTCACTTGATCTTCTTGATAGTAATAAACTATAGGTGCATCATTCGATATGAATGACGCTTCACGATCATCTACTATTCTTTCTGGTAAGAATAGTCTACTTGTCACAAAATTTGCATAATGACGACCAAGGTTGTCAAGATCGCTTTCCGGGGTAGGATCGTAAGGGGCTTTGAGGATCGAGGATCGTAAGATCCTCATGAATAAAAAAATATTTGTTAATATAAAATAATAAAGTAGTATATTTATTCATAAATATTATGTTTATATATAAGTTAATTAAACATTGGCCATTTATACTTTATTTATATTTTCAAGTCTAATAGATATTTTTTTATATCATCTTAAAGACAACATGATATATTCTTAAAAAATACTAAAATAATAATATATAATATTTGATCTTAATGAACTATAATATTTATTAAAGTGTAATATAATTCTTAGTATACGTGAAATAATAAAAAATAATGTTGATGTAAGATAATATAGTATTACATTCATAACATTACATTAAATTATTAGAAGATATTAAAATTCATGAAAATGAGATTAACATATACAATATATATAAATAAAATAATTAAATATAATTTCTCAAGGACCTTTATGTTTACTTTTATTTTTTTATTCGAATAAATAAATATGTACCAATATCGTAGGATCGTAAGATCCTACCGATCTTAGACCTAGCTATAGATTCGGTATAGATCCTGTGTTTAAGATCCTCTGAGTAGGATTGGGATCGTTTTCTGTCCGGGGGATCGTAAGATCGTAAGATCTTACTATCCGGATCGGGATCCTGACAACCATGATGACCACCATTCATAATTTTTTTCAATGTATACTAAGTATAATACATTTGTTGCACTTGTTCTACTAATACGAATGGATCACATAGTTAAAGTCTCGATCGAGGCTTAACAGTCATTAATTTAAACTTTTGAATCACCCTAACTCCTTTCAGACTAATGACATTTTAACACTACGAGTTTATTTAGTTTTTCCAAATAAGTGAACCCTATGATTTCTTAGATATAAAAGAGGAACTAACTATTCGGCACAAACAGAGACCAATAGGATATTTGACTACACTACTTCATTAGATATGTGGTAGTACCACGTGTAAAGAGAATTAATGTCAAATTTGATAAACTGCAGACTTTATTGACAAATTTCAACTATTACCTGCTGCTGGTACTGGGTGATGGTGAACACGCTTCGGTGTCGCTGGATAGAGGACGACAGCATGACAGGAGTTAGGATGATGGCATCAAGGGTCGGAGGAAGGAGGACTACAACATTGGGGTTGGCGTCGATGTCTAGGTCGGCGACGATGATAGCAGAGCAGCAACGGCAATGGCAAAGCAACCATGGTGATGATGGCGGAAAGAAGTAAAACCATAAAGGTTAAAACATAATGTGAGGCTACATGTGGCATGGAGTAGAATTACATGGTGCTAAAGTGGCATTGAAGTGACTCTAAGTTAGCGTCGTGGTGCTACCGTGACGTTAATGTGAAGTCAATTGTCCTAAATTAAGTTGTGGGGAGAAATTATATCCCTTCATTTTATGCTCATAATTATATGATTAAGAAGATAAAAAATATATAATTTATAAATAATTAAGATATGACAAATGTTGTATGCATAAATTATATATTGAAATATGTATATATACTATTTACTGGGAGGACGAACATGGAGTGTTTGATGGAGACTTTCCAAAGCTCTAGTGGCTCAGAATTTCTGAGTGTCCAAAACCGCAATGGTGACTCTGTTTCCACCAAAACATTTTGGGTTGGGGTGAAGGAGAAAGAATCGTCCTTTTGGAATATGCTGAGAGAAAATACCATCATGCTATTAAATTGAGAAGTTAGATGATGTTCATAGAGACTTGTGGACGCCAGAGAGTGCTTTGAATCTTCAAAGTATCATCAAAAGGGAAGCTCTCTATCATCTCAAAACCCCTGTGAAAAAAAATGAGCGACCCTCCACCACCCGACCCCCCACCGTCTTCCAACTCCTTACCTCCTTCCCTGGCCCTCCTAATCTTCCGGTGATCGTCGGAGACCCCGTTCTCATGCCAACCATACCACAAATCAACTCGCCCTTCCTCGAAGCTCCTTCCTTTCACTCTTCTCCCTCATATCGTAACAATGACCTTGGAATGGCAATAACCCTAAATCCCTCTTTTCCCCTCCCAAATAAGGATCCACGGACTCACACAAACTCCCCTCCTCTTCCTCCACACCTTTCCACGCCAAACCCCCCATCCTAAAACCTCTGATCGACAGACCTCCTAGTCAGACATTGTGAAGCGGCGACAACAGTCGGGCAAAGCGACGAGCCGACCGCTGGGCTCTATTACACCGAATCAACTCCGGACATTGAAGGCAACCATCACTGAGGAAATCACCATTCCCCTCGAAGACACCGCAACAAGATCTGAGGAGCTCCAACTCTGTCTTCTGGGTCGCACCTTCAGCCTCCAAGATCCACTGATATGCTTATGAACGATCTTGTTTCGTGTTGGAAGCTTTGGGGCTCCCTCCAGGTTCAAGAGATGGGTAACGGATTCATCATGCTCTTGTTTTCTAACCCTGATGACAGGTTGATGGTTCTTACTAGCACGCCATGGTCGGTCCAAGGTACCTCCTTCCACGTTGCGCAGGCGAAGCTGTTCTTCAAACCCCTTGAAGATCAGCTCACCTCCGCCCTTGTCTGGATCCATTTTTCGGGCATCCCTTGGGAACTGGGAGCCAGGCAATCCCTCATACGTCTGGCGAATGTCTTTGGTCGCTTCCTCAAGGTCGATGATAGCTCGGCGAATGCAAGATGCTATATTGAGCTGGATCTGGCACGGCCCCTGAAATAGGGAGTATGGGTTAATCTACCGGATAACACCAAGTTCTTTCAACATGTTGCTTACGAAAACCTTCCATTGTTTTGCTTCAGGTGTGGGATGATTGGACACCGGCTGGAGGCATGCTCTGCGGCCGGGATTGGAAACCGAGAGTTGGACGGCGGATCGGGTTCTTCGGTGCTGCTCTTTGGTCCTTGGTTGAAGGCCTTCGGTGGAGGTTGGCGGTCAAATGTGATAACCCCTCCGTCGGCTAGATCCAACTAGGAGCAGTCGCCGACGCCCCACTCTGAGACCCCTCGGACCGCATACCTTGCCGGTGGAGGTGCACCGTCGGATGCGATCGTACCATCGGATTGCTTGCCATGTGGCCCGGTGCCGACCGTTGCCATCACCTCCCGTGCGCACTACTGCGTGCAAGCTGTCACGCACCCTGCAGATTGCTCTTGTGGGTTTGACAATCCGCTTCACTCTCTTCTGTCGTTGGATCGTCAGGCAACGATCGATTACGTCTCATCCGACCTGGATCCATCTAATGATCTCGACCGTCAGATGCATGTCACGGGGCCTCCTGATCCTCGACCACGTGTCCAAACCTCACCTCAAACCCCTCCATTGCAGTCGCAAAGCCTCTTGATCACCGCCGCTTCGTCATCCCCATCTGCTCCCCTCACTGGTTGCGGAAACCCTAATCCTGATGGCATACCTATTATCCAGAACTGTAAGCACCCCTCCCCTGCTACAGCACCACCGCCTCCTCCACAGTATTGCCAATCGCCCTCATACATTCCAGGACCCCTTCGCCCTCTTTGTCAAGCTACACCACCATCACTACCAGCTAGTGAACGTGACCACGAGGCATTGGTGAATCATGTGACTAACTTGTTTTTTATAACCTAGAAGCCATCATCTCTGATCGACAGACCTAAAACCTCTGATCGACAGACCTCGCCCTCGACCTCACCGGCGCACAAGAGGGGGGCGTTGCCCCATGCGACGTCGCCGGAGAGGTCGCAAGGGGGCAATGCTACCCATCTCGCCGGCGAGATGGGAGTCGTTGCCCCTCTGATGTCGAAACTTTTTTTATTATGATATATTATTTTATATTTTTCAATATTAGATGATACGAGTGAAGGGAAATTTGGTCATTTTATAAATAAAAAATAAAAATTAACAAAAAAGTTGGCAGAGGTTGACAAATGGACTTAAGTGAAAAAGGCGGTATAGTTCAAAGAGTGTTAGCGGAATAACTATCAAGCTCATGTCATGATTATATTGAATTTATAAATTATAGTTGTATAGTTTGTTAAAATAACTTTGTGATTCAATCATTTTTGTCTTGTATTCTGATTTATTTTCATCATTTTGATCGTGATCACTGTAATTTTGATTCGAGTAATCGTCAATAAAATTAGCAACATTCACTTCCAAAGGATCATTTGAATTGAACTCTTCAATTGACTTAGAATCATCCGCTAATTGAATAGTGTCAACTTCTTAGTCTACATCAATCATCTCGTTCACTTGATCTTCTTGATAGTAATAAACTATAGGTGCATCATTCGATATGAATGACGCTTCACGATCATCTACTATTCTTTCTGGTAAGAATAGTCTACTTGTCACAAAATTTGCATAATGACGACCAAGGTTGTCAAGATCGCTTTCCGGGGTAGGATCGTAAGGGGCTTTGAGGATCGAGGATCGTAAGATCCTCATGAATAAAAAAATATTTGTTAATATAAAATAATAAAGTAGTATATTTATTCATAAATATTATGTTTATATATAAGTTAATTAAACATTGGCCATTTATACTTTATTTATATTTTCAAGTCTAATAGATATTTTTTTATATCATCTTAAAGACAACATGATATATTCTTAAAAAATACTAAAATAATAATATATAATATTTGATCTTAATGAACTATAATATTTATTAAAGTGTAATATAATTCTTAGTATACGTGAAATAATAAAAAATAATGTTGATGTAAGATAATATAGTATTACATTCATAACATTACATTAAATTATTAGAAGATATTAAAATTCATGAAAATGAGATTAACATATACAATATATATAAATAAAATAATTAAATATAATTTCTCAAGGACCTTTATGTTTACTTTTATTTTTTTATTCGAATAAATAAATATGTACCAATATCGTAGGATCGTAAGATCCTACCGATCTTAGACCTAGCTATAGATTCGGTATAGATCCTGTGTTTAAGATCCTCTGAGTAGGATTGGGATCGTTTTCTGTCCGGGGGATCGTAAGATCGTAAGATCTTACTATCCGGATCGGGATCCTGACAACCATGATGACCACCATTCATAATTTTTTTCAATGTATACTAAGTATAATACATTTGTTGCACTTGTTCTACTAATACGAATGGATCACATAGTTAAAGTCTCGATCGAGGCTTAACAGTCATTAATTTAAACTTTTGAATCACCCTAACTCCTTTCAGACTAATGACATTTTAACACTACGAGTTTATTTAGTTTTTCCAAATAAGTGAACCCTATGATTTCTTAGATATAAAAGAGGAACTAACTATTCGGCACAAACAGAGACCAATAGGATATTTGACTACACTACTTCATTAGATATGTGGTAGTACCACGTGTAAAGAGAATTAATGTCAAATTTGATAAACTGCAGACTTTATTGACAAATTTCAACTATTACCTGCTGCTGGTACTGGGTGATGGTGAACACGCTTCGGTGTCGCTGGATAGAGGACGACAGCATGACAGGAGTTAGGATGATGGCATCAAGGGTCGGAGGAAGGAGGACTACAACATTGGGGTTGGCGTCGATGTCTAGGTCGGCGACGATGATAGCAGAGCAGCAACGGCAATGGCAAAGCAACCATGGTGATGATGGCGGAAAGAAGTAAAACCATAAAGGTTAAAACATAATGTGAGGCTACATGTGGCATGGAGTAGAATTACATGGTGCTAAAGTGGCATTGAAGTGACTCTAAGTTAGCGTCGTGGTGCTACCGTGACGTTAATGTGAAGTCAATTGTCCTAAATTAAGTTGTGGGGAGAAATTATATCCCTTCATTTTATGCTCATAATTATATGATTAAGAAGATAAAAAATATATAATTTATAAATAATTAAGATATGACAAATGTTGTATGCATAAATTATATATTGAAATATGTATATATACTATTTACTGGGAGGACGAACATGGAGTGTTTGATGGAGACTTTCCAAAGCTCTAGTGGCTCAGAATTTCTGAGTGTCCAAAACCGCAATGGTGACTCTGTTTCCACCAAAACATTTTGGGTTGGGGTGAAGGAGAAAGAATCGTCCTTTTGGAATATGCTGAGAGAAAATACCATCATGCTATTAAATTGAGAAGTTAGATGATGTTCATAGAGACTTGTGGACGCCAGAGAGTGCTTTGAATCTTCAAAGTATCATCAAAAGGGAAGCTCTCTATCATCTCAAAACCCCTGTGAAAAAAAATGAGCGACCCTCCACCACCCGACCCCCCACCGTCTTCCAACTCCTTACCTCCTTCCCTGGCCCTCCTAATCTTCCGGTGATCGTCGGAGACCCCGTTCTCATGCCAACCATACCACAAATCAACTCGCCCTTCCTCGAAGCTCCTTCCTTTCACTCTTCTCCCTCATATCGTAACAATGACCTTGGAATGGCAATAACCCTAAATCCCTCTTTTCCCCTCCCAAATAAGGATCCACGGACTCACACAAACTCCCCTCCTCTTCCTCCACACCTTTCCACGCCAAACCCCCCATCCTAAAACCTCTGATCGACAGACCTCCTAGTCAGACATTGTGAAGCGGCGACAACAGTCGGGCAAAGCGACGAGCCGACCGCTGGGCTCTATTACACCGAATCAACTCCGGACATTGAAGGCAACCATCACTGAGGAAATCACCATTCCCCTCGAAGACACCGCAACAAGATCTGAGGAGCTCCAACTCTGTCTTCTGGGTCGCACCTTCAGCCTCCAAGATCCACTGATATGCTTATGAACGATCTTGTTTCGTGTTGGAAGCTTTGGGGCTCCCTCCAGGTTCAAGAGATGGGTAACGGATTCATCATGCTCTTGTTTTCTAACCCTGATGACAGGTTGATGGTTCTTACTAGCACGCCATGGTCGGTCCAAGGTACCTCCTTCCACGTTGCGCAGGCGAAGCTGTTCTTCAAACCCCTTGAAGATCAGCTCACCTCCGCCCTTGTCTGGATCCATTTTTCGGGCATCCCTTGGGAACTGGGAGCCAGGCAATCCCTCATACGTCTGGCGAATGTCTTTGGTCGCTTCCTCAAGGTCGATGATAGCTCGGCGAATGCAAGATGCTATATTGAGCTGGATCTGGCACGGCCCCTGAAATAGGGAGTATGGGTTAATCTACCGGATAACACCAAGTTCTTTCAACATGTTGCTTACGAAAACCTTCCATTGTTTTGCTTCAGGTGTGGGATGATTGGACACCGGCTGGAGGCATGCTCTGCGGCCGGGATTGGAAACCGAGAGTTGGACGGCGGATCGGGTTCTTCGGTGCTGCTCTTTGGTCCTTGGTTGAAGGCCTTCGGTGGAGGTTGGCGGTCAAATGTGATAACCCCTCCGTCGGCTAGATCCAACTAGGAGCAGTCGCCGACGCCCCACTCTGAGACCCCTCGGACCGCATACCTTGCCGGTGGAGGTGCACCGTCGGATGCGATCGTACCATCGGATTGCTTGCCATGTGGCCCGGTGCCGACCGTTGCCATCACCTCCCGTGCGCACTACTGCGTGCAAGCTGTCACGCACCCTGCAGATTGCTCTTGTGGGTTTGACAATCCGCTTCACTCTCTTCTGTCGTTGGATCGTCAGGCAACGATCGATTACGTCTCATCCGACCTGGATCCATCTAATGATCTCGACCGTCAGATGCATGTCACGGGGCCTCCTGATCCTCGACCACGTGTCCAAACCTCACCTCAAACCCCTCCATTGCAGTCGCAAAGCCTCTTGATCACCGCCGCTTCGTCATCCCCATCTGCTCCCCTCACTGGTTGCGGAAACCCTAATCCTGATGGCATACCTATTATCCAGAACTGTAAGCACCCCTCCCCTGCTACAGCACCACCGCCTCCTCCACAGTATTGCCAATCGCCCTCATACATTCCAGGACCCCTTCGCCCTCTTTGTCAAGCTACACCACCATCACTACCAGCTAGTGAACGTGACCACGAGGCATTGGTGAATCATGTGACTAACTTGTTTTTTATAACCTAGAAGCCATCATCTCTGATCGACAGACCTAAAACCTCTGATCGACAGACCTCGCCCTCGACCTCACCGGCGCACAAGAGGGGGGCGTTGCCCCATGCGACGTCGCCGGAGAGGTCGCAAGGGGGCAATGCTACCCATCTCGCCGGCGAGATGGGAGTCGTTGCCCCTCTGATGTCGAAACTTTTTTTATTATGATATATTATTTTATATTTTTCAATATTAGATGATACGAGTGAAGGGAAATTTGGTCATTTTATAAATAAAAAATAAAAATTAACAAAAAAGTTGGCAGAGGTTGACAAATGGACTTAAGTGAAAAAGGCGGTATAGTTCAAAGAGTGTTAGCGGAATAACTATCAAGCTCATGTCATGATTATATTGAATTTATAAATTATAGTTGTATAGTTTGTTAAAATAACTTTGTGATTCAATCATTTTTGTCTTGTATTCTGATTTATTTTCATCATTTTGATCGTGATCACTGTAATTTTGATTCGAGTAATCGTCAATAAAATTAGCAACATTCACTTCCAAAGGATCATTTGAATTGAACTCTTCAATTGACTTAGAATCATCCGCTAATTGAATAGTGTCAACTTCTTAGTCTACATCAATCATCTCGTTCACTTGATCTTCTTGATAGTAATAAACTATAGGTGCATCATTCGATATGAATGACGCTTCACGATCATCTACTATTCTTTCTGGTAAGAATAGTCTACTTGTCACAAAATTTGCATAATGACGACCAAGGTTGTCAAGATCGCTTTCCGGGGTAGGATCGTAAGGGGCTTTGAGGATCGAGGATCGTAAGATCCTCATGAATAAAAAAATATTTGTTAATATAAAATAATAAAGTAGTATATTTATTCATAAATATTATGTTTATATATAAGTTAATTAAACATTGGCCATTTATACTTTATTTATATTTTCAAGTCTAATAGATATTTTTTTATATCATCTTAAAGACAACATGATATATTCTTAAAAAATACTAAAATAATAATATATAATATTTGATCTTAATGAACTATAATATTTATTAAAGTGTAATATAATTCTTAGTATACGTGAAATAATAAAAAATAATGTTGATGTAAGATAATATAGTATTACATTCATAACATTACATTAAATTATTAGAAGATATTAAAATTCATGAAAATGAGATTAACATATACAATATATATAAATAAAATAATTAAATATAATTTCTCAAGGACCTTTATGTTTACTTTTATTTTTTTATTCGAATAAATAAATATGTACCAATATCGTAGGATCGTAAGATCCTACCGATCTTAGACCTAGCTATAGATTCGGTATAGATCCTGTGTTTAAGATCCTCTGAGTAGGATTGGGATCGTTTTCTGTCCGGGGGATCGTAAGATCGTAAGATCTTACTATCCGGATCGGGATCCTGACAACCATGATGACCACCATTCATAATTTTTTTCAATGTATACTAAGTATAATACATTTGTTGCACTTGTTCTACTAATACGAATGGATCACATAGTTAAAGTCTCGATCGAGGCTTAACAGTCATTAATTTAAACTTTTGAATCACCCTAACTCCTTTCAGACTAATGACATTTTAACACTACGAGTTTATTTAGTTTTTCCAAATAAGTGAACCCTATGATTTCTTAGATATAAAAGAGGAACTAACTATTCGGCACAAACAGAGACCAATAGGATATTTGACTACACTACTTCATTAGATATGTGGTAGTACCACGTGTAAAGAGAATTAATGTCAAATTTGATAAACTGCAGACTTTATTGACAAATTTCAACTATTACCTGCTGCTGGTACTGGGTGATGGTGAACACGCTTCGGTGTCGCTGGATAGAGGACGACAGCATGACAGGAGTTAGGATGATGGCATCAAGGGTCGGAGGAAGGAGGACTACAACATTGGGGTTGGCGTCGATGTCTAGGTCGGCGACGATGATAGCAGAGCAGCAACGGCAATGGCAAAGCAACCATGGTGATGATGGCGGAAAGAAGTAAAACCATAAAGGTTAAAACATAATGTGAGGCTACATGTGGCATGGAGTAGAATTACATGGTGCTAAAGTGGCATTGAAGTGACTCTAAGTTAGCGTCGTGGTGCTACCGTGACGTTAATGTGAAGTCAATTGTCCTAAATTAAGTTGTGGGGAGAAATTATATCCCTTCATTTTATGCTCATAATTATATGATTAAGAAGATAAAAAATATATAATTTATAAATAATTAAGATATGACAAATGTTGTATGCATAAATTATATATTGAAATATGTATATATACTATTTACTGGGAGGACGAACATGGAGTGTTTGATGGAGACTTTCCAAAGCTCTAGTGGCTCAGAATTTCTGAGTGTCCAAAACCGCAATGGTGACTCTGTTTCCACCAAAACATTTTGGGTTGGGGTGAAGGAGAAAGAATCGTCCTTTTGGAATATGCTGAGAGAAAATACCATCATGCTATTAAATTGAGAAGTTAGATGATGTTCATAGAGACTTGTGGACGCCAGAGAGTGCTTTGAATCTTCAAAGTATCATCAAAAGGGAAGCTCTCTATCATCTCAAAACCCCTGTGAAAAAAAATGAGCGACCCTCCACCACCCGACCCCCCACCGTCTTCCAACTCCTTACCTCCTTCCCTGGCCCTCCTAATCTTCCGGTGATCGTCGGAGACCCCGTTCTCATGCCAACCATACCACAAATCAACTCGCCCTTCCTCGAAGCTCCTTCCTTTCACTCTTCTCCCTCATATCGTAACAATGACCTTGGAATGGCAATAACCCTAAATCCCTCTTTTCCCCTCCCAAATAAGGATCCACGGACTCACACAAACTCCCCTCCTCTTCCTCCACACCTTTCCACGCCAAACCCCCCATCCTAAAACCTCTGATCGACAGACCTCCTAGTCAGACATTGTGAAGCGGTGACAACAGTCGGGCAAAGCGACGAGCCGACCGCTGGGCTCTATTACACCGAATCAACTCCGGACATTGAAGGCAACCATCACTGAGGAAATCACCATTCCCCTCGAAGACACCGCAACAAGATCTGAGGAGCTCCAACTCTGTCTTCTGGGTCGCACCTTCAGCCTCCAAGATCCACTGATATGCTTATGAACGATCTTGTTTCGTGTTGGAAGCTTTGGGGCTCCCTCCAGGTTCAAGAGATGGGTAACGGATTCATCATGCTCTTGTTTTCTAACCCTGATGACAGGTTGATGGTTCTTACTAGCACGCCATGGTCGGTCCAAGGTACCTCCTTCCACGTTGCGCAGGCGAAGCTGTTCTTCAAACCCCTTGAAGATCAGCTCACCTCCGCCCTTGTCTGGATCCATTTTTCGGGCATCCCTTGGGAACTGGGAGCCAGGCAATCCCTCATACGTCTGGCGAATGTCTTTGGTCGCTTCCTCAAGGTCGATGATAGCTCGGCGAATGCAAGATGCTATATTGAGCTGGATCTGGCACGGCCCCTGAAATAGGGAGTATGGGTTAATCTACCGGATAACACCAAGTTCTTTCAACATGTTGCTTACGAAAACCTTCCATTGTTTTGCTTCAGGTGTGGGATGATTGGACACCGGCTGGAGGCATGCTCTGCGGCCGGGATTGGAAACCGAGAGTTGGACGGCGGATCGGGTTCTTCGGTGCTGCTCTTTGGTCCTTGGTTGAAGGCCTTCGGTGGAGGTTGGCGGTCAAATGTGATAACCCCTCCGTCGGCTAGATCCAACTAGGAGCAGTCGCCGACGCCCCACTCTGAGACCCCTCGGACCGCATACCTTGCCGGTGGAGGTGCACCGTCGGATGCGATCGTACCATCGGATTGCTTGCCATGTGGCCCGGTGCCGACCGTTGCCATCACCTCCCGTGCGCACTACTGCGTGCAAGCTGTCACGCACCCTGCAGATTGCTCTTGTGGGTTTGACAATCCGCTTCACTCTCTTCTGTCGTTGGATCGTCAGGCAACGATCGATTACGTCTCATCCGACCTGGATCCATCTAATGATCTCGACCGTCAGATGCATGTCACGGGGCCTCCTGATCCTCGACCACGTGTCCAAACCTCACCTCAAACCCCTCCATTGCAGTCGCAAAGCCTCTTGATCACCGCCGCTTCGTCATCCCCATCTGCTCCCCTCACTGGTTGCGGAAACCCTAATCCTGATGGCATACCTATTATCCAGAACTGTAAGCACCCCTCCCCTGCTACAGCACCACCGCCTCCTCCACAGTATTGCCAATCGCCCTCATACATTCCAGGACCCCTTCGCCCTCTTTGTCAAGCTACACCACCATCACTACCAGCTAGTGAACGTGACCACGAGGCATTGGTGAATCATGTGACTAACTTGTTTTTTATAACCTAGAAGCCATCATCTCTAGAGCCCTTGTTGCACAGTGAGTTAGAAGTGGACCCTGAGGACACTGATATCCTTCCTCTTCCTAGAACGATGCCGAAGAAGGATCACCTAGAGTGCAGACTTAAACCTTCGAAGATTCTGGAACCTAAGCTGCAGTTGAGGGGCAAGCAGAAGATTCCCCAAAAAGGTAAGACGAAAGCTCGTAATGTTTCAAACACTAATGAAAAATTCTTGGATGTGCACGCAAAAGGACATATTTCCACCATGAGGGCAGCAACGCTGGACCTTAATACATGAAGATCATATCTTGGAACTGTCGGGGGGCCTTGCGTAGTCGTGTTCGGGACTGCCTTGCCGACCTAATCAAGGAACATAAACCGGATTTCCTTATTTTGCAAGAAACACATACCACTATCGAATCTGCACCTACTGTTATCCGCCGCCTTGGTAAGAACTGGACCTATCTCATTGCCCTGGGCACCTCATCCTCCGGGGGCATAATTTTAGCATGGAAAATATCTAACACTACTAAGGTAACGCAAATTGCTTCCTCTTCTTAGCTACTACATGCGGTTATAACCTTTGACTCTTTTACCTTTTTCCTCACATGCGTGTATGCAAGTACTTCACCTAATATTAGAATGAACTTATGGCAAGAGTTAGCTAACATTAATATTATGAATTTTCTTTGGGCATTAATGAGGGATTTTAACTCTTATCTGCAACCTACTGATAAAAAAGGTGGACGTTCTTTTGTACTCACTAGATCTATTCAAAAGCTTAGACTTCTCATTGACAATCAGGGGTTAATTGACATTCCTATTAATGGCGTCCAATTCACATGGTGTAACAATAGAAGGGGGCTGGTCAGAATCTGGTGTAGACTTGATATGCTCCTCATCGACTCTCATTGGATACTCAAATTTCCATCTCTAGCACTCTACTCCTTACCTCGTTGTTCTTCTGACCATAATACTATACTTTTCAATTCTAATTCCAGAAATAGGAAACCACAACAATTCAAATATGAGGCCTTCTGGTTGGAGTACCCAAAAGCAAAACAAATTGTTACGATATATGGAGTAAAAGAATACCTAACTCATCTATACATAATACACTAAAGGAGGTGAAACATAAAACATTATTATGGAACAAACATCAATTAGGAAATCTTGAAACAAAAGCTATTGATCTTAAAAACCAAATCATCGTTCTTGAACTTAAGGATGAATCCACTGGGCTCAACGATATTGAATTAGGCAAGCTAAGATCCCTGTATCTCCTACATGCAGCTATACTGAGACAAATCACTCTAAAATGGTGGTCAAAATTAAGAGAAAAATGGATAAATGATGGGGACAAAAATACAAAATTCTTTCATTTAAGTTCAATGATAAGATACAAGAACAACCTTATCCAATCACTAGAGACTGATACTGGAAACAAGCTTGATAACGATAATGACATCATGAATGCTTTCATTGATCACTATAGCAATCTCTGGAAATACAATACTGATCCTCAAATTCCTCTCTCATCCTGGCCTTCTCTTCCTACAAATGATAATACCTGGAGTGATCAATTATTGGCCCCTATCACAGATGAAGAAATTCTCAATAATCATTGGTCCTTGGCTCCAGGGAAGGCTCCGGGGCCTGATGGGTTTACTTTAGAATTTTACAAGCCCAATTGGGAAATCGTAGGTTCTGATATCTCTGCTGAAATCAAGAAATTCTTCAACACTAAAGTACTTCCTAAAGAGTGGACCCTCACATCATTAATTTTCATTCCAAAAAAATCCAACCCCACCAAGGTTACAGATTTCAGACCCATCGCACTTTGCAACATTATCTATAGAGTCATATCCAAAATCCTTGCTCTCAGACTAAAACCAACACTGAATAGCGTTATTGACCAATGTTAGTCTGCCTTTTTGCCTGGCAGATCAATTCAGGATAATATTTTACTCAGTCAAGAGATCACCCATTCCATGAACCGTGGCAAAAGGAAAATCATGATCATTAAGGCAGACATGCATAAGGCTTTTGATAGAGTTAGCTGGCATGCAATTAAAACCACCTTGACATGTATGAATTTCCCCACAATCTTTATTGATTGGATTATGGCTTGTGTCACTTCCCCTTCCTTCTCTTGTCATATTAATGGAGCGCCATCCTCATATTTTAAAGCTATTATGGAATTAGGGGGATCCCCTCTCCCCATACCTCTTTATCACTATTACCCAAGTGTTGACCACTTTGATTAATAATGTTGTGCTTAACTCTGATCAAATTCCTTTCTCATTAACTAACTTCTCTTTAAGTCATATGCTTTATGCTGATGATCTATTAATTATTGTTGCTGCCAATATCAAGAACTGCAAATGTCTAAAAGCCATATTGAAGTTATATTATAATCTCACCAATCAGATGATTAACCCCCTCAAATCTGAAGTTTACATACCAAGATCTCTAAATAGCAGAAGAAAACATAATATTATTGATACTCTTGGTATTGTCCAAGGATACCTTCCTTTTAGCTATCTTGGTGCTTTGATTTCCAACAAATACATTACTATCTCTCAACAGCAGACTCTTCTTGATAAGACAAATACTCGTATAAATGGTTGGAAAGCTAATGTGCTAAATATGGTTGGCAGGGTTGTTTTTATTAATTCTGTTATTAATACTATTTCAAATTACGCTATGGGTGCAATGTACATTATTGATGGACTGCTCATGGCCTGGAAAAGCAGGCGAGAGGATTTTTGTGGAATAATAACAGGAATGGCAGGGGTTCCCATTTAGTAGCTCGGAACATTATTCAAAACTCACGACAAGATGGTGGACTGGGTATTAAAAATTTATATCATGTCAGAACTGCTCTGTTAGCTAAACGTATTCTTAGTCTCCTGAATTGTGAACCAAATCCTTGGATAGACTTAATACATGCTAAATATGAGAACCTGCACCCCTAGTCACATGTTAGAACAATCAATCAGTTTCTTGGTACTGGAAACTTATCCATAAAGTTCAGCAAGAGGTAAGGTTTGGCCTTAAAAAGCATATTGGTAATGGATGTTCAACGAATATTATTAATGACCCCTGGGTGTTCTGTATACCTTTACTCTTGATGCCTACTTATATTAATATGGATATACCACTTGATAATATGATCGTTAGTGATCTCATCTCTAATAATGGACAATGGAACATGCATTTACTATCAATGTATTTTGGTCCTTCTATGATTACTTTTATTACAAGCATTTTTCTTTCACCTTTTGCCAATGATGATAAGTGGTTTTGGGTCCATGACCCATTAGGAAAAGCCTCGACTAAATCTGTCTACTATTGCCTGTGCCGCCAACATAATCCACCTCTATCTGAACGACCCATCTGGAACCATGATAAAAATTTTTTTATGGAAACTTCTCCATCACAGACTTCCAACACTTGCTTGGCTTGCAAACTCCAATCCTAATCAAAACCCCTTATGTTCCTGTGGTCTGCATGTCGAGGATATACATCATCTTTTCTTTGACTGCATTGAATCTAGAAACCTCTGGACCCTTCTTCAATCTAAGTTGAATTACAATTTTCAATCATTTCATTCTTGGCATAATGGTGACTGGATCTTTGAGGGTTCTGCCTTTGACATTAAATCTAGAAACACCCTGCAATCTCTCATTGCCTTCTCCCTCTAGGCAATCTGGAAGAGAAGAAATGAGTTCCATTTTGGTTCCAGACGGGCAACAATTGAGGCTCTTTGAACTCGTGTTCTGGCCTGGTACTCGGAATATGAAAATTATCACAATTCTGAGGCTCAACATCACACACGTACACTTTTCCAACCCCTGGACATCCCTTCTGTCCAATGGGAGCCCCCGCCCAGGCCCTGGGTCAAGATTGACTCCGATGGCATTTTGCCGTCGGACCTTGACATGTGGTGCGGGGTTTATGATCCGAGACACTAATGCAACTTTCATTTCTGCAGGTATGTCGAACCATCATCTTATGAACGCTCTTCAGGCTGAGACTTTTGCTGTGCTCCTTGGTCCGCGCTTGCTGGCAATGGGGTTTCCAACTGATCTTCCTTGAATCTGAATCTTCTACTCTTGTTGATATCATCAATGGCAAGCAAGGCGCGCCATGGCGTATCTGGACGCTTATGAAGGAGATCCATAATCTTTTATCATTTTTTGAGCAGACAAATTGTACACATTGTCTTAGAGTTTGTAATCAGGCCGCGGATTATCTTGCGAAACAGGCTAAATCCATCGTGCATAATGTCTTTTAGGATGTAAACCCTCGCCGGATTTACATAGAATTTTGTACAATGACCGTTTCGATCTTCCAGTTTAATATATCGAACTTTTGTCTTAAAAAAAACTTTATTGATGGCACCCAACGTTTCTTGTAGGCTTTTCATATGATTTGATTTTCCTCTTTCATTATCGTTTTACCGGCTTTTACTTTCTTCTTCCTTCACTTAAGTTGTTCCTGTTGTAGTATGTGGGCCTTGTACTGTGAACTTTATTATTTGCTGTTATTATTGCTTTACTATTTACTATTTACAAATTTAAGAAAATTTGTAGTTTAGGACGCGACCCGACAATGCAGTTCCACTAAGCTAAATAAAATTTGATAGCATATTAATGTTCATCGGGAGTCCGGTTGGATCACTGGTTAGGTCAAGCCCAAATTGAACCCAACACTTCCTAGCAAAATTGTGGCACATGACAATGCCTACCCAATTCATTTCAAATATAGAATATTAAGGCTTTACGTCATATTATATTCAGAATTTTCAACTTTGATTGTATTTATTTATTACGCAAGTATATACTATGTTACCTATAACATATTTTTTTATAATAATAAATATTTCTTATGTGACTATAATTATTTGAGTTTTAATCAATGGACTTTTAGACTTATTTCTCTTTTAATATTAACAACAACTTAGAAGCTTTAGTAATCATGCTAAGTTTGCAACTATCCAATTATAAGTTGTATTAAACTAATATATAATAATAGAATTAGATAAAAAAAATATTTGAATTTTTATAATTACTAGGCATTTGAATTGTAATCAACCACTATAATTACTACACTTTTAATATTGATAATATATTTTCAGTTTTAATATATACATTCCATCACTTATAATGATGATATTTATTATGTTTTCCTTATGTTATAATATTGAACATTTTATGGCATTTAAATTTGTGTTCTAAAAGTATAAATAAGTACTAATAATTATATAGAATATTTTTTAGTTTTAGAATTTTATCGTATTTGGATGCACTTTAGTGATTTTGGATTATTGCCAACGTACACTACAAGAAAATCGCGATTTTCCAACAGATAATTTTCGACGGTTCTAAATCCGTCACTATTTGCGACGGATTTTTCGACGGTTCCGTTTTTGACGGATTTTTCAACGGTTATGACCGTTGGAAATAATTTATATTATTATTTAATTTTTCGACGATTAGGAACGTCGATATTTTTGACGGATATCCATCCGTCGCAATTTCCGACGACTTTTCCGACGGTTAGGACCGTCAGAAATAAAAAAATTAAATTATATATTTTAAATATTATTATTAAATTTTTTCGACAGATTTTTCGACGATTGTGACCGTCGGAAATAAAAAAAATTAATTATATAATTTATTATATTATTATTTAATTTTTCGACGATTAGGAACGTCGACATTTTCGACGGATAGCCATCCGTCGCAATTTTCGACGACTTTTCCGACGGTTAGGACCGTCGGAAATAAAAAAAATAAATTATATATTTTTAATATTATTATTAAATTTTTTCGACGGATTTTCTGACGGTTGTGACCGTCGGAAATAAAAAAATTAATTATATAATTTATTATATTATTATTTAATTTTTTGACGGTTAGGAACGTCGATATTTTCGACGGATATTCATCCGTCGCAAAATCCGTTGCAATTTCCGAAGGTCGTAATCGTCGGTAAATCCGCCGCAATTTCCGACGGATATCCAAACCGTCGCAATTACCGACGGTTTTGACCGTCGATTCGAACCATCTGTAAAATAAAAAATAAATATTATATATAACTAAATAAAATAAATTTTTTTATTATTTATGTTTTCGATGGCCGAAACCGTCGGTAATTAAAATTTCGTTATCCCACTTTTTTTCCCTTTTCCCGCTTTCTTTCCACTTTTTTCCTTTATATATTTTCCCTCCTCCCTCTTCTCTCTCCCTCCTCCCTCCACTCCTCTCTCTCTCTCTCCCTCCTCTCCTCTCTCCCTCTCCCGGCCGCGAGCACGGACGCCGGACGCCGATTACGCCGCGAGATCGGCCTCTCCTGCGCGCCGGACGCCGGCGACCCTCCCACGCCGGACGCCGGCGACCCTCTCCCGCACCGGCGACCCTCTCCTGCGCCGGCATCTCTTTCTCTCTCTGCTGTCGGCCGGATCCGATCGTGGCCGTTCGGATCCGATCGCCAGGCGGCCGAATCAAGCGGCCGGATCCGATCGCCAGGCGGGCCGGTTCCGGCCTCCAGCGCCCGGATCCGGCCGCCTGGCGCCGGATCGGCCGCCAGGCGGGCCGGATCCGGCCTCCTGGCGGCGGATCCGGCCTCCAGCGGCCGGATCCGAACGCCAGGCGGCCGGATCCGGCCGCTAATTTTTTTATATTTAAAAAATTATTTGCGACGGTTGCGACCGTCAAAAGATCGACGGTTGCGACAATCGTCTAAAGTTTTGACAGTTGGGACTGTCGAAAAGTTGCGACGGCTCGGACCGCCGTCCTTTTCCGGCGGTTGCAACCGTCGGAAATATCGACGGCTCGGACCGCCGGCCTTTTTCGGCGGTTGCAACCGTCGAAAATATCGACGGTTCGAACCGTCGGGGACTTTTCCGGCGGTTGCAACCGTCGGAAAATTTTGACGGGTCGAACCACCGGGGATTGTTCCGACGGCCAGAACCGTCGATATTTTTGACGAATTTTTTTCAACCGTCGTAAATCCGTTTGCGACGAGCGTTTTTCCGACGGATCGATTCCGACTGAAAAACCGTCGGTAATTGCATTATCGACGGTTTTCGGGCTGATTATCGACGGTTCAGACCGTCGGTAATCCACGTTTTTCTTATAGTGGTAGACATTGCGATCCACCATACCATATAATTGATGTGTGATGGACAACCAATTCAATCTAAATGAGGCTAAGCGTTTGTTTGACAAATAACTAATGGAGGGATGTGTTGGAACGTGGTGAGTGATGATGTTATCAAGTGTGGTGTGTCATTATAAAATTCATGTTTGAATAATAAATTATATAAAATGTGGGGTGGGGTAATAAATGTTTTATTTGTATAAAAGTTATTTTTACTCTTCATTATATATTTAAAATATTTATAATGGTTAACTAGGGATGAGCACGAGTCAGTCGCCTGGCTCGTATTGACTCAGATTTTTCAAATTTTTTCTCGACCCGATGGACAAAAGGATCTTGGGCCAGGTTGGGACGGAATCTGGATTTTACATCTCGATCTAGTTGAATATATTATATTAGTATTAAATTATTTTAAATAGTACATTTATGTTTATTTAAAATAAAAATTTATATTTTATTTGATGTATAATGAATAATAAATAATTACTTTATCACTTAATTTATTTTTCTTTTTTATTTTATTTAACTATTTTATTCATCTATCTTAAAAAAAATTAAAAATGATATATTGAGAGAGAGAAGAGTGAAGTGATTTAATTTGGTAACAAGAGAAATGATTTTATTTGGTAATAAAAGAGAAATTAATTTGGTCTAAAATTATTTATTTCTCATCATTTTACCATTTTGATGAAATTGATAGAATGAAAAATATAATATTTGAAAGACTTAATTATTTCACTCCATCCCTTAAATAAAAGATATAACCAAACAAAATTTATTTAATTTCATTAGTATTATCCCACCCCACCTCCTTCAAATACCTCAATCCAAATGAACCAATAAATGGACATAACCGTTTCAAACACATTAAGTTCATCTCAAGCCAAGATTTAATTAATACTTCTGTAGGCGTTCGTATGCATGCTTTGAGATTACCATATCTTGGTCTTCTCCACAGTGTCCATATTATATGCTATTGCTATCTAACATACTTTAAGAAAAAAAAAATCATAATCCATGTATTATTAATAATATGCTTGAATGAGGACTATCATCCAAGTATGATGCTAACGATGTCCACAAAGCTTGAATAATCTTGGCTTAGTTTTCAATTTGATAATTAACGTGGAATTATCCTACGACACCGACATATATAATAAATATAGAATTTAATTATTGCAAAGTCAACTGTCGTGATATCACATCCAACCCTCTACCTTGAATTTTTTACTTTGATAATTAACGTGGACTAGTCAAAGTTGCTGATGGCCCAGTGCCAATATGACTTCTTTTTCTTCCACGAGCTGCGATCCTTTGCGCGGGAGAGAGGTAAACTTAATTTCTTCCTTGAGCTGCGATGGCGAGCCTATCGGTGTCTTCCATCCTAAAGGGTATCACCACCTGTCTGTCCCTCATCCGGAGCACACCTTCTACCTCGTCGACGTGCACTACTGCCGCAGACGATCTTGAGCGGATGAAGAGGATCCTCGTGAGGATACAGAAGGTGCTGCAGGACGCCGAGGAGAGGGAGATCAAAGAGAAGTCTGTGATGCACTGGCTCAAGGAGCTCAAGGAGTTGGCCTACGGGGCAGAGGACCTGTTGGACGAGTACCAGTACCAAGTCTTGCAAGCTGAAGTAGAAGCATCCATGAAGTCGAAGGGTGTGAAGGAGGAAGAAGAAGAAGAGGTAATGCCTCTAGCATCTCGTCCTAATTTTGATGCGCGTAAAATTTCAATTTTGAATAGCGTGGCAGAGAGGATTAAGAACATAATAAACCAATTCGAGGAGATTTCCAAAGATCGAGAAAGGCTTCATTTAAGGGAAGACGAAGGAGAGAAGCGACATGCTCCCAAGTACCCACCACCAACCAGCCACATGGTAAATGAACACGACATCCATGGAAGGGACGATGAGAAGCATAAGCTGCTTCATTGGCTGTTATCCAACAAGGCATCCAAAATGGGCGTCCTTGCAGTAGTTGGCATGGGAGGGTTGGGAAAAACCACCCTTGCTCAACTGGTTTTTAACGATCCAGAGGTCTCATGTCACTTCCAACGAAAGATATGGATCTGTGTTTCTGACGACTTTGATCTTGTACGGCTGACAAGAGCCATGGTAGAGAGTCTTACCAAAAAACCATGCGCCTTCTCAGAGTTGAGCATTCTACAACAATCCCTTCATGATGAGCTACTTGGACAAGGAGTGCTCTTGGTGTTGGACGATGTGTGGAACGAGAACAAAGATCTATGGAGGTCTTTAATCAACCCCTTCCACGGTGCAGAGATGGTTAGCATCATTGTGACGACGAGGAATGAATCAGTTGCAAAGGTGACGAAGGCAACGGAAACTCATCGACTTGGCTACTTGCCGGAGGAAGAATGTTGGGAGTTGTTCAAGTGTCATGCATTTGATGACCGAGATCCAAAGGAGTTCCCATCATTAATAGAAATAGGCAAGAAGATTGTGGAAAAGTGTGGTGGGTTGCCGCTGGCAGTGAAATCACTTGGAGGACTTCTGCAACAAGAGACGGATGAAGATATATGGATGGGTGTACTAGAAAGTAATATGTGGGAACCAGAGGAAGAAACTGATAATGATATGAAATACCCCATCTTGCCTGCCCTAAAGTTAAGTTATAATCGCATGCCAAGTCATTTAAGACCCTGCTTTGCAATATGCTCCATATTTCCTAAAGATCATGTATTCTACAAAGATGAATTAGTCAATTGTTGGGCGTCATTAGGTTATATCGAATACAAGTTTGGAAAAGAGGAAGTGGGATATATATATTTTGATGAGTTGTGCAGGAGAACATTCTTTGATAAGTTCTACTTTAAAGGAGTTTACAAGATGCACGATAATATCCACGATCTAGCACAGTACATTTCCGGAAATATGTCTCGCCATTTATTTATAGAAGACAAATTCCCTGATCTTCCTAAAGACACTGGATCAGTGAGGTCTATGACATATATGGGCACAATAGCATCTCATTATACTTCTGAAACCATAACAGAATCATTGGCACGCCTAAGAAACCTGCGCTTTCTGAAGTTGAAAACTTTTCAGAAAGTGTGGCTTCCTGAGGAAATAGGAAACTTTATCTACCTGCGACACATTATACTTGATACTGACGCAATTATAAGGTTACCTGAATCCATAGGTCAACTGTATAACCTTACCGTGCTGGACATACGTTGCAGGGGAGTCGAAGAGTTGCCGAAGACAATGCAGAACCTTTTACTTCTGCAACATCTTGCTCTAAAATGCCCGAGCAGCGAGTTTGAGTCAAACCTTCCTACTTGGATTGGCCAAAATCATTCTTATTTGAACAAACTCACTGAAGTCTATTTTGACAACTTGGCCAGTGACCAACTCCCGCCATTCGGTCAGCTTCCATCTCTCAAATATCTCTTTCTTGAATCCATAAAAAACTTGAAAGTTATTGGCAGAGAGTTCTGCAGAGGAACGAATAGTAATCTGCTGGTGGCATTTCCATCTTTAACCAAATTGAAATTCAGCAATATGCCAGACTGGGAGAAATGGGATGTGGATGTGCAGGAGAGAGACTTTCCTTGTCTTCGGAAGATCCGAATATATTATTGCCGAAAATTCTGGTCATTTCTGGCCCTACGAAATCTACGCTTCATTAAGCAATTAAACCTGGAAGGATGTCATAACCTTCAGCTGTGGTCGGAAGGGTCCTTGCCATCAAATCTCAAAAGTTTGTATAAAAAAGACAGTGGGCACGTATGTCTGTCACCGGCATTTGGGAATGGTCCAATTAAACCAGAAATATTACAAGGTCGTTTTGGCGTGAGAATAGAAGAGATATCTGAAATCTTGGAGTACGTGATGAACCTCAAAGTTTTGGTCATAGCAGGGCTCCGCAACGTCCGCAGTGTATTAAAATATCAAGCCTATATCAGAAGAAAGCATGACCTTCGGATGTTGGATCTAACATGGGGTATTCCCAATTATGAAGAAGAAAAGAAGAACGCATTCACGCGCTTGTTCAGAAAAAGAAGAGGAGAAGTATTGTACTTGGATATAAATATAACAGAAGATGATAAGAAGTCCAAAGAACAGAAGGGGGGAGCTCAGATTGAGAATGAGAATATAAGTTTCGACGTACTGGAGAATTTACGGCCAGGCACAAATATCGAGGAGTTGCGAATTCAAGAATACAATGGAGTTGAATACCCGAGTTGGCTCGGGCTGCCTTCTTTTGACAAACTCATCAATGTTCGTCTCATTAACTGCAGGAATCGAAAGCTCCCCACTTTGGGTCAGCTTCCATCACTCAAATTTCTTGAACTACGTTCGATCCACAGGGTAGAAAGCATTGGCAAGGAGTTCTGTCATGACATGGACTATCAGATTGAGGTGGCATTCCCATCTCTTGTGATTCTCAAATTCCATGAAATGCCTGATTGGAAGGAATGGGATGGAGTGCGACAGGTTGACTTGCCTCAGCTTCAAGAACTCACAATCCATGATTGTCCGAAACTGTCTTCCAGTCCGGATCTGCAAAATCTCCATCGTCTTGTGCACTTAAGCATAGAGAGGTGCCCTGCGCTCAAGTTTTCCTTCCCACCAAATATTGAAACTTTGCATTACCGGCACTGTGGGTCGAAAATATGTCTGCCACCTGAAGGGAAGCTAGTCAAGTTAAAAAGACTAAGTGGAGACTTCAAGGTGGGAAACGATGAGCCTTTTGAGATTTTGAAGAACTTGGTCGGGAAGCCCAGATCTCTTGCTATAACAGGGTTGGAGAATGTCTCCAATGTGTACAAAGCTGATGACTCACTGAAAGTTAGGCATGAACTCTGGAGGTTGACACTGGCGTGGAATGCTTCTTCTGGCAGCCATTTCATCTCTGATTGTGAGCTATGCCTGAATGTAGGCAACAATAATTTAAGAACAGGTGATACTGGTGCATCGAAAAGTTCACTTGTGATAGAAAAATTGAAGCCTCACGCAAACCTTACACACTTGGAGATTAAAGGCTATGATGGTACTTGGTATCCGGGTTGGATTGGAGATCCTTTATTCCATACACTCACTAGAGTCCAACTCGTTGGTTGCAAGACTGACCATGTCCCTACATTGGGTCAGCTCCCATCTCTTAAATATCTTTGTATAAGTTCATTCTCTCGTTTGAAAAGAATTGGCGATGAGCTCTGCCGACCAACAGTTGACTCTCATGGTTTTAATGTAGCATTTACATCTTTGTTGGAGCTAGAATTCAGTGATATGACTAATTGGGAAGAATGGTCTGGGATGCTTGATGGAGACTTTCCAAATCTTAGAAGTCTGAAATTAAGGAATTGCCCTAGACTCTCGTCATGTCGGGATCTAGGACATCTACATGTCCGTTTGAAATTGATAGTAGAAAGTTGTCTCACTCTTTGTGCTACTCTCCAACTTCCTTCACAAGAGTACTTCAATAAGCTCAAGCATCTCACTCTCCTTGGTGGCAAAATTGACCAACTCCCTTCGTGGGGTCAGCTCCCATCTCTTGAATATCTTTATATACGTTCATACTCTCATTTGAAAATAATAGGTGAGGAGTTCTGCCGACCCACAGTTGAACCTCATGGTTTTAAGGTGGTGGCATTTCCATCTTTAACGAAGCTACAATTTACAGATATGATTGATTTGGAGGAATGGTCTGGGGTTCTTGATGGAGACTTTCCAAAGCTTAAAAGGCTCAAAATAATGAATTGCCCGAAACTTTCATCATGTCGAGCTCTACAGAATCTAAGAAGTGACATTTTGCGTTTGACCATAAGAAGTTGTCCTACTCTCCAGATCTCTTCAGAGTCATTACCACCAAATCTTAAAGTTCTGCGTCACTTGCCAGAAGAAAAAGAAGCTTTGGACCATGAAGATGGGCCGAGAATATGTCTGTCAACTGGAGGAAATTTGGCTAAATTAGAAGAGTTGCATGGAGAATTTGGGGTAAGAAAAGATGAGTTATTCAGAGTTTTGAAAGATATTGCCATGAATCCAAAATCACTCCACATATCAGGGCTCCAGAATATTCCCTACATCTTGGAAGAGGATGTTAATGTCAAGGTTAAGCATGAACTTCAGATTTTGAGACTGAAATGGACCAATGTTTCCGCCTCCCTAAATTCTGGATTGCATCTGGTTGTGCTTGATGATAAAGGGAGCAATAACACTGAGAACATAAGTTTCTCTGTATTGGACATTTTGGAACCTCACGAAAACCTCAGGAGATTATACATAGAAGACTATATTGACGTTGCATATCCGAGTTGGATTGGTCATCCTTCCTTCAAAGGCCTCAAAGAAATCCATTTCCATGGTGGCGAAATTGACCAAATCCCAACACTGGGTCAGCTTCCACACCTTAGAAATCTTTCTCTTACTGCCATCCGTCGCCTCAAGAGAATTGGCAATGATTTTTGTAGAAACAATCAAGATGGGATCGAGGAGGCATTCCCATCTCTGATGAAGCTAGAATGGAATAATATGCCTGACTGGGAGGAATGGTGTGGAGTGCTTGATGAAGACTTCCCTCGGCTCCAGTGGCTCAGATTTTTGGGGTGTCCAAAACTTCACACGCTGTACTTGCCACAACGGCTGTTGGACTTGAAAATCTTCAAACGTGACTCTGTTCCTCCTGCAGCATGGTTTGATGATGGCACTCCACGTAAGCCACTCAAGCAATTACCAGCTTCATACACTCCAGCACTTCCAAGCTTCGATGATGCCACTCCGAGCAGTTGGCGACTAGAAAAGTGGTTCATTTTTTGAATAAATAGTTAAATTGATAAATTAATTTTGAGTGTATTTAAATAAAATTAAATATAATAATAAGATCTGAAAAGATATGTGATTGATTAATTTTGATGAATGCTTGAATTAAATATAAAAAATATATTATTCTAAAGTCCATCACCAATCTGTCCCAAATTCTGAGCACACCTTCTTCTTGGTCCACATCCCACACTACTGCAAAGGATCTTCATAGCTGAAGAGGATGTAGGAGAGGATATGCTGCAGGATGCGGAGGAGAGGGGGATCAAAGAGAAGTCTATCGAACATTGGCTGAAGGAGCTCAAAGAGTTCGAGGGTCTAAGGTTCAAGATGATTTAATTGAATAGTTTCATATAAACAAAATACGAAAATTATCATGAACTTATATATGACTACTCTTTCATCTATCAAGACGTATTTTAAATTTGTGCGTGTTGATAATGCCTTGAATCTGAATCCAGTGTGTCCATTTATGCAATCAGGCGCTTCAGCAAATTTTTTAGGGGTATTCTGTGAGTGATTCGGATTTGATTTATTTCCTTATCACTAGATATGTGTCTTATTTTTGACGATTAATTCAGAGTCCCATTCAGTTTGTAATTCTTATTATCTGTTAAAGGGAGTGCCTATATAAACTCCCTAGGGGGTCCAAAGAGAAATCAATCTAATCTTATAATCTTCTTCTGTTTCTTCCATTTAATAAAATTCTGTGTCGCCTTAAGTTTCTCGAGTTTTCTCGCGGTGCATAATTTCTCTCGTACAAAAATCCTAACAAACTAGTATCAGAGCGAGGCTTTATCGTCGATCCTCTGTCAGGCATAGAGATGGCATCGCACAATGTGAACATCGAGAAATTCACGGGACGAAATAGTTTCAATCTCTGGCAGATCAAGATGATGGCACTTCTGAAATAATAAGGAGTCTGGGCGCCGCTCGCGAACATGCCGAAGAACAAACCAAAGGAGGGAGACTCGAAAGACAAAGAAAATGAATCTGACCTCAAGTTTGTGACGTGAACTTTTTGTATTTATGGAATTTGGGATTCTCGCACTGAAAATAATTCTAGTCACGTTTTAAATTTACTCTAGAGTTCACGCAACTGCAAGTGCACAAGTCGAGTAGAAACTCTGAGTGTCGTAACCTCATTGATTTATAATAGTTACTTGTTCTAATTATATCCCAAAAATTGTCACAAAATGGTTAGGAGTAAATCGAATAATAAAGAAACTAACGTAGATTAAGAATAACAAAGGAGAGTGAGAAAAGATCAAAACGTGATAGAAGAGATTTCCTTGTAATGAACGAGTTGATGCCATTGCAATTTCAGTGTTCGACTTACTGATTATATAAGTTCATTAAGATGCGAATGAAATAATCTATCTCTCAACCCACCGTTCTATTTGTGAACTGAGAGGAGAGTAGTTGCTAATCACTAGATTAGGACTATTGATTAATAAAATTTTCATCCTTAATAAGAAGGAGAGTTCGATCTCTCGATCTCCTACAACCCATCCTTTTTATCCTAATCAAGGTGATCGAAATGCAATTGATACCTCCCACAACTATTAAAGGTTCTCACCTCGCAATAGTCACTATGGTAGATCTCTCGATCTGTATATAGACATTAAAGCGACAATCACTAGAAACACAACAGGTTATGTAATTAATTTCTCCTATGGAATTAGTTGACGAACAAAACAATTGATCTTTCGATCTAATTGAAATCAAATATAAATTATAAGACTGCCATGCATCAAGTAGATAGAAAGGAAAAATCAAATTCGCAGTATCAAAAAGTCAAAAAAAAAGTCGCCATCAACAAAGTCTCATCACAAGGGAACCAAAAGTCTTTTTTAGTTCATCCTCAATCTTCACATCTTCAATCTTCTCTTCTCAGCCCTCTGTCCTTTCGTCCTCCCCTCTCTTCCGGGTTCTCCTCCTTTTTGTTTCCTTCCTGCTCAAAATTCAAATTTTGAAAAGTAGTTAGTCCTCCCTTTTACTCATTCAAAATTTCCTCTAATAATGATTAAAAACTATTTAAATATGCTAAACTTTTATGTAAATTCATGAGTTTAATTATAATGCTTATGAGTATAATAAGTGGTGATCAAATTCTCCCAAGCTTAAATTTTTGCTTGTCCTCGAGCAATGTTCAAGATAAGAGGGATTAAATCTCCACCTTGCTTTTCAGCCATCCTTTTAATATATCAACCTTGTATTCTTTGCTTAAGTGCCTTCTCTTTTCCTTCATTCCCTGACCTTAATGAAGATGCTAAAAATAAGATATTTTTAACTTTCTCCTACTTAACTCAAGCCAAAGAAATCAAGTGCTATGAACAGAAAATAGAAATATTAATGCTGAATCTATTAGTGCAGTACGAACTCTCTTTTGATTCTTATTTCTTTTCATTTGTCTAGTACTCATGTGATTATCCATAGTACTCAGGGGATCTATGTAGTAGGTTTCTGATCGGCACATTCCAGGGTAGTTGCTCTTAGGATACAACCCCTACGGATTTACTCACCCAGATTCACCCTGATTTAGGAATGCACCCTTTTTATACCTTCTGGGGCTTCATTGGCCCTCTTTTCTTTTGCTTTTAACTTTTGTTTTGCTCTTTTTGAATTTTTCATTGGGTTCCATACTGCACTTGAAGATATTAGTATTAACAATCCTATTAGTAGTCATTTGAATTGAGAGGTGAGCTTAAATAGGATTGGTCGTGAAGCTTTTAATATATCAAAATAGTCACTTTCTGCTAGCCTTGACCCTTCACTTGAAGCATTGAATTAGGTTGTGAAGTATACAAAAATTTTGGTAGGATTAGCAAGATGCTCTTGAACAAAATTTCAGGAGTTTGCAAAAGAGGCTATAGCTACAAGGTAAGTTTGAAGTCTCTTACTGTACTACTTGGAGATAATATGACGCAATGTAAAAATTTGCAATGTGAAAATTTGTAATGTGAAAATTTGTAATGTGAAGTTAGAAATTTGTAATGAAATTTCGTGAAGATGTAAATAAGAATGTATCAAGATCAAGGAGAGAGTAGAAATGTACAATGTTGCCCTCTCCCCTAAGCTTAGTTTCGATCATGCTAGGAAAAGAGACCAGGAGGTGGTTGAAGCTCTAGTATGCGATCGGTGACTTACTGAATGTCACTGAGGGTTGTTAGAATAGAGTTCTGGACAACCTCTACTCACTGTACTTGCTGTTGATGCACCAAGTTTTGTTGCTCCAAAGTTTGCAGTTGATCCTTGAGTGCTTAGATGTCTTGGTGATGACGAGCTGTGGCTTCAGCAAGTTGGGTCAATTATTCTAGGATAAGGTCCAATTTGTCAGAGGAGGTAAGTAGTAAAGATTGAGAGGCATATGGAGCTGATGAGGAGGAAGAGGAGACAATGTGCCTTCTAGGAGTTCTAGGACCAGAAAGAATTCGTGAAGCTGTCTTGTAATCTAGAAGCAATGGGGGTAGTGTTGGGATAGGTCTCGTGACTTGGATGAAGTCATTCATCCACCAAATTCAGCCTTCCAAGATTGAAGTTTGTCGAGGGTCGGGCAATTGGAAGAGGGCAGATGGGTTAGATTGTCATAAAAATGTTGGCTATTAATCATGAGGAGAACCCCTTTCTTGGTCAAGAAGTCTAAATCAACCAATGTTGCAGCTGTTGGGGTGGTGTCTCCTAAGAACACATAGTGTTCAGCTAGAGGTGTAATGAGGTTGCTGCAAAGGATTTGATTACATTCGCGGGTTGACTCCGTAATCAAACTTTGCAAAAAAAATGATACAAGGTTAACCTCTGTGTTAGAGAGAAGACACCAGAGAATAAAAAGTTCGTCGGTAAAAATAAAATCCTTCTCGTAGTCATTAGGACGGATTAGGACGGTATTGGTGAGAAGAATATGAAGGTTTCAAAGAACAGGGTTCTTAAGATATTCACCGACTAAATGTAGGATGTTATCTGTACGTGGCCGGTAAGTTGATACCAAATTTTGAATGCAAGGAAGGAAGGTGGAGGGGTTCTGTGTCCAGTATTAAGGAGATTCAGGAAACGAGCTAGGGTATCTAGGCTCATGGCGAGATCATCATTGCACAAACAAAATTCGATGTGGTCTGAAACACCATCTTCATCAAAGCTGGTGGGATATAGAGGTCCTAAGAACTCGGCTGATACCTCCTTGTAGAGGACCCATCATTTCATGAAGAAGGGTAGGAGACGGGATCGATGAAGTATGGTTCTGACATCGTCAAACAATCTGAGAGGCTCGAGAGTGGAAAAATTTAGAAATCTAGTGGAAGAGAAATTTCTGCACCTGGTGTTCAGGAGGCATTGAGCTTCCTCTCTATTTTTTGGCTATCATATGTCGGATGTTGGTTGCAGGAGACCATCTGGACATAGTCGACATCTGATGAACTCGAAAGAGTTGTTGGTCACGGATTCAGACGATGTACACGTTCTCTTCATGTTGCCGGCTGGTAGGTTGAGGATGTCGGCGATCTTAGGGGTGCAGGACACCTAGGGTTGCTCGGAGGACGATGGAAGGTTGTTACGGATTACGAGTGGCCGAGGTGCGATGGATGTTGGAAAAGAATTAGTCGGTCGGGTGGAAAACAAAGCGACGTGAGGGTGTTCGTGTGGGACTTGAAAAAGCGAGTGTTTGGATAGATATGGTGTTAGATTCTATTGGGATTCTCAACTAAATCTAAAAAGTGTACTTTCAGGTGATTTTTCTGATACTTTTGACCTTGTGAGTGCTGACGTGGCTAATAACCGTTTATTTGGTTGGGTTGCCTCCCTGTAGTGGCTTTTTTTAACATCGTTGGCCCGACCTTATTTTTTCTAGTGGTCCGATTGCAGGTGTAAAACTTCTTCGAACCTTGCTGCACATGGATTGTAATGTTTCAATATCTACTCGTTGACCTTAAAAATTTCCGAATTGCTGTTTTTGATATCCACTACGCCATGAAGATATATTTTTTCGATGGTGAATGGTCCGGACCATCGCGTCCTTAACATTTCGAGAAAAGTCATAGTCGGGAGTTGAATAACAAAACTTGGTCGCCTTCCTTAAAACTCCTTCTCAGTATATGCATGTCATGCCATTTCTTTGTTCTTTCTTTATAGATGCGGGAGTTGTTGTAGGCATCTAGTCTTAGTTCATCTAAGTTATTGAACTGCAGTAATCAATTTCCAGAGGCTGCTTGAAAATCATAGTTCAGTGTTTTGATTGTCCAAAAAGTCTTGTGTTCTAGTTCCACAGGTAGGTGACAGTGCTTGCCATAAATCAACTTGAATGGCGTTGTTCCAGTTGGTGTTTTATATGTAGTCCTGTATGTCCACAGTGCTTCATTGAGTTTCAAGCTCCAGTCCTTCCTAGTTATTGAGACTATCTTTTCAAGAATTATTTTAATTTCTCTATTCAAAACTTCTACTTGCCCATTGGTTTGAGGGTGATATGCAATAGAAATCCAATGTTTGACTCTATATTTAAACAACAAATTTTCAAAACTCCGTTCGATAAAATGTGATCCTTCATCATTGATAACCAATCTGGAACTCCAAACCTTGGGAAGATTATATCTTTAAAGAGTTTAATAACCGACTTTGAGTCTGCTGAGATTGTAGGGATAGCTTCAATCCACTTTGAGACATAATCAACAACTAGGAGTATGAACTTGTATCCACATGAGGGAGGAAAGGGTCCCATGTAATCCACTCCCCATACATCGAATATTTCTACCTCAATTATAGGTTGATGAGGTGCTTCATTTCTTTTACCTATATTTCCAGTTCCTTGACAAGTATCACAAGATTTAATAAAATTGATTGCATCCTTGAATAGAGTCGGCCAATAGAAACCTGTTTGGAGAACTTTAGAAGCCGTCTTTTGAATCCTCCATGACCACCATTTGGAGATGAATGTCACTCTTGTAATATGGCAGATTGTTCTTCATCTGGTACACACCTTTGATATATTCCATCTGCATATTTTTTAAAGAGAAATGATTCATTCCAGAAATAGTATATTATGTTTGAGAAAAATTTCTTCTTTTGTTGATAGGATAAGTCGGGTCGTAGAACTCCTGAGGCTTAGTTAGCATAGTCAGCAAACCATGGAAGCTGTGTTTTCTGAATCGAAAATAGTTGATCATCTGGAAAGGAATCATTAATAGCCCTATGAGTGTTAATATTAATGTCCTGTTCTGGTAATTGGAGTCGAGAGAGATGATCGGCTATTAAATTTTTGTTCCTCTTCGGTCTTTGATTTCTAGATCAAATTCTTATAATAAAAGGATCCATCTAATGAGTCTAGGTTTGGCATCCTTTTTAGCAATCAAGTATCGTATGGCTTGATGATCGGTATACACAATTACTTTGGAACCAACTAGGTAGGATCTGAATTTGTCCATTGCAAAAACGACTGTTATGAATTCTTTTTCAATTGTGGCATAGTTGATTTGTGCTTCATTCAAGGTTTTGCTGGCATAATAAATTGCATGTTGCTTTTTATCCTTCCTCTGTCCCAATACTGCTCCCACAGCTTGATCACTAGCATAACACATAATTTCAAAGGGTAAAGACCAAGCAGGTGGTTGGATGATTGGGGCTGTTGTAAGAGCTATTTTGAGGGTTTCAAAGGCCTCTAAACAATGTTCATCGAATATGAACTCTGCTTTTTTAGATAGGAGTTTTGTTAAAGGCCTTGCAATAAAAGAAAAATTCTTGATGAAACGTCGATAAAATCCAGCATGTCCAAGGAAACTTCTGATTCCCTTGATATTAGTAGGAGGAGGTAATTTTTCAATTACTTTTGTCTTGGCTTTATCAACTTCAATGCCCCTGCCTGAAACAATATGTCACAGGACTACTCCTTCTTGTACCATGAAATGACATTTCTCTCAGTTCAACACAAGATTAGATTCAGCACATCTCTGTAATACTTTTCCTAGATTCTGCAGACAAATTTCAAAAGAAGTGCCATACATTGAGAAGTCATCCATGAATACCTCCATTATTTCTTCAATATATGAAAAAGATTGACATCATGCATCTTTGAAAGCTTGCTGAAGCATTGCATAATCCAAAGGGCATCCTCCTGTATGCAAAGGTTCCATAAGGACAAGTAAAGGTAGTCTTTTCCTGATCATCCGGATGAATAGGAATTTGATGGAATCATGAAAATCCATCTAGGTAGCAGAAGTAAGAGTGGTTTGCTAGCCTTTCTAACATCTGATCGATGAAAGGTAGTGAAAAATGGTCCTTTCGAGTGGCTTTGTTAAGCTTTCTAAAGTCGATACACATCCTCCACCCGGTTACTATTCGTGTGGGAATGAGTTTGTTCGACTCTGTTTTTACTACAGTCATTCCACCCTTTTTTGGCACGACCTTCACGGGGCTCACCCACTGACTGTCTGATATGGGATAGATAATTCATGCATCCAAAAGTTTAATCACTTCTTTTTTCACTACTTCTTTCATTGTTGGATTAAGCCTTTTTTGTCCTTCTGTGGATGGTTTATAATCCTTTTCCATATGAATATGATGCATGCAGATAGTAGGATTGATTCCTTTGAAATCGTTCAATGTATATCCGATGACATGCTTGTAGGTTTTTAACTTGTCTAATAGCTGCTGAAGTTGATTTGTCTTTAAATCTGCACTGACGATCACTTGATAAGTGAAATATTCTCCTAAAAATTTATACTTGAGATTTTGAGGAAGTTTCTTTAACTCAGGCTTCGTTGGCTTCTTTGAATTAGACGGTTGCATGAAATCTGTAGATTGGTCCTCTAGTGAATTGTCGGAGTGTTGTATTTTTGTCGAGAGCATATGACTTGTAAGGATGCTTGCTTCTTCTTCTTTCCACAAAGATGATTCTTGAGCTTTAAGGGATACTTCTAAAGTATCAGATATATGAATAACTGATGCCACTTTCTATTTTAGTGAATCCAGTTGCTCAGATTGAAGATTGTTATCTTCCATGTCCGGATAGTTGATAATATGATTCAATCGAAATTCGACTGTGTCATCACCTATTTGAAAAGTGAGATGACCTTGTTTAACGTGTATCACTATTCCTATAGTAGCTAGGAAAGGTCTTCCCAACAGAATAGGAGTTTGATTATCTTCATCCATGTCTAAAACCACAAAATTATGTAGAAATTTCCTACTTTGATTGGTATATCTTCCAGAATTCCTTGTGAAATTTTTATAGATCGGTCTGCTAATTGGAGAGACATATTCGTGGGCTTAATATCACCCATTTTGAGTTTTCTACATAATGACATGAGAATAACGCTCGCCGAGGCACCAAGATCACACAAAGCTCTTTGTATCATTCGATTTCCAATTTCACAAGGTATAGAGAAACTCCCAGGGTCTTTTAACTTCGGAAGCAATTTATTTTGAATTACGGCACTGGCTTTAGTAGTTAGTGCAACTGTTTCATTTTCTTGTATCCTCCTCTTCTTCAATAAATTGTCTTCGAGAAATTTTGCATATGTTAGCATTTCTTGTATGGCTTCCACGAAGGGTACATTAATATAGAGTTTCTTCAAAATTTCTACAAACTTGCCAAACTGTTGATCCTGTCGAGATTTCTCGAGGGATTTAGGGAATGGTATCCGAGCAGAGTAGCTGGAATGTCCTTCAGCAAGCTGTTGCTTGGATTTATTTTGTTCATTTAATGTAACCTCTGGTTGAACCATTTGGTCTTGTTCACCAATCCCCTTGTTTCCATCAGTCGAGGCCTCTGATCTTGTTCTTTTAGTGTTATCGATTATTTTCCCACTTCTTAAGGTTACAGCTTGAACTTGTTCCTTCGGATTCTTCTCTGGTTGACCAGGTAAAGTTCTTGGTTGTCTTGAAGAAGATGCAGCCTCTTGAGCTATCTGTGTCTCCAGCATTTTGTTATGAGTGGAGAGACTTTCAATCTTCTCAAATATTTTCTACATTAAAGTGTCTTGTTTTGACATATACTTTTCCATCGTTACTTCTAGCTTGTTCGTTGAAGATGACCCTTGATCCGGCGAAGAGTTTTGAGGTTGTGCTCTTTGATTAAATCTGTTTTGTCAAGTGGGAACTTGGGTTTGTTGAGGGTTGTCTCTGTAAGAAAACTTTGGATTGTTCTTCCATCCAGGATTGAAAGTGTTAGAATATGGATCATTGTTAGATAGATAAGGACCTATCGCATTTTCCTGATGTTGATGTTCTTGCTGCTTTAATAGTTCATAGTGCACGAAAATGTGATCAGATGAACCACATATCTCGCAGCATCTTGCTATCATATTGACAGTAGGAGTAGCTTCATTGAGTCATAGTCTACTAATTGCCTTTTGAACTATGTACTCCACTTTAGAAGAAAAATCCTCATCATCGAATCGTGTTTGAGTTAATGCGACCGGCTCATTGGATCTTGAGTGAGTTAGGAAATATTGATTCCTTGCTATTTCTTCTATAAGTTGATAAGCCTCATCTACATTTTTCTTTATAAATACACCATCAGCAGCATTATCAAGTGTCATTTTTGAAGTATAATTAAGTCCATTGTGGAAAGATTGAACCAGAATCCATTTGCTTAAACCATGGTGACGACACGACCTTAGCAATGTCTTAAACCTTTGCCAAGTTTCATACAATGTTTCCTAATCTTTTTGAACAAAACCAATAACTTGATTTCTGATTCTGAGGGTCTTACTTGGAGGAAAATATTTTGACAAGAAATTTTTTACCAGTTGCTCCCAGGTAGTTAATTCCCGGGGTTCCAGTGACTGTAGCCATTGCTTGGCTTTACCTCTTAATAAGAAAGAAAACACCCTTAATCTCAATGCCTCTGGTGATACTCCATTCAACTTGGTTGTCACGCATATTTCCAGAAAGTCTTTATGATGTTGATTTGGGTCCTCATCTGGAGTTCCTCCAAATTGGTTCTGTTGGATTGTGGAAATTAAAGACAATTTTAATTCGAAATTGTTGGCTTGAATAGCAGGCTTCAAAATAGCTGACTCCAGCCCATCTGCAGTGGGAGTATAGAGTTCTTCCAATGACGGGACTGGTGGTCATGGTTGAAGTGGCTCTTGTTGTTGAGCCATCATTTTTGCTTCTAGATCAGAATTCTCTTCGAGCTCTATGGATTGAGTGCTGCTTGTACCTTCAAGAAAGGATGTTCTATTATTATATTCTTGCACTCTTCTTTTAAAAGTTCAATTAATCTCAGGGTCTAGTTCAAGCAATTGTCCGCAAATGTTTTTGGGCATATACTAATCATTGGAATCAAAGGAAAAGAGTTCGACAATGAATATTACGAAATCAACTAAACAAGGATATAAATAAAGAGTAAATAATCTAAATCCCCTACAATGGCGCCAAAAATTAGACGTGAACTTTTTGTAGTTATGGAATTTGGGATTCTCGCACTGAAAGTAATTTTGGTCACGTTTTAAATTTACTTTAGAGTTCACGCAACTGCAAGTGCACAGGTCGAGTAGAAATCTTGAGTGTCGTAACTCCGTTGATTTAGACTTTTCTCAAAACGTGATAGAAGAGATTCCCTTGTAATGAACCCATTGATGCCATTGCAATTTCAGTGTTCGACTTACTGATTATATAAGTTCATTATGATGCGAATGAAATACTCTATCTCCCAACCCACCGATCTATCTGTGAACCGAGAGGAGAGTAGCTGCTAATCACTAGATTAGGACTTTGATTAATAAGTTTTTCATCCTTAATCAGAAGGAGAGTTCGATCTCTCGATCTCCTACAACCCATCCTTTTTATCCTAATCAAGGTGATCGAAATGCAATTGATACCTCCCACAACTGTTAAAGGTTCTCACCTCGCAATAGTCACTATGGTAGATCTCTCGATCTGTATATAGACATTAAATCGACAATCACTAGAAACACAACAAGTAATGCAACTAATTTCTCCTCTCGGATGGAACTAGTTGACGAAGAAAATAATTTATCTCTCGATCTAATTGAAATCAAATATAAATTATAAGACTGCCATGCATCAAGTAGATAGAAATGAGAAATCAAATTCGCAGTATCAAAAAATCGAAACAAAAGTCGCCATCAACAAAGTCTCATCACAAGGGAACCAAAAGTCTTTTTTAGTTCATCCTCAATCTTCACAGCCTCAATCTTCTCTTCTCAGCCCTCTGTCCTTTCGTCCTCCCCTCTCTTCCGGGTTCTCCTCCTTTTTGTTTCCTTCCTGCTCAAAATTCGAATTTTGAAAAGTAGTTAGTCCTCCCTTTTACTCATTCAAATTTTGCTCTAATAATGATTAAAAATCGTTTAAATATGCTAAACTTTTATGTAAATTCATGAGTTTAATTATAATGATTATGAGTATAATAAGAGGTGATCAAATTCTCCCAAGCTTAACTTTTTGCTTGTCCTCAAGCAATGTTCAAGATAAGAGGAATTAAATCTCTACCTTGCTTTTCAGCCATCCTTTTAATATACCAACCTTGTATTCTTTGCTTAAGTGCCTTCTCTTTTCCTTCATTCCTTGACCTTAATAAAGATATTAAAAACAAGACATTTTTTACTTTGTCCTACTTAGCTCAAGCCAAAGAAATCAAAAGATGTCGGATGAATGCTGCAGGAGGTGTTCTCACGGTCACCAATGGTGATGTTGAAGTCATGATAGGAGTCAGACAAAAGTCCTTGTACATATTACAAGGCATAGTAATTTATGGCGTGGATGCAGTAGGTAATTCATCCAAATCAAAATCAGAAGCATCCAAGTTGTGGCACATGTGACTTGGACATATGAGTCAGAAAGGGATGGATATCCTCAGCAGGCGCAATCCTCTGGATGGTCAGAAGATATTTGAAATCGGATTTTTCAAGCACTGTGTCTTTGGCAAGCAAAAATGACATCAATTTAGCAAAGCCGTACACAAGACGGAGGCAGCACTCGATTACGGAGGCAGCATTCGATTACATCTATCACCAGATATTTCCTATATGTGATAGATGATTACTCAAGGATGACATGGGTATTCATAATGAAGCACAAGCGCGAGGCATTCGAAGCTTTCAAACAGTGGAAGACTCTTGTGGAGAATCAGATAACGAGAAAGGTGAAACGCTTTCGTACAAATAACGGCTTAGAATTCTATTTGTCCAAATTTGATCAGTTATGCAAGGATGAAGACATTGCGAGACATCGCACCGTCAGAGATACACCGTAACAGAATGGTGGAACGCATGGACAGAGCTCTTTTAGAGAGGGCACAGTGTATGCTCTCTAATTCTGGTCTGAATAAGTCATTCTGGGCTGAGATTGTTAGCACAGCATGCTACCTTGTCAATCGGAGTCCTGCAACCGCGATCGATCTGAAGACTCCCATTGAGGTATGGTCAGGAAATTCAACGGATTATACTAATATGAAAGTATTTGGCTGTCCAGCATATTATCACGTCAACGAAGGAAAGCTGGAACCAAGGGCCAAAGAATGAGTCTTTGTGGGATATGATGCAGGTGTAAAAGACTTCAAAATTTGGTCTCCCTCGGAGCACAAGGTTATTCACAGCAGAAACATATCTTTTGATGAGATGTCTATGCTCAAGCAGAAATCAGATGTTGTTGACTCAATAGAGGAGGATGTCAACAAATAGGTGGAGTTTGGATTAACTCCAATTCAGAATGAGGGAGAAGAATCTCATCAAGCTGAACAATATGAACTTGAGGAGCAAACAGAAGAAGCAACGACAAATCTAGCTGTAGGACATGCTCGCAGGCAAGTAGGTCCTCCGAAGCATTATGGCTTTGAGGACATGGTTGCATATGCATTCTAAGTAACTAAAGAGGTGGAGTCACCAGAGCCATCGGGTTATAAGGATGCTATCACATGTGCAGAATAAGAACAGTGGATTGCAGCAATGAGTGAAGAGATGGAGTCTCTTCAGAAGAATCAGACTTGGGAGTTGAAGTTACCAAAAGGTAGAAAGGTCGTTGGATGCAAGTGGATTTTCAAGAAGAAGATTGAAAGTCCAGAAGCTGAAGGCATCAGATTCAAAGCATGTCTAGTTGCTAAAGACTACAGTCAGAAAGAGGGAGTAGACTACAATGAGATCTTCTCTCCAGTTGTCATGCACACTTCCATGCGGGTGCTACTTGCCATTGTAGCACATCAGAATTTGGAGCTCGAGCAATTAGACGTGAAGACAGCTTTTCTCTATGGAGAACTTGAAGAAGACATCCTCATGAGTCAGCCAGAGTGTTTCTTTATCCCAGATAAAGAAGACCAAGTCTGCAGATAAAGAAGTCATTATATGGCTTGAAGCAATCACCGAGGCAGTGGTACAAGAGATTTGATAGTTTTATGATCAGTAAGGGATTCAACAGGAGCCCTTATGATTGTTGCGTCTATCACAAGAAGGTAGAGGGTGATTCCACTATCTATTTGCTCTTGTACGTTGATGATATGTTAATTGCTGTCAGGAACATGGAAGACATTCAGAATTTGAAGAAGCTTCTTAGTTCAGAATTCGATATGAAGGATCTTGGTGCAACAAAGAAGATTTTAGGAAAGGAGATTTACAGGGATTGAGAAAAGTTACATTCAAAAGATTTTATCCAGGTTCGGTATGTTTGCAGCGAAGACCTTAAGTACTCCATCAGCTTCAAATGTGCACCTTTCTACAACTGAATTTATGTCTGATGAAGAAAAGAAGTATATGGCTCGAGTTCCATATACCAGTGCAGGCGGAAGCTTGATGTATGCTATGGTATGCACAAGAACTAATATTGCGCATGCTGTTAGTGTGGTCAGCAGATTCATGAGCAATTCATGAAAGGAGCACTGGCAGGCAGTAAAGCGTATCTTTCGATATCTGAGAGGAACATTGGCCTCATCTACAGAAGTGAAAAAGAGTGTTTGGTTGTAGGTTATTTAGACTCAGATTATGCTGCAGATGTTAATGGAAGAAGATCAATGACAGGTTATGTTTTCACTCTTGGCAATTCTGTTATCAGTTGGAAAGTCATACTCCAGCCATCAGTTACATTGTCTACCACAGAGGCAGAGTACATGGCATTGATAGAAGCTGCTAAGGAAGACATCTGGTTAAAAGGCCTTGTCGGAGATTTTGGAATACAACAAGAGTTTAAGTGCAATATGCTTAGCCAAGGATCAAGTGCATCATGAAAGAACTAAACATATCGATGTCAGGTATCACTTCATCCGTACTGAGAAGAGGATCAAGGTGAAAAAGGTCGACACAGAAGATAATCCAGCGGACATGTTCACCAAATCGGTTCCTACTAGCAAGTTTCAACATTGTTTGGACTTGTTAAATATTGATAGGTGGCAGTAGTCCCAAGTTGGGACTGGCGGTGACAAAGAGTATTAGATATCTGAATGGAGGATTCAAGTCAAGGTGGAGATTTGTTGATAATGCCTTGAATCTGAACCCAATGTGTCCCCTTATGCAATCAGACGCTTCAGCAGATTTTCCCTACGGCGGTCTCGCTGTTAAAGGGAGTGCCTATATAAATTACCTAGGGGGTCCAAAGAGAAATCAGTCTGATCTTGTAATCTTCTTCTGTTTCTTCCATCTAATAAAATTTTATGTCGTCTTACATATCTCGAGTTTTCTCGCAGTGCATAATTTCTCTCGTACAAAAATCCTAACAATGCGGGTCAAAAATTTTGTGTTACAAAATAGTATTAACCTCTCGTTCTCACTTGGGCCATATGGGTAACACAAACCATAGGCTAACACAAGAGTCCCGGGAAACATTGTAACAATGCGAGGTCTAAGGATCAAGATGGGTTGATTGAATTGCCTCACATGAGTAAAATATGGAGATGGTCATAGACTTATATGTAGCTATCACCTTCACCTATTAAAACATATTTTAAATTCGTGCGGGTCAAAAGTCCAAAGCGAACAACACTTTGATTGGGTTATGGATGTTATAAATGTAACACCAAGAATTTTATTAGGGGCAATATAATAATTGTATGATTCAATTAGAGTATTTGATGTATCGAGGGTGATTAAAAGAAGAATTTGAAAAAGAATAGGAATATAATTAGAAAAACAATATGAAGAGAAATAAATTACTTGGAGAAATAATTAGAATTATATAGGATTAAGTATGCTTTGAAAAGGAAAAAAAGGAAAAGAAAGTTAAGTCATTACGGGAGTAGAAAATTGTAATTAGATTGTGATTAGGAATTTTAATTTGATTTGAAATTCAAATAAAAGCCTAATGAATATAGGACTCTCAAATAGGTTAGGATTGAGAGTCTTATGGGTTAAAAATATTTCAGCCATTAAAAAATATTTATTATTATTTTAATCCAAAAATTAAATGATAAAATATTATGGAATTAATTAATTTCGAAAATTAGAGAAAAAAAGAAAATAAAAAGATAAAATAAAAGCAGACCTTGACAGATAGAAGTTATGGAAGAGATAAAAAAGAATTTGAGTGGAGATGAATTTTTGTAAGCAATATGGTTATAGAATAATTAGTTAAATTTGGATAAAATTAAATCTGAATATTTAAAAGCGGGTGATTTAAATGGATGATCATGATTGATTGAGAATTAGCCCATGACCTAATAGGAGTAAAGAACCCTAGATAAAAACTATAAATAGGGCCCAAAGGATGGCTAGAAACCATTATTAGCATCCGTAGAATTTTTGCACAACGAGTCATACTTTCTCCTTCGTTTGCACACGATCGAGATAATCTAGAGGGTGATCAACGATGCGTTTTGAAGCTTGTACATAAGAAAACGTCGTCCAAGCGGTGGCCGAGAGTTTCTGACGCTGTTCGAGTGTTATGACGTGAACTTTATGTGAATATGAATTTCTCGCACTAAAAGTAATTATAGTCGTGTTTAAATTTTACTCTAGAGTTCACACAGCTGCAAGTGCACAGGTCGAGTAGAAATCCTGAGTATCATAACCCCGTTGATTTAGATCAGTTATCAATCTAATTATATCTCAAGAATTGTCACAAAAATGATTAAGAATAAATCAGATATCACAAAAACATGATTGATAGGGAAAACAAAGGGAGAGTAAAAAGGGATCAAAATATAAGAGAAGAGGTTCCCTTGTGGTGAACTCGTTAAAACTATTGCATCTTAGTTCTCATCTTATGAGTTGAATGATCTCTCGATTTTACTGCACGAATTAATTACCCTATCTCTAAACTAGGGGTGGCAATATTCCCCATCCCCGCGGGAATTCCCCATTTGGGGCCCCGCATTCGAGGATTTTTTCCCCGCGGGGGCGGGGATGGGGGCCAAACTGCCCCCGCCCCTCCCCCCTCTTTAGGGGATAGGGGCGAGAGGATACCCCTGCCCCGCCGGGGCCCCGAATCCCCGATAAATTATTTATAATTAATAATTATTATAATTATATTTATTAGATTACATCTGAATCATCCATTTTACATATATATATCAAATTAAACCCTAACAACCCTATTCTTCTTTCTCCCTTTTCTCTCAAGCATCAAACCCTAAGTGCAGTGACCCAATCAGCCGCTCCGACCGAAACCACTCGCAGCCGCCGACCGCCAGCATCAATGTCGTCTCCGGCGATTATGGGATCTTCACAAGGTATTCATTTTCAACGTGGTCGTCGAGTCATTGTCGAGGGTGGGTTGTCATCATCGATGGCGGGTCGTCATCGTGGTCGTCGTGGGCGGCGGCATCATCGTGGTCGAGGGGATCGCCATGGTCGTGGTGGTCGTCGTCGTGTAGTCATCATGGTGTGGTCGTCGTGGGCGGCGATAGAAAGGGGCGGCGGCGTTGGTCGAGGGGATCTCCGTCACGTCGTGGTCGTCATGGTCGTCGTCATGTAGTCATTGTCGTGTGGTCGTCGTGGGCGGTGGCCGAAAGGGGCGGCAACATCATCGTGGTCGAGGGTGTCATCGTTGAGGCCGGGTCATCATCGTCGTGGGCGGGTCATCGTCGAGGGTGGCGTCATCATTGTGGTCGTCGTGGGCGGCGGCGTCATCTTGGTCGTCGACGGTCGAAAGGGGCGGCGGCCGAAATCATCTGCGCAGAGGCGATTTCGCTGTCGCCCCTTTCGGTCGATTTCGCCTCTACACATAGTGTGCAGAGGCGAAATCGGTCGAGTGGCGGCGATTTCGCCGCCACGAAATTGCCTCTGCGGCGATTTTGCCGCCGCCGCCACGAAATCGCCTCGACGCACAGTGTCGCCTCTATGCGCAACGCGCAGAGGCGAAATCGCCTCTGCGCGTAGTTCGCCCGCGCAGAGGCGATCGCCTCTGCATGCTGCGCGAGGTGATCACCTCTGCTCACTGTGCGCAGAGGTGACTCCTCTGCACTGTGCGCAGAGGTGTCACCTCTGCGCACAGTGCAGACTTTTTTTTATTTGTGTTTTTTCAGTAATTTTTTAATTACTCACATTTTAATTAATTTAAATTTTTTGCAGAAATAGATGGAGCGGATAATCAATCTATCACTCCAGTCGAAAGCAATACAATTCAATCCGAGAATACCCCGGCAAGTTCTGAAAATGAAAATCAGAAGAAAGAAGGAAGTCCAAATAAAAGAGGTTTAACTTCTCAAGCATGGAGTCATTATAATAGAGAATTAATTGATGGAAAATTTTGTGCAATATGCAAGTATTGTCAAAAGAATATTTGTGGTGATACAAAAAATGGAACTTCGCATTTGCATGATCATCTAAAAATTTGTAAGTTTCGTACAACAAGAGGACCAAAGCAAGCAACTTTAAAAAATTTACCAACTTTAGACAATAAAGGTGATACATTTGTTGTTGGTAATTATTCATTTAGTCAAGATGTTGCAAGGAAGGAACTTGCAAATATGATTGTCCTTCATGAGTATCCTCTTTCTATAGTTGATCATGTTGGGTTTAGACGATTTTGTGGTGCTATGCAACCTTTATTCAAGGTGGTTTCTCGTAATACTATAAAAAGTGATATTATGAAGCTATTTGGAATTGAGGAGGATAAGACATCAAATATTCTTGAAAGGAATTCAAGTCGTATTGCAATAACTACTGATATGTGGACTTCTAGTAATCAAAATAAAGGTTATATGGCCATTACAGCTCATTTTATCGATGACAATTGGATTTTGCACACCGACTTGTGAGGTAATTGATTGATTACTCTTGATATTATGTTTATTATATACTTTTGAAATTATAAATTTTAACATGCATCATTTTTATTCTTATAGGTTTCTTTATGTTCCGGCACCCGCATAATGCCGAAGGGCTTTCGAAGCTTCTTTTGGATTGTTTATATGATTGGAATTTGGATAGAAAGGTATCACCTCTAACTGTTGATAATTGTTCAACCAATGATGCCATGATTCCCTTGATTTTTGATAAGATTCCTTCAACTTCTTTTATTTTGGGAGGAATAATATTTCATATGCGATGTTGTGCTCATATTCTGAATTTGATTGTCAAAGATGGTTTATCTAAAATTAAAGATTCTTTGGAAATGATTAGAGAATGTGTTAATTTTTGGGTTGGTACACTCAAAATGGAAGAAAGATTTGCTGATACATGTAGACAATTGAATATTGCTTATTCTAAAAAACTTGTGCAAGATTGCAGAACTAGATGTAATTCTACTAATTTGATGATGGCCTTTCCTTTGTCATATAAAGATGTTTTTGATCGTTTAAAGCAACATGATTCTGAATGCAAATATTACCCAAGTTCTGAAGATTGTGTAATGGTATTTGAAGTTTGTGATAAGTTGGAAGTTTTTTATGATATAACTGAACTATTTTCTGGTTTCAACTATCCAACTTTAAATGCTTATTTTCCTAAAGTTTGTGAAATAAGAATTGTTTTGGATGAATGGCTTTCTTCTCCTAATCAAGTTATTCAAGTGATGGCTTTGAGCATGAGTTCTAAATTTTGACAAGTATTGGAAAAAAAATTAATGGAGTGATGGCAGTAGGAGCTGTTTTGGATCCAAGATATAAAATGAAGTTGTTGAACTATTTTTTTCCAAAGTTATATGGAAGCCAAAGCAACAATGAATTGGAGAAGGTAAAAATATTGTGTGAAGATTTGCTTCTTGAATATCAAGCTAATGATGTTAGAAGTGCACTTGTTAATTCTTCATCTCAAGTTATAATAGAAATGGATCCTCCATCGAAAAAACAAAAATGGGAATGTGCTTATATTGATTTTGTAGCTGAGACTTCTTCACAAAATAGTTTGAAATCAGAATTGGAAAGTTATTTAGAAGAGCCTGTTTTAATTGTTAAGTCAAATGATGGAATGTTTGATATATTGGGTTATTGGAAACAAATTGAATTGAAGTACCCAACTCTACAAAAGATTGCAAGGGACTTTTTAGCTATTCCCATTTCTAATGTTGTTTCAGAATCTGCATTTAGCACTGGAGGTCGTGTATTGAGTACACACCGTAGTAGATTGAAAGAAGACAATGTTGAAGCATTGATGTGTTATCAAGATTGGTTGCATAATATATTAAAAGGTTACAATTTATCATTCATTTAATAAATTATGATGTGTCATTTTTTTTAAAACTAACAATGCTTTTTTGTTAGGTCCTTCTAATGGAAAGTGTGCTTTTTACACAATCAACGAAGATGAAAATGTAGATGATTGAATGATGAAATAGTGGTAACTTCTTATCATTTTTTAATTTTATTCAATTTAATTTTATTGTACTAATCATTTTTTTATTAACTTGTAGGAAACTTTGCAAATGTGTGAAGGATGAAATGAGGAGAAATGATTAATGTCCTCTTATTGATATTTTACAAATGTTGTTAAAATATTTGGTGTTGTAATTTAAACTTTATGTTAAGAAACTTATGGTGGAAACTTTATGTTAAGAAACTTATGATGGAAACTTTATGTTAAAATATTTGGTGTTGTAATTTAAACTTTATGTTAAGGTAGAATTTGAAAATTATGTTGTGGTGGAAAGTGTGTTCAACAAAGATGAAGATGTAGATGATTGAATGATGAAGTTGTGGACTTGTGGTAACTTTTTATCATTTTTTTAATTTTATTCAATTTAGATTTATTGTACTAATCATTTTTTTATTAATTTATAGGAAACTTTGCAAATGGGTGAAGGATGAAATGAAGAGAAATGATGAATGTCCTCTTATTGATATTTTACAAATGTTGTTAAAATATTTAGTGTTGTAATTTAAACTTTATGTTATGAAACTTGTATCAAATTTAGAGTTTGTGTTGTGATAGAATTTCAAATTTATGTTGTCATAGAATTTGTGTCAAAATTTGAATTTTATGTTGTAGAATTTACAATAGTGATATATTTATAATTGTGTGCATGAATACTTTATAATAGTTGGTTATTTTATAATTTTTTCACATTATGTAATAAAAAATTCGGAGAATCGGATTCCCCACGAGGATTCGGAGCCCCGCGGGGATCGGGGCGGGGAATAAAATTTCCCCGGACTAGAGATTCGGGGCGGGGTCGAGGACGGGGGCGTCAGGGTCGGGGCGGGGGTGGTGTCCCCCGCCCCGAACAACGGCGGGTGCCATCCCTACTCTAAACTCGCCGATCTCTCCTTGAGCTGAGAGAGGAGTAGCCGTTAAATATTAGATTAAAACTGATTGATTAGTCGATCTCTCATCCTAACCAGAAGAAAAGAATGATCTTTCGATCTTTAACTACCCATCATTCTATCCTAATCGATACAATTAGAAGGAATCGACACCGCTAGTTACTGTTATGGGCTCTCACCTCACAACAGCTAGAACGATAAACCTCTCAGTCTCTATAAAAATGCTAATTGAATATTACTGGAAACACATCAAGTAAACGTAACCAGTTCCTTCTCTCGATCTGATTGAAATCAAATGCAAATAAAGAAGTTGCAGTGTATCATGTAAACAAAAAACTAAAGGTCAAAAGAACGACATCAGAGAACTAGAAAAGTAGCATCAACAAAGTATCATCACAAGGAAACCAAAAATTCCTTTAGCTCGACATGAGTTTGGATAAAATCAATAATCTTCCTCTCCCCCTTCTTCTTCTTCCTTCCTTCTCCTTATCCCCTTCTCGTCTGTCCCCATTCCTCATTTTCTCACCTCCTTTTCTTTCTCCCTGTTCAGAATTCAAAATTGAAAAAGTAGTTAGTCCCCTTTTACTAGTTCAACTCCACTACTAATAATAGGTAAAAAGTGTTTTAAATATGATCAGATTTTATATTAATTTAGTGGATTTAACTATAATAATTGTGAGCATAATAAGGGATGATCAAATTCCCCCAAGCTTAACTTTTTGCTTGTCCTCAAGCAATGTTTAAAATAAGAGGTTTAAGTCTCCACCTTGCTTTCCAACTAATCTTTTGACATTCAGACCTTATTTTCTTTGCTCAAGTGCCTTCTCTTATTTTTACACACCTCGGTTTCAATGAAGGTATTAGAAGAAAGACATTTTTAACTTCCTCCTACTCGGCTCATAGTCAAAAAACTAAAATAAGATGGACTGATAATAAGAATGCTAATACTGAATACACTAGTGCAGTATGGGCTTTCTTTTGATTCTTATTTTTTTTATCGATCCGGTACTCATGTGATTATCAATAGTGCATTGGGTGATTTGTGTAACGAGTTTTTGATCGGCACATCCCAGGGTAGTTGCTCTTAGGTTGCCAAGTATGAACTCATACGGATCTAATCACCCAGATTCACCCATGTTACGGAGTACATCCTTTTTGTACCTTCTGGGCTACACCAGCCCTCTTTTCTTTTCCTTTTAGCTTTCACTTTTTCATTTTCACTAAGCTTAACACTGCACTGAAATGGTTAGTATTAACATAATTATTAACAGGCATATAACTAAGAGTTGAGTAAGATTAGTCGTCAAGCTTTTAAGGTTTCAATATTCCACTTTCTTCTAGCCATTGCCTTACACTTAGAGCATTGAATTAGATCATGAGATGCTTCAAATTTTGCCAGGTTTAACAAGGTGCCTTTGAACATAATTTCAGAAGGTCACAAAAGGGGCCATAGCTGCGGGGCAATATAAACATCTCTTACTTTACTGCCTAGAAGTGAAATGTTACAATGTAGTTTGTAGTTTCATGAAACAATGAATTTGTTCATTGAAAATGTAAAGAGGAATTTAACAAGAAAGGAGTAGAAATGTACTATGTTGCCCTCTCTCCCAAGCTTGGAATCGACTCTGCCCTGCCAGGAAGAGGGACCGAGGGGGTTGTAACTCAAGCAGATGGTCAGTGACTTGGATGAACTCATTCATCCACCAGGCCTTCTAATATAGAAGATTGTTGGGGATTGGACAACTGGAATAAAGCTAAAAGGTTGGTTTGTCGCCATAAGTGCTGGCCGTTAACTGTAATAAGGACTCCTTCTTGAGTCAGAAAATCCAAGTTGAGCAGAGTTGCAACTATTGAGTTGGTGTCTCCTAAGAAAACATAGTGTTCGGCTATGGGCGTGATGAGATTTTCACAAAGAATCTGATTACACTCGCGGGTGGATTCCTTGAGTATACTTTGCATAAGAAAAGATGCAAGGTTAATCTCTATGTTAGAGAGGAGACACCAGATAATAAAGAGTTCATCGGCAGAGACGATGTCCATCTCATAGTCATTCTGGCGGATTAATACAGTATTGGTGAGGAGAATGTGGGGATATCGAAAAATGAGGTTTTTGAGATGTTGGCCGACCAAGTAGAGGAGATTGTCAGTATGTCGTCCAGTGAGTTGATACCAGACTTCAAAGATGGGAAAAGCAGGTGGAGGAGTTTTGTGGCCTATGTTAGGGAGGTTTAGAAAATGGGCGAAGATATCGAGGCTCATGGAGAAGTCCTGATTATACAAATGGAATTCGATATGGTCAAGAACACCGTCGTCGTCAATGCTAGTGGAGTATACTGTTCCGATGAACTCTGCTGTTATCTCTTTGTAGAGGTCCTAGCATTTCATGAAGAAAAGTAGAAGGTGAGATCGATGGAGAAGAGTTCAGATATTATCAAACAAACCAAGAGGCTCGAAAGTTGGAAAGTCTAAAAACCTGGCGGAGGAGAAATTTCTACACCCGGTATTCCATAGGCGTTGAGCTTCCTCGCTATTCTCTGGTTGTCGCATGTTGGAAGTTCGTTGTAGGAGGCTGTCCGAACGTAAATAGCGTCTGATGGATTCCGACGAGCTATTGGTGTTGGAGTCCAACGATGTTCGCGTCCACTTCATGTTGCCGACCGTCTCAAAGATGTTTGTGGGCTTAGGGCAATTGTGGGATGCGCCAAGAGGGGTAGAGGATGATTAGGGATTTCGATGTCGTTTGATTGATGTGCAATAGGTGTTGGAAAAGAATTAGTGGGTTATGTGGAGAATTGAGGTGTCGCTGGGGTGTTCATGTGGGATTGAAAAAAGTGGGCAGATTGGTAGATATGGTAGTAGATTCTGTTGGGATTCCCAACTAAATCTACAAGATGTACTTTTTAGGTGGTATTCTGATAATTTTAATCTTGTGTGGGTATTGACGTGGCTGATGATCGTTTATTTGTTTGGGTTACCTCCCTATAGCGCCTTTTTTTACGTCGTTGGCTCGACCTTGTGTCCTTTAGTGCTCCGGTTGCAGGTGTAAAACTTCCTTGAACATTGCTACGCTTGGGTTGTAATGTTTCAACCTTTGCCCGTTGACTTTAAAAGTTTTTGACTTGCTGTTTCTGATGTCTACTGCTCCGTGAGAATATACTCTTTCAATTGTGAATGATCCCCACCATCTCGTCCGCAGCTTTCTTGGAAAAAGTCATAATTGGGAGTTGAATAACAGAACTTGGTCGCCTCCTTAAAGTCATTTTGTAGTATATGCATATCATGCCATTTCTTTGCTCATTCTTTGTAAAGGCAGGAGTTGTTGTAGGCGTGTAGTCTTAATTCGTCTAACTCATTGAGCTGCAATAATCATTTGCCAGAGGCTACTTGAAAGTCGTAGTTGAGTACTTTGATCGCCCAGAAGGCTTTGTGTTCAAATTCCACAGGTAGGTGACAGTGCTTGTCGTAAATCAACTTGAATGGTGTTGTTCCTATCGGTGTTTTGTATGCAGTCCGGTATGCCATAATGCTTCATTGGGTTTAGTTAATTTGTATTTTTGGATACTTTTGTGTTCAAGAAGGAGAGAATTGATTAGATAATTTCTTTAATATTTGATTTCTACCTAAGTTTGGATAATTTCATTGCAGGAAATCAAAACGATCGAAAAATGGCCGAAAATAGCAAGTACAATAGCAAAAGTTTTGGTCACAGCCATTCTCAACATTGTCACGATCGTGCCTTCATTGCGAGAAGAAATAGGTCACTATCACTGCCGTGCTCACTAGAAGATAGACGACTCTGTCACGGCCGTGCTGAGGAGATGTCACGGTTGTGATTGTGTGGAAGCTCATCGATTGTTCTGTCATGGCCATGCTAGAGTGCTTAATGGCCGTGAGCGCGAGTTGCCTGAAGACATCGTTCTATCACATTCGTGAAGGACTTGGTCACGACCGTGATGGCCGACGGTTGAGCGGTTTGGAAGCAAATTTTATTCACTTTTTGGATAAAATTTTGGTTTCTTCCTTTGGGAGATGAGAAAACCTATAAAAAGAGACAGAAGAGGACCTGGAAAAGCATCCTTGGAGCATAGATTTGAAGTATACAAAGAGAAGAAGAGCAAGAACAATTAATGGTGATAATTAGGTGCCTTAATCATCAAAGCATTATTTTTCTAGGTGATCATTTTCTTTTTGTTTTATTATTTTATTTTTATTAACATATGAAATCATATATTTTCTAAATTTCTCAATTAACAAGGTTAAAATAAAATCTAATTTTTTAACCGTTGTCATGGGAATGATAACTCTACTCATTCACTTTATTACTTGAGCAACTAGTGCACTTGCTAGCATTTGCTTTCAATTTTACACACATCAAGCCTATATTGTTGAAGTTGATTGTTAAAAGAAAGTTAAAAACAACCCACATGGTTGAAGTATTGACTCGCATAAAGTGTGTATAGAGAATATCGCACGAAAGGGGAGGCAAAGGCGTCTGTGACACAGGTCTACCCAATAGTCCAGCATGTTACCCTTGAATATAGAGTAATATGACGAATGAAGTCTTAAAATTTATAATCTCTTTACACTATCAAAATGTGATTCGCAAGCATACAGTGCATCATTGTAGTGCTTGAGGTTCAATTCACTGGGAAGCGATGTTTGCAAAATCTTTGAAAAATTCTTCGGAGCGAACTTGGTAAGAAAAGTGAATGGTGAAAACAAGAAAAAAGGGATGACGATGTAACATAAAAAAACAATTTTTTTGTAGATTTTCAGAATGTAAAAGAGGAAATATTGTAAAAGCGATTACTAATATTAAGAAGGGTTCGAGACAATAGATCAAGAACATGTACTGAGGACTTATGGGAGGTGCTTCCATTGTAGGATTCAAGATTCTTTAGTTTGACATGCTGTGGGTGAAGTAATCGAGTTCCCTTTTTACGTGTGCATTTGGATGGTCTCAATAATAAAGACACTCGACTCTGCGCCTACATGTTCATGTTGGTGGAGAGCTTGTGTTTACACGCGTGAACAAAGTTCGTAAAAAAAGTGCATGTTATTACCAAAATACGAATTGAGCTTTCCTTAGGTTTTGAATTTAAGTTTCGTGTTCACTGAGTATCGAGCATTCAAAAGCAATATGCCTAAGGCAAGGAAGCTGATGCATGCAAAATGTAACACATATTTAGCCATGCATTTAATCTCATTTCGAATAATTTCCTAATAGCATGCATCATTTTATGGGCTTATTTACATTAATTTTACAAAAATGAAAATCTACCAAAATGTTATATTTTATTTTCTAAGAAGTAAGAAAACTGAGTTAAAACAGAGAAAATTATACACAAATCGAAATTAAAACGGAGTCAGAAAGTGAAAAACAGTGAAGCAAGGCCAAAATGGCACTTTAACAGGCCGTGAAACTCATTTTCAGCCATCCCGAGTCACAGCCGTGACAGGCTTTCACGGGCCATGAAACGTAATGATGGTGGAAACCCTCTCACAAGCCATGAAATCCCAATTCTAATGCAATTCGGACACTGTTTAAGCCATTAAAACCATATTACATCCTGTGAAAGAGTCCAGATTCGAGATTTGGATGGATTTTTGAAAGAATTTCAATTGCACAAGGATTCCTACTCATATTATATGATCCTAGGATGATTTGGAAACATATTATGATCAAATTTTGAAGTTTGACAAGGCCAAAATTTCAGAACTAATTCAAATCCGAATTTTCCTTATTTCACATAGAAAAAGTTTCTTTTTTTCTCCAATCACATGAAAACTTGAACCCCTATAAATAGAGTCTTTATACCACCTGGAGAGGATATTCTAGGGCCTGCAACCAGAACTTTAAATCCAAGAATGTGAGAGAATTCAGAAAGTTCACCGAGAAGATTTTTACACAATTGACTCTAGATGAGGATTGGATAGCAGTTCATCGGCGTTCCTGAGAGTATTCTCTGTTCTATTTCATGTTGGGATGATCTCATGCTTAGTTGATACATCTTTCTTTCTTCTGTAATTCGGATAATTTAATTTTCCTTCTGTTTAAGACTTGTGTAATAGTTTTAATTGATAAAGGCAAACTGTTAAACCTTATTTCATAATCGATTATAGTTTAGTTTTCTTTCGAATATGCATGTTATTATTAATGATTTTCTAGAGATTAATTTCCATCTATAGTTAGCTATTATCCTTTTAGGAGTAGTTACTTTTGATTGCATAATTTCTATGGAATTGATTATTGACTTTTAAGTTCAAGTATTGCATGTCACAACTCGTACGATCCTTGATGGTTGTGCGGTCTATTAATCATTACCATGGTATGGATCTTAGTAGCTTAGAGACTACATCTTAATGTATCTTAATCTCAGGTTTGATTAGATTATGATCTTTAATGGAATAGTTTTAATCTAATTTGAATTAAGATAGGTTGATTGATCCTAGATGGAAATCAGTAATTTGAGTAGACTCTAATCCGTCGTTAGAAACTAACTTGTAATATTTGGTCAATTCAGTTTGTCTACAATTTCTTTCATCATCCTAACCCTATGCATCACTAGATTAGATTAGATTAATTTAATTTTAGTTTTTACTTTTTTTGTAATTTTATTTTTTGCACATCTTTACGCAAACCATGTTGTCTCCTGTTAGCCTCTAAATTTGTTTAGTTAAGTAAGTTAATTCTTCATGGGTTCGACACTCTACTCATTACACTTTATTGCTTCAGTGACTAGTGCACTTGCTAGCATTTAATTGTTATCAATTCTCGCATCAGAGGCCATGGTCGGCTCATGCTTGCCTTAATGGAACGTGGACCACCCTCCCGGGCAGAATGCAAGATATCGGTGTCTCCAATATGGCTTAGACCCTTTTGAAGGAGAAGAAAAGTTTGATTTAGGAAATATGAACCAAGATTTAGTGGAAGTTTTTTAGAAGTAACTCATCTCTTGCCTATCCTATTCGGGTCATTGACTTGAGTGAGGATTGAAGAGTATTCAGCCTTGGATCGAACTTCCCAAAAAAATTGAAAAGAATCAAACACAACAATGATGAAATAGAAATATGCGAACATCCCTTAAAACCATTTAAGGTAATCTCAAATCTCTGACTCAATTCGATCATATATTTTTAGAAATTTGGAGTGCGCACAATATTTTCAAGTCGCAGATTAAAGGGTGAACGACATCTAAACCACACCATGAAGAGCCCCATTACTGATTCTACGAAAACTAACACTATGAATCATTGCTTGCCTTGGGCTTTATTTCTCAACGTGGATCGTGATGGAGCCTATAACGTCCCTACGATCGGAGGTGCAAGGCAGCAAATGAGAAAACTTCTCCTACCTTACAACTACATGGAAAACGTGAGAACCACGCATGGAACTATCTTCACCTAGGCTTGATTTCTCCACGTTCGGTCGTGATGGAGCCTATAACGTTCCTATGGTCGGTGGTGCAGGGTGAAGATAGTTTATGAACTCAAATCCATGTATAGATCCAAAAGATAGAGAATCGATCAATAAAACAAGGACCGGACTAATATAATTGAAAACACAGGAAAGCATCAACACTCGGTATTGATCACGAAAAACAATAAAATAAAACAAAGCTAAAGAACATGAATCTAAGTTGAATAAGCACCTTCCGACCTCAACAGGACCGGTTAGTTACAAGTCATGTGGAGAATACACACTTCTCCACAAATTGCCAAAGACATTCTTTTCAGAGTCATAGTTCTCTCTTTCCTTTCGTCTCTAATTCCCTCCCTAGAAAAAAGGCCCCCCTCTTTTTTATGGTTTCCTCCATTTATATCCCTTCCTCCTTCTTCTCTCGACCTCTGCTTGATGTCGGTTCTTTTCCTCTCTTCGTTTGCCTCTTCCCCTGATGTTGTTTGCAGCTTGTCAGCTTTACTATGGTCCTCTGCCGCCTAGGAACCTTCCTTATGCCAGGGAGGTGAAGCAGCTGGCTAGTCCCCATTCTTGGATAGTGTTTGCTATTTTGCTCTTTGGCTCCTTCCTCAGCCTGATAGTAAATCACCGGTCCTTAGTGCAGACAATGGTGTATAGTTCTGTCGCTTCACTCCATCACATGGAGCTCCTCAGCTCCCCTATATGAAAGGAACATTTATCCAAGTGAATCTTCAAGCTAGTAAGAGCAAACTTTCAGTGATAACATTCGAGTGAACATTTACGTGGAGAACGTTTGAAATGCATTGAATTAGGGTCATGCACATGTCTATGTAAGGAAATAGTTATATAATAGGTTCTATGTGCTATGAAAGGAATATTTATCTAGGTGAATCTTCAAGCCTAAGAATTTAGGCTTGGAGCACATCATGAGCATGCGTCATAATTCCTCGTTCCTTTCCCTGACATCACCTGTTTGCCATTAGCCCTTTTTTTTAATTTGTTTTAGCGCTGCCCTGACAACTTCACAACACAAGCTCCTGTACTAATGGGATACAAGATACACAAGCTCCCTATTGGATGTTTGTCTACATGCAAATTTTTTAGAAATATTCATACAAAAATGTTTGTCCTCATGCTGAAAGGGGATTGACCGACTTATTCATTTTAAAAAATTCTTTGGATTTATATGCAATAGCTCTTCAGTTGTATAATGGGATAAAGTAAAATTTCAGCACAAGTGGTTTCACTCAATAGTCGCTAGCTTGTCTTCCTAGATTAATGGGCCTAAGGTGCTAGTGGTGCCTTGGGGGCGTACTCTTGTCTTCCCTAAACTGGGTAGACAATGGAATAGTTATTGGTGCTCTATTTATTCAGAAGCTTTTTTAAAGGGTCCCACAACATTCCCCATCGGTTCTTCCTAGAATAATAGGATGGGGCGCTTGGACTTTTATTGAAAAGAAAAGCTCCCATTATGCAAAGGAAGAGCTACTTCATGTCATTGGGTGTAAAACATACCATTGTACCCCTAGACTTAAACACAACACTATCCTCAGTGTGTTCAAATCGGGGCGAGAGTAAAGCTCAGGAGGAAGACGGGTGTGTGGGGGAGCTAGTGGGTTCCCCCAGACTTGCTTCAATGCGTTGGAGATCAGTAGTTTGGCATTGGCGTAGGCATTTAATGCGAATGTTACTTTGTCGCAGCTCGTGTATCTACAAGGAGAGGTCAGGAATAATCTACTGTAAGTTGAAGAGGGACGATTCAGGAGCATCGTCATTCACCGGTTCTGGTTCTGGGGACTTTCATTTTTTGGAGGTTGGTGATTCAGGATCAGAGGAGTGATGGTGGTCTTTCTCTAGTATTAGATGCCTGGGGTGATCTTCTAGTTAGCTTCTGATCTAACAGAAACTTTGTCGGGGTTGGGGAGTCGCAGCTTGTATTGAGTTCCTTTAACGATCAAAAGCCTGTGGTGTCCTTGTACCTCAACCAGGTTCCATTTACGAAGAGTTTTCATATCTATCGTCATTGATCCTCGAGCTATCTCTAAAGATCCAAGCTCCAGATCACACTGGATGTCAATTGTAGTGATGACTCCCCCGAATGCGATTGCGCCTGACTTCATTTTAATGCATTTGTTCCAATTTGATAGCAGATGTCTCAAGAGGTTTACTTTCTTTCCATAAAGAAATGCGTCAATGAGGGATACTGTGTTGGCCCTCCCCAAGATGGTGGATGAGATTAGATTAGAGATCGCGGAAGCTCGTGCTCATGCCCTCTCGGTCTGATCATCGGTGATTTTGGTTAGGATGCCTTGGGTGTTGAAACGTTGGGGAGTTAGGAGTCCAGGGAAATAAGGTAGGGCGAGGACTTGACTGAGCATTTGGTATGACCACTAGAAGTCTTTGTTAAATAGGCGAAAAGAGATGTTCTCTCATTACTTGTCATCCTTGTAAGAGCTGAGAAATTCTATGACAAGACGAGGATAGATAGGATAGATAGAAATAAAGAAGTCTTGAGCGTCCATCGCTTCGGTGGCGCGCTCTATGTCTTCGAGGAAGCCAAGGGAGGATAGGACATATTGATCTACAAATTTTGTTGAGAGGATAGGACGTGCCATGAGAGAATGGTACTGGCGTCGCTGGTGGGAAGAAGAGAAAACAATTTCTTCAAGAGGATAAATGAGATTAGGATCTTTGTCCTCAGAGTGGACAGATGTATGGGGGGAAGACGTCAAAGTCGAGCGGGGTGTCGAGTGCATTTCATGTAGTAGTTTTTCAGATGAAGTGTTAAACGGTTGACTAGCAACCTCTTTGGAGGGGGTAGTTGAACGTTCTCCGTGCTGCTAGTGAAAAGAGGAGCTTGGGGAAGCAGGACCAGGAGAGAGTTCAGTTGGATGGAAGGAATATTCTGATGAAGAGTGTTGATCTGAGCAGGTGTGGGTGACTTCGGGGGAGACAGTGGTTTGGATGGAGATGGAGAAGGAGTAAGGTTGAAGTCCGGTGGCTATCGACGGGTATATGTTTTGGCGAAGGGGGAGCGAAGAGATGAAGGATAGGTGGAGGTAGGTGGTAGGGGAACTGACTTTGCTTCTTTCTCGATAGGTGGTTGCGTTGTCAGCTCCTGGCGTCTTGGGTCTGCTCTCATTTTGCTCCGTTTTTCCTTGATGGCTCGTGGGTGTCAAGCAGAGTGTCTTCTATGTTGTGGCACGGACAATGGCGGTACATTGAAAGACTGTGCTTGAGGCATTTTGTCTTCTGCTGGTCACCCCTCTACATCTTTGCTCTGAGTCTCCTTGCTGCTAAGGGTGACCTCTTGTATTACGATCATCGGTTGTGTTCGAGGTGGCTTCCACGCTATTGATTTGACCCTTTTGCCCAGTAGTTCGGGCGGCGTCTTGTCCATGGCTTGGATTCATGTATTAGCCAGTCGTTTGCTTTCTAGGGGTTTTGCGGGCATCTTCATATTCAACCATCATTTGGAACTAGGCACTTGAGGAGCCTCTTTGTTTTCTACGTCGGCTTTTGATGAGGATCTGCTTGAACTGCCATGAAGCATGGAGCACAGGTGTGGTGCGGGTGCTCGCAGAGGAATCTTCATGTTGTTAGGTGCTCTCTAAGGAATTTCCTCTTCGTCATCGCTAAGAACGATCCGCCGGGGGGCCTGAGTGTTTGGGTGTCCAGGTACACCTTTGACCTATTCTTGGTGAGCACCATGTTGACCGGTGAAGGTGGAGAAAGGTTTTTGGCGAAGAGGGTTTTGCAAAAAGATGAAGGGTTTCGAGTGGTTTTGAAGGGGGGAGGGAATGATGTTTTGTTCAAATGGGTTATTGTGTCTCGTACGTGGTGCAGTAGCTTTTTGAGGCAGTTTTAGGAAGGACAGAAAGTGGGAAGAGAGGTTATGGGGTGAGGCCACATGGGTATGGAATCATCTTTATGTCGGTTGGTCATGATGTGGGTCCTGGAGATGATTTGGTGATCGAATTTGTTTGTAACATGGCTGTACTACACAACAGTGTCAATTCCTTGGTGACCAGCAGCGTTTTCCCATCATTCTTTTAGCAAAATGGCCCGCGCTATTAAGAACTTGGTTCTCGTCATTGTGTGTCGAACTTGATAATACATCTTCCACCTCTTACATTCAGCTTTCCTCCAACATGTGTCTTATGAGATGCCTTGTTCTTTCTGAAAAGACGAAAACTAAAAAAGTAATAAGACTTGGGTCGCCTCCCAAGAAGCGCCTTTGTTTAGTGTCTTTGGCTCGATGTTGTTGGAGGTGACAATTAGCTGACTAGAGGAGGTTGAAGTAGAAGAATGTCTTCAGTAACCACTAGGTCTGGTTCTCGATATAACTTCACTCTATGACCGCTTACCCTAAACGTGTCTCCTCCATTCTGATCGAGTTCTACCACCCCTGATGGATATACTTTCACAAGCTTGAATGGTCTGGACCATCGCGACTTTAATTTATTAGGGAATAGTCAAAATATGAAATTAAAGAGTAGAACCACATCTCCTTCTCTAAGTTGTCATTGTTGGATGTTCTCATCATGCCATCTTTTGGTTTTATCTTTGAAGATGGCTGAATTCTCAAATGCGATATCTCTTAGTTGTTCTAGCTCCGTCAATTGAATCATTCTATTCTCTCCAACGCCCTTTAAATCAAAGTTGAAGAACTTTATTGCCTAGAAGACTCTATGCTGCAATTCAATTGGCAGGTGACACGCCTTCCCGTAAACTAGACTGTAAGGAGTCATCCCTAAAGCGGTCTTCCATGAAGCCCTGTAGGCCCAGAGCATGTCATCGAGCTTTGAACTCTAGTCTCTTCTAGAATTTGCTACTGTCTTTTTTAGGATTGCTTTGATCTGTCTGTTGGATGTTTCCACTTGTCCAGATGTTTGTGGATGATAATTGGTAGCAACCTTGTGAGTAACGCCATACTTTGACAGTAGAGTGTTGAATTATCTTTCCTAGAAGTGTTTCCCTTCCTCACTTATGATAAGTCGTGGTATACTAAATCTGAAAAAATAATCTTGGAGAAAAGCTTTGTGACATAGTGGGAGTCACAGTGGATGGTGGGTATAACTTCTACCCATTTGGAGAAGTAATCAATTGCTATACTTGTATTTCCCTGACCCTGGAAAAGGGTCCATATAGTCAATTTCCCAGACATTAAATAGCTCTGCTTGAATGTCGGTCTGTGGCATTTATGCCTCCATGAAATATTTTCGGTTCTCTGACATCTATCATAGGAGTTAACGAATTGGTATACATCTTTAAATAGTGCTGGCCAAGTGAAACCTGCTTGAAGGATCTTTGTTGCAGTTCGCTGTACACCTCCGTGTCCCCCATCGATGGGCACGTGACACACAGAGATGATTTCCTGTATAGAATCTTTTGGTATACACCTCCTTAACTGGCCATTTGAACATTTCTTGAACAGATAAGGATCATCTCAAAAATATTTCTTTGCCTCTGATAAAAATCTCTTCTTTCTATAGTAGTCCAGATTATTAGGCAAAATTTCTCTAGCTTTAAAATTTGCTATGTTGGCAAACTATGGACATGTGTTGACTGAAACAGAGAACAAAGCATCGTCTGGTAATTCCGCTCTGATTGGTGAATCTACTTTTGTTTCATTCTTTTTATACTCAATTCTTAACAAGTGATCAACCACCTGATGTTTTGATCCGCTTCTGTCTTTGAACTCTAAATTGAATTCTTTTAGCGACAATATCCACCTTATTAGCCTTGGCTCGGAGTCCTTCTTGGGGAAAGGTATTGAAGGGCTGAATCGTCTGTATGGATAATGACTTTTGATCCCACCAAGTACGACCTAAACTTTTCTGTTGCAAATACCATTATGATTAGCTCTTTTTCAATTGTCGTGTAATTCTGCTGAGCTGGATCTAGAATTTTGCTAGCATAGTAGATGACATGTATGACTATCTTTCTTTTGACCCAAGGTTGCTCCTACTGCATAGTCACTTGCCTCACACATTACTTCAAAGGGTACAGACCAGTCAGGGGATTGCATTATTGGTGCTGAGATGAGAGCTCGTTTGATCTTTTCAAAAGCCTGAATGAAATCTGGGTTCATGATAAATTCTGTATCCTTGTATAGCAAGTCGATGAGAGGTTTGGCTATTTGGGAGAAGTTGTTGATGAACCTTATGTAAAATCCTACATGCTCCAGAAAAGCTTCGAACTCCTCTAACATTAATAGGTTGTGGCAACTTTTTGATCACTTCTATCTTAGGAGGGGTCCACTTTAATGCCTCATTTTGAAATTACATAATCCAACACGACTCCTTGTTGCACCATGAAATGGCATTTTTCTCAATTCAGAGTCAGGTTGATCTCTTCGCACCTCTGCAACACTTTAAACAAGTTTGTTAGACAACAATCAAAGGAGGATCCATGGACAGAGAAATCATCCATGAATACCTCCATGATTCTTTCTACAAAATCAAAGAATATAGATAGCATGCATCATTGAAAAGTAGCAGGCGCATTACAAAGGCCGAATGGTATGCTTCTATATGTGAAAGTTCCATATGGACAAGTGAATATGGTCTTTTCTTGGTCATTAGGGTGTATCGGGATTTGAAGAAAAAAAAAACCCATCTAAGTAGCAAAAGTAGGAATGCTTTGCTAGACGTTCTAAGATTTGGAAAAGTGATCTTTCCTGGTGGCTTTATTTAGCTTTCTAAAGTCTATAACATATGCCACCCTTTGGTGGTGCGTTGAGCTATGTTCTCTCATTTATTGTTTTAACTATTGTCATTCCTCCTTTTTTTGGAACAACTTGAATGAGACTCACCCATTTACTATCGGAGATGGCTTAAGCATGAACAATTTTATGACTTCTTTTTTCACTACATCTTGAAGGATGAAATTCAGCCTTCTTTGGAGTTCCCTGGTAGGTTTGGTATTTTCTTCTAGGGGGATCCTATGCATGCATAAGGCAGGGCTAAGTCCCTTAATATATTCCATGGTGTATCCTATGGCTCTCCTATGCTTTCGCAATGTATTCAATAGATATTTGGTCTTTAGTAAGGGCAGAATTAACAATAACATGGTAAGAAGAATTTGACTCAAGGAATTCATACATGAGGGTAGAGGGAAGTGGTTTCATCTCTACCTATGGTATCTTTGATATATGTAGATCAACTTTCCTAAGGTATTGGCGTCACATTTGCTGGTTGAGGGAATCAAGTGAATTTCATTGTTTTGGAATTCGGAGTTGTTGCCTTTTTCAACACCCTTTCTTTCTTCGAGTATCATCAGCAACTTACTGCACCCCTCTGAAGTGGCTATGGTTAGTTCTTTTTCTTCAGTCAAGCAATTCCTTAGTGGGTCGTCTATCATCATGAGGTTGAGGACTTTTCTAACACTCGAATCCACCATATCTTCAACTTCATTAACGTCTGACAGACTCTGGTGTTTCAGTGCTTGGGTTCGATTGAATTCTATTATTTTCTCTTTGAGCTAAAAAGATAGTTTTCCATCGATGATAGCTACTGCTTAGCTAGGAATGGCCTTCCCAAGATGAGTGGGGTGTTCATGTCCTCTACCATATCTAAAACTACAAAGTCAACAGGTATAAAGAATTTTTCCACCCTAATTGGAACATCTTCGATAATCACTTGTGGGTGTTTGATTGAGTAGTCAGAAAGCTGGAGAATCATATTACTTGGCTTCATCTCAGCGGTTCCCAATTGCTGACACATTGATAAGGGTATCAAGCTTACACTGGCTCCTAGATCACATAAGGCTCAGCTGACCTTCAAGTTTCTTATCTCACGTGGAATTGAGAAACTACCAGGTTCCTTCAGTTTTGGCAGAAATTTATTTAAGATGGCGGCACTGACTTCTGGTGTGAGGACAACTGTCTCCTGAGAATCATTTTTTCTCTTCCTGGATAAGATCTTTTCAGAAATCAGGCATACATTGGCATCTGCTGAATTGCTTCCACGAAAGGAAGGTTGATTTGAAGCTTTTTCATGACTTCCATGAATTTCAAAAATTACTTATCAGTTTGACTATTAACTAACCTTTGCAGGAAAGGTAAGAATTTAGGGTCGACTGGCTTATCTTCTCTATTCTTCTGTTTAAGAATCTTTCGATCGCAGATTGCATTCGTACGGTTTTTGCTAGACAAGACATCCATTATACCGTCGAAATGGCCCATTAACATCTTCATCCAATCATGAAAATAGCTCATCACATTCTTAGTCGCATGATCACTCCTAGAGCCGTGCACTATACAGAGGTCACTCACTTTGATCTATTCTTTCTTCATTGTCTCTATATCCGTGATGCCTCATTTCTCCATTTTGATCATTTTCTTTTCTATCACATGGATTACACCTTCCAAAAGATTTCCTCTACTGCTCGTGGTCGGTACCACTTATATTTTGGTGCCTATATCATTAAGATTTTACTCCATTTTGGTGTTGAGATCCCTGCAGGCGAGGAGTACATCCGACCCCGATCCACTGACGTCATCGGTTCAGGGACTTTGCACCAGAAGCATCTTAGGTTTGGCGAGCCGGCATCGATAGATTCTGACGATCGAGATGATGCCACTGATGGAGAGCCAATGCCGATGGACACTCAGGACGCACCGGAGGCTAGTCCCAGTTTCCCTCTTTCTTCGGCACCCACTGAACATATTGGATCTTCCCAGCACGCTCCCTCGGCTTATGATTTTACGGCCTTGTCACTGCAAGTGGGTGCCATAGACCATCACATGATCCAGATGGATCGTCGTCTTCGATAGATGGAGCATGACTCTCGTTATTTCGTTGGCTCGCTATAGGCCTATATGCATCACAAGGATTCATTCCGCCAGTAGCTCGTGATGATGATAGTCCCGATGAGTTATAGGTGTCTTACCTCCCTCTTTGATGATGTCAAAAGGGGGAGAAGTTTGGTTAGGATGGGACGATGTTTTGTTTGCATTTGTATTAGTGTACTAGTGTCGTGCACCATTTTGTAGTGACTAGAGTCACATTTGTTAGTGCATGAACATATGATGCACTATCGACTATGGATGTAATGTGATAACTTATTTATGCCTTATTTGAATTCCATGTCTATGTTATTCTTTATTTGATGTTCTAATGTTCATATTGTTCCATATTATTATAACGATATAAAGGCCACCTATTTAGGGGGAGAAAATGTGAAATATGCATGAAGGTAGGGGGAGCCTGCTCATTATGCCTTACTATCTTAACCTACATTTCATTTCTTTTCTCTCTTTATCGTGCAATTAGTTTGTCATCATCAAAAAGGGGAGATTGTTGAATCTCTTGTTTTGATGATAACAAATCAAATTGGACATAAAAGGTACTAATCTATGCTAAAGTGATGATATGCAGGTGTAGAATTGATATGATCTCAGTTGCAGAAGAAATCATTAATTAAAATGATAAAAATAAAAATTTAGCATACGATCGGTCGACTGATCGATCGACCGACTATGAAGATCAGTCGATTTATATCAAGTTGAAGAAATGTCGAGATTGTATCAATCGATGATCCGATCGCTACATCGATCAACCGAACAACATAGGGACGAATTTAAGAAATGTCGAGACTGTACAGGTCGATGATGCGATCGCTGCACCGATCGACCGAACAACAAGGGACGAATTTCTGGAAATGTCGAGACTATACCTATCGACATTTCGGTCGAAGGACCGATCGACCGGATAGCTCAGAAAAGTAACAAATATGCCGCAACGATCATATTGACTTGTCGACCGGTCCATTAATGCGATCGATCCGTCACAGTGCTAGATGAACTGTAACGGCTATTTTTTAAGGAGAAAATTAGGAAAAACTTATGGATGAGATTCTCACCTGTAGAAGCCTATAAAAGGAGTGTCAAAGCTTGAAGAAAAATTATCCAAGCAAGCAAGATCATTCAAAAGCATCTTTCAAGTTCTTGAGCCCAAATTTGCAAGTTCTTCCCTTTTTCTCTTCTAAACTTTGAGTGTGAGAAAACTTTATAAAAGAAGGGAGTTAGAGGATATCTTTATTCTCTGATCTTGTGAGATTGAGAGCTCATTGTAAAAGAGGAGTGCCTTACCTTTTGAGCGGAGAAGAAGGCATGTTGTGTAAAGAGAGTTGTTTTCTCCCTACAAGAAAAGAGAAAGATAGTGGATTTCCGACGATCTCGAGGTCGAGAAGTCAAAGTGGGGACGTAGGCTAAAGAGTTGAGGCCGAACCTCGTCAACATATCGTGTCTCGCTATGTTTGCTCTCTTACTCTTTTTTATTATTTGCTTGTGATCATTTTTAGTAATTTTACCAAAGTGATTTTACAAAAATATTTTTATACACCAATTCACCCCCTCCCCCCCCCCCCCCCCCCCCCTCATGGTGCTTTCGATCCTACAACATGCTTTGGGTGAAGTAACCGAGTTCCCTTTTCATGCATTCGTTTGGTTAGTCTCAATAATAAAGACACTCGACTCTACGCCTACACATTCGTGTTGGTGGAGAGCCCGTGTTTACGCACATGAACAGAGTTCGTAAAAAGAGTGCATGTCATCACTGAAATACGAATTGAGCTTTCCTTAGGATTTGAATTTAAGTCTCATGTTCACTGAGTATCGATTATTCAAAATAAATATGCCTAAGGCAAGGAGACTGTGGTCGGCTCACGCTTGCCTTAGTGGAATATGGACCATCCTCCCGGGCAGAATGCAAGATATTAGAGTTTTTGAGACAACTTAGGCGCTTTTGATGGAGAAGAAAAGTTTGATTTAGAAAATACGAACCAAGATTTACTAGAAGCCTTCAGAAGTAACTCATTTCTTGGATACCTTATTCGGGTCACTGGCTTGAGTGAGGATTGAAGAGTATCTTGCCTTGGGTCAAACTTTTCAGAAAACTCGAAAAGAAACGAACACAACAATGATGAAATAGAAATATGCGAACATCCCTTAAAATCGTTTAAGGTAATTCCAAATCTCTGACTCAATTCGGTCGTTTATTGCCAGAAATTCAAAGTGCGCACAACCTTTTCTAGTAACGGATTAAAGGGTGAACGACGTCTAAATCACACCATGAAGAGCTCCATTGCTGATTTTACAAAAACTAACACTATGAATCACTGCTTGCCTTGGGCTTGATTTCTCCACGTTCGATCATGATGGAGCCTATAACGTCCCTACGATCGAGGGTGCAAGGTAGCAAATGGTTCAGAAAACTTCTCCTAACTTACAACTACGTGGAAAACACGAGAACCACGTATGAAACTATCTTCACCTAGGCTTCATTTCTTCATGTTCGGTCGCGATGGAGCTTATAACGTTCCTATGGTCGGGGGTGCAGAGTGAAGATAGTTCATGAACTCAAATCCATGTATAGATCCAAAAGATAGAGAATCGATCAATAAAACAAGGACCGGACTGATATCATAGAAAACACAAGAAAGCATCAACACTCGGTTACCCATGACGTCTGACCTAAGTCCTCCCACTAGTCGCTGAGGAATTGGTGCCACGAGGTCTCACATCTGACTTTTTTTATCAGGCTACATAGAGTTATATACAAACCCATGTCATCCTCCCGAACATATCAGGGCAATCTTAGATCATATTTTTGGATCTAAATTATTTTATCTCCGCTCGCTATACACTAAGCGTCGAGGCGATTATCAGTGTGACTAATAATCTCGTGCTTGACTTGACATACTCTTCATGCATTATCAAAAACATTAACTAACTCTAGAATAAAATTTAACATAATTTTATTTAACACAAGAAGATATAGAATACATCATCGCATAAACTTGCCCATGTTAATGTGTCAATCGAAAAATTCTTAGTACGTATCACATACTTACACCCGTATTCATCAACCGTATCTTCTTCACATTGTCAAGACATACAAGACATTAATGTATTTTTCCCTATAATGCTCCATCCTTTTATCAACAAAGGGCATACTCGACCATTGTCAATACAGGAGTGAAAAGAATTTACTTAACCAGAGGGCTTCGTACCATCATTGAGTATAAAACAAACTCAAATTCATAGTTGACTAGTTTTACTTTAGCTAGACTTTGCAATAATGCCATTCTATAACATGAAAAAACATTAGTGGAGATATACTTTTGTTTGTTAGTATCGACATCTTAATAGGCATCTATTTATTAAGCAAGTCTATAACTCGATCTCCATAAGTGTGCACAACAAGTCAACATGCCCATAAGGTATCATATTATTCTCTTAATCCCCATCCAACATAGGCGCCCTGTATTAGTATGTAAATTTCTCATTTGACCAATGACACAAATATCAAACTGTTCAATTTATTGTGCATGTCTTATCACTGACCATGTTTACAAAAGGACATATCCTTACTTATAGACTCATAGAGAAAGTCATGACATTCAAAATTATCTCTTTTAATAACAGTATCGTTGAGTATAGAATTTCTCGTAGAATGTTCAATTCGTCTATATGACAGACGACTCTTACTATAAAGCAATAAATTTACTTGAACATTTTTTATTGAAATTTCACACCCAGTGTGAATAATTGTCTCACCCATATCATTTCTATAGAAGACATTAAATTATTCATTAATAAAAGAAATCCCTTATTATTTCTAGCTATACATAATAATATTGCTTCACATATAATGTCATGATGACATATTTATCCATAAAAAGAATAGATGTACTCATAATGATACTTATATCATTATTTAAATGAATACTAAATTCATGACTGAATCATCGCAAACTACATATTGCGCTCAACAATTTACATTTAAGCATTCAAAAAGCTTTATGTAATTTCATCTAACATATATATAAAACAATAGCGAGACTTTTGACGAACCAGAGAAAAATATAATAATTTTTCTATAGTCAGCAATCCTTTTGCGACTATTATTTTTTGTCACTTTTAAATTTCTTATCATCCATATCAATTTATTTCGAGCCAAGACTGATGATTTAACAAGTCATTGACTTGATTTTCTTTTTTAGACTCTAACTCTTTACATTAATCCATTTTCTTTATCTAGGCCGAGAGAGCCTCCATCACTTATTTTAGGCTCATGCTCCTTTCATATTGACAACGTGAAACACAACTCATATGTTTCAATCAATGAACATTAATTATGAGTTAACTGTGAATTGCCCCCACTCGAAGTGAGGTGTGGGAAGAGAATATGGACAAATCACAAATCAATCTGCATACATTGTCAACTCTGAATCGTCAACTTCTAAAGTGAAGATGTCTCGTTCAGCCAAGAAAATATATTCATGAATGTCATGCCTCTACTTGATATTTCAGTAATATTTACTGATTTAGGGAGCATTAATAACAACATTCCACATATAACATTGGAAATTTATTTGCGCCATAAATTCAAGTAGATGATGGTTTCATTGTATCTGCAACACTTATAATTGTGAAATATAATTAGTCTTAAAACTATATCATGTTCATCACTAGACTATTTGAATAAGCCTCAACCATTTTCCAATATCAATTAAATCACCAAGGCTCTATCTAAGTTCATGAATTTGTATAAAATAATTCATGTTACCAACTTAAATAAATCATATGTATGATTTTATAATGCGAAAATGTGATGAAAGAAACCATATAGAATTTTAGACATTTAATACAAATAGATTACTGTAATTTTCTGCTCATAAATGATTTTCGTATTTTCTCGTCAATCAGACATTGTCACAAAAGCATGCAAAATAACTTTAGCCAGAAAATATATTCTCAAGCTAGTCTATATTTATGTTGCCTAAAAAATGTCACAAATTGACTACCAAAACTTTTGGCACACATTTGACGCTTATTTACATCGCATATGACATAAATATTTTAACTTTAATACTTAAAGTAATAAAGACATAGAAAATTATTTTTCAAAAAAAATTCATAAAGGAACTTCATTAAATAGAAAATTTAATGATAAAAGTGAATACATAGCTACATTTGTACAAAATATTAAATTTAGATACTATACTCATATCCACTTTAAAATAGTGGCACAATAGGACAATGAATATAAGAAGATTCATCTATTGCAAAAGTCAATTTTGCAAGTCATAATCTTTTTAACTCCCACTTTCATGTTGTTTTCAACTATATCTTTTGGCTTGCATGCTAAGTCATATAAATAATTCATTATTCTTTAATTACATGATAAGTTGTTCCAATAATCTCAGTCCACAAAAATGATGAATTTTAATAACGAAATAACATTGTTATTAAACAAAACTACCATACGATTATATCAATATTTTTCGACTCAGTGCAATCACGAGCGAAAATTATCGTATTTGCCATGAGCGTAGCACTTTGTTTTGCTTATATTAACTTTTCCATCATTCTTCCCACATCGATGCGAGTAGTGTTAGCCCTTCTTAGTATCTATACTTTATTCACTAGACTATAATTTTTGTCGAAATCTCGCAGCAATTTTCTTATTTTGACATGAACAACCTATGTCATAGTTCAAGATGACACACATTTTTCAAATAAATGCCAAAATATTTGATATTTTCACTAAACATCAAATATGTGCGCAAGCTTACTATACTTATTAGAAATAAGTAACTATCACATGGTCTCTAAAAAAAATGACCAAGATTCTTTAACTCAGTCGTCAAGTTTATCATCACCTACAGATATACAACATATCTATTGAAGAAAACTTATGTAAGAGTTATTATTTTCTTGATGAATTAAGATCGTGAGAATTGTGACAGTGATTGTGCTCGACAGAGGTCATCTTTTGTCATGTGTCACTTTTGACATATTTCTCTTGATTTTGTTATATTGCAAAGACTCATTTTTTTTGTGTCACTTATGTATGGTCAAACTTACATAAAAAAAATGAGTTAGTTTTTGCATAACTTCTTGTCTCATATATTAATAAATATTGACATAATAATATTTTTAAAACAATGACATTGAGATCGTCGCTATGCACCCATTCATCTCCCACTATCCAAAAAAATAATTATCATTCATTAAAAAATAATATATTACACCAAAGTACTATCTATTCATTTTGGATAACAAATACACAAAATCATGTTAAAAATATGTGATGTGATTAACATACCATTTTCTAAAAATGTGACAAGGACAATCAGGGTTGATGGGAGCTCTTCCTTACATTTGTAAGATGCCAATAAGAAAACCATCACCCCTTCCCCTTGTCACCACAATGATTGGAAAAATGTCATCACACCATGTAAACATAATAATTCTTGGAGACTACATTAACAGTGCACTAGGTAAGTCCACAGAGAAAGAGGATATTGAATTTTTCACTAACAATCTATTTTCCGTATTTTCCTAAACATGCACATGTCACGCACCACTCAATAAATTTTTTTACCATGACCATCATATAAATTAGATGTCTTAGTCCTATTTGAACTATCTATGTTTCATAATGTCAAACTTATTTCATCCTAATTAATTTCATGAAACATGTCGCATTCATAATTCACAAATATTTATGCATTCAAGTAAACATTGCATAAATCACATATATGAATGTATATTATACACGCAAATAATCATACAATTCATTTACATATAAATGAATATTATTTGTCACACTCATATAATTAACATAAGCATGATAGTAGACATGTCAAATAATTACACAATTATTATCACATGTCTAACTCTATATTTATGTCACATAAGTCTTAATCATAAACATAAATTCATATCATGCATGTCTTGTTAATTAAAAAATTATTGCATAAATTTTTATCACATAAAATCATGCAATTCATTTCATATTTAATAAAAAAACATATATGCACATATTTTTATTCATAAAGAAATATAATTTGTCATAATTAATGTGCATATTTCACATGAAAAATGTGACAAAAATATAACTAATATGATAAAAATAGTTTGTGCATAACTTAATATAACTATGTGAATTAACTATGCATAAATTCACATAACACATATTATGTTTACTATGTAACATAACTTCATATATGCACATGTTCCATCATTAAGAAAATAAATTCTTATAATATAGTCCAATTCACATAATGAATTAATAATGTGCAATTTTCTATTATTATGTCAATTTACATGAATGTCACACTTTAAGTAAATACAACATAATTATATGCATGAATATTTAATTCACATGGAAATTTAATTTAAGTGTGACATACTACACTTAAAACATATCATATAATAACATATATGAATGAATTATTACTTTTTGCATTCATGAGCATATATAATGCATGACAAAAGAACATGATTATTTCATGTACTAATAAATATGCATAATACCACTAATATGCATAAAACATGTCATACAATTTTCAGAATAATTATTCTGAAATTTCCCTATTAACATTACATGATCAATTTTTTTAGAAAACAATTTCCATTAATTACAATTACACATAAAAGCATGACATAATACGGAAAATCACATATGCATAACTATTTAAATATTATGGAACTTGAAGAAAATTATTCATAATTTTCTAATTTTGCTATTATGTTCCCGGTTTTTCTAAATCTTTTCAAAAAAAAAAAAACAAATTACTGTTCAATAGGGCTGATAATTGCTCAAAACTTGTAGCGGGCCATCACCCGCGCACACACGCACTGTCGAGATTCAAGAGGATTCAACCATAGATGCAGAAATAAGGAAAAGACAATTCTCCAAGAATGCCAGAGAATGTTGGAACTCGTATTGCAGGAAAAAAGGAGTTCAAGAAGAAAACAATTTGGTACATGTCTATTTATACAAGAAACTAACTACTAGCAGTCAAAAAAAAAAAACTCATCATTAACAAACAGAGGTTGGCGTGATCTGGAGAGCACGACAACACAGTCTTTTGCATAATTCTGTAATCTATCTGTTGCTGCACTTGAAACTCTGCTGCTGTATCTGAAACCGTCACTCTCGTGCATGGTGCATAGATCTATAAACCGAGCTTTCCTCTTCGTATTGAGATAAGCCTTCACGACATCATAGTGCCCGACGTCTTTAAAAAAATAAACTGAGAACAGAGACAACTATGTTCAGCATGAATCCATCTTAGAGTAATAAGGATAACCCTCCTGGTAGAACGCAGGAACTGAGATTTCATGAAAGGCGAAGAGGAGCCAATTTGAAAACAAAGCGTATGATTGCTAAGAGTCTTCTAGACGTAACTCGATCGCCATGTGCCCTCTTGGGTCACCAACCATGAAGGAGGAATGAAATATTTCCTCTCGGGCAGGGACTCTTACAATCAAAGGGAATTGGATGCAACAATGGTGAACCAAGATAGAGAATGAAAAGAACCCTGCACACACTTCAAACCCGTCTAAAATGGTCTGAGCTTCGATTAGCTCCGATTCAACATGGCGATATATTACCTAAGCTTCAGAGTACTCACATCCCTCTCCGGCTTCGGATTTAAAAATATGTGACCTGAATGACAAACAACGGACATTGTCAGTGCAACACGAAAACAAAATGAGGAATCACTTCACTGGTGCTTAATGTCTCTGCATTCAAAGCATATAAACATTCCTCTCGGGAGGCGTGGCAAGAGAAAACATAAGAAGTTAAAGATTCACAATATAACACAAATAGAAGATAGATATGATTAAAGGAGAGGTAAAGCTAATGAGTGTTTCCATGGGTACGAAAAATTGTCCGACCCAAAAAAATTATTCAATTCGGAAAAATTGAACTAAAAAATTGAAAATTAGAGATTTGAATATGACTTAGGGTGATTTTTAATAAATTAAAATCCACTTGTTAAAATTAGGGTCCCACCTAAAAAAATCGTAAAAATATGTGAAATCTATTTTTTATTTATGATTTTTATTTAAATAATTAATTCATATGCTATCAATTCTTTTATTATAGATATAATATTTTTGTATAAAATTTCATACTTTTCTATCACTTTATTGAATTCTAGTTTAATAATTTTAAAAATTTAGTAGTATATTTATATTTAATATAAAATTAAATATTTTTATATTAATTTAAATTATTATATATATTTTAAAATATATTATATAAAAGTAGGACCTTGAGAAAACACTAAAAAAATTGACACACTAAAAGAGTGATTTTTTTTAGTTTTACAAAGTCTTTGCATGGTCTGTCATCAATGCCATATTTTCAGAATGATTTGCCTCAAACTAGCGGTTCATTGTTTTATTATTGCCCCCACTTATATGTCATTATTTTGGTATTGATTTGATAGAAAAGTTTAGATATTTTGAATAAAAAATGTAATAATTATAATTTTAGTAAGTGTTTGAATGAAAAGTTAAAATTAATTTTAAAATTTATTATTTTATGAAATATAAAACTAGAATAAATTAAAATTTTATTTATTTATTTAAATGATTATTTACCAAAAAGTATTGTTATTAATATTATAATTTATAAAAAATATTTTTGTTAATATTACAATTTATAATTTATGAGAAATAATAATATTATAATTTATTATTTTCCCTGTGTTATGAGTTTTTTTATTTTTAAAAGTATATTTATATAAGCTGAATAATATTATATTAATAAATAAAATATTACAATTGATTGTTATTTAAATTAATATAAAAATACTTTAATCAGTAATATTAGTAAAAAGTGATAATTTTTAATATTTTACTAATTAAAATATAATAAAGAATTGAAGAAAAAAACAAAAAAAAAGATCAGGTTCTCGCTGGAGTTCTCCTCTTCAAACTTAAAGTTTTTCAAAAACATTTTCCTTACGTGTTTAGCCAAAATTCTAAAACTTGAACTAAATTCTGACCAAAATTTTAAAACCAAACACAGTCAATACGTAGGAAAAAGCACGAAGGACGAAAGCATTACCAACCCCGATAGCTCGAAGGCTTTCCCCTTCACTACCTATGATATATTTTTTTTTTTTAAATATGAACCTTTTTTCACTTTAAACGTCACAAATAACAACTTTTAAAACTTTTTAAATCTAAAATTTTATTTTATTATATTTTTTTACTTTTAAAGTATCCATACATAAATTTTTGGCAGGCAAATTCTTGACCAGAATATTTAGAGAAGGAAAATGGCATCGTCCATGTCTTCTCAAGAGGTTCACATGTTCCTAAAATAGTTCAAACCATCTCTGCTCTCGCTTCATGAAGTGATCCTCCGGTAGGCACAGTCCAGTATTAACCGAGAGGTCCTCTCTCTTCAGACACTGTCCACTGAGTCCTTTCTTTAAAGAAAAAAGAGTTGGAATCAGTGGATTCTCAGGTTCACGGCGACATAATCGGATATACTAGCGAAATTATAAATTCCGTGGGACATCTCAGATTTCGCTTGGGGTTTATCCTAATTCTGCTAAACAAATCAAATGCCAATTATTCATGCTGATGGAAAAAATGCAAAGTAAACAAGATACAGAATGTGATAGCAATCATAGCATAAATAAGCTAGAGAAATCATCCTCTGTAGTTTCATGCTTAATTAATTTGATCATGCGTCCCAACAATGCTTCACTAGGCTAATTATTTACCTCTCAAGGATATTCCAGGACATCATAGAATATTGTGGTAGCAAGTTCTCATCACAGATATTTTAGAGAACATTAGTCGCTTCTTCTCAGCAAAAAAGGAAAAAAGAAAAAACAAGAAGAGATAGAGTAACAAGGCCTCTCTTGAAAGATCCTTCTTTTTAAATTAATCATTACATCAACCATTCGAAGGTTCATTGTACAAGGTCCCCATACTATACCAAAAAAAAAACTTAAGTGAACTAAGATGAAAGCACTAACGGGTGAAATAGTAAATATAAGGAAAATCAAAAGACGTGAAAGTCTAAAAGAAACATGGAGTGCCATCAGTATTAAAGAATTTGGGAGGGGAAACAGGGACACCTTTAAAGTTTTTCAAGTCCAGAAGCCGTTGCGGCAAGTAGAGCGTGTGAAGTTTCGGACACTCCGTAATTATTAACCACCGGAGCTGAGGAAAGTCTCCATCAAGCACTCCATACCATTCCTCCCAGTCAGGCATATTATTCCATTCTAGTTGTATCAGAGATGGGAATGCCTCCCAGTCAGGCATAATCCATTCTAGTTGGATCAGAGATCGGAATGCATCTTGATTGTTTCCACAAAACTCATTGCCAATTCTCTTGAGACGACGGATGGAAGTAAGAGAAAGAGATCTAAGATATGGAAGCTGACCCAGTGTCGGGATTTGCTCAATTTCGCCACCATGAAGGTGGACTACTAGACATATGAACCCCCTTCATGTGTGTAAGCTAGATTTCCTACGAACATGAGTGTCGTGGGTAAGTTGAATGTTTTTCACCATGAAGTTATCTAACTACACACGTGAACAGACATACGGTCATTTTCACCCATATTGATAGACAGTAGTACTTGAGTCATAACAAAAACACCTCCCATAAGTTCTCAACAGCTGTGTTTAAGAGCGATATGTTAGTGTAACGGATAGACATACGTCTCGAGATCCTTGCCTGTCATACGTGTTCTTTTTATACTAAGCGCACTAGTTCCATTTCACGTTGCATTTTCTATACATACTTTATGCGAGTCACCTACATAACCATGAATAGAATAGCTCAGTTGAACGTAAAATTCGGCATGTTATCGACACCACTCATGGTTCTTGACCTCGTGGGGATTGAGCTTGCATCTAGAGCATCATCTGGATCGCCTTCAAGATGGGAGCCAAATGCTAAGAAAGCCGTCGCAATAGCTATTGAGATAGCTACTCCGAGATGAGTTCCTAATGTTGTCAAACGACTGATGAACCATTGGCCTATCAAATGATTTGTTAATTGTCAGATGGGTATCAGACAAAAACCAAGAAAAAGGAATCCTGACCGGAGATAATGAACATTTCCGATGGCCCTCAAAAAATAATATTTCGTTTTGTACTATTTTCCTTTGTAGCTAATAATGTATTATGTTGTCATTACTTGACCCAACAAAAAGACCACAAAAAAGACAAGATTCCTTTACCTGCCCTAAAAATTAAAGGAAATTGTACTTATTATTTCTTATTTCATTTGTGGCGACAATATATTATGTTGTTCCAACAAAAGGCACAAGATTCCTTCGCCTCATGAGAATTGACATTTCCCATGACTGCATGCATTGCATGCTCACAGTTTCTTTTCAATCGACCGTCGTATAATATGACTTGGATAAGCAAGCAATATTAATAAGGTGCTACCGATATTTGAATGAATTAAGAATTCTTTTTTCTTAATAATTGATATTAAAACATTTATTTTGTATGACTTATTACAGTGATTATTAATATATTTTTATTATGCCATAATATTTAACATTTTATGATACTTAAAATTGTATTACAAAAGAATAATTAAGTTATAATATTTATATTAAATATTAATTATTATTTTTTATTATTATATTCTTGTTTTATTATTTTATATTTTTTATTAATTTATTGACGTGGAGTCTATGTGGAGGTACCACGTCGGATACCCTCCTGTGTGGCGGAGAAAGCATTGCCACAATCGAAAAACTGAATATTCCCGATCAGAAAGAAATTTTGTAAAATAAATTATAAGATGAAGGACATTCGTGTTAAAAAATGAAGTTAGAAGATATCATTGAATAAATGTCAAAATTGGAAGATATTTAGTGTAATTTACTCAAATTGAACATAAATTTCAAGGCTTAAAATAAATATTAAATAAAATTTTAATATTAGTAAAGAAAAAAGAGTGTCTAGCCTGTACAACCTAATCAGAGTAAGATTAGGTTGGATTGCATCTGACTCAAATTGAATTCAACACAATCTATATCGAACAAGGCCCTCTACCACCAACCAAATTCATTGCAATTATATTATATCAATAATATTAGGATATTATATTATGATATTTAAAATGTTATAGTATTTTGATGCACCTACAAGTTATGTATCTTGTGCCACTATAATTATTTGAGTTTTCACTAAGAGGCATTTGAAATTATTTCTCTAACAATAACAACAACAACAATTTAAAGGCATTAGTAATCATCTTATGTTTTCAACTATCCTATTATATATTACAATATTGTGTAAATAAAATTATTCAAACCCTTATAATTTTAAAACTAGGTATTTGAAATGTAATCAACCACCTCATAGGTTTCTTGGCTTAGTTCATTTTTCTTACACATTTAATATTATAATATATTTTAGTTTTAAGATATATATAGTACGACTAACTAGAGTGATTATTAATGTATTTTTATTAGGCTATAATATTTAAAATTGTATTACAAAAGTATGATTAAGTTATAATACTTATATAAAATATATAATGATCTTTTATAATTTATAGGATTTGGATGCACTTAGTAACTATTTAAAAGAACGTTTCAAGAACATCCAAACAATATAGTGTCGGTTGTTGTGGTTGTTAAAAATGTTTTTAATAACCACGTACAGTACAGCGATCGGTACTGTGACTGTTCATACGCAGTAAAAGAGACCATTAAAATCTCTTTTCTCTTATCGATGAAAAAAAACCTCTTTTCTTCCTTATCGGAAAAAAAAACCTCTTTTCTTGTAGCGTAGAAAGAAGTGGAGCCTCAGAAAAAAGCACACACCAACATTATAATGGCATCCTTTGAAGACTTGGAGTAGTCAAAGTCGCCGATGGCCAAGTGCCAATAATATGATTTCTATTTGAATCCAAATCAGACAGATACGAGTATACGAGCATAAATACAGACATTTCTTTGCAAACCAAGGCAGAGAAAGAAGCATAATTTCTTCCCTGAGTTGCGATGGAGAGTCTATCGTTGCTTTCGATCCTCAACGGTATCACCACCTGCCTGTCCCTAATCCGGAGCACACCTTCTACCTCGTCGACGTCTACTACTGCTGCAGGCGATCTTGAGCGGCTGAAGAGGATCCTCCAGGGGATACAGAAGTTGCTGCAGGACGCCGACGAGAGGAAGATCACAGAGCAATCTGTCAACTACTGGCTGGAGGAGCTCAAGAAGTTGGCCGACAGTGCAGAGGATGTTTTGAGCGAGTACAATTACCGAGTCCTGCAAGCTGTAGTAGAGAGTCGAGCTGCCGCAGCAGCAGAAGGATCCATGAAGTCGAAGGGAGAAGAAGAGTTAATGCCTTTAGCCACTTATTTTGATTCTGATGCGCGTAACATTTCAATTCCGAGTAGCTTGGCAAAAAGGATTGAGGACATAATAAAGAAATTTGAGGAGATCTCAAAGGATCGAAAGTGCCTTCGTTTAAGGAAAGGCGATGGAGAGAAGCGACATATTTCCAAATACCCACCGCCAACCAGCCACATGGTAAATGAACACGACATCCATGGAAGGGACGATGAGAAGAAGAAGCTGCTTCATTGGCTCTTCTCCAGCAAGGTAACCGAAATTGACGTCCTTGCAGTAGTTGGCATGGGAGGGCTGGGAAAAACCACCCTGGCTCAGCAGGTTTACAACGATCCAGAGGTCTGACGTCGTTTCAAACGAAAGATGTGGATCTGTGTTTCTGACGACTTTGATCTTGTACGGCTGACAAGAGCCATGATAGAGAGTCTTACCAAAAATCCATGCGCCCTTTCAGAGTTGAGCATTCTACAAGACTCCCTTCTCGCTAAGATAAAAGGACAAAGAGTGCTCTTGGTTTTGGACGATGTGTGGAACCACAACAATGATCTATGGAGGTCTTTAATCATTGTGACGGCGAGAAATGAATCAGTTGCAAAGGTGACAGGGGCAACTGAAACTCATCGACTTGGCTACTTGCCGGAGGAAGATTGTTGGAAGTTGTTCAAGAGCCGTGCATTTTTTGGCCGAGAGCCAACGGAGTTCCCATCACTTGTAGAAATAGGCAAGGAGATTGTGAAAAAGTGTGGCGGATTGCCGCTGGCAATGAAATCACTAGGTGGGCTTCTGCTACACGAGGAGGCTGATGAAGATACATGGAGGGGTGTGCTAGAAAGTAATATTTGGATGGAAACTGATATCTTGCCCGTCCTAAAGTTAAGTTATGATCGCATGCCAAGTCATTTAAGACCTTGTTTTGCAATCTGCGCCGGATTTCCTAAAGATTATGAGTTCTACGAAGATGAGTTGGTCAATCTTTGGGCGTCATTGGGTTATATCGAATACCAATTTGGAAAAGATTACGTGAGATATAAATCTTTATATGAATTGCACAGGAGATCATTCTTTGATGAGGGTGACCAGCACGGATATTTCAAGATGCATGATAATATCCACGATCTGGCACACGTTTCTGGAAGTACGATTCGCCATTTATTTGTAGGAAATAAACCCCTTGTGCTTCCTGAAGATCCTTCATCTGTGAGGTCTTTGATATTAGGACGAGTCCCAACGATAGAACCAATGGCACGCTTAAGAAACCTGCGCTTCCTAAAGTTGACAACTTATAAAAAAGTGTCGTTTCCCGAGGAAATAGTTACCTTCATCCAACACATTATATTTCATACTGGTGAACATAACGAATTTGATACTGGTGAAGATACTACAATTATAACGTTACCTGAATCCTATGATGCACGGGTACTCCAATTTTCTCCACGTATTCGTACCGGATACGTACTCGGTATCGGTACTTCATAAGTACTCGTGGGTATTCGTACCCATACGTACTCAATAATAAAATAATTTTAAAAAAATAAGTACTCGTACCTATACTTTTGGATACTCCATATCAAAATTTTGTCACATAAAATTCTAAAAAAAATAATAAATGATTGATCATGAAAACACTAATACTAGAGAACATAATACTGATATATTTTGTTACGTTTTTATCAAATGTGAACAATAAAACCTAAAGATGAGAAGTCGTAAGGAGAAAGAAACTATTAATAGCTCATCATTTAAACATAATCAGTAAAGTGAATAACTAATTACTTATTTTAAAAACTTAAATAATATGAAGATACTAAAAATCATATGAAAATTTATTTTATATATTTAATATATTGCCGTACCCGTATCCTAATTTTTTAGAATTTAACATATCCCGTACCCGTACTCGTACCCGATATCGGTACCGTACCCGTACCCTTGCAACATAGCCTAAATCCATAGGTCGCCTGTATAACCTCGCCGTGCTGGACATAAGGTGCAAGATACTCGAAGAGTTGCCGATGACAATGCAGAACCTTTTTCTTTTACAACGTCTTGCTCTACGAAGTTCTGTCTCGGTATCTGGCCCACATGGGCGGATTCAGTGTAAGTTTCCCACTTGGATTGGCCAAAGTCCTCTTAATTTTGAAAAAACTCACTGAAGTCGATCTTCAAATATTTGCCTGTGACCAACTCCCGCCGTTCGGTCAGCTTCCGTCTCTCAATTGCCTCTCTCTTCGGGACATCGGAAACTTGAAAGTTATTGGCAGCGAGTTCTGCAGAGGAATGAATAGTAATCTGCCGGTGGCATTTCCGTCTCTAACCCAATTGAAATTCTACTTCATTTTTCATTGGGAGAAATGGGATGGAGGTGTGCGGGAGGGAGACTTTCCTCGTCTCAGGGAGCTCCAAATAAATCGTTGCGAAACATTCAGGACATTTCTGGCCCTGCGAAATCTACGCTTCATGAAGGAATTATACCTGGATAGCTGTCCTAAACTTCAACTTCGGCCAGAAGGGCTCTTGCCACTAAATCTCAAAACTTTGTATGTCAAGAAAAGTCCGTGCGTATGTCTGTCACCCGGATTTGGAAATGATCCAATTAAACTAGAAAAGATTACGAGGAAGCTTTCGGGTGAGAATAGAAGAGATATCCAAAATCTTGGAGTACATGGTTAACTTAAAAGTTCTTGTCGTAGAAGGGCTCCACAACGTTGGCAGAGTATTAAAATCACAATCCTATCTCAGTAGAAAGCATGACCTTCGGATATTGTATTTAATATGGGTTAGAAGAAGAAGAAGAAGAAGAAGAAGAAGAAGAAGAAGAAGAAGAAGAAGAAGAAGAAGAAGAAGAGTTTGATTTGTCCTTTGAAAAAAGAAGAAGAAGACGAGGAGTTTGATTTGTCCTTTGAAAAAGATATCTTGTTCTTTGATATAATAGAAGATAGGAGTTCCAAAGAACACAACTTGGATGATCAGATTGAGGTTGAGAATACAAGTTTCGACGTGCTGGAGAATTTACAGCCGCACACGAACGTCGAGAAGTTGAAAATTCAAGGATACAATGGTGTTGAATATCCGAGTTGGATCGGCCTGCCTTCTTTCGACAAACTCATCAAAGTTCGTCTCATGAACTGCAAGAATCAAAAGCTCCCCACGCTGGGTCAACTTCCATCACTCGAAGGTCTTGAACTACGTTCGATCCTCAGCGTCGAAAGCATAGGCCGGGAGTTTTGTCGTGGCACGAACAATCGGCACAGGGTGGCATTCCCATCTCTTGGCGTTCTACGATTCTATGAAATGCCCGACTGGAAGGAATGGGACGGAGTGCGAGAGGATGACTTCCCTCAGCATCAAGAACTCACAATCCATGACTGTCCGAAGCTTACGTCCATTCCGGATCTTCAAGATCTCTATCATCTTTCGAATTTAAGCATACAGAGGTGCCCTGAGCCTGTGCTAGCCAAGTTAGAAAGACTTCGACGTGGGAAAGGAAGAGCTTTTTGAAATTTTGAAGAACTTGGACCTCGAACCACAAATCTCTTGCTATAACAGGGTTGGAGAATTCCTTCAATGTGTACGAAGCTGAGGACATACTGAAAGTTAAGCGTCAACTTGGGAGGTTGACACTTCCATGGAATGTTTCTGCTCGCAGTCATTTCACATCTTATTTTGAACTGTGCCTGATTTAGGTGACACTGGCATTGCTTTTACTGTATTGTAATTTCATTTACTATTTATGGCTTTATTATGCGGACCTCGTATTATGATGTTTTGAATTGCTGGTGTAATGCTTATTTTTAGAAATTATTATTATGCGGACCTCGTAAGGTGAAGGAGATTCCTCGGGCGTAAAAATCCAAAGAATTAGGGTTTACGACCGTAAGGTGAAGAGGATTCTTCGGACGTAAAAATCCAGAAGAGGTGAGGGCGTAAAAAAAAGATGAAAGAAAGAGAATGTGTTTACGGCCAAAGAATTAGGGTTTACGGCGTAAGGTGAAGGGGATTTCTCGGGCGTAAAATCCAGAAAAATTCACACATTAGTCTCTCTTTATTTTGATATGAACATTATTGATTTCCTTATAATTCCAACATGAACTCTTTGTCTTGATTTACCTCATACCGATCATATCTCCTTCATCACATGATACAAAGAATGAAAAGATACTAAAAGTGATTAATAAGTCCAGATGAAAGATTAATGATGGGTTGTCAGTCCAAGCCAAGTGCATCAAGATAAGGGTCGCTCCCTTGGTCATGGTTTGATCACCCATTGACCCGCACAAGGCCGTATCATTTGCTGGGCATACCCCAAGAATTAAAGGCACTCAAAGTCACCCTGATTGTTAATTAATAACCAAGATCAACAAGCATATTCAAGTCAAGTCAAGTCAAGTATGCCATGATTCCAAGTTTACTATATATTATTGATCTTCATGATTCATGATATCGTTGATCTTATTCCTATTATGATCCATGATACCGATATGTTATCTTCCACGTTCAAGTTAAGCATGATTATTTACCGCTGATTATTATATTCATGTCATGCATTGTATATCATGTGGTTCCTCACTAGGCTGTAAAGTTTACGGGAGGACCTCCTCCCCTATGTCTGATTTCCACAGGACTAGGTCAGTAACGTGGTGGAGTAGGCGTGTGGTGATGAAGCTCTGGCGATAGGACAACACATGAACCATAGGGATTTTAGAGTGTTATTTAGTTTTCATTTACCTTCCGCATTTTAGATTCATGATGTAGAACTTAGTTTATTTCTTAATAATGACATAGCCACTTTTAGACTTCCGCAATTAAAGCTATAATTTATCTTTATCTCTTTTATTCCGCTGATGTGTCTCGGTTCTTGACTGAGATATGGTCAATATTATGGTCAAGTTATAGCATGCCTAGCGTCTTCAGGTTGGTCTTCGCCACGTGACGGGGGTCGATTTGTGGGCGTTACATTTATGGTATCAGAGTCCAAAGTCAGGACTCTCTTGACGTCCTAGTGTATAGAATAGTATGGTATTGGTTCATGTGCTATCGCCGAGCAGTCGCCACACCCTACACCGTAAAGTACAAGTAAGATCTTTCTTGCTTTGTGTTATTCTTTATTGATGTATTGATATGTATTTCACATGAGCGATTGATTCCTAAGAAGATTATTTCTGTATTGTAGGAATCAACTTAAATGTTATTAGTGACTAGACAAAAAGGGTCATAAATGTTACAAACAAATTGGAACATAATAAGTAACAAGCATGTGGATAAATATACCTACGTGAAAGAAATGAGTCTTATAGATAGTTAAAGAATAAAATATAAGAAACGATTATGTTTCTTATAATTCATGTTTTTCATCTCTTTCATGATCGATCTATTCACGGACTTCTTCTGCTGACTGCAGGAGTATGAAGAGGGAAAAGAATAGGCATATCAGTTGCAAAGAGATGTAGATTTAAAAAAATAAACGAGGGAATTATAAGGGTAACTAAAGAATTCGACTCACACAACACGTAGGTGTGAGATGATTTCAAATAGTAGAAGTGAAATTAAGCATGTCTAAGTTATGCTTTATCATTATGACTTATGTGGTCCCATGAGTCTACCAATATAAGGGTTTAATAAATTATCTGATTTATATTTATATATATTGATAATATGGACCCATAATGCTCGTCGTGCTTTAGACTTCATATGGCTCCCTTATATTATGTTGATAATGGCCCTAAGCAAATCTAAACTAGTCATACGAAATTCTTAGTTGGACTACCTTATGTGGAAAAATAAGAATCAAATTATTAATTATGTTCAAGTTATGTAATATCCGTACACAAGAGTTTAAAGAATTAGTAAGCTGTCCAAGAATCATGTATAAGGTATGGATGGACAAATATAGAAGCTTAAAGGGTTTAGAAGTCACATTGTCTTGAATAAATATTAGGAGAAATTTTTAATAAGTAAGTGATTATTTAAGTTAACCGAACATTTAGACCTAGCATACTCACACACATATGTACATATAACATAATATACTTATAAATATATAAGGATAAATAAATAAGTAAACAAATTTAATTAACTTAGTTTAGTATAGAGTAGATTTGAAATTTTATTAATATGAAGTATATTTTTCTATAGCCATTATTAAAGAATGAATTCGCTATCATCGCAATGTAAATATATTTTCAAAATAGACTAATATGATTGATAAAAGAAATATATATAAGAACAAATAATGCATGAAAGAGTTAAATGAATGTGAGGAATTTAGAAAAGACTTAAAGTCTCTTAATTGAGACATGCTTAAGGACGATATGAGCCCCCCAACATTGTCTTAAAAGATCAAAGCATTAAGTGAGAAAATTTTAGAAAGTATGAGGGGTTAGGATATAGTATGAGGAATTTTATAAGTCCCCTACAAAGTTACTGGAGAAGTAAGTTATGCACATGAGAGGGATGATTATGAAGTAAACTATAAATTTTAAGTGAATTATCTTGGCTATGGATATATTTATTAGTTTTCATAATAATGTTCAAACCATATAGGGTAATTAATCATATATCATGATTGATAGTTCAAGAGAGAAAATAAAAAACATATATATGTTTAGATAATGAGTTAAGCAAGCCATCAGTTGATACATAGAATGTCCTCTAAAATGTAAGATATAAGATGATATATAGAATGTTCATTAAGATGTCTCTACATCAATATGATGAAAAAATGTTCAAGATTTGTCTTGATCAAGTGGACTACTTATGATTTGATTATAAGTCTTATAAATGGATTAGTTCTCCTTCCCAACTTTAAAGTTATTTCGACCCTCTCTCATGTGCTATAAGATATCGTTAATGCAAAGGACCATGAAATGATGTGCAAAGAAGAATGATGATTGCTTGTCTTCTGTTTGTTGATTGTTTGGTTTTCTTGTCTTATTGTTTGATTTTATTACATGTATTCACTCGCATTCATGATGTTTTACTAAGGACTTCTGGTAGAGAATGTACAAATGGTTTTGTTCATTAAGAATTAGATTGTACTATATGATCGACCCCTCATCGTAAATATCGTTCGACCTTAAGTGCTTCAAGATACTCAAGGAAAGAACTTATTGTGGTAATATATAATCACTAGCCTCCTATGGAATTATATGAAATGACATTGCAAGAACCAAATCAATGTAGTCAAATAAGTTATTCCTTCCACTCAAAAAGTTAAATGATTATGATGATATTTAGAGTAGGGTCACATCAAACATAGGTCATCGTGAAAGTTATTGATCTAAATTGACCTTATAAAGATGATTATTGGCATGATTCCATCACCAATTTTATCGAATCATATGATGATGCCATTATCTACGATGATGGACAATGTTCTTAGTGATCCTATTGATTCTTACATGGCATAGGTCACCCGATAAGGACGATGACCCTATGGAAATTACTTTAAGACAAGAGGTTCATAAGACCCAGGGACTCATTTCTAGATGTTCCATTTCTTTTGTAAAGAAGAATGATGACTCTATGAATCTAGAGCTATATTAATAAGTTGTTAAATAAAACAACCATCAAGACATAAGTGTCTATTACCATGCAAAGATGACATATTTAAGGCTAAGTGTTCTCAAGATCGACCTATGGAGTGAGTACCAGGAGTTTCGAGTTGCCGAAGAAGATGTAATGAAGGTAATTTTCCTGGCAATGAATGATCACTATAAATTGAGCGATGCCATTGGACTAAGAACACCCCTCAAACCTTTAAGTTCTCATGAACATTGTGTTCAAACTATGCTTACATTTATATAGGAAAGATTGAAGTGTTCATCGATCTAAAGAGTCTTATGTATGCTTTCTTTTAGTAGTACGCTAATATGTGACAATGAAGATAACATGAAGTTAGAAAGATTCTAAGTTCTCCATGAAGCACCATTTTGGTAAAAATGAACTCGGTCGTACATACACTCAGACACAAGTGATGCTTACTAGGCTACGTATAAAATATTGGAGGAACAAAGCATGTGGAAACCAAATGATAAAGTCCTAAAGAGAGCAATAATATGTGAATAACATAAGCATGGGTTGCAGTCCATTTAGGAATAAGTCTTATAAGAAGTATTAGATGAATATTATAAGTCTGGGTTACGATCCATTTGAAAAGTACAATGGAGTATAAGGATGTAATAATAAGCCTGGGTTGTGATCTATTTGGGAAGTACACGTATTATAAGAATGAACAAATAGTAATGGCATGAAACATGGAGATACAAAAATATGCCCTAAGTACCCAGCATGTTAAGGTGAAAAAAGTAGAGCATCAGAAATTCTATGAGATGATGATTCATGGCGTTAAGAATTCGTAGATTTGATTTTTGCTGAGTATCCAACGCATATAGTGGATCATGAAGTGCAACGTCAAAAGAACAAGAATGTAATCATGGTCAGAGTAGCTTGGCGTTACCATAAGGACGATGTTGCAACATGGGAGCTAGAGTTGGAAAATGCGCCAAGAATTTTCACAACTTTTCGGTAAGCCCTCTACTTTGTGCAAAATTCGAGGACGAATTTTCTTTTAAGGGGGTAAGAATGTAACAACCAGCATAAAGATAAAAAAAAAAGAAAAAGAAAGGAAAGGAATTTGAGTTTGTGTGGAACAAGCCATCACGAGATAAAAAAACCGTACCTTATTAATTAGATTAAGGTTAGATTAAGAGAGGGGATTTATTAAACCAAACCATGGAAACTTAATCCCTCCTCAAAACTCACGACCCTCACCCTATTTCTGCCCCTCTCGTCTTCCTTCGTGCATGTGCAGAGGCAAGAAGAATTCTGCACAAGGGTAGGTAAGGTCTTTTTCCTCTCATTCCTATCTGACCCTCTTACATCTCCTCATGTCGTTCTCTGCACCGAACGATTGATAGGCAGAGTTCGAGAGGAGGAACAGGAGAGAGAGAGCCGATAGAGAACAGGGAGGATTGGGGAAAAAATAGGGGACGTGATCATTAACGTTCCGAAGGACCGAAGAACGGATTAATCGCGAACAGAGGTGGGTGAATCGAAATCACCTTACATGACCTCTGAATTATCTCAATCAATGCCCTAATCGTTATGAAAAGAAAAGAATATGAATAGGGGTTCAAATTATCATTTTTTTTATTATTTGATTTCTTGAATTCTTTGATTGGTTGATTGTTTGTATGCATATTTATTTCTGTTTCTTCTATTTTTGTATTATTGATTGCTATGATGTAGGATTTAGAGTAGAGCGAAAGTACGTAGGGGGGATTCCATTTTTCTATTGTGTCGTAATATTTTACGGTGCAATCTAGTTTGGAATTAAAATTATTACGGCCGCAATATTTAATTGCTATTGCATCGCAAGGTTTTATAACACAACCTAATTTTAAAGTAGAAGTATTACGGCCATAAATTTGTTTGGCCGTAATTTTCTTACGGTCGAAAAAAAAAGACGGAGCGATAATTAAAAAAAATTGTTTTCGACCGTAATGGAATAGAGAGGTAGAGAATTTCGACCGTAAAAGAATAGAGAGAATATTAGAGAGAGAGAAAGAGAAGATGTTTACGGCCAAAGAATTAGAATTTACGGCCGTAAGGTGAAGGGGATTCCTCGGGCGTAAAAATCCAAAGAATTAGGATTTACGGCCGTAAGGTGAAGGGGATTCCTCGGGCGTAAAAATTCAAAGAATTAGGGTTTACGGCCGTAAGATGAAGGGGATTCTTCGGGCGTAAAAACCAGAAGAGGTGAGGGCGTAAAAGAAAGATGAAAGAAAGAGAAGGTGTTTACGGCCAAAGAATTAGGGTTTACGGCGTGAGGTGAAGGGGATTTCTCGGGCGTAAAATCCAGAAAAATTCATCCATTAGTCTCTCTTTATTTTGATATGAACATTATTGATTTCCTTATAATTCCAACATGAACTCTTTGTCTTGATTTACCTCATACCGATCATATCTCCTTCATCACATGATACAAAGAATGAAAAGATACTAAAAGTGATTAATAAGTTCAGATGAAAGATTAATGATGGGTTGTCAATCCAAGCCAAGTGCATCAAGATAAGGGTCGCTCCCTTGGTCATGGTTTGATCACTCATTGACCCGCACAAGGCCCTATCGTTTGCTGGGCATACCCCAAGAATTAAAGGCACTCAAAGTCACCCTGATTGTTAATTAATAACCAAGATCAACAAGCATGTTCAAGTCAAGTCAAGTCAAGTATGCCATGATTCCAAGTTTACTATATATTATTGATCTTCATGATTCATGATATCGTTGATCTTATTCTTATTATGATCCATGATACCGATATGTTATCTTCCACGTTCAAGTTAAGCATGATTATTTACCGCTGATTATTATATTCATGTCATGCATTGTATATCATGTGGTTCTTCACTAGGCTGTAAAGCTTATGAGAGGACCTCCTCCCCTGTGTCTGATTTCCACAGGACCAGGTCAGTAACATGGTGGAGTAGGCGTGTGGTGATGAAGCTCTGGCGATAGGACAACACATGAACCATAGGGATTTTAGAGTGTTATTTAGTTTTCATTTACCTTCCGCATTTTAGATTCATGATGTAGAACTTAGTTTATTTCTTAGTAATGACATAGCCACTTTTAGACTTCCACAATTAAAGCTATAATTTATCTTTATTTCTTTTCTTCCGCTGACGTGTCTCGGTTCTTGACTGAGATATGGTCAATATTATTGTCAAGTTATAGCATGCCTAGCGTCTTCAGGTTGGGGGTCGATTTGGGGGCGTTAAAGCCTAAGTCCATAGGTCACCTGCTTAACCTCGCCGTGTTGGACATGAGTTGCAAGATGCTCGAAGAGTTGCCGAAGACAATGCAGAAGCTTTAACATTTACAACGTCTTGCTCTACAGTGAAAGTTCCCACTTGGATTGGCCAAAATCCTTCTTGTTTGAGCAATCTCAAGGTAGTCTCTTTTAACATGTTCAACTGCGACCAACTCCCGCCATTTGGTCAGCTTCCATCTCTCAATTGCCTCTTCTTTCGTACATCTATAACTTGAAAGTTATTGGCAGCGAGTTCTGCAGAGGAACGAATAGTAATCTGCCGGTGGCATTTCCGTCTTTAACCCAATTGAAATTCTACTTTATCCCGTACTTGGAGGAATGGGATGGACATGTGCAGGAGGGAGACTTTCCTCTCCTTAGGAAGCTCCAAATAGATAGTTGCCGTGAATTCAGGTCATTTCTGGCACTGGGAAATCTACGCTTCATTAAGCAATTAATCCTGGATGGATGTACTAACCTTCAGCTTCGGTCTGAAGGGTCTCTGCCACTAAACCTTCATTTTAGAAATTATGCTTATTCTGAAGTCTTGAATTCTGACCTTGAATTGTTGCCTTTACTAAGTTTTGTTTTTTCATTTTTTGCATTTCCTGAGAATGTTTTGCCGGAATGAATTGCTTGCATGACATGCTACATGAACCCTGATTTATCCTTCTTTTATGTTGTTTTAGGAAATTGTAAATATTTATCATCTGAAAATTAGAAATGTTTAAAAATCTCATGTACAAATCTAACTTTTAGTCATCTGGTGTTGGGCTTAAATGTAGCAAAGTGATTGATGTTTCTTGAGTTGTGGAACCTTGCTGAAGGCATCTGAACAAAGAGTCAAATTTGCAGGTTAAAAGGATTTGCCCCATCATTTTGGCAATCCAATTGGTTCTTGACTTATCTAATGAATGATTGATTATATTTCACATAGAAACAACGGTATCTTTAGAAAAATTTGACATTTTATTATTCAGTCACCAAAGATTTTTCCTTCCATTGAGAAGTCTTGTTGCTCCATATATTTCTTCTTATTCTCCTCCTCCTCTCTCTCTCTCTCTCTCTCTCTCTCTCTGTCTCTCTCTCTCTCTCTCTCTCTCTCTCTCTCTGTCTCTCTGTCTCTCTGTCTCTCTCTCTCTCTCTCTCTCTCTCTCTCTCTCTCTGTCTCTCTCTACAAAAGATAGATTTACGTGCTAATAAATTGCAATAATGATGGCATGGAATCCTTGAGAACTAAATTAGCCCAGTGAAGTTATTGTTGGGATATGATAGAATTAGGCATGAAACTACAGAAGAAGATTACTCTAGACATGGCATTTGTCTGAAGAAAAAAGTTTGGTTAGCAGTATTAGCAAAAATTTGCAACAAAGAGAACTCGAGATGTGCCATGGAGTCTATAGTATCTGTAGTTATATCAGATCATGTCCCCATGGACCTAAGAATCCAGATGTTGAAAACAGTTGAAGTCTACCTCTACCAAGATCTTTGTTCATACACAAATTTAGACTTAGAAATGGATGTGAAGAATGCTTGCATCTTCCAAAAGGCAATTGGTAAAATTCTCATGATGCCAGGTATTTTATTTAGTGTTTTCACCTGAAGTGAGACGATGTCTGAAGAGAGAGAACCTCTCGATTTTGCTGGATTTCACCTTCAGTATCTAACAGAGGACATAGAACAATAGTATAGCAATAATACCTGTAAAAGTTGCAATTATTCAGGATTGCTTCCGGTAGTAAGAGCAGATATGGTTTGAACTATTTTAGGAACATGTGAACCATGGGAAGGCATGGATGATGTCATTTGCCTTTTTCTAAATATTATGATCAAGAATTTGCTTGCCAGAAATTTATGCATACCTAAGATTTAAATATGTAGCTTTGAAATTTAATCATGAAGTGTCATTGAACTCTATGAATCTTGTACTAGTGTCTTGTGATCTGTGGTGTCTTGGATGATCTGAAATTTGTAATGTTCTGGAGTTTGTAATGTTTCTGAAATTATTATTCTGCACACACTATATACATGTACATAGTTCCATATCGATATCATGGCAGAATCAAATTGCTCAAAGCTAAAAAATACAGCTGGCAAGAAGATCATTATACACCAAACGATGGAGCAAAGCTAAAAATCCTCCACAAAACATTGAGTTTGCATGTTCCTGAAAAAGTTCTGCATTTGTGGTTTTGTCTGGTCTACATTTACACAAGGATTTTCTACATGTCTGTGATACTAGGAGTGAGAATGCGAATGACCTCCACAAAACGATGCAGCAGTCCATCACCTTCCTCGTTTACAGATTTTGGGCTTCTATGTGTTGCCGTGGAATACCAATACATCATGTCTCATCTTGTCATGATTATTAAATATCATGCTCCCCGATACTTCCAAATCTTACATGACGAGTTGTGTTTGTCTTACTGAGCATATCTCGACGTTGCAGCTTAAGTTGTCTCACGAGCATTAGACGAGGCATTGGAGATGACACTCGACTTTAAAAAGAAATTATGAAATATTTTAATACTAATTTAAAGGGTGTATAATTGAATTTAAAGGGTTAACAATTAACATGTTATTTATGAAATTTAATCATGATGTTAGAAATTTAATACTAATTATTAGGATACATTTGTATTTAGTTATGTTCTATCATGAATAAAAAATAAAGTGGAATATAAAGCATCAAAATTTACTTTATAATGGCATGATTCGAATGATTTCTTCCATATAATAAATAATTACAAGTATTTATGATGTGAAAAATTAATAATACAACTATGAAGTGCTTATGCTAAACGTTAAATGATTATACTTAAGATTCTAAATTTTATTTGCAAAAAAAATAATTAATATGAATAAGAAAATCTATTGTTGATTATATTACACATTTTCTTTTTATTAAATATAAAATATATTTTATTATGAGAAAATATAATAGAATTGAAAATTAACACAATTGATTGTTTTATTTTATGAAAAATGTAATGGAATAGAAATAGTCCACTTTACAAATAATTGATTATGGCATTAAAATTTTAATACTCAAGTTATGAATACCAAGTGTTTGTGCTAAGTATTAACTATTGATATTTGTGATATCTAAGGATGAGAATATTCACAAAGAAGAGAAAAATGCGTGTGTAAATTCATGATTGAAATCTGATGGTGGATCTTAACGTAGAAAGTTAATATAACTTTAGTTGTTTGATGTAATCTACTATTAAATACTGATCCAATAATTCATCTACACACGTAAACCCTTTTTGAGTTTACACCTCCATATGAATAGAAATAAAATAGGATACATTGAGTCGAACATCTAATTTATAAAAAGAAATAATTATGATATTTAATTTTTAATGCACAAATTAACTGTAACGCCCCCAAATCGACCAACGCCACGTGACGAGGATCTCTCCAAAGGCGCTACGAAAACACAATAACTTTGACCAATAATTGACTAAAACTCCATAAAAATGATAACAAATCAGCAAAAGAGATAACAAAGAAACATAGGACATCAAAATAGCGGAAGTCTCAAAGTATTATAAAATCTTCATGGTAGTCATAATATCTAAGTTACATCAAAGATCATAATGCGAAAAATAGAGCAAAAAGATAACTAGGCCCTATGTCAGTTCATGTGCTTTATCATTGCTCGAGCTGGTCGCGGCACATGATCTCAACACCATCACTGACTTAGCCCTGTGAAAATCAAATACAGGGGAGGAGGTCCTCCCGTAAGCTATATAGCCTAATGGGGATCCATAAAGTACTCAATGCATAACAATAAATAACAATAGTCAGAATCAGTAATCATTGATAACAAGATCAAATAGTGAGCATAAGATCATTCGATTAGAGATAATAATGGATAAAAGAGATCATGGATCATATAATCATGAGAGGTTACCATAATCATACTGGATTAATAATCATGCTTCACTTATCATCATCATACTCATATCACTTGTACATACTCTTTGTGCTTGTATTTTTGTCTTAGCTTAGGTGACTTTTGGTGCCTTTAACTTTTGGAGGTTTTACGCCGACCAAACAATACAGTCTTGTGCAGCCAATAAGTGATCAATTCATAACTTGTAAGCACTTAGCATGGACTGACCACCCTCTCTTTATCTCTTTACATTTCTTACTTTAATCTCTTTATCAATTCAAAACTCTTTCATTCTACAAGGGAATTGGATCAATGGACAGATCGATAACAAGATAATTGATTCAGTCACACAATAATTCAATCAGTAGGGAGATGCATAAAACAATCATAGAATGAATCTTGGTCAATCAGCAATCAAAATGGATTCTGGATAAGAGTCGGTCGATCGGTTCTCTCTAGCCGGTCGACCGATTTCTTTGCACCAGTCGACCGATATCTCTGGAGCGATCGACCGATGGTGTTGGGTTTATTCAATCATAACGGTCGGCTTTCTGGGCACCGGTCGACCGATAACTCTGGATCGATCGACCGATAGTGCTTGGTCAGTAAAATGAGCTTCGATCGACTGATCGGCCGACCTATAAAAGACTCAGAAAGAATGATCGGTCGACCAGTCTCTATCGATCGGTCAATCGATTTTCATGTCACCGGTTGACCGATATTCAGGATCGGTCGATCGGTCATCATGAAAATAGAATCAGACAGAATGATAGTATCAGTAATTTTCAATCCAGAAATGCAATCAATGCATACAATCAATCATCTAAGCATGGAGGACTAATACAGAACACATCCATAGTCATGTGGAATCACAAAACATGAATCAAACATAAGAACACGATCAATCATTCCTTTCCGACATCTTTTCATTAATCAAGAACACTTCAAGATAAGAACCCTAATTCTATCCTATTCCTAATCAAGTTATGCAAGGAGATTTCGGATTCACCCACCTTTTTTCGTGATTGATCATAGCTTGCAACCTTCCCAATCACCGGTACTCGTCCTCCCCTTGTCGTTCTCCACTTACGAAGCAATCCGATTGGGAAAAAAAGTAAGGGGATGATGTTGGAAAACAAAAGGTGTAGAAATGAAGAAGAACCTTGCTGGTACATGAAGAGCTCCTACAGCAAGATTCTTGATGGCAATGGAGCAAATGAAGGGGAAAAGGGGTTGTCCAAGGGAGGCTCTCCTTATATAGGGGTTTGGATGGGGGAAAAGTGTCCACATTGTCCATTTTTTTATCTTATCCATTCATGAGCGTTGCTGTCCATTTCCTTTGGTCTTATCCGCTTAGTTACTTACTGATTTATTTATTTATTTATTTATTTATTCTGGGTGTTACATTAACAATAAGAATATCAACTATTTCTACTATGAATTACATGATGATATTTATGATACTAAATTTTAATTGCAAAAGAAATTAATTAATAGAAATAAGAAGATTTAATATTTATTAGTCTACACATTTATTTTTATTAAATCTAAAATATTTCTTATTATTAGCATGAAATATAATAGAATTGAAGAGTTAACATATAATTTGTAAAAATTAATACACATTAAGTATGGATGCATTCATATATGATTACTTTATATTATGAGAAATATAGTAGAATATAAAGAGACAACTTGTAATTTATAAATAATTAATATATATATATATATATATTTAATTGAATAAAAATAGACTTATCCAAAGCGCAAAGGAATTCTTTTAAAATTTGATAGCATTTCAAATAGAAAATATACATTTAAATAGGAAATAAAAATTACATTTGATGCCTTTATTAATATATTAATTAGGAAATGATTTTTCATATTCCAAATTATTATATTCATCATAAATTAAGGAAAGAACGAAATTAGAAAATATGGCTTTCATATTCCAAATTATTGTAGTAAACATAAATGAAAAGAATGAGAGGGATTACAAAAAAAATTAAAAAGAAATTTAAAATAACCAAATAGATAGATCCATCTCCATGGAGAAGCCACCTATTGGCACGGCTTAAGTTTTTTCCTTATGGCTAATCCATGATTAGAGACTGAATCAAACTTTTTCATTGATATATATGTTTATCTATAATTTGTTATCATGCTAAGGAATAAAACTTCATTACCGTACTATAATTTCATTATCATATTTTCATTATACTATTTTATAATTATAAAACATATTTTCAAAATCATAATTGTCTTTTAACAAATTATGTACTTGAGTGACTATCAGCAAGTTCAGATTTAATAATTTAACCCCAGCTTCTATTAAAACATAACGAATAGAGTGGCAGACTATTGGACCTTAGCTCAAGCCACCTCGGACACAACCTAGTAGGCAAAGTAGCTGCCCATGATGTTATACAATAAGACTCACTACATGAAAAAGGCTGTAATCGGTCTTAAAATCGTCTGTAATCTGATTACGGACGGATTTCTCGATGGAACCGATCCGTCGAAAAAATGATCGTCGCAAATCGATTTTCGACGATTGGAGATAATTCGTCGAAAGTATCGACAGTTTTGACCGCCGAAATTTTCGGCGGTCGCGCGACCGCCGAAACTTTCGACGGTCAAAACTTTGGGCGGTCGTCGCAATCGTCGAACTTTCGACGGTCGCAATCTTCGCAAAGAAGTTTTAAAATATAAAAAAATTAGCCAGCCGCCCGTGGCAAGATCCGGCCGCCAGATCACGCCAGCTGGCAGTCGATCAGGCCGGCGATCGCCAGCGGTCAAATCTAACCACGGCCAAATCCCGGCCGCCAGCAGTCAAATCTGACCGCGGCCCGATCTAGCCGCTAGATCTAACCACCTGACGGCCGGATCCGGCCGGCAACAATCGGATTCGACGGCCAGATCTGGCATGCAGGTGGCCGGTCTGGCCCCCGCGGCCTGATTCGACCGCGGGAGGCCGGATCGACCGCTAGGCGGCCGATCTGGCAGTGGCAGCCACATTCTGAAGAGAGAGAGAGGGGGGCGTGCGAGGGTCGGCAACGGTCGTCGTTCGGGAGGGAGAGGGTCGCCGGTCGGGAGGTCATCGGGTGGAGGGAGAGAGCGGTCGTCGAGGGAGAGAGAGAGGAGAGAGGAAAAGAAGTAAATAATGGAGTAGGAAAGTATAAATATGTATATATAGGGTTAAAAAGTTGGGAAAGCGGAAAAATGAAAAAAGAAGCGGCGGGAGAGTATTTTTAATTATCGACAGTCATGACAATCGGAAAATTAGTAAAGATATATATGAATATAATGTTTAATTATTTTTAAAGTTACCAACGGTCAGGATCGTCAGAAATTATTTAATTATAATAATAAAATACTACTAACATATATATAATATTTATTTTTTTAGTTTACCGATGGTCTGAACCATCGGTAACATATTATAATAATAAAATACTCTTTATATTATATTATTTTTCACTTATCGATAGTCACGATCGTCGAAAATTATGACGGTTTAAAATGTCGCTAATTATATTAATAAAAGACTGCTTAAGTTATATTATTTTTTACCTACCGATGGTCTGAACCGTCGGAAATTGTGATGGTTTCAACTATCGCCAAATATATTAATAATATACTACTTATATTATATTATTTTTCATTTACCGATGGTCGTGACCGTCGGAATTTGTGACGGATAGATATCCGTCGGAACTTTCGACATTCCTAATCATCAAAAAATAAAATAATGATATAACAAATTACATAATTTTTTTTTGATAGTTTTAGCCGTCGATCCGACAGATTCCTATCCGTCGCAAAATCTGTCCCAAATTGCGACGAATTTCCTTCCGTCGAAAACCGTTCGTCGAAAAATCACAATTTTCTTATATTGACTCGAGTTCTAAAAAATACAGACCGAGTTTGTATCAAAACCTACTAGCAAATTAGCGTTTAAAGTTATTTTAATTACTTTTATTGTAAAATTGACATTTTTTCCCTTTTACTAATTATGTTAAACTGATAACAATAAGGATGAAAATTAGATCAAAAGATAAAAATTGTAAAATAGAATTTCATGCGCACTCATTGTAATAAAATAGAATATAAAGATAACTTATACTTTTTCATTGTAATAAATTATAAAAATTATAAATTATTTTTCATAATTAAAATAAATTCAAAACTTAGGATTTGTTAATGAAAGATAAAGTTTGTAAATGAGAGAAGAGGAAACGATAATATAAGAAAACTTAAATCCAAATTGAATTAGGAATTGTGATTAGATTATGATTAGGAATTCAAAATTTAATTTCAATCTGATTATAAGTTATGTGAAATTATGAGTTTTATGCCTAAAATATTTAGGAATTAAAATAATATTATTTTATTATTTTTAATTTAGAGAATTAAGATATTAAGTAATAACTAATTATTTCATTATGAAGATTCAGAAAAAGTAAAAGATAAATTATATGGACAGAAAGTATGTTTATGAGTTTTGGAACATGGGGAAAAATTTTCCCTGTACTCAAGGGTTTCTTTCAAGCCATATTTCTTTCCTCCTCCACTTGAATTTTTTTCTCTATCTTTGAACAACGTTTCTTCAACCTCGGTACACGCATGCAATTAAAACTTTTGGTCATCTCTTCATGGCACATCCATATGTCCAAAAGCACTTGTGCCATTGTTGGAAAACAAACACGATCATCGAAAATCTTGTCTAAAATTTTAGATTCTAGATAGTTCTATCTGGACAGGTATATAAGATTAGATTTCATATTCATTTTTTGATATGATTTCTTAATGGAATAGATAAGATGAAGAATGATTTAAGTACAAGTTATGTTTCCATATAATGCATGAATAGTTTCATGTAGTTTTTATGTCCAAAAGAATAGTTTTTGTTTAAATGGACAAATGGTTAGGTCGTGAAGGACAAATGGACTGGATGATGAAACCACCTCCACAATAATAATCAAAGATAATGGCTTCAGACTCCATAACATCACATTAAAATGTTACTAATGCAATATATTTAATGATGTTTATTAAATGTTACTAATGTTTGCAAAATTTATAAGGTCACTAAAAGTCTAAATTCTTGTAGTGTAATTATGATCCTCACTAAATGTGCAAATTCGAGTAAATATTTTAAATCTAGAATATTGATAGTTGTAGAATATGCAATTATTAAGCGACAACTTAAGTAGAAGTATTATGTTAATTTCTATAATTACAGAAATTAAAGGAATATAATATAAGCATCAGAAATAGAAATAAATGTAATACAACACAATCGACGAGTGGACTAGATCCGGCGACGATGAACTGACCCAGCGTTCTTCTTCGTTGTTTTTCTAGCACTACAACAAAATGATCATCTAAGGACGCAAAAGTAAGGACGCAATCAATTGCGTCATCCAATTTTTAGAAAGCATCAATTTTTTAGGACACTTGTTTCTTGCGTCGTAAAAATTTTAGAGGATTAAGGACGTCATTCCAATTTGCGTCCTAATATTAAATTATTAAGATGCAATAATTTTAGCATCTTAGAATTATTTGAGGTTATAAGGACACTTTGATGTTATGTCCCAAGATAAAAATAATATAACAATACAATGGTCACTTATAGATACATAATTACGGACGCAATCAGTTGCATCGTTTATTTTTTTACAAGGTATTAACTTTTTTTAGGACACTTGCTTCTTGCGTCATAAATATTTTATCGAATTAAGAATGCAATTATGATTTGCATCCTAATATTAAAATAGTAAGACACACTTATTTTAGGGTCTTGATAGCATTTGAGATTATAAGGACACTTTGATATTATGTCCCGAGATGAGAATAATATAGCAGCAGAATGATCATCTAAGGACATATGATTACTAACACAATCAGTTGTGTCGCACAATTTTTAGAATGTGTCAACTTTTTTAGGATGCTTGCTTCTTGCGTTATAAATATTTGAAAGGATTAAGGATGTCATTACAATTTGCGTCCTAATATTAAAGTATTGAAACACAATTACGTTAATATTTTGTAATATTTGGAATTATGAGGACGCTTTCATATTGTGTCCCAACACAATGTTCATATAAGTACACATAATTATGAACGCAAATAGTTGCATCATTCAATTTTTAGAAGGTGTCAAGTTTTTCTAGGTCACTTGCTTCTTGCGTCGTAAATATTTTAAAGGATTAAGGACATCATTACAATTTGCGTCCAAGTATATATTAAAATAGTAAAAGATAATTATTTTAATATTATTGTATTATATGAGATTATGACGATGCTTTGATATTGTGTCCTAAGATGAAAACAATATAACAACAAAATGGTCATCTAAGGACACATAATTACAAACACAATTACCTGCAACATATTATTTTAACATATTTTTAAAATATATATTAAATATTTATGTAAATTTTACAAAAAGTAAAAGTTTTTGTAATATTTTAAAATAGTTGTGTTTAACAAAATCAACACTACAATGTAAGTTTTCCTCATACAAAACACACTTGTCATATTTTCTTCACATCATGCATAGGTTCATAGTGGCACGATACAATTTTGTGACGTAACATGCCCTAAGACCGGTCAAGAAAATGGTGACATAAAAAATATAAATGTCATCACATTTTAATAGAATTTTCTATATGTGATAAAAACCAATCCATGATAATTATCACTATAAATTATACTTTATTTGATGATCAAGCACTTATGATGTTCTTTTTTTGAAAAAAATGCCATGTCCATCAATCAAGGTTTGGCAAATTAATTTGGTGGGCAAAAGTAGGTTTTGCCAAATCAAAGAGAAAAAAAATTCAATAAAACATGAGCATTTTCTTCTCAATTTCACCTTTATTTTGTGCTCATTTTAAAAGTTCTATCCTTTTTAAAAAATAAGTGTCATGTTAAACAAGTTCAAACTCAATTGCTCATTGATTTCATCTAGTACAAGATAAGAATAGAGGTGAGCAAATTCGGGTTCAGAATCGAGTCCCGATTGTCCCAATCTTGATCTAGTTTGCTTCAGGACTGGGGTCGAGACTAGGAGGTCTTGATCAAATTGAGATATTCCCATTTGTCCTAGTCTAACTATAAAAAATAGAAAAGTAATATAATAAAAAATATTTATTATTATTATATGAATATGATTTTATCAATTAAATTATATATAATAATAATCTAATATAATGTATATTTAATATATATATAATAAAATATAAAATTGTAATTCAAATAAACATAAATGTGATATTTTAAAATAATTAATATTAATATCATATATAATATCGGATTGAAATGTGGTCCAAATTTTCATAATTCGGATCCAATCCTAAGCCGTCTCAAGGAATGAGACTCGATCCCGACGCGCTTCGCAATCAAATCGAAAGAACATTCAAAAAATTCGAATCCGTGCGAGCCGAGGTGACCAAGTCGTGCTGACCCATGATCACCCCTAAATCAGACTTAAAGACAATGAATAATGCATTTTGATATAAACTTATATAATTATTTTATTCAAAATATGAATTCTTACAAAATAATATGTGTTTATGCTTAAATTGTAGTATAATCATGCTATAAGCTAAATTATATTTTAATAGTAATTATACTTGGAAAATAAAATTAATTTATCAACTTAGTCGTACAATCCACATTCCAAATTATAATTACAATATTGATTATACTATAATTTTTGTTAGTCTTGGTTGTTGATAATGGGCTCAAGCTAGTCATCATGGAGTCCAAACAGGGGAGTTAAAAAACAGGGGAGTTGGAAAATGACGTGACTATAGCTAGGCATCCCGCAAATAAAAAAAGTATAAAAGTAAAAAATGGGCTCATATTTGAATGGTTAGATAGGAAGATAGAAAAAAGTGGAAAATCTAAAAAATGAACCGTCAAAGATTTTGATAAGAAATCTGAAAAAATAAACTAGTAAGATATAAACTAAAGATAACTAAGTTTTTAATAGATATTGGTGGCGGCAAAAGATTGTTGGCGACAAAAATATTTTTCACTTGGATAAAATTTCTTTCAATAGATTAATTTATCACCTGAAACAATATAGGACTAGGAGTCGTGAAGCACCAAATCATTTGAAGATCTATAATATTTTTTTTATCACAAACCCATCATTCACCCTGTCAACAATCTGAGGTAAACTATTGAAATCCAGCACCACTATATTGAATCTTTTAATCTTTCTCGGTATTTGAACCCATTTTGATGTTTTGTGAAACCTTTATTATTTATCCTGTCAACAATCTTTTGATCTTTTAATGCTTTGTGTGATTATCCGAAACAACCTCTCTTTTCTACTTGTTGGCATCGCAGAAAACCAATCAGTCCATCATCTCATCGTCGGAAATAAATAAGTGGTGAAGTCGCAAATCACTTCCATCTTCTGTCTCTTTTTCACATAGCCATCGATTCTCCTTTCAGAACATTGAGGTAAACTCTAAAGGCACATTATTATATCATTTTATCTTTATGAGCATTTGATTTCTTGGAACTCTGTATTTACCGCCTCTTTTTTTATAATGTTTCACTTCAATTTTTTTTGTAGCAGCAAGCCATAATCTTTTTTATAAGGTTTCCATTTCTGAAGGATATATTGCAGATGAATGTCTCACTTTTTTTTCAAGATATGTTGATCATAAGGGGACAATTTTCAATAGGCCACGAAGGAATTATGATGTTGCAAATGGAGAAAACTACCGATTCTCTTCAGGGGGTCGGTATATCGAAAAGCATCGGCTTATGACCCTTGATAACAAATATTTGTCTCAAACCCACCGGTATGTATTACTCCATAGTGATAAAATGTCAAATTATCATAGGTAAATATCTTATTATTTAAATATGATAAAGCTTATCCTTTATTTCTTTAATTTGGCCTCATTAGTTAATAATTTATCAAAGATTTTTTAGCTGCTCAACGTTGTGCCAATAGAAATCTTCGACCAAACCAAAATCTTATGGACAAGTGGATGGTTGAAAACTTTTCTGAGTGGCTTCTATTGAAGGTAAATTTTATACTTAAAGTTGTATGCATTCAAATAGTAAAAATTATCAATAACACACATATTTATACCTTTTAGGTCCTAGAATTGTTTGAGTCAAACTCCCCTAAAGAAGTAATAGCGCTTGCTCGAGGGCCAAATAATATCGTTAGAAGGTTTGATGGTTTCATCATCAATGGTTTTCGATTCCACACTAAAGATCGTGAGAAGTCTCGAAAAGTGGGGTCGTCGTAGAAGCTGAAGGAAAAAATTATTATGGTGCACTTACGGATATTATTGAGTTGGATTATTATGGGAAGTATAAAGTTGTTTTTTTCGTTGTGATTGGATTGACACTAATTCTCAAAGAGGGCCGAAGCAAGATGCAAATGGTTTCACTCTAGTAAATTTTTCTAAATTGATACATAGCGGAAAAAATTTATGTGATGATCCTTTTATTTTCTCATCACAAGCAAAACAAGTCTTTTACATGAATGATGCAAAGAAAAAAGAATGATCAATTGTAGTTATGACAAAGCCAAGAGATTTATATGATATGGGAAACAATTTTGAAGAAGACGATGATGAAACTTACACCGAGTGTGTACCTCCAAACATTATTATTAATGAGGCTTCAAGTAACTTTATAGGTTGGGCTAGGCTTGACTCTGCCGAGAATAATTGATGTTCATAAAAATTTCTTTTGACCCATGTAAGATCATTAAACAAGAGTTGTCTTATATTTTTATATATAATTTTTCATGTGAAACTCTTTTTATAACAATTGTGCACAGTTATATCATGTAATAGTTTTATGCATTGTTATGTGTAGGTTTCATGGAAGCTGAAAATCATACTCCTGAAAATATGAAGAATACTTATGGATCAAAAGATAGTCGAGAAGATCAAATTCAATCTTCTAATAATAATCTTGAAGATTAAGATGATAATGATCTTATAATACAAAGTATGTGCATTTTTTAAAAATTTTGTTCACATTCAAGAATTTTTTATTGTATACATAGTTATCTTATGCTTTTTTAGGCACTGATGGAAGGACACGGACAAAGAGAGGACCATTTCGTGGCAAAGTGAAAAATTTACATAATGGTGATCGTATTATTATTGAGTGCAATCAATTTTATCAGCCAGAAAATAGAGCTGGTAGAATTTTAGGAGGTTGGTTGGGTATAATTGGTAGAAGGTCAAACTTGTGTCCACTAAATTATTTAACATGGGGACGGATGCCTCTGACATTAAAAAATGTGATTATTTATTTAGTTCAGGTAAAAGTTTAATAATTTTTAATTATTTTTTTTGTGGCAGCTATCATTTTAATCTTAATACATTTTGTTATTTCAGGAGAATTTTGACCTTAAAACATTTCATTATTGCAGGAGAAATTTGTGCTTCCTAGTAATAGTGAAGTGAATAAATGAATTCTAAACTCAATTGCAAAGAAATGGAGGAGTTACAAATCTGATTTGAAAGGAAAATATATGATTGCTGGGAAGACTGAGCTATAAGTTGCAAGGGAGGCACAAAAGACATTCCTCCTCAATAGTGGATTGATCTTGTTCACTATTGGTTCTCTGATAAGGGCAAGGTACTCTAATTTAATATTTTATGAATATTATTTGAATTTTGTTATTACAATACTCATTTCATATATTTGTTTTAGAATATATCTGAAATAGGCAAGAGAGCATGTGCAAGACAAGTTGCACCTCATACGTCGGGATCACAAAGTTTTGCTCAAAAATGACGAATATTTGTATGATAAACTTATTTTTTTGCATTAAGGTTTGATTTCTTTAATTAATTTGAAGCACTTTGATATATTTGCTAATAAGCTTTGATAATATTTTTTTATTGCAGCAAAAGAAGCATAATAGAGAACCTGCACCAATGGAATGGTACTCTCTAATTCACAAACACAAGGATGGAGCTTTCGTAAATGAAGCTTCACAACATCTAGTGGTATATATGAACTATTTTTAATTGCATAAATTAGAAAGTTTATATATAATAACTTAACGGTTTGATTGTTGTGATCATTTATTAAATAATTCTTTGTTGCATTATAGGAGAAAGCCACCACATTGATGGCAGAAAGGACAACGAATTCTGAACATGTTAACTATGCTAATATAGAAGAAGTGTACGATGAATTAGTAAGACCATATCAGTATGGTCGAGTAGTTGGTTTTGGGCTTGGAGTCAATGCAAGAAAAGTACATGGATCTCAAAACACAATGAAGATGGCTAATGAAAGTGCGATTATTGAGGAACTTGTACAAGCTAGTGTTCAAGAAATTAAAGAACAAATGGAATCGCAAGTTGAAGACAAAATTCAAACAATAGAGAAGAGTCATCAAGAACAAATATCTTGTATGCAAGATCAAATTACAAACATAAATACACCACTTGGAAATCTTTTGGAAAGTTGGGGAAATAATATATCACAAGTAAGTCATTTATTTTCAAAATGCTAACAATGTTTAGAATATTATTTCCATAGTTGATTGATTATAAAAAAATTCTTAATTTCATATTAATTTTCATGTGAACAGGGAGATGAATGAAAGAAATCTACTAAAGTGTTGGAATCATGGGCATGGGAACGTGAGCTTGAGAAAATAGGAAACTTCATCTACCTCCGACACCTTATACTTGATATACCTTGGGCATTGATAAAGTTATCTGAATCCACAGGCCACCTGTATAACCTTACCGTGCTGGACATATGCTGCAAGGGACTTGAAGAGTTGCCGAAGACAATGCAGAACCTTTTACTTTTGCAACATCTTGCTCTAAAATGCCCGAGCAGTGAGTTTGAGTCAAGGCTTCCTACTTGGATCGGTCAAAATCCTTCTTATTTCAACAAACTCACTGAAGTCTACTTTTGTCACTTAGACACTGAGCAACTCCCGTCACTGGGTCAGCTTCCATCTCTCAAATGCCTCTCTCTTAAATCCATTGGAAACTTGAAAGTTATTGGCAGTGAGTTCTGCAGAGGAAGGAATAGTAATTTGCTGATGGCATTTCCATCTCTAACTCAATTGAAATTCAAGGAAATCGATGACTTGGAGGAATGGAATGGGGTTGTGCGGGAGGGAGACTTTCCTCGCCTTCGGGAGCTCAAAATATATGGTTGCGAAAGCTTCTGGTCATTCCTGGCTCTACGAAATCTACGCTTCATTGAGCAATTAATCCTGAAAGGATGTGGTAACCTTCAGCTCCGGTCGGAAGGGTCCTTGCCATCAAATCTCAAAATTTTGTACAACATATACAGTGGGCGCATATGTCTGTCTCCCGCATTTGGAAACGATACAATTAAACCAGAAAGATTAGGAGGCCACTTTGGGGTGAGAATAGAAGAGATATCTAAAATATTGGAGTACGTGGTCAAGCTAAAACATCTGGTCGTAACAGGGCTCTCCAAGGTTGGCGGAGTATTGAGATATCAAGCCTATATTAAAAGGAAGTATGACCTTCAGACGTTGGATCTAAGATGGGGTAGACTTGAAGATGATGAAGAAGACGAATATGAAGGAGAAGACGGAGATGAGCTGAAATTTAAAGTGTACTTGGATATAATAGAAGATGATAGGAATTCCAAAGAACACAAGGGGGGAGATCAGATTGAGAATGAGAATACAAGTTTCGACGTACTGGAGAATTTACATCCCCACACAAATATCGAGGAGTTGCATATTCGTGAGTACAATGGTGTTGAATATCCGAGTTGGGTCGGCTTGCCTTCTTTTGACAAACTCATCAATGTTCGTCTCATGAACTGCAAGAATCAGAAGCTCCCCACGCTGGGCAAACTTCCCTCACTCAAATTTCTTGAACTACATTCGATCCTCGGGCTAGAAAGCATTGGTAAGGAGTTCTGTCAGGGCATGGACAATCAGCATGAGGGAGCATTCCTATCTCTTATCAGTCTAGGATTCTATGATATGCCCGACTGGAAGGAATGGGATGGAGTGCGAGAGGACGACTTCCCTGAGCTTGAAGGTCTCACGATCCATGATTGTCCGAAACTTTCGTCCATTCCGGATCTGCGAAATAGAGATCATCATTTTCGCCACTTAAGTATAGAGAGGTGCCCTGAAATGAAGATAGTGAAGTTAGAAAGACTAAGTGGAGACTTCAACGTGGGAAATGATGAGCTCTTTGAAATTTTGAAGAACTTGGCCCCGACCCACAAATCTCTTGCTATAACAGGGTTGGAGAATGTCTTCAATGTGTACGAAGCTGAGGACATAATGAAAGTTAAGCATCAAATTGGGAGGTTGACACTGGCATGGAGTGATTCTGCTCGCAGCCATTTCATCTCTTATCGTGAGCTACGCCTGATTTTAGGTGACAATAACTTAAAAGCAAGTGATAGTGATGCTGATCCATGGTCTGGTCCTTGGAAAAGTTATCTTTTGCTAGAAAAATTGAAGCCTCACAGAAACCTCACGGGGTTGGAGATTGAAGGCTATGATGGTGCTCGGTATCCTATTTGGATTGGAGATCCTTTATTCCATACACTCACAAGAGTCCACCTCGTTGGTTGCAAAACTGACCATGTCCCTACGTTGGGTCAGCTCCCATCTCTTGAATATCTTTATATAGGTTCGTTCCCTCATTTGAAAAGAATTGACCAGTTCTTCTGCCGACCCACAGTTGACCCTCATGGTTTTAAGTTGGTGGCATTTCCATCTTTACGGGATCTAGAATTCGAGTCTGTGCTTGATTGGGGGGAATGGTCTGGGGTGTTTGATGGAGACTTTCCAAATCTTCAAAGGCTCCAAATAGAGAATTGCCCAAAACTCTCATCGTGTCGAGCTCTACAAAATCTTAGTAACCTTTCTTGTTTGACCATAAGAAGCTGCCGTACTCTCCAGATTTCTTCAGAGTCCCTCCCACCAAATCTTGAAAACCTGCATCACTACCCATAAGATGAAGAAGTTTTGGACCAAGAAGTCTCCACAGCTCCATGATGGTTAAGTTGACCAAATCCAAACACAGTTCCATATCATAAGATCTCTTTTCCTAATTTTCATCAGTCGTCTCAAGAGAATTGCCAACGAATATTTGCGAAGCAATAAAGATCAAGTTGAGGACACATTTCCATCTCTGATCCAACAAGAATTGAGTAATACTCCTGACTTGGAGGAATAGTCTGAAGTGCTTGGAGTCTTTCCTAAGTTCTGATGGCTCGTAATTGTGGAGTGGAGTATCCGAAACTTCATAAAACTCTACTTGCCACAAGGACTCTTGGAATTGAAAAGCTTCACTGTTGGCTTGGTTTCATCTCTGATCCAGCATGCTTTAGTGACAATGCACATTTGTATTAGACTTTCTTGTCATTTGATTTTCCCCTTTCATATCGCTAGCCTTTACTCTATTGTAATTTCATTTACGATTTTTGGCTTTATTATGGGGACCTTGTATTATGAAGTTTTGAATTGTTGGTGTAATGATTAAGTTAGTACCATTCGATGTTATTATTACTTAAAATAATGTACTCATCTCATACTGAGACTCAGGATTGTCTGAACAAGTCTTGTTTTTTTTCTTCATTTTTTGCTTTTCTTGAGAATGTTTTGCCGGAATGAATTACTTGCATGACATGCTACATGAACCCTGATTCATGCTTCTTTTATGTTATTCTAGGGAATTGTGAATATTTATCTTCTGAAAAGTAGAAATGTTCAAAAATCCGTTGTACAAATCTAACTTTAAGTCATCTGGTGTTGGGCTTAACCTCGTTGATGGCATCTGAACCAAGAGCCAAATTTGTAGGTTAGAAGGATTTGCTCCATCGTTTTTGCAATCCAATCAGTTCTTGACATATCTAATGAATGATTAATTATATTTCACATAGAAACAACGGTAACTTTAGAAAAATTTGACATTTTTTTTAGTCGGTCACCAAGGATTTTTCCTTCCATTGAGAAGTCTCGTTGCTCCATTTCTTCTTAGTCTTCTCTCTTTCTCTCTCTCACTGGAATCCTTGAGAACTAAATAATTAGCCCAGTGAACTAAAAAATTAGGCATGAAACTACATAGAGGATCATTTCTCTAGACTTGGCATTGAGCTGAAGAAAAAAAAAGCTTGTTTAGTAGTATTAGCATAAGTTGGCAACAAAGAGAAGTGTCAGAAGTTATATAAAAAAAGAGATGTGCCATGGAGTCTATAGTGTGTGTAGTTATGAGGACTAAGAGAAGTCTATAATGTCAGAAGTTATGAGTCAAAAAAGTTATTTTCCCCATGAACCTAAGAATCCATTGGTTCCAAACGTTTTGTATAGAGAGGACTAAGAGGACAATGGTCTGAATCCAGATGTTGAAAGCAGTTGAAGTCTGCCATGATCCTTGCTCATACACAAATTTAGTCTTAGAAATGGAATTGAAGAATGCTTGCATCTTTTAAAAGGTAATTGATAAAATTCTCATGATGCCAGGTAACTTTTTTTAGTGTTTCGATCTCAAGTGAACAATGTCTGAAGAGAGAGAACCTCTCGATTTTGCTGGATTTCACCTTCAGTGCCTAACAGAGGACATTGAACAATAATATAGCAATAATACCCGTAAACATTACAACAATTCAGGATTGCCTCATGCTGTGAGAGAAGAAATGGTTTGAACTATTTTATGAACATGTGAACCATGAGAGCCTTTTCTAAATATTATGATCAAGAATTTGCTTACCCGAAATTTATGTATGCCCGAGATTTCAACTAATGTAGCTCTGAAATTTAATCATGAAGTGTCATTGAGCTTTAATCATGAAGTGTCTTGTACTAATGTAGTTCCGAGATCTGTGGTAGCTTGGATGATATGAAATTTGTAGTGTTCTGGAGTTTGTAATGTTTCTGAAATTATTATTTTGCACACTCTACGTACATGCACATAGTTCCATGTCGATATCATATCATGGCAGTATCAAACCGTACATAGTTCCATATCGATGTCATGGCAGCACCAAACTGCTCAAGGCTAGAAAATACAGCCGTGAAGAAGATCATGATGACCCCCCACCGACCTCCAACTCCTCATCTTCTTCCCTGGCCTCTACTCATTTTCCCGCGATTGTAGGCCTCTACTCATTTTCCCGCGATTGTAGGAAACCCTCTTCTCATGACAACCTCTCATCAAACCAACTTGCCATCTCTCGAGTTATCTTCCTTTCACCCTTCTTCCTCGGAGCGTAGCACGGATTTTGAAACATCAAAAACCCTAAATCCCTCTTTTCCCCTTTCAAATCAAAATCCACAGAACCACACAAACCTCTCTCTTCTTCCTCCACTCCTCCCCACACCAAACCCCCTCCCTAATACCTCTGGCCGACAAACCTCCTGGTCAGATATTGTTAAGCGGCGACAGCAGCCGAGCAAATCAACAAGTCGACCGCTAGGCTCTATTACACCAAATCAACTTCGGACATTAAAGGCAACCATCACCGAGGAAATTACCATTCCCCTTGAGGACACTGCTTCTCTGCCTCCTGGGTCATACCTTCGGCCCTCAAAAATCCACCGACATGCTTATGAAAGATCTAGTCCTGCGTTGGAAGCTTTCAGGCTCTCTACAGGCGTAGGAAATGGGGAACGGTTTTGTCATGCTCTTGTTTTCTAACCCTGATGACAGGTTGACGGTTCTCACTAGCACGCCATGGTCGATCCAAGGCACCTCCTTCCACGTTGCGTAGGCGAAGCCATTTTTTAAACCCCTTGAAGATCAGCTTGCCACGCCCCTGTTTGGATCCGGTTTTTGGGCATCCCCTGGGAACTGGGCGCCAGACAGTCCCTCATTCGGTTGGCGAATGTCTTTGGCCGCTTCCTCAAGATCGACGACAACTCGGCGAATGCAAGATGTTGTATTGAGTTGGACCTATCTCGGCCCCTGAAGCAAGGAGTATGGGTGAATCTGCCGGATAACACCAAGCTATTCCAACACGTTGCTTATGAAAATCTGCCATTATTTTGTTTCAGGTGCGGGATGATCGGGCACCGACTGGAGGCATGCGCCGTGGCCGGGATCGAAAACCGAGCGCTGGACGGCGGAACGGGCTCTCCGGTGCTGCTTTTTGGTCCCTGGTTGAAAGCCGCGGTGGAGGTTGGCAGCCAAATGTGGTAACCACTCCGCTGGATGGATCTAACCAAGAGCAGTCACCGGCGCCTTGCTCCGAGACCCCTCGGACCGCTTTCCCCGCCGGTGGAGCTGCGCCGTTGGATGCGATTGTCTCATCAGATTGTTTGCCACGTGGCCCGTTACCGACCGTTGCGTTCAGCTCCTGTACGCACAACTGCGGGCAAGCTGTCGCGCACTCTGCGACTGGCCCACGTGGCCCTGACAATCTGCCTCGCCTTCTTCTGTCGTCAGATTGTCAACCAACGGTCGATCACACCCCATCAGACTCGTATCCATCTATCAATCTCGACCGTCAGATGCATGCTGCGAGATCTCCTGACCCTCGACCACGTCTCCATACCTGTCCTCAAACCCCCGCATTACAGTCACAGTACATTTCGATCACCGCCGAAATGCCAACCTCATCTACTCTCCTCACTACTTGCAGAAACCCTAACCCTAATGGCATCCTTACTACCCAGATCTACAAACATTCTTCCCCCGCTACAGCGCCATTGCCCCCTCCACAGTATTGCTAGTCACCCTCATACATTCCGGGACCTCTTCGCCCTCTTCGTCAAGCTACACCACCTTCTCTACCAGCCAATGAACGGGATCATGAGGCCCTCGTGAATCATGTGACTAACTTATTTTTTGCAGCCCAGAAGCCGGCAACTCCAGAGCCCTTGTCGCACAATGAATCTGATGTTGAGCTGGAGGACACGGACATCATTCCCCTTCCCAGATCGGTGCCAAAGAAAGATCGACTAGAGTGCAGACTTGAACCTTCGAAGACTCTGGAACCTAAGCTACAATTGAAGGGCAAGCGGAAGGCTCCCCAAAAAGGTAAGCCGAAAACTCGTAATGCTACAAATACTAATGAAAATTCATTGGATGTGCAGGCAATGGGGCATACTTCCACCACGAGGCCAGCAACGCTGGACCTTAACACATGAAGATTGTATCTTGGAACTGTCGGGGGGCCTTGCGGGGTCGTGTCCAGGACCGCCTTGCCGACCAAATCAGAGAACATAAATCGGATTTCCTTGTTTTGCAGGAAACACGCACTACTATCGAGTCCGCATCTACTGTTATCTTTTGCCTCGGTAAGACTGGACCTATATTACTGCCCCAGGTACATCTTCCTCTGGTGGCATAATTTTAGCATGGCAAATTTCTAACGCTACTAAGGTAACGCAAATTGCTGCATCTTCTCAGTTACTACATGCGGTCATTACTTTTGATTCTTTTACCTTTTTCCTCACATGTGTGTATGCAAGCACTTCACCTAATATTAGAATGAACCTTTGGCAAGAGTTAGCTAACATTAATACCTTGGATTTTCCTTGGGCATTAATGGGGGATTTTAACTCTTACCTGCAACCTATTGATAAAAAAGGTGGACGATCTTTTGTACTTACTAGATCCATTCAAAAGCTTAGATTTTTGGTTGACAATCATGGGTTAATTGACATTCCTATTAATGGTGTTCAATATACATGGTGTAATAATAGATGTGGGTTGGCTAGAATCTGGTGTAGACTTGATAGGCTCCTCATCAACTCTCATTGGATAATTAAATTTCCATCTCTAGCACTTTACTCCTTACCTCGGCGTTCTTCTGACCATAATCCTATACTTTTTAATTCCAATTCCAGAAATAGGAAACCCCAACAATTCAAATATGAGGCCTTCTGGTTAGAGTACCCTGAAGCAAAACAAATTGTTACTGATATATGGAGTAAAAGAACACCAAACTCATCTATACATAATTCGCTAAAAGATGTAAAACATAAAACATTACTATGGAACAAACATCAATTAGGAAATCTTGAAACCAAAGCTATTGATCTTAAAAATCAAATCACTATCCTTGAAGTTAAGGATGAATCCAGTGGGCTCAATGAACATGAATTAGGCAAGCTGAGATCCCTCTATCACCTGCATGCTGCAATCCTTAGACAAATCACTCTAAAATGGTGGTCAAAATCAAGAAAAAAATGGATAAATGATGGGGATAAAAATACAAAATTCTTTCACTTAAGCTCAATGATTAGATACAAAAACAACCTTATTCAATCATTAGAAACTGATACTGGGACCAAGCTTGAAAATGATAATGACATCATGAATGCTTTTATTGATCACTATAGCAATCTCTGGAAATAGAATTCCGATCCTCAAATTCCTCTCTCATCCTGGCCTTCTCTTCCTGCAATTGATAATATTTGGAGTGACCAACTATTAGCCCCTTTTACTTATTGATGATGAAATCCTCAATAGTCTGTGGTCCTTGGCTTCTGGGAAGGCCCCGGGGCCAGATGGATTTATTGTTAAGTTTTACAAATCAAACTGGGAAATCATAGATCCAGATATCTTTGCTGAAATCAAAAAATTTTTCAACACTAAGGTACTTCCTAAAGAGTGGACCCTCACATCTTTGATTTTTATTCCAAAAAAATCTAACCCCACCAAGGTTATTGATTTGAGACCTACTGCACTGTGCAATCATCTATAGAGTCATATCCAAAATCCTTGCCCTTAGACTTAAACCAACTCTGAACAGTGTTATTGACCAATGTCAATCTGCCTTCTTACCTGGAAGATCAATTCAGGATAATATTTTACTCAGTCAAGAGATCACCCACTCTATGAACCGTGGCAAAAAGAAAACTATGATTATTAAGGCCGACATGCATAAAGCTTTTGATCGGTTAGCTGGTATGCAATTAAAAACACTTTGACTTGTATGAATTTTCCCATAATCTTTATTGATTGGATTATGGCTTGTGTCACTTTTCCTTCCTTCTCTTGTCACATTAATGGTACACCATCTCCATACTTTAAAAGCTACTATGGAATCAGACAGGGAGACCCCCTCTCCCCATACCTCTTTATCACTATAACCTAAGTGCTAACCACCTTGATGAATAATGCTGTGCTCAACTCTGATTTAATTCCATTCTCACTAAATAATTTCTCTCTAAGTCATATGCTTTATGCTGATGATCTATTGATTACGGTTGCTGCTAATATCAAGAATTGCAAGTGTCTAAAAGCCATATTGAGGTTATATTATAATCTCACCAATCAGATGATTAATCCCCTTAAATCGGAAGTTTACATACCAAGATCATTGAATAGAAGAAGGAAGCAGAACATTATTGAGACTCTTGGTATTATCCAGGGACATTTCCCTTTTAGATATCTTGGTGCCTTGATTTCCAATAAATATATTACTATCTCTCAACAACATGCTCTTATTGATAAAACAAATATTCGTATAAACGGTTGGAAAGCTAATGTGCTTAATATGGCCAGTAGGGTTGTTTTGATTAATTCTGTTATTAGTACTATATCAAATTATGCTATGGGTGCTATGTACATTGTTGATGGTTTGCTTATGACCTTGGAAAAGCAGGTGAGAGGTTTTTTGTGGATTAATAACAGAAATGCCAGAGGCTCTTTTAGTAGCTTGGAACATTGTTCAAAACTCACGGCAGGATGGTGATTTGGGTATTAGGAATTTATATCATGTTAAAACTGCTCTGTTAGCTAAGCATATTCTGAATCTTCTGAATTATGAACCTAACCCTTGGATAAATTTAATACATGCCAAATATGAGAATCTTCACCCATGGTCACAGGTTAGCAACAATAAATCTATTTCATGGTGCTGGAAGCTTATCCTCAAAATTCAGCAAGAGGTAAGGTTTGGTCTAAAGAAGCACATTGGTAAGGGATGTTCAATGAATGTTATTAATGACCCCTGGGTGTTCTGTATTCCTTTAATCTTCATGCCTACTTATATTAATATGGATATATCACTTGATAATATGATGATTAGTGATCTCATCTCTAATGGGCAATGGAACATGCACTTACTATCAATGTATTTCGGTCCTTCTCTGATTACTTCTATTACAAGCATTTTTCTTTCACTTTTTGCCAATGGTGATAAGTGGTTTTGGGTCCATGACCCATTAGGAAAAGCCTCGGCTAAATCTGTCTACTATTCCTTGTGCCGCGAGCATGATCCTCCTCTGTCCGGACGGCCCATCTGGAACCATGTTTGGAAACTCAGAATTCTCCAGAAGATAAAATTTTTTTATGGAAACTTATACACCACAGACTTCCAACACTTGCTTGGCTTGCAAATTTTAATCCTAATCAGAACCCCTTATGTTCCTGTGGTCTGCATGCTGAGAATATATATCATCTTTTCTTTGATTGCATTGATTCTAGGAATTTCTGGACCCTTTTTTCAATCTAAGTTGAATTACAATTTTCAATCCTTTCAATCTTGACATAATGGTGACTGGATCTTTGAGGGTTCTGCCTTTGACATTAAATCTAGAAACACTCTGCAATCTCTCATTGCCTTCTCCCTCTGGGCAATCTGGAAGAGAAGAAATGAGTTCCATTTTGGTTTCAGATGGACAATCACTGAGGCTCTTTGGACTCGTGTTTTGGCCTGGTACTCGGAATATAAACATTACCACAATTCTGAGGCTCAGCATCTCAATTGTACACTTTCTCTGCCCCTGGACACCCCTGTTGTCCAATGGGAGCCCCCGCCCAAACCCTGGGTCAAGCTTAACTCTGATGGCTCATTCTACCGTCGGACCTTGACTTGTGGTGCGGGGATTATTATTCGAGACACTAATGCTAATTTCATTTTTGCAGGTATGTCAAACCACCATCTTAGTAACGCTCTTCAGGTTGAGGCTTTGGCTGCGCTCTTCGATCTTCGTGCTTGCTGGCAGCGGGGTTTCCGACTGGTTGTCCTTGAATCTGACTCTTCCAATCTTGTTGATATCATTAATGGCAAACAAGACACACCTTGGCGTATCTGGACGATAATGAAAGAGATTCATCATCTTTTATCACTTTTCGAATAGATCAATTGTATACACTGTCCTAGAATTTGTAATCAAGCTGCGGATTATCTAGCAAAATAGGCTAAACTCATCACGCATGATGTCTTTTGGGATGTAGACCCCCCGCCGGGTTTATAACTTAATGTTGGTTGCGACTGTTGGGAGTCACGGCGAGAGTCGTTGGTCACAACAATTTGTAGGACATGTGTGATGATACGTTACGGATGCTTTCATATCGGGCATGCGTAACACAAGTTTTGTGACCTCAAAAAAAAAAAGAGAGAGAGAAAAAAGAGAAGGAAAAGAGCCCCGGCCCAAAATCACTTGATGGGCTGCCACAGACACCATTTCTATTCCTCTCCTCACTTCCTCACGAGTACGGCAAAATGTCCATTTTCGTCTTCCTTCCACACGCAACGCAAACCAGCCGCTGCTTGACCTCCATCTTCCTCCTCTCACGATCTCGTCTCTCCATTTCTCCGCCAGCTGATTATTTGAGGTGGCGATGGTTCCTCCTCCAAGCCTTACACCAACAGCTGCGGCGCATTACTCCTCTCTCTCTTCCATTTCCCTCTACAGCTCAAGATGCCCTCTGTTTTGCGCCAGAAAATGCTGCAACCAGGGTCCAGGAGATCGCCAGTGTACGAGCAGTGAGGCAGGAGAGGAGGGAGCAAATGCCGGTTTCTCCTCTTCTCTCCTCACGTAAAAGAACCACGCTTCCTCTCACTCTCTCAGTCTCTCTTTCCTGTGGCCGATCTGTTGCAGCAGCGCCTCCAAGAGGGGAAGAACACGCCGGCGTACGGACGTCGAGGAGGACGCAGCAGTTGATCAATAAAAAACGGATTAATTGCGGTGGATTAAACAGAACAATGAATAATCCTTCATTTTGAATGAATATGGTTTAAATCTGATCAATCACAGAAATGTTTCGCTCATTTGCTGAAGAATCCGAACTGAAAATATTGAGGTCATGTCTGAAATCATGTCATAATAATTTATCATGTTACCTGTTAGTTGTTTGACCTGTTACATGAAAATTAAAAGGCCACTACAGAATGGACTAATAAGTCCGTACGCCTGCATTGCTGTGATGTTTTTCCATGTTTGATGCCGGGTGAACTTCTGTGATGCTTTGTGTTTTTTTTTCAAAAGTTTATGTATTTATTAAGTAATTGCTCCGTGGATTAGTCTCGGAGGAAGACTGCCTAATAAAAAGGTGCCGCTATAATTAGTGCGGCCAAAAAAAGCAAAAAAATCTGTAGCCTGGCTCTGGGGTAGTTCGCCTTGTGCGTTAAAATATTGATGAGCGTTAAGGAGTCCAAGTAAGCAAAGATGTGAGTTAGCGATCTTCGAGTACATTCCCTCAGTCCAGCCAGCATGCCACGAGCCTTGATCTCTAGCACAGTCCCAGCAAGAATCCTTGATACCCCTGGAAAAATAAGGGAACCGTAGTGAGTGCGAAGAATAGAATCATAGCCTCCCATTCCACCCCCAACAGGAAGGGAGCCATTTGACCGAAGCAGTCAGAGGGAAAAGGGGGCCTCCCACCGGGTCCGAAGAGGGCCTTGGGGGTGCAAAAGTATTGTCTCAGATGCATGTGTCACGGGGTCATTCTCGGACACTAGATCACGTGCGGCGACTAGGCGGATAGGCACCTAGCCAAGCCTGTTTTGAGTTTGCAGCGAAAGTTTTATGGTCGAGACGACTATGCCGAGAGTCGCTCTTATAGGCATTCAATCACGTACATGACTAGAGTGTTGGACTACTCGTCATTGAACCATGGCATTAGCACGTTGCGACACCAATGCTGGCGCTTGGGCGCTTAAAGTCCGAAGGGGCGACGAAGAGACCACGGGACGCCACGAAGGGACACCGATGTGGGTTGCCACCTCACGCTCAAGGCCATGACACTAGAATTAAAGGAAAGCTTACTTGTATTAAATATAATGAAACATAACATACAATTGGGCCTCGGAAGGCACTAGTGAACTTCTCCCAGTGTACCGTAGTTATAGGAGTCTTATTACATATTGAAGATGCAAAAGACGTTCCCTACGGGAACGTCACCTACTTGGTCATTCATAAGGATGACCTTACAAGATAAATGTCCTAAGGGCGGATAACTTGGTACTCCGCAATATTATGCAGTGCGGGGCGGCTGCATGTGTTCCATTATTTCGACGCTGAGCGGCCGAGAGCTATAAGTTGAACGGCACTGGTGCCGCGAGGCTTCATGCTTCGTGTCACGGGAAAATGCCCCGTGACATTCTCCCCCACCAAAGTCGGCGACGCCCCCGACGTCGTTGTCCGGGCTTCCTCGGGGCCTTCGTCTTCAATCTTGACTTCGCTCGTCTCGATCAATCATGCCTTCTTTGTCTTGATTTCTACTTCACCAGCATCACACAGCGCCAGGAATACCCGCTCCTTGGGGTATCGCTGAGGACTCCTTCCTCAGGCCTGCTTCGCTTGCTGATCCTTCGTTCAATCCGGGGTCATCACTTTGTGCAGCGCCAGTGGAGTCCGCCATGTGCGGTCTGACTTCATCAATCAACTATCCGTCCATCAAGTCTCTGTTGGCTTCACTTCTCTTCGACTTGTACAGCGTCAACTTGTGTGGTTTGGCTTCTTTGGGGGTGAAACAACTCTTGTATGCCTTCAGGAATAGCGCGGAGAAGAGTTGTCCTAAGGTCGTGTAGAACACGATGAAGAGTCTTGTCATTCGACCTGCATGACTTGACTCGCTGCCTTTATGTTGCGGATGGCCACAGCATAAGGTCTCCCTTCCGTCGAATGCGAAGTACGGGACCATCTCACCCTCGATGATCATTCTTGAATTTCGATGGCTTGAAAGAGCACAAGCTCTCCGATGTCGATGCTTGTAGCTTGTCTGCTTCGAGTGCCTGGGGTCGCTATGATGAGCGACAAGAGTCTTCCCACGGATACTTTGGGACGCTTCAAGTCTCTTTGTGGGCTTTGACTTAACATCTCTATGTTGCAAATGGTTGCAACGTAGAGTCTTCCATACCTCTGTCGAACGAAAAGCGCAGGACCACCTCCTCCTTGGTGATCACCTGATGTTTTGGCAGTCTTGAGGCGGGACAAGATTCTTTGATATGACAATCCATGCCTTGTCCATCCAAGTTGCCATAGTGGACGACGAATCTCCCCACGTTCCCTTGTGGTTCAATCGCTATCTCCAAGTTGCAGATGGCTGCAACGTTGAGTCCTTCGTCCGCAGAGCGTTGAGAATAGCTCCACCTTACCCTTAGTGGACAAGAGATATCTCGACGGTTTGAGGTGGAGCAAAGTTCTTTGGTATAACATTCTGCACCTTGTCCACTCCCAGTCGCTATAGTGAGCGACGATGAGGGTCTCCCCACATGTGCCTGTGGTTCGACTCGCTTCTCCTGCTTCGATGGGCGATCTTTGTCTTCGGCATAAGTAGCTTCCTCCTTGCGACTTGAGCTTCTCTCCCCCACCATTGCCCTTGCCCAAGAACTTTCGTGGTATGACACTTGTCCCGATTGACTTGGCAGCGTCGACTAGTGAGCGGAGGTTGGACGATCCTGTCGTTCCAACTCCTTCTTAGTCCAAAGCTTCTAACCCCTCTACTTGAAGAGCACCAACACTGGGTCTTCATCCTCCTGGGAACACTGTAGGCGGAGCTCGGTGATTCCTTTCACTTCCTCCTTCAACATGCCCATCTGGCCGATGCTGAACAATGCGATCTTGACCTCCAGTCCCAATTTGTCAGGGCTTGCATAATTGATGAACTGCCACTTCTTTTGTCCCATGTCTGGGATGCATGTTTGCCACATTCTACATTGTCGCGATGGCAACGCCATCCTGAGTTTGCCACATCTTGCAGGGTTCTTGGGATATGCCTTCTTCCGATCTTGGGACCTCCTTTGAAGCTTCGACAATCCCTTTGGGGTATAGACGGGGCGAAATCGTTGTGCTCATTCACGAAGAGGATGCACCTTAGATGCTCGTCCGTCTGCACCTTGGACAAAGTAATGCCACTGTGCCTGTCATCCTAGATCATACACCTTTGACATACTCGTCCACCGGGCGGCTTGACCCTTGCGAAAGAGTAGCCATTCCGGGCCCTCACCGATCCATGGGGATGCTCGTGAAGACGCTCCGCTTAGATAAGCGGACTGCGATTGGTAAACTCATGGCATGAGCTCCCAACATTACCTCCATCTTCATTCGAAGGGACGACATCGCCAGTGTGTCCTTCGAAACATTTGGATTGTGATCCTTGGAGGCTGCTTCGATTACTCGAAGCGATGTCCGAAAGGAAAGGGCACTCCTTCCTTCGATTGGCGGCGGAACGCTTGACAGCAGCATGCCAAGGTTCGCCGATGCTCGACGCTCAGACCATTTGCCAAATTGGTCCTAAGTTGAGGCGTCGATTTGCATTGGCATGTATCAGGTTCGTCCCACTCCACGATGGATGATATTACGCCGCTTGCGGGACGACACTTGACGAGGCAGGCAAGGCTGGCAGCTCGTCCCCAAGTGTTTGCAAGTAATCAACGCTTTGCTCCATCGTTGAAATTCATCGTGGCGTGGCAGGCAATGTTGCGGCACGACAAGATGCTTGTGATTGATGCTTCTTAGCCGAGAGGGATGATAATCCTTCGACGAAAGGGACCATGAACCTTGATGCTTGAACTTTGAGCCAACTTCTCCCGTGAAGCGGTTGTGCACTCCACATTGTATGACTGGGCATGCGATGCGGCGTCACAAAATACCGAGCAGCGCCAGGTCGTCATGATAGTGCATGACCGACAGTCCCTGAATGTGACACGGGTCCTCCGAGTTACACAACGTTTGTGTAAGCGACCTCTTGGTATGGGTAGTGCAAGACCATCATGCGGAGCATATGGCCACTCTTGACGCAGCGCGGCACTTCAAGATTCCTGACTGTATACCTGGGATGGTTGATCTGCTCGAGTGAGCGACGCATGACCGTCCCGGTTAGACGGGACGATCAATCCGCCATCATGATGCATGACGGACGTTCCTTGACACGACACGGGTGTATGAGTAATATGCTGCGGGGCACGACTGGGCGAAGCTTGCCATGCATTTCTCATTGGCGTCCACGATCAAAGACCATGGTACCAGTGCGCCTGGGCATGATGGAGTATTTGAGTGGAAGCACATTTCCTACGCCAGAGCACGTTGCGACGACACAAGTGAGTCATCGTCGCTGGGTAATTCTAGCAGGAAGAATTGCTCTGATACCACTTGTCACGGGGTCATTCTCGGACACTAGACCACGTGCGGCGACTAGGCAGATAGACACCTAGCCAAGCCTATTTTGAGTTTGCAGCGGAAGTTTTATGGTCGAAACGATTATGCCGAGAGTCGCTCTTACAGGCATTCAATCACGGACATGACTAGAGTGTTGGACTACTCGTCATGGAACCGTAGCATTGGCACGTTGCGGCACCAATGCTAGCGCTTAGGCGCTTAAAGTCCGAAGGGGCAACGAAGGGACCACGGGACGTCACGAAGGGACACCGATGTGGGTTGCCACCCCACGCTCAAGGCCATGACACTAGAATTAAAGGAAAGCTTACTTGTATTAAATATGATGAAACATAACATACAATTAGGCCTCGGAAGGCACTAGTGAACTCCTCCTAGTGTACCGTAGGTATAGGAGTCTTATTACATATTGAAGATGCAAAAGACATACCGTACGGGAACGTCACCTACTTGGCCATTCATAAGGACGGCCTTACAAGATAAATGCCCTAAGGGTGGATAACTTGGTACTCCGCAATATTACGTAGTGCGAGGCGGCTGCATGTGTTCCATTGTTTAGTGGGAGTTAGTAAAATCATGGAAGTCAGCCAATGCCTTCTCCCACACCATCTCCATGATTGCGTGCTTGGATCCGAAATGCGCAGCATTTCTTATGTTCCAGAGCTTCCAAAGTCAATAAGAGAAAAGCAAAAGTATGATAGAAAGGGACTGCTTGTTCATTCCGACACCCTCGTCAACCCATGAGTCAAGGTGCCAGGAGTCAACAAGCTGAAAGGAAATGTTAAGTTATTGTTGGAAGACATACCAGAGTTGCTGGTCAAAGGGACAATGAAAAAATAGATGAGAGTTAGTTTCAATAGCAAGGCTACAAATAGAGCAGGAGGAGTTAATTGTGATGTTAAAACAGGTAACACAAGAGTCGGTAATTTGTCATGAAAAAGTTTCCAAAAAAATATATGGATTTTTGGAGCAACCGGAATTTTCCAGACCTTAGTCCAAGCACGCCCTCCACTGGAGATGGTCGGCAAAGCATGATGGCGAACAAAACTATAAACTGACTTAGCATTGGCATATCCATGGGTATCAGTCACCCAAACCCACGCGTCATCATAGGCTTCAGACGGAATGTAAATGCACTTAATCATAAGACATAGATCGGCGCCAAAAAGAGTATGAAGTAAGTTGTCATTCCAATTTCCATTTTCGATCGGGTCACTGACAAGCAGATTGTCAAGAGGATGTGAAGTGTTAATATAGGTAGGCCATTTACTGAAGGGAATTTAATAGATCCAGGGTTCAGATAAGAGTGATGTTTTCTTGCCAGTACCAATTTGTTTTTGGAAATCGAGCCGTAGGTCTAATGTAGAATGAATGATTCGGCGCCAGATAGAAGAGGATTTTGTATTCTGAGAGGGTGTGTTCCAAAGGCTGAAATGTCCATACTTAGCGTTAGAGAGTTGAACCCACTGATTGTTACTCTGGTTTAGAAGTGAAAAAACACGCTTAGCCATAAGAGAGGTTTGCACCGCTTGCAGATTCTTAATTCCCATACCACCGTGAGTCTTAGGCAGTTGGGCAGTTTGCCAATTGATGAGGTGTGAGGTACAGTGATTAGGCACAAAGTTCTAAAGGAAATATCGAGAATGCTTCTCGAGAGATTCTATGATGCCATTGGCCAGACAGGGTTGGGATCGTAGATAAAACATATTTGATTAGGGTGGTGCGACCAGCTTGATTAAGAATCCTGCGACTCCACCTAGCTAGCCTAGTTGAGGCCTTTTCAATGATCAGATGTTGGTCCCGGATAACAAGTTTAGAGGGCGAAATAGGAGTACTAAGATATAAAAAAGAAAATTGCCCCAGCCTAAAGTTAAGGGCATCTTTGAGCACATTCTTACGTCTAGTACTTAACTTCGGAAGGTAGAGTTCAGATATGAAGCATGGTTGTCCGAGTTTTTATCACGTCTGTTCAATTGCTTATCTACCTCTTTTTTTTATCCATCCCCATCCCACTCCCAATTTGTACAAAATTGTGCTTACTAGGAAGACGAAATTTGTGTTTACTATTACCCCACAAAGAAAAAAAATGCAAATTGATTTGCTATTTCCTTTGTAGCATAAAATACGATGCTGTCATGACTTGACTCAACAAAAAGACACAAAAATTGACATTTCTACTTTTTATTTCATGTTTTTAGCGATCATATAATCATGCTATCACTACTTTTTGACCCAGCGAAAAAGATTCCTCGACCTGCAAAAATTGACATTTGTGATGGCCCTCAAGAAAATAATTTGAACGTGATATTTTCATTTGTTTCTAATAATTACTTAACCCAACAAAAAGACAAGATTCCTTGACTTGTGGAAATTACATTTCTGTTGGCCCTCAAACAACAACTAAAAAATTTTTTTGCTCGGTAGGGAAGGAAAGTCTCAGAATTTTGCCCATTTATCACACACATAAAGATGAGGGACCGAATGCAAATGTCAGTCCATCTAATAAAAGCAGGAGGAAATTTCATAAGGGTCAAGATTTTATTTACTGAAGACCAGGAGATGCAATCAAACGCCTTCTCCATGTCAGTCTTGATGAGCATAAATTTCCTCCTACCATTATTGAGGGAGTGGGCGAGCTCTTGGGTAATCATTATATTGTCCTAGATCTGTCAGTCAGCCACAAAAGTTGATTGGTTCTGACCAATAAGGTGCTTTAATGTAGGTCTCAGCCGGTTAGCTATAATTTTTGTAAGCAGCCTATAAAGAACATTGCATAATGAAATTGGCCTATAATCGGTAACATTTTTTGGATTCTTTTTCTTGGGTATGAAAATTAAGGAGGTAAGGGACCACTCAGTAGGGAATGAATTATAAAGTAGAAAAGAGTTAATGGATGCAGTGAGCGCGGGACCAAGGATGTCCCAATATTCCCTGTATATTCCCAATATTGCCGGAGTCGTACTCCAGAGAGCATCCTGAATTTCATTATCGGAAATGGCTTTGATGAGCGAGCCGGATATGATATTGTCAAGTGTGGAGAGAGAGGGCCAGCAAGCTTGGGGAATGTCGGGAGATGGATAGGGTGCCACAAATTCTTATAGTGGTTAATGAACAAGGCTCTAATATCTTTGGGATCAGTAATGACTGTGCCATCGGTATTCTGTATTTCTAGGATGAAGTTTTGCCTATGTCTGATCATAATAGAGAGGTGGAAATAATTGGTGCTTCTATCACCTTTCGGAATCCAGTGCGCCTTAGCTTTGCTCCACCACTTAAGGCCAATTTGCCTAAGTAGGGTAGCATGAAGGTGGTAAGCAGACCGAAGTTGGCCAAGCTCAACGTCAGTGAGGCCCGGGTGATGTCTAATTTCTCGAGCTCAAAGTGTTATCTGCCCTAATCTTGAGGTTGCCTAGAGTATTCTTATTCCATTTTATTTTATCCGATTTTATTTTTTTAAGAGTTGATTCTAAAGACCTTGAGTTTGACACACAACGCTGGACTATACTGTGTGCCTCCTGGTGCTAGAACCAGAAGTGCTCGTACTTGAATGAACGGCATGAGAAGTAAGGTTATCAGTTTGGAACAAGATGGGGGCGTGGTCCGAGACACATCGAGGGAGTGAGGTTAGAGACAAATTCGGGAATGCTAGTAACCAATGATGGCTAAGCAACAATCTATCAAGACGACAATGAATACGAGCTAAACCAGATCGATTATTCACTAAGTATATGATGACCCTCTAAGCTCTACATCGACAAGACCGTGTTTATCTATTATGCCTCTAAGTAAACGGGTTGATCTATATAGGGTAAAAGGACGGCCTCCAAGCTTATCCTCAAGGCCAAGCAGGGATTAAAGTCGCCCATGAGGGCCCAAGGAAACAACCAATTTTCATGCGAGAAAGTTCATGCCACAAAAGATTTCGAGTAGTTGGAATAGAGCTAGCATACACGCATGAAAGTAGGAATTTAAAACTGTTAAAAGTGATAGCAGCATGCAAAATCTGAGGAGAATTATGGATCGAAGTCACCTGAGTGCCTTGGCCGCGCCAGGCCAAGGCAATGCCACTATAAGCGCCTGTGGCCTCGTGGTAAATGCCATCCCACAGAGGCCCCAAACGACGAATGACTTATTTTATTTTTACAGAAACTGAATGGATTTCTAATAATACTACAAAATCTGGCTTAGATGCCTTAATTAAATTAACTAATCTATCTTGAACTTTCGCACGGAAAGTGCCTCTACAGTTCCAAGACAGAATGCACATCAAAAGGAGTTGGAGTTGACGCCGCCAGGCACCGTGGAGGATGCCATCACCTGCACAGAGTAAGCACGACATGAAGGTTTGACCACTGATGGCAGTAAAGAGTTACCCGAGGCTTTCGGTGTCTTCTTCCTAAGATGGAGGCTTAGGAGCGGCGGCTTAGGGCACTGGGGCCTCGACTTCTTCTGCTCCGAACGGGTTGGCGGGACTAGGTCCGCGTCCACCTCCTCCGCCTCCGATGAGTCATCTTCCGAAACACCGATCATGCCCTGCAACATGTTGGTAGCCTGAACAACTATTTCCTCATGAGGAGGTCCAAAGGCAGAGGCCCCTAAACTGGTGGCAGGGACGATCCTGACAAGAGGAACAACAGGTACAGTGGGGATGCTGGAGCAGAGGGAGTTTGAGGATGATGAGGCGGGAGGGGTGGCAGAAGCAGATTCAGCCATGGCAGAGTCCGTGTGAGCGGGTGGAAGGGAATGGGGGAGAGCTGCGTCCACGATCGACGAAGTCGGCGAGATAGGAGGAGAAGAGGAGTTAGCTGTCGTATGAAGTGTAACAGTGGCAGATGAGGGCTCTTGGTGGGCAGATGAACGATTATGATTTGCCTCGATAAGCTCCAACGTGCCGATGTCCTCTACGTGGGGAGCCCGCTCATGAGCACAAACAGTACCGTCGATGAGAGCCTCATGGATTGATGATGTGGCACCCTCGAGAAAACAAAAAGTGTGTTTTCGCAAGGGCCATCCACACCGTCAGAGTGTATCGCACGATCATCATTGCGACATGTCAGCGGACCCAGGATCGATGACAGGGCGCCCTGCGCGATAGCGAGCCGTTGCGTCTGCGAGGCCCGATGCTGGCGAGAAGACTGTTGCAGGTCACATGCCCCGTCCTTTCCGCACATGCCGGCGATACCCGGCATTAGCTGGTTGAGATCAATGGATGAACCGGGAGGCCGCCGCGGCGGGCGACGTGCCCCAACAACATGCAGCTAGGGCCCAAACAACATCACCGTCGGGTACACCTCGCCGGATCGGGATGTCAGAGCAGAAGGACATTACTCGAACCTGTGGTCAACAATATTGCAATGGAAACAAAAAAGGGGCAAATTTTCATATTTTACCTGTTGAAAGTAGCGATCGTCGGACGGTAAGCAGATCTAGGTTTCTTGCTTGATTGGCACCGTGAGGTCGACCTCAACACAAGCACGAGTAGGGGAGTTGGGAGCGTCCAGGGGGGCATCTTCAACCCGCAGCGGAGAGCCAAATGTCGCCGCGATGCGCCGCAAGGAGCTAGGATTGCACAGTTCAATTGGAAGACCCGGGAAGCGGAGCCAGAGGGGGGTAGCCATGAGGCTATCAACATCTGGGCGGAAGAAAGGCGATACCTAGGCGACCCGCAGAAGGTGCCCCTTGAACTCCCAGGGGCCTCCAATGAGCACTTGTAAGCGATGAGCTTCATCAGCGAACCTAAAGAGAATGAAGGAGTTACCTAATTCCGAGTAACTCCAAAGAGAGGCTGTGTTCCACAGCTACGGCAACTCCTCCCATAGAGATCCTAGGTCCCCAACTTGACGTCCCAGTAGACATAGCAGGACCTCCTGCTCATGATCCAGCGTTTCTTCTATCGGAATGATAACCTCATCAGTAACACTTTCTTTTATCTCCCGAAGCTGCCGAGCTGAGATCAGGACAGGAGCGGCAGGGCGAGTGCCACGGACAGCATCCGCCCACGACCAACCAGCAGGGAGGTTAGCCATGACCAAAGAAGGAAGGAGAATAGAGGAGGGAGGGAGGGGGGAGGGTTTGAGGGAGAGAGAAAGAGAGGGAGGCGTCCCCGGCGGGGGGCGCCGAAGACGGAGGTTGTGGTGTTTAGGCTAAGAAAAGGCGAGGGCACCCATGCTCAGCAGGAGAGCGCAAACTGTGCAGCAATAACCCTTGATGCTTTGTGTTCACTTCTTACTAAATGGATGTTGTGTGTCACGAGAATTCGGAGCACGTTACACGACATGTGTCACGAGAATTCGGAGCACGTTACACGACATGTGTCACGAGAATTCGGAGCTTGTTAAAAGATGGATAATGCGATAGTTGACTTCAAGTCAACGAAATGCATGATACGAATGGATGACGAAAAATGATAAACATTTAAAACTATTCTACTTGAAATATAGCAGAAGTGATATAACATAAACGATGCCATAACCCAAATGACATTAAAGTGTATCATGATGAGTAGCCCAAATATAAAATAAGATTCGAAGTCTACAATATGACAAAGTACAACATAATACATAGTAAGGCCCATATACTGACTAATACATTACTCATAACCACCACGACTTTATAAGGCCCAACATGAGGCCGACACCATGTGCTAACCTTCCTCATGAAATCATCATCGACTTCAATCTACGCTTCCATACCTGCAGGAACCCGGATGCTGGGGAGGCCCACTCCCATTGGTTGCATGTAAGGGCCATAATAAAATAATAACTTGCAAGGAAACAAAAAGTTCGATATAAGAATGTAACAAGATCATGCCGATAAAACCTCAATGTTCGATCCAATTCCATTCTTGATTGCATTATCCATGATAAGTGCTCAATGTCGATATCAATCCATAGCTAGCTAATGAATGATTGCATTAACGTTTAATGCCTATGAATTATAAAAATAATGATTTTTAGTCATTTCATGATTCAAGTGATCTTTTTTTATCAATTTTAGGATTAGCAAACATTAACAATCAATATTAGGTGAACCATTCGATGTATCATGGTATTTGGTAGTCCTCATCGCGATGATGGTGCCAATCCGAGTCACACTTGCACCCAATTGACACCCGAAGGTATGCCAATCCGATCACTCACTTTCGGGTCCAATGATAATATAATAGTATAATAATAATCTGATTCATCGAGGACCAAGTTTAAACCACAACAAGTTCAATTCAATATAATGATTCATTTTAATCCTATGACTTAGCATGCAAAGTCAGATTCTAAGTGAGTCAATCAATAACATGACAATCCTATCAATAAAAGTTGCAAACCCGACATAACATGATATAGCATGAGCAAATGCATAAATTAATAACTGAATCATTAGTTGAATCTTCAAAATCCTACAATCGAACACAGTCTGTCAACTAGTCGGTCGATTGGTCATGCATCTGGTCGAAGGCAAACTACGATCGGATGGCTATCCAATCGATTGATGCTTCGCCCAAATTAAATAGGAGATTCAGACACCAAGGTCGGTCGAATTAGAATGCCTGCAGCTATGTTATTCTTGTTTTAATGTCTAAAGAACGATAATCCCGAAGCAATACTCTTTCATACATTCCTAGCATCAAATCACATGGATATTTTAACTTTCCTACAATGCTTTCCACTTTTTTATCTACTCGATAACCTTTAAAAGCATAAATAATTTAGTGTAGTTGGTTACTCTGAAGCTGAACCACCTTTTCTCATTCCTCGTTTCTTTCGTTCATTCAAATTCTCTCTCTTTGCTTTCTTTTCAACAAGGTAATTTGCGAAAGGGCACTACTCCTTCTCTCTTGGAACAAACCTCAAATACTACATTGACTACTATAGATTTGCAATTTTGTCGTGTTAGTGTTGAGATTTTATAAATTTGAAAGCTTTATTCGAAGTTTGTTGTGAAGTAAGGGTAGACGTCTAGGGGCACTTATTTTTTAGAACCTCACCCTTCATGCTAGGAACCATGTTTGTTACCATTTTTTCTTGTCTTTCACAATACTATGAGTCATCCGTAAAAGTTATAATTATTTAGGATTACCTCGATTTAAATCGTGATTTAAATCAAAGTTCGTGACTCATTATGAATGATCAAATAAAATTGAAAAAGATTTGCGAAAACGTGATGTAATTTTTTTTATAACATACATAAGAATGAAGATATCATAAAATGAACTACACAGGTTAGGATGATCGTTTAGAGAAAACTAATAATCCTTAAGTTTTACATTTCATAAAATAGTTTTGTCTTCTTACAACATATAAAATATTACATATGCATTACACATAACCAAACCTCTCGACATCCTAATAAAAGAACACGAGAGACACACTTCTTCTTAATGTCTTACCACCAAGGTCGTTATAGAACCTGTCTAAGAATATCACCTTCCACGATCAACAAACATTTATATTAATCTGAAAAATATTGAAAATAATAGAGTGAGCTAAAATAGTTCAGTAAGTTAATAACTAGTCTATGTATTGCAGCTAATCATTAGGAGAGACATGAAAAAGCATGCAATTCTCATAATATCAGAATAGATATTTTCGTGTATTTAATAATTACATATATAACATACTAATCAAAAGCATCACACTCAATGTTCAATCTAAATCATATCAAATATATGTATGCAAATGCAACACTCTAATGCACGGATCACCAACTGACCAATTTGTATAGCCGATAGATGGCTTCTAGAGGTGGCCCAACAGTGTGAACCCAATGACCCGATTGGACCCGACCACAACTCTTAGGGTGGTCGGGTCGAGTACGGGTTAAAAAATTCCAATCCGAGTGAACCCGACCCGACCATTTATTTATTTTTTATTTTTTTTACATTTTTTAATTAATTTTAAGTCTATGTTCAATTTTTTAAAAAATGATGATCCGATAATCCGATCACCCAACCCGACTCAACCCGACTCAACCCGACTCGACCCGGATCGGATTTGCCTCTTAAAAGAGGCTCAACCGACCAAACCCAAGTAGAATTTGGTCAGGTCGAGTTTGTTCATGAGTCGAGTTCAACCCGACCCGTGAACACCCCTATACATCATAAAGAAATTCTTTAGTTCCTTGTGACGATGATTCGGATCACAGGTTGACTGCCACTTCTGTACCATCTTCCAAACACCCATGGTACACAATCCCGAAGCCTCCTTTACCTAATATTCTTTTGAAGCCATAGGTTATCTTCTTTAGTTCTACATACAAGAACTGTCGTGTTTCAAGTTGCAAAGCATTGGCTTCATGGCCATCGACTTCCATGGGCAACTTTTTTTTTTCCACAGCATTGCATAAAATTCACTTCTCGAATCTTTAAAGAAAATATACTATCATCAAGTCTTATTTTTGGATGCAGGAATTGAACTCACTGAAGCTGCAATGAAAGATTTGTGTGCACAAGGCTTACTCCATGACCCTTCAAGTTTACAGAAAATCAGAATGAATACTAATAGTGGATTATAAAAACTGCAATGAATGATGATGGTAGGTAATGCAGTCTTCTTTGAAGAGGATGATGTTGATGTTTGCCCACACAAGCTTCCTTTGTCACAAATATTTGAGTTGCCTTCCAATCTGTGGCCACATAAAATCGAAAACTATCAGAATGAAAAATATGTGTTCAAATGGAATCTCAAAACAGAAATTAGGAAAGCAAAATATTAGAAGAAAGACAGAAGTGTTTTGGTGTAGCATATGCTTTAGGAAAATGGTTCTCTCCATTAGTACCATTGCTATATTTTTTTTTCTTAGTCAATCTTCATAACTTGGGAACAAGAAACTTCATCTTATCTTTTTGTCCAAGTCATATAAACCGTAAGCCTACTATAGCAAAAATAAGTACTATCACTTATAACTAATAAATACTAACTAACTTTTTTATTATTGTGTTTATTGAGATAAAAAATCATATATAAAATAAAAAAAGTAAATTTATTACACTATAATTTTTAATAATTTCATTCTAATAACAAATACGTTAATAAATAGAATAATTAAGATTTTACAACCTTTTTATTGTAAAAAATAAATAAATGTACTAATCATATAGAGTCATATAAACTCATGTAGAATGTATAGACTCTATAAGAGTTTATAAGAGTCTACAAAATTATTTAAATTAATTTTTATGTAAAATCTAAGATTTTAAATTATTTAAAAGTTTATATCGATTTGATTCGTTTTGCTTATCTAAACTCTTAAACTCGAGTTTAAAAGAAATAAGCCATGGAAAGTGCTTTAGGGAAGTCAATTTGAATGGAACACAAAGGCTCATTCCGTAATTAATCCAATATGATAAAGTTTTCTCGTTCTGCGCCAGTTATTCAATTCCCATTTGTTTTTAACGATAAATGGTATCCAATTTTGCGTCGTATATTGAACTAGAAACTTGAACTGAATTCAAATAAAAAACACGAGTTGAGAAAAGAAATAAGCCTCAGTGTAAGAAGTCCATTTTGTGATTTTGCAATTAGAGCATCAGGTATTGGCTCGCTGAGTTGATTGTTTCTCAAATCCCTGTTAAATAAAAATCTGAGCATGTTAAGCCAAATAATTAATCCAATGATTGCTTCTTATAAACGAAAGAGAAAAGCTATGGGAAACATACAACACTTTGAGTGATGGTAATTCAGCCAAGATGACAGGTATTTGGCCAGTTAAGTTGTTGTGCGACAAATCTCTGAGAGAATTTTATCACCCATTATGTGGATAAATGCACACCATATTAGTATTGACACTATGTAGGAATTCTGTTGCAATAGCTACTTACAAGTACGCGAGTGCACTAAGATTGCCAAAAGTTGTGGTGATTTCACCAATTAAACTACTAGACGCCAAGTTCCTGCAATGAAATTATTATAACATGTAAGTCCCCCAAAAGCATCATGCAAGTATCTCACATGAAAACTCACAAGGAGGTAATTCTAATAGAATTGCAGCTTAATCCACTCCAACAATAAGCAGAGGGAACGCATGGATCACCCATCCAGTTTTTCTTGATCTGATACCATTTTTTGATCGCCATAATGGAAGCAACTGTAACTCAAGAAAAAAAAGTAAAAGAATATGTTAGAAGCAGATAAAATTGCAATCAGACAACTATCAAATTATTCATATAATAGCTATGTAGAAGTCAAAAGTGCATTGTAAAGGCAGAAAAGAAAATCGTCTTCTCTCATAAAGTTCAATCACAGTGATACATAGGAGTCAAATTCTTCAAATTTAATGGAAGGAATAATGTATATATATATATATATATATATATATATATATTAGGGAAAGCCTCCCAGTAACTTGATATCTTCGAATATTTGATAAACTAAGCAAGATTTCAGTAAATGAATGAATGATCAATTGGAGGGATTCTGGCCATTGGTGTGAAACGATCAAATATTCCCAAAAGATTAATATTTATATAACTATTTGGAAGGCATTTTGATACATTTACTCATATTCAAATGATCAACTGGTGGTGACAATTGGAAGAATCATTGCAATTATAACCACAATTTAGGCCTCCCAACAGAGGCCCCGGGTTAGCATACCCCAGTTTCCTCCACTATTTTTTTATATAAAGCTCTCAAACTCACAATCCTTTATGTTTAACAAGGTTGCAAGATTTATTATGATTATAATTTGGAAAAAATAAGTTTCTCTAGTTTATACTTCATTTCTTATTATAAATTAAACTTTATTGGCCTTTTTTTTTCTTTATTTGCTGTAGAAGGAATATTAATCCTTCATCAAAAAAGAAGAATCTCAAGTATTTGCAAGGAGGATTTCGCTCCCATGAGAGCATGAAAAAGGTTTATTATTTGATTTTAGGTAGGTATTTTGTTTTTTAATATATCCAACCATAATAATGTCAGAATTTCAACATTTACAAATGATTTTATGTTGCATATAACTGCCATGTGACTTGCTATTTTTTGAAGATGGATCTTTCCTATGCTCCAAGAGATTAAAAAATCACCATGAAGTACCCTCTGATCGTGGACAACATCAACATTACTGATGAATGTGGAGTGTTATACAAGATAGTTTGGTAAAATAATCAAACACCTGTTACGCAAATGAAGCCGGAGAAAGAAAACAAACATACCGTCAGCGTCATCAGTGGACACCTCCAAGAGATATACGGGCGAATGGACCTCCAAGGCATTGAGGATTGGGGGAAATTTCGAGTCCTTCGTGGAGTTGAGAGTCCATGTGTACGTATCCTTTGGCTCCAACGGCTCAGTGTCGTAGATAAATCCTGACCAAAGGTACGTTGGGGTATAATTGTGGAACCACTCGATATCGTTCACGTAAACATTGAACACCCTCGTGGTGTTCGGCAGGAGCTCCATGAAGTGGAGATTGGCGTAGAACTCGTTCTTCTTGATGCCCGTGTCGGCGTAGGCCCACAAAAACTCTAGGGTGGCGGAATCGTCCGCAACAGCAGCAGTCTTCATGACGGCCAACGGTACCAGGTACTGGTCACTGTTGTAGTAGTGGATGGTGGTGGCAGTGGTGGATATTGATGGTGAAAAAGTCCACGGCTTCCAAATGCGATCGAACGGGTCGTCCGGATACCTTGCGAAATCCAACAACGCCCACAAAGTGACTTCATGGATCTTGGCGGCAAAAACTAATTTTAAATGTTGTCTCTTAAATGTTTATTTTTTTTACAAAATAAAAACTAAGCATCAGCATCTTGTTCTTTTACCTCCAATCATGCGATATGAAAAATTGTCTAAATGTTTTGTTGTGATTTTATTGTAAAAAAATTAGTGGCATGACTCGATGCAATGAATTTAAAGAAATTTTTAAAAATTAAATGTATATGTGAATAATTATTTATGGGCATCATGCAAAATTAAAAATTCAGGCAAACAAATTCGAATTTGGGACCGATCCAAACCATTCCGATTTCAACCTACTTTGCACGGAATTTTTTGAAAGTAGTCCCCACATCCTTGCCAAAAGTAAGAAAAGTGAGGGACGTCCCAATCAAATCAAGATAAAAATCAAATTAATTTCAATTGTATCATTGATCATAATTAATAAAAAATTAAAATATAATAATAATGATTAATTTTATGATATAAATATAATAATTAACAATTAAATTGCATATATAATTATATAATATCCATTTTTAAAGTATATATTAAATATAAAATGTTAATTAATATATATAAACATAAATGTAATATTTTAAAATAATTTAGTAATTGATTGGGTCGAGATTACATCTGGATTTTTTATAATCGGTTCTTTGTTCCAGCTAGATTTGTCGGACCAAAAAAAATTTGAAAACTCGGATCGTCTAAACTCAGCCTTATGTCATGTTTTAAACTTACAATAACAATTTGCAATTATGATTCTAATCATTCATGTAAATTTTTGTCCTATCATACATCTGATTTTTTTACTTTACTTTTGTTACAATAAAAATCTACCTCAGTTTTGTATGTTATTGCATAAGAAGCATGAGAAAATAGTTACAAATTCACTAGAGAAAAATACATAAAAATTAAAGCCAAAATGAAAATGAAAGTCAAATCAGTGAAATAAAAGTTATCCACAAGAATGATATAGTTAGAGTCTCGTGACTAAACATTAAATTATATCCACAAGCATAGATATAGTTAGAGTCTTACCAAAAATAAGACATGAAAAATATTATTTGTGATTAATTTCTTGAAAGAAAACAAACTAAAAGCAATCTTAATTCAAATTTTACAAGTCTAGGTAGAAAGAAAAAATATTATTGTTATGATTATTCTAGATTCACTTGGACCATTTTTTTGACATAAAAATGTAAAATTGTCATTTTTCAATATTTGTTAAAAGAGTTCAAAATAAGTTTGACTATAACTCACACCATAGAGAACTTGAAAATAATAAATTTGAATACTTTTGTGATGATAATAGTATAACTCATGATTTTTCCACACCAATGGTGGTAAAGAAAATAGGATATTTTAAGAAATAGCTAAGACAATTTTAAGTAAAATTGAATTTGCCCAAGTATTTTTGATCTTAGGTCATTAATAGCTCTTTCTATGTTTTGAATAGAATAATTATTTGACCCTTTGCAAATAAAACGTGTTTTAAAATTATATAGGTCATTAAACCAAGAATGATTTTTTTATGCAAATACTTTATCTTTTAATGATAAACTTGAAAATTTGGTGCTAAGTGTAACTATGGAATTTTCCTTTGTTATTCTTCTACTAGTAAAGTTTATAGAATTTATAACAAAATAAATCTCCTCGTAGAAGAACCAATTGATATAAACTATATGTTACGAATGATCTTGTGTCAAGTAAGCAAATAAGTAAAGATTAACGAATGTTAAACTTGGAACCATTTAATGCCCAAAATAAAGATCAATTAATTGGACAAGGTTTCGACAAGCCTGAAGTGGTCTCAAGGAATTGGAAAAATGCATCATCTACAAATTAATCAAGTTATGAATAAAATAACAATATAGATGAAATTTTAATGATGAAAATTGGATAAATGTTGTATGAATAATTCAATATTTTTTATTGGAATAATGTTGGATGCTTGTACCAAATGAGTTTTCAAAACAAAATAGTTGAAATAATTACCATTACAAGGGTCAAATAGAGGATATTGAGTTTAAATAAACTTTTACTCCCTCAGTTACACTAGATATAGTTAGATAGTTGTTAGATTTTGCATGTTTTAAAGATTTTAAATTACTTAAATAGATGTGATTGATAATTTTAAATAATTTTATAGAAGAGAAAATTTGTATGAAACAACATCAACACTTTGAAACCCCAATTTCCATATTCATGTTTTTGAGTTAATATAAGGGGAAAATGGGGTGTCCTCCCTCTTAAGAGGGGACACAGTGTCCCCTTTTAATATTGACCATTGGATTAAAAGGTTGTGCTTGAGATTAATACGATGGTTATTCATTGGTTCAGCATGCCTACTCAAATTTCTGGCTCGGAAATGATTCAAACAAACACCCAAAAAAAAAAATCATGTTTCTCTTTCTCCTCATGCTTTCTTGCTATTATTGTTGTTTGCTTTGACGATGCCCTGCATCGCCGATGCCCTGCACCATGCGTCGTTGCCCGTGTCATCGTCACCACAACGCTTGAGAAACCCAATATTGCCGCTGGCAATCGATGCACTGCACCATCGTCTCCTCCTGAGAACCCCGAATCATTGCCACTGTACCAACAGTGTGACACAGGGACAGCTGGACGTCATCAAGGTCGGTGGCATGGGAGCATCATGTAGGGACGAGGAATGGGGACGGCGGTGCATCGTGTTCAACAGTGGCAGAGATCGGGAGAAGAGAGGGGGGAGGGAGCAACGACGATGGAGTGAGATTGAGAGAGACAGTGTGGGAGGGAGGGAGAAGAGGGAGATGGAGAGGGGGAGAGACATGAAGGACAAGTCGGCTTAGCATTTTGGGTGAGAGACAACTGGTTTTTTTTTCAACCAATGAACTTTGGTTTGAGCCGATAGAGATTAATCTGAAACGCAGACTTTTGATCCAAAGGTAATTTTAAAAGGGGACACGGTGTAGGGGACACCCCCATTTTTTTCTTAATATAAACATTGTATGAGTTGAAATAAGCATGCAGGGAATGATATGAAAGACTATGTACTTTTTTGGTGGAAAATAATTTTCATAAGGGAAATGGAAGTACCACATTGTTTCCCAAGAACATAGGCTAATATGTTATTGTTCAGATGATATTAATTGTGGAGCAACTAATAATGCTTTACGAAAATAGTTTGAAAATCTTTTGAGCTTTATATGAGAACCCGTATATTTTCTTAACTTACAAATTAAATTAATCAAAGATAACAACTTCTTTTACCAAAAAATACATGAGATATTTAGAATGAAGATTTGCAAATCTTGCAAGACTCCAATTGGCACCCCAACTAATTTGGATAAGGACGAAGGCGACTATAAAGTTGATTAAAAGTGAATTAGAATCACAATTGCTAATTTTCTTAACTTAACCACTTCTAACACTACAAGAAAATGGGCGCTTAGCGACGCAATGTAGCGCCTCCAAAAATAGTGACGCTATATAGACGTCACTAGCGTCTCCATTGCGTCTACTTCGCGTCACGAGAATCAAACGCGACTTGCCTCTCGATAGCGTCTCATTCGCGTCTTCTTAGCTACTCAGCGGGTTGACGTTAATTCTAGCGCAATCGAGACGCTACGTAGACGCTATTATTTCGCGCCACGAACCGCAAATGTGCGGCAGCACCTAGCGCCGTTCTGACGTCGACTACTTTAGACGCGACACTAGCGTCTCATGTCTGAAGACTCTAAAGCGACGCTATATGGCGTCTCGAACAAAGGAGACGCTACTTTATATATTTAAATACTATATTATATATACTATATGTCAATCAATAAATTCATTAAATATTATATTAGTATTAATTACATGATTATCAACATATTATCAATAGCATATTATCAACATATATATGTATTAATTACATGATTATATATATATATATATATTTACATGATAAGAGTGTTCCTAAATATATAATTTGTTACCTATATTATTTATGTTATCTATACATATAATATATATAATATCTTAATTATGCATATATCTTAATTATGCGTCTTCTTAGCTATTCAGCGGGTTGACGTTAACTCTCTAGCGCAATCGAGAAGCTATTATTTTGCACCATGAACCGCAAATGCGTGACAGTACCTAGCGTCGTTCTGGCGTCGACCACTTTAGACGCAACACTAGCGTCTCATGTCTGAAGACTCTAAAGCGACGCTATATGGCGTCTCAAACAAAGGAGACACTAATGAGACGCTACTGTATATATTTAAACACTATATTATATATATTATATGTCAATCAATAAATTCATTAAATATTATATTAGTATTAATTACATGATTATCAACATATTATCAATAGCATAATATCAACATATATATATGTATTAATTACACGATTATATATATATATATGTATTTTTACATGATAAGAGTGTTCCTAAATATATAATTTGTTACCTATATTATTTATGTTATCTATACATATAATATATATAATATCTTAATTATGCATGTATTATTATTTTATACTTAATCATAAGATTACGATGGTTGATTAAGTGAGTGATATTTTAGCGTCATAGTAGACACTCAATAGCGTCCACCTAGCGTTTAACGAGAGCCGCAGCTTGTGTCGACGCTATGTTGACACTATGGGCGTCTCTCTAGCGTCGCATGTTCGAGATGTCATATTATTTTAGACGCTAGTTCGGCGCTACGGTGTCGCTAAATGAATCTAGCGACTCAGTGGCGTCTGTATTGCGCCTCCTAAGCCGACTTTTTACCCCTCGCTCAATCGGGCACATATAGACATATAAATACGCATATATGATAATACTTATATATAATAAGTACATATATAGATATTATTATAACCTAATCTAACACGTATAAACAAATACACACATATATATATTCACTTCGAATACGTATACATATACACGTTATCTATATATATATGACTCGCATATGTATAGACATATACATACACATATATATTTATAATACATATAGACGAAACACATTGTTGTAACTTAATCTCTCACACGTAAACATATATATACATACGTATATATTACATATGTATATATACACACACAATTGTGTTATATACACATATACATACATATTTATAATTTTGTATACATACATGATAGATTATCGGAGGAAAATAAAATAATTGGAACGGGGCATAATGCGATGAGACGTTACATTGATAAATAAAATTTCATAGAAAAAACTTTTAATAAGTGTCTCAATGGCGTCGCGATGATGAGACGCTACACTATTGAGACGCCCCGACGACGCTATAATGTCGCTACGTTATCTTAGAGACACATTAGCTTCTCTATAGCGCCGCTCTAGCCGAATTGTGACAGTGTCGGCGCCTACATGGCGTCTACGTAGCGTCTCATTTCTTTGCGACTCTAAAAAATTATTTAAATCCCTAACCCCTCTTCTTCGTTTTCACTTTTACTATTTACCATCGTTTCACTTTTCCCCGCCCGACGAGCCCCGACGCCCGACCTCCGACGCCCGTCACCCAACACCCGTCGCCCGACGCTCGACCTCCGACACCCTCCACTGCCGCCTCCGCCCTTCGCCCAACGTCTGACGCCCGACGACCGCCCTCCACCGTCGCCACTGCCCTTCGCCTCCGTCGCCCTTCGCCTCCACCGCCCTCCGCATTCGACCGCCACCCTTCGCCTCCTCCTCCCTCCCCGACGCCCGCCCTCCACCGCCGCCGCCGCCGCCCTTCGCCACCGCCGCCCTCCGCATTCGACCGCCGCCCTTCGCCTCGTCCTTCTCCTCCCTCCGCCTCGTCCGCCCTCCCCCGCCGCTGCCGCCCTCCTCATTCGACCGCCACCCTTCGCCTCCTCATCCTCCTTCTTCCGCCTCCATTGCCCTCCACCGCCGCCATAGGGTGCCTCCGCCGCCCTTCGCCTCCGTCGCCGCATCGTCCGCCCTCCACCTCCACCATCGCCCTTCGCGTCCACCGCCGCCTCGTCCGCCCTCCGCCCTCCGCTGCGTCCTCCCTCCACCACCGCCTCCGCCGCCACTGCCCTCCGCCTCCACGGTTGTCTCGGCCGCCCTTCGTCGTCCTCCGGTTAAGAAGGTACTAGCCCGCCACCATGTAAATTAAGTTAATTATTAATGCATGAAGTTAAATTAAGTTAATTATTCATGTTAAGTTAAGTATTACTTATTCATGCTATGAATTAAGTTAAGTAGTACTTAAGTTAATTATCATCTCTTTGGATCAAGCTAGTATTACTTATTAAGTATAATAGTAAGTATCATCTCTTAGGAATTAAGTTAAGTATTACTTATTCATGTTATGAATTAAGTTAAGTAGTACTTAAGTTAATTATCATCTCTTTGGATCAAGCTAGTATTACTTATTAAGTATAATATTAAGTATCATCTCTTAGGAATTAAGTTAATTATTACTTATTCATGTTATGAATTAAGTTAAGTATTACTTAAGTTAAGTTAACTTATGTTAATTGTTAAGTTAACTTATGAACTAATTCATGTACTTCCACATTCTTGGTGATAAAATGAGATTATGATTCGACGATAAAGTACTTGAAACATGTGATTTTGGACTTAATTCGTAAGTTCAAAATCACATGTTTCAAGTACATGAATTTCATTACTTGGCTTAATGTTCTCCGTTACAGAAATGATAAAGCCATATCGTAGTTGGATTCATCGTTGGAAGGATAAACATGGCATCATAACTGAAAATTATAATTTTTTGAAAGTGTAAGTATTTGATGTTCACAAAAGGACGGATGAACGATGGCAAAGGAAGTCGGAAAAGGTAAGAGTTAAACGTCTTTCGAAGCCCGAGGCCCACATCCACACAGGGGGATCGATGCGATTTGACGAGCATCGACGGCGCATGGTAATTTACATATAGATTTAATTTATCAAACTTTTGACTTATACTTATGTTATCAAATTTGAAACTTTATTGTAGGAAGAGAAAGAAGGCAGTCCCGTAGACTTTTGTGTGGTCTATGAGGTCACGCATAAGAGTCGAAAGACGAACGACTTAGTCACGCTCACTGCTCGTACGGTTCTGGTAAGTCTCGTGATATGGTCATTTGGTTGTTGCACTATTTTTGAAATACATAATGTTTAAATTTAATAGGATGAGTATAACGCGAAAATGACTGAAAAGTATGGAGATGATTCGAGTACTCAGCCACCAAGTAATGTTTCTTCGTTGGTTTAGTTATATTTTTAATTTATGTGTTTCTTGATATATAATTTATATATTATATGATTGTATAATTTTTCTATTTCGTAGAAGACCCTTCTGTTTGGGAGGAGGTGGCCGGCACGATACGAGGGGGACACTTGTGTGGCCTCGGCACAGCCACTCAGATACCTAGGAGGATCGGAGGATATGCAGGAGGTGCATCTGCTCCGAGTTCATCCGCTGCACCTGATATGACGCAGCTATCACAGCAGCTATCGTAGCAGTTATCGGCGCAGATATCGCAGCAGTTGTCGCAGCAGTTTGCTCCTCTATTGTAGGCGATTCAAGGATTGATCCCGACGTAGAATCCATCCCCGCGAGGACATGGACCGAGCACGCCTGGGTCGAACGTCCGGAATGATAACAATAATTCCTAAACCTAGGATAGAAAACAAACTATGTATTTGTTACTTATAGACTTACACGTACATATAGTTTGTTAGTTTGGTTTAGTAGTTTTCGTATTCTTATGTTATATATTATGCCTTTAATGATTTTATATTGCCTGTGATGAATATCAATGCATTTTAAGATGCAATATAAATTGTATGAGTGTGGGAAGGGAAAAAATGAGGCTGGGACGGGTAAAAAAATGTGCAAGTAACGACTCCATTGCGTCTCATTGGCGTCGCAAAACATGTTGACACGATTTTAAATATATCGCACTTAGTGCCCTCTGAGCGTCTCATTGACGATGCGTGCACGATCATATTTGCGTCAATTTGACGCCCTCCTAGCGCCTACAGTAGCAACACGTGGGCGCCAGAATAGCGCGCCAAAACAATCGCCCCTTGCGCGTTGACTGAGCGACGCTCCTCTGCTTCGCACAGCCGCAAAGGTATCATCTTAATAACGTCGATATAGCGTCAACAAGGGGCGCTAATTGCGTCTCAATATTGCGACGCTAGTTAGACGTTAAAGAGACGCTCTTCGCAACGGAGACGTAATAGCGCCTCCCTAGTGTCTCCTATGTTGAGTCGCTAATTGCCAATTTTCTTGTAGTGTAAACTAGATATCATGTTTAGTGTTGTATATGTACTATGTTTCTAGATGTCTTATGCTCACTCCTGTTGGTATGATAAGAACTTGTTATTCGAATTGCATTCTTATCAATGCCAACTTTGTGGGTTGTAAGATAAATAGGAAAAAAATAATAGTGACGTGTTGCTTTTAGAAAGTTTATTAAGCTAGCAAGAAAAGTTCTCTTGTTTAACGTGGATGCCAAATATATAGTTACTCTTGGATATTATGTTCAAATTTATTCGATTACACAACAAACATTAAATGCAATGAAAATGATGTGACACTAATGCTAAAGAAATGACAAAAAATCTAGTACAATATTTTAAGATAAAACACATTAATTTGTAATATGATTTTATAAGAGAACATTTGTTCTTAAAAACTATTTGTTGTACCAAAGAAAATTAAGCCTTCGTTGGAATGAGAGAACTTGGAATGTGTGTAATTGTTTCTTGAAACAATTGATTGCAAGAGCGACTTGGTGATCCAATCCTCATTTTATAAAAGAATTGTATAATAAAGATGCTGCACAACAATGACATTCATTATTTTAACTAAATCATTTTCTCAAATTACTCTTATCATTGTTTGATGGTTTGATATGTTTTAATTATTTTATGTGCCGTGAATTTTTTTCTTGTTTAGCTACTTAATGATATTAATTTCAAGTTCCAAGTTGATTATGATTTTCAAATTATGCATAAAGGTAGGGGATAGTCATGTTGATGAACTATCATGAGTTTTGTCCAATCCAAACATATTTGCATATTTTTTGTGAGACAAAATAAAGAGGAGACGCATGAGGGAAACAACATTCCTTGGTGGGACATCTATACTACATTTCTTTTTAGTTTACTTATACAATATCCAAGGAAGAGAAGATAAGGAGAAAATTAGATGGAATAAAAGAGGAGAGAAAGAATAAAAAATGGAAAAACATAGGATTTATTGATCATTTCACCAAAAATAAATTATGAGCATTGTTTTAGTTTACCAAAGGGGCATTAAAAATCATTGATAAGCACATTATCGTAGAAAATGATGAGTAAAACACTTTTTGTAGGCTCAGTAAAGGGACATTTAAAAAGAAATTATTGTACCTCACCGGTGGATCAGTTGGACTTGGTCCCAAGTTGTCTCTGTAAGCAATATTGAGAGACTGAGTGCTATTTGCGTAAAGATACATGGTGTCCTTGAGTGGCCTCAACTCCAGAACCGATATGAAGGGGGCGCCACTGCCAATATTTACCAAACACATTGAAGCATAGTTGGCCATAGCAATGTGAACAACTTCGGCCGCATAACGTTTGCCTATATATACACGTTCATAAATAAGTATCATTCAGATATATTTAAATAAATATTTATTTATGAACTGTCAAATCACGATTCAATGATAATTTATTTTTTTCCACACAATTCTTATTCTCTTTTCCTAATGAACATAAGAACTATGTGGGGACAAATAGTAATCCATATATATAGATCAACGTTAGATCATAATCTGACGAATCATAAATAAGTATCATCAAAATGTATTTAAATAAGTATCTATTTGTGAACTATCAGATCACGACCCATATAGATGAGTTACTTTTTTTCCACGTAATCCTTATTTCTCTAATGGGCATAAGGATTATATCAAACGAGTAAGATTATTTAATTGTATCAAACGAGTAAGATTATTTAATTTTCCATATATTCACTAATTATTTCCCCCCTCCCCCCACTAATCAATCAATCACAGTTCAATTCAAGTTAGCATCTTTGTTCATATGCATACGCTACTTTTAATTGTATTGTTTTGCTTTAATTCGTCAAAAAGAAAAATTGCCGTAGATTTCACAGATATTTCGACTTGCTCACTTCAATGTCATGCAATTTTCTTGCATATAATAGCGATACAATAAAAGAAAATTTGTATAATGTATTTATACCTTTTTTTTTTTGGTAAACCTAAGGAAGCCAAAAATGATAATCGACGATCATTTGGAAAAAAAAAGTGGTAACTGACGGTACCAAAAAGATAATAAATATTTAAAGTATTAAAAATAATAAGATAAATTATAAAAAAATATATTTGAATAACAGTAAAATTAAAAAAAAAAATAAAACACTAACATCTAATCACTAAAAATTATTTTTTAACATTTTTATATTGAACACTAAACACTACTTATTTTTCACATTTATTAAAAAAAATATTTGAATCGTTAAACACTAGTTGAAACGTTAATTTTAATGTTGTCAAACAAAACTTTAATTCAAGTGTTCAAACTTTAGTATAAATGTCTACATTTTCATTCTTATATCTCTCTCTTTGTATTTTTACTCTCGATTTTTGTTTATTTCAACATTTTTTCCTTATTAATAAATTTATGAAAAAAATGCTTATGTAAACTCATAAAGGATTTAATGTGTAGTCCAACCACTGAATTAAAATTTCATTGCGAATTTTAAATAGAAAATTAAATAATCTTACTCGTTTGATGACATGATGGCATATTGACATAATTAAATAATTTAAAAGATCATCGACTTTTAAATATTAATTCAATCATGAATTTGTGTATATAAATCTTTTTTGAGTTTACACCACCATATATCTCTAAATTTATTTAGTGAACATTATTTGTCCTATGACTTTTACCTTTTGTTCTCGAACAATCCTCTTTAAGACATTCTTGGACACAAAATTGATTATACTGTTTTTTCAATATCATAAATGATAAAATATTATTGATGAGAAATCTTAAAGTATCATCTTACTTCAAAATTTCACATCTATTCCGTTGTATTTCGCAAAATAGTACTCATATATTTTGTAAAAAAATAATAAACTTAGAATTAAGTCTTAAAATTCATAAATCGTGACTTTGTTAGGCAGTTGTTTAACATGTCATCATGAAAGATTGAAAGAAAAAAACGCCACGGTAGAAAATTATAAAAGAAAATAATTTAAAAGAGAGGAGAGAGATTGAGAGAATTTTCCCTCTTTGCACACACGCATGCATTTATTTATCTACCAATATACTTATTTACCTTCCTCTGTGATTTTGATGGTCCTCCAGTAATTGACGTCTATATGAAGATCAAACATTAGAGGTTCCACAGTATTGGCGCTATGCAAGCCATCATAATTCCCATAAAAGAAAGTTGCACGCACAAGATACTTCTGATATTTAAACACCGGCTTTAAAGTGTAACAATTCCGGGATCCATCAGGAAAGCTTCTGAGATTTATGAATTGTTCCTCCTGAGAAGAGTTCATATAGCTGCTGGAGATGTTGTAGTCCATCCCTCTGTCTATGTACTGTACGTCGGATGTGTATGGAATACCTGTGACTTTATCGTTATATGTATAATTCTTTCCCAGTCCGCAGTCGATGCTTATGTAACCTGCATGTACTTGCATGATGAACACACGATTGCAGTTTGAGTGCAGTACCGGAGATCAGGAAAATACGTCTATGTTAAAAAAAAAAAAACAAAACAAAACTGTGCTGTTTATTTGTGCATAGTATATTTACCTTCAGTAGACTGGGAGTGAACTCGAAATGTGATTACTGCAACCATCATCAACATGAAGAGAAGTAATATCGTATCAGACGAGGGGAAGAGTCCCATGATAGCTTCTTTAATTCTTTCGCAAAGTTGCGCCTCCTTCCTTTCCTGAACTTTGGGAACTCACAGCTTCTTGGGGAGCAAGTTGAGAAGCAGCAGACGGTGGATATGGTTCATAAGTAGCCGTAGGTGGTAGTGCAATTTGACAATGACTTGTCATTTCTTAGGACAATGCATTGATAACCACATCCTCGACTTTTTTTTTTCAAGTTCCTAATATTTGTATACTTAACAACGTATCGCATGCAATTATTAGGCAGGAAGTATTTGGCTGGTGAAAGAGATGCATAGGGTGGAAAAAAATTATTAGTGCATTCTTTTTCAACTTGTCTATTCTTACAAATAAATTTGTGATTTTGAAGGGTTTAAGATTCTTAGAATGATTCGTAGATAAGTAGGGTGAAAGTAGCTCGGGTCGGTCAGATATTCGATAAAAAAATTAATCATTACTTTTTAGATCAATTTTAAAAATTAAAAAATCATCTTAAAATTATTTTTAAAAAATAAAAATCACTCTCTAGCGAATTAATTTTTTCGAAGTCATACTTTTATATAATTATATTTTTAAAATATTTATAATAAATTAAAATTAATATTAAATATAAAATTTACTATTAGAGTTTTAAAGTTATTAAATTAGAGTTCGATAATGTGACAGAAAGGTATGAAACTTTATACAAAAATATTATATTTATAATAAAATAATTGATAACATATGAATTAATTATATAAATGAAAAGCAGGCTCCATGGACCGATTTTTTTGAATAGGGCCCTAATTTTAGCGGGTGAATTTTAATTTATTAAAAATCATCCTAAATCGTACAAAATGTAACCTCTCCAAAATTCATCGTAAAAGTTAAAAACAATTAGGTTAAATTCTAGATTGTTTTAATCCATTCACCATCCCATTATCATAATTAAATGATTTGTAAATAGTGAAGTGGAAACTATAATTAAGAAAGTATAATAAAAAACATCTTTTTAGTAGAAGACTTCCATAAAACAATTATGGCCGAATGTTAACATGAAAAATAAAATTTCCATCAATTATTCATAAAATGTAACGACATATGATTTTATTCATTAATGTGCAATGTGCAACTATGCTATCGTGAGCTGAGTCGTCATCCACTCATAATCTTTAATTTTTAGTTACTTCCACAAATTTTGGGTGCGAAATTTTCCAATTACATTATGTAAAGATCATTCAATAATGCCATGATCCTAAATAGGATACTACATGATTTTTATATTCAACTTCACATATAAGAAATAGAGAAATGTACATGTCATGTAATTAATATATGATCTGCATCAATCATAATATCACACGATAGGACATGTGGTCAATCATCATTATACGACTATAATGGAATACAATCATCTTCAATAATTAATAGGCACATAAGTGACTAGCACTTACCTTAACAATAACTTCTTTAAAGTTGTTTTACAACTCTTTTGAACTCCACTTTCATGGACATCAATCTATCAATTCAATATTTGGCCCTTGGAATCTTTTTGATCTTACAATAATTGAGAGTTATGTCATTGCCCTCACCATAGGCTAACTGGACCTTGGAAACAATACTCCCTTCATGTAATGACGATTAGTATTACACATACCAATATCGACATAAGAACAATTATTCTTTAAGGAAATATATACACATAAGGTGTACAAACAACTAATATATTTCCTGACAAACTGATAAGAACCCTTGAGGGGTGACATGTAACGATACTCATCAAGTGGGTGTGGTATGCTTATCAATCAACAATCATTATTACGATTGTTCAATCTTCATATTTTAACCTACCAATTTGATTCGTGTACTTAAGTGTCATATAACTGATGGTTATGTTAATTCTTCTACAAATGTAGGTCTCACAACCTTGAAAAAGAATTATTCCTCTATTAGCCTCAGTTTCCTCAACCGATCCATCTGTCGAACTAGCCACTCCTTTGACTTTTGGTTACTTGCATGCTGCATGCAAGATACAACATACATTTAGTAATACATTTAATCTAATTTCGAATAATTTTCTAATAGCATGCATCATTTTATGAGCTTATTTATATTAATTTTACAAAAATGAAAATCTACTCAAATGTTATATTTTTTATCTAGGAAGCAATAAACTAAAATACGAAGCCAACAGAGAAAATCACGCTCAAATCAGAGTTAAAACGAAGCCAAAAAGTGTGAAACAGTGACGCAAGAGTGAAATCACACTGTAACGGACCATGAAGGACGTTTCATGGGCCATGAAATAGCACCGTGAAAGTTGTCCCGAGTCACGATTGTGACTAGGCCTTCACGGGCCGTGAAAATCATATTTTTTACACTATAAGGTCCGTGAAAATGCAGTAAAAGGCCGTAAAATTCTATTTTTAATCCGATTCAGACTCTATTTAGGCCATTAAATTGCCATAACAGGCCATGACAAAGCCCATTTTTGAGATTTGGATGAAATTTTGGAAGAATTTTAATTACACAAGGACTTCTACTCATATTATATAATCCTAGGATGATTTAAAAAGATATTATTACCTAAATTTCAGAGTTTGATAAGATCAAAATTTCAAAACTAATTCATATCCAAATTTTCCTTGTTTTGAATGGGAAAATATTTTTATTTCTTCTCCAATCATATGAAAACTTGAACCCATATAAATAGAGCCTTTCTACCATTTGGAGAGAGTATGCGAGGGCCTGCAACCGAAGCTTTCAAGCCAAGAATGAAGGAGCACTTCTGAAGAATGGAGGAGAAGACTTCTGTGAAGTAGACTCGTGTGAGGATTGTGCAGCGACTTGTCATCGTTTCTGCAAAGTACTTGTTCTACATTATGTTGGGATGATACTTTAGATTTTCATGCTTTATCTATCTAGTGTAGTTCTCTGAATTATTAATTATATTTTTTTCCTTTCTGTTTAGTTGAAAGAGTTTTATTGTGTGAACAATTTCCAATTTTTGTTACATTATGTTAGGATGATACTTTAGATTTTCATGCTTTATCTATCTAGTGTAGTTCTCTGAATTATTAGTTATATTTTTTTCCTTTCTATTTAGTTGAAAGAGTTTTATTGTATGAACAATTTCTAATTTCTAATTAATCAAACAATTAATTTAGTTTTTATGAATATGATTGTTGTGCGTAATGTTTTTCTTCAGAACTTAATGACTTCTAGGATAATTATTGACTGTGTAGTGTGATCAATTCTTAATACATTATTTTCTGTTAGAATCGATTCTTAACTTTATGTTGAAGTAATGCATGTTATAATTTAGTAGAAACCGTGTGACATATTAGATATTGCAGTCTGCATGAGTTGATCTGTGTGGGCGATTCTGTAGTTTAGGGATTACGAAGTATTGCATCTTAAGTTCACAATAACTGAAGGCATATCCGTGCAAAATATTTTCAGTTTATTAATGTCTTAAGATAGTTGATTTACCCGTGTGAGAGATCATAGTTTTAGTGTCCTTAATCCATCTGAAAACTAAATCTGAGCTTTATGTTTATTATTGATTTTACAAAAATTACGTACTATTTCTATCATTATACAACATCGTAAGGACCTACGCATCATTAGTATTAGATTTTACTTTTCTGTTATTTTACTTTTATGCAATTTCTTTTTACCCAATTTTATATCATCTCTTATTAGTCTCTAAAATTACATTAGTTAAGTAAACTAATTCCTCGTGGGTTCTATACTCTACTCTTACACTTTATTACTTGAGTGACTAGTGCACTGCTAGTATTTAATTGTTATCAATTCTCGCTCAAGTTTTTTGTATCGTTGTCGGGGAATTATTCTTCACTTACTACGCTTATTTTATGCTACTTTGAGACTTTACTTTTTTGTTGCTTTCACTTTTTCTTTCAGTTGTGTAAGTTTTCAGGTTTACATCTTTCGTACACAACTCAATTTTCATGCTTATATCACTACATCCTCAATGGAAAATAAGAAAACGTCCACCAGTCAATACATTGAGGAAAACCAAGTTGCTGTATAACATGATAAAGTTCACAACAAAGCTTCATCAAACAACAACAACACAAAGATGCTTCAACCATCTCCTTATGAAGATTCTCCATAGATCCAGAAAGCATTATCACACAAAAATTGAGTCCTTTATTGAAGCAGCTCTCCACACAAAGCTATCAAATCGATAATCTGGAGAGATAACTCTCAAATTTGCGGCATCAAAGTGAGGAGACGTAGGAGTATGTTATAACTCTTCGCAAATCGAAATCCTCTGATGAGTCAAAAGTTGAACTTGTTACAACAATTGAAAAGAAGCTCCAAATGCAAGATCAACACATTCAAAATTTGGCGGCTCAATTAACACAAATTCAAAAGCAAATAGAAGAAGATGAAACAATTCAAATTTTTGAAACGGAACTCAAGTTTGATGATTTTGAAGTAAAGTTACATATGCTAGAGAGTTAGGCCGCGCAATTGACTTCTCTAAAATCTGAAACTCCAAAGCACATCGACAAGAGACCGACCATCAACATGTGCCCATATCATTATCAACATTCATATAAAAGAGAACATCCAAAATAAAATCTTCAGCAAGGACAGCAACTATGCAATGGCGTATTAAGGAGACAAGTGCATATATTATGGAAAAAGGACAAGTTTGAAGTAGGAGCTCACCTTCGAAGGTCCCCACTATTCAAGCTTCGTCTTCATTACGAACATCATCATCATCAACGCCTATGAACACACTTTCCCAAAATAAAAAATCACCTAGGAGGGAAGGAACATCATCATCATCAATAGGGACCCCTCCGACTAATACACAACAGCGGGAAATTAAAGGGAAAAGAAGTACACCATCGATCTGAAACACACCGATCACATCAAAGCAATGGAGGTCAAAGAATAAATCATCCACTCATGATAACCAACAACTTAAAATACAAATCTAACTTAAGAAAGTTGTTGTACTTGAAGAACCTCCACCACCAAACAATGACATAAGGGTGGAAACGTTGGGCATCCTCTACCACTACAATTGGTGAGCATCATCCACCACCACATTTGCTGAGCCTCACCGTACGAAGCATTCACGATCACATCAAATGATCATGGTGAGATTGTTCCTTAATTGCAAATTCATATGTTTATTCAAATTGATTATCTTATATCATTCTCAACATATGCATGTCAAAGTCAAGCCAATGACTTTAAATTAGAACTATTCTCTTACCTTTATCCCTTATTCAAAAAAAACGTAATGGGCCGTTACTGACATATCACAGGCGTTATTTTTGTACTTACGGGTCGTGCACCATCCATCACGAGGGTCACAATGACTATTTTTATGAAAATCTCAAGTTTCACGAGGCGTTACCGAGTTGTCACGGGTCTCACAATAGGTTTATATAGGAATAATAACATTTCACAGGTCGTAATCATTCTTTCATGGGTCGTCCAGTGTATTTCATGTCCAACTCACGGGTCTTCATATTGTCACATAGTTACATTCACGATCGTTACATTGTCATCACGGCCTATAAGTGAGTTGCATTTTACGTGCACATGCCTGCCCAATTCACGACCCTTTCAAAGCTCACACGGGGCGTCATATCCATCATGGGGCATTACTTGTTCCTCATGGGCCATTACGATGTCACACCGCGTAACATTTATTTATAAGGCCCATAACATTCAAACGTCACATGTCGTTATAATTTCATCACGGACACCTTCACGGAGCATTAGACCATCGTCACGGTCGATTAAATTATTAGTTCAGCTCGACTCAGGCATCACACGTCGTTATTACTCTTTCACGGGCCGTCATTACTCTTTCACGACCCGTAAGTGAGTCGTTTCATATCTTAAGATTACCTTTTGCCCAACTCACGTCCCGTGAAAAAGCTATCACGGCCTCCTCTATTTTCTGCTTTTGTATATATGCAGGTACGTGACGTTGCTCCTTCATGCCCCACCATCCAAGCGGCACCAATGCTCCGACCGTCTTCTCAAACCACCAGATCGACCTGCGCGATGTCCATCAATGACTAAGGAATCGATGACCTCCGCGCGATCGCAGATTCGACATTGGTAATTGTACTTTGATCATTTTGATCTCCTTCCTTGCCGCCAGCGGTTCCTTCATAGAGGCGTCGTCTCCGATTTTCGGCATCGCACAGTCCGGCTTTGCCCCGACTCACCATCCACAGCCACGATCTTCATTTTCAATGACCCTCATCGATTCCATGATGACCACTTCTCTGGTGAAATGAAGTCGAACAACATTCTAAACTCCGACGATCGTTGTACTCGTGGAAAACCTCCAACGACTCAGCGCACACCCCAATTAGTCACGCTGGCGAACCCCATTTCAGCTCCATCAACATTCAGCGACAACACCAAGAGACTTCAGCAAGCGCCTTCATCTTCTTCGACATCCTAAATGATGACCTCCATCGTCCTCAACTCCGGTGACCGATCATGTGCGTGTACCAGTGAGGCGAACTTCGATGATTCCTTCGGCAACCATTCTATTTGCACCAACGGTGAACCGCATCACTCTCCTTCTATCTGCAACAATTCAGCGATCTATCGACTCGAGGAAGAAGACAAAGTTTCATGGGCCGTTACTACATTTTCATGACCCGTGGCCATAATTGACTTGATTTTCATACACACTGCAAGATGCATGAAAAGCTTATCACAAGGGTCATTACCTTTCTATCACGCCCTATGATGAGATTATCACGAGTCGTTACCCATTTTTCAAGGCCGTTACTAGCACCCATTTGTCATCGCCGACGTACTAAAGAGTCATAAGTTGTTGAAAGAAGGCTCTCCATTTCAAATTAGTCATCCCGAGAGTAGCAATTATGGACTTCCTATGAGCCAACCACCATGGAGTTATTATATTCACTGAATTTTCCAAATGAAGGACACTTACAAAGCCCAAAGGATTTCAAGGCCCTAACTTTCTAGAATTGAACAAAATGACATCAATAACTTCACTATATAATTGGTATCCGAACCATACATTGGCTTCTCTCTACGACTTCCACATCCATCATATTGGGATATATCAAGTTGTCTCTTTCCAATTCCTCTCTTGATGATTTCTTTATTATTTTTATACTCCCTTCTCCATATTTGATTTTCAACACTGAGGACAATGTTGAGTTCAAGCTTGAGAGAGTTTGTATTTTTATGCATCATGTCTATATTACATTACATGCATACATTCTTATCATGTTTTATCTATTAATTGCATATTTGACTTGCATCATCACAAAAATCTAAAGAAATTAAAAATTACATATAATTCCTTCTCATGTCTTAATATTTTCTTATTTTCAAACATTATTCAAGGACATCCTATTAATTAACAAAATTCGAAGCACTATTATTTTATTTTTTTATTGCCTTAGTATTGGGTATTCGGAATGTGAATGTTGCTAAGTAGAACTATGAATATTTGGACGACAAATTCTTGTTCATGCCCTTTTTATTTTCCTTTAGTTTTGAAATAATTGCATATTTGTTGAACATTTAAGTGTTTATTGGGCTTATAGTTAAAGAAAAAAATGTGCAAAAAGTTAAAACATGGCTAGTTGAACCCTGACAACAAAAAATAAAGAAAAAGAAATAAAGAAGTACAAATGTGTTATCTAGAACCTTGGTATGTTTGGGTGATTAGATCTGTAGGGGATTCTTGACTGGCAACCTAAAGGTAATTGTCCTAGGATCTGTCGATCGAAAGCCCGCTACATAGACCACCTTGTGTAATATGGAGAAGCACATAAGTACCAAATCAACAAAAGAAAAAGAAAACTATCAAAAGTTTTAAAGCAAAAATGCATAAGCTCAATATACACTTAAGTTTTCAACATTAAGACTTTTATTTGATAGATTGTATCCTTTCTTGTATGAGCTAAATTTGAATGAGTTTAAATATGTTTAATATTTAGAAATTCTATGAGGCTGGGTCATTGGAATGATGGAAAGATACTTTGGCGCTAGGTGTATAAAATCTTGTGCTAAGAAAAATAATTTACTAACAGGGTGGAAGCAATGATTGATTGACATTTTTTGTTAGAACTTTGTCTTGAACATTGCTTGAGGACAAACAAATATCTAATCTTGGGAGGTTTGATGCATGCAAGATACAACATATATTTAGTAATACATTTAATATTATTTCGAATCATTTTCTAATAGCATGAATTATTTTATGGGCTTATTTACATTAATTTTACAAAAATAAAAATCTTCCCAAATGCTGTATTTTTAAAGCAAGTAAACTAAATTACGAAGTCAATGGAGAAATTGTGATAAAATCGGAGTTAAAACGGAGTCAGAAAGTGTGAAACAGTGAAGTAAGGCTAAAATCGCATTGTAACGGGCAATAAAGGATGTTTCACGGGCCGTGAAACTCGTTTTAAGTCGTTAAAATACATCTATTTGGAACAAACAGTTACCCCGAGTCACGGCCATGACCAGGCCTTCACGGACCGTGAAAATTATATTTTCTACACTATAAGGGCCGTGAAAACGCAGTCACAGGCCATAAAATTCTATTCTTAATTTGATTTGGACTCTGTTTAGGCCGTTAAATCACTGTAACAGGACATGACGAAGCCTAATTTTGAGATTTGGATGAATTTTTGGAATAATTTTAATTAGACAAGGACTCCTACTCATATTATATGATCCTAGGACGATTTGAAAAGATATTATGATCCAAATTTTGGAGTTTGACAAGGCCAAAATTTCAGAACTAATTCAGATCCAAAATTTCCGTATTTTGAACAGAAAAAGGTTTTCGTTTCTTCTCCAATAACATGGAAACCTAAACCCATATAAATAGAGCCTTTTCTACCACCTGGATAGAGCATGCGAGGGCCTGCAACTGAAGCTTTCAAGCCAAGAATGAAGGAGCACTTTTGAAGAATGAAGGAGAAGACTTTTGCGCGGTAGACTCGTGCGAAGATTGTGTAGCGACTTGTCATCATTTCTATAGAGCACTTCTTGTTCTACATTATGTTGGGATGATACGTTAGATTTTCATGCTTTATCTATCTTGTGTAGTTCTCTGAATTATTAGTTATAATTTTTCCTTTCTGCTTTAGTTTAAAGAGTTTTATTGTATGAACAATTTCTAATTTCTGATTAATCAAACAATTAGTTTAGTTTTTATGAACATGATTGATGTGCATAATGTTTTTCTTAAGAATTTAATGATTTCTAGGATAATTCTTGACTGTGTAGTATGACAAATTCTTAATTCATTAATTATTTTCTGTTATAATTGATTATTAACTTTATGTTGAAGCAATGCATGTCGTAATCTAGTAGAAACCGTGCAGCATATTAGATTAGGCGGTCTATATGAGTTGACTCGTGCAGGCGATTCTGTAGTTTATGGATTACGAAGTATTGCATCTTAAGTTCAAAATAACTGAAGGCATATCCGTGCAGAATACTTTCAGATTATTAATATCTTAAGATAGTTGATTTACCCGTGCAGGAGATCATAATTCTTAATCTGTCTAAAAATTAAATCAAAACTTTATATTTATTATTAATTTTACAAAAATTACAAATTATTTCTATCATTATAGATCATCCTAAGGACCTACGCATCATTAGTATTAGATTTTACTTTTCTGTTATTTTATCCAAATTTTATATCATCTCTTATTAGTCTCTAAAATTAGTTTAGTTAAACAAGTTAATTCCTCGTGAGTTCGACACTTTACTCTTACACTTTATTACTTGAACGACTATTGCACTTGTTAACTTTTAATTGTTATCAATTCTCACATCATTGCACTAGTTCTAAATAGAGGTTAATGAAGTTCTGGAGCATTCAATTCTACATCTTGATGTAGAACACTTATTTCTTAATATTTAATTTATTTAATTATTATAATCATCATTATATAAATCAAATACTTATTAGATGAAGTAATATATATTTATTAAGCTAATTTGATAGTAAATAAGTATTATCTTGGGCTAAATAAATTCTTGTTGTTGAATTTATCATATTCATTAAAATGGCTTCATCAAAGTCATCCAATAACCAAATGATCTTGATCTTGATCATATGCACTATTTAACTAATAAAATATATTAATATTTAATTATTTTACTAATTTAATAAGTAAAATTAATGCTCTATATTTATTTTATATTGAATACTCTACATATATATATTCTCCTCTAGATATAATCAAAATAAAAAATGTAAGTGAAATTTCTCTGGATGAATCTTTAAACAAGGCAACTTTTAAACGATGACCCTTCGTCCTTTCATCGCTCTTTGACAGGTGGGTCTTGTATTGAAGCTCCCTTTTGCCTTTGTAGTTCATAAAAAAAGATATAAAAGACAAGACACAAAGAAAATAATCCAATAAAACCATCATAATCATATTCAGCCTGGTCGATCGTCTTATTTTTTTAGGCTGCAATTTTTCCTACTCAAAAGAGTAAATGCTAAAAATAGTTTATAAAGATACGTCGATTTTCTTTTTTGGAGTTCTACAAATAACATGTAACGACTTGAATTTTCAAAAAATAAATAAAAAATATCTATTTTAATTTAATGGATCTGAAAATTCTTATCACAATATTTTAAAATTAATTAATTTCGAAATTGATGGAAATTATGGGATAAGTGAAAAGATAAGATGGAATTTGAGTAGAGATAAAATTGTGATGGAGATAGTTATGAGATTGTTAAGTAAATTTAGATTTAACTAAATTTGAGAAATTTTAGGGTGATAAATTATTGATGGATGGCCAAGATTGATTCAAACAGAGTTCAAGGCTCAATAGAATTGAAAATCCTAGCATGTACTATAAATAAACATCAAAAGAGTGGTTGGGAATCCCTTTTGGCCAAAACAAAATTTCAATTCCACGAGCCCTTTTTTTCTCTCGTTTTCACACGAACTACGGCACCCCCGTATACCCTAGTTTTAAAGCCGACATATAGGAGAAGATCTTTCAAATTGAGGCCATGAGTTTCGAGATATGGACAAAGAGATATCGTTGGCCAAATTCGATGTCTAGACAACTTGTGCAGTCAGGGGCGGAGCCACATGAGTGCTGGTGGGTGCACTTGCACCCACAGAAATATTTGTTAAGTAATATCTACTAGTCATTTTAATGCATTCATCTTCCTTGGCTTAGTGGATGCAACACTATCATCACCTCTAGAGGTCGGACGTTCGATTCCTCATAGGCTACATTATCAACTACTTTCTCCATCAAGCTAAACCTTTTTATCATTTTTCTTTTCATACTTTCGTAAATCTATAAACCTTTTTATCATTTTTCCTTTCATACTTTCGTAAATCTAAAAATCATATTTCTTTTTTATTCTCAGTATCCTGATCAAATTCTATTAAAATTTATCATTTTTTTATTGTTAACACTATAAAGTATCATCTTTTTCTTTTTATCATCACATATTTAAATGTAATAGTTGCAAAGTCATATGGTAATAATGTTCTTCGTTCCAATTTTTAAAAATTTTGCAACATGGTATTTTTATATTTTTATTTATTATTTAATATGTAGTAAAGTTTAATGATAACCTTTAATATGATCATTTTTTCTTCTTTTACCAAATATTAATATATATTTTATTTCAAATAAATCTCATATAAAAGATTAGAATTAACATAAAAAACATAATGACAACAATGATATTATTGATATTTGAAATTATGTAAATTTTTATTTTATTTAAAGAAATTTTATTCATCATATTTAATTTGAAATTTTATATTATTTAATTGTATTTTATAATGTGCACCCATTGATAAAAAAATTTGGCTTCACCACTGCGTGCAGTAGAGGGATCCAGTTGATTTTTCAGCCAATTTTAGGTAAGTAGGGGGAATCCTTATGTAGTCAGTTTTTGACGACATGAAACTCTATCCTCTTCTCCTCTGTACTAAGAATCCATTGATATATGATATGCATAGTTTGGACATCGTAGACATGATTATGAGTGTCAAAAAGTCACGTCGGAACGTGCTTCTCCATCGGCAGTAGAATCTATCCTAGGTTCTACTGTACCTGTCCCGAATTTCATAAAATTCGAACCGAGTTGGACTCGAAACTGGATCGAGTTGTCAAACCCATTCCGGGTTCCTATTGGCATACCCCGGATTGTGCTTCGGTGCGGAACAGGTGCGGCGCGATTGCGATTGAAGGTGAGCCGACTGACCCGACCGACCCGGCCCAAGTTCACTGCACACCCGGCCCGAGTTTACCTTGGCCGAGGTGATTTTGAGCATCTTCGAACACGACCCAGGTTTCACCTTATGCGGGTTGGGTTCTGGAGATCGAAAACGTATTTTTGAATATTTTGTTATAGATAATTGGATAGTTAATCTGATTAATTGTTCTTGATCATCCATGATCGCATTATTACTAGGTTTGACCTCGTCATATTCTTCAAATCTAACTTTGGGATTATTGATATTATTTGATCATGTGATTCATCATAGTCTTGATCTAATAGTTTTCCCCTGATTGGATCCTTATTTAACTTAAATTGAATTGTTAAATATAAGTCTTTAGAATAAACAAGATAAAAGATGAAAATTGTCGGGTCTCTATGTTCTTCGATTGTCTCTAAGCTTCCTAGGCCATATTATTATCGTATCTTATGGGGTTGATAACGTACCTAAATGTTTGAGACGTCATCTTTTAGAGAAGCTATGGCTGTCATGTAATGGCCACGGTTCCCCACCATCACGAATTATTATTTAGCGTTATTATTAGAGGGTGGTTTGTCGTGATTTGATCCCTCACTAGCCTACATGAAAGAGACGTGGAGTTTTTCCTAATTGATCAAGTGCTCCCTATTGAATTGGATAACTCCAAAGATTGAATTTTATTGAATCAAAATAGAATTGAATTTGTGGTCATTCAGATATTGGTGTTGACCGACATTACCTCTGTCCATTGAATCATATAGAAATTATTATTGGCTGATAACCATATTGATAATTGAATTGAAATTGTTAAATTGGATAGTGTTATAGTGATAAGGCATAATTAATTATTGTTAATTGATATTAATTGGTCTTTTGACCTTCTCCTTGATCCTCATCATTGATATATGGATTTATTGATCTATTGATTATTGAGTTCCTATTATATTGGTCTATCCAGTGCTCCATTGTTTATCGTTTCATATTATTATTGATTTATTGAGCACTGTTGATTTATTACATATTGTTAAGGTTAGATCTTACGTGTTGAGTATTTTTATACTCATGAGTTTTCTCCTACATTTGGATTCATGCATATGAGATGATAGAAGATAGTGATGTAGGTGATCAGGCTAAGAGATGTTGGATATGGTCTAGGATTATGTGCTACTAGATTATTGGATTAGTTATTATTTTTTACATTTTTAGAATTGTAGAGTCATGAGCATTTCTAACTCCTTTACATTATAGATTGTTAGACATTCTTATTGTTATTTTCGTATTTTATAGACTTTATTTTTTATAAAATTATTTTATATAAAATTGTGTAGCGTCTTTGAGACGATTCTAAACACGTGAAAGTCACGTGAATATCGGGGCATTACATAATCTCCGGTTCCAACCTTCAACATGCATTGGGGAAGAAAGTATGTTTGAAAAAATAATGAATAATGACATATCTAATCAATAGATATGCAACTTTTGTTTTTTCAATTTGGACCCACTTGTAGTTAAAGTTATTAATACTTGATTAGCAGGGCGTCCTATAAATAATAATATTAATGATCAAATTATTAATTTTAAAGATTGAATCCAAAGCTAGAAATTCCTGGCGATATCGAAATGCAGTTCAGACAAACTTGATTTATGTAACTTTTATTTTTTATTTTCCACCATGCACAAATAAAAGAGTGGTCAGATAAAAATCTATTGTCCCAGGTCCAACGTTGACTATAGTGGATGAGTCTTCCTGTTCAATTTCAATTGCCTTTTTTGACATTTTGCAAAGTAGAGAGGGTAATTTGGAAAAAAAAATGCTTCTAACTTAAATTGCTTGTTTGGTGGTTGGCGGTCCAAAAAACATGGTGTACGCCTCCCAGCCCTGCGACGCAACATTCTGGCACCGGCGCAACAACCTTCCGACACCGACGCAGCTTTCGTCCTCCGATTGCATTTTGGTTCTCCAATGATGACAACATTGTCTTCATCCCTGACGTGAGTACCTCGAACATGCACGACTGTCATCCCTGGCGTAAAGTTGACATGTGCGCATACGACCTTCCGGCACCCGTGCAGTCTTCTCCCTCCAATTGCATCTTCATTCTCCGGAGCGTGGCATTCAACCCTTGCAAGGAGAGTGATTTCGTGATTCTCCATTTCTCCTTATCCTGTTTTCTTCATTCTCCAGCCATCTCTTCTTTGTTCATTTATGTGATCAACTAATTTTGGTGCTTGGTCTTCATTCTGCAGCTAGGCAGGTCATCGCTAAGTCCATAGCGGTCATTTTGCCTCACATTTTGATCAAACATGGTACTGTCATCAATCTGAAGTCTAAACTATAAATTTCTAGCGAATGGGTTTTGACTTTTTTGCTTGAGAAAGCATGGGCACCACTCACCAGGGCATGGCTGCTCTTGTTTGAGTAAAGTCCTCTGACGAGTTGTTCAATGCATCACTCTGTACAATGCATTTGGTGTGGGGGTCATGTACCAAGTTTGATAGATTTCTTTTGACCCGGCTAAATATTTATATTCGTTAAAAATGTTCCTTTTGCACTTTGATTCATCTGATAATTTTCTTAACGAAACATTTCTTGCTCCATTTGTTAAGTTTGACTACTTTTCTGCTTGACCAAAAGTCCAAAACTTGAAGCTTAATGAAGTCTTAAATTATTAATTGAATCCACTGCCATTGCGCTCGAGGGCGGAGCCACGCCTGCAAGTGCAGGTACTGTATATTTATATTAGTGTAGTTAATTCTATTCCACACATTAATTGCTACTGGTTCGATGGTAAGTCCTCCCATTAGTTATAACGAATGACCCAAGTTCAATTCTCCCATCCAACTATGTTTTACACTGGTTTTCTAAAATTATTATTTATAATTGATATCTGTTTATTTACATCTAATCTTTCAAATTTGTCTATAATATTTTTGCCTTCTATTTTTATCCAATCTAATCATTTTTTCTCTTCTAGACATTATATTTTATCTAATTGTTTTATTTATATATTGCATTTTATCAATTATTTTTCTTAATTAAGTGGTCCAAGTCCATTTTTTACCACTTATTTTTATGGTCGGTCTTCCAAGTTTTATAATTTTATTATAACATTTTTTTCCTCTATTTTCAACCAATGAACTCATTCTTTCTCTTTAAAATTTATGCTTTACTATTTTATATATTTTAATTTTAATTATTTTATTTCTATATTACCATTAATCATTGTGTAATAAGGTAATATGATATTATGTATGCTCATTTTATTTATAATTATTATATAATAAATATACATACATAATTAGTATAATTAAATATTTATGTTAATATTGTTTGTTAATATATTAGTATAATTAGTGTATTTCTAGGCAATATTGTTTTGTTAATAAATTAGTATAATTAAATATTTATGTGTACTACCTTATATTACACTTACGAATTATGTTAAGTGTTAAAGTTTTTTTTAATAAATCAAGAGAAATTATTACCATGATCTCTATTTAACTTACAAATTATTATTTTATATTTTAATTAATTTTGGATTCTAAAATTAATATCTATGTAAAAAAGTCAAAACTACGGAAGGAAGAAGACGAGCTCTTCGATGATATATATGTGAATGTGAACCCAGTCAAAATATTTCTGGCTCCGCCACTGATTGCGCTTTGATCAAATCCATGTCTATACATGCTTTTTTTTATTTCTGATTTTCTGAAACTAGTTTGATTTTTAATTCATGATATTTCAAAGTTTTTTTGTTGCATGAATGTCTGGAATTAATTTAATGATTAATATATGAATATTTAAAGTTTGCTTTGTAAATACTTAGAACTTATTATTATCAATTGATACTAATAAGTATATTCAGATTGATATTTGTTTATGATTTGAGGATATTATGAAAGTCTAAATTATTTGATAAGCTGATTATTTATTTTAATAAATAATAATATTTTATTAAAAATTTAGTTTAATTAGTTCGAATTCGATCCAACTATGATCCAATTGGGACACGGATTATAACATTGATAAAGAATACATTTTTATTTATCAGATAAATAAATGCGTACAGATAACAGACAAATCCATTTTTATTCCTTATCTTTCTTTATCCTTCCCTTTCCCCATCCCCATCATCCCCGTCCCCTTCCCCCACCCAATTGGTCATGAGACGGCAAAAAGGAAAAAAAAAGCAAATTGTGATTACTATTTCGTTTGTGGAAACAAGATATTCATATGCTTTCATGACTTGACTCAACAAAGAGACAAGATTCGTTCAGCCACGAAAATTGACATATTTCTAACGACCCCAAAGAAAAAAGGAACCAAACTATATGTACTAAGTTTTTTTAACGACATTAATTATGCTATCCAACAAAAAAGATTCCTTGACCCGAAATACCAACATTTGCGATGGCCCTCAAAGAACTAATTGAACATACTATTTTGGTTTGTAATTAATAATGGCATTACTTGACCCAACAAAAGACAAGATTCCTTGACCTGCCAAAATTACATTTATGATGGCCCTCAAAGAATGAAATGGCACTTATATATTGTAACACCAAGAATCTTTTTTTAAAAAAATAAAATAAAATAATTCCTCACTAAATAAATTTAAAATAGTCAATCGAAGTAAATATTGAAAAAGAAAAAATAGTGCAGCAAGATAAGCAATACAAAAAGGAAAAAAGATAAGCCCTAATTGAAATAAAAATTGAGATTTAGATTAATATTAGGAATTTAATTTTAAATTTGAATCTAATCATGCGATTAATTTGTAAAGAAATTCTAGGAAGACTAAAATTATGAGTTTTATGTTCAAAACATTCAGAAATTAAAATAATATTATTTTATTTCGAAAGTCAAGAAATAAGTATAATAATAAATTATTTAATTTAAAAAAAAAGATAAATTATGAATTAGAAGTATGGTTAAGAGTTCTAATTATATTAAAAGTTGAATTTTTCTCTATAAGTAGAACTCCCGACAATTTCTGTTGATTCATTTTCCTTTCTTTTCATGTTTGTATTTTCTCTCCAACTTTGTCCTACATTTTCTCTTCCCTGCATGTGTGTGCGTGTGCTCAACGTCTGCCTATACGAGCTTGATCCTCAAAGATAGGGACGTCCAAATTGCAATCGGAAACCATGGTTTGTTCGAAAATTTAAGCCAAAATTCGATCATTAAGTCAGTCTAGCAATGAAGGTACATGTTGGTATTCATTTTTTGATATAATTTTTAATAGATTTGGTAAAGTTTAAGAAAAGCATATCAATCCCCACATGTCCTCCCATGATCCAAACATATGTTCCATCGATTTATCCGCTGAAAGCATGTCGTTTGATTGCCTAAAGTTTCAGCCAAATTACACGAAAAGTCATTAGAGTTCAATTGTGTGAGAACCCAACTTGAGTGCGAAGTTGGTGACACTGAATATGACCTGAATTAGTGTACGATCGAAAGCACCAAGTGAATTGGTGCATAAAAATTTAATCGTAAATCTCAAAAATTATTTTGGAAATTGATCACAAACAAGTATGTAATAGTAAAGAGCAAATAAGAGAGATCAAACAAAAGAAGGCATGATGTATTGACGAGGTTCGGCCTAACTTCTTGGTCTACATTCATGTTCCGACTTTTCGACCTTGAAACAGAAGGAGATTTGACCCAACTACATGGCCTAAATCTAATCTATCTCAATAATTTATTACGAGAAGAAAAGTGTCTGGGGATATGAAAACAGAAAAATAAAAGTGTAGAAAATAAATGATAATGGAATAAAATAAAATTGGTGTTGAGCCTTAAGAATTATGGATGATTAATGTACAGATAAACATGTAAGATCCTCTATAATAGTTGAGTTATCACAAAAAATAATAGATTTGATTCTTATGATGAATTAGGAGTACCTAAAGTATTGACCTTTCAAGACGAGTAAATCAAACTATCTTAACTTCTAATAAAACTAATAACCGCAAATGACGAGTCAATTATTAATTTTACAGAGAATTAAGATGCATGAATATGCATCTCCTATACTATTATTCACCGTAAATTTCGACAAAATAATAGATCGCACAAAATTTAGTACAAACGACGAGTTATCGAACACGTGTTATGTATGCTTCAACTTAAAAATAAAAGATCAATTATCAAAGCAATAATAATTTATGAAACTAATCACTCCTCGTACAAATTATAATCGAATCTTAGAAATCAAATTACTCATCAAAAGGCAATGAACTCAACATGCATAATAAAAAGAAACCGAAAAGTTAAATTAATTCAATTAATAATAAGGTTCAGACAATTTTCCTTCTTTGAAAAGAATATAAAATTTTTATTACAGAAATAATAAATTATAAGAACTAGGTAAAAGAGCATCCAAATAAGAGATAGAAGAAGAATTCTCAGCCTTCGAAACTGTAGGATCCCAAAGGGCACCAAGAGGGGGGGGGGTGAATTGGTGTTCAATTCAAAAATGTCGATTTTACAAAAACTATCGCGAAAGCTTAAAATTGATTCTTAAATCATTTACAATTCAGATCATAAATTCAATATTAGAGGAAGAGAGAGAGAGAAAATCAAATGCAAATGCACGGTGGTTGTTGACGAGGTTCGGCCACACCTTGGCCTACGTCCCTGTTCCGATTTCTCGACCTCGAGACCATAGGAAATTCCACTAGCACTTCCTTTGTTCCCAAAGAGGCAAAGAAGAAAGCCCTTTACACCACCACCTTTTTCTCCGCTTCAAGAGGTAAGGAAACCTCTCTTCATAGGAAGCTAATTTATTTCTCTCGCTCGAGAGGTAAAATTTTAAACCTCTTTTACATAGGAGCTCTCTCTAATTTTTCTGAACAAAAGTGTTTCTCTCCTTTACAAAGCTAAGCTCACAAGAGAAGAAGATAAAAAGAATAAAAAAGCTATAAGATGAAAACTTCAAGAAATGATCTTTCTTTGATAACTTGAAACTTTTATTCAATGAGTGAATGGATGCTTTTGCCTGTGCCTTTGACACTCCTTTTATAGCCTTCAATGTGTGAAAAATTCGTCTAGAAATCATTTCAAAAATTCTTTCTTCAAATTTGATTGTTACTATTCATTTGACTCGGAGGCCGGTCGATCGCACTTCTGGACTGGTCGACCGATCTATGTGACCGTTGGTCATTTTCTTCAACTTTTGCGCTTGATCAGTTGACCGGTCTGTCGACCGGTGTCTAGACCGGTACAGTCTCACAGTTTTTATTTGTAGCCGTTGAGCTGATCGGTCGGCCGCTGCATCGACCGTTCTGTCGACCGGTACTTTCTCGCAGTTTTCATTTGAGTAGCTTATGCCTTGATCGGTCGATCGGTTTCTCAGATCGGTCGATCGGACTATCTCGACCGGCTTTCTTTGTTTTTACCGGCAGATTGACCGACCTGCATTATTTTGATCATATCTTTTTGCACGGTTATCCAAATTAGTTGATCTTAGAGTCTATGGAAAGCTAGCAGAATTCTTTACAAATCTGACATTCATTTTTCTCCAAAACTAATTAGATCAGTGATAATTATTTAATCAAAGCGTAGTGCATAAAGTTATCCATTTTTCTTTAAACTTTTTTTAGTATTTCAACTTTATCATTAAAACTTTGACCCAATAGAAACCTCTGGACCGTTGCACAACACAAACGATGAGATGTTGTGCAATCTTCTTTTTCGGTTGATCTTCAAGCCTTGAAATTTTTTTCTCTGCAATATGGCACGGTCCCAATTCTCAAGCACATCCAAGCACATATTTTTCTATCTCTCAGGACCTCTATTTTTAGCATCTAGGTGTCACAAGAGTTTTAGTAGAGTTTCGGTTTAATTCGAAGTCTTTTCATATTAAAACAAGTAAATTCGAAATAGAGGTCTTTAAAATCATCCAAAGCTCCTTCAAATTTGTGTAAAGATGTTTTCGAATCATCCTTGAGGCTTAGGATAAAGTTTGGGTTCAATATGGACTTAAAATTTTTAAGAAAAGTCAAAAAAATCTCGAAAATAATCTTCGTAACGGCCCATAACAGCCCTATAATGGTATGAATATGATTTTTCATGGCCCGTAACACTAATTTCATGGCCTTCACGGTGTCCAAATAGGAGTAGAAGTGTGATTTTAATACCCTGTAATTTAGATTTCATGACCCATAACTCATGCAAGCCTTTGAGCGAAACTGGATATTTAACGGGCCGTTACAGATCTCTCACCACCTGTTATATTCAACTCTCAGCCTTTGGGTGAAACTGGATATTTAACGGGCCACTCTAATAGCTCGTTATATTCAACTTTCAGCCTTGATAGCCTCCACTAATTTTCACTTTCAAGCTCCGTATGAATTCTGATTTGAACGTGATTTTCTCCGCGGCTTCCTAACTCAATTCCCTTGATTTTTTTGTAATAAAATATATAATTTGGATAGATTTCTATTTTTATAACAATAAAAAAATAAGGTCAGAAAATGATGCATGTATATGAAAAAGAATCGAAGTGTGGTTAAATGCATGACTAATTATATATTATATTTTTCATGCATCAAACTCCCCCAAGCTTAGTTATTTGCTTGTCCTCAAGCAATGTTCAAAACAAAGCTCCAACCAAAATGATTAATTATCGCTTCACCCTGTCACTCAACTACTCTTTTTAGCACTAGATTTTATACATCCATCGCCTATGTGTTTCACCACTTTCATAATAATCTGGTTTTTGTGAAATTTCTGAATGAAAGACTTTTTTAAACTCTTCCAAATTCAGCTTTGAATAATAAGAAAATAATTCTTGAAAATAAAAATATCAATGTTAAATATATAAGTGTAACATGAGCCTATATTCATTTATTACTTTTGTATTTCTTCACTTAAAAACTTTTCATCATCATTTCTTTTCACTTCTTTTTTTCTTCACTGATTCGATACTCATGTGATTCTTCATATTGCGCAAGGTGATCCATTTAATGGGCTTTTGATCAACGGATCCCATAGTAGTTGTCCTTAGGTCGTCAGGCAAAAATCTTCTAAAGATCTAATTACCCGAACACACCAAAGTTCTGGATAACACCTTTTTATACCTTCTCATACTTTTTGGGGCTCCACTAGCCCTCTTTCATATATGATGATAATTTTATATGTACTTATTTATTAGTAAGCTCAACTACACTTGAATGTTCGACTGGGATATAATTATTATCAAGTTAATATACATAATATAAAAAAATAAGAGCAAGAATAGGATTTGACGTCAAACATCCATAGTTTTACTAAGCATCTTTCTTCAAACCAATTACCCAACACGAAGACGATAAACGATAAAATAATAGTGCTTAAATTTTTGTTAATTAATAGGATGTCCTTGAATAATGTTTGAAAAATAAGTAAATACTAAGACATGAGAAAATTAAATGTAATTTTCAAATATGAAAAACAATTTTATTATTATTATTATTTTTTTGAGATGCAAGCAAATATGCAAATAAAATATGAAGAGAATGTATGCTTAAAATGCAGTATAAAAAGATATACATGACGCATGAAATTGCAAACTCTCCCAAGCTTGAACTCAACACTATCCCAATGTTGAAAATCAAACCCGTAGGAATATAAATGTGACAATGAAAGTATAGATGTAGAAAAGGAAATGAAACAACTTGATATATGTGGAAGTTGTAGGAAGAAGCCACGAATAATTTATAGTATCATTGGCCGATAGAAATTTGGGTGTCTTTGTTTCGTACTTTTCTTCAACTTCAAGGAGGCAATTTTGTTTCCATTTTCTTTCTTCCTCTTTTTTTTTCAATGTTGTTCACTGTTGTTACGGGTCATTATGGAAAAGTCACGACCCTTCTATGTGATTTAATGGGTCGTGATATGGAAATCACGACCCTTGCAGTGGTGATGAATATTAGGCCCAGATGGTCGCGGGTCGTCATAGCTTGTTCACAGCCTCCCAAAGAAGAGCTTGGCCAGAAAGATGCAAATAACGACCCATGTGAAGGCGATGCTCATGGTCCTACACTTATATAGAAAACATTGGAGAGGGCCATTACCGAACGATCACGGCCCATAAAAAAGTATGTATTATGTAGACCGTACTGTGACTTCTGTGAGGGGCGTATGATGGCCCGTAAGACGTAAAACTTACCTGCTAGGGATGTTCTCGCGTGGCAAGAGTTTGGAATGACAGCCCGTAAAAAATAAAGCTGGTGTTACTGAGGCACTGTGATATGCGTGAGATATTGGTGCTGACCCATGATATGTGGGTATCTAATTTGTACTAGGATTTAACGGCCCGTGAAACCTAAATTACGACTTGTGAAATTATATGACTAACTTAGCAGGCCACTTTATTATGCGTTATGATGACCTAACGGCCCGTGAATGATATGACAAACTGACAGGTGCCTGACTCTAATGGTAATGGGTTGTGAGATAGATATTATGGCCCATAATCATTTTTAGGTGACTGGACAGCGGCTTCTCATGGGTCGTAAGTAAAGTAGATGGATCGTGAATCGGGAAAGTTCGGTGAAGAGATTGGTGTGCATTGCAACTTACGGGCCATGAGGATGCGCTAATGACCCGTAATGAACTGATCAATCATGGAAAACTCACTGTGAAATAAGCATACAAGGCATTCTGCGGCATGTTACAGGTCGTTTTGTCAAGGTTACGGCCCGTGATATTTATGACTCAATAAATTTGCAGGTGATGGCTTAACATTACGGGTGGAGGTCGTGATGAGGGGCTTATGACTCGTACATGGTATAATATCAACATAATGCCCCCTGATGATTTAATAACGGCCCGTGAAGAAAGAAAATTTTAAATTCAATAAAATTCAGTTTGTGACATGCAGAGACCCGTTAAAAAAACAATAAAAGTTAAAATGACAGAAGGAAACTAAAGAGACTAAGCAACTAAGATAATCAAACTAACTAATCTAATATGAACTAAATTAATTTACGTGAAAGATCTAAACTATAAGTTTAAGGATTGAGAATGATTTGTTCTAAGTTTAAAGTCGCTAGCTCGACTTTGATGCATACACTGAGACTAATATGAAATTATCCATATAAAGTAGATATGAAATGATTTCACCAGGTTAATTGATCATTTCATGCAGTGGTGGACATTTAGAAGTCGCGATCCATTTGGAATATCAATTCAGGATGCACAAGTACGAAGGAGGCACACACCTTTTGAAATTCCATCCAACATAACGTGTAACATTCCTCACTAGCATGTGATATTGTCCGCTTTGGGCCTAAGTTCGCACGATTTTACCAAAACGCGTCCTATCAAGTCAAGGTCTTGTTCCCATATATACCTAGCATATCTTTCGTGACTTATGCATGTGGGACTAATCCAAGACATGCCTCATGCATACTTCCCCCCTTAGTGGACTCAATGCCCACTCTAGGCCTAAGCCCACACGGTTTTCTCAAAATGCGTCACACCTAGTGAAGGACATGCTCCTATATATACCCAGCATCTCTCCCGTGACTTATGCATGTGGGACTAATCTAAGGCATGCCTCATGCACCAAATCGTCGAGTCCCAAAGCGGACAATATTTTACGCAAAATGCAAGGATTTTACATATAGTATTAGAGCCACTCCGCGTGAACCTCTGTGCATGATGGGGTACGATCATTCAACGAGGACATTGAGTCGCCTAAGGAGGGAAGGATGCATGAGGCATGCCTTGGATTAGTCCCACATGCATAAGTCATAAAAAGATTTTGGGTATATATGAGAGCATGACCTTGATTTGGTAGGACGCGTTTTGGTAAAACCGTACGGGCTTAGGCCCAAAACGAATAATATCCTACACAAGTGCAAGGATGTTACATATGATATTAGAGCTACTCCGCGTGAACCTCTGTGCATGGTGGGTGCGATCATTCAACGAGGACGTTGAGTCCCCTAAGAGGGGAAGGGTGCATGAGGCATGCCTTAGATTAGTCACACATGCATAAGTCACGGGAGAGATGCTGGGTATATATGGAAAAATGACCATGGCTTGGTAGGACGTGTTTTGAGAAAATCGTGCAGACTTAGGCCCAAAGTGGACAATATCCTACTCAAGTGTAAAGGTGTTACATATGGTATTTGATCTACTCCGCATGAGCCTCTGTGTATGGTGGGGTGCGATCACTCAACGAGAGCATTGAGTCCCCTAAGAGGAGAATTGATACGATACTCAAGAACAATGTCTTGAGTGACCGAAACAATATATGATAATCAAACAAATGAGATCAAACAAATTTTCAAGGCAGCGAAATATCAACTTCAAGATTACAATAAACCAAGCAATCGATATTATAAATAGATGGATTTAATCACAAGATAGCCAACCTTATAATTAACGGCGAAAGTTCCCGAAGAACGGGTTGCAGGAGTTCCCTCACAACAAAAGCAATTAAGCCAAATTGTTTATAGATTCAAAGATGTCTGAATTAACAATGAGTAACAGTATTTATAGGCCCTAAAAATAGAATTTGGGCTGAAAGAAAATACCCTAACTTAGCCCACAAGTAACCTAACTAATTTAGTAAAATAACAAACTCAATTTTTGTTATACTCATAAGCATTTTTCATAATTAATTAATTCCGAAAATTCTAAATAAATGTGGTTAAACCATGATTTATTTGGCCCAAGTTATGCTGACTCTTCATGCGGCCCAATTTATAATCCGTTGAGAAGTTGGATCTGATCTAACTCGATCGTGTAATGGATCAGTTGTAAATTTCAAACATTCTTGATTATCTTCAATTTCTTATGCCTGAGATCCACACCATTATCTTGATCATCCAACTTTGCTAGAACATTTTTCTATTGCCGGCTGCAATTGTATGATTTTCCTGGTTCATATCATTTTCCTCCTCTTCAAAAGTTTTCATCCTCGAATCTGCACTCACAATAAGGAGAGTATCCAGATTCATATCATTTCCCTCCTCTTCAAAAGAATTCATCATCGAATCTACATGCACAATAAGGAAAATATAACCTGTCACATATCTAAATTTGTTAAATAATTTAGGACACACATAATGAGGATATTGATACTTCCCTTGCATGTGTCTGATGACCAGCATGATGCATCTCAATGATAATTGCAATCACAATTTCTCATCCATACCATCAATTTAAGAGCTTGCAAGTGCAGAGAAAGAAGACAAGTATTATAAAAAGTAATGTGACTCTCATACTCACCTGGATGAAATATCTTATACCCATGAGATGATGGTATTTTAAGGAACAAAGTGCGAAACTTTGGAGACCTTCCCTTGCGCATAAGGATCCTATCAAATAAAATGTGCAATGTATACCACAGAACTAGAGATCTAACAAGGAAATTGTCAAGTAGTTCCAAAATAAGGACATCTTTTCTCTCAAAATAAAATGGATCCTTAAAATTTGCAAGTGAAATATCATAAGATCTCTAACGCAGCAAACGACTTGGCTTATAAAGGAAATCGCAAGTCCTTGCAACAAATCAAAACATCATCAAAATTATCTTACAAATGATTACTACTAATCAAGACATCTCCAAAGAAATTAATCTCAAATCTTCGATGAAAAATGAACAAAAGTCCAACTAATGCAAATGCAATGAATTTTTGAATCATAATGTGAAAATTATATGAAAGTTTGCAACCATCATTCGCAGAAATGATCTTATTTAAGCACAAAGATGAATTTAAAGAAATGAATAAGGTAGGCTCAGAAAATCTTAAAATTAAAATAAACTAATCAAAAGTATTTAGGACTAGAAAATATTCATTTCAAAATTTCAACATATGGCTCAAATAAAGTGTTTCAGCACTCAATGAAGAACAAAGTGAAATAGAAAATTCAGATCTAATGTTTGCATGCCATTCAATACTTCTCTCAATTGAATCCTGCAAGTTAGTCGCATCAAACAAATATAAAGTTTCAAAGATAAGAGATGGACTTTTCAAACTGGTTGTTATAAAATCAATACAACATCTTTCAAATCCTTGCATGATAGAATTTGTATTTTCATATACTTCACTCCTACATATCTGCATGGACAAATCAGAATCAAAAGACAAAAGATGGTTAGTGTCAAGAGAAAAATTACTGAATTCTCTTTTTTTTACCTTAATACTCAAGTCTTTTTGCTCATATCTCTCTGGAGGTGGCCTTTCTAGACACTCAAGATCTAATCTTCTCTCGCTCTCACAACTCTCATAATACTCAGCATCTAAATATTTCATCTCAATGCTTTCAGAAAGTGGCCTTTCTAAACACTCAAAAGTTGTGTGGCTATCACTTTCATCACTCAAGTTGTGACACTCATATTTTTCATCTTTGTCTTCCTCACAACTCTCAGAATTGTTTGGAGTTGCTGTACAATCAGCTTCATCTTTCTTCAAGTGATGTTGTGAAACCAAACTTTTCCCAACTTCTTCAATTTCTTTCCCACTTTCTTCTCCTGAGAAAGCTGCACTCTCTTGTGGCAACTCTTCTTTAGATGCAATATCACCATTGTCCATCGTTATCATAGCATGTTCATTTGGACATTGTGAAGTAATATGACCCTTATCCCTTGAGTTGAAAATTACAGCTTCGTTTTACTCCTCCAATTTTTGAGTTGGCTTGACAACTAACTTGGAATTTGCACTCCATTTCGATTTCCAAATAGAAGTTGAACAATCAATTTTGCTATGTGGGCGGGTATCCTTCTTCAATTGCTTCTCAACCTTTATAGCCTTATGAAGAACTTCATACAACTCCAAATACTCTTGCAATTCCACAACTCTGGAAATCTCTCTGTTCAGCCCACATATGAATCTTGCAATTGTGTCTTCAGGATCCTCCTTTATGTTGGCGCCGATGAATGTCATTTTCATTTCTTTATAGTACTCCTCAATAGACTTTGATCCCTGTCTCATAGTCTGCAATTTTATACGTAAGTCATGACAATATGATGGAGGAATAAATCTTCTCCTCAATAGAATTTTCATGTCATCCCAATATTCAACTGGAGGCTCTCGATTTCTGCGCCTATTAATGGTTAATTGATTCCACCAAGTAATAGTATAATCAGCAAAGGATACAACAGCAAGTTTAACCCTTTTTTAATCGAAATAATTATGACAATCAAATATACTTTCCACCCTTTGTTCCCACTCAATATAGACATCATGATCACTTTTACCTTGAAAGGTAGGGAGAGATAGTTTAATTGAACCTGTATTTCGATCAGTAACATCTCTATCTTATTCCCTTTCGCGTTCATTTCTTCTACCTCCAATCTGAACACGTCTATGCCTTCTCCAATGTCTATCAGAGGTTTCATCATCTTCCTCTTCCATCTCTTCATTATCAACAGCATGGTGTCTTCGGCGATCTCTTCTTTGGTTTGGTTGTATAACATGTTGTAATTGTGCAATTTGATCCTTCTACACATTTACTTCATCATGAAGTTCAGTAATCATATTTTCAAGACGCTAAAAATGTTGCGTCATGACTTCCATCATCCTCGTTGGATCAATTTCTTCGTTTCTAAGATTAATCTCTTTGTCCTTTTCTGTGGACATTGTAGGAAATTTTTGCAACAACAATTAGTAAAATAATCTCACTACCTCACGTGGTGGCACACAGTGGTGACACATGTATTTTACCTCAACTATATTTGGCTTTTTCTCTCAATTGTACTTACCACTCAGCCTTTTTCCTCTCTTGAACCCTCCAACAAGTTCTAGGAGAACTAATGCAAGTCAATACAAAGGTAATGTGTGATTGAATCAACCTGATTTATCAATATGATTGCAAGATCAAAAGAATACTTGAAGTTGATTTTTGAATAGAGATCAGAAACAAAGATTGCCAAATAAGGATATAAGTGTAATGAATTGATTAGGAATAGAGATCAAGAAAATGTTGTCAAATAAGGACAGATATAAAAAATTTCAGAATTGGAATGAAATCAAAGATCACCCTTCCTTGAGTCAAATTGTTCTATTCTCAAATTTCTTTGCACTTTTCTCCAGAAATAATCATTCCTTTTTTCTTCTCTCCTCTTTCTTTTGAATCCCTTTTTTTTCTTCTTTTCTTTTTTTTTCGGATTTTTTTTTTCAATTTTTTTTCCTGTTCTTCTATTTTCTCCTTTCTTGCACTTCCTTTTCAGTCTTTTTTTTAGATTTTTTTTCAATTTTTTTCCAGATATTTTCTTTCTTGCCTTCCCTTCTCCTTTCTTGCACTTTCCTTTTCAGTCTTTTTTTTCAATTTTCGAATTTTTTTTTTGAAATTGTAGCAAGACTTGAGAACAAATAAGGATAACGGTTAGGGTTTCAACAACAAATAACCAGATTTTTATGGTTTTTTTTTTCAAAACTGCACCAGATTTTGAAGAAAAGATGACGATGGCTAGGGTTTGAAGAACAAAAGAAAGCAAATAAGGAAGACGGCTAGGATTTGAAGAACCAAACCAGATTTTTTTTGTGTTGTTTTTTTTTTAGAAACTGAAATAGAGAAAAATTAGGATAATGAAAGATAACTAGAAAATCGGATCGAAAACGAGGCTCTGATATCAACTGATACGATACTCGAGAACAATGCCTTGAGTGACCGGAATAATATATGATAATCAAAGAAACGAGATCAAACGAATCTTCAAGACAGCGAAATATCAACCTCAAGATTACAATGAACCAAGCAATCGATATTATAAATAGATGGATTTAATCACAAGATAGCCAACCTTGTAATTAACGGCGCGAAGAACGGGTTGCAGGAGTTCCCTCACAGCAAAAGCAATTAAGCCAAATTGTTTATAGATTCAAAGATGTATGAAATAACAATGAGTAGCAGTATTTATAGGCCCTAAAAATAGAATTTGGGCTGAAAAAAATACCCTAACTTAGCTCACAAGTAACCTAACTAATTTAGTAAAATAACAAACTCAATTTTTGTTACAATACTCATCAGCATTTTCCATAATTAATTAATTCCGAAAATTCCAAATAAATATGGTTAAACCATGATTTATTTGGCCCAAGTTATGCTGACTCTTCATGCGGCCCAATTTATAACCCGTTGAGAAGTTGGATCTGATCTAACTAGATCTTGTAATGGATCAATTGTAAATTTCAAACATTCTTGATTATCTTCAATTTCCTTATGTCTGAGATCCACACCATTATCTTGATCATCCAACTTTGCTAGAACATTTTTCTATTGTCGGTTGCAATTGTATGCTTTTCCTGGTTCATATCAGGAATGATGCATGAGGTATACCTTGGATTATTTCCACATGCATAAGTCACGAGAGAGATGCTAGATATATATATGGGAACATATTCTTCACTAGGTGTGACGCGTTTTGAGAAAATCGTGCGGGCTTAAGCCCAGAGCAAACAATATCACACGCTAGTGGAGAATGTTATATATGGTGTATGAGGCATGCCTTAGATTAGTCCCACATGCATAAGTCACATGAGAGATGCTGTGTATATATGGAAACATGACTTTGACTTGGTAGGACACGTTTTGTTAAAATCGTGTGAGCTTAGGCCCAAAGCGAATAATATCACACACTAGTGGGAAATGTTACATATGGTATCAGATCCACTTCGTGTAAGCCTCTATGCATGGTGTGGTGCGATCACTCAACGAGGACGTTGAGTCCCCTAAGGGGAAAGGGTGCATGAGGCATGCCTTGGATTAGTCTCACATGCATAAGTCACGGGAGAGATGCTGGGTATATATGGGAGCATGTCCTTCACTAGGTGTGACGCGTTTTGAAAAAATCATGAGGGCCAAAGCCCAAAGCGGACAATATCACACGCTAGTGGAGAATGTTACATAACGACACAACCACTAACTCCTATATCATCTAAAAAATAAGATCTTCCAAATGAAGAATGTCATTTCATTATTACATTCCAATCGACAATAACAATCGCAACTTCTACCGAAGGAACCTCATGGGATCGATAATTCTACTCTACACTTTATTACTTGATACGACTTGTGCAATTGCTAGCAATTTTATTATTACAAATTCTACGCATCAAGTTTTTGACATCGTTACCGAGAACTATATTCATAATTCTTATTCTATCTTCATATAAGCTAATTTGAGAATTTTATTTTTCTTTTATACTTCACTTTTTTAGAGTTGTGTAAGCTTTTCAGGTTACATATTTTATACACGACTTGATATTCGGGGAGTCGAGAAGCTAATTCCTGTGGATGTCTATTCGACGCTTACATCATTATTCCCTCAATGACGAAGAAGAAAATGACTACCACTCAACAAGTCGAGGGAAATAACATTGCTGTCCAGCAAGATGAGATTCATAACGGGACAACATCGTCAAGACAAAGTACTACAGGAAAGCCTCACCAAGTTTAAAAAGAAGATTTATCTATTTATCTACCATGCTCAAACAGTTGTTACATCCTTTGCTGAAGAAACTCTCCACTACACATTATCAAATTGAAAATATGGAGAGACAAATTGACAACATCTGAATATAATCTATCTCAATAATTTACTAGGAGAAGAAAAGTGTTTGAGGATATGAAAATAGAAAATTAAAGGTGCAAAAAATAAATGATAATGGAATAAAATAAAATTGGTATTGAGCCTTGAGAATTATGCACGATTACTGTAAAGATAAATGTGTAATATCCTCTATAATAGTTGAGTTATGACAAAAACTAATAAATTCGATTCTTATGATGAATTAGGAGTACCTAAAGTATTGACCTCTCAAAATGAGTAAATCAAATTACCTTAACTTCAAACTAATAATCGCAAATAATGAGTCAATTATTGATTTTACAGAGAATTAAGATGCATGAATATATATATCTCCTATACTACTATTCACCCATAAATCTTGACAGAATAATAGACCGCACAAAATTCAACACAAACGATGAGTTATCGACCATGTTATGTATGCTTCAACTTAAAAGTAAAAGATCAATTATCAAAGCAATAATAATTTTTGAAACTAACCACTCCTCATACATATTTGTAATCTAATCTTAGAAATCAAATTACTCGTCAAAAGGCAATGAACTCAAAATGCATAATCAAAAGAAATTGAAAAGTTTAATTAACTTAACTAATAATAAGGTTCAAACAATTTTTCTTCTTTAAAAAGAATATAAAATTTATATTAAAGAAATAATAAACTATAAGAATTAGACAAAAGAACATTCAAATAAGAGATAGAAGAAGAATTTTCAACCTTCGGAACCTTTGGACCGTTGCACAACACAAACGATGAGTTGCTGTGCAATCTTTTCTTTCGATTGATCTTCAAGCCTTGAAACATTGCACGGCTCCCAAGTACTAAGCACACATTTTTTTGGCTCCCAAATCCCAAGCCTTCAAACCATCGGTATTTTTTTTAGAGAACCTTTCGATTTTGTTGGATTTAACCTTCAGTACCTAGCAGAGGACATTGAACAATAATATAGCAATAATACCCATAAAAGTTACAACAATTCAGGATTGCTTCATGCTGTGTAAAGATGGAATTTCGGGCGAACCGCACAGCACGGCACGCCGCCGGCCTGCCTAAAATCCGTGTCGGCTCGGCCCGACACGAACATGGCCCGCGCATAAAAAAATGGGCCGTGCCGTGCCATACCGTGCCGGGTCGGCCATCCGCACTGTTGGCATGACATGGCCCGGGCACGGTGAACACGGACCCAGTATGACACGGCCCATTTTGGCACGACACGGTCCGCGTACTTCGATGTCAAGACACGTCGGATGTAGTATTTGTACTCCAACACGGACCGTGTGTGCCCTAACACGGTCCGTGTTAAGAAGAGGACAACGGCCCGCGTTAATTTGAAACTTCAACATGGCCGCGCTGATCAAACACAACCCATTTTTTTTATTTTTAAATGAGATTCGTGATTTGACAACACGAACACGGGTGCGCGGTCAAAAGCTTCAACACGGACCGTGTTAGTTTCAACACGGGCCGTGTTGGAGCATTCCTTCTCCTATAAAAGAGACGTCCGATTTCATTCCTTCTTCACATCTCCACTCCAAAATCCCTCTACTTCCATTCTTCCAAGTCTTCCAAGTTTTCAACCTTCCATAGTACTTTTTGTGACTCTCTCTGCCTCTCTCACACTGAGTGATTCAGTCGTTCTGCATTTTTCTTCTCTCCATTCGTGCTCTGCTATCAAACTCTCACTTTTAATTTATATTTATATTGTAATATTTATTTAGTAGTATTTTTATATTATTATTCACTCTTAATTTCTTATATATAACTGCATAATGGACCCGCGAAATCCCTTTCGTCTATATGGTGATTTTGCTGCTTATTCACCTTATGGACCACTACCTACATATCCATATGGTACACCATATAATACTAATAGTAGTGGTGATTCTAATTCTTTATCAGCACAACTAAGTGGCGATTCGTCGGGTTATATGGAAACTGCGGCGCCATCAACTAACTGTCCAGTTACCCTAACTACATATGTTAATCTTCTTGTCATTCCTAATCTTAATATTGCTTCAAGTTCTGCAGGTTCCGAAGGAGATTGTGCAACTACGACAGCGACACCTCCAAGTCCGTCAAGCTCAGATGCTCCCGCGCAAGGTGAGATAATAGGTAAAAAAAGAAGAACATCAAAGTTAACTAGTGAAGTTTGGAATTATTTTGAAAAAAATTATAGATGAAAATGATCCAAGAAAAGATAAAGCTATTTGTAAAATTTGCAAGGCTAGTTATGCTGCCGCCTCTTCTTCGGGCATAGGTAGTTTAAAACGACATTTAGAATCACATCCTATAACTACTAGGGAACAATTTTTAGCGGGTCAATTACCGCAATAGACTCAACTAGTTGCACCCAGTCGTGGTACTGCCGGGAACTCTTTATTTGCTTATAATCAAGAACATATGCGTGAAGGTTTAGCTAGATATGTTATACATGCATAAATGCCTTACACATTTGCTGAAGATGAAAAATTTTTATATTATCAACAAAATTATGTACAAGGTGCCTTTCGAAATGTTAGTAGAAAAAATGTTAAAGAAGATTCGATTAAATTATATCGTAAGAAGAAAAATGAACTAATTAATTATTTTTTAGATTCTAAATTCATGTATAGTTTGACTAGGGACATATGGACTTCTTTAAATGGTGATGGTTTTTTATGTGTTAAAGTTCATTGGATTGATACAAATTGGGTAGTGCAAAAAAGAATTATTGCGTTTAAAGAAATTAAGCATCCTCATAATGGTTTGAAAATTGCCAATGTGATAGAAAAAGTAATTAACGAATACGGTCTTAAAGAGAAAATTTTATGTCTTACTCTTGACAATGCATGTGCTAATAATTCCGCTGCACAATTGTTAATTCAAAGATTAAATCCTCCTTTAAATGGAATTCTTTTTCATCAAAGATGTGCATGTCATATTATTAATTTGTGTGTTAAAAAAGGATTAAAGGTAGTTGTTAGAGTATTGAAACTCATAGAGCAGTTATTGTAAATCTACGTCACTCTGGACCTAGGAGACAAACATTTAAAGAAATTTGTCATCGTTATAATATTCCTTATAGAAAATTAAACACTGATGTGTCTACGAGATGAAATAGTACTTACGACATGCTTAAATTATGTATTCCATTTAGACATGCACTCGATAATTATATTTTAACTGTGATGCAATGTCCAACAACTCGAATTACTGATGCAGAATGGGATGTTGCTAATGCAGTTATGGAATTGTTACAAGTTTTTTATAATGCTACTTTAGAGTTATCTGCTATTTATTCTCCTACTTCACATCTAATAATTAATCAACTTCATGAAATGACAAGTTCATTTAATGAAAAACGTGAATTATTAAATGATTTTTTTGAAATAATTTATTTGATGGAATCAAAATTTTTAGAATATTAGAATAATTTGCCTCTCATAGGAATTTTAGCAATGATGAGGGATCCTAGATTTAAAGGATCCGGTCCTAAATGGTACACCAGAGAGATTAAGAATTGTTTTCCCGAACAATATATAAGAAGTCATCCAGAATTGCAAACTGACGATTTTATTAATCCAGATCATGATTACGAAAATATAATAAATAACTTATATAATATTTATGAAGCAAAATTTTGTGTACGTAGAGAGCAAGCATCTTCATCACGTGCACAAGTAGCACCCAGACCTTCCAATAATAGATCATTTTCTAAATTCATGTCCTCTATTAGGGGGGCACATCAAGAGGCTCGGATGAAGGTTCATCCAATTCAGCTGCTCTTTTGTATAATGAACTGCAAGATTACTTATCACGTCTAAATGAATGTGATAGTGAAATCGATGTCTTGACCTGGTGGAGATTAAACTGTCGTACGTATTTAATTCTCTCCGCCTTAGCTCGAGATCTTTTAGCTGTTCCGATGTCTACAATGGCATTAGAACAATATTTTTCTGCAGGTTCCAGAATTTTGGACGAGAGAAGATATAGAATGAACTCTAAGTCGATGGAGGTTTGTATATTATTAAAAGATTGGTTTGATGCAGATACTCGAACACAAGGTCAGGAATCCATATTACTATACATAGAAGATGATGATGAAACAGATGTCTCCTCCGCTTATAATTCTTCATAAAATAATTATTTGTACAAGATGTAATTTTTATTTTTTTATAATTTTGCATTTATTGATTATTTCATAATAATCAATAATAATAAAACATTAAAACTTCCGTGGATGTAGGCTAAAATAGCCGAACCACGTTAATCTCGGTGTCCATTACTATTTTTACTATATAATAAATTAGTACTTAATTATCTATAGTATAGTAGTATACTACCTAAGTACCTAATTATCTATACTACTTATGCATTATACAATAAATTATATATAATGTAGTACAATAGTACTAATGTACTATATATTATATTCTCTCTCTCAAACTCTCACTCTCACTTTGGGTACTCACTATCACTTTGGGTAGAATACTAGAATACAATTAATTACTAATATATATTTATTAAATACTTACCAATTACTTTTATATATAAAGTTATAAGTTATAACTTATTAGTTATTACTCAAAACTCAATTAATCATTTTACAAATTTATTTACTTAATAATTATAAATTAAGGACTTAATGTATTTGAAATTTTAACTATATAGTTATTATCAATTGTATATTATAGAATAAATAATAATACTCATTATACTCTACTCTATTCTATAATAATTTAATAATGAAAATTTAAAAAAGTTGAAATTGAAAAAGAAGGCCCGCGGGCCGCCCGACCCGGCACGACCTGACCCGGTCGGCCCAATTAGGCCGGGCCTAAACCGTGTCGGGATTGAAAATGGTCCATTTTGCACGACACGGCCCGCGGCATGGTCAAACACGGGTTGACCGGCACGAGCACAGCACGACACGACCCGTTTTTCCATCTCTAATGATGTGAGAGCAGAAATGGTTTGAACTATTTTAGGAACTTGTGAACCAGCCTTTTCTAAATATTCTGATCAAGAATTTGCTTGCCAGAAATTTATGTATTCCCGAGATTTCAACTAATGTAGTTCTGAAATTTAATCATGAAGTGTCATTGAGCTTTAATCATGGTGTCTTGTACTAAATGTTCCGATATCTCAGGAAGCTTGGATGATATACCACTCGTCCCCTACCATACACGAATCTATTGAATCGAATTGGGCTTGTCGTGGCACTGATCCCCACTGGCCTGCATGAAAATGGCATGTTGTCCCTTAATTGATTAAGCGCTCCTCATTGAATTGAATAACTCCGAACGTTGTAAATTGAATGGAATTGAATTGCAATTGAAATTGAAATTGGATTGAATTGAATAGAATTGGATCATGGTCATTTGGATATATTAGCGTTGAATTGGCAATCATTATTGTTCTATTGAATCAAATTATTATTGGTCAATGATCATTAATTATTGAATTGAAAATTATTAATTAAATATTGATTTATTGATTAGACAATTGATAATTATTAATTGAAAAATTATTATTGATTTATATTAGTCTTTTGATCATAGCATGATATATTGTTCATATTGATAAATTGTTAATTAGTTATTGTATTGATTACTCAATTGACTCATTATTGATTATACCTTATTTTTAATTGAGCATATTGATTATCTATTAGATCTTATGTACTGAGTTTATTTTTATACTGATAAATATTTTTATGTACCTGAATTCGTGCATGTGATAAAGCTATAGATGATCCTATATGTGACTACGCTCAATGGTTTTGTGTACAATAATCTTCTTCACGGCCGTATTTTCTAGCTTTGAGCAGTTTGATGCTGTCATGACATCCATATGTATGTACGGTTTGATACTGCATGACATGATATCTACATGGAACTATATGCATGTACGTAGAGTGTGCAGAATAATAATTTCAGAAACATTACAAACTCCAGAACACTATAGCTTTTACACTATCTGCTCCATTCAATTCAATTGGTCCCGACTTAGTAACAATGAGTGAACATGAGCCCAGTAGCTTTCGACTTTTATCTTATTTACCTAAATGTCTATCTTTGATAAATTATCAATTAGGTTAGATAAGCCCGAACCAAAAGCTAAATATGCCAATAATACAATCATCAATAAAATCAAAGATTATAATAATATAATCAGAACAATCAATAATAATATAATTAATATATCAAATTAATATAATAACATGAATAACAATAAGTAATTAACATGCATCCGAAAATAATTACCAACTCTCGGTCGTATCTTCTCCATATAATTCTTCTATGTTATATATATATAAATATATATTTTCTGGCCGAGGGATCCAATATTTGAATTTCGTTAGAAAATCATAAACCAAAGAAGAAAACAAATTTTTTTTCTCGCAATTCGTCCACTTCGCGTGTCTCTTTTCTCCCTTTTTTTTCATTTCTTTCTTAGCCTCATGTTTTCTTTCTTTCTTGGCCTCGGGTATTACTCTTTTTTTTCATCTCTTTCTCTCTCCTCCCACTAACCTTCTCTATCTTGTTTTGGTTGGCAAGATACGACTGAAACCAATTTTTCTTTTGGTCCGTGAGACATAACGCCATGATGATTATTGACGTCAACGAGGTTTGCATTGCATCAGACTAATTCGACTGATTGTAACAAAGTAACGAACGCATCGTAAAAGAATGAAAGGATTCCCTATGGACCTTCGATTGCACGAAAGGAACTCACGCGACGTTCGCTGCGAGATTACGCCGATCACCGCCGTGAAGGACACCACAACCGCACGAAAAAAAAATCCCTTCGGATAGCCGATTCTAATTTCTTATTTATAGTGTTTATAAATCTTTCACTATTCTCTAACTATATTATCTAATCCCACTCAAATTTAATTCTCTAATTTATCTCTTTAATTAATTCAATTTTATTCTAATAATTAAATAAATAATTTCCGAAATTAATTAAATAATCTCATCACTAAACAAACTCCTCTTCAATTTTTATTTTTATTTTCAGAATTATTAAATACAATAATATTAATAACAATGCCAAAATAAAAATAATGAAATAATTTTTTATTAAATCCTAAAAAATCAGGATCGTCATATCATAATCTCCTTAAAAATAAATTCGTCATCGAATTTGAATAAAAAATTACATTATCTTATTTAAATAACTCAGAAAAATTCTTTCTCATCTCTTCTTCTAGTTCTCAGATGGCATCTTCATTTTTATGATGTGTCCAAGTCATCTTTACCGTGGGTACTATTTTATTCTTCGTATACTTAGTTTGATACTCCAAGATCTCTATAGGCTACTCAGCATATGTCAGATCTACATTTAAATTTCCATATTCACCACATGAGCATCATCATGTTAGTACTTGCGCAGCATTGACACGTGGAAGACATTATGCACGTGTCCATATGATGGCGGTAGCGTCAACCTGCAAGCTGCATCTCCAATCAATGCCAGTACTTTGAAGGGGCCAACATATCTTGGACTCAACTTACCCTTCTTGCTGAATCTCATTATCCCTTTCATTGAAGAAACCTTTAGCATCACTCGATCTCCCACTTTGAATTCATTCCAAAAGCACTCTAAATGCTCCGTCAAAATTTGGCCATAAATCATGGATCTCTATCCGACACAATGGAGACTGGCACTCCATGTAGTCGGATAACCTCCTTAATATAAATATCCATCAGGCTTTCGACGGACTGCTTCCATTTGATGGGAATGAAATGGGCTGCTTTGCTGAACCGGTCCACCGCCACCCATATTGCATCGTGACCTTGCTGAGTTTTTGGAAGCCCAGTGACAATCCATAGTCACATTTTCCCATTTTTATTGTGGGATTCCAAGTTCTTGTAGTACACTGTAAGGTCTCTGATATTCCACTTTCACTTGTTGAGATACTAGGCATCTTGAAACATACTCAGCCACGTCCTTCTTCATATTATTCCACCAGAAGGTCCGTTGCAAGTCCTTGAACATCTTCGTGCTTCCAATGAACGGTGAATTCAGACTTGTAGCATTCATCCAACACTTTTCTTCTCAATGCTTCATACTCAGAGACCTATAATCGTCCCCTATACTTTGATCACTCCATCTGTGATCGAAAAATTTGCAAAAATTTTTTCGCACAACTTGAGTAGGTGGTTGTATTCGTTATTGTTTGGTTGTGCTTTGCCTATCTTCAATAGTAGCTCGGGTTGCATATCGAGGTGTGCTATAATTCATATGCCATCGCTGTTGGTCACTGAATTGATTTGTATGATACAGTCAATCATGTTCTAGTGACTCACTCTCAAGCATTGGAGTGATCATCCCCATTTTCTACTAAGTGCGTCAGCAACTGAGTTTGTCTTCCCCGGATAATAATTGATAGCAAACTCATAATCCTTTAGAAACTCAATCCACCTCCTCTAACGCATATTCAAATCTTTCTGTGAGAAGATATACTTCAAGTTCTTGTAGTCTGTGAAGATTTTGAACTCTTCGCCATATAAATAGTATTGCCAAATTTTGAGAGCGAAGACCACAGCCGCTAACTCTAGATCATGAGTCGGATAATTTTTCTCATGCTTCTTCAATTGTCTCGATGCATATCCAATGACTTTCTCATGTTGCATCAAGACGCATCCCAAACCGGTGTCGCATACATCACTATATATGACATAACCTCCTTGGCCTGAAGGTATTGTCAGAATGGGCACCGTCGTCAATCTCTTCTTTAACTCTTGGAAAATATCTTCACATCTCTGTGACCATTCATACTTGATGTCTTTCTTGGTGAGGTTTGTCAATGGTGAAGTGATTTTGGAGATATCTTGAATGAATCTTCAATAATATCCTGCAAGTCCGAGGAAGCTTCTAATCTTTGATGCATTCTTCGGTTGTGCCCAGTTGGCGACTGCTTCCACCTTTGCAGGATCCACCGATATTCCATCTTCATTGATAATGTGCCCAAGGAACATAATCTCCTTTAGCCAAAACTCGCACTTCGAGAATTTGACGTACAATTTATGTTCTTGTAGAGTTTGTAGCACCACCCGTAAATGCTCCTCGTGTTCCTCTAGGCTTGAAGAATAGATAAGGATGTCATCAACGAAGACAATCACAAAACTTGTCCAGGTATGGCCTGAACACTCTATTCATCAGGTCCATAAAGGCTGTTGGGGCATTGGTCAGCCCAAATGGCATCACCAAGAACTCGTAATGCCCATATCTCGTTCTGAAAGCGGTCTTCAGCACATCATCATCCGTTATTCGTAATTGATGGTAGCTGCTTCTTAGGTCGATCTTCAAGAATACCTTTGCTGAAGATAATTGGTCAAATAGGTCATCGATTCTCGGTAGTGGATAATTATTCCTAATTGTGACCTTGTTCAACATCCAATAGTCTATGCATAGACTCATAGACCCGTCCTTCTACTTTACGAATAAGACCGGAGCGCCCCATAGAGAAACGCTCGATCTAATGAATCTCTTATCCAGCAATTCTTGGATTTGGGTCTTCAATTTCAGCATCTCCGTTAGAGCCATTCGATAGAGAGCCTTTGATATGGGTGCCGTGTCTGGCACTAGGTCAATGCGGAAGTCAATCTCCTGTCGTTGTGGCAATCCTGAAACATCATCTGGAAAGTCATCCGGAAATTCTTTCACCATCGCAATGCTATCTCGGTCTACTTCTGCTCTGTCCGTCTTGATCACACTTGCTAGGAAACACCGGCATCCTTTTTTCAGCATCTTTTGCGCCTTTAACACTGACACCAGGATCTTGCCGCTCTCTAGTGGTGTACCTCTAACAATAGTATGAGGTTCTCCTGGTGTTTCGATCAGTTTCTTCTTTGCTCGGCAATGTAAGTAGGTGTCGTGGTAGAACAACTAGTCCATACTCAACACCACATCATAGTCCCTGATCGGAATAACGATCAGGTCTGCGGAGAAGTTCTTGCCTTCCACTTCGATCGGCACCGTGGGGATGTACTTCTAGGCAACGATGAACCCCAAAGGTGTGCTAACGTTAAGTGGAAAACTAGTCGCTTGTGGCTTCATGCTCAATAACGGAGCGAATTGCTCCGAAACGAACGAATGTGTAGCACCTGAATCAAAGAGAATATTAGCATGAACACCATCAATTTTTAGCGTACCTTAGATGGTTTCATTCGACCTTTGCTCATCTGCAGGCTTCATGTTGTATACTCAGCCTTGCACCATTCTAGGTGGTCCGTCATTACGCTGCGGAGGAGGTCCAGCACGCCTCGGCTCTTTACATTCTCGAGCGAAGTGGCCCACTTTGCCACAATTCAGGCATGCTCCAGTCTTCCAGTAGCACTCACTGTGATGCATCCTGTGGCAATAGCTGCATGGTGCTCTAGGTGGTTGAGGCTCATTCCTTGCTGGATATGGTCTTCCTCGATTGCGATCATCTCTGCGGTGAGGATCTCATCGAGCTTGTCTTCTATCTCTATTTCCATATCTGTTCTGATGTTGATTGTCCAATGCTTGGCTTTGTTGCTTGTCACCTGTCTTATCACCATCTTCCAGATAAATGGCGAATTCTTCAACAAATTGGAGGGTCTGGCAGTTACCCTCCTTCACCCTTTTTCTGAGGTTGGGTTTCAAGCCATAAACCCAACGCTTCACTCGATCAAGTTTCGACTGCTGTTACTTCTCTAGGCTCAGAAACTTAGCAAGGTACTGCTTTATAGTCATAGTACCCTGTTGGAGTGTCAAGTACTCCTTCTGCTTCCTGCCCCTCTCATATGCAGGTATGTAGCGATTCTCGAACGCCTTCTTGAATTCTCCCCAAGTGATGTGGTCCTGGCCAGAGAACACAGTGAGCTTGGCGGCCTTCCACCAATTTTTGGCATATGTCGTCAGCTTCCTTATGGCATAAATCATCTTGCGGTCCTTGCCGCAATCCATCTCAAGGAATGTTTGTTCTATCTCCTCAATCCACCCCTCTGCATCCTCAAAGTCACCCTTCCCGTAACGGAGGGGGCTACAACTTGAGGAACCTCTCAATGGTGTAATTATGATCATGACGTGGTGGCACATTGAGACTCGAGTACTCAGTGTGCACAGAGTGGAACGCAGGCAGTAATAATCCCTATCTCAATTGTTCCTCCTAGTACCCATTAGCTTGGTCCTGATTCCTCTAGAGGTCTTGCACTTGTTGTCTACTCACTTGCGGACTCAAAGCATGCTGATTATTGGGTTGGGAACCTTGGGCCTCTTGACCGGCACGCTGTGATCCGCTCTTGGGAGCCCGTGGTATTTGATTCGGGAAAACCATCTTTGGAGGAACCTGTTCTCACACAACAATAACCATAAAATTCATAAGTGGGAGCTCAATAATCAATAGCACAATTCAATACTTACTTGACCCCACTGGATGGCTGCAGTGGTTGCTTTTGACAGTGCACGTGGACTCTATCTTATCTATTAGAGACAGCAAAGAAGTGCCTCTCCTTAGGCTTTGATACCTTCTATAACGCCTCGAGACTGATGCGATAATTTTATATAGCGCAAATATTAGCAAGAGCACTAGGTCGAATCAAGTAATAAAGAGTGAAAAGAGTGTCGAACCCACGAGGACTAGTCTATCTTTATCTTTTATCTTAATTTAATCAGATGAGGAAAACAGATAATATTTGGTTCAAAATAAATAAAACAAATAAGATTAAAATTGATCCAGCCTAAAGTTTCAAAATAAATAAATTAGAAATGTTCAAACAAGATGGGGGTAACAATATCTTTCAATAAAGATCTAAAAAAAATCCGGATTTTCTAATGGAAAGGATAGCAAAAAGTAAAGGTCTCAAACTAGATAACCTAACTATCTTATCACAAAATTAGAAAGAGAAGGTTCAACCGAATCAATCTCTAACTAACTTTTGATAAGATGTTTTAGCGATGCAATCCTATCTCAAAAATATCTCAACCGAGTGAGTTAATGATTCACAAATCTCTAAATCTCAATCGAGTAAATAGAGATGGGATATGAAATGCTTATCGAAAGATCAATCAACTGAGAGAGATCAAAAGAACAAATCTCGATAATACCAACCAGTTAAAATCGAGTACTAAAAAGATAGCATTAAAATCAACATGCATATTCAGAATATTTAGAGTAGTAAATCTTATTCAACGATCTAACAAAGTCCAACATAAATTGATCCTAATTAGAACTTTATTACATAGCTAAAGAAATAATAGAGAGAAAAACAAGAGATTAAAATATAGAAGAAAAGGAGAAATAATTTCTTCAAAATTATCTAAACTCCTCTGGAAGATTCTCCACCGAGTAGACGGCCAGAGGCTCTCTCTCTTCTTGGCTTTGCAATGGATTTTTGAATTCTAGACTTGGATGTCTAAGTGAGGTGATAAGGAACCCTTTTTATAGTTCAAAATGCATCTGCCTCCTGAGAATCAACGTGAATCAATGTCGCATGAATCAAAATATAATGATTTGGTTGAGGAGATCTTGCGAAATTAACAACACGAATCGTGTTATTAATAACATGGGATATTTTATATTGTTAGAGTGATTTCCTGCCAATCTTTCAGATTTTGAAGATATGGTGATTGCTGGCTAACATGTATCATGTTGAAGGAAACATGGGTTGTTGCTGACAAAAGCGGACCGTGTTGGCTGCTGCAGAAATAAAAATAACAAATTAGGTATCAACTGATTCTTTGAAAGTTTTAATTAAAAATGAGTAAAAGTTTATATATAATAGAATAAAATTATGAAAAATAGACTGAATGATATGAAATAAATATGTATAAAATGTCATGCATCAAATTCTCCCAAGCTTGAACTATTGCTTGTCCTCAAGCAAGTTTCAAAGTAAGAACTGAGTGAAAATGGTTCCACAATAAACTTCACCTAATGACTAATACTTTTCTAATACTGCTATTTCACACGTTCATTGTCAAAGCATCTCTCCTCTTGTGATTTGACCCTGCCTCATAGAATTTCTGATACTTAAACATATTTAAACATTTCTAGATTCAGCTTGTCAACAAAAAAAAAACTGTAGATTATCATATAATAGTGTTAATATTGAAAACATAAGTACAAGTTGAGCTTAGTTTTCTTGTTATTATAGCAATTCAAACATTCATGTGTTTCTCTATATTGTGCAAGGTGGTCTATGTATCGGGTTTTCGATCGATGGTTTCCAGACCAGTTGGCCTTAGATCATCAGGCAAGAATCTCCTACGGATCTAATTGCCCAAACACAACAAGGTGTCAGAGAAACATTCATGACTTATTCATTGCATTTTTTTCCTCTTTTTTCATGTGTTTCTCCATCTTACTCAAAGTGGTTCATATAACAGATTTTCGATCCCAGACCAGTTGGCCTTAAGTCGTCAGGCAAGAATCCCCTACCGATTTAATCGCCCGAACACATCAAGGAGCCAGAGATAACACATTTCATTTTATTCACTTCTTTGGAAGGTTTTTTTTAAAAGCTCAACAAGTACTTAAAGCATTCAATAAAAGACTACTCCAATCCAATCTAATTAAAATAAAATCAAGCTAAATAAAGAATTGTAGTTCAGGTATCATATTTCTATTTGATATCATTCTACTTTTCCAATAACCCAATACTATGGCAATGGGACGATAGAAACTTCAGCATAGAATTTCATAAGTCAATTAGATGTCTTTTAAAATTGATGCCAAATATTAAATTTTTTTTGGATTTTAGATGATATGCATGTAAAAGCAAAAAAAAATGCAACTACTAAATAATAAAACATGTGAATGCAGTAAAAATGAGAAATGCATCAATGCAACTCTCCCAAGCTTAAACTAAGCATTGTCCTCAGTGCTAGCCTAGTCGGGTAAAGTTTGTAACAGAACAATGACTTAAGAAATATAGAAAGAAGAAACAGAGAGTCACAACCTATTATTTTAAAAAAATGATGACGACAAAATGTTGATCAATGGTGGAGCACAAATGTTGAGGGTTCTGGATCGCCGAAAAAGGTCGTCTACTGCAATACGATAGTTATAATGACTGCCCAAGCTATATCATAAATGTGGTTGTTGGCGCAATTTTAAAATTTTTTTTTTTGAATCATGAAGTACATGGATCATGTTGAAAAATAACTTTCTGCAAAAATAGGCCGAGTAGTTAGTCCATGTTGAAAACACAAGCCATATCAAAATGCACCTGTGTCATTTTTTTTTCAAAATTCTCTATCTATGAAATGAATGCCTAAATCTAACAACTAAAATTATTTTAAGAAAAACTAAATTGACTTGAAATAGAAAAAAGTCCCTAATAAAAGGATTATTATTATGATGATGAACGAATTTTGCAATTAAGAACAATCTCACCTGAATTATGTGATCATGATGCATTTATCATGGTGCGAATCAATGAATGTGGGTGAACACACATCCAACCGTAACCAATTTTTGGCAAGCCATCTTTGTAATTTTTGCATTACCCTTGATTTGAGATTTTGCAATTTCTACTATTGGGTTCTTTGGTCGCCATTCTGTAGATGACATTAGTGCTCGTGATGTTGTTCTTGCCGATGATGATATCGGTATTGTGATCACCTCCTTTTGTGTTGGTGGATTTGAAGATGCAGTTATGGTGGTAGATGGTACTTCTAAAGTTGAGCTCCTCTTTCGAACTTGTCCATTTTCGATTATGCACGGACTTGTCTTCGTAATCCTCAACTTTGTAGCCCATGTCTTTTGTTGATAATATCTTCGTGGTTTCCATCGTTATTGATATGGCTCTCGATGATGACAAGGACACATGAAAATTGGCGGCCTACCTAAAATGCTTGCCTTTTGATATTGTGTCAAATAAGAAGATAATTTTGCTACTTCCCTCTCCAGTAGTTGAAATTTGGCCTGTATAACATCAAACCTTTGTTGAATCTCAGGTGGATGCGATGAAGGTGAACTCTCATTGTGAATCTTGGCTTGATCTTTTAGCTGTGTCAAGTGAATCTCCAAATTATGGATGAGTTGGTCCTGCAAAGAAAATCTCTTATCAATTGCAGATACTAATTGCTTAAACATGTCCTGGTTCTTGGGTCACTTGATGAATTGATGGCAATATCTATCTTTGTGTTGTGTTGTGTCAGTTGAGTGATCTGATTCTCCATATTCTGAATGTACTCTTCCTGCATAGAAAATTTGTTCATCAACATGCCTGTCATATGTGTAAGCAAGGATAATGGGTCAACTGAAATATCTTCTGGTGAAAATTGTTGAACCTCCTTGTTGTAACTTGTGTTAGGCAGATTAACACCAACTTTGATAATTTCTGATATTGAAGGGTCTCCAAATTGTGTTTCTTCCTCGATAATTATTTTGTTGATATTTCCAGATGACATGGGTTGTTTATTAGATTTGTTCTTTTTCGTCATTGAAAATTGAACAAATTTTTTTTTATATCAAGATCAAAGAGAAGTGGATCCTTAAAAAATGTGTTGCTCAAAGGTTTGAGAGTGCAACTTGAATAATAGAGAGCCAAAAAAAATGATTAGGGAAAAGAGAACGCAGACCGTTTTGAACAAACACAAAGTGTTTTAGAAAAGTCGACACAGGTCATTTTCTAAATCACTGTCTTTGTGAGGAGGTTGAAAAGAGAAAGTCGAACATGAGTGGTGTACTCGCGGACTGTTTTGAACAAACACGGGGCATCTTATTTTTAGGAAAGTCGACACTTGTTGCCTCCCAAAAAAATTACAGACAGAAGGTAAATGCGGGCCGTGTAAAAGGGAATACGGACCGTGTCCAAGAAAGCGCGGGATAACTACACGGGCCGTGTACAGTAAACATGGACCGTAATAATTTTAGCGCAATGCAAAAGCATCAGAGGATGGGGAAAACGCGGATCATTTCAGAAGTGTCGACACAGGTCGTCTTCCAAAAATAGTTTGTTTTAGGGGGAAAATAGAAATGATAAAAGAAGCACGGACCTTGTCAAAATGATGCGACCTATTTCAGATGTAGATCACAACAAGGCATACTAAAACGAAAGAAAGATTAGAATATTTAAGAACCAATGAAGTAAGAAAAAGATAGGAAAATCTCCGGCAACGGCGCCAAAAACTTGATGCGATAATTTTATATAGCGCAAATACTAGCAAGAGCACTAGGTCGAATCAAGTAATAAAGAGTGAGAAGAGTGTCGAACCCACGAGGACTAGTCTATCTTTATCGTTTATCTTAATTTAATCAGATGAGAAAAAGAGATAATATTTGGTTCAAAATAAATAAAACAAATAAGATTAAAATTGATCCAGCCTAAAGTTTCAAAATAAATAAATTAGAAATGTTCAAACAAAATGGGGGTAACAATATCTTTCAATAAAAGTTCTAAAAGAAATCCAAATTTTCTGATGGAAAGGATGGCAAAAAGTAAAGGTCTCAAACTAGATGACCTAACTATCTTATCACAATATTAGAAAGAGAAGGTTCAACCGAATCAATCTCTAACTAACTTTTGATAAGATGCTTTAGCGATGCAATCCTATCTCAAAAACACCTTAACCGAGTGAGTTAATGATCCACAAATCTCTCAATCTCAACCGAGTAAATAGAGATGGGATATGAAATGCTTATCGAAAGATCAATCAACTGAGAGAGATTAAAAAAAATCTCGATAATACCAACTAGTTAAAATCGAGTACTCAAAAGATAGCATTAAAATCAGCATGCATATTCAGAATATTCAGAGTAGTAAATCTTATTCAACGATCTAACAAAGTCCAACATAAATTGATCCTAATTAGAACTTTATTACATAGATAAAGAAACAGTAGAGAGAAAAACAAGAGATTAAAAGATAGAAAAAAAGGTGAAATAATTTCTTCAAAATTATCTAAACTCCTCTGGAAGATTTTCCACCGAGTAGACGCCCGGAGGCTCTCTCTTCTTGCCTTTGCAATGGATTTTTGAATTCTAGACTTGGATGTCTAAGTGAGGTGATAAGGAACCATTTTTATAGTTCAAAATGCATCTGCCTCCTGAGAATCAACGTGAATCAATGTCGCATGAATCAAAATATAATGATTTGGTTGAGGAGATCTTGCGAAATTAACAACACGAATCGTGTTATTAATAACAGGGGATATTTTATATTGTTAGAGTGATTTCCTGCCAATCTTTCAGATTTTGAAGATATGGTGATTGCTGACTAACATGGATCATGTTGAAGGAAACATGAGTTGTTGCTGACAAAAGCGGACAGTGTTGGCTGCTGCAGAAATAAAAATAATAAATTAGGTATCAACTGATTCTTTGAAAGTTTTAATTAAAAATAAGTAAAAGTTTATATATAATAGAATAAAATTATGAAAAATAGACTGAATGATATGAAATAAATATGTATAAAATGTCATGCATCAGTGACTCATGTGACTTTCACGTGCTCAGAGTCGTCTCAGAAGCGCTACTCAATCCTCTATAAAATATAAACCATAAATGCGGAAGACTTTTCAAAATATAATAACTAATAATCCATAATAATCAAAATGCTAAAACATCCATAAATTTATAATTCTAATAAATGCGAAAATAATAAAACTAAATAACTATATCTAATGGCATGTGCAACGTCTGTCTGTCACTGAGCGTAGCCACCTGCAGAGCCATCATCTATAGCTCTCTCACTTGCACGGATCCACGTACAAAAAAATATCCATGAGTATAAAAATATACTCAGTACGTAGGGTATAATAGACAATCAATATGCTCAATCGAAAATAAGGCATAATCAATAATGAGTCAATTGAGCACTCAATACAATAACTAATTAATAATTTATCAATGTGTACAATATATTAGGCTATGGTCAAAAGACTAATATAAATCAATAACAAATTTTCAATTAAGAATTACCAATTGCCTGATCAATAAATCAATATTCAATTAACAATTTTCAATTCAATAACAATGATCATTGGCCAATAATAATTCAATTCAATAGAGCAATAATGATTGCCAATTCAATGCCAATATATCCAAATGACCATGATCCAATTCTATTCAATTCAATTCAATCCAATTTCAATTCAATTCTATTCAATTTACAATGTTCGGAGTTATTTAATTCAATGAGAAGCGCTCAGTCAATTAAGGGACATCATGCCACTTTCATGCAGGCCAGCGGGGGATCAGTGTCACGACAAGCCCAATTCGATTCAATAGATTCGTATATGGTGGGAGACGAGTGGCCATACGTGGGACAACCATAGCTTTTATACTATCTATCCCATTCAATTCAATTGGTCCCGACTTAGTAGCAATCAGTGAACACGGGCCCAGTAACTTTCGACTTTTATCTTATTTACATAAAATGTCTATCTTTGATAAAACTCCGCCTATATTTTATAGCCGGTCCCAAGCCCGGATAAAGGAGGAGGGTTGTGTTAGGCCCCGACAGCCAACATAAAATCATGTTGAATCTTATGAACATGGATCAACGAATATATTGTGTTAATGCTAGGTCGTTACCCGTAAGTAACGCGCTGTACAGCTCGGGTACAGTGATAAGAGAGCAAGAGCCGTTGCATCCTCGCCTGAATGCAGTGTTAAATGAGCAAGGGCTACCGCACTCTAATGGACGGAGGCGGTTAAAGAAGCTAGTTCATGAGACTAAGGTCAGATTAGGTTCTTGGAACATTGGGACGTTGAATGGGAAGCGCCTCGAGGTGGCACAAGTAATGGACCAGCGTAAGATTAGTATCTTATGCTTGCAAGAAACTAGATGGGTAGGAGAGGGAAGTAAAGAGATTAGGTTAAATGGTTCCAAACTTTGGTACACAGGTAAGGTAAATGGAAGGAATGGTGTTGGTATTATCGCGGATGCAGAATGGAGGAAGAATGTTGTGGAAGTTAAAAGGATTGAGGATCGAATCATATCCGTGAAAGTAATTGTTGGAAAGGAGACTATGAACATTATTAGTGCATATGCACCCCAAGTAGGAGCAGAATCACATCTCAAGGAGAAGTTTTGGGCAGATATGGAGGGTTTGATTGAAAGTATACCAACAACCGAGAAAGTTTATATTGGGGGAGACCTTAATAGACATGTTGGTAAAGAGGCAGGACCACATGCAAGGGTTCATGGTGGTTTTGGTTTTGGGGAGTTGAATGAGGAAGGACAAACTATTATTGATTTTTCTTTAGCATACGACCTTAAGATTATCAACACTTGTTTTAGGAAGAGAGGGGAACATTTAATCACATACAAAAGTGGAACTCATAGGTCTCAAATCGATTTTTTCTTGATAAGAAATACTGATAAAAGACGTTGTACTAATTGCAAAGTAATTCCTGGGCATGGGGTGACTACACAACATAGATTGTTAGTTCTTGATATGCAAATAAAATGTATAAAATCAAAATCCCGAACAGTTTTTGATCGAAAGATCAAGTGGTGGCAGTTAAAGGGGGAGAAGCGAGAGACTTTTAGAAGTAAGTTATTAGAGGAAAGTGTGTGGGAGTTAGAAGGAGATGCTAGTATCATGTGGAAGAATGTGGCAAAAAATGTTGAAATGGTTGCTAAAGCCATTTTAGGAGAATCAAAAGGTTTTGGACCACGAGATAAGGAGACTTGGTGGTGGAATGAGGAGGTCCAAGAAAAGGTGCGTAATAAGAAGAATTGTTTTAAGGCGATACACTTGGACAATAGTTCTGACAATTGGGAAAAGTATCGTTTGGCGAAAAGGGAGGCTAAGAAGGCAGTTAGTGATGCTCGTGCTAAAGCATATGAGGGGTTTTATAAGGAGTTAGGGACAAAGGCGGGTGAACAAAGGATTTACAAGATTGCAAGGAATAAAGAGAAGGAGTCGAGAGATTTGGATCAAGTAAGATGCATAAAAAATGAAGTTGGCAAGGTTTTAGTTACCGAAGGAGATATTAAGAACAGATGGGAAGAGTATTTCTATAAGCTATTTAATGATGGATGTGAAGGTTCTCGTTGTGATTTGGAGGACTTGACAGTTAGCGAATGTGAGCTTAATAGGTCATTTTATCGTAGAATTAGAGTCTCGGAGGTTAGCGAAGCTCTTAAGAAAATGGAGAATGGTAAAGCCGTTGGACCGGATGGTATACCGATTGAAGTTTGGAAATGTTTAGGAGAAAAATGTGTGTTGTGGTTATGTAAACTATTTAATGAGATTTTACGATCGAAAAAGATGCCTGATGATTGGAGATTAAGTACATTAGTTCCTATTTACAAAAATAAAAGGGATATTCAGAATTGTGCAAATTATAGAGGGATTAAACTTATGAGTCACACTATGAAATTATGGGAAAAAGTGATTGAGCATAGATTGAGAATGGAGACTAGTATTTCTGAGAGACAATTTGGGTTCATGCCAGGAAGATCCACTACAGAGGCGATTTATTTACTAAGGGGATGATGGAGAAGTATCGAAGTAGGAGAAGAGACTTACATATGGCTTTCATTGACTTAGAGAAGGCGTATGATCGGGTACCAAGGGATGTACTTTGGAAAGCCTTGCAAAAGAAGAGGGTGAATGTTGCCTACATTAAGGTAATACAAGATATGTACGATGGGGCATTGACTAGGGTTAGGACACCCGGAGGTGAGACAAATGAATTTCCTATAGGAATTGACCTACATCAAGGATCAGCTTTAAGCCCGTATCTATTTAACTTAGTTATCGATGCCATAACCGAGAGTATCACAGAGGAGGTACCTAAGTGCATGCTATTTGCGGATGATATAGTACTTTTAGCGGATTCAAGAGAAGAGATTAATACAAAATTAGAAATATGGAGAAATACGTTGGAGTCAAAGGGTTTTCGTTTAAGTAGGAATAAAACAGAATATATGCATAGCAATTTCACAAATAAACAACTTAGAGACGATTTGAAAGTTAGGTTAGGGGAGGATATAATTCCTCAAGTGACAAAGTTTAAATATTTAGGATCAATTGTAAGACAAGATGGTGAGATTGATGACGATGTTAATCATAGAATTCAAGCTGGTTGGTGTAAGTGGAGGAAAGCCACTGGAGTTCTTTGTGATAGAAAAATACCCAATAAAGTTAAAGGAAAATTCTATCGTACTGCTATAAGGTCAGCAGTGTTATATGGTAGTGAATGTTGGGCTATGAAGGGACAACATGAACGTAAAGTGGGGGTAGCCGAAATGAGGATGTTGAGATGGATGTGTGGTCATACAAGATTAGATAAGATTAGGAATGACCATATACGTGAACGAGTCGGAGTGGCTCCTATTAGTGAGAAAATGGTAGAGAATCGTTTGAGATGGTTTGGTCATGTTCAGAGAAGACCATTAGATGCGCCAGTAAGGAGAGTAGATCAAATAATCTGGAGTCCGATTAAAAGAGGAAGAGGGAGGCCAAGGCGGACACTTGGCGAACTAATAGAGCAAGATCTATTGGTGAATAATATACCGAAAGGCTTGGTTACTAATATAGCGGAATGACGTCGTATGATCCATATAGCCGACCCCACCTAGTGGGATAAAGCTTTGTTGTTGTTGTTGTTGTTGTCTATCTTTGATAAATTATCAATTAGGTTAGACAAGACCTGAATCAAAAGCTAAATAGGCCAATAATACAATCATCAATAAAATTAAAGATTATAATAATATAATCAGAACAATTAATAATAATATAATCAATATATCAAATTAATATAATAACATGAATAACAATAAGTAATTAACATGCATCCGAAAATAATTATCAACTCTCGGTCATATCTTCTCCATATAATTCTTCTATGTTATATATATATATATATATATATATATATATATATATATGAAGGGTTTAATGAGCGTGTGAAGCGTCTTCCGTGTGAAGCACGTGTGAAACGACTTTAAACATACTTATGTTTATTTTTTCGACATTTTTTTTCATTGATAGTTTAGAGGGTCACTAGAGATAACAAATATACGATTCAAATTATTAACAATAATTTTTTTCATCATTTTTTTATTTTGACGAACTTCTGCACATTATTATCCGTCATAATGGATATAAGCATTTTACATATCTTTTAATCTTATAAAATTATTTTTTGTTATCATGAATGATCATTTAAGCTATTAGTAAAGAAAGATATCGAAAAATATGAAGAAAAAATGTCTAAGATCGCTTCACACATGCTTCACACGGAAAGCGCTTCACACGCTCATTTTTCTCATATATAAATATATATTTTCTGACCGAGGGATCCTATAGTTGAATTTCGTTAGAAAATCATAAACCAAAGAAGAAAACATTTTCTTCTTTCTCGCAATTCCTCCACTTCGCGCGTATCTTTTCCCCCTTTTTTTCATTTCTTTGTTAGCCTCGTGTTTTCTTTCTTTCTTGGCCTCGGATATTACTTTTTTTTTAAACTCTTTCTCTCTCCTCCCACTAACCTTCTCTCTTGTTTTGGTTGGCAAGATACGACTGAAACCAATCTTTCTTTTGATCTGTGAGACATAACGCCATGATGATTATTGACGTCAATGAGGTTTGCATTGCATCAGACTAATTTGACTGATTGTAACGAAGTAACGAACGCGTTGTAAAATCAACACGTCGTAAAAGAATGAAAGGACGCCCCTACGTACCTTCGATTGCACGAAAGTAACTCATGCTACGTTCGCTGCGAGATTACGGCGGTCACCGCCGTGTAGGACACCACAACCGCACGAAAAAAAAAATCCTTCGGATGGCCGGTTCTAATTTCTTATTTATAGTGTTTATAAATTTTTAACTATTTTCTAACTATATTATCTAATCCCACTAAAATTTAATTCTATAATTTATCTCTTTAATTACTTCAACTTATTCTAATAATTAAATAAATAAATTCCGAAATTAATTAAATAATCCCATCACTAATCAAACTTCTCTTCAATTTTTTTTTTATTTTCGGAATTATTAAATACAATAATATTAATAACAATATTTTCCAAAATAAAAATAATGAAATAATTCTTTATTAAATCCTGAAAAAATCAGGTCGTCACATTACTCCTCTCTCTCTCACACACCCTCTCTCTAAAGCTCACGATGCCCTCTGTTTTGCACCAGAAAATGCTGCAACCAGAGTCCAGGAGATCGCCAGTGTACGAGCAGTGAGGCAGGAGAGGAGGGAGCAAATGCCGGTTTCTCCTCTTCTCTCCTCATGTAAAAGAACCACGCTTCCTCTCACTCTCTCACTCTCTCTTTCCTGTGGCCGATCTGTTGCAGGAGCGCCACAAAGAGGGGAAGAACACGCCGGCATACGGACGTCGAGGAGGACGCAGCAGTTGATCAATAAAAAATGGATTAATTGCGGTGGATTAAACAGAACAATGAATAATCCTTCATTTTGAATGAATATGGTTTAAATCTGATCAATCACAGAAATGTTTCGCTCATTTGCTGAAGAATCCGAACTGAAAATAATGAGGTCATGCTCTGAAATCATGTCATAATAATTTATCATCTTACCTGTTAGTTGTTTGACCTGTTACATGAAAATTAAAAGGCCACCACAGAATGGACTAATATGTCCGGACGCCTGCAACATGATTGCTGTGATGTTTTTCCTTGTTTGATACCTGGTGAACTTTTGTGATGCTTGTTCACTTCTTACTAAATGGATGTTGTGTGTCACAAGAATTCCGAGCGGGTTACATGAACGAGAATTCTGAGCACCTTAAAAGATGGATAATGCGATAGTTGACTTCAAGTCAACGAAATACATGATAAGAACAGGCAGCGGAAAAAAAATATTCTACTTGAAATATAGCAGAAGCGAGATAACATAAACGATGTCATAACTCAAATGACATCAAAATGTATCATGATGGGTAGCCCAAATATAAAATAAGATTCGAAGTCTATAATATGACAAAGTACAATATAATCCATAGTAAGGCCCATATGCTGACTAATACATGACTCATAACCATCACCTAATAAGGCCCAACATGAGGATGTGCTAACCTTCGTCGTGAACTCACCATCGACTTCAATCTACTCTTTCATACCTACACGAACCCGGATGCAGGGGAGACCCACTCCCATTGGTTATATGAAAAGGCCATAATAAAATAATAACTTACTAACAAGATCATGCCGATAAAACCTCAATGTTCGATCCAATTCCATTCTATAAAAAATCCGATTGCATTATCCATGATAAGTGCTCAATGTCGATATCAATCCATAGCTAGCTAATGAATGATTGCATTAATGTTTAATGCCTATGAATTATAACAATAATGATTTTTAGTCATTTCATGATTCAAGTGATGTTTTTTTTATCGATTTTAGGGTTAGCAAACATTAACAATCAATATTAGGTGAACCATTCAATGTACCGTAGTACTTGGTAGTCCTCATCGCGATGATGGTGCCAATCCGAGTCACACTTGCACTCAATTGACACCCGAAGGTATGCCAATCCGATCACTCACTTCCGGGTCCAATGATAATATAATACTATAATAATAATCAGATTCGTCGAGGGCCAAGTTTAAACCACAACAAGTTCAATTCAATATAATGATTCATTTTAATCCTATGGCTTAGCATGTAAAGTCAGTTTCTAAGTGAGTCAATCAATAACATGACAATCCTATCAATAAAAGTTGCAAACATGATATAACATGATATAGCATGAGCAAATGCATAAATTAATAACTGAATCATTAGTTGAATCTTCAAAATCCTACAATCGAGCACGGTCGGTCTACTAGTCGGTCGATTGGTCATGCATCTGGTCGAAGGCAAACTACGACCGGATGTCTATCCAATCGATCGATGTTTCGCCCAAATTAAATAGGAGCTTCCGACTCGATCGCATTGGAATGCCTGCAGCTACGTTATTCTTGTTTTAATGTCTAAAGAACGATAATCCTGAAACAATACTCTTTCATAAGTTCCTAGCATCAAATCACATGGATATTTTAACTTTCCTACAATGCTTTCAGCTTTTTTATCTTCTCGATAACCTTTAAAAGCATAAAAATTTAATGTAGTTGGTTACTCTGAAGCTGAACCACCTTTTCTCATTCTTTCGTTCATTCAAATTCTCTCTCTTTGCTTTCTTTCTTTTCAGCAAGGTAATTCGCAAAAGGGCAGCTACTCCTCTCTTGGAACAAACCTCAAATACTACATTGACCACTATATGTTTGCAATTTCATCGTGTTAGTGTTGAGATTTTATAAATTTGAAAGTTTTATTCGAAGTTTATTGTGAAGGGTAATCGCCTGTTCGAGTACTCAGATGTCTAGGGGCACTTATTTTTTAGGACCTCACCCTTGATGCTAGGCACCATGTCTATTACCATTTTTTCTTGTCAAGTTACAATTATTCAGGATTGCCTCGATTTAAACCGTGATTTAAATTAAAGTTCGTGACTCATTACGAACGATCAAATAAAATTGAAAATATTTGCAAAAACATGATGTAAAATTTTTTTATAACATATATAAGCATGAAGATCTCATAAAATGAACTACACAAGTTAAGATGATCCTTCAGAGCAAACTAATAATCTTCAAGTTTTACATTTCATAAAACGATTTTGCCTTCTTACAACAGATAAAATATTACATATAAACAAACCTCTCGACATCCTAATAAAAGGACATGAGAGACACACTTCTTCTTAATGTCTTACCACCAAGGTCGTCATAAAACCCATCTAAGAATATCACCTTCCACGATCACCAAACATCTATATTAATTTGAAAAATATTGAAAACAATAGAGTGAGCTAAAATAGCTCAGTAAGTTGATAACTCATAGTCTATGTGTTACATCAAACCATTAGGAGAGACATGAAAAAGCATGCAATTCTCATAATATCAGAATAGATATTTGGTGTATTTAATAATTACATATATAACATATTAATCAGAAGCATCCCACTTAATATTCAATCTATATAATCTAAATCATATCAAATATATGTATGCAAATGCAACACTCTAATGCATGAATCACCAACTGCCTAGTTTGTATAGCCGATATGACTTCTAGAGGTGGCCCAAACAGTGTGAACCCAATGACTCGACCTGACCTGCCACGACCCTTAGGGTGGTAGGGTCAGGTATGGGTTGAAAAATTTCAATCCTAGTGGACCCGACTTGACCATTTATTTATTTTTAAATTTTTTTACAATTTTTAATTAATTTTAAGTTTATGTTCAATTTAAAAAAAAGAAAAATGATGATCCGATAATCCGACCACCCAAACCGATTCAACCCGACTCGACCAGAATTTGGTCGGATCGGGTTTGTTCACGGGTCGAGTCCAATCCGACCCGTCAACACCCCTATACCTCATAAAGAAATTCTTTAGTTCCTTGTGACGATGATTCGGATTGCAGGTTGACTGTCACTTCTGTACCATCTTCCAAACACCCATGGTACACAGTCCCGAAGCCTCCTTTACCTAATATTCTTTTGAAGCCATAGGTTATCTTCTTTAGCTCTGCATACATGAACTGTCATTTTTCAAGTTGCAAAGCATTGGCTTCATGGCCATCGACTTGCATGGGCAACTTTTTTTTTCCACAACATTGCATAAAGTTCACTTCTCGAATATTAAAGAAAATATACTATCATCAAGTCTTATTTTTGGATGCAGGAATTGAACTCACTGAATCTGCAATGAAAGATTTGTGTGCACGAGGCTTACTCTGTGACCCTTCAAGTTTACGAAAAATCAGAATGAATACTAATAGTGGATTATAAAAACTATGCAATGAATGATGATGGTAGGTAATGCTGTTGATGTTTGCCCACATAAGCTTCCTTTATCACAAATATTTGAGTTGCCTTCCAATCTGTGGCCACATAAAATCGAAAACTATCAGAATGAAAAAGATGTGTTCAAATGGAATCTCAAAATAGAAATTAGGAAAGCAAAAATTAGAAGAAAGACAGAAGTGTTTTGGCGTAGCATATGCTTTAGGATAATGGTTCTCTCCATTACTACCATTGCTATATATTTTTTTTAGTCAATCTTCATAACTTGGGAACAAGAAACTTCATCTTATCTTTTGGTCCAAGTCATATAAATCGTAAGCCTACTATAGCAATAGAAAAGAAACCAGTTTTTGTAGTTGCATGCAATGTTGTCACGTTCGAGAGTTTAGGTAAACTCGTATTATAAAATTGACTCATAAATTCGTAGAGTTTATGTACAAAATAAGTTTAAATATTTACATAATTCTATTCAATTATGAACACATATATATATGATGCATAAGTTGGAAATAACTAATATATTTTACTCAAATGAAATAAATATGAAGGTAATAAAAAAAAGTACTATCACTTATAACTAATAAATACTAACTAACTTTTTATTATTGCATTTATTGAGATAAAAAAACTATAAAATAAGAAAAAGTAAATTTATTACACTATAATTTTTAATAATTTCATTCTAATAACAAATACATTAATATATAGAATAATTAAGATTTTACAATCTTTTTATTGTAAAAAATAAATAATTGTGCTAATCGTATAGAGTCATATAAATTCGTATAGAATCGTATAGACTCTATAAGAATTTATAAGAGTCTACAAAATTGTATAAATTAATTTTTATATAAAATCTAAAATTCTAAATTATTTAAGAGTTTAGGTCGATTTGATCCGTTTTGCTTACCTAAACTCTTAAACTTGAGTTTAAGAGTTTGACTCGAAAGTTTAACATTGGTTGCAGGTTGTAAGCTGCAAAATGTTACCAAACTAGCCAATCCAACTCCATACAAAGAGTGGAATCAGCCATGGAAAGTGCTTTAGGCAAGTCAATTTGAATGGAACACAAAGGCTCATTCCGTAATTAATCCAATATGATAAAGTTTTTTCGTTCTGCGGTTAATTCTCTGCACCAGTTATTCAATTCCCATTTGTTTTTAACAATAAATGGTATCCAATTTTGCGTCGTATATTGAACTAGAAACTTGAACTGAATTCAAATAAAAAACACGAGTTGAGAAAAGAAATAAGCCTCAGTGTAAGAAGTCCATTTTGTGATTTTGCAATCAGAGCATCAGGTATTGGCTCGCTGAGTTGATTGTTTCTCAAATCCCTGTTAAATAAAAATCTGAGCATGTTAAGCCAAATAATTAATCCAATGATTGCTTCTTATAAACGAAAGAGAAAATCTATGGGAAACATACAACACTTTGAGTGATGGTAATTCAGCCAAGATGACAGGTATTTGGCCACTTAAGTTGTTGCGCGACAAATCTCTGAGAGAATTTTATCACCCATTATGTGGATAAATGCACACCATATTAGTATTGACACTATGTAGGAACTCTGTTGCAATAGCTACTTACAAGTACTCGAGTGCACTAAGATTGCCAAAAGTTGTGGTGATTTCACCAATTAAACTACTAGACGCCAAGTTCCTGCAATGAAATTATTATAACATGTAAGTCCCCCAAAAGCATCATGCAAGTATCAATAAAAAACCACCATGAAGTACCCTCAGATAGTGGACAACAATGTGGAGTGTTATACAAGATAGTTTGGTATCACCAATAAAAGGACATTCCCATGGTTGATCACCCCAGTGGGCTCGCTAACACTAGCGGGCTCCTGTCTGTTTTTGGGTGTCCCGCGTGAGGTGAAATGCCTTCTCATAGCAGATGACACAATAACCTAAGATATCAATTGATTATATCATATTCTTGATCCAAATAAATTTCAATTATTATATTTTTCATCCAAATATCATGCCTAAACTTTTTTATAAAATGACATCTAAGTGGGGCAATAACAGAATATTTAAATTTCAATTATTATATTTTTCTTCCAAATATCGTACCTAAATTTTTCTATGAAATGACACGTAAGTGGGGGCAATAACAAAACAATGAACTCCTAGTTTGACGCAAATCATTATGAAAATACGGCATTGATGACAGTGCAGAGTCTTTATAAAACTAAAAAAATTATCCTGAATTTAAAAAAATGTCACCCTTCAGTGGATCAATTTTTTCGAGGTCATGCTTTTATACAATATATTTTAAAATATATAATAAATTTAAATTAATATAAAAATATTTAAATTAATATTAAATATAAAATATATTACTAAAATTTTAAATTATTAAATTAGAATTCGATAATGCGATAGAAAAGTATGAAATTTTATACAAAAATATTATATCTATAATAAAAGAATTGATAACATATGCATTAATTATTTAAATAAAAAATCATAAAAAAAAATGGATTCCACGGATTTCTATGATATTTTCAGGTGGGATTCTAATTTTAACGAGTCATATTCGGATTAAATTAAAAATCACTCTAAGTCATATTTGGATCTTTAACTTTTAATTTTTTTAGTTCAATTTTTTTGAATAGGATAAATTTTTCAAATTGGACGATTTTTTTCTTAGACTCATAGTAACACACTCATTATCAACAAAATTTCGTTGATATCTGGCAGTACCTCAGAAAAAAAGGATTCTTGATTATATTGGAGATGTAACGTCAAAGACAGGTAGAAAAAAAGGATTCTTGATTATTGTAAAAGATTAAAATGTATCCTTGAAATGTACGGAATTCTCACGAATTAAAAAAAATTAATCATGCTAAATATAAAGTTTATTTCACTCCTAAGATTAATATAAAAAAAAACTAGAATCAAGCAATTACTGCAAATTATCAAAAGAATATAATTTATGCAATATAGATAAAAGAAATCAAACATAAGATTAGCCAAAGCAGCATGACTTTTTCTTGACTTAATTACTGATGAAACAGAGGACTGATGCTAAATTGTAGCAAGAGATGAAGTTCACTTGATGTGGAAGAACAAATTTCAATAACCACTGCAGCAGTGAGACCCCTTAAATTAAGATGAAAATTACAACAATTCTGGATTGCCCCTTGTAGTTGACTAGTGAGAGCAAATATGTTTTTGAACTATTTGGGAACATGTCAATCATGAGAAGACATGGATCATACTATTTGCTTCTTTTACGGAACAAATGCTGTGTCTTTTCTAGATATTCCGATAAACGGTTTTCTTGCAAGAAACTTATGTATAGCCGAGATTTAAATTATGTAGTGGTCCGTAGTAGTGCAATTGAATTTACAATTTCATGAAGTTTTGATTTTTGGTTGCTAGAATGATCTGAAACTTGTACTGTTCTACAGTTTGTAATGTTCTGAAATTGCTGTTCTACAGAAAACGTGACCTGCGCTATGCACATGTAAGCCTTAGATGCTCAATTACATAGATCAGCATCAATATCATGGCAATATCAAATTGGAGAGAATTCAATTACAGTAGGTTTACAGCAAACCACGGAACTAAGCTAAATTTGTGGTTTTATCTGATAAATACGCTCACACCAGTCCTTGCATGCTTTTGCCTATTGACTTTGGTCCCTAGTTTTAGTTTGAAAAATCAGATGCTATTTTCATATATCGTACCTGTTTTATTTTTTACAAGAAAGTGTGTTAATATAATAAGCTGAAATTGACTATGTTACCCATTATCGTTGCAGGATGCGTTAGTACAGGATAATATTTCAGCAACTCTATATCGTCAAAATTCACTACTTCATGTGTCAGTTCTGACTACTTTTGAAGATATTATGTGAATAATGATGCGAGCTTCGCAGTGATAAGTTTTAATCAGTCTGCAAGTCACTGTGATGCATATGATGTGTTTCTCTTAATCCTATTAACATGGGGTCAGTGGGCTACATACATATATGGATTGTCTCAAAGTATTTCCACAATTAGTGTATGGATTTTGTTTCGTCATTTCTTACAAGTAGATCAGATGGAGAAATCAAAAAACTTCATGCTTTGTTCCTATGGAATGTCGATAAGAATGATTTTTTTTTTCTGATAGCTACAAAGAAGCATTGTTCTTGTGTGTATAATAATGCTTTTCTAAATCCTGCTTCTTATGGGTGAGAGATTAATTTTACAGCCATCTTCTTTTTTTGCCTAAAAGGTGAGACAACCTTTTATACATTAAGCTTTTCAATACAATAAATCTCACAACAAGAGCTCTGAGAATGACTCTCATATACAAAAAATCTAACTTGCCATAGAAAGAAAAAGAGAGATTTCTTACAAATGTGCTCCAAAATCTCTATTAAGATTATAGTAATTTGGCCATCAAAGAGCAATTTTTTGGAGTCACTTTATTGCCTTTTATATACTCTTTATACTCAAATTTCATTTGAAAATTGGTTGGTGTCATTTCTCTACGAAACTACCCATTATTATGTTATTAGTACTCTAATAATCGGCCACAATTTGTTTACCAATCCCCATAAATCGACCAATCGATAAATCGATAATATATCCATTGGAGAAATCCGTTTATGGGCGCTTGACTCAGTCACACTTTCTGGATAAAATGGCTATTTCTAAGTCGCACTTGCCTCATCCGACCCTACCGACTCATTTTATTAGATGGAAAAAAGCTATTAAAGCTAGGTGGATTTTCTTGGTTTTATAATTAATCTTTGGTTCGAATTGACCTTCTACCTCAAGAAGCTAGTTAAGTATGTTCTTTGGAAAAACAAACAAACATATTATTAATCAGCCAAATGCAACTTTTGGTTTTTCGTCTAGATCCGTTGATATTTGGAGTTAGTAATACTTGATTAACCTGGTGTTCAAATAAAATTATAACAGTAATATTAATTATCAAGTTGAAAATTTTAAAGATGGATATTTTAACAACCAGCACCTATCCATATTATTGTACAGTGCAGATATATACAATTGATTTATGCAAATTTTTATAGCAATATTGAAGAAGATCATCGTGACTGCAACTTAATTTCGTGTATGGATGAAACCAATTACTGAAATTGACATTGAGGCAAAGAAGACATTTTCATTAATCAGGTAAATAAGTAGGTCCAGATAATATACAAATTCATTTCTATTTTCACTACGTCTTGTACGGGGGGTGGGGGGCGTGTGATTTTTTTTAACACCTTATGATAATATGAATATGTCTCACATATATTTTAAAATAATACTTAATTTGGCCCCACAATGAATGGACATTAGATATATATATATGTTTCCTTTTATATTTATACTGTTATAATTATAGTTATAAATCACATAATTAGTTATAATATATATCTAAATTTTCTATTTCGAATCTTATAATTGACACTAATAAAATTTATTATCAAATATTATAAAAATAAGCATATATCCTATATAATTATTAATAATAAATTTTATATTGGCCCCCTAATATTTTGGGCTGGCTCCATCCGTGATTTAGTGCTTTATTAGTAAAATATGAGGAGTCATCATTGTTGCATTCTTTATCATGCCTGCTCAATTCCTTATCTACCTCTTTTCGAAAAAAATTCATCAAATGCTCTCCAATTTTGACGTTTGCTCAGTGATGTCCTCCAACTTCTCTTTATAATACGAATGTTCTCCATCTTTTAATTCGTTTCATCCGATGCCCTCCTTACCTACCATTGACGATCTTCCGATCACGGAGATGACGAGGCGCTGACATAATGTCTCTCTCCTCTCTACATTGATATTGTAATAACTTGACAATATTAAAATATTAAAAAATGTCACATCACGTAGAGGTGGCTGCATGTCGATCTCCCGCCGGAGATGGGGGTCGAGCCCGGTGACTCGTCGGTGGTGGGGGTCGTCCCCCGCGAGCTCGCAAGGGGCACAATCGCCCACCCACCTCCCCCTTTGCTTGCGTGCGTCGTCGGCGACGCAAGCACGTAAGAATTGCCCCAAACTATCATCATGCCCAGCTCTACAAAATCTAAGAAGTGACCTTTGGTATTTGACCATAAGAAGTTGTCCTGCTCTCCAGATTTTTTCAGAGTCCTTGCCACCAAATCTTGTAAGTCTGTATCACTACCCAAAAAAGGAAGAAACTTTGGACCATTAGTATGGATCGAGAATATGTTGTCGCCTGGATGAAATTTCGCTAAATTTAGATTCTATGGACACTTTGGGGTGAGAAATAACGAGTTAGTCAGAGTTTTGAAAGACCTGGCCATGAACCGAGAATCACTCCACATATCAGGCCTCAAGAATATCTATATCTTGGAAGAGGTGAAGTTCAGATTTTGAAGCTGAAATGGACCATGGCTTGAGCTTCCCCAAATTCTGGATTGCATCTGGTTGTGCTTGATGATAAGGGGATCAAGAACTCTGAGAACATAAAAGTTTCTCTGTATTGGACAATTTGGAACCTCACGAAAACCTCTGGATATTATATATTGAAGACTACAATAATGTTGCATATCCGAGTTGGATTGTCCGTCCTTCCTTCAAACGACTCAAAGAAGTCCATCTCCATGGTGACGAAATTGACTAATTCCCAACAGTGGGTCAGCTTTCCATATCTTAGATATCTTTCTATTGCTTCCATGCATCCGTCGTCTCAAAAGAATTGACAATGAATTTTGTCGAAGCAACCAGGTTCCGACGAGGAGGCATTTCTACCTTTGATCCAACTGGAATGGAGTAATATGCCTGACTGGGAGGAATGGCGTCGAGTGCGTGATGGAGGCTTTCCTCAGCTTCGGTGGCTTATTATTTCTGAGTGTACTAAACTTTATAGACTCTACTTGTGACGATCTTTCACTTTTTTTTGCGTCATAAGGGGTGAAATTGAAAAATCATTCGTTTAAATTCAAATTCAAATATTTAACGGAAATCAACGTTCCAAAAATCAATTAACACTGTAAATTTTCAAAAATTTTGACATGACGTATGCGTAAATTCGTTCAGGCGTCGAATACAACTTTTATCCATAATTCTTCAATTCACAGGTAATTTAATGTGCACCACTAGCAATTTATAATTATCAAAGAATATGAGACTCGAGCCCTAAAAAGTTTCATCTCAAAACTATTATACCAACAAAATGTATCGCTTTCCAAAATTCATTAAGGGTCACAAGCCCTTATCCAATTCCATGATAGGGACTCTCCCATATCCAGTTCCATGATAGGGACTCGCCCATATCGTCTCATTTATAAACCATGGAGCCTCCACTCCCATCGACCAATTTAAATCCACAAGAAATCATGGGTCACAACCCAAAATCAGACAGCGTCAAGATAAATAAAATCATAATAGTCAGTTTAAAAGAATGATAAGTATCAAAAGAACAACATTGCCAGATACGCTCTTCACGGAATCTCACACACTATCCCTTTGAAATCAATACCCATTTCCAAACAACCATGCAGTATATGTATTTCTTTTCTGTAAACATTAAAAGAGAAAGGGGTGAGCATGGATTAAGCTCAGTGAGTTAAAATGACTATCTCAATTATGAAAACTGTTGCGAAAATCAACATCTTATTTTCAGAAAATATTTAAAATCCACTCTTCTTCAAAAGGAACTCATTCACATAATGATCATGCAAAATGAATGTCATGTATGCACATGCATGATGAAATCATACATATATAATATATAAGTTGGAGAATCATCATCAAATATGGATATCCAATCTCCTCAATGGAGTACTCAATCACACCCCTCGTATCCTAATGACACAGGGTGGTTGTTCTAATTCCGTCCCTCGTATTCCATTGACACAGGACATTGAACCGCTCCTCGTATCCCATTGACACAGAGCTTGTTATCTTTTCTTTTTCATTCTATCCCTCGTGTCACTATATCACCACAGGATGATTGTTCAAATTCCACCCTTCATGTCACTGTATTGACACAGGATGTTAAACCTGCTTCTCGTGTCACTATATCGACACAGAGCAAACCGAACCCCAATCGATCTACCTAGAATTGGCCAATTCTCCAAGGTGAAAATACTCCCTCTTATGCGTGTTTTTACATGTAATGCACATGATGCATGTAAGCAGTTCCCAAATGGAACTTTAGAATTAGAAACCATCATATAAACTTTCATTTATAAAAATCAAACATTCACTTCCGTTTCACAAGGATAAACTTCGATGAATTTCCAAAATTCATAATAAAATATCACAAGTCATATGATAACACACATATGAAGCATACAAATATATGAATATGCATGAAGGAAACTATCAGAAAAATCCATTTCACATCAGGTAGAACAATGTCATTACTCCGGAGAGTTTAGCAATTCATATCAATTGAGATAAGTTCCTTCACATTGGATTCTTCAAGTTTCAACTACCTTCCCTCCGAATCTGTTCAAAGGGGAGAAATAATTATTACATCCATTTAATCTTTATTTAGGAACATAACCTTATTATTTAAGACATTTATAACTTCTAGATATCATTTATTTTTTAGTACATTAATCACTTCATAATAATCCTTTCTAACGACATCTTGGTACCTAGAGTTATAATTTATAATTTTCTTATCTAAGTTCATAATTAATGAACTATAACTATCATACAAACTGATTTTCATAAATTGATCATCACTATAAATTTTCTTTAGCATGCTTACTGATAGGGAAAAAGAAATCGCCAACTAATAGCATACTACTCAAAGCTGATCGGATAGCCACCTGTCATGTCCAATTAAGCATATAATAATTCGAATTAGACCCTATAACCAATTCTTATTAATTATAAAATCAAATCTTATAAATAGTTTCGGCTACCAATCATATTCTTACCACAATAAACGAGGCCCTCCCGCTCTCTAAATCAAAATCAAACCAGTCGAACACCGAACGTCACCTTCTTCATTACTAGTAAAATTAATCAAAAATCAGTTTCATATCTGAAATCAAATTTATTGTGAATTTTCATTCGCTTACCAATACACATTGAGGCCGAGTCGTCGAAAATATCGCCTGACGATTGAAACCCGAAATCGATGAACCTACAAGTAATTTGTGATTAATTTTTTTTAACGGACAACAACCCAATACATATTTCCCTTGTGTGTGCACCTACCAGAATGTTGTGGTGAACTTGAGTAAAGTTCTCCGTCGGTTCGTCGGAAAGTTCGTTTGAAAAGTTCGCCGGAAAGCCTCAAAATTTCGGCCTCCTATGTGATTTGGACAAAGACATGATTAAAATCTCTCAAAATGATTCTAATCGACCTGAGAATGATGTACACCTCATCAGGAGAAGGATTTGTGCGAATCAGAGCCGAAATCATCACCGGAATCATCGTCGGCGGATTTTCCATCTTCCTCATGTTTTTCCCTTACTTCGTCGCGCACAGTGGACCGATTATCTCATACCATATGTCAAAATGTTCGTCTCTTCTTCCTCTTTCCATCAGTACCTCTCGTGCGAAAAATGGTGGCCGGACGGAGGAGATGGGGTGGCCGGAAGGCGGCGCGGTGACTGCTATTTTTTTTTCATCTCTCCGTCGCGCATTGTAACGCTCGGGGGCTATTGCGTGGAAGGGAGGAGATGGGTTTTCTCTCTCCTCCTCAATTTATTATTTTTTCATTACATTTTTTTGCCAAATGACCATAACGCCCCTCAATTTAAAAGTATTGACACCTTTTTTTTTAAACCAGGACGTTACAATTATAACATCCATAAAAATAATTTCGTCCTCGAAATTGGTAGAGGTTAACTAGATGAAAATTTATATATATATATATATATATATATACATCACTTGCCTTACTCTCTAATCCTCATCTAAAGGAATCAATAATTTATTATATTTTTTTATACTACTTATTATTATTATGATGATTGTATTTAAATTTTAAAATAAACCCCCCCCCCCCCTTTTTAAAAGTAAAATTTAATTCAAAATCGAATTCAAGCTAAAATTTTATCCCATCAAATTTTGATCAAACCATCATAAAATTCAGGATCAAATTTATTTTCATTAATTTTTTTTTAAATTTTATCTACCATAATTGGTCATGCTTTTTAAGAAAGTCTGGTTGCAATTACAAATCAGAGTTTGCCATATAGACTTTGACCTCTACAAATTTTAATATTCTTGGAACTCAATTGACTACCATCTATAGTGCCGACATCTTGAGATTTACAATGACGATACAAAACTCCAAATATGAGACTTATCTTTCACTTCCACCAAAATTCATTTTAAGGAATTTTCCTAACACAATCACAGTTTCCTCTCTTTCTTTTTTTTTTGACAAAAATTAAGACCAATGAAACTCTAGATACAACAATGTTATCAAAAATCTACTTTACTCTAAACTAAAAATATGATCTACCCACCACTAAACAATCTCTTCATCGGCTAAATCCCACAAACTTTAATATAAGAATCTAACCAATTTGATCTTATTATCCATCTATCTTTAAAGTATTTGAAATTGTCTTCCATTTAAAATTTATTCCCCCAACCTTCTTTAGAGAATAACGAAGAAAATTCATAATCTTGTATTCTCCAATCTTAAGTCATAAATTGTCTCAACTTAAAAGTACTACTGAAACAACTCCTCATCCACCAACTGTGACACATGATGTGCTGACTCAAACTTACGATTGAGGATTGGAAGGCGTTCCACTTCAATCGCTCTCTCGATAAGTTTTTAATCAACACATCGTATATGACTTATACGTAATCTACGGCTAGGTTCGAGTTTTCGATCGATGACTAGAGGGCGTCCCACCCTAGTCAATCTTTCGAAAACTCCAACCAACATACTCTAGGTGATAATCAAAGACGTAGATATGATCAATTAATTAACTTAAGACAGATTGAATAGATTGTACAATTATAAAACTTATATCGTTCTCCATTTATTTTCAATTTAGTATGTACCACTACCATCCATCCTCAATGTAATAGTACAAATTTAATTCAGTAAATCCTTTCCACATCACTTCTTGTATTTTTTTTTCTCAAAGCTCCAAATACAACATCCATAGAAACATACTTATTTCAAAAATTGGATAATTCCACTCTATTAAAGACCTCTAACCATTTAACTTTTCATTCAAGGTTTTGTACACAATCTTAAATTATATTTTTCATAATTAGTGTCATCAAATTCTCCCTTATCAATATATAATTTCCTTCCTTTTTTTCAAAATTCACAAATCCCGAGATGCTTCATCTATCGTCCTAAATTATTTCCCACTATAAACCATCTGAAATATTTTACTATCACCTCTTAAGTCATTTTATTCCCAAAGATTCTCAATTGGATGGTAACTACACATTCACATACATTATACCAACTTTGATATGATTCATTCATATCAAGCACGAATTATCTTATTATTATTTTGACTATCTCCAAAATTTTCGAAAGTCACTCAAGTCACACTTACTAACATAGAATTTATACTTGTATCTTAATCATTTCTTTATGAAAAAAATAATTTATCTCGAGTTTACATTTGTCTTCATAAATTCTTCTAGCTTTTCTCATGATCTAGAGAAAAATTTGGCATTTGAATACTTATCGATCTGGATACGAATGAGAGGTTATTATTCTTATGTTTGAGTTCCTATATTAAGATGATCAAGGGACCAATAATGTTTTCAAAGATTCTTTTGGTTATATAGTTAAGTTCTACCATTTTATTTCTACACGATTCCTTTCACGTGTCAACATGAAAGCATATGATATTTTTTTTTACTCTTAGTAGCTAGCCATATTTACAAAAACCATCATTATTAACTAGTCCATAGATTTTTTTATAAAAGTTAAAATCATAATGTGTTTTGTTGTGAGTATCCTTGAATTGTACAATAGGTCATATTTGATACATCTTATATTAAAGACTTTATCCTTCGGATGTTTTATCTAGTAAGACCATTCTCGGTATAAAATGTATACAACAAGATCTACGCCTAAACTTTGGATCCAATAAGTTAGTTACTATTCAACCTCATCAAGATTAGCGTAGATGGATTTTAAGTTCGCTATAATCACTTTGTCAACCTATCCATCATGTTGAATTTTTTCCAATGCCTGCACGTGCAAGCGCCGGCTCCGCCTTTGTGTTTTACAATGTTACTAGTCCTAAATCCCGAGCGATGCACGGATCATGAATATTACAAAAATTATATAATTTTATAATTATAATATTATAATATATAATTATTATCAAAAGATGATTGATATTATAAAAATGTAACACATAATTATAATATTATACTTTTTAATAATTATCAAAATTAATTTATTATCACTTAAATGTGACAAATAGGTAAAGATGAAATTTTGTCAGGCTCGGCACGCGGCTTTCATGAAATTCTACCGAGCCAACCATGCCCGACACGAACTCGATCCGGGCACAATAGTTGAATTAGGCTCGGCCTAAACCGTGCCGGGATGCCCAATAAGATGCTAAGGGCCCTACCGGGCCAAGAAACCAAGGCTAATCCGGTGAACACATTATTTATTATTGATTTATTTTTATTACATTTCTAATAATAAAACAATTCTTACCAAAACAATCACTTGAACTCTGATCCAACTTTTAATTCTTCTTTCTTTCTTCCTTTTTTTTAATCTATTTGTCATCTATCTTACTTGAATTTTTCCGCATCTATACATCTCATATTTATACATCTCTTAAAACCAAGATAATACGAATCTTTAATGTGTCCTTTCTCATCATCATTTTTTGTTGCCCAATCGCCCCTTTTTGAATACCCACTCGAGCATTCCCTGTCAAAATATTGACTTTCTTTAATCTTATTTACACTTATAGTTATAACCATCATGTTCACTTGACTCACTTTGCTAGCAAAAACAACACAACACTCCCAAGGAGATCAACTTATTATCACAAATTTGGATGGTGTTGTCTTCACCAATTTTGTCTCATTGATTTAACTCGATATGATGGAAACATACAATTATATCCAAATAATGAACTAGCCAACTTTAACATGACCCTCTCTATCTCATAGTTAACCTAATTTAATTGTGATTTTTATACAACATTAACGTTGCATATTATTTGTCATGCATATTTATACACAACTATGTATGCATACATCAACATAATAACCATATGTGGTCATTGATTTTAAAATGTCCATATCAACATTTTCCACATGACATACATCTTACATTAAATGTTCTCCAAATTTGCAACATTAGCAATTAACAAATTGTACTATACCATATATCATGGCATTATTATGTGACAAGGATAATAACCATAGATGTGCATTTAAGCACCTCACTTATTTCGATCAAAAAGATAAAAATGATTTTTTTTTATTCTAACCATAGCATATCACAAGACATCCAATTAGTATCATGATCGATCCGAAGCATTTAAATATTAAGCAAGTTTGCAATCATTCTATGATGCCCATCAAAATATCTTATGGAACCTTCAATTGCTCAACAACATACTTCCACCAAACTATGCATCTAGCATACCATCCCGTAGGGATGGCAATACTATTTTTTTATGCAAATTGGCATAACATACAACCATTTAGCATAACCACAATTTGACTCTTAGTTACTAATTCATATATATGCACATAGCACTAATTTCAAAATTACAATTTCATAACAACAATTTCACATGCAATGGAACATGTACAAACATAACATGCAACTACCCATTTCTACACACACTCCGTGAATTGGATCTTGTCCCTAAGCTCCGATACCATAACTTGTGACGACCTTCCACTTCTTTTTGGCGTCAGAAGGGGTGAAATCGGAAAATCATTCATTTAAATTCAAATTCAAATCTTCAACGAAAACCAACGTTCCAAAAAACAACTAACACTATAAATTTTCAAAAATTTCGGCATGACGTATGCGTAAATTCGTTCAGGCGTCAAATACAACTTTTATCCATAATTCTTCAATTCACAGGTAAAATTTAATTACATCACTGGCAATTTATAATTATCAAAGAATATAGGACTCGAGTCCCAAAAAGTTTCATCTCAAAACTATTACAGCAACAAAACGTATCGAATGCTTTCCAAAATTCATTAAGGGTCACAAGCCCTTATCTAATTCCATGATAGGGACTCGCCCATATCCAGTTTCATGATAGGGACTCGTCCATATCGTCTCATCTATAAACCATGGAGCCTCCGCTCCCATCGACCAATTTAAATCCACCAGAAATCATGGGTCACAACCCAAAATCAGACGACGTCAAGATAAATAAAATCATAATAATTAGTTTAAAAGAATGATAAGTATCAAAAGAACAACATTGTCAGATACGCTCTTCGCGAAATCTCACACACTATTCCTTTGAAATCAATATCCATTTCCAAACAATCACGCAGTATATGTATTTCTTTTCTGTAAACATTAAAAGAGAAAGGGTGCGCATGGATTAAGTTCAGTGAGTTAAAACGACTATCTCAAGTATGAAAACCATTGCAAAAATCAACATCTTATTTTCAAAAAATATTTAAAATCCACTCTTCTTCAAAAGGAACTCATTCACATAATGAACATACTCAATGAATGTCATGTATGTACATGCATGATGAAATCATACATATATAATATATAAGTTGGGGAATCATCATCAAATATGGATATTTGATCTCCTCAATGGAGTACTCAATCACACCCCTCGTATCCTATTGACACAGGGTGATTGTTCTAATTCAGTTCCTCGTATCCCATTGACACAGAACGTTGAACCATCCTCGTGTCCCATTGACACAAAGCTTGTTATCTTTTCTTTTTCATTTCATCCCTCGTGTCACTATATCGCCACAGGATAATTGTTCTAATTTCACCTTCATTTCACTATATTGACACAGGGTGTTAAACCTACTCCTCGTGTCACTATATCGACACAGAGCAAACCGAACCCCAATCGGTCTACCCGGAGTTGGTCAATTCTCCAAGGTGAAAATACTTCGCCTTATGTGGGATTTTACATGTAATGCACATGATGCATGTATGCAGTTTCCAAATAGGACTTTAGAATTAGAAGCCATCATATAAACTTTCATTTACAAAAATCAAATATTCACTTCCGTTTCACAAGGATAAACTTCGACGAATTTCGTTCGCAGGTCATATGATGACACATATGAAGCATACAAATATATGAATATGCATGAAGGAAACTATCACGAAAATTCATTCCACATCGGGTGGAACAATATCATCACTTCGGAGAGTTTAGCAATTCATATCAATTGAGATAAGTTCCATCACACTGGATTCTTCAAGTTTCAACTACCTTCCCTCCGAATCTGTTCAAAGGGGAGAAATAATTATTACATCCATTTAATCTTTATTTAGGAACATAACCTTATCATTTAAGACATTTATAACTTCTAGACATCATTTATCTTTTAGTTCATTAATCACTTCATAATAATCTTTTCTAACGATATCTTGTTACCTAGAGTTATAATTTATAATTTTCTTACATAAGTTCATAATTAATGAACTATAACTATTATACAAACTAATTTTCATAAATCGATCATCACTATAGATTTTTTTTAGTATGCTTACCGATAAGGAAAAAGAAATCGCCAACTAATAGCATACTACTCAAAGCTCATCGGATAGTCACATATCATGTCCAATTAAGCATATAATAATTCGAATTAGACTCTATAACTAATTCTTATCAATTATAAAATTAAATTTTATAAATAATTTTGGCTACCAATCATATCCTTACCACAATAAACGAGGCCCTCCCGATCTCTAAATCGAAATCACACCCGTTGAACGCCGAACGTCACCTTCTTCATTAGTAGCATAATAAAATTAATTAAAAATCAATTTCATATCTGAAATTAAATTTTTGTGCATTTTCATTCGCTTACCAATACACATTGAGGTCGAGTCATCGAAAATATCGCCGACGATCGAAACCCAAAATCAATGAACCTACAAGTAATTTGTGATTATTTTTTTTACGGATAGCAACTCAATACGTATTTCCCTTGTGTGTGCACCTACTAGAATGTCGTGATGAACTTGACTAAAGTTCCCCGTCGGTTCACCGGAAAGCCCTAAAATCTCGGCCTCCTATGTGATTTGGACAAAGACATAATTAAAATCCCTCAAAATGATCCTAATCGACTTGAGAATGTTGTATAACTCAACAGAAGAAGGATCGGTGCGAATCAGAGCCAAAATCATCGCCGACGGATTTTCCATCTTCCTCAAGTTTTTCCCTCACTACATCGCGCATAGTGGACCGATCATCTCATACCATATGTCAAAATTTTTGTATCTTCGTCCTCTTTCCATCGATACCTCTCGTGCGAAAAACGATGGCCGGGCGGAGGAGATTGGGCAGTCGGAAGGTGGCACGGCGGCTGCTGGTTTTTTTTCTCTCTCCGTCGCGCACTGTAGCGCTCGGAGGCTGTTGCGTAGAAGGGAGGAGATGGGTTTTCTCTCTCCTCCTTCCACATATTTATTATTTTGTTTCATTACATTTTTTGCAAAATAACAATAACGCCCCTCATTTTAAAAATATTGACACTCTTTTTTTTAAAAAAAAACAGGATGTTACACTACTTGCCGCAGTGGCACTTGGACTTGTTTTTCCTATTTGTTGTAATTATTACTTTAAGAGAAAAATATATATGTAACACCCGGGATTAAAAGGAAAAGAGGAAAAGAAAAATAAAGGGAAAAGATAAAAAGGGGAATAAAAGAAAAGATAAAATCTGAGTTAGATTTAAATTGATCCTTTAATTACCACACGAACTCAAATTTCTCCCCTATATATATGGGATTTAATCCAACGAATCAGCCCCTTTTTCCCTGCACAAGTCGGCCCTAAGTTCTCCTCTACCGCTCATGCATTTTTCTTTCGGTTTGTTCGTCCCTGACGGCCGCTGCCATACAGGGGACACACCGGAGGACATGGACGACACCGGACGTGAGTCTGGACAAAGAGGAGCGGGCAGAGGAAGAGGAAGAAGAGGAAGAGGAAGAGGAAGAGGAAGACAGGAGTAAAGTTTCTCAGACAGAAACTTCAAGGTATGGAACTAGGGTAGATTCGTAAAAGAATCTTGATTTTAGACTTGAAGCATGTTCTAGGTAGATCCTGGTTATCACATGATGTTTTATAATGTTGATTTATGCTGGCCATCGCCGCAGAAGATGATCAGGACGTGAATCGCGCGACGCGCAGTTTTTGCTAAAGACGAACCTGACCCGAGTTCACCAGAACCCGGCCCGGGCAAGTCCTCCGCCAGACCGAGTTCGGAGGAATTCGGCCTCGATTCGCCATTGTTGCGCCCTCGGAGCTCTGCAACCGGATGAACCCAGCCCGGGTTCTAGACGACCCAGACTGACTTCGGCATACGATGAACAGTCAGGCGTGAGAGCGGCCCCGACTCGACGATGAACCGACCTGGCCCGGGTGTAACTCGATCCCGGCCCGGGCTCTACCCTGATTTTTCCAAAGATGATGACCGAGCAACTCAGCCCGGGTTTCTCCCTACTCGGCCCGGGCTCCGACCTAATTATGCACATGATTATGATCTTTTGATCCATGTTCCATCTGATTAATTCTAATCTATTATGATGATGATGTCGATTTTATCCCTGATTTACTCTTCATAATTATGTCCTTTATCCGCGCTCGTTTTATGATTGACTAGCGACGACCAGTTAGTGATTGTCCTCAGACAGTTATGGGCTGACCTCGATCACTTATGGAATGGATCTGCTAGTTATGATGATGATGATGGACCGGTTGAGACAGGCCTCTCCGTGGGTTGAAATATACCCAAATAAGTTAAAGATGAAATTAAGATGATGAAGAAGATGAGCACATATGAATAAATAATTTCTCTTATGATGTCTGGCTTTTGCCTTTTCTTATGATGATTATTTATGATCTTTTATTCATATGTTCCTATGCATGTTCCTATCATTCTATTTATGATCATGATTCACTTTCCTATCAGATGATGATATTATCTTACGATATTACCTTTATGATTCATGCCTAGTATCATGATCCTACTATGATATTTATCTTACTTCCATACTGAGTTGTAAAACTCATAGGGAGGTTTTTCCTCTGCATGTTCTTAAATGCAGGTCAAAGTCTCAATGATGTTGGTGGCCAACGGTGACAGATCGAGCTTGTAGGTGGCTGCACATGGTTATCGAGTCCTTTAGATGATGGATAGCTTTTTCTTTTCTTTTTATTACTTGATGTATTAGGTTTCCTTTGTACTCCTATGAAGTCAGTTATCAGTCTTCCGCATTTCATGATGTTACTCTCTTTATTATTGATGATGATTTGATTATTCCGCATTTATCGTTATTGAGTTGACCAGTTGAAGTCTTTATTTTGGTCACTAAGATGTACACGTAAGGATGACTCGTAGCATCTGCGAACCGTATTCTGCCATGTGGCGGGGTGCGATTTGGGGGCATTACAGTTAGGTATCAGAGCCTAAAGTTAGACCATTCTCATGTCCTAAAATATGATGTCAAGTCCATGTGCAAGTGCCACGAGCAGTCACCGCGCCACCTGAAGTCAAGTAAGTTTATCTTGTCTCTTAAGATGTATGATGTTTTTCTAAGATGATGATGTATGATGATGTAGATGCCTCCACGCCGTGCACCTGTTACTAGAGCTTGGGGTCGGAGGCGACCACAAAATAGCGACGGGATTGGAAACCCACTATAAGAGGGGACGGACCAGAATGAGGTCCAGATGAGTCACGCTCGTGCTGTGGAGCCTACAGTTCAGTCCCCACTGGTGCAGCCCCCACCATCACGGGCACCAACGGTTCTGCCCGTACTAGTACCATCTGTTCAGGCGTACCAGCCATGATGCCATCGGTGCAGCTTCCTTCCGTACAACCTACACCACCAGTGCCATCTAAGGACACCATACAAGCCTTCATGAAGTTACGCCCACCAGAGTATGATGGCTTGGGCAAGTTTGACAAGGCTGAGAGATGGCTGAGGACAATCAAGGAGAAGCTGCAACAGATGAATTGTGGTGAAGATAAGAAGATTCTGTTCGCCACCAGCGTGTTAACAGAGGATGCTTTGGACTGGTGGAGAACTATGATTGATACACAGTACAAAGGACATAACGTCATTCCTTGGGAACGCTTCTGTGAGGCATTTGAGGCACACTACTTTTCATCATACCAGCGTGCCCTCAAGCAAAGAGAGTTCCTATAGCTGAGCCAGGATTAGATGACAGTGGCTCAGTATTATGTCAAGTTCATTCGTCTGGAGTGGTACAACACTCTCAAGATGAGTGACAGACAGAAGGCGGATCATTTCTGCCAAGGCTTGAACCCGACCATCAGGACTAACACCCTAGCTGGCCAATGTGCTAATGTGAGCTTGACAGTGGAGCTAGCAACTATAATGGAAAGGAATTATGCCAGAGAGCAACAAGAACTGAAGGATGGGAAAGGAAAGGCTCCCATGCAACCCCCGGCTCAGAACCAACCTCGATGGAATGATCGTCGTCAGAATCGAGGAGGACCCGACCGTAGGAATCAACGTCGGGATAACTGCCAACGACAGCCCCAATATCAGGTAAAGATGATGAACATGAAGTTAAAATATGTTTATGATGGACTGGTGACGACCAGTTATGTGCTATCCTCGGACAGTTATGGGCTGACCTCGGTTAGTTATGGACTGACTTTGTTAGTTATGATGATGATGATGGACGGGTTGAGGCAGGCCTCCCCTTGGGTTGAAATATACCCCAAATAAGTCAAAGATGAAATTAAGATGATGAAGAAGATGAACACATATGAATAAAGAATTTCTTTTATGATGTCTGGCTTTTGCCTTTTCTTATGATGATTATTTATGATCTTTTATTCATATGTTCCTATGCATGTTCCTATCATTCTATTTATGATCATGATTCACTTTCCTATCAAATGATGATGTTATCTTATGATATTATCTTTATGATTCATGCCTAGTATTATGATCCTACTATGATATTTATCTTACTTCCATACTAAGTTGTAAATCTCAGGGAGATTTCTTCCCTGCATGTTCTTAAATGCAGGTCAAGGTCTCAATGATGTTGATGGCCAACAGTGACAGATCGAGCTTGTAGGTGACTGCACACGGTTATCGAGTCCTTTAGATGATGGATAACTTTTTTTTTTATTACTTGATATACTAGCTTTCCTTTGGACTCCTATGTCAGTTATCAATTTTTCGCATTTCATGATATTACTCTCTTTATTCTTGATGATGATTTGATTATTCCGTATTTATCCTTGTTGAGTTGATCAGTCGAAGTCTTTATTTTGGTCAATAAGATGTACACGTAAAGATGACCCGTAGTGTCTCCGAACCGTATTCTGTCACGTGGCGGGGTGCGATTTGGGGGCGTTACAATATATGTTGTGATTTTTACTGTTTGAGAAAGTTTATTTTGATTATCTGCTTTTGTTTTTGCATTTCCCGGGAATAGTTTGCCGGAATGTATTATTTGCGTCTTTGATTTTTTGAAGTTATGCATATGCGAGCTAACCGAACAAAATGAATGGTGTCTTAATGCGTTGTGAAACCTCACTGAAGGCATCTCTACCAAGAGCCAAAGCTGTAGGTTAAAAATATTTGCTCCATTGTCTTCACAATCGAATTGGTGTTTGATTTACCAAATGGATGATTAATTATATTTGAAATAATAATTTGACAAAATTTAACATTTTTGGGTCAATTGCCAATTACGTTTGATGTTTCCTTCCATGGAGAAGTCTTGTTGCTCCGTCTCTATTTTTTTTTTGTTCTTCTCTTTGGTGAGAAACGTCTAATATTCCTCTAAAATGTATGATGCTTTGCGTGTGTGTTAAAAAGATGAATTTAAGTGCCACTAAATTGTTCTAGTGATGCCGTGGAATCCTTGAGAACTAAAGTGTTGTTGAGACGCATGGCAAAATTAATTAGGCATGAATGCTGACAACTATGCATTTTTCCATCAGCATGTATAATTGGCATGTGATTTTGCTGAACAGCATCACCAATTGTGAGCTACGCCTGATCGTGGGCGACAGTAATTTAAAAGCAGGTGACACTGGTTCATTTTTGGTAGAAAAATTGAAGCCTCACACAAACCTCAACTGCTTGCTATTGAAGGCTACGATGGTAATCGGTATCCGAGTTGGATTGGAGATCCTTTATTTTATACACTCAGAGAAGTCCAACTCGTTGGTTGCAAAACTGACCATGTCCCCACATTGGGTCAGCTACCATCTCTTGGATCGCTTCGTATTAGTAAATTCCCTCATTTGAAAGAATTGGCGAGGAGTTCTGTCGACCCACGGTTCACCCTCACGGTGTTAAGGTGGTGGCATTTCCCTCTTTATATAGTCTAAAATTTGAGGATATGATTGATGGGGAGGAATGGTCTGGGGTGCTTGACGCTTGACGGAGACTTCCTGAGCTTAACTCTATACAATTACTGAATTGTCCCAAGATCTCATCTCTTCAGGCTCTTGGAAACTTAAATACCCATTTGTAATTGGAGATAGAGAGTTGCCCTACTATTTTTGCTACTTGTAACGTCCTCGTAGTAAAAAAAAAGTGTCAAGTGAAGGGTGTTTTAACCTTATGGCAGAATATATATATATATACATGAAAAGGTGGAGAGAGAAGACGCCGTCTTCCTCTCCCGAGTTCACGCCCGACGTGCTACAATGCCACGTGATCCATCCCTTCTTCCGGCCAACGGACTGACCTCCGTTTTTCATGTGTGAGGTACCATTGGAAAGAGTGTGACGAGACTAACATTTCGACATATGGTAAGAGATGATCGGTCTATTGTAGGCGACACCGTGAGGGCCAAACTCGAGAAAGAGAGAAACTTCTCCGGCGACCCGTTCCGCTCCGATTCATGTCGATCTTTCTTCCGGTGAGTTGTGCATCGTCCTCAGGTCGATTAGGTTCATTTAAGAGGTTGTAAATGTGATTGTGGATTTTTTGGCAACCTACATTTTTTCGGCGAGCCGATGTGGGGCTCCGACTGACCTCACCACGATGTCCTGTATGTGTACACACGATGGAGAAACATATTAGTTTGTTGCCTGTAAAAAATTTAATCACAAATTACTTGTAGGTTCATCGATTTCGAGTTGTGATCGTCGGGCGATATTTTTGATAACTCGTCCTCAACGTGTATTGGTAAGCAAATAAAATGCACAGAAAATTTGATTTCAGATATGAAACTAATTTTTAATTAATTTTATTATACTACTAATGAAGAAGGAGACGATTCGGCCGATGTGATTTCGATTTAGAGAATGGAGGGCTTTGTTTATTGTGTTAAGGATATGATTGATGGTTGAAACTATTTATAAGATTTAATTTTGTAATTGATAAGAATTGATTATAGAAATTTGGATATGATAGGTGAATGTCCGTCGAGATTTGAATAAGGTGCTATTAGTTGACGATTTCTTTTTTCCTATTGGTAAGCCTTCTAAAAATTTACAGTGATGATCAATTTATGAAAATTAGTTTATACATTAGTTATAATTCATTAATTATGAATTTAGGTAAGAAAATTATAAATTTTACTTCTATGCACCAAGATCTCATTAGACTATTATAGAGTTATTAATGAACTAAAAGACAAATGACACCTAGAAGTGATAAAATGTCTTAGGTGATAAACTTATGTTTCTAAATAAGGTTTAAATGATGTAATAAGTATTTCTCTCCTTTGAGCTGATTCGGAGGGAAGGTAGTTGAGACTTAAGGAATCTACAAAGAGGGACCTTATCTCAAATGATATTAATTACTTAACTCTTCGGAGTGGTAACATTGTCCCATCCGATGTGGGGCAAATTTTCGATATCGTTTTCTTCATGCATAATCATACTTATTTGTGTGCTTCATATGTGTGCCATCATATGAGTTGTGAGATTTTATTATAAATTTTGGAAGCCCATCGATTTTGATAAAAGTTTCTATTGTTCTGCTGAATAAAAGATTCGATTTTGAAATGAAATATTTTAGCATGATGACTTCAAGCTCCAAACCTTCACCTTGAATATGCATTCATGCATCATATGCACTTCATGTAAAAACCCGTATAAGGCGGAGTATTTTCACCTCAGAGAATTGGCCAACTCTGAGTAGACCAATTGAGGTTCGGTATGCTCTGTGTCAATGGGATATGAAGAACATGTTCAACGTCCTGTGTCAATATAGTGATACGAGGGGTGAAATTAGAACAATCATCATGTGTCAATGGGATACGAGGGATGGAAAGAAAAGATAACAAGCCCTGTGTCAATAGGATACGAAGGGTAGTTCAATGTCCTGTGTCAATGGGATACGAGGGACGAAATTATAACAACCACCATGTCTCAATGGGATACTAGGGGTGTGATTGAGTACTCCATTGAGGAGATTGGATATCCATATTTGATGATGATTCCCCAACTTATATTATATATATATGATTTCACCATGCATGTCCTTACATGACATTCATCTTGTATGATTATTATATGATTGAGTTCCTTTTGAAGAACAGAGGATTTTGAACTTCTTGAAAATAAAGATTTTGATTTTGGCAACAATTTTAATACTTGCGGTAGTCGCTTTAACTCACTGAGCTTATGCTCAACCTTTTCTCTTTTAATGTTTACAGGAAAGGAATACATATACTACATGTTTGATTGGAAATGAGTATTAATTCAAAAGGGTACAGTGTGTGAGATTCTGTGAGGAACGTATTTTGCTAAATGTTTTTCTTTTGATACTTATCAATTTTTTTAAAATTAACTATCATGATTTTATTTATCTTGACACTGCATGATTTTGGGTTGTGTCCTATGATTTAATGTGAATATAAATTGATTGATGGGAGTTGAGGCTCCATGGTTTATGGATGAGATGATATGGGCGAGTCCCAATCATGGATGAGATGATATGGGTGAGTCCCTATCATGGAATTGGATAAGGGCTTAGTCCCTTAATGAATTTTGGCAGGCATTCGATAAGTTTTGTTTGTGTAATAGTTTTGGGGCGAAACTCGTATGTTCTTATAATTCAGAAATTTTGGGCTTGAATCCCATATTATTTGGTAATTATAAACTGCTAGTGATATACATATTAAATTTTATAAATTGCATGTGAAGTGAATAATTATGAATAAATATTGTATTTGATGCATGAATGAGTTTGCACATACATCATGCCGAAATTTTTTGGAAATTTTCAATGTTAGTTGATTTTTAGAACATTGGTTTCTGTTGAAGATTTGAATTTGAATTTAAACATTTGGTTTTACGGCTTCACCCCTTGTGGCGCTAAATCGAGTAGCTGGGCGTCACACTCCAACTTACTTCACAGGACCACTTCAACAAACTCATATATCTCACTCTCATCAATGGCAACTTCGACAAATTTCCTACGTTGGGTTAGCTTTGGTCTCTTGTATAAATTATATGGATTGTCCCTCAACTTTGAGTGACTACTGTCCTCAACCTTATTCAAACTTCGATTTTTTTGCACGTTTCGTCCACTTGATCGCTGATAGTCAATTTTTCGATGAGTGCAACACCCCATTTTTCTCTCACGTGCACCGACAAGTTGCAGCCGGCAAGAGGGAAAGGGTGGACGGCCCCTCTCTCTCCCACGCACGTGAGAGAAAAAGGGGGCGTCGCCCCATCTACAACTCATCCGCCAACAAGTTGTAGCCAGCAAGGCAAGTGTGTGTGGGGGGGGATGCCCCCTTTCTCCACCGTGCACGTTATGGTGTTGGCCCCTTTCGAGCTCAAGTGAGCTCGCACAGAGGGGTCCGGCGCCCCTCTTTAATCCCTCATCTTTCGCAAGGGAGAAGTTGGGCACGATGCCCCCCCCCCTTTTCTCCTTCGCCGCGTCGCACACAAGGGAGAAAGTCCTCGCTGGCCGTGATGAAGTCGCTACTATCATCTCGTAAGCTGTTGTTGCCACTTACCACACCTTGCCACCTTGCCTCTGCCACTCGCGACGCCTTGCCATCTCACCATTGCCCTCTTGCCTTGCCTCCCCGCACGCTCATTTTGCTTTGCCTGAACGACATCACTGCACGATCATCTGGTTGCCTCATCGGAGCTTGCGCAGAGGGGGGCCTACACCCCCTGCCTCTCTCGCTCGCGCGGGAGAGAGGAGGCATCGACCCCCCTTGTCGGCTCTCTCTTGAGAGAGAGGGGCGGATGGCCCCCATCTTTTCGAGCTCGTTGGCTTCGACGAGTGGCGGCGGTAGCGGCAGCCGCGAGACTTGTCGCTTTTTTAATATTATTTTATTATATATTTATATTATTTTATTACTTTTTTAAATGGTGTGGATGAAAGAGAAGTGATGTATGTTACAGCCATGTATGCAAGAAAATCGAAAAACTCACTATAAGTGGTTAAGTGGAGAAGCATGCAAAAAAAAAAGTTGAGGAATATTCCAAGTACAAATTAAAGTTGAGGGTCCATGAGATATTGAGTCATAGTTGTGTAATTTACCCATCTCTTTATTCTCTTTTTTATTTTAATTTTTCCATTTGAGAAGAATTGGCAAGGAGTTATGTCAACCCACAATTATCCCTCATGGTTTTACGGTGGTGGCATTTCCATCTTTATCAAGTCTAGGATTCAAGGATATAATTGATTGGGCAGACCGGTCTGGAATGCTTGATGGAGACTTTCCGAAGCTTACAAATATCGAATTAGAGAATTGCTCATCATGTCCAGCTCTACAAAATGACCTTTTGTATTTGGCCATCTTAAGTTGTTCTACTCTCCAGATTTCTTCAGTCTTTCCCGCCAAATCTTCGAAGGCTGTATCACTACCCAAAAAAGGGAAAAGCTTTGGACCACAAATATGGATCAAGAATATGTCTCTCACTTGGAGGAAATTTGGCTAAATTTAGGATGTATGGAGACTTTGGGGTGAGAAACGATGAGTTATTCAGAGTTTTGAAAGACCTTGCCATGAACCTAGGATCACTCCACATATCAGGGCTCCAGAATATCCCCTACATCTTGGAACAGGAGGCCAATGCCAAAGTTAAGCATAAAGTTCAGGCTTTTAGACTGAAATGGACCACGACTTCAGCTTCCAAAAGTTCTGACTTTAATCTAGTTGTGCTTGATAATATGGAAGCAATAAGTCTGAGAACAATGGGTAGAAGCTATACTAACCGCCCATTGTGACTCCACCATGTCACCAAGCCGTTCTCCAAGGTTATTTTTCCCAGATTCGATATGCTGTGGCATCACAAGTGACGGAGGGAAACACTTCCAAGAAAGACAGTTCAACACTTGCTGTCAAAGTATGACATTACTCACAAGGTTGCTACCCCTTATCATCCACAAACATCTGAACAAGTGGAAACATCCAATAGACAAATTAAAGCAATCCTGAAAAAGACAATAGCGACATCTAGAAGAGACTAGAGTTCAAAGCTTGATGACACGCTCTGAGCCTATAGAATCTCATTCAGTACCTCTTTAGGGATGACTCCTTACATACTGGTTTGTCATTTGTCAATTGAATTGCAACATAGAGCCTTCTGGATGATAAAGTTCCTCAAATTTGATTTAAACATCGCAGGCGAGAATAGAATGCTTCAATTGGCAAGCTAAAACAATTAAGGAATGTCGCATTCGAGAATTCGACCATCTTCAAAGATAAAACCAAAAGGTGGCACGATAAGAACATCCAACAACGACAACTCAGAGAAGGAAATTTAGTTTTACTCTTCAACTCCATATTTTGACTATTCCTTGGTAAATTAAAATCGCAATGGACTGAGCCATTCAAGCTTTTGAAAATGTATCCATCGGGAGTGGTGGAGCTCGAGAGAAATGAAGGAGGCATGTTCAAAGTAAACGGTCAGTGAAGCTGTATAGAGAACTAGATATAATGGTTACTGAAGACACTCTTCTACTCCAACCTCTTCCAGTCAATTGATCATCATCCCCAATAACGTCAAGCCAGAGACACTAAACAAAGGCGCTTTTTAGGAGGCAACCCAAGCCTTATTTACCTTCCTTCAGTTTTTATCTTTTTAGAAATAACGAGACACCCTGTAAGACGCACATATTGGAGGAAAGCTGAATATAAGAGGTGGAAGACGCATTGTTAAGACGGAGGGGCAATGGTCGAAACCAAGTTCCAAAAAGCGCGGGCCATTTTGCTGAAGGAAGAATGTAAAATGTTGCGGGTCATGAAGGAAATGATACCCTATCGCGTAATGCAGTCATGTCACAAATAAATTCAATCATCAAATCGTCTCCGGGACCTGCCATCATGATCAACCTGACATAAAGATGAATTCGTACCCATGTGGCCTATCCCCGTAACCTCTCTTCCCGCTTTCTGTCCTTTTCAAAATTGTCTTTGCACCACGTACGAGGCGCAAACCATACCCATTTGAACAAGCATCATTTCCACTGTTCATAACCACATCTCCTGAGTCAAAACCCTTCATCTTCTCCAAACCCTCCATCACTTTGCAAAAGCCAAAAACCCTCTTCACTAAACATACTTCTCCACCTCCACTGGCCTAACATGGTGCTAACTGGAAACAAGTAGAAAGGTGTATGCTGGACACCCAGGCACTCAGGCCCTCGGCGAGTCATTATCAGTGACGACGACGAAGAAGTTCCTCAGAGAGCACCTACTCAGATGGAGATCCCTCTATGACCACTCAGAGATGAAGGCAATGACTAAACCCTCAAAAAGCAAACGCCCATCCAACGCACAAATTCGAGCCACAGACAAGACGCCGCCCCAACTACCAGGCAAGAGGGTCAATCGGTAGCGTCCCCGGACGCCTAACTCCCCAATGTTTTAACACCGAAGGTGTCCTGACCAAAATCACCGACGATCAAACCGAAAGGGCACGAGCACGAGCTTCTGCAATCTCCAATCCAATCATCAGATATTTTCATCGCCTGATCTCATCCACTATTTTGGGAAGGGCAAACATAGATTCCCATATCATAGATTCTGATATGTTCATCATTGACGCATTTCTTTATGGAAAGAAAGTAAATCTCTTGGGACATCTGCTATCCAATTGGAACAATTGTGTTAAAATGAAGTCAAGCATGATCGCATTTGGGGGAATCATCACCATCCATTGTAATATGGAGCTTGGATCTTTGGAGATAGGGAAAGGATCAATGACAATAGATATGAAAACTCTCCGTAAGTGGAACTTGATCGAGGTACAAGGACATCGTAAGCTTTCGCTCCTCAAAGGAACTTACCACAAGCTGCGACTCCCTAAGTCCGATAAAGTTTCCATCAAATCTGAAGCCAACTGGAAGATCACCCCAGAACATCTCAAGCAAAGCGCTAGGATGACCCAGTCAGTAGTAGAATGAGCCCACCATCACTCCACTGACCTAGCATCACCAACCTCCAAAAAGAGGAAGTCCCCAACACTAGAATCGGCGAATGATGATGTTCCTAAACCATCCATCTCCGACCTCCGATAGATTATTTCTAACCTCTTCCTACAGGTACACAAGCTGCGACCAAGCAACATCCGCATCAAACGCCTACTCCAATGCCAAACTGCTACTCTCCAATGCAGTGAAGCAAGTTTGGGGGAACCCGCTAGCTCTCCACACACTCGTCTTCCTCCTAAGCTTTACTCCCGCCTTGGCTTGAACACATGAGGACAATGTTGTGTTTAAGTTTGGGAGTACAATGGTACGTTTTCTATCCCTATTTCCAGATTTTTTTAGCATACCATTGTACATAGTTTCTTTAGCTCTAGCTCCTTGAAAATTGTTCAGATTTAAAGTTCTGTTATTCGAATATTTTGGAAATACCATGTTGACATGCATTATACGAATGCCTACTGAAATTTTTTTAATTATCCTCCAAACCTTAGCTAAGAAATATCACGGAATGCATTATTTACCCCTCATTCTGTATACTCGATATGCCTAAATGTTGATATTTCAAAGATTTCACAAACATAAATTTTGATACCATGACATGACATCAAAGCCCACCACTTGATATTGGATAGTCCTTTACATACTATTTCCTAGGTTCATTCATGCAACCAATGATTTGTCACTTGCTCGAAACTTGCTAACCGACATTTTGAAGTACTAAAATGCACTTAACGATAACTCTTCCTTTGCATGATGGAAAATTTTTATTTTGTTTTCAATAAAAGTCCGAGTGCCACATCCTAGTATTCTAGGAAGAACCGATGAGGAATATTGTGGGACCCTAAGAAAAAGTGTTCCGAATAAATAAAGCACCAATAACTACTCCGCTGTCCACGCAGTATAGGGAAGACAAGAGTATGCCCCTAGAGAACCACTAGCACCCTATGCCCAATACTCCCAGAAGAAAAGCTAGGGACTGTTGAGTGGAACCACCTGTGCTGAAGTTTTACTTTCCCCATCATGCAACTGAGGAGCTATTGCATAAGAATCCAAAGAATTTTCGAAAACAAATAAGTCGGTTAGTCCCTTTTTAACATGAGGACAAACATTGTTGTATGAGTGTATTTAGGAAATTTGCATGTAGACAACCATCCAATAGGGGATCAATGTACCCTATTAGTACAGGAGCTTCTATGATGACATTGTCAGGGCAGCGTTAAAACGAGTTAAAAGGGGCTAATGACACACGGGTGATGCCAGGGAAAGGAATGAAAAATTATGATGCATGTGCTACAAGCTAAAATTCGTAGCTAATTGCTTGAGGACAAGAAAAACTTTAAGTCTGGGGGAAGTTGATGTGGAAAATTGATGCATGCAAAATATAACATTTAATAGCCATGGATTTCATCACATTTCGATTCCTTTTCATATAGCATGCATTATTTTCTAGCCTTATTTACTTTAATTTTATAAAAATAGAAATATACACAAATTCTATATTTTATTGCCGAAAAGGGAAGAGAATTGATTCAGAAATCTATAGAAACAAACGACACTCAAATCAGAGTTAAATCAGAGTCAGAAAGTGCAAATTAGTGAAAGCTACCAGGGCTGAATTGAATATAACGGATCGTTATATGACCATAACGGCCGTAACTCAGGAGCATGAACAACCCATTACGGCCCGTTAAAAAGTCTAGTTTTGAGTTCGAATTTGATTTGAACACAGTAAGGGCCATTAAATCCAAGTTATGGGCCGTTACGAAGGTTATTTTCAATATTTCTTCGACTTTTCTTAGAGATTTCAAGTCCAGATCGAACCCAAACTTTATCCTAAGCCTCAGGGATGATTAGGAAACATATTTACTGAGATTTGAAAGAGTTTTGAATGATCTTAAAGACCTATTAAAGTCTATTCCGAATTTACTTGTTTTAACATGAAAAGTCTATGAATCAAATTGAAACTTTACCAGAACCCTTGGGACACTTAGAGGCTATAAATAGAGGCTCTAGAAGATAGAAAAACGTATGCCTGGAGGTGCTTGAGACTTGGGAGCTATGCTACATTGCAAAAGAAGAATTTCAGAGTTTTCAGTGTTTGTTCGGGAGAATCTGCGAAGCAACTCAGCGTGTGTACTTTGCAGCGATCCAGAGATCATCGAAGGCGAAGAATTATATCTTCTGCCTATTGTTTGGATGCTCTTTACCCATACTTTTTATGCATAATTAATTCTGTGATCGAGATTATTAATCTTTTTGAAAAAATTGCATGAACTATTTGTTAGATTTGGATTAATATAGCTATTTCAGTTTCTTTTGATTATGATTGTTGCGCTTAATGCTTTTTATTAAAATTATTATATTCTGAGATAAGACTACAAACCAGATCTGGAGTGACTAGTTTTAGGATTTAATACTTCTCAGCGAATCGATTCTTAACTTAAAGTTGACGCAATCATAACACAAAACTAGTAACTCATCATTTGTGCTAGATTTTGTGCGGTCTATCAGTTCTTACCCATCGAGGATAACTGTTAATTTAGGACTTACAACTTAATGCATCTTAATATCTTTCTTAACTGAAGATCAACTCATCATTTGTGATCCTAAGTTCTGCAAGACTTAAGATAGTTTGATTTACTCAACGTAGAGGTCAATAATTTAAGTAATCCTAATCTGTTTCAAGAACTGAATTTATTCATCATCGTTATAATTCAATCTTCATAGTTGTTCATGTCAGTTAATCATCATCGTTAATCATTCATAATCCTTAGACTCAACACCAATTTATTTTATTTTTGTTATTTTATTTTTTGTTATTTAATTTTCTGCACATTTATTTTCTATATCTACACAAAACACTTTTCTTCTCCTAGTAGATTATTAGGATAGATTAGATTTAACTAGTTCCTCGTGGGTTCAACACTCTACTCTCTACTTTATTACTTGATACGACTATTGCACTTGCTAGTAAATTTATTTGTTACAAATTCTACGCATCAAATTTTTGGCGCCGCTGCCGGGGAACTATATTCATAATTCTTAGTCTATCTTATCTAAACTACTTTGAGAATTTTTATTTTCTATTTTACTTCACTTGTTCTGTTAGTGTTGTGTAAGCTTTTCAGGTAATATCTCTTGTACACAACCGGGTCATCATGAGCACATCTTAGATACCTCAAGGACGACGAACAAAATGACAAAAAAATCAACAAGTTCAGGAAAATATCATTGCTGTCCAGCACAAGGTTCTCAAAATCGCGAGTTTAACTCGTAGAATCGTACGATTCCAAGACTCTACCCCCAAAAACGAGTGAACTCGATGTAAACTCGGATGAGAAGGTAGACTCGGCTGGACTCATGAGTAGACTCGGTAAACTCGGTTAAACTCGGATGAACTCGTGAGTAGAATCGGTGCTGGAAAATTTTGGCTATTTTATTGACATTTAAAGGTATAATTAGAATAAAAACTTGTATAGAAGATCTAAAAGTTTGATAGATCTATTCCAATTGCTTCCACTTATTTTTCACTCTTCATTTTCAATTATTCAAGTTTATAATATGATTTTGTTGTTTTTAGTTAGTTAGTTAATTAACTTCATTTGGCTTAATTGTTTTTATAATTATGATATTTTATGTGATTTAGTTGAATTTGAATTGAACAAACTTTGTTTCTTTTTATAATGTGAATTGATCTTTTATTTGAATTTTTGTTGTGCACTAGTTTATTTGACTTTATGTGCACTAGTTTATTTCACTTTATGTTGTAGTGTAATGTTCTAGTCCACACTGAATTATGAGTTACTTGTTATTTTAGGATGAATCATCATTTATTTTATGTGTATAAATGTATGAATTAGATACTTTTTAAGCTTAACAATGGTGTATGAAAACAATTATGTCTAAAATTACTTAGGGTATAATATATTATATATATATTTAACTTGTACGTAAACTCTACGAGTTGATGTTTCGAGTTTACGTATTGAGTTTACCTAACGTAAAACGAGTCTACGTAGACTCTCGAGTTTGAAAACCTTGGTCTAGCAAGATGGGGTTCAAATCAAGGCATCATCATCAAGGCAAAGCATAAAGAATAAGCTTCAACAAGAAAAGAACGAAGATATATTTCGAGACCCATCAACCACATTAAGAGAAGTGTTGGATTCTATGCTGAAAAAGCTCTCCACTCAAAATTATCAAATTGAAAATTTGGAGAGACAAATTCATAAGATGGGACAGCACAAAAAGAAGTCAGATGAGGATGTAGCAACAATTCTTGAATTCAAATCATCAACTTCTGATTTCATAGAGATGATTGGTCAATTTGCCCCAACAATTAAAAGAATGTTGACAATGCAGGACCAACACATCCAGAATTTGGAGTCCACTTATCCAAACTTCAGAAGCAAATTGAAGTCAACAATTCTCTTCGACTATTTGACAACGAACTCAAGTTCGAGGCTTTGAAATCAAAATTTCATGCACTGGAGAATGAAGTTGCAAAACCGAGTTCTCTAATTTCCAAAGCACATCGAAGAGAATCCGAAGGTCATCTTATGCATGTGCCATTATCAATATCCATGGCACCCAGAAGAAAATTTTTCAGGAAGGACAGCGACGACTCAATGGCATGTCAAGGAGACAAGTAAATACATCATGAAAGATGGAAAGGTTCAAAGGAGGGGCCTGCCTTTGGAAGTTCCTATCACTCCTATATTGTTATCTCTAATTCAGTCACCGTCGAAGGAGAAGACTAAATCATCCATAGTTGGCTGCAAATCATCACATATCTCCTCCGTGCAATCTGTAAAATCTTTGAAGGAGAAAAGTACTTCGCCGACACCAACACGATCTTCTCTAGCTACAATAGTCCAGTGGTGACTGAAGAACCATCCGACGATCGAAGTTCAGCAGCAACACACCTCTCAACTCCAACCTCGAAGAGTTGCTGTACATGAAGAGCAGCCACCACCAGATGATGACATTAAATCATAAATGTAGGTATCGCATGTGCTGGAAAATAATGCCTTTGGCCATTCGTGAAAAAGTGTGTGTTCTCCACATAACTTGTTACTAACCGGCCCTGCTGAGGCCGGGAGGTGCTTATGCTACTTGGATTCATGTTCTTTAGTTATGTTTTATTCTGATGCTTTTCATGATCAGTGATCGAGTATTAAGCTTTTCTGTGTTTTTGATAATATTGAGGTTGTTCCTATTTACTGTTCGATTTCCTATTTTCCAAACCTATGTATGGATTTGAGTTTATGAACTGTCTTCATCCTGCACCTCGGACCATAGGGACACATTAGGCTTTATCACGATCGAACATGGAGAAATCTAGCTTGGAAAAAGACAGTCCCATGCGTCATTCTTGTGTTTTCCACGTAGTTATATGTATAAGAGAAGCTTTTTGAATCACTTGCTGCCTTGCACCCTAAACCGTAGGGACGTATTAGGCTCTATCAAGACCGAACGTGGAGAAATCTAGTTTTAAGGCGAGTAGTGATTCACAGTGTTAGTTTTTGTAGAATCAACAATGGAGCTCTTTATGGTGTGGTTTAGAAGTCGTTCACCCTTTAACACGCGACCTAAAAAGGTTGTGTGCACTCCGGATTTCTAGCAATAAATGATCAAATTGAGTCAGAAATTTGGGATTATCTTAAATAATTTTAAGGATGTTCACATATCTTTATTTCATCATTTTTATATTCGATTCTTTCTCAATCTTTTGAGAAGTCCAATCCAAAGAGGGATACTCTTTGATCCTCACTCAAGTCGATGATCCGAGTAAAGTAGACAAGAGATGAGTTGCTTCTGAAGGACTTCCCAGTAATTCCTAGTTCGTATTTCCTGAATTGAATTTTTCTTCTCCTTCAAAAGTGTCTAAGCCATCTCGCTGTCATTCTACCCGAGAGGGAGATCCTCATTTCGCTAAGGCAAACGTGAGCCAACCGTAGCCTCTTTACCTTAGGCGTGTTTCTTTTGAATGCTCGACATTCAGTGGACACGATATTAAACTCAAATCCTAATGGAAGCTCAATCCGTACTTTGATGTTTACATGTATTTTGTTTACGAACTCTTTTCACGCATGCAAACACAGGCTTATCACCAACATGAATGTGTAGGTGCAGAGTCGGGTGCTTTCACTATTAAGATCAACCAAGCACATGCGTGGTAAGGGAACTCGGTTACATCACCCTTATCATGTTAAATTAAAGAACTTTGAATCCTACAGCATAAGCACCTCTCATAAGTCCTCAGCACATGCTCTTGATTTATTATCTCGCATCCTCCTTTAATATTAATCATCATTTTTGCAACATTCACTCTTTCACATTTTGAAAAGAAAAGAATAATACAAAAACATCTCATTTCTTTTTATGTTATATCGCCACCCTTTTCTTCTCTTGCTTTCAGTGCTCACTTTTCCCACCGAGCTTGTTTCGAAGGATTTTTTGATGATTTCCTAGACATCGCTTCACTATGGATCGAACCTCAAGCACTACAATAATGCATTGTACGCTTGCGGATCTCGTTTCGATAGTGTAGAGAGATTATAAATTTTAAAACTTTATTTCGATATATTTTTGTGTTCAAAGGTAATACGCCAGAGTATTGGGTAGACCTGTGTCTTAGAAGTCTTTACCTCTCCTTTCGAGCGATATTCTCTGTACACATTTCATGCGAGTTAACGATTTCTTCTACACATATAATCCTTTTGATCTTACACCTGCACAATCATTACTCAATCATAGATTAGTAACTTTTAGTCCAATTGAATTTGTTATCATCAAAACTCGGAGGAAACATAGGATTCAACATAGTCAACATACTTCACACCACATTACATCATGTGTAGAAAAGTTTGATAAACATGTTCTTGTTCGGGATACCTCTTCTGTTTGTATGCCCAATGGATCCTATATTTCTGTTACTAGTATTGGTTGAATTAATCTTGGGGGAAGCATCATTCTCAAGGATACTTTATTAATTCCTAAATTTACTTGCAATCTCATTTCTATTACGAGACTATGTACTGATTTTGGTTTCTCAGTCACATTTTCCACCAATTACTCTATGATTCAGGACCTCAAAATGAAATAGACGATTGGACTGGGTGAACTTCAAAAGTGACTCTATCTCTTAAGCAAGATGGCACACAATTGTTTTACTCATCATGTTACTTCTCATAGTGATGCATGCAAAATACAACATATTTTAGTTAATTATTTTAATTAAATTTTCTATAATTTGATCATGGCATGCATCATTTTTAGTCACTTTTAATCATAATTTCGGATTTATCAATTTTAATTATTAAATTCTCTGAATATTTTAATTGTGGATGGATTAACTAAATTTTGATAAATATTTTGCAGGAAAAATCGAGATTTAAATGGATTGTGCTGTATCGGCCGAAATTCCGAAGAATTTATCATTACGGCCGAGATTAGGATAAAAGATATCATTTTGGCCGAGATATGGAGGGGGTAATGATAAGAAGGCTTTCCTTACGGCCGAAATTTGGAGGGCGTAATGGCATGAAGATGAAGGGTGTAACAATCAATTGATTTTATCTTTTGGGCGTAACAAGATAAGTTCCTTCCTTACGACCGAGATTTTGAGGGAGTAAAAGAAATTTTATCTCTTTGGGAGTAAAGATAAAATAATTCCTTACGACCGAGATTTGGAGGGGGTAATGGCAATAAAATCATTCTTACGGCCGAGTTTATCTTTGGGCGTAAAAAGATAAGAAAGATTTATCTTTGGCATAATGATAAAATGATTTATCTTTGGCCGAGTTTATCTTATAATTTTAAAGTCAACCGTACGATGTTACGGCCGAGATCAAATTGAAGGCTGTCCGCACCCTATAAATACGTGAAGAATCCGTCGTTTCAATGGGTGCTCTGAAGTTCAGGTTTCTTCCACGGCGAGTCGTGAGCTCTGCAGGCTACGACCAAGAGGAGAGAGGTGCGACGGCTGGAGGTTGATCGCGACCCTGATCAAGTCCGAGAGGCTGCCCGACTGTCTGCCCAATTCGAGAGCTCTACTTCTATTTTGGGTGTAATTCTTTCGATTATTATTGTTATTTTGTTATTATCTCTCCGAAATTTCTAGGATGAACTCCATGTTTTTAGGATTATTATTTTAGGAGATTATTAATTGAAGGGAAATGTTTGGACCCTATTTTATTTGCTTTAATCTTTTCTGATCAATTATTAATTGTGCTTAATGCTTTTATGTTAGTTAATTAAATTTCTGAATTAGGCTATACCAGTTTGTGGAGTGTTTAATTTCAGAATTTATTATACTAATTATAATTGATTTTATTTGGAATTAATAATTGACATAAATTTGATAACTAGTGTGTGGAGAATCAAGTTTGTGTGGTCTATTAATCTATACCAGTTTGTGGAGTGATTAATAGTCTAGTGAATCCAATTTAATGCATCTTAATTTTAATATGATTTTGGAGGTACCAGTCGTGGAGACTTCAATTCTTATTAAATTAAGATAGTTCTATATGATTAAATTGAGGGATGCCAGTCGTGGAGACCACAAGTTAATCATGTTAGATTACTTTAGGGAGACTCTAATCCATCTTTAAGGATTAAATTTATCTTTTATGGTTCAAATATTTATCTTGATCTATTTTCATCCTAAGGCCTAACTTCAACACCACTATCTTATCTTTATTTTATTTTATTTTATAAAACTCATTTTCAAAATCCATGTTTTTCCTCTCTTATTAATTTATAAATTCAGATATTGAATTAATAATATTCCTCGTGGGTTCGACACTCTTACTCCTATTTACTATATTACTTGAGCGACTAGTGCACTTGCTAGCAAATTTTATTGTTACAAATACAACGCATCAAGTTTTTGGCGCCGTTGCCGGGGAATATTTTATTAATTAATTTCTGATTTTTATGAATTATTAGGAGATGTAAATAAATTGTAAATAATTCTTTATAAATATGTATTAATTGTTTTAATTATTTTTGTGAATAAACTAACATTTTTTTCTTTTCCAGACAAAGGTCACGATAATTTTTTACTTTGTCTACTTTCGGTTTAAAATCCGACGCCGATTGAATTTTCCGAACTACACTGTCGACTAATGATTTTACGACCGAGATTTAATGTGTCGGCTTTATTAATTTTACGGCATCGCAATGAATGATTTCTGAGTTCTAAACTTTCAATTTTTACGGCCGTAATGTTTTTATCCGAACATTGTTTTACGTCATGGAATTGATTTCGTTGTTTTACGGCCGTAGAGAATCTTCTTAATTCACTTTCGGCCGTAATGATTCAATTTTTTATTTCGGCCAAAACCCTATTTTTCTTTACGGCCTCGTGTTGACTTCATCTCGGCCGATGTGACCTCGTCTTAATTGACGATTTAATCTTTTTACGGCCGAGAATGATTTCATGTTTTCTTTTTACGGCCGAGAATGATCTCATGATTTTACGGCCGTAAAATTTCTGAACATTTGTTTTTACGCCATCTTACGACCTTTTAGGCCAATTTATTTGTGATTTTTTCATTCTCGGCCGTACCATTATAATAATTTGAACTTTTGATTTGACTTTGTTTTGGCCGAAGCGATTTAGTTTGTCTCGGCCGTAATGGATCATCCGACATGGATTTTACTCTTTTTCGGCCGTAACGATTCTTCTATTGGTGGAAGAATAAGTTTAACTCTATTTTTGTTTCGGCCGAAACCCAGTTTTGTTTTACGGCCAAAGGTTGTCAACATCAATTCGGCCGTAATATATTTCTGAACGTATAAGTTTAATTTAATCTCATTTTGGCCGATTTATATGTGTTGATGTTTTACCTCACGTTCGACTGAACTTTCATTGTTTTACGGCCGATATGAACTATATTCTTTGTCGGCCGTAATGATTCATTTGGCAACATTTCATTCAATTTTTTTTGGCCGAGATAATTCATCACCATGCTAATTTTTACGCCTTCACGTTGAATCCCTTTCAACACTATTTTATGATTTTTACGGACGAACGAGCCTCGGATTAATTACGACCGTAAACCCTATTTCTGTATTACGTCCGATCAATCTTATTTCCTCTCTGAAAATAATTTTTGATTATGTCTGATTATTAACTTTACGGTCGCAAATTAGTTCGGACTTATTTTGTGCGATTTGTTACATCATCATAAATTCTTTTGGTCGATATTAAGATTTGGTATTCGTATTGGTTTGAAGAATTTCTGAAAAGTTCCTCTCGAAAATTAATTTTAATGACGAATTTTCAAATTCTATCATGCCGAAAGACTTTATTTGTTAAAAACTCATTTTTCGTGACCTATTATCTGAATTTCTTTCTTCTTGTATATATTTTATTTTATTCTTTTATCTTACTGAAAATTGGTTGTTGCAGGTACTAATTGAAAATTAAATCACAACCAATCCTGGAATCTTCTGATAAGCGCACTAGGAGTTCAAATCCACTGTTGGAATTTGATCCTGAAATTGAAAGAACCTATCGTCGATTACGAAGAAATATAAAAAAAATGGCGGAACAAGCACGCGACAATCAGAGACTGGAGCAACAAAATGAACTGGTTCCACCACATAATAATCGGCGAGAAGATGAAGCAGAACTTTCTATGAGAGAATATGTCTCGGTCAGATACAGTGACCGAGAATCATGCATCGTGCTGCCTGATATTAACGCAAATAATTTTGAGATAAATCCCTCAATCGTGAGGATGATACAAGCATCCCAATTTGGAGGAGGATTTCATGAAGACCCCCATGATCACCTTAACAAATTTCTTGCTACTCTGAGCACCTTTAGAAATAATAATGTTTCTTCTGAAGTTATTCGTTTATTATTATTTCCTCAATCTTTACGTGACAAAGCTTCCACTTGGTTTAAAACTTTGCCTGCAGGATCGATTCATTCTTGGTTGGAGCTGGTAGAAAAGTTTGTTGGAAAATATTGTCCACCACAAAAGGCAGGCAAATATCGAAGGGAGCTGAGGGCATTTGTTCAAGACGATAACGAGACGTTATATGAAGCCTAGGAACGATATAAGGAACTGTTGGCCAGAGTTCCTGACAACAGAATTCCAAAATGGCAAGTAATGAAAGATTTTTACCATGGATTGCGAGCTGCAGATTAAGATAAGCTCGACCAATCAGCAGGAGGGACAGTACTGGGATCTAAACGTCCTAGTGAGATACAAGATATAATTGAAGCTGTAGCCCTCAAGTCGAGCCAAGAAAGGAGACCATCTCGCCGAACTCATGATGTACATGCTACACAAGGAATACAATCTTCAGAAATAGTGGCTCAGCTGGAGTCACTTAATCAAAAATTCGAGCAGATGATGTCACTAATGAGAAATTCTAGCAATTATAGCCCTACAGGTAACACTTCAGATTCAAATCAAATTGAAAATGCTAACTTTATTTCCAATCCATTTTTCAGGAATAATGACTATGGTTGGAGGAACAATCAGAAGTTTCCTTATAGGTCAAATCAAGGGCAAGTTTTTGAGAAATTTCAGAATCAAGCTCATCCACAAAATTTTACACTTTTGAGAAAGCAACAAGAAGCTCCTGTCCAACAATCGACTAATCCTGTGGAAGAGATGATGGCAAGAGTTATTGACACTATGCCAACCATGCAGAAGACAATGGAAACAAGGGCAAACAATCAAGATGCTATAATCAGGAATTTAGAAATGCAAATAGGGCAAATGGCCAATATGATGGCAGGACGTGCACCAGGGACTCTTCCAAGCAATACAGAGAAAAATCCTAAAGAAAAGACCAAAGCGGTGACTCTTAGAAGTGGGAAACAATTGAGAAGTCTGGGATTAGATTCCCCGCCAAGAGTAATTGATCATAAAGAAGAAACTGAAGCATCAAAGACACAAGATCAGACTACTGTAGATATCAATATGAAGAAAAGAGAAACTAACAATTCAAAAAATACCAACATAAAGGATCTGCCCTATCCACAGAAATTTCGCAAAGAACAGTTAGATAAGCAATTTTCTCGCTTTCTTGATATTCTGAAGCAATTATCTATTAACATTCCCTTTCATGAAGCTTTACAGATGATGCCGAGCTATGCTAAATTCATGAAGGATATATTATCCTCAAAAAGAAAATTTGAAAACACTAGGAGAGTAATGTTGACATCGGAGTGTAGTGCCATTTATGATCGAGATATACCTAAAAAAATGAAGGATCCGGGAACCTTCACCATACCTTGCACTATAGGAAAATTCTTTTGTGCACAAGCTTTATGTGATCTTGGTGCTAGTATAAGTTTAATGCCTTACTCTATATTTGTGCAGCTAGGTTATGGAGAACTAGAAGAAACAAGCATTACTCTTCAATTTGCAGATTCTTCATGCAAAAGACCCCAAGGAATATTAAGAGATGTTTTGGTAAAAGTTGACAAATTTATTTTTCCTGCAAATTTTATTGTTCTGGATATGAAGGCAGATGAAAAAACTCCTATCATCCTCGGGAGACCATTTCTAGCCACAGGAAATGCACTTATAGACGTTCAACAAGGGATGCTCACACTTCGCGTCAACAATGAAGACATCACTTTCAATATAAAAAATTCTCTCAAACAACCTTTCGATCACTCATCATGTTATGCTATTGATTCTATAGAAGATGACACGACTGATGCTTTTGATGATATTGTTGCAGATTTTGTTTCAGATCCATATGCTAAGGAAGCTTTGGAAATGATGGAGGATTTTAGAGAAATTGTGGGAGAAGATAATGTGGCAATAACAACAGAGACATTCGAGGACGAAATTGAAAAATTGGATTGTCCTCCAAAATTCGAACTTAAAGAACTTCCATCTCATTTAAGATATGCTTTTCTTGAAAATAACACTTACCCAGTTATCATATCTGCTGACTTGACAGATGACATGGAGAATAAACTTCTGGAAGTATTAAGGCAACACAAGAAAGCAATTGCTTAGTCTATTTCAGATATCAGGGGAATCTCTCCTACAATTTGCATGCACAAGATTTTGATGGAGGACAATGCCAAACCAATTGCTCAATATCAAAGAAGGCTCAATCCAACTTTAAAGGAAGTTGTAAGAAAGGAGGTCATCAAACTCCTTGATGCAGGTATTATATATGCCATTTTTGATAGTTCATGGATAAGTTCTGTGCAGGTAGTTCCTAAGAAAGGAGGAATCACCGTGGTAAGTAACAAAAATAATGAATTAGTTTCTCAAAGAACAATTACAGGTTGGAGAGTCTGTATAGACTATAGGAAGCTTAATGATGCTACCCGCAAAGATCATTTTCCATTACCTTTTATTGACCAAATGTTGGAGCGTGTTGCAGGTCATAGCTTTTATTGTTTTCTAGATGGCTATTCTGGATACAATCAAATAGCAGTAGCACCTGAGAATCAAGAAAAGACAACGTTCACATGTCCATATGGAACGTTTGCCTATAGAAGGATGTCATTTGGTCTATGCAACGCTCCAGCAACATTCCAAAGATGCATGATGTCAATCTTTGCAGATATGAATGAGAAGATACTCAAAGTTTTCATGGATGATTTTACACTTTTTGGTAGCTCTTTTAATAACTGTTTGGATAACTTATCTCTAGTTTTGTAGAGATGTGAAAAAATGAATTTGGTCCTTAACTGGGAGAAATGTCACTTCATGGTTAAGGAGGGTATAGTTCTTGGCCACAAAATTTCAGAAAAAGGAATTGAAGTGGATAAGGCCAAGATAGATGTTATTGCAAATTTGCCTCCTCCAAGCAATGTGAAGGGCATTCGAAGCTTCCTTGGGCACGCAGGATTTTATCGCCGTTTTATCAAAGATTTTTCAAAAATGGCTAAACCCTTAACTAATCTTCTTGCTAAGGACACAAAATTTGATTTTAATTCAGATTGTCTTGCTGCCTTTAATTTATTAAAGGAAATGCTAATTTCTGCACCTGTTGTTGTTGCACCAGACTGGTCTCTACCATTCGAGATGATGTGTGACGCGAGTGATGGTGCTATTTGAGCTGTGTTGGGGCAAAGAAAGGATAAAACATTTCATATCATGTATTATGCAAGCCGAACATTGAATGCTGCCCAACTAAATTATGCAACAACAGAGAAGGAGTTTCTTGCTATTATTTTTGTTTTTGACAAGTTTAGATCATATCTAATTTGTTCAAAAATTATTGTATACACAGATCATGCAGCCATCAAGCACTTGATGAGCAAACAAGATGCCAAACCTAGACTGATCCGATGGATACTACTTTTGCAAGAGTTCGATGTGGAAGTAAAAGACAAAAAAGGGACTGAGAACTTATTAGCTGATCACCTATCTCATTTGGAGCCATCTCCAAGAGAAGTCACAGACATACTTGAAGAATTCCCAGACGAGAAACTTTTTTCTATCTCTACAATTTTTCAAATTTCTGACACTACACCATGGTTCGCTGATTTTGCTAATTACCTTGCAGGACATTACATTCCAAGGGGCATGACCACTCATCAAAAAAGGAAATTCTTATCTGACGTCAAGAATTATCACTGGGAAGATCCTTACCTTTTTCGATTATGTGCAGATCAAGTAATTCGAAGATGTGTTCACGAAGATGAGATTGATAATATCCTAAGTCATTGCCACGATGGACAAGCTGGAGGTCACTTTGGACCCAATCGAACAGTAGCTAAAGTACTTGAATGTGGACTATATTGGCCAACCATTTACAGAGATGCAAGAAACTACTGTAAGTATTGTGACAAATGTCAAAGGACAGGTAATATTTCTCGTCGAGATGAAATGCCTCTCACAAATATTTTACAGTGCGATATTTTTGATGTTTGGGGCATTGACTTTATGGGACCATTCCCTAAATCCTTTAACAATCAATACATCTTAGTGGCGGTTGATTATGTTTTCAAATGGGTAGAAGCTGTAGCCACACCAACAAATGAGGCCAAGGTAGTTGTCAACTTTCTAAGAAAAAATATTTTTACTCGATTTGGAACATCTAGGACTATCATAAGTGACAATGGAACACATTTCTGTAATAAAATAATGTCAACTCTTCTTAATAGATTTGGAGTCAAACATTTTTTGAGTACACCATATCATGCTCAATCTTGTGGACAAGTGGAAATTTCAAATAGAGAGATAAAAAGGATTCTAGAGAAAACTGTAAATTCATCTAGGAAGGACTAGTCTTTGAAATTAGATGATGCACTCTGGGCATATAGGACTGCTTTTAAAACACCCATAAGTACTTCTCCTTATAAATTAGTTTTTGAAAAAGCATGTCACCTTCCTGTAGAATTAGAACACAGGGCTTATTGGGCAACAAAATTTTTAAATATGAATCTAAAATCATCACAATCTGAAAGGTTATTACAATTAAATGAGCTTGATGAATTTAGACAATATGCATATGAAAACAGCAAGCTACATAAAGAACGCACAAAAAATTTACATGACCTGCATATTAAACATAAAGAATTTTTACCTGGTCAACAAGTACTTCTTTATAATAGCAAACTCAGATTATTTCCTGGAAAACTTAAATCAAGATGGACCGGACCTTATGTTATAATTAATTGTTCACCCTATGGAACTTTTGAGATTGAATCATTAGACAAAAAACAAAGACTCAAAGTGAATGGACATAGATTGAAACTTTATCATGGTGGCACTTATTATCATAACCTTTCTATGATCATTCTTTATGATGTGTGAAATTTTCATCAGAACTAAGTCAAGCTGACGACTATAAATCAGAACTATTTTTATCCTTTTTATTATTTCTTTAGATTTTGTGGTAATAGTTTTATTTTATTGAGTCATCTGCGGAAGGAGAGACCTCGGACAATCGGCCAAGCTCTTACGACATGACCCTTCACGTTGGAAAGGTAAGTTTACTCCCGAAGTTTCATCCATAAATTTTGACCCCTTCCACATCCTTGCAGATCAAACTCTAATCTTCGGCCGAGCTTTACTTCTTACGACCAAGGTTCTTCATCGACCTATGGACAAACAAAAAGTCATTACAGCCGAGCCTCTGTTCCTTACGACCGAAGTCTCAACGCCGTAACCGTCGATCCTTACGCCCAAAAGCACCGAGCCCCTGTTCCTTACGGCCGAAGTTCCAGCGTTTTTCCCGACACTTATTACGGCCGAGTTTCCACCGAGCTTCTACGGTCGAACACAAGCTTCCACGCCGACTTCGTTTTACAGCCGAGCTTCAACGTCGTTACGCCCTTTCTTCGTTACGGCCGAAGCCTCACCATTACGGCCAGTTTCTTACGGCCGAGATTGCACGGCTGAGATCTTCATCAACAAAATTTTACGGCCGAAACTCTCCATTATCGGCCGAGATCCATCAATTATCGGCCGAGATCTCCTCTCACCGACACCATTTGCGGCCGTCACCTTCATCGATATATATATCGAGGCCGAGCATCTCTCCACCGACAATAAATCCGGTTGTATCTTTTCCCTTTTCTTTATTTTCATTTCTTTAGCTGTTCCATATTATCTTTACTCTTTCCCTTGCTGGCTTAACACTGAGGACAGTGTCTAGTTCAAGCTTGGGGGAGTTTGCATTTCACGCATTGCATATTTCTTTCTTTTTATTTGCTTATGTTTGCATCTATTTGTAAAAAAATCCAAAAAAAAAAATTTGAAAAAAATTTTGAAAATTTTCTAAAAAATACCATTGCATGCATTTATTTTTGCTACCATCTAACAAACTCTTGTCTTATTGTTTTAATTATCTTTTAGTAGAAGTTTAAAGACATATTGTTAATTGATGAAATTTGAATACTTTTCTTTCTTATCACTTGCTATTTTAGTATCAAACTTATAGACTATATGCCTATGCTAAGTAGAATTATGAATGACTAGACGACAAAATCATATTCATGCCTTTTTATTTCTTTTAAGTCTTGATAATAGTAGCCTTCTTATTGACCATATCAAGTACTTTTTGAGCTTATAAAAGAGAAGGGTTAGTTAAACCTCAACAAATAATAATAATAATAATAATAATAATAATAATAATAAAAAGTTGAATAAAGTTATGTGTAGGTACAAAAGTGTTATCCGGAACCAAGGTGTGTTCGGGTAATTAGATCCGTAGGGGTTCATGCCTGGCGACCTAAGGGCAACTGCTCTAGGATCCGTCGATCGAAAACCTGCTACATGGACCATCTTGTGGAATATGGAGAAGCACATGAGTACTGAAGCATGGCTAAGTTCGAACTCTTCATTCAGAACCTTGGTTGTTCGGGCAAGTAAACTCGAGGGGTGCTTTATCACCTGGTGCCCTAAGGTCTTCTGGTCTGGGAGTCATCAGTCTAAAGCCCGCTACATGGACTTCCTTGTGCAATCCTGCTTGAAGATTAAAACTTTTAAATGATTAAAAATAAAGTTGAAAAATGAAAAGAAAAAGAAAAAGTTTTAAGCTCAATTAGTACTTATGTGTTCAATATCAATGCTATTATTTGACAGATAATTTATTTTTCTGCAAGGCTGAATTTGAGATTGTTTAAATTTGTGCAGCATTCAGAACTTCTATGAAGCTAAGTGCATGGAAAATGATAAGATACTAAGTAGTAGGTGTGCAGAAGCACTGTGTGAGAAAATTAGTCAGTTGACAATGTGGAGGCTATGATGGAACTTTCTTGAGCCTTGCTTTGAATTTTTGCTTGAGGACAAGCAAGACTTTAAGCTTGGGGGAGTTTGATGCATGCAAAATACAATATATTTTAGTTAATTATTTTAATTAAATTTTCTATAATTTGATCATGGCATGCATCATTTTTAGTCACTTTTAATCATAATTCCGAATTTATCAATTTTAATTATTAAATTCTCTGAATATTTTAATTGTGGATGGATTAACTAAATTTTGATAAATATTTTGCAAGAAAAATTGAGATTTAAATGGATTGTGCTGTATCGGCCGAAATTCCGAAGAATTTATCATTACGGCCGAGATTAGGATAAAAGATATCATTTTGGCCGAAATATGGAGGGGGTAATGATAAGAAGTCTTTCCTTACGGCCGAAATTTGGAGGGCGTAATGGCATGAAGATGAAGGGTGTAACAATCAATTGATTTTATCTTTTGGGCGTAACAAGATAAGTTCCTTCCTTACGACCGAGATTTTGAGGGAGTAAAAGAAATTTTATCTCTTTGGGAGTAAAGATAAAATAATTCCTTACGGCCGAGATTTGGAGGGGGTAATGGCAATAAAATCATTCTTACGGCCGAGTTTATCTTTGGGCGTAAAAAGATAAGAAAGATTTATCTTTGGGCGTAATGATAAAATGATTTATCTTTGGCCGAGTTTATCTTATAATTTTAAAGTCAACCGTACGATGTTACGGCCGAGATCAAATTGAAGGCTGTCCGCACCCTATAAATACGTGAAGAATCCGTCGTTTCAATGGGTGCTCTGAAGTTCAGGTTTCTTCCACGGCGAGTCGTGAGCTCTGCAGGCTACGACCAAGAGGAGAGAGGTGCGACGGCTGGAGGTTGATCGCGACCCTGATCAAGTCCGAGAGGCTGCCCGACTGTCTGCCCAATTCGAGAGCTCTACTTCTATTTTGGGTGTAATTCTTTCGATTATTATTGTTATTTTGTTATTATCTCTCCGAAATTTCTAGGATGAACTCCATGTTTTTAGGATTATTATTTTAGGAGATTATTAATTGAAGGGAAATGTTTGGACCCTATTTTATTTGCTTTAATCTTTTCTGATCAATTATTAATTGTGCTTAATGCTTTTATGTTAGTTAATTAAATTTCTGAATTAGGCTATACCAGTTTGTGGAGTGTTTAATTTCAGAATTTATTATACTAATTATAATTGATTTTATTTGGAATTAATAATTGACATAAATTTGATAACTAGTGTGTGGAGAATCAAGTTTGTGTGGTCTATTAATCTATACCAGTTTGTGGAGTGATTAATAGTCTAGTGAATCCAATTTAATGCATCTTAATTTTAATATGATTTTGGAGGTACCAGTCGTGGAGACTTCAATTCTTATTAAATTAAGATAGTTCTATATGATTAAATTGAGGGATGCCAGTCGTGGAGACCACAAGTTAATCATGTTAGATTACTTTAGGGAGACTCTAATCCATCTTTAAGGATTAAATTTATCTTTTATGGTTCAAATATTTATCTTGATCTATTTTCATCCTAAGGCCTAACTTCAACACCACTATCTTATCTTTATTTTATTTTATTTATTTTATTTTATAAAACTCATTTTCAAAATCCATGTTTTTCCTCTCTTATTAATTTATAAATTCAGATATTGAATTAATAATATTCCTCGTGGGTTCGACACTCTTACTCCTATTTACTATATTACTTGAGCGACTAGTGCACTTGCTAGCAAATTTTATTATTACAAATACAACGCATCACATAGTGATGCATCTTTATGGCACAAAAGGCTTGGCCATCCTTCTTGGAAGATTTAGATGCATGGAATTTCACTTGATTTTACTCAAGACACCTCGAATTCTCATTTAGATGTAGGATCCCAAGGCACCAAAAGAAAAGAGGGAGTGAATTGGTGTTTAAAACTAAAAATATTGATTTCACAAAATACATCGCAGAAGCTTAAAATTGATTCGTTAAACTTTAAATCAATGCAAATCAAATCATATCACATGCATAATAATATGAGAAGGAGAGCGAGAGAGAATGAAAATATAAAGAACACGGTGGTTTGTTGATGAGATTCAGCCAAACCTTGGCCTACGTCCCCATTCCAACTTCTTGACCTCGAGACCGTCGGAGATTCCACTATACTCTTCCTTCATTCGAAATGGGACAAGGAAGAACCCTTTACATCAAACCACATTTTCTCTCCTTCGAAAGATAAGGCACGCCCCTCCTTCAAGGAAGCTTATCTTTTCTCTAGCTCAAGAAGTAAGATATAGAACCTTTCTACACAGGAGCTCGCTCAATTTTCTAAGAAAATGTTTCTCTCTTTTGCAACACTATGCTCATAAAAAGAGAAGAGAGAAAGTAGAAACGATACAACAATGAGTTTAAGAAAATGATTTTCCTTTGATTCTTGAAATTTCCCTTGAATGCTTCATTAATTCTAAACCCCTTAGCCTCCTTTTATAGGTCTCTTGGGATAATATGGCCGTTGCTCTTTGATTTGACTAAAACTAGTCATTTTTGTGCATTTCAGCTAGGGACCGGTCGATCGGTCTATATGACCATTGTATGATTTTCTCAGTGAATGTGGTTGATCGGTCGATCGAACTATTGACCAATTTGTCGATCGATGTAGTCTCGATATTTTAGATTTCGCCCTTTGAACTGATCGATCGACTGTTGCAACCATCAGTGTAGTCTCGATGTTGAACTGGGAAACTTGTGCATTGACCGATCGACTGGCATGTCTGATCGTTCGACAGGCCTTCATTGCGTCGATCGGCAGGTTGATCGCCCTACACTATTTTGAGCATAGCTTTCTACATGGTTATCCAAATTGGATAATTTTGGATTCTATGGATAGATAACAGAATTCTCTACAATAACATTCAATCATTCATGAGATTGTAGTCAATTATTCAATCAAATTTTAATGCATAAAGTTGTCCATTTCTATTTAAACTCTTTCATCATATAACTCTAATCTTTCGAAGTTTGTATCATCAAAATATAATTTTGTAGGGCATTAATAAAACTTTTCTCCAACATTTGAAATATGTATTTGAGCTAAGCAAACTAGCATTGTGATATTTGGGGTCCATATAAAACTCCCTCAAGTTCGAGGGCTGTTTATTTCTTACCTCTTGTGGATGACCATAGTTGAGGAACATGTGCCTATTTAGTGTGTGAGAAATCTGATGTTTAACATATGTTTGTTAGCTTTTATAACATAGTTTGCACCCAGTTCAACGTATCACTTATAAACAATGGCATAAAGTTTCTTTCTGATCGTTTTCAAACATTCTTATCCATTATGGCATTATACATCAGACTAGTTGTATTCAAACTCCCTAACAAAATGGACGTGTAGATCACAAGCATCATCATGTCCTAAATGTAGCTCGGGCATTATTGTTTCAGGCATCTTTGCCAACAAAATTTTGGGGAGATGCATTCAATTAAATGCACACCAACCAAGCTGCTACAGCATCTCCGAGTCTTTGGGTCTTTGTTCCATGCTCATGAAAATAGACAGATAAATTTTCCTCAACGTTGCATATTTGTTGGATATCAATTTGGGAAACGCGGATGGCACCTCTATGATCTCCAAAATTACAACTTTTTTGACCCTTGGGATGTTCATTTTTGTGAAACTATATTTTCTTTTTCTTAATTTGGTGCCTAGAGCCAGTTGTAACTTATACTGATCTTGCTAGCATACCAATTGTGGGGGAGACTCTCCTCACTAACAACCAAAATAGCAACATTTTGGAAACTGATTTTTCTTCTAAGCCTGAACCCAATGAATGTGCCATGATGGGTGATGTTTCAACTGTCCCTATGACACATAATGGTAATGTTTCAGAGCAAGTATCAAAACATGTCCCTCCAATACATCTAACAGCGCAAACCACCAGCGTATTTAGAACAATTTGTGTGTCACCACACAACCCATCAATGTTTCAGGTACGTCACATCCAATTGCTAACTACCTTGTTCAAGTTTTTCCAAATCTTATAGTGCTTATTTAGCCTCTTTAAGCATTGACCAAGAGCCTAAATCTTTTAAGCAAGCTATACAACATAGCTACTTGCGCAATGCAATGGCCAAGGAAATTAAAGCTTTACAACTGAACGGTACTTCGACAATTCAACATCTTCCATCCCACAAATAAGCAATCAGTTTCAAAAGGGTCTACAAGATAAAATGACATGCCGATGGTACTATAGAACATTATAAAGATCGTTTGGTGGCTAAAGGTTATACCCAAGTTGGGAGTATTAATTATCATGATACCTTTGCTCCTGTCGCCAAGCTCATTTCAGTTCTACGTTTCTTACTATTTTCAGTTGCCAAGCAGTGGGAGCTGCATTAGTGCACAATGCTTTTCTTCATGGTGATATTTCAGAAGAAGTATACATGATCTTACCTCCTAGTATTAAATCACCTGCACTTGGACTTGTTTGCAAATTACATAAATCACTTTATGGGTTGAAACAAGCATATAGAAATTGTTTGCAAAATTTACTTCTGCACTTGTATCTTTCGGTTGTACACAAGACGATGCAAATCATTATCTTTTTACATTCTCTCACAATGATGCTTTCCTTGACATTTTAATTTATGTTGATGATCTCATACTTGCTAGCAATAATTAGACTTATACTGAAATGTTCAAATGTTTCCTGAATACAAGCACTACAAGAAATATGGGGATTACAAACGAAACCGTCAGTAATTTCTCCCATCGGAAACATCGTTTCCAACGGAATTGGGACGTCCGAAAAATGGTCATCGCAAATTAATTTTCGACGGTTGGGAAAGAAACGTCGGAAATTTTGACATCGTGACCGCCGATATTTTCGGCGGTCGACTAAACCATCGAAAATTCGGCAGTCACGACCGTCGATATTTCTGACGGTCAAAACCTTCGCAAAGAATTTTTATAATATAAAAAAATTAGCCGGCCGGCGGCCAGATTCGGCCGCCAGATGGCCAACGCCAGCGGCCGAGATCCGGCCACCAGCGGTCGAGCGGTCGGATCCAGCCGCCAATCGGCCGAGATCGGATCCTCGGCTGCTGGGGGCCAGATCCTCCGCCAGGCAGCCAAAATCGGCCGCCAAATGCCCAGTGGCTGATCCGGACGCCAGAGGCCGATCCGGCCGCCCGTGGCGGGATCCGAACGCCCACTGGGTGCCGGATCCGGCCGCCTGGCGGTCCCGGCCGGAGAGAGAGAGACGCCGGCGGGAGATGGTCGCTGACGGTCGACGCTAACGTCTGGTCAGAGGCTCGTCGGCCGGGAGAGGGAGAGGGGGGAGAGAGAGAGAGGAGGGGTATTATATATATATATATATATAGGTGGATAGTTGAAAAAGCGGAAAAATGAAAAAAAAAGCGGGATAATAAAATTTTAATTACTGACAGCTCTGGCCGTCGAAAAAGTAAACATTAATTATTTTTAAAATTACCGACCATTGTGATCGTAAAAAATTATTTAATTGTAAAAATAAAATACTATATTTAGTTATATATAATATTTATTTTTTATTTTACCGACGGTTTGAACAGTCGCTAATTTTTACCGACGATCAGAACCGTTGAAAATTGCGACAGTTTGGATTATCACAAATTATATTAATAAAATACTCCTAATATTATATTATTATAAATTTACCGACGGTTATGATCGTCGGAAATTATGGCAGATTTTGCGACGGATGGATATCCGTCAAAAATATCGATGTTCCTAATTATCGAAAAATAAAATAATAATATAACAAATTACATAATTTATTATTTTCATTTCTGACGGTCATGACCGTCGGAAAATCCGTCGAAAATTGCGATGGATAGATATCCGTCAGAAATATCGATGTTCCTAATCGACGAAAAATAAAATAATAATATAACAAATTACATAATTTATATTTTCATTTTCGACGATCGTAACCGTCGGAAAATCCGTCGGAAATGGTGATGGATGGATAACCATCGAAAATATCGACGTTCCTAAATGTCAAAAAATAAAATAATAATATAATAAATTATATAATCTATTATTTTCATTTCTGACGGTTGTAACCGTTAGAAAATCCGTCGAAAATAATTCCGTCGCAAATTGTGACGGATTTCTATCCGTCGGAAATTGCCCATCGGAAAATGGCAATTTTCTTGTAGTGAAGAGTTTGTAGGATCTAGGGATCCTGAGATATTTTCTGGGAATTGAAATGGCAAGATGAACTCTGGTTTGTTCCTTTGTCAATGAAAATACACCTTATATATTCTTGAAGAATGTGGAATGCAACAACATCAACTGTCCACTAATACAAGTGTTCCGAATTGAGTTATTCCATTCATATTCTCTCTCTGTTTATGCAAGCTCCTCATCAAGCTCATTGGGATGTTGCTCTATGTGTACTTCGCTATCTGAAATAGTCACCAAGACAAGGCATTTTCTTGAAATCTTCTTCTCTCTCATTGACAGCGTATTCTGATTGGGCTGGTTGTCCCCTCACTCGTCGCTCCATAACTAGTTCCTTTATCACTTTGGGTGGCAGCCCAATTAGTTGGTGCACTAAGAAGCAGACGACAATTTCTTATTCTTCTGTAGAACGCGAGCATCGAGCTTTCGCATCAACCACTAGTGAATTATTGTGGCTTAAAAGTTTATTATCCACTTTTGGTCTTTCAGCGCTTCACATTGTTTGTAATCCCATTTTTTATGAACAAACAAAGCACACTAGAATATATTGTCATTTCATTCACCATCATTTTAAGTCTGGTGTTATATCCTTCCTTTACATGCCATCTCGAATTCAAATTGCAGATATATTCACCAAAGCATTTGGGAAGGACCATTTTCAATTTTTGTTGTCCAAGCTGGGCATTCATAATCCTCATGCTCCATCTTGCAGGGGAGTATTACAGATATAACATCAACAACTGCCATCATTTCCTGCAACTACTTCATCAACAACATCAACAACATCAACAACATCATATCCCAGCGCATCATAGTTAGTTGGTATCCTGCACCTACATAGCAACAACTATACTTTGAAACTAGAACAAAATAGATTGTATATAAGTTCTCTATCTACAATTGTGTATAAGTGTACAAAATGATCATGAATAAGATTGTGAGCAAGTCCTAATTTATTTCCCTTTCGCTTCGTAATTTTACATAGTCACTTATCATGATCATTGTAATTTGATTCTTTTAACTTATGATCGGTTGCACTATTCCTATGCTCAATTTGACCAAATATAACCACAAATTTTGCACCTTTTACATCATCACAATCGATGACAAAACTCAATGGACCTTATCGATCAATTATTGGAATTGGAAATTTTCATGTTTTAGTATAAAAAAATTTATTCTCATCAATTCATTTGAATGTAATTTTAATCAATAATAAATATAATTAATCACAATTTTCATGCATGAAATTATCAATTTTGTATTTGAAGCTTTTCCACCATTTAGTGTATTGAATCATTCGCATGGCTTGTCATCACTGGAATATAAAAGATAGGATATAATACTTAGGATTCAATAACCGCTCGACCTTATTCTTTAGGTTGAATTTTGTTTACTCATTTTAATAAATGGAAAAAATAACCATTAAAATTAGGTGGATTTTCTTGGTTTTATAATTAATGTTCTATTCAAGCCTTCTACCTCAAGAAGCTAGGTATCTATCTTTACAAAATGAGTAGACATATTATTTATCAACCCAATGCAACTTTTGTTTTTCATCTAGATCCATTGATATTTGGAGTTATTAATATTTGATTAACCCAATGTGTAAATAAACTCAGAACAATATATTAGTTAGCAAGTTGAAAGTTTAAAAGGTGGATATTTTGATAACTAGTTCCCACGAAATATTACTATACTGTGCATATAAAACTTATTTTTACCTATGATGACTGCAATTTAATTTCATGTATGGACGAAACCTAACTGAAATTGACATTAATAAATTCAGAAGAATTTATATAAAGAAGATATTTTTCTTAATCAAGTAAATAAGTACATAAAAATAATTGTACGATAAAAAATATTTCATTACTTGACCCAACCAAAAAGATTCCTTAAGCCATAAAAGTTGGAATTTCTGATGTTACTCAAAAAAAAAAAAAGAGAGAAAATTATGCTTATTATTTCGTTTGTAGCAATAAGATATTATGTTGTCATGACTTGACTCAACAAAAAGACAAGATTCCTTGAGCTGGAAAGATTGTCATTTCTGATGTCACTCATAGAGAAAATTATTCTTACTATTTCGTTTGTAGAAATAAAATATTATGTTATTGCCTTGACTAAAAAAACAAGATTCCTTGGGATGCAAAAATTGTCATTTCTTATGACACTCAAAGAAAAAAAAGAGAGAACATTATGCTTACTATTTCGTTTGTAGCAATAAGATATTATGTTGTCATGACTTGTCTCAACAAAAAGACAAGATTCATTTAGCTTCAAAATTAGGCATTTTTTATTCACTCAAAGAAAAAAAAAGAATGAAATTGTACAATAAAAACTATTTCATTAGTTTACCCAACAAAAAAGATTCCTTGATCAACAAAAATTGGCCTTTCTAATGTTCCTAAAAAAAGAATGAAATTGTACGACAAAAAATATTTCATTACTTGACCTAACCAAAAAGATTCCTTGAGCTATAAAAGTTGGAATTTCTAATGTTATTCAAAGAAAAAAAGAAAGAAAATTATTCTTACTATTTCGTTTGTAGCAATAAGATATTATGTTGTCATGACTTGACTCAACAAAAAGACAAGATTCCTTGAGCTGGAAAAATTGTCATTTCTGATGTCACTCATAGAGAAAATTATTCTTACTATTTCATTTGTAGAAATAAAATATTATGTTATTGCCTTGACTAAGAAAACAAGATTCCTTGGGATGCAAAAATTGTCATTTCTTATGACACTCAAAAAAAAAAAAAGAGAGAACATTATGCTTACTATTTCGTTTGTAGCAATAAGATATTATGTTGTCATGACTTGTCTCAGCAATGGAACCGACCTGCATTGCTACTGAATTCTTCTCGGGTTCTATAGTAAGTTTTTTGGCTTAATGAGTTGGACCTCTTTGAGATTTTAGACAATCCGACCTAGGTTTCGTCTGCAAGTAAGAATAAAATTTTTGAGGGTGTTCGCAGTTGATCCGATGACCTGGCTCGAGCCTACACACTTGACTCGAGTTCTACGTGGTAACATCCCTTGACAAGTACGCAGTTCGCACCACCAAGGGCCCACCCTAGGCTACCTCACAGAATAGTTGAAGAGAAAATTAGAGAGAAATAGCGACGGTATCTGTTAGCTCCGACCCAAGTTATATAGCCACCCCGATCCAAGTTTTGCCTTCTCAACATGAGTTCAATTATTTTCATATAGATGGTTATAACCTGATTTTATATGATGTTAAATCACCTTTCCATCTTTATCTATGATCTATTAAATTCAAGCCTTAAAAGATAAATAATTAAGAAGGTAAAAGTTAAAAAATGCAAAAAGTGCTTAAATAAAATCATTATGAGATCTCTGTTCTCTTTTCTTCTCATTGTCCTTTATTCTCTTCCATCCCCTTCCCAGTTTTTTTCTTCTCCTTCTTTCCATTCCCTTCCCATTAATGACTCTCCAAAGTGCCATGCAAAACTAAGGCTAGGCTCACTTCTAGAATCAAATCATATCTTAAGATAAAAAAAAAGTGGTAATACTTAAATTTCATACATTAAAATAAATTTTAAATAAAATTTTAAAATTAGTAAAGAGAAAAGAGTGTCTAACCAACACAACCTGATTGGAGTAAGGTTAGGTTGGATTGCATTTGTCTCAAACTGAACCAACTTGATCTATATCGGACACGACCCCTAATCGATAGTGCCAGCCGGATTCATTGCAAATATATGATATAAATAATATTACGATGATATTATATTATGATATTTAAAGTGTTATAGTATTATGACGCACCTATAAATTATGTGTAATATTTTTTTATTATAAATGATCTTTCTTTATCTTATGTGACTATAATTATTTGTGTTTTCACTAAGAGACATTTCAAAATATTTTCTATTAAAAATAGTAACAACAATAATAATAATAATTTAGAGGCATTAGCAAATCAAGTTGTGTTTGCAACTATCACATTATATGTTAGGATTATTTTCATAAATCATCCTTAAACTTTTACGATTTTTCATATCTAATCTCAAATTCCTAAATTCTCTTGATTTTTCCGATTTCATCATTCTGTCGATTTCTGTCAATTTTTTCGTTAACTTTTTGTCTGATTTATGAAAAAGAAAAAAATACCCCTCAGAGTTGTAGAGATAAAAAAGAAAATATAAAGTTGAAGGGAGGGATATTTTTTATTTTTCATAAATAAAAAAATGAAGATAATAAAATAGTTGACAAAAGTTGACGGAATGATCAAATTAAAAAAAATGCGATAGTTTAGGGATTCAAAAAAATAAGTTCATTATTTGAAGTTAAATGTAAAAAATTATAATAATTAAGGGGTGATTTATGAAAATAACCCTATATGTTATATTAAGTAAATAATATTATTTAGTCTTTTTTTATAATTACTAGTTATTTGAAATGTAATCAATCGCCTCATCGGTTTCTTGGCTTAGTTGATTTTTTCTTACACATTTAATATTTATAATATATTTTAGTTTTAATAAAAATATTTTGTATGACTATTTATAGTGATCCTTAATTTTTTTATATATTCTGCTATAGTATTTAAAGTTTTATGATATTTAAATTGCATTACGAAAGTATAATTAAGTTATAATTTTTATAGAGAATCTTTTGACATTTTATAATTTATAGGATTTGGATGCACTTAGTAACTATTTAAAAGAACGTATTTCTTTTCACGGAACATCCACACAGTATAGTGCATGTTATTGTGGCTCTTAAAAGTGTTTTTTAATAACCATGTACGGCGATCTGTACTGTGACTGTTCATACGCAGTAAAAGCGATCATTAAAACCTCTTTTGTGTAGAGTCGCAAAAAAGCACGCACCAACTGGTTTTGGATTATTGCCAAGGTAGACATTTCAATTCATCCTTTTTTTTAAGTTCCAATGTTCAGAGTGATTTGATAAATATCAAAATTCACTGTGTGTCACCGCAAATTTCATGACTGACAAATGAGATTTTCACGAATTCGAAAGTTTTTTAAATAAGGATTTATGATTTAACCTAACCTTCATTGGTATTGCCACTCATTTTTAAAAGGAAGTAAATGTAGTTTGAAATAGTAATTAGTCATATGTGCAATGGTTGAGTACTTAGAAGTCATGTGAAAGTTATATGTTCGAAAATCATTGTTTGTCCCTTAAACATATCGTTTTTTGCATTTTAATTTATCTATAAATACACTTTATATTAATAAATAAAATGACGCACATTATATGATAAAATATTTTTTCTCTCTTAAACCTTGTATCTATTCTTATTATATTTTGTATAGTCTAGAATGATGTATTTATAATTATCTTTTATCTTAATTAGCTTAAATTATATAATCTCATAATAAATATCATCTGTTTGTATTATTTATATCATTTAGAGAATATAGTTCATCATCTCTATATCATTTGTTTGTATTATTTATTTCACTTTTGACCCACTAACTTCTTTTCACAAGTAGAAATTCACGCCATTCCTCTATAAAAAAAACCTTCTTTTGACTCCTCAACTTCTTTCCACAAGTATAAATTCACACCATCCCGCAATTTTACACCACCACGGATACCACCACATAGCGTTCTCCCCTTCTCTTCTCACCACAATTCTCTCTCCGAACAAAGGTTCTTTCTTCTTCCTTAATTTAATATTCTATATAAGATATCTATCGTTTTGATGAAATAGTCTTTTTTCTTTCACTTATCTTGCTCCATTGCCTATTGGAAGTGTACCCATCTTGAGAATTGTGAATTGCTTATTTGGTTTCTGTAATATGCTGTGAAAGGAAACCTTTAAGGTGCACAAAAATTTAAGGAAATATAAATATTTAATTTATGATTGCTATTTTTTAGAAGATGAAGAAATTACTCCTATATTGAAAAGAATACGCCAATTTTATGTTGATTGTAATTAAGGAAATATAAATATTTGATTTATGATTATTATTTTTTTAGAAGATGAAGAGATTACTCCTATTTAGAAAAGAGTTCACCTATCTATGTTATTGTCCTATTGGTGAGATTTACTAGAATGAATAAGATCAAATCTTATAAAAACAAAAAAAAGGAAATATAAATATTTAATTTATGATTGTTATTTTTTGGAAGTTGAAGAGATTTCTCCTATTTAGAAAAGAGTTAACCAATTTATGTTGATTGCAATTAAGGAAATATAAATTTTTAATGCATGATTGTTAGTTTTTAGAAGATTGAAAGGTTACTCCTATTTAGGAAAGAGTGAACCTATCTATGTTGATTGTACTATTGGTGAGATTTATTAGAATGAATAAGATCAAATCTTATAGAAAAAACATATTATTATGTATTTTTAATGATGATTAGTAGATTGTTGGAATATTCATTATACTTTCTTTTTCATCTATTTTCTAAACTCATTTATTCATTCTAATATCATTTTAAAGTTGAAAAAAAATGGGATGTCCCCTCTCTAAAGGGCGGACACGTGTCCCCTTTTCATATTTGCCATTAGATTAACAATTTGTACTTTAGGTTAATATGTTAGATATTAGTCGGTTCAGATGCCGGTTCAGAAAAAAAAAATACATACGGCTCAGAAAAGATAAAAAAAAAAAGAACACCAAACGAAAGATAAATAAACTCCCCCCCCCCCCCCCCCAAAAAAAAAAAGCCCCCTAGTTGCCTTGCCTCAGTTCTCCCTTCCATTAAAAGAACCAGTCGTGTTATGTCCTCTCTCTCTCTCTAACTATTTCTCCACGCATCTCTCCGTCTTCGCCACAACGATCACATTTTTCTCTGCCAACGCCCCGCACCACCACCGTCGTTGCCCATCGCTGATGTCCTATACCACCCGTAGCTGCCTACGCCACTGCCATAATGCCCGAGTCCTGAGAACCTCACCATTGTCGGTGACAACCGACGTCGTGCACCATCGTCATCGTCGCCTTGCACCGTTGTCTCCTTCTGATAACCTTGCAACATTGTCGCTCTGCTCGCAGAGCACCAGATATCTGTATGCAATACATGTCAGGCAATTTATATATCTAGTACGTGCCAAATGATAAGTAGTTCATGTTCCTTTTCCCTTGTGTCACAGCCACTTATATATTTCACGGCCGAACATTGATACTATTTTTGGGAAAGAACTTATGAGGTTCGATCAGGTAACAAACTTCATGATCTAAAATATCTCGCGAGAGCTGTGCGCATGCATGAACTGCTGACACACGGCAGACTTCTATTCATGGTTCTTCATCCATAGCGAAAGCATGTTAACTTGCATCCGATGGCCGAGTCTAGCATAGACATATTTAATGCCGCTTGAAGTGTTCTTGGCTGTAGTGGGCTTGTCTTCATAATTTGATGGCCTGACCATGGAGTTAAATTTTCTTTATCTGATTAAAGAAGTCCGTCTTCTCCTTCCCAAGTCAAATTATGAAATAGAACTCTGCCAAGCACTTCCATATCTTAATCGGCAAATAAAAATTCTCTGTTAATCAAGGGGGTCAATCAGACGTCAACTAGATCGGTGTCTCGCGGCGATCCATGGGAACAGCGGTGCGGGGTCGTTGGTCGACGGTGAAAATCGGTTCATCGTTGGGCTGGACGACATCGAGGCCGGCGGCGCTGCGGCGTCGTATTCGGTTGCGGTGGAAATCGGGAGAAGAGAAGGGAAGGGAGGGACGAAGACGGAAATCAAGGGAGAGAGATTGAGAGAGGCAGAAGGGAGGGAGGTAGAGAGGAAGAAACATTGAGCAAGACAGAGACAGAGAAGGGGAGGGAGAAGAGAGAGGGAGACAGAGATAGAGGGAGAGACGAAGAGAGGAAGAGAGGTGAGAGACAGAGGGGGAAGGGAGAGGAGAGAGATAGAGAGAGGGACACGGAGATGAAGGGGGAGAGAGAGACAGAGAGGGGGAGGGAGACGAGAGAGGTGGAGAGAAACGTGGGTCAGCGATTTTAAGATGAGAGATTGTCGGTTTTTTTGGACCACCGATTTTTCTTTTGAACCGATCAAGATTAATCTCAATCACACATTTTTGATCCTAAGGTAACATAGAGGGGGACACGGTGTGCCCCCTTTAGAGAGGGGCACACTCATTTTTTTCTTATTTCTATAAAAACAATGTTAAACTGAATAGTTAATAAAAGCATCTATATTTTCATTCGGCTGTAAATTTAATACATTATTAATATAAAAATTATTTAAATTTAACATGTAATAATGCATGCAATGCAATTTGAGGATAAGTTTTGTACAAGTTATGTAAATAATTTTATGAAATATTTTTATAAATATTCTATATGCAAATAAAATTAGAAAATACCTTTAGTGCATCATTCTAGAAATAAATAAGAAATATCATTTAAATGAATTGAAACTCTCATGCAAATGAATTTCAATAAATATAAATTTTTTAATGCATTATTCTAGAAATAAAATAAAAAAATTAACTTATGATATAGTTAAGATATACTATAGCAAGTAAGCCATAATAAATTAAAGAATAGTTTGAAATAAAGATATGCAGTAACTAAAATTGATATGCAAAAGCTCCATTATATATGGAAAACAAAATAAGACAGCATTTCATATTTTTATATTTTTGTTGCTTTAAAACAGTATAAATTAAGTTGTGACTCATATTTATTTATTTTTCTCAATAAGTTTTAGTCCAAAAATTTATGATGACTTATTTTACTAAAATAATAATTGATTAGTTTATTATCATTCAATGATTTATTAAAAATAGATTACTTTGTAAATTATTATTACCAATATAACAAATGGTAAATATTAAAAAAACTTATGATTGCGCGATGCACAATTATATTCCCTAGTTAGACAGTACGATCGTACGAGCATAAATACAGACATCCTTTGCAGATCAATACAGAGAAAGAAGCGCAATTTCTTCCGAGTTCCGATGGAGAGACTATCGCTTTGTTGGACATCGATGTTTAACGGTATTACCCGCCTGCTGTCCCTATTCCGGAGCACACCTTCTACCTCGTCGATGTGTACTATTGCTGCAGGTGATCTTGAGCGGCTGAAGGGGATCCTCCTGGGGGTACAGAAATTGCTACAGGAGGTCGAGGAGTGGAAGATCACAGAGGTATCTGCCAACAACTGGCTGGAGGAGCTCAAGAAGTTGGCCGACAGTGCAGAGAATGTCTTGGGCGAGTACAATTACCGAGTCCTGCAAGCTGAAATAGAGAGTCGAGCTGTCGCAGCAGCAGAAGTATCCATGAAGTCGAATGGAGAAGAAGAGGTAATGCCTTTAGCCTCTTCTTTTGATTCTGACACGCGTAAAATTTTAGTTCCGAGTAGCTTGGCAAAGATGATTGAGGACATAATAAAGCAATTTGAGAATATCTCAAATGATCGAAAGTCGCTTCGTTTAAGGAAAGACGATGGAGAGAAGCGACATATTCCCGAGTACCCACAGCCAGCCGGGCACATGGTAAATGAACGCCACATCCATGGAAGGCACGTTGAGAAGAAGAAGCTGCTTCATTGGCTCTTCTCCCGCAAGGCATCCAAGATTGACGTCCTTGCAGTAGTTGGCATGGGAGGGCTGGGAAAAACCACCCTTGCTCAGCTAGTTTATAACGATCTAGAGGTTTCACGTCGTTTCCAACGAAAGATGTGGATCTGTGTTTCTGACGACTTTGACCTTGTACGGCTGACAAGAGCCATGGTGGAGAGTCTTACCAAAAAAGAATGCACCCTTTCAGAATTGAGCGTTCTACAACAATCCCTTCTCGATGAGCTAAAAGAACAAAGAGTGCTCTTGGTGTTGGACGATGTGTGGAACGACAACAAAGATCTGTGGATGTCTTTAATCAACCCCTTCCATGGTGCAGAAATGGTTAGCATCATTGTGACGACGAGGAATGAATCAGTTGCAAAGGTGATGGAGGCAACTGAAACTCATCGACTTGGCTACTTGCCTGAGGAAGATTGTTGGGAGTTATTCAAGTGTCGCGCATTTTTTGGTCGAGATCCAAAGGAGTTCCCATCACTTGTAGACATAGGCAAGAAGATTGTGAAAAAATGTGGGGGACTGCCGCTGGCAGTGAAATCACTTGGAGCGATTCTGCAACACGAGGCGGCTGATGAAGATATATGGATGTATGTGCTAGAAAGTAATATTTGGAAACAAACTGATAATTGGATGAAAAATGATATCTTGCCCGCCCTAAAGTTAAGTTATGATCGCATGCCAAGTCATTTAAGACCTTGTTTTGAAATCTGTGCCGGATTTCCTAAAGATTATGAGTTCTACCAAGATGAGTTAGTCAATCTTTGGGCGTCATTGGGTTATATCGAATACCAATTTGGAAAAGATTACGTGAGATATAAATCTTTGTATGAATTGCACTGGAGATCATTCTTTGATGAGGGCGACCGGTACGGATATTTCAAGATGCATGATAATATCCACGATCTGGCACAATACGTTTCTGGAAGTACGATTCGCCATGTATTTGTAAGTAATAAAGCCCTTGAGCTTCCTAAAGACACCGAATCAGTGAGATCTTTGATATTAGAACGAGTGACAACGATGGAACCAGTGATACGGCTAAGAAACCTGCGCTTCCTAAAGTTGACAACTCATGAAAAAGTGTCGTTTCCTGAGGAAATATTTTACTTCATCCACCTCCGACACATTATACTTCGTACTGGTGCAGATATAAGGTTACCTGAGTCCATAGGTAACCTTCGTAACCTCGCCGTGCTGGACATAAGTTGCCATCTACTCGAAGTGTTGCCGATGAGAATGCAGAACCTTTTATATTTACAACGTCTTGCTCTAGAATGTTCTTGCCTTCAATATTATGGCTCCGTTGCGAGTAAGCCGAAGCTTCCCACTTGGATTGGCCAAAATCCTTCTTATTTAAACAAACTCACTGAAATCTATTTTAACCACTTTTTTGGTGACCAACTCCCGCCATTCGGTCAGCTTCCATCTCTCAATTGCCTTTCTCTTTTGAACATCCATCGTTTGAAAGTTATTGGCAGCGAGTTCTGCAGAGGAATGAATAGTAATCTGCCGGTGGCATTTCCGTCTCTAACCCAATTGAAATTCTACTTTATCCCTAATTTGGAGGAATGGGATTGGGATGTGCGGGAGGGAGACTTTCCTCTCCTTAAGAAGCTCCAAATATATAATTGCAAAAAATTCATGTCATTTATGGCCCTGCGAAATCTACTCTTCATTAAGCAATTAATCTTGGAAGAATGTCCTAACCTTCAGCTTCGGTCTAAAGGGTCCTTGCCACCAAATCTCAAAACTTTGTACTTGAGGAATTTGCACATAATGGGATTTGGAGATCATACAATTAAGGAAGAAAGATTAGAATACCGCTTTGGGGTGACAATAGAAGAGATATCCGAAATCTTGGAGTACGTGGATAACCTAAAAGTTCTTGTCATAACAGGGCTCCACAACGTTGGCAGAGTATTAAAATCTCAAGCCTACCTCAGTAGAAAGCACGACCTTCGGAGACTGGATCTAACATGGGGTAGTTCCGAAGAAGAAGAAGAAGAAGAAGAAGAAGAAGAAGAAGAAGAAGAAGAAGAAGAAGAAGAAGAAGAAGAAGAAGAAGAAGAAGAAGAAGAAGAAGAAGAAGAAGAAGAAGAAGAAGAAGAAGATTCGTACTGGGATGATGAATATCACTTGTACTTTGATATAATAGAAGATGATAGGAGTTCCAAAGAACACAAGGGGGATGATCAGATTGAGAATGAGAATATTAGTTTCGGCCTACTGGAGAATTTACAGCCACACACGAACGTCGAGGAGTTGAAAATTGAAGGATACAATGGCGTAGAATATCCGAGTTGGGTCGGCCTGCCATCTTTCGACAAACTCATCGAAGTCCGTCTCAGTAATTGCATGAATCAGAAGCTCCCCACTTTGGGCCAGCTTCCGTCTCTCGAACTTCTTGAACTACGTTCGATCCTCAGCCTAAAAAGCATAGGCCGAGAGTTTTGTCGTGGCACGAACAATCGGCACAGGGTGGCATTCCCATCTCTTGACGTTCTACGATTCTATGAAATGCCGGACTGGAATGAATGGGACGGAGTGCGAGAGGATGACTTCCCTCAGCTTCAAGAACTCACGATCCTTGATTGTCCGAAACTTTCGTCCATTCCGGATCTGCAAAATAGAGATCATCATTTTTGCCACTTAAGCATAGAGAGGTGCCCTGAAATGAAGATAGTCAAGTTAGAAAGACCAAGTGGAGACTTCAAAGTGGCGTAATACTCCTGACTTGGAGGAATAGTCTGAAGTGATTGGAGTCTTTCCTAAGTTCTGATGGCTCGTAATTGTGGAGTATCCGAAACTTCATAAAACTCTACTTGCCACAAGGACTCTTGGAATTGAAAAGCTTCACTGTTGGCTTGGTTTCATCTCTGATCCAGTATGCTTTAGTGACAATGCACATTTGTATTAGACTTTCTTGTCATTTGTGTTTCCCCTAGCCTTTACTCTATTGTAATTTCGTTTACGATTTTTGGCTTTATTATGCGGACCTTGTATTATTAAGTTTTGAATTGTTGGTGTAATGATTAAGTTAGTACCATTCGATGTTATTATTACTTAAAATAATGTACTCATCATACTGGGACTCAGGATTGTCTGAACAAGTCTTTTTTTTTTTCAGTTTTTGCATTTCTTGAGAATGTTTTGCCGGAATGAATTACTTGCATGACATGCTACATGAACCCTGATTCATGCTTCTTTTATGTTATTCTAGGGAATTGTGAATATTTATCTTCTGAAAAGTAGAAATGTTTAAAAATCCGTCATACAAATCTAACTTTAAGTCATCTGGTGTTGGGCTTAAATGTAGCGATGTGATTGGTGTTTATTGAGCTGTGGAACCTCGTTGATGGCATCTGAACCAAGAGCCAAATTTGTAGGTTAAAAGGATTTGCTACATCGTTTTTGCAATCCAATCGGTAATTCTTGACATATCTAATGATTGATTAATTATATTTCACATAGAAACAACGGTAACTTTAGAAAAATTTGTCATTTTTTTTTAGTCGGTCACCAAGGATTTTTCCTTCCATTGAGGAATCTTGTTGCTCCATTTCTTCTTCGTCTTCTCTCTTTCTCTCTCTCACTGGAATCCTTGAGAACTAAATAATTAGCCCAGTGAACTAAAAAATTACGCATGAAGCTACAGAGAGGATGATTTCTCTAGACTTGGCATTTGGCTGAAGAAAAAAAAAGCTTGTTTAGTAGTATTAGCATAAGTTTGCAACAAAGAGAAGTCTATAGTGTCAGAAGTTATATCAAAAAAGAGATGTGCAATGGAGTCTATATATAGTGTGTGTAGTTATGAGGACTAAGAGAAGTCTATAGTGTCGGAAGTTGAGTCAAAAAAGTTATTTTCCCCATGAACCTAAGAATCCACTGATTCCAAACGTTTTCTTTAAAGAGGACTAAGAGGACAATGGTCTGAATCCAGATGTTGAAAGCAGTTGAAGTCTGCCATGATCCTTGCTCATACACAAATTTAGTCTTAGAAATGGAATTGAAGAATGCTTGCATCTTTTAAAAGGTAATTGATAAAATTCTCATGATGCCAGTATTAGACATAGTCTTCAGTTACCAGCATATTACTCGGTCCTTCATTACCGAGTCTAGTGGCCCCTTTTACTGCACTTCTCATCCCATAGATTAAGGGATTGTAACTGTCCTTCATTACTATAAAAGCTTATGTATGTAACTGAAAGATGCAGTGGTGTTCAGATAATACATTCTTCATTTGTTTAACTGCCAGGTAACTTTTTTTAGTGTTTCGATCTCAAGTGAACAATGTCTGAAGAGAGAGAACCTCTCGATTTTGCTGGATTTCACTTTGAGTGCCTAACAGAGGACATTGAACAATAATATAGCAATAATACCCGTAAAAATTACAACAATTCAGGATTGCCTCATGCTGAGATAGAAGAAATGGTTTGAACTATTTTAGGAACATGTGAACCATGAGAGCCTTTTATAAATATTCTGATCAAGAATTTGCATGCCAGAAATTTATGTATATCCGAGATTTCAAGTAATGTAGCTCTGAAATTTAATCATGAAGTATCACTTCTCCTCCAGCTGATTATTTGAGGTGGCGATGGTTCTTCCTCCAAGTCTTACACCAACAGCTGCGGCGCATTACTCCTCTCTCTCTCTCTCCCACACACGCACACCCACCCACTCTCCACTTCCCTCTACAGCTCACGATGCCTTCTGTTTTGCACCAGAAAACGCTGCAACCAGGGTCCAGGAGATCGCCAGTGTACGAGCAGTGAGGCAGGAGAGGAGGGAGCAAATGCCGGTTTCTCCTCTCCTCTCCTCATGTAAAAGAACCACGCTTCCTCTCACTCTCTCACTCTCTCTTTCCTGTGGCCGATCTGTTGCAGGAGCGCCAACAAGAGGGGAAGAACACGCCGGCGTACGGACGTCGGGGAGGACGCAGCAGCTGATCAACCAAAAATGGATTAGTTGCGGTGGATTAAACAGAACGATGAATAATCCTTCATTTTGAATGAATATGGTTTAAATCTGATCAATCACCGAAATGTTTCGCTCGTTTGCTGAAGAATCCGAACTGAAAATATTGAGGTCATGCTCTGAAATCATGTCATAATGTTTTATTATGTTACCTGTTAGTTGTTTGACCTGTTACATGAAAATTAAAAGGCCACCACAGAATGGACTAATATGTCCGTACGCCTGCAAGATGATTGCTGTGATGTTTTTCCTTGTTTGATGCCGAGTGAACTTTTGTGATGCTTCATGTTCACTTTTTACTGTATGGATGTTGTGAGATAAGAATTCGGAGCGCGTTACACGACATGTGTCACGAGAATTCGGAGCATGTTAAAAGATGGATAATACCATAGTTGACTTCAAAGACAAGAATAAACAGTGAAAAATGATAAACATTTAAAACTGTTCTAGTTTAAATAGCGGAAGCGATATAACATAACACAGATGTCATAATCCAAATGACATCAAAGTGTATCATGATGGGTAGCCCAAATATAAAATAAGATTCAAAGTCTACAATATGACAAAATACAACATAATCCATAATAAGGCATACGCTCACTAATACATAACTCATAACCACCATGACTTAATAAGGCCCAACATGAGGTCGACATCATGTGCTAACCTTCGTCATGAGCTCACCATCGACTTCAACCTATTCTTCCATACTTGCACGAACCTGGATGCACGGGAGGCCCACCTCCCATTGGTTGTATGTAAGGGTCATAATAAAATAACAGCTTGCAAGGAAATAAAAAGTCCGATATAAGGAACAAGATCGTGCCGATAAAACCTCGATTCAATTCCATTCTATAATAAATCTAATTGCATTATCCATGATAAGTGCTCAATGTCGATATCAATCCATAGCTAGCTAATAAATGATTGCATTAACGTTTAATGCCTATGAATCATAACAATAATGATTTCTAGTCATTTTCATGATTCAAGTGATCTTTTTTTATCGATTTTAGGGTTAGCAAACATTAACAATAAATATTAGGTGAACCATTCGATGTATTGTAGTACTTGATAGTCCTCGTCGCAATGATGGTGCCAATCCGGGTCACACTTGCACCCAATTGACACCTGAAGGTATGCCAATCCAATCACTCACTTACGGGTCCAATGATAATGTACTACTATAATAATCCGATTCATTGAGGGCCAAGTTTAAACCACAACAAGTTCAATTCAATATAACGATTCATTTTAATCCTATGGCTTAGCATGTAAAGTCAGATTCTAAGTGAGTCAATCAATAACATGACAATCCTATTAATAAAAGTTGCAAACATGACATAACATTATATAGCATGAGCAAATGCATAGATTAATAACTGAATCATTAGTTGAATCTTCAAAATCCTACAATCGAGCATGGTCAATCTACTAGTCGGTCGATTGGTCATGCATCTGGTCGAAGGCAAACTACGATCGGATGGCTAACCGATCAACCGATGCTTCGACCAAATTAAATAGGAGCTTCCGACCCCAAGGTCGGTCGCATTGGAATGCCTAAAGCTACGTTATTCTTGTTTTAATGTCTAAAGAACGATAATCCCGAAGCAATACTCTTTTATAAGTTCCTAGCATCAAATCACATGGATATTTTAACTTTCCTACAATGCTTTCTCGATAACCTTTAAAAGCATAAAAAAATTAGTGTAGTTGGTTATTCTGAAGCTGAACCACCTTTTTTCATTCCTCGTTTCTTTCGTTCATTCAAATTCTCTCTCTCTCTCTTTGCTTTCTTTTCAGCAAGGTAATTCGCGAAAGGGCAGCTACTCCTTCTCTCTTGGAACAAACCCCAAATACTACATTGGCCACTGTATATTTGCAATTCCATCATGTTAGTGTTGAGATTTTATAAATTTGAAAGCTTTATTTGAAGTTTGTTGTGAAGTAAGGGTATTCGCCGATTCGAATACTCAGACGTCACTTATTTTTTAGGACCTCGCCCTTCACGCTAGGCACCATGTTTGTTACCATTTTTTCTTGTCTTTCACAATACTACAAGTCACCCGTAAAAGTTACAATTATTCAGGATTGCCTCGATTTAAACCGTGATTTAAATCAAAGTTTGTGATTCATTACGAACGATCAAATAAAATCGGAAAAGATTTGTGAAAACGTGATGTAATTTTTTTATGACATACATAAGAATGAAGATATCATAAAATGAATTACATAATTAGGATGATCCTTCAGAACAAACCAATAATCCTTAAGTTTTACATTTCATAAAATAATTTTGCCTTCTTACAACATATAAAATATTACATATGCATTACACATAACCAAATCTCTCGACATCCTAATAAAAGGAAACGAGAGACACACTTCTTCTTAATGTCTTACCACCAAGGACGTTATAGAACCCATCTAAGACTATCACCTTCCACGATCACCAAACATCTATATTAATTTGAAAAATATTGAAAATAATAGAGTGAACTAAAATAGCTCAGTAAGTTGATAACTCATAGTCTATGTATTACTAGCTAATCATTCGAAGAGACATGAGAAAGCATGCAATTCTCATAATATCATAATAGATATTTTCGTGTATTTAATAATTACATATATAACATACTAATCAGAAGTATCACACTCAATATTCAATCTATATCATCTAAATCATATCAAATATATGTATGCAAATGCAATACTCTCATATGAATACACGGATCACCAAATGACCAGTTTATATAGTGGATAGATGGTTTCTAGATATGGCCAAACAGTGTGAACCTAATGACCGGACCCGACCCGATCACGACCCTTAGGGTGGTTAGGTCGGGTACGAGTTGAAAAATTCCAACCGAGTGGACCCGACCATTTATTTATTTTTTTTAAAAAAATTTATATTTTTTAATTAATTTTAAGTCTATGTTCAATTTAAAATGTTAAAAATATTAAAATAAAATGTTTTAAGTATGAAAATAATATTTGAATATTTGAAAACCTATTTTATGATTCAAAATATATATTAAATAATATAAAAATAGTAAGAAAAAAATTTTAAAAAATGGTGATCCAATAATCCGACAACCCGACCCGACCCGACTCAAATTTGACTCTTAAAAGAGGTTCAACCCGACCAGACCAGACCAAATTTGGTCGGGTTAAGTTTGTTCATGGGTCGAGTCCAATCCGACCCGTGAACACCCCTATGTCTCGTAAAGAAATTCTTTAGTTCCTTGTGACGATGATTCGGATCGCAGGTTGACCGCCACTTCTGTACCATCTTCCAAACACCCATGGTACACTGTCCCGAAGCCTCCTTTACCTAATATTCTTTTGAAGCCATAAGTTATCTTCTTTAGCTCTGCATACATCAACTGTCGTGTTTCAAGTTGCAAAGCATTGGCTTCATGCCCATCGACTTGGGCAACTTTTTTTTTCCACAACATTGCATAAAATTCACTTCTCGAATCTTTAAAGAAAATGTACTATCATCAAGTTGTATTTTTGGATGCAGGAATTGAACTCACTGAATCTGCAATGAAAGATTTGTGTGCACGAGGCTTACTCCGTGACCCTTTAAGTTTACGAAAAATCAGAATGAATACTAATAGTAGATTATAAAAACTCTGCAATGAATGATGATGGTAGGTAATGCAGTCTTCTTTGAAGAGGATGATGTTGATGTTTGCCCACACAAGCATCCTTTGTCACAAATATTTGATTTTGATGTTTGCCCACAAAAGCTTCCTTTGTCACAAATATTTGATGTTGATGTTTGCCCACACAAGCTTCCTTTGTCACAAATATTTGAGTTGCCTTCCAATCTGTGGCCACATAAAATCGAAAACTATCAGAATGAAAAAGATGTCTTCAAATGGAATCTCAAAACAGAAATTAGGAAAGCAAAAATTAGAAGAAAGACAGAAGTGTTTTGGTGCAGCATATGCTTTAGGAAAATGGGTCTCTCAATTACTAGCATTGCTATATTTTTTTTTTCTTAGTCAATCTTCATAACTTGGGAACAAGAAACTTCATCTTATCTTTTGGTCCAAGTCATATAAATCGTAAGCCTACTATAGCAATAGAAAAGAAACTAGTTTCTATAGTTGCAGGCAATGTCATTAAGTTCGAGAGTTTAGGTAAACTCATTTTTTGTCCAGTAAACTCGTATCGTAGAATCGACTCGTAAATTCATAGAGTCTATGTGACAAATAAGTTTAAATATTTAAGTAATTCTATTCACTTATGAACACATATATATAATGCATAAGATAGAAATAATTAATATATTTTTACTCAAATAAAATAAATATGAAAATAATAAAAAATAAGTACTATCACTTATAACTAATAAATACTAACTAACTTTTGATTATTGTGTTTATTGAGATAAAAAAAACTTATATAAAATAAAAAAAGTAAAATTATTACACTATAATTTTTAATAATTTCATTCTAATAACAAATAGAATAATTAAGATTTTACAACCTTTTTATTGTGCAAAATAAATAATTATATTAATCGTATAGAATCGTATAAACTCGTGTAGAATTATAAGAGTTACAAAATTGTTTAAATTATTTTTTATATAAAATCTAAGATTCTAGATTATTTAAGAGTTTATATTGATTCGTTTTGCTTACCTAAACTTTTAAATTAGAGTTTAAGAATTTGACTCCATAGTTCAATTAATGTTGCAGGTTGTAAGCTGCAAAATGTTACCAAACTAGCGAATCCAACTCCATACAAAGAGTGGAATCAGCCATGGAAAGTGCTTTAGGCAAGTCAATTTGAATGGAACACAAAGGCTCATTCCGTAATTAATCCAATATGATAAAGTTTTCTCGTTCTGCGCCAGTTATTCAATTCCCATTTGTTTTTAACGATAAATGGTATCCAATTTTGCGTCGTATATTGAACTAGAAACTTGAACTGAATTCAAATAAAAAACACGAGTTGAGAAAAGAAATAAGCCTCAGTGTAAGAAGTCCATTTTGTGATTTTGCAATCAGAGCATCAGGTATTGGCTCGCTGAGTTGATTGTTTCTCAAATCCCTGTTAAATAAAAATCTGAGCATGTTAAGCCAAATAATTAATCCAATGATTGCTTCTTATAAACGAAAGAGAAAATCTATGGGAAACATACAACACTTTGAGTGATGGTAATTCAGCCAAGATGACAGGTATTTGGCCACTTAAGTTGTTGCGCGACAAATCTCTGAGAGAATTTTATCACCCATTATGTGGATAAATGCACACCATATTAGTATTGACACTATGTAGGAACTCTGTTGCAATAGCTACTTACAAGTACTCCTAAGATTGCCAAAAGTTGTGGTGATTTCACCAATTAAACCACTAGTCGCCAAGTTCCTGCAATGAAATTATTATAACACGTAAGTCCCCCAAAAGCATCATGCAAGTATCTCACATGAAAACTCACAAGCAGGTAATTCTACTAGAATTGCAGCTTAATCCACTCCAACAATAAGCAGAGGGAGCGCATGGATCACCCATCCAGTTTTTCTTGATCTGATACCATTTCTTGATCGCCATAATGGAAGCAACTGTAACTCAAGAAAAAAAAAGTACCCTCTGATAGTGGACAACATCAACATTATTGATGAATGTGGAGTATTATACAAGATAGTTTGGTATCACCAATACAAGGACATTCCCATGGTTGATCACCCCAGTGGGCTCACTAGCGGGCTCCTGTCTGTTTTTGGGTGTCCCGCGTGAGGTGAAATGCCTTCTCATACCAGATGACACAATAAACCTAAGATATCAATTGATTATCATATTCTTGATCCAAATAAATTTCAATTATTATATTTTTCATCCAAATATCATGCCTAAACATTTCTATAAAATGACATCTAAATGGGGGCAATAACAAAACATTTAAATTTTAATTATTATATTTTTCTTCCAAACATCATATCTAAATTTTTCTATGAAATGACACGTAAGTGGGGGCAATAACAAAACAATGAACTCCTAGTTTGACACAAATCATTATGAAAATATGGCATTGATGACAATGCAGAGTCTTTAACTAAAAAAATTATCCTGAATTTAACAAAATGTCACCCTTTAGTGGGTCAATTTTTTTCGAAGTCCTACTTTTATACAATATATTTTAAAATATATATAATAAATTTAAATTAATATAAAAATATTTAAATTTATATTAAAAATAAAATATATTACTAAAATTTTTAAATTATTAAATTAGAATTCGATAATGTGATAGAAAAGTATGAAATTTTATACAAAAATATTATATCTATAAAAAGAATTGATAACATATGCATTAATTATTTAAATAAAAAAATAGATTCCACGGATTTTTATGATTTTTTTAGGTGGGACCCTAATTTTAACGAGTCATATTTGGATCTCTAATTTTAATTTTTTTATTAAAAATCACTCTAAATCATATTCGAATTTCTAATTTTTAGTTTTTTTTGTTCAATTTTTTTGAATAGGATAAATTTTTCGAGTTGGACGATTTTTTCTTAGACTCATAGTAACACACTCATTATCAACAAAATTTCGTTGATATCTGACAGTACCTCAGAAAAAAAGGATTCTTGATTATATTGGAGATGTAACGTCAATGACAGGTAGAAAAATGCCCAAAATAATTAGAGAATGAATTACAACTAATCATATGATTTCTAGCCGCACTTGCAGTTGTCTGCAAATTAAACGATCGGCAATTGTTGAACTCAGCTTTTGGTCATTATTCTCCAACTTATGAACTTTCCAAGTTCATTCTCTGGAATGACGTGTATCTCCTCACCTCAATGGCCAAAGTGGAAGTAGACAAGGAGATCTCATTTCTCTAACTTTTTATTCTTGTTCACAGGTTTATCTTATCTTCTTTCATGAATGAAGCAATATATATATATATATATATATATATATATATATTTATATTTAAATTCCCTTAGGTCTTTCAAACTAAATGGTTTCTCATTGTGCCACCATCCGTTTATTGCAAAAGATTAAAATGTATCCTCGAAATGTATGCCATTCTCACGAATTTAAAAAAAATAATCATGCTAAATATAAGGTTTATTTCACTCCTAAGATTAATATCAAAAGAAAAACTAGAATCAAGCAATTACTGCAAATTATCAAAAGAATATAATTTATGCAATATAGATAAAAGAAATCAAACATAAGATTAGCCAAAGCAGCATAAGACTTTTTCTTGACTTAATTACTGATGAAACAGAGGATTGATGCTAAATTGTAGCAAGAGATGAAGTTCACTTGATGTGGAAGAAAAATTTTCAATGACCACTGCAGCAGTGAGACCCCTTAAATTAAGATGAAAATTACAACAATTCTGGATTGCCCCTTGTAGTGGACTAGTGAGAGCAGATATGTTTTTGAACTATTTGGGAACATGTCAACCATGAGAAGACATGGATCATACTATTTGATTCTTTTACGGAACGAATGCTGTGTCTTTTCTAGACATTCCGATAAAAGGTTTTCTTGCAAGAAACTTATGTATAGCCGAGATTTAAATTATGTAGTGATCCGTAGTAGTGCAATTGAATTTACAATTTCATGAAGTTTTGATTTTTGGTTGCTAGAATGATCTGAAACTTGTACTGTTCTACAGTTTGTAATGTTCTGAAATTGCTGTTCTACAGAAAACGTGACCTGCGCTATGCACATGTAAGCCTTAGATGCTCAATTACATAGATCAGCATCAATATCATGGCAATATCAAATTGGAGAGCATTCAATTACAGTAGGTTTACAGCAAACCATGGAACTAAGCTAAATTTGTGGTTTTATCTGACAAATACGCTCACACCAGTCCTTGCATGCTTTTGCCTATTGACTTTGGTCCCTAGTTTTAGTTTGAAAAATCAGATGCTATTTTCATATATCGTGCCTGTTTTATTTTTTACAAGAAAGTGTGTTAATATAATAAGCTGAAATTGACTATGTTACCCATGATCGTTGCAGGATGCGTTAGTACAGGACAATACTGCATCAACTCTATATTGTCAAAATTCACTACTTCTGTGTCTGTTCTGAGAACTTTTGAAGATATTATGTGAATAATGATGCGAGCTTCGCAGTGATAAGTCTTAATCAGTCTGCAAGTCACTGAGATGCATATGATGTGTTTCTCTGAATCCTATTAACATGGGGTCAGTGGACTACATACATATGTGGATTGTCTCAGAGTATTTCCACAATTAGTGTATGGATTTTGTTTCGTCATTTCTTACAAGTAGATCAAATGGAGAAATCCAAAAACTTCATGCTTTGTTCCTGTGGAATGTCGATAAGAATGATTTGGCTAATATTTGGCTAACACATTGTCCGGAAGCACAATGACTCTGGATCCACATTGTCCGGAAGCACTCAAATTGTCCTTGCATCTAAAGAAGATCATTCTAAATATTTGGCTAACATTCTGAATTTTTTGAGCAATTCGAAGTCACGCAAATCCTACGGTCAGCCAATGGCGCAACAGTCTTTTTGGCGAAACTAGCAATTGACTCAGATGTCACACTTCTGTTGGAGGAGGAGCTGCCTCACTGTCTCCAATTTTTGTAATAGCAACTGACTCTTAACAGTTTAGTATATAATGAAATGCATGTTTCTTTAAAAAAAAACAAAGAGTAGGATCGATAAAATCATTTATGCAATATAGATAAAAGAAATCAAACATAAGATTAGCCGAAGCAGCATAAGATTTTCTTTTGACTTAATTACTGATGAAACAGAGGATTGATGCTACATTGTAGCAAGAGAGGAAGTTCATTTGATATGGAAGAACAATTTTCAATGACAATTGCAGCAGTAAGACGCCTTATATTAAGATGAAAATTACAACAATTCTGGATTGCCTCTTGTTGTGGACTAGTGAGAGCAGATATGTTTTTGAATATTTGGGAACATGTCAACCATTAGAAGACATGGATCATACCATTTCCTTCTTGTCCAGAACGAATACTTCGTCTTTTCTAGATATTCCGGTCAAAGGTTTTCTTGCAAGAAACTTATGTACAGCTGAGATTTAATTCTGGATTGCCTATGTACATGTAATCTTAGATTCTCAATTACATAAGATCATTATCCATATCATGGCAATATCTACATTAGGTTTACAGCAAATCCAAGAACGAGGCTAAATTTGTGGTTTTATCTGATAAATACGCTCACACCAGTCCTTGCATGCTTTTGCCTATTGACTTTGTTTCCTAGTTTTAGTTTGAAAAATCAGAAGCTATTTCCATATGTCATACCTGTTTTATTTTTTTACAAGAAAGTGTGTTAATATAATAAGCTGAAATTGACTATGTTACCCATGATCACTGCAGGATGCGTTAGTACAGGGCAATATTGCAGAAACTTTATATTGTCAGTTCTGAGAACGTCATTTCTTTGAAGTAGATCAGAAGGAGAAATCCAAAAACTTCATGCTTCGTTCTTGTGGAATGTTGACAAGAATGAATTTTTTTTTTTCGGATAACTATAAAGAAGCATTGTTCTTGTGTAAATAATAATGCTTTTCTAAATCCTGCTTCTCATGGGTGAGAGATTAGTTTTACAACCATCTTCTTTTTTGCCTAAAAAGTGAGGCAACCTTTTATACGTTAAGCTTTTCAATACATTAAGTCTCACGACAAGAGCTCTGAGAATGACTCTCATATACAGAAGATCTAACTTGCTATAAAGAGAAAAAGAGAGATTTCTTACAAATGTGCTCCAAAATCTCTATTAAGATTATAGTAATATGACCATCAAAGAGCAATTTTTTGGAGTCACTTTATTGTCTTTTATATACTCAAATTTCATTTGAAATTTGTTTGGTGCCATTTCTCTACGAAACTACCCATTATTCTGTTATTAGTCTAATAATCGGCCACACTTTGTTTACCAATCCCCATAAATGGGCCAATCGATAATATTATCCATTGGAGAAATCGGTCTATTGGCTCTTGAGTCAGTCACACTTTCTAGATAAATGGCTATTTATAAGTCGCACTTGCCTCATCCGACCCTACTGACTCATTTTAATAGATGGAAAAATAGCTATTAAATCCAGGTGGATTTTCTTGGTTTTATAATTAATCTTTGGCTCGAGTTAACCTTCTACCTCAAGAAGCAAGTTAAGTATCTTTGCAAAGCAAATAAACGTATTATTAATCAGCCGAATGCAACTTTTGGTTTTTCGTCTACATCCGTTGATATTTGGAGTTAGTAATACTTGATTAACCTGGTGTTCAAATAAAATTATAACAGTAATATTAATTATCAAGTTGAAAATTTTAAAGATGGATATTTTAACAACCAGCACCTATCCATATTATTGTACAGTGCAGATATATGCAATTGATTTATGCAAATTTTTATAGCAATATTGAAGAAGATCATCGTGACTGCAACTTAATTTCGTGTATGGATGAAACCAATTACTGAAATTGACATTGAGGCAAAGAAGACATTTTCATTAATCAGGTAAATAAGTAGGTCCAGATAATAGACAAATTCATTTCTATTCATAATTAGTTATAATATATATCTAAATTTTCTATTTCGAATCTTATAATTGATACTAATAAAATTTAGTATCAAATATTACAAAAATAAGCATATATCCTATATAACTATTAATAATAAATTTTATATTGGCCCCCCTAATATTTTGGGCTGGCTCCATCCCTGATTTAGTGCTTTATTAGTAAAACTAGTCCTAAATCTCGTGCGATGCACGGATGAATATTACAAAAATAATATAAAATTACGATAATATAATTTATAATAATTAATAAAGCTAATTTATTAGCATTTAAATATGATAAATAAGTTAGTCTATTTTAAAAAATTTAAAATTCAATTTAAATCTATCAAGACCCCATTTCTTGAATTATTTTTTCTTAAATAATTAACTATTTTCCAAAAACATAATTTTTTTATGATTTGTAAATTTGTATTTTTTTATAAGGAAATTTTAATTTTTATTGGACTCCAATAGAATTCTCTGTTTAATTTATTTCCAAATTTTGAAAATAAGGAATTTTTCTAAAAATGAAATAGTTGTACATTACCTTTTAGAAAGAAAAGATTATTTATTTTAATCACACTAAAATTGATAAAAAAGAAAAAATTTAATCTTAATTTGACTTACTCTGAATTATTTATTTCAAACTACTTTTATATTTCGAAAATAACATGTTCTCTTTTAGAACAATATTATTTTTATCAATACAATATTATTAGAAAAGAAACTATTATTTATTTCAATCATAACTAAACAATCTGCCTATAATAAAAATACTCATAAATTTAATGTTCTTTTATTTTTTATTTAGAAAATAAAAAAAATACTTACAAAATATCATTTAGAAAGAAAATAATTTATTTTCATATACTCAAATGGATAAAAAGAAAAGATTAATATTAATTTGACTCAAATTAAATTATTATTTTGTATTATTATTTTATTTCCGAAAATAACAAATTATTTTTATTTACATAATATCTTTTAGAAAGAAAATAATATTTATTTTAATCATACTCAGATTGATAAAAAGAAAAGTTTAATCTTAATATGACTCAAATTGAATTATAGATTTTAAATTATTTTTAAATTTCCAAAATAACATAATTATATTTTAAAATGAATAATAAATTATTTTAAATTATTTTTTAATTCCAGTAAACAACAATTTTTTTTAAATAGGAATTATTTTTACTTGAAATCATACTCAAATTGATAGAAATGAAATATTAAACTTAATTTGACTCAAATTAAATTATTTATTTATAAATTTTCAGTTATGAAAAATAACAAATTAATTATTTTTAAATTTCCAAAATAACATAATTATATTTTAAAATGAATAATAAATTATTTTAAAATATTTTTTAATTCCAGAAAACAACAAAAAAATTTTAAATAGGAATTATTTTTACTTGAAATCATACTCAAATTGATAGAAATGAAATATTAAACTTAATTTGACTCAAATTAAATTATTTATTTATAAATTTTCATTTATGAAAAATAACAAATTATTTCTTTCTTTTTTTTCCTTATATAACATACTATTATATGATTATTTATCTTTAATTTTAATCATACCCAAATTGATAAAAGAAGAAAGATTAATCTTAATTTGACTCAAATTGAAATATTTTTAAATTTCGAAAATAAAAAAATTACAAAATATCACTTAGAAATAAAAATAATTTATTTTAATATACTCAAATGGATAAAAAGAAAAGATTAATCTTAACTTGACTCAAATTAAAATTTTATTTTATATTATTTTTTATTTCCGAAAATAACAAATTATTTTTTACTTACATAATATCTTTTATAAATAAAATAATATTTATTTTAATCAAACTCAAATTGATAAAAAAAGTTTAATCTTCGAGTCCAATTGATAAAAAAAAGTTTTATATATTATTACCTTATGTAGCATACTTTCTACGATTAGTTTTATCTTTTAGATTTAAACTGAATTTTTATTTTATTTTTTAATTCTGCAAATAAGATTTTAATTTTTTAATTATGTTAATTATTATTATTTGACAAGTGCCGTCATGATAATATATAACTTAGAAAGAAATCAATTTATTTTAACATACTCAAATGGATAAAAGAAAAGATTAATATTAATTTGACTCAAATTAATTTTTATTTTATATAGTTAGAAAATAACAAATTATTTTTTATTTACATAATATCTTTTATATAGAAAATAATATTTATTTTAATCATACTCAAATTGATAAAAAGAAATGTTTAATCTAAATATGACTCAAATTGAATTATATATTTTAAATTATTTTTTAAAATTTCTGAAATAACAAATTATATTCTAAAAGGAATAAAAAATAATTTAAAATTATTTGTTTAAATCATTTTTTAATTCCAGAAAATGACAAATTAATTTTTAAATAGGAATTATTTTTACTTTTAATCATACTCAAATTGATATTAATGAAATATTAAACTTAATTTGACTCAAATTAAATTATTTTTTTATAAATTTTTAGTTCTGAAAATAACAAATTATTTCTCTTAAATTTTTTACCTTATATAACATACTAATATAAGATTATTTATCTTTAGTTTTAATCATACTCAATTTGATAAAATAAGAAATATTAATCTTAAATTGACTTAATTTAAATTTTTATTTTATATTATTTTTAAATTTAGAAAATAAAAGAATACTTACAAAATATCTTTGAGAAAGAGAATAATTTATTTTAATATACTCAAATGGATAAAAAGAAAAAAAAATTAATCTTATCTTGACTCAAATTAAAATTTTATTTTATATTATTTTTTAATTCCGAAAATAACAAATTAATTTTTACTTACATAATATCTTTTAGAAAGAAAATAATATTTATTTGAATCATACTCAATTGATAAAAAAAGTTTTATATATTGTTGCCTTATGTAACAGACCTTTCTACAATTAGTTTTATCTTTTAGACAGAAAGAAAGTACTAGTTATTTTAATTATACTCAAAGTCATAAAAAAAGTTTAATCTTATATGACTCAAATTGATAAAAAAAAGTTTTATATTTTGTTACCTTATGTAACGGACTTTCTATGATTAGTTTTATATTTTAGATTTAAATTGAATTTTAATTTTATATTATTTTTTAATTTCTAAAATAAGATTTAAACTTTTAATTATGTTAAATATTTAACAGGTGTCATCGTTATATTTCACCACTTGTCGCGCTCTCGGCTCTCATTTTTTTACTTACATAATATCTTTTAGAAACAAAATAAATTATTTATTTATAAATTTTTAGTTCTGAAAATAACAAATTAGTTGTTTTACATTTTTTACCTTATATAACATACTATTATAAGATTACTTATCTTTACTTTTAATCATACTCAAATTGATGAAATAAGAAATATTAATCTTAATTTGACTTAATTTAAATTTTTATTTTATATTGTTTTTAAATTTAGAAAATAAATGAATACTTACAAAATATCTTTTAGAAAGAAAATAATTTATTTTAATATACTCAAATGGATAAAAAGAAAAATTAATCTTATCTTGACTCAAATTAAAATTTTATTTTATATCATTTTTAATTCCGAAAATAACAAATTAATTTTTACTTACATAATATCTTTTAGAAAGAAAATAATATTTATTTTAATCATACTCAAATTGATAATTAAAAGTTTAATCTTATACGACTCAAATTGATAAAAAAAAAGTTTCATATATTGTTACCTTATGTAACAGACTTTCTATGATTAGTTTTATCTTTTAGATAGAAAGAAAATAATAGTTATTTTAATCATACTTAAACTCATAAAAAAAGTTTAATCTTATATGACTCAAATTGATAAAAAAAAGTTTTATATATTGTTACCTTATGTAACAGACTTTCTATGATTAGTTTTATATTTTAGATTTAAATTAAATTTTAATTTTATATTATTTTTTAATTTCAAAAATAAGATTTAAACTTTTAATTATGTTAATTATTATTATTTAGCACGTGTCATCGTTATATTTCGCCACTTATCGCGCTCTCGGCTCTCGTGCTTTTACCTCTGCTTTTATATATATATAGATATGAGGAGTCATCATTGTTGCATTCTTTTATCATGCCTGCTCAATTCCTTATCTACCTCTTTTAGAAAAAATTTCATCAAATGCTTTCCAATTTTGACGTTTGCTCAGTGATGTCCTCCAACTTCTCTTTATAATACGAATGTCCTTCATTTTTTAATTCGTTTCATTCGATGTCCTCCTTACCTACCATTGGCGATCTTCCGATCACGCAGATGACGAGGCGCTGACATAATGTCTCTCTTATCTCCACATTGATATTGTAATGACTTGACAATATTAAAATATTAAAAAATGCCACATCACACAGAGGGGCTGCATCTCGATCTCCCGCCGGAGATGGGGGGTCGAGCCCGGTAGCTCGCAAGGGGCACGATCGCCCACCTCCCTCCCCCCTTGCACCCGCTCTGCCGAGACCTTCGATGTGCAACCCCCCGTCGCGCGTCTGCACGTGGCATTTTTAATTTTTCAATTATTTTTTAAAATTTTAATATTGTCATGTTATTGCATTGTCAACGTGGAGAGGAGAGAGTTGTCAACTCCATGACCAGGAGATCGTCGATTGTAGATAATAAGAGTATCAGGTGAAATGAGTTAAAAGATGAATGACATTCATGTTAAAAGTGAAGTTGGAGAGCATCACTGAGCAAACATCAAAATTGAAGGACATTTGGTGTAATTTTTTCACCTTTCTCCCCATCCCACTCCCAATTCGTGGTGAGATGACAAAATTGTGCTTACTCTCTATTAAAATCTCTATTAAGATTGTAGTAATTTGGCCATCAAAGAGCAATTTTTTGGAGTCACTTTATTGCCTTTTATATACTCTTTATACTCAAATTTCATTTGAAAATTGGTTGGTGTCATTTCTCTACGAAACTACCCATTATTATGTTATTAGTACTCTAATAATCGGCCACAATTTGTTTACCAATCCCCATAAATCGACCAATCGATAAATCGACAATATATCCATTGGAGAAATCCGTTTATTGGCGCTTGAGTCAGTCACACTTTCTGGATAAAATGGCTATTTCTAAGTCGCACTTGCCTCATCCGACCCTACTGACTCATTTTATTAGATGGAAAAAAAGCTATTAAATCCAGGTGGATTTTCTTGGTTTTATAATTAATCTTTGGTTCGAATTAACCTTCTACCTCAAGAAGCTAGTTAAGTATGTTCTTTGGAAAAACAAACAAACATATTATTAATCAGCCAAATGCAACTTTTGGTTTTTCGTCTAGATCCGTTGATATTTGGAGTTAGTAATACTTGATTAACCTGGTGTTCAAATAAAATTATAACAGTAATATTAATTATCAAGTTGAAAATTTTAAAGATGGATATTTTAACAACCAGCACCTATCCATATTATTGTACAGTGCAGATATATACAATTGATTTATGCAAATTTTTATAGCAATATTGAAGAAGATCATCGTGACTGCAACTTAATTTCGTGTATGGATGAAACCAATTACTGAAATTGACATTGAGGCAAAGAAGACATTTTCATTAATCAGGTAAATAAGTAGGTCTATTTTCACGGGGGGTGATTTTTTTTTACACCTTATGATAATATGAATATGTCTCACATATATTTTAAAATAATACTTAATTTGGCCCCCAATGAATGGACATTAGATATATATAATTATAGTTATAAATCACATAATTAGTTATAATATATATCTAAATTTTCTATTTCGAATCTTATAATTAACACTAATAAAATTTATTATCAAATATTACAAAAATAAGCATATATCCTATATAATTATTAATAATAAATTTGATATTGGCCCCCCTAATATTTTGGGCTGGCTCAATTCTTTATCCCTGATTTAGTGCTTTATTAGTAAAATATGAGGAGTCATCATTGTTGCATTCTTTATCATGCCTGCTCAATTCCTTATCTACCTCTTTTCGAAAAAATTTCACAAAATTCTCTCCAATTTTGATGTTTGCTCAGTGATGTCCTCCAACTTCTCTTTGTAATACGAATGTCCTCCATCTTTTAACTCGTTTCATTCGATGCCCTCCTTACCTACCATTGGCGATCTTTCAATTCCGAAGATGATGAGGCGCTGACATAATGTCTCTCTCCTGTCCACAGTGATATTGTAATGACTTGACAATATTAAAAAATGTCACATCACGCAGAGGGGCTGCATGTCGATCTCCCGCCGAAGATGGGGGTCGAGCCCGGTGACTCGTCGGCAATGGGGGGTTGCCCCCCGTGAGCACGCAAGGGGCATGATCGCCCCCCCCCCCCCCCCTTTGCTTGTGTGCGTCGTCATCGGCACAAGCACGTGGGGGGGGGGGGGGGGGAGGGAGGGGAAGGCACCCCCCGAGAGCTCTCGTTGGAGCTCGCAAGGGGGCAACACCCCCCTCTCTACGTGCGTGCACCCCCTCTGCCGAGACCTCCGATGCGCAGCCCCCCGTCACGCGTTTGCAAGTGGCATTTTTAATTTTTTAATTATTTTTTAAAATTTTAATATTGCCATGTTATTTCATTGTCAACGTGGAGATGAGAGAGTTGTCAGCTCCATGATCAGGAGACCGTCGATTGTAGGTAAGAAGGGTATCAGGTGAAACGAGTTAAAAGATGAAGGACATTCGTGTTAAAAGTGAAGTTGAAAAGCATCACTGAACAAACGTCAAAATTAAAGGGCATTTGGTGTAATTTTTTCACCTTTTCTCCCCATCCCACTCCCAATTCGTGGTGAGATGACACAATTGTGCTTACTCTCTATTTTTGCAGGATTATGAAATGTGTTCTTAGTAGTAAACCCCACAAAGAAAGAAAGCAATTTATGATTACTATTTCGTTTGTGACAATAAGATATTACCCTGTCATGATCTTGACTTAACAAAAACATAAGATTCTATGAGCCACAAAATTTGACATTTCTGAAGTCCCTCAAAGAAAAAAAAAGAACAAAATTGTACAAGACAAAAATATTTTATTACTTGACACAACAAAAACGATTTCTTGACCCTCAAAAATCAATGTTCGTTATGTCCCTCAAAGAACTATTTCATTAATTGTATGAACTATTTTCATATGTAGCTAATAATGTATTGTGTTCTCATTACTTGACCCAACAAAAAGACAAGATCCCTTTACCTACCAAGCTTAAATTTCTGATGGCCCACAAAGAAAAAAAAAGGAAATTGCACTTGCTATTTCGTTTGGAGCAATAACATATTATGTTGTGACTTGACTCAAACAAAAGACAAGATTCCTTGACCTGCAAAAATTACACTTACGATGGCTCTCAAAGAAAATAAAGGAAATAACACTTGTTATTTCGTTTTATTAGCGATAATATTGAATATATTATGCTTTTCCAACAAAAGGACAAAATTCCTTCCACCCTAAAAAATTGACATTTTCGATGGATAGTTTGGACATGATAAGCAAAAAATGCGTTTCATGGATGTTAGAATGAATTAAGAATATAACAAAAATTGAAATTTGTGTTTTAAAACAATATAACAAAACTTCATGTAAGGGGAAATCAGAATGAAAGATCGATGATGGCCAGATAAGGATAAAAAAATATTACTCAGTAGTATGTACTGATAACAAATAAATGGTATAATAGCGTTATAATGCCTAATGATGTGATGGAACTACACAAAAGCTTATTAAATCGTTTTAAAAAATTAATAAATAAGTCATGGCTTTGATCATGAAGATATTTTTCTTTAGGATTAGCTTACAAATTAGTACTTGAAATATTGATAATGACAATGAGATGACAAAATATATGAGAAAATTTGCAAGAAAAGGGGACAGCAAATTAGTATTAAATAATATTAATATTTCCGAAGTTCAGATTATGACAACTAAAGAAAGTATATGACGGAGAGGATATGGACGACGGAGAGGATGTGCTGGACGAGTACCAGTACCTGACTCTCGCAAGCTGAAGTGGAAAGTCCGGCTGTCGCACCAGTAGAAGCATCTACGAAGTGGAAGGGGAAAGAAGAGGTAATGGCTTTAGCCTCTCCTCCTAATTTTGATGGCTGTAAAACTTCAATTCTGAGTAGCATGGCTGAGAGGATTAAGAACATAATAAACAAATTTGAGGAGATCTCACAAGATCGAGAGCGGCTTCAATTAAGTGAAAGCGATGGAAAGAAACGACATATTCCCAGGTACCCACCGCCAACCAGCCACATGGTAAATGAACACGAAATCCATGGAAGGAACGATGATAAGAAGAAGCTGATTCGTTGGCTGTTATCCGACAAGGCATCTAAAATTGCCGTCCTTGCAGTTGTTGGCATGGGAGGGCTGGGAAAAACCACGCTTGCTCAACTTGTTTACAACGATCCAGTGGTCTCGTGTCATTTCGGAAGAAAGATATGGATCTGTGTTTCTCACCACTTTGACCTTGTACGGCTGACAAGAGCAATGGTACAGAGTGTTACCGGAAAAGAATGTGGGTTTAAAGAGTTAAGCCTTCTTCAAGTGTCCCTTCAAAAAGAGCTACAAAGACAGAGAGTGCTCTTGGTGTTAGACGATGTGTGGGACGATGAGAACATATATCGCTTAGATCAGTCCATGTGGAAGTCTTTAATCAACCCCTTCCACGGTGCAGAAATGGTTAGCATCATTGTGACGACGAGGAATGAATCAGTTGCAGAGGTGAAGGCAGCGGAAGCTCATCGACTTGGCTACTTGCCGGAGGATGAATGTTGGGAGTTGTTCAAGTGTCATGCATTTGATGGCCGAGATCCAAAGGAGTTCCCATCGTCATTGGTAGAAGTAGGCAAGAAGATTGTGAAAAAGTGTGGAGGATTGCCGCTGGCAGTGAAATCACTTGGAGGGCTTCTGCAACACGAGAAGGCAGATGAAGATACATGGACGGGTGTGCTGGAAAGTAATATGTGGGAACCAGACGAAGAAGCTGATAAAGAGATGAAGAATCGGATCTTGCCAGCCCTAAAGTTGAGTTATAATCGCATGCCAAGTTACTTAAGACCTTTTTTCTCAATATGCTCCATATTCCCTAAAGATTACGAATTCCGCAGAGATGAATTAGTCCATTGTTGGGCGTCATTAGGTTATATAAATTACAAATTTGGAAAAGAGGACGTGGGATATAAATATTTTGATGAGTTGCACAGGATATCATTCTTTGACAAGATGTCGAAAGAAGAGTTCAGGGATGCATGATAACATCCACGATCTAGCACAGTACATTTCTGGAAGTACGATTCGCCATTTATTTATACAAAATGATTCCTTTGAGCTTCCTGAAGACACTGAATCAGTGAGGTCTGTGATATCACAACGAATGGCAATGATAGGACCAATGACACGCCTAAGAAACCTGCGATTCATAAAATTGAGAAATTTTTATGGGGAATCGTCGCTTTCTGAGGAAATAGGAAACTTCATTTACCTCCGACACCTTATACTTGTTATGGCTCACACAATTATAAGGATACCTGAATCCATAGGGCACCTGTATAACCTTACCGTCCTGGACATCCGCTGCGAGGGACTTGAAGAGTTGCCGAAGACAATGCAGAACCTTTTACTTTTACAACATCTTGCTCTAAAATGTCCCCAGCATAACTCTACGGATTTCTATAATACGTTTGAGTCGAAGCTTCCAACTTGGATTGGCCAAAATTCATCTTATTTCAACGAACTCACCGAAGTATACTTTTGTGGCTTCTTCACAGACCAACTCCCGCCATTCGGTCAGCTTCCGTCTCTCAAATGCCTTTATCTTAAATCCATCAGAAACTTGAAAATTGTTGGCAGTGAGTTCTGCAGGGGAAGGCACAGTAATTTGCTGGTGGCATTTCCATCTCTAACCCAATTGAAATTAAAAAATATGATAGACCTGGAGGAATGGGATGGGGATGTGCGGGAGGGAGACTTTCCTCGCCTTCGGGAGCTCCAAATATATGATTGCGAAAAATTCTGGTCATTCCTGGCTCTACGAAATCTACACTTCATTAGGAAATTAAGTTTGAAAAAAATGTCCTAACCTTCAGCTTCAGTCATCAGAGTCCCTGCCACCAAATCTCAAAAGTTTGTATAACTTGGAAAGTTCGCACATATGTCTGTCATCCGGATTTGGAATTGATTCAATTAAACCTGAAAGATTAGAAGGCTGTTAGAGTTGGTGAATACTTCAGGGCCTCTTGTTTCTCACACCGGGTTCGCCCACGTGAGCTTAGGGGAATATGAGTATTATCCAATTAACAGTATTGCTGGCGTACGAATGAAAGGGGGGGTTCGGGGGGCCCCGCCCCCCGACGGCGGTCCCGCTCGGATTAGGTTTGGGCTTTTGTTTAGCCGGCCCGTGTGGTTCGGATTAGGTTTTTTCTCTGTTTGTTTGGGTTTTAAACCCGGTTTGGAGAGGCTATTAATAGCCTAATTTCTGATGTAATTTCGTGTGGCGGCTGTAAACCTAAACGATATAGTGGAACCTCTTTGCAGGACGTAGCCCTAATCTCAAGGGTGAACCTGGGTAAATTTCGTGTGTCTCCTCTATTTTTCTGCAATCTCTCTGCGATCTTCTCTTCTTGTTCTCGGATTTTCCCATCAATTGGTATCAGAGCACAGGTTGTTCGAGGAATTAGGGTTTATTCAAGATGTCAGGAGGATCGCGAATCGAGATAGAAAAATTTGATGGAACACGGTTTGATCTCTGGAAGATGAAGATGGAGGATCTCCTTTGTGATCGAGATCTTTGGACGGCAATCGAGAAGGAGAGACCAGGCATGGAGGCGGCGAAGGTCGCGGACGAGGCCTCCTCCAGTCAGGCAGATCCAAAGGCGATCGAAGAGTGGGATCGGATCGATAGAAAGGCGAAGGGTTTGATTCGGATGTGTCTCGCGGATTCAATTCTTACGAATGTGATGGGCGAACCTACTGCCAGAGATCTGTGGAGGAAGTTGGAATCCCTATATCAAAGTAAGTCGTTGGTTAACAAGTTATTTCTGAGGAAGAAATTGTACAATCTTCGGATGCAGGAGGGTGACTCGTTTTCTACCCATCTTTATAACTTTAACACGGTGATCAGTCAACTTGTATCAATCGGTGTTAAGTTTCAAGATGATGATAAGGCAATAACATTGCTCTGTTCGCTGCCGGATTCATGGGACAATCTGATTGTTGTGATTGGTGGCGGGGATAAAGAACTTTCGTATGAAAGTGTATGTGCTGCCTTGTTATCAGAGGAAATACGGAGAAAGGGATCAGCAAGTTCTGGTAAAGAGGCGCTGGCGGCCAGAGGAAGGCAACCAGAAAGGAATCAAAATCAGAGAGGGAGATCCAAATCTCGTGGGCGTTCGAAGAGTAAGGATAAGAAGGTGCAATGCTGGAGATGTCAAGAGTGGGGCCATCTGAAGCGAGATTGCAAAAACAAGCCGGTTCATAAGAAAGAAGCTGAGTCAACCTCGGACAAAAAGGAGGCTGAGGCAGGAGATATGTATGTGGCTTCTGCATGTACGGCACAGTCAGATAAAGATGTCTGGCTTATCGACACTGGTGCTTCGTACCACATGACGCCTCATAAACACTGGTTCTGTGAATATGAGGAGTATAATGGTGGAGATGTCATGCTCGGAGATGACACTGCGGTTCAGATTGTTGGACGTGGCAGGGTGAAGTTGAGGATGAATGATGGCACGGTGAAGACTCTACCAGATGTGATGCATATACCACTTATGAGCAGGAGTTTATTATCTGTTGGTACAATGGCTGACTCGGGTGTTATATTCAGTTGCGATAAGGATTCGTGCAAGATGATCAGAGGGTCGATTGTAATTGCACGAGGGGTTCGCTATGGCACGTTGTACAAGTTGCTCGGAGAGACAATATCTGTGGGCTGCGGATTTATTTCTGAAGAGGCCAAAGAAGATGAAGACAGCAAATCTATGTTGTGGCATCGGAGATTAGGCCATATCAGTGAAAAAGGACTCTCAACTATAGCATCAAGTCAGATGGTAGAAGGAGTTCCGAATTGTTCTGTGGGCTTCGGGTTCTGTGAACATTGCCTCCATGAAAAACAGAACCGAGTCAGTTTTCAACACACAGGTTCAAGAGCAACGAAGATTCTCGAACTGATTCATAGTGATGTCTTTGGACCAACTCCGACTCCATCTATTGGAGGGTCCAGGTACTATGTTTCTTTTATAGATGATTTTTCGAGATACAGTTGGATTTATTTTATCAAGAATAAATCAGATGTATTCGATAAGTTTCGAGAATTTAAAGTTTTGGTGGAAAATCAATTGAGCTGCAAGATCAAGGTCCTTCGTACAGATAATGGAGGTGAATTTTGTTCAGATAAATTTGAGCAGTTCTGCGTGGACAATGGTATTGCTAGGCAGAAGACAACTCCATATACACCTGAGCAGAATGGAGTAGCTGAAAGGTTAAATCGATCACTCATAGAGAAGGCCAGATGTATGCTGAGTTGGGCTGAATTGGGGCAAGAATTCTGGGCAGAAGCTGTAGCCACAGCAAACTACCTGAAGAACCGCTCACCGACCTCATCAGTGAAGGATCAGACCCCTTATGAGGTAATGTTTGGGAAGAAGCCAAATTTGTCTCATGTTCGGGTGTTCGGATGTGACGCATATGTTCATATACCCAAGGAAAAGCGGGGTAAGCTTGATAGTAAATCTGAAAAGAACATATTTGTCGGATACAAGGAAGGGATCAAGGGCTACAAACTGTGGAATCCAAAGTCAAGGACTATTGTTTACAGTAGGGATGTTGTTTTCCGTGAATCACGTTCCCAAGTTGAAGTTCAAAAAGGTGATGAACCTAAGAAAGTGGTAGTGCTTGAAGAAGATTCTGATTCTGAAACTTCAGAGGTGGATGCACAAGATACTTCAGTTGAGTCTGTTATAGAACCGGATCAAGAAGACTCGGTTAATGAAGTTGAAGATGCAGATTCAGATGAAGACCCGGATATTGGTACTACCATACCAGTTCTCAGGAGATCGACACGAGAAAGAAGAGCACCTTTGAGATACTCTCTTAGTGCTCTGAGTTCGTTTCATGCTTTGAGCATCATCGGAGAAGAACCTAGTTCTGTAAAAGATGCAAGGTCTATGGATGATGCAAATCAGTGGGAGCTTGCTATGGCAGATGAGATGCAGTCACTGGATAAGAATGAAACATGGAGTTTGTGTAAATTGCCTAAGGATAGAAAGGCAATTGGTTGCAAATGGGTGTTCAAGCGAAAGCTGAAACCGGATGGGTCTGTAGAGAAGTACAAGGCGAGGTTGGTAGCTAAAGGATACTCTCAGGTTGAGGGAGTCGACTATGATGAGATTTTTTCTCCCGTGGCGAAAATGACTTCAATCAGATTTGTTCTATCTCTGGCAGCAGCATATAATCTTGAGGTAGAGCAGATGGATGTAAAGACGGCATTCCTTCATGGGGACTTGGAGGAAGAGATATATATGAGGCAACCAGAAGGCTTTGAAGTTCAAGGTAAAGAAAAGCTGGTGTGCAAATTGAAGAAGTCTTTGTATGGATTGAAGCAGTCGCCAAGGATGTGGTACCAGAAGTTTGATACGTACATGCTCGAACTCAAGTTTGTACGTTCAGATTCAGATCATTGTGTTTATGTGAAGAGAGTTGGAGATCAGTTTGTCATTCTTACACTGTATGTGGATGACATGTTGCTGATTGGAAACAGTATAAAGATGGTGAATTCAGTGAAGGGTTTGTTGGCCAAGAAGTTTGAGATGAAAGACTTAGGGCCAGCGAATTTTATTTTGGGTATGCAGATTAGAAGGGATCGTCAGAAGCGAAAGTTGTGGCTAGGACAGGAGAAGTACATAAAAGAAGTGTTGAAGAAATTTAACATGTCGGACTGCAAGCCAGTGGGTACTCCTATGTCTCTAGGAACCAAACTTTCTGCAGAGCAATGCCCGAAGACGGATGAAGAAGCTGAAGAGATGGATCGTGTGCCATATGCAAGTGCAGTGGGCAGCTTGATGTACGCCATGGTTTGCACGCGTCCAGATATAGCCCAAGCAGTGGGAGTCTTGAGTCGGTATATGTCTAACCCAGGCAGGGAACATTGGAATGCTATCAAGAGAGTTTTCAGGTACCTTCGTGGAACTTCAGATTTTGCTTTGTGCTTTGAAGGTGCGGGAAAAGGAAAGATGCTTGATATTGTGGGCCATGTAGATGCTGATTGGGGTGGAGACATTGATAGTAGACGGTCCACTAGCGGATATGTTTTTACATTATTTGGGGCTGCACTAAGTTGGATGAGCAAGAGACAAAGCGTGGTAGCACTTTCTTCTACAGAAGCAGAATATATGGCTCTTACTCATGCTGCAAAAGAGGCCATATGGCTACGACGGTTGTGCTTAGAGCTCGAATTTGAGCAAGGTGCTATAGAGGTGAGATGTGATAATCAAGGTGCTATTCAGTTAGCTAAGAATCCCGCATTTCACTCACGCACAAAGCATATTGACATCCAATACCACTTTATTCGGGAAAAGGTGGAAAAGAAAAAGGTTCAGCTTGAAAAGGTTGATACAACAGAGAATAGTTCTGATTTTCTGACTAAAGCAGTTACATGTGTAAAGTTTGAGTGGTGCTCTTCTGCTGTCGGATTGAAGAAGAATGTTGCTGGCAAGGCTCTCATTGGTGTGAAGTATCCACCAAGTGGGAGAATGTTAGAGTTGGTGAATACTTCAGGGCCTCTTGTTTCTCACACCGGGTTCGCCCACGTGAGCTTAGGGGAATCTGAGTATTACCCAATTAACAGTATTGCTGGCGTACGAATGAAAGGGGGGGTTCGGGGGGCCCCGCCCCCCGACGGCGGTCCCGCTCGGATTAGGTTTGGGCTTTTGTTTAGCCGGCCCGTGTGGTTCGGATTAGGTTTTTTCTCTGTTTGTTTGGGTTTTAAACCCGGTTTGGAGAGGCTATTAATAGCCTAATTTCTGATGTAATTTCGTGTGGCGGCTGTAAACCTAAACGATATAGTGGAACCTCTTTGCAGGACGTAGCCCTAATCTCAAGGGTGAACCTGGGTAAATTTCGTGTGTCTCCTCTATTTTTCTGCAATCTCTCTGCGATCTTCTCTTCTTGTTCTCGGATTTTCCCATCAAAGGCCACTTTGTGGTGAGAATAGAAGAGATATCTGAAATCTTGGAGCGCGTGGTGAACCTCAAAGATCTCATAACAGGGCTCCACAACGTTGGCAGAGTATTAAAACCTCAAGCCTATATTAGAAGCAAGCATGACCTTGAGAGGTTGTATTTAAAATGGGTTGGATCGTTAACAGAGCGTTTACGGAATTCTTACCTGCACTAGGATATAATGGAAGTTGATGAAAATTTCAAAGAAAGCATGACGTCCAGAAGAAAATTGGGTCTAAGATGGGGTGGAGGAGGAAGAGGCACAGAAGATTATCTGAATTTTAAAGCGTGCCTGGATTCTAATGATTACCAGATCAGAGACGATGAGAATTCCGAAGACCACGAGGGGGCAGATCAGAATGAGAATGAGAATACAAGTTTCCAGGTGCTGGAGAATTTACAGCCACACGCAAACATCGAGGAGTTGTATATTGAAGGATACAATGGTCTTAAATATCCGAGTTGGGTTGGTCTGCCATCTTTTGACAAAATCACCGAAGTTCATCTCATTAACTGCAAGAATCAAAAGCTCTCCACGCTGGGCCAACTTCCATCACTCAAATTTCTTTTACTAAGTTCGCTCCTCAGATTAGAATACCTTGGCAATGAGTTTTGTCATGGCATGAACAATCAACATAAGGTGACATTCCCATCTCTTATCCATCTTGGATTCCATGAAATGCCCGACTGGAAGGAATGGGACGGAGTGCGACAGGGAGACTTCCCTCAGCTCGAAGAACTCAGAATCCGTGATTGTCCAAAACTTTCTTCCATTCCATATTTGCAAGATCTTGATAGTCTTTCTGTTAGGATTTCTGCATCAGAGAAATTATGCACTGTGAGAAAAATCGAGAAATTTAAGGTGACGCATAATTGTATTAGATAGAAGAAACAGAAGAAAATTATAAGATCATATTTTTTCTCTTTGGACCCCTTAAGAAGTTTATATATAGACACTTCCTTTAACAGATGATAAAAATTACAGGCCGACTGGGACTCTGAATTAATCCTCAAAAATAAGACACATATCTCGTGATAAAAAAATAAATCTGCTGAAGCATCTGATTGCATAAGGGGACACATTGGGTTCAGATTCAAGGCATTATCAACAAATCTTCATCTTGACTTGAATCCTCCAATCATATATCAAATACTCCCTACTGCCGCCAATTCCAACTTGGGACTATTTTCACCTATCAATATTTAGCGAGTCCAAACAATGTTAAAACTTACTAATAAGAACCGATTTGGTGAACATGTCCGACCTTTTTCACCTTGATCCTCTTCTCAGTACGGATGAAGTGATACCTGACGTCACTGTATTTGGTTCTTTCATGATGCACTTGATCCTTGACTAAGCATATTGCACTTAAACTGTCACAGTACACTATATGATGATCTTGTTGTAGTCCAAAATCTCTAACAAGGCTTTTTAACCAGATGCCTTCCTTAGAAGCTTTTGTCTCTGTCAATGCTATGTACTCTGTCTTTGTGGTAGACAATGTAACTGATGGCTAGAGTATGGCTTTCCAACTGATAACAGAATTGCCAAGAGTGAGAATATAATCTGTCATTGATCTTCTTCCATCAACATCTGCAGCATAATCTGAGTTTGAATAACCTGCAACCAAACACTCTTTTCCACTTCAGTAGATGAGGCCAATGTCAGACGTTCCTCTCAGATATCACGCTTTGCTTCCTGCTAGTGCTCCTTTCCTGGATTGCTCATAAATCTATTGACCACAGTAACGGCATGCGCAATATCAGGTCTTGTGCATACCATAGTATACATCAAGCGTCCGACTATACTGGCATATGAAACTCGAGACATATACTCCTTTTCTTCATCAGACATAAATTCAATTGCAGAAAGGTGTACATTTGAAGCTGATGGAGTACTTAAGGTCTTCGCTGCAGACATATCGAACCTGGACAAAATCTTCTGAATGTAACTTTTTTGAGACAAAAAGAGTTTACCCTTTATGCGATCCCTATAAATCTTCATTCCTAAAATCTTCTTTACTGCACCAAGATCCTTCATATGGAATTTTGAACTAAGGAGCTTCTTCAAATTCTGAATGTCTTCCATGTTCCTGACAGCAATCAACATTCATCAACGTACAAGAGCAGATAGATAGTGGAATCACCCTCCATCTTCTTGTGATAGACACAACAATCATAAGGGCTCCTATTGAATCCCTTACTGATTATAAAATTATCGAATCTCTTGTACCACTGCCTCGATGATTGCTTCAAGCCATATAATGACTTCTTCAATCTGCAGACTTGGTTTTCTTTATCTGGGATAAAGAAATTCTCTGGCTGACTCATGAGGATGTCTTCTTCAAGTTCCCCATGTAGAAAAGTTATCTTCACATCTAATTGCTCAAGCTACAAATTCTGATGTACTACAATGGCAAGTAGCACCCGGATGGAAATGTGTCTAACAACTGGAGAGAAGATCTCGTTGTAGTCTACTCCCTCTTTCTGACTGTAACCTTTAGCAACTAGACGTGCTTTGAATCTGATGCCTTCAGCTTTTGGACTTCCAATATTTTTCTTGAAAATACACTTGCATCCAATGACCTTTCTACCTTTTGGTAACTTGACCAACTCCCAAGTCTGATTCTTGTGAAGAGACTCCATCTCTTCACTCATTGCTGCAATCCACTGTTCCGATTCTGTACATGTGATAGCATCCTTGTAACTCGATGGCTCTGGTGACTCCACCTCTTCAGCTACTTGGAATGCATATGCAACCATGTCCTCGAAGCCATAACTCTTCGGAGGACATACTTCCCTGCGAGCACGTCCTGCAGCCAGACTTGTTGTTGCTTCTTCTGTTTGCCCCTCAAGTTCAGATTGTTCAGCTTGAAGAGATTCTTCTTCCTCATTCTGAATTGGAGTTAATTCAAACTCCACCTGTTTGTTGACACCCTCCTCTGCTGATTCAACAATATCTGATTACTGCTTGAGTATAGACATCTCATCAAAGGATATGTTTCTGCTGTGAATAACCTTGTGCTCAGAGGGAGACCAAATTCTGAAGCCTTTTACACCTACACCATATCCCACAAAGACTTCTTCTTTGGCCCTTGGTTCTAGCTTTCTTTCGTTGACGTAATAATATACTGGACAGCCAAACACTTTCAGATTAGTATAATTAGTAGGATTTCCTAGCCATACCTCAATGGGAGTCTTCAGATCGATCACGATTGCAGGATTCCGATTGACAATGTAGCATGTTGTGCTAACAGCTTCAGCCCAAAATGACTTGTTCAGACCAGAATTAGAGAGCATGCACCGTGCCCTCTCTGGAAGAGTTCTGTTCATGCGTTCTGTTACACCATTCTGTTGCGGTGTATCTCTGACAGTGCGATGTCTCGCAATACCTTCATCCTTACAGAACTGATTGAATTCAAACGAACAGAATTCTAAATCGTTATCTGTACGAAAGCGTTTCACCTTTCTCGATGTCTGATTCTCCACTAGAATCTTTCACTGATTGAAAGCTTCGAATGCCTCGCTCTTGTGCTTCATCATGAATACCCATGTCATTCTTGAGTAATCATCTATCATAGATAGGAAATATCTGAGTAATCGAGTGTTGCCTTCGTCTTGTGTATGGCTTTGCTGAATTGATGGCATTTTTGCTTGCCAAAAGTGCAGTGTTTGCAAAATTCGATTTCAGATATCTTTTGATCATCCAGAAGATTGCGCCTGCTGAGGATATCCATCCATTTCTGACCCATATGTCCAAGTCGCATGTGCCACAACTTAGATACTTCTGATTCTAATTTGGATAAACTACCTACTGCAGCCACGCCAAAAATTATTATGCCTTGTAATATGTACAAGGACTTTTGTCTGACTCCTGTCATGACTTCAACATCACCCTTGGTGACCGTGAGAACACCTCCTGCAGCAGACATCCGACATCCTTTGGAGTCCAGAACTCCTAACGATATCATATTTTTCTTCAATTGCGGAACATGACGGACCTCTGTCAATGTCCTCATCCGATTGTCATAACTTCTGATCTGAATTGAGTCGATTCCAACTATTTTATAGGCTGCGTCATTGCCCATGATGACGTTTTCACCATCAATCTTCTAATAAGTCGAGAACCACTCTCTATGTGGAGTCATATGATAGGGCAAACAAATGTGGCACCTTCTTGCATGTGGAGGGCAAACAAATATTGCGTCAATAACAACTTGTTGGTCAGAGACTTTGTCATGTAGAAACTCTCAAGTTTCGATCACAATCCGGCCGTCGTCTCTTGATCGGCGACTTCGATAATCACCTCGTCCACCAGACACAAAAGGATCATAGAGTGCGCCTTCTCTTCCTGTGCCACCAAACTTGCGAGGTCGGGCTCCTTTTCTTTGCCCTTCGAGTCTTCCTCCTTCGGTTTGTTCTTCGGCACGTTCGCAAGCGGCGCTCATACTCTCTGTTATTTCAGAAGTGCCCGCATCTTGAGCTGCCAGAGACTGAAACTTTTTCATCCTGTAAATTTCTCGATGTTGACGTTGTGCGATGCCATCTCTATGCCTAATGGAGGATCGACGATGAAGCCTCGCTCTGATACCAATTTATTAGGATTCCTGCATGAGAGAAATTATACACCGCGAGAAAATTCGAGAAATTTAAGGTGATACAGAATTGTATTAGATGGAAGAAACAGAAGAGGATTACAAGATCAGATTTTTTTTCTCTTTGGACCCCCTAGGAAGTTTATATATAGGCACTCCCTTTAACAGATGATAAGAATTATAGACCCTCATAGGAGAAATCTGCTGAAGCGCCTAATTGCATAAGGGGACACATTGAGTTTAAATGATGAACTTTTTGAAACTTTGAAAAACTTGAACCCTAGTGGTCTTGCTATAACAGGGTTGGAGAATGTTTTCAGTGCGTACAAAGCTGACGACGTACTCAAAGCTAAGCGTGGACTTTGGAGCTTGGCACTGGCGTGGAATGTCATTAATGTCTTCAGTTCTCACAGCATCTCCAATTGTGAGCTACGCCTGACTGTGGGCGACAGTAATTTAAAAGCAGGTGATAGAGATACTAGTCCATGGTCTGGTCCTTGGAAAAGTTCATTTTTGCTGGAAAAATTGAAGCCTAGCACAGGCCTCAACTACTTGCTGATTGAAGGCTACGATGGTACTCGGTATCCGAGTTGGAGTGGAGATCCTTTATTCAATAAACTCATAGAAGTCCAACTCGTTGGTTACAAAACTGACCATGTCCCCACATTGGGTCAGCTATCATCTCTTGGATCGCTTCGCATTAGTAAATTCCCTCATTTGAAAAGAATTGGCGAGGAGTTCTGTCAACCCACGGTTCACCCTCACGGTATTAAGGTGGTGGCATTTCCATCTTTATATAGTCTAAAACTTGAGGATATGATTGATCGGGAGGAATGGTCTGGGGTGCTTGACGGAGACTTTCCTAAAGCTTAACTCTATACAATTACTGAAATGTCCCAAGATCTCGTCTCGTCAGGCTCTTGGAAATTTAAACACCCATTTTCAATTGGAGATAGAGTTGTCCTAGTATTTTTACTACTCTCCAGCTTGCTTCAAAGGACTACTACAACAAAGTCACAGGTCTCACTCTCATCGGTGGCAGCATTGACAAACTCCCTGCGTTTGGTCAGCTCCCGTCTCTTTATGCTCTTTCTTTATGTTCATTTTCTCATTTGAAAAGAATTGGCGAGGAGTTCTGCCGACCCACAGTTGTCCCTCATGATTTTAAGGTGGTGGCATTTCCATCTTTAGATTGTCTAAAATTCGAGGATATGATTGATTGGGAGGAATGGACTAGGGTGCTTGCTGGAGACTTTCCAAAGCTTAAAACTCTCGAAATAGAGAATTGCCCCAAACTATCATCATGCCCAGCTCTACAAAATCTAAGAAGGGACCTTTGGTATTTGACCATAAGAAGTTGTCCTGCTCTCCAGATTTCTTCAGAGTCCTTGTCACCAAATCTTGTAAGTCTGTATCACTACCCAAAAGAGGAAGAAGCTTTGGACCATTAGTATGGATCGAGAATATGTTGTCGCCTGGACGAAATTTCGCTAAATTTACATTCTATGGACACTTTGGGGTGAGAAATAATGAGTTATTCAGAGTTTTGAAAGACCTGGCCATGAACCGAGAATCACTCCACATATCAGGCCTCAAGAATATCTATATCTTGGAAGAGGATGCTAATGAAGTTCAGATTTTGAAGCTGAACTGGACCATGGCTTGAGCTTCCCCAAATTCTGGATTGCATCTGGTTGTGCTCGATGATAAGGGGATCAAGAACTCTGAGAACATAAAAGTTTCTCTGTATTGGACAATTTGGAACCTCACGGAAATCTCTGGATATTATATATTGAAGACTACAATAATGTTGCATATCCGAGTTGGATTGGCCTCCATCTCCATGGTGGCGAAATCGACCAATTCCCAACAGTGGGTCAGCTTTCCATATCTTAGATATCTTTCTATTGCTTCCATCCGTCGTCTCAAAAGAATTGATAATGAATTTTGTCGAAGCAACCAGGTTCCAAACGAGGAGGCATTTCTACCTTTGATCCAATTGGAATGGAGTAATATGCCTGACTCGGAGGAATGGCGCCGAGTGTGTGATGGAGGCTTTCCTCAGCTTCAGTGGCTTATTATTTCTGAGTGTCCTAAATTTTATAGACTCTACTTGTGACGATCTTCCACTTTTTTTTTTACGTCACGAGGGGTGAAATCGAAAAATCATTCATTTAAATTAAAATTCAAATCTTCAACGAAAACTAAAGTTCCAAAAATCAATTAACACCGTAAATTTTCAAAAATTTAGGCATGACGTATGCGTAAATTAGTTCAGGCGTCAAATACAACTTTTATCCAAAATTTTTCAATTCACATGCAATTTATAAAATTTAATGTGCATCACTGGCAATTTATAATTATCAAAGAATATGAGACTCGAGCCCCAAAAAGTTTCATCTCAAAACTATTACACCAACAAAACGTATCGAATGCTTTCCAAAATTCATTAAGGGTCACAAGCCCTTATTCAATTTCATGATAGGGACTCTCCCATATCCAGTTCCATGATAGGGACTCGCCCATATCGTCTCATCTATAAACCATGGAGCCTCCAATCCCATCGATCAATTTAAATCCACAAGAAATCATGGGTCACAACCCAAAATCAGACAGCGTCAAGATAAATAAAATCATATGTTTAAAAGAATGATAAGTATCAAAAGAACAACACTGCCAGATACGCTCTTCGCGGAATCTCACACACTATCCCTTTGAAATCAATACCCATTTTCACACAACCATACAGTATATGTATTTCTTTCCTGTAAACATTAAAAGAGAAAGGGGTGAGCATGAATTAAGCTCAGTGAGTTAAAATGACTATCTCAAGTATGAAAACCGTTGCGAAAATCAACATCTTATTTTCAGAAAATATTTAAAATCCACTCTTCTTCAAAAGGAACTCATTCACATAATGATCATGCAAAATGAATGTCATGTATGCACATGCATGGTGAAATCATACATATATAATATATAAGTTGGGGAATCATCATCAAATATGGATATCCGATCTCCTCAATGGAGTACTTAATCACACCCCTTGTATCCCATTGATACAGGGTGGTTATTCTAATTTCGTCCCTCGTATCCCATTGACACAGGACGTTGAACCGCTCCTCGTATCCCATTGACACAGAGCTTGTTATATTTTCTTTTTCATTCCATCCCTCGTGTCACTATATCGCCAGAGGATGGTTATTCTAATTTCACCCTTCGTGTCACTGTATTGACACAGGGTGTTGAACCTGCTTCTCGTGTCACTATATCAACACAAAGCAAACTGAACCTCAATCGGTCTACTCAGAGTTGGCCAATTCTCCAAGGTGAAAATACTCCGCCTTATGCGGGCTTTTACATGTAATGCACATGATGCATGTATGCATTTTCCAAATAGAACTTTAGAATTAGAAACTATCATATAAACTTTCATTTACAAAAATCAAATATTCACTTCTGTTTCACAAGAATAAACTTCGACGAATTTCCAAAATTCATAATAAAATATCACAAGTCATATGAGGACACATATATGAAGCATACAAATATATGAATATGCATGAAGGAACCTATCACGAAAATCCGTTCCACGTCGGGTGGAACAATATCATCATTCCGGAGAGTTTAGCAATTCATATCAATTGAAACAAGTTCCTTCACCTTGGATTTCTCAAGTTTCAATTACCTTCCCTCCGAATCTGTTCAAAGGAGAGAAATACTTATTACATCCATTTAATCTTTATTTAGGAACATAACCTAATCATTTAAGACATTTATAACTTCTAGATATCATTTATCTTATAGTTCATTAATCACTTTATGATAATCCTTTCTAACGATATCTTGGTACCTAGAGTTATAATTTATGATTTTCTTACCTAAGTTCATAATTAATGAACTATAACTATCATATAAACTAATTTTCATAAATCAATCATCACTATAGATTTTTTTTAGCATGCTTAACGATAGGGAAAAAGAAATCGCCAACTAATAGCATACGACTCAAAGCTCATCGGATAGCCACCTATCATGTCCAATTAAGTATATAATAATTTGAATTTTTTTCCCTCATTGCGTCACGCACAATGGACCGATCATCTTACACCATATGTCAAAATGTTCGTCTCTTCGTCCTCTTTCCATTGGTACCTCTCATGCGAAAAATGGTGGCTGGACGAAGGAGATGGGACGGCCGGAAGGTGGCGCGGCTGCTGCTATTTTTTTTCTCTCTCCGTCGCGCATTGTAACTCTCAGGGCTGTTGCGTGGAAGGGAGGAGATGGGTTTTCTCTCTCCTCCTTTCCACGTATTTATTATTTTTTTCATTACATTTTTTTGCCAAATGACCATAACGCCCCTCATTTTAAAAGTATTGACACCTTTTTTTTATACCAGGACATTACAATTACAACATCCATAAAAATAATTTCGTCCTCAAAATTTTTAGAGGTTAACTAGATGAAAATTTATATATATATATATATATATATCACTTGCCTTACTCTCTAATCCTCATCTAAAGGAATCAATAATTTATTATATTTTTTTATACTACTTATTACTATTATGATGATTGTATTTAAATTTTAAAATAACCCCCCATTTTTTAAAAAATAAAATTTAATTCGAATTCGAATTCAAACTAAAATTTTATCCCATCGAATTTTTATCAAACCGTCATGAAATTCGAGATCAAATTTATTTTCATTATTTTTTTTTAAATTTTATCAACCATAATTGGTCAAGCTTTTTAAGAAAGTCTGATTGCAATTACAAATCAGAGTTTGCCATATAGACTTTGACCTCCACAAATTTTAATATTCTTGGAACTCAATTGACTACCATCTATAGCACTGACATCTTCAGATTTACAATGATGATATAAAACTCCAAATATGAGACTTATCATTCACTTCCACCAAAATTCATTTTAAGGAATTTTCCTAACACAATCATAGTTTCCTCTCTTTTTTTTTGACAAAAATTAAGACCAATGAAACTCTAGATACAACAATGTTATAAAAAATCTACTTTACTCTAAACTAAAAATATGATCTACCCACCACCGAACAATCTCTTCATCGACTAAATCCCACAAACTTTAATATAAGAATCTAACCAATTTGATCTTATTATCCATCTATCTTTAAAGTATTTGAAATTGTCTTTCATTTAAAATTTCTTCCCCTAACCTTCTTTAGAGACTAACAAAGAAAATTCATAATCTTGTATTCTCCAATCTTAAGTCATAAATTGTCTCCACTTAAAAGTACTACTGAAACAACTCCTCATCCACCAACTGTGACACATGATGTGCTGACTCAAACTTACGATTGAGGACTGGAAGGTGTCCCACTCCAATCGCTCTCTCGATAAGTTTTTAATCAACACATCGTACATGATTTATACGTAATCTACAGCTAGGTTCGAATTTTTGATCGATGACTAGAGGATGTCCCACCCTAGTCAATCTTTCGAAAACTCCAACTCAGCATACTCTAGGTGATAATAAAAAACGTAGATATGATCAATCAATTAACTTAAGACAGATTGAATAGATTGTACAATTATAAAACTTATATCGTTCTCCATTTATTTTCAGTTTAGTATGAACCACTACCATCCATCCTCAATGTAATAGTACAAATTTAATTCAACAAAGCCTTTCCACATCACTTTTTGTATTTTTTTTCTCAAAGCTCCAAATACAACATCCATAGAAATATACTTATTTCAAAAACTGGATAATTTCACTCTATTAAAGACCTCTATCAAGGTTTTGTACACAATCTTAAATTACATTTTCCGTAATTAGTCTCATCGAATTCTCCCTTATCAATATATAATTTTCTTCCTTTTTTTTCAAAATTCACAAATCCCGAGATGCTTCGTCTATTGTCCTAAATTATTTCCCATTATAAACCATCTGAAATATTTTACTATCACCTCTTAAGTCATTTTATTCCCAAAGATTCTCAATTGGATGGTAACCTACACATCCACATATATTATACCAACTTTGATATGATTCATTCATATCGAGCATGAATTATCTTATTATTATTTTGACTATCTCCAAAACTTTCAAAAGTCACTCAAGTCATACTTACTAACATAGAATTTATGCTCTTAGCTTAATCATTTCTTTATGAAAAAATAATTTATCTCGAGTTTACGTTTGTTTTTATAAATTCTTCTTGTTTTCCCATGATTTAGAGAAAAATTTGGCATTTGAATACTTATTGATCTGGAAACGAATGAGAGGTTATCATTCTTATGTTTGAGTTCCTATATTGAGATGATCAAGGGACCAATAATGTTTTCAAAGATTCTTTTGGTTATATAGTCAAGTTCTACCATTCTATTTCTACACTTGATTCCTTTCACGTACAACATGCTAGCATATGATATTTTTTTTTTTACTCTTAGTAGCTAGCCATATTTACCAAAACCATCATTATTAACTAGTCCATAGATTTTTTTTTTATAAAAGTTAAAATCTTAATGTGTTTTGTTGTGAGTATCCTTGAATTGTACAATAGGTCATATGAGATACATCTTATATTAAAGATTTTATTCTTCGGACGTTTGATCTAGTAAAACCATTCTCGGTATAAATGTGTACACAACAAGATCTACGCCTAGACTTTGGATCCAATAAGTTAGTTACTCCTCGACCTCATCAAGATTAGTGCAGATGGATTTTAAGTTCCCGCTTTTCTAATAATAAGACAATTCTTACCAAAACAATCACTTGAACTCCGATCCAACTTTTAATTCTTCTTTCTTTCTTTCTTTCTTTCTTTTTTTTAACCTATTTGTCATCTATCTTACTTGAATTTTTCCGCGTCTATACATCTCATATTTATACATCCCTTAAAACCAAGATAATACGAATCTTTAATGTGTCCCTTCTCATCATCATTTTTTGTTGCCCAATCGCCCCTTTTTGAATACCCACTCGGACATTCCCTATCAAAATATTGACTTTCTTTAATCTTATTCACACTTATAGTTATAACCATCATGTTCAATTGACTCACTTTGCTAGCAAAAATAACACAACACTCCCAAGAAGATCAACTTATTGATGGTGTTGTCTTCACCAATTTTGTCTCATTGATTTAACTCGATATGATGGAAACATACAATTATATCAAAATAATGAACTAGCCAACTTTAACATGACCCTCTCTATCTCGTAGTTGACCTAATTTAATTGTGATTTTTATACAACATTAACGTTGCATATTATTTGTCATGCATATTTATACACAACTATGTGTGCATACATCAACATAATAACCATATGTGGTCATTGTTTTTAAAATGTCCATATCAACATTTTCTACATGACATACATCCTACATTAAATGTTCTCCAAATTTGCAACATTAGCAATTAACAAATTGTACTCCACCATATATCATGGCATTATCATGTGACAAGGATAATAACCATAGATGTGCATTTAAGCACCTCACTTATTTCAATAAAAAAGATAAAAATGATTTTTTTATTCTAACCATAGCATATCACAAGACATCCAATTAGTATCATGATCGATACGAGGCATTAAATATCAAGCAAGTTTGCAATCATTCTATGATGCCCATCAAAATATCTTATGGAACCTTCAATTGCTCAACAACATACTTCCACCCAACTATGCATCTAGCATACCATCCTGTAGGGAAGTCAATACTATTTTTTTATGCAAATTGGCATAACATACAATCATTTAGCATAACCACAATTTGACTCTTAGGTACTAATTCATATATATGCACATAACACTAATTTCAAAATTACAATTTCATAACAACAATTTCACATGCAATGGAACATGCACAAACATAACATGCAACTACCCATTCCTACCCACACTCCGTGAATTGGATCTTGTCTCTAAGCTCTAATACCATAACAACAATTTCACATGCAATGGAACATGCACAAACATAACATGCAACTACCCATTCCTACCCACACTCCGTGAATTGGATCTTGTCTCTAAGCTCTAATACCATAACATGTGACGACCTTCCATTTCTTTTTGGTGCCACAAGGGGTTAAACTGAAAAATCATTTGTTTAAATTCAAATTCAAATCTTCAACGAAAACCAAAGTTCCAAAAATCAATTAACACTGTAAATTTTCAAAAATTTTGGCATGACGTATGCGTAAATTTGTTCAGGCGTCAAATACAACTTTTATCCATAATTCTTCAATTCACAAGCAATTTATAAAATTTAAAGTGCATCACTGACAATTTATAATTATCAAAGAATATGAGACTCGAGCCCCAAAAAGTTTCATTTCAAAACTATTACACCAACAAAACGTATTGAATGCTTTCAAAAATTCATTAAGAGTCACAAGCCCTTATCCAATTCCATGATAGGGACTCGCCCATATCCAATTCCATGATAGGGACTCGCCCATATCGTCTCATCTATAAATCATGGAGCTTCCACTCTCATCAATCAATTTAAATCCACAAGAAATCATGGGTCACAACCCAAAATCAGACGGTGTCATGATAAATAAAATCATAATAGTCAGTTTAAAAGAATGATAAGTATCAAAAGAACAACATTGTAAGATACGCTCTTCGGCGAATCTCACACACTATCCCTTTGAAATCAATACCAATTTCTAAACAACCATGCAGTATATGTAAAAGAGAAAGGGGTGAGCATGGATTAAGCTCAGTGAGTTAAAACGACTATCTCAAGTATGAAAATCATTACGAAAATCAACATCTTATTTTCAGGAAATATTGAAAATCCACTCTTCTTCAAAAGGAACTCATTCACATAATGATCATGCAAAATGAATGTCATGTAGCACATGCATGGTGAAATCATACATATATAATATATAAGTTGGGGAATCATCATCAAATATGGATATTCGATCTCCTCAATGGAGTACTCAATCACACCCCTCGTATCCCATTGATACAGGGTGGTTGTTCTAATTCCGTCCCTCGTATCCCATTGACACAGGACGTTGAACCGCTCCTCGTATCCCATTGACACAGAGCTTATTATATTTTCTTTTTCATTCCATCGCTCGTGTCACTATATCATCACAGGATGGTTGTTCTAATTTTACCCTTTGTATCACTGTATTGATACAAGGTGTTGAACCTGCTCCTCGTGTCACTATATCGACACAGAGCAAATCGAATTCCAATTGGTCTACTTGGAGTTGGCCAATTCTCCAAGGTGAAAATACTCCGTCTTATGTGAGTTTTTACATGTAATGCACATGATGCATGTATGCAGTTTCCAAATAAAACTTTAGAATTAGAAACCATCATATAAACTTTCATTTACAAAAATCAAATATTCACTTCCGTTTCACAAGGATAAACTTCGACGAATTTCTAAAATTCATAATAAAATATCACAAGTCATATGATGACATACACATTACAAGAAAATTGGCGATTAGCGACTCAACATAGGAGACGCTAGGGAGGCGCTATTACGTCTCCGTTGTGAAGCACGTCTCTTTAACATCTAACTAGCGCTGCAATATTGAGACGCTAAAAATCGGTTGCTAGTGGCATCGCACTAGAGTCAAAGATATTGAGACGCAACTAGCGCCCCTTGTTGACGCTATATCGACGTTATTAAGATGCTACCTTTGCGGCTGTGCGAAGTAGAGGAGCATCGCTCAGTCGACGCGCAAGGGGCGCTCATTTTGGCGCGCTATTCCGGTGCCCACGTGTCGCTACTGTAAGCGCTAGGAGGGCGCCAAATTGACTCAAATATGATCGTGCACGCGTCGTTAATGAGACGCTTAGAAGGCGCTAAGTGCGATATATTTAAAGTCGCATCGACATGTGTTGCGATGCCAATGAGACGCAATGGAGACGCTACTTGCACATTTGTTTTACCCATCCTAGCCTCATTTTTTCCCTTTCCACACCCATACAATTTATAATGCACCTCAAAATGCATTGATTTTCATCACAGACAATATAAAAGCATCACAGGCAACATAAAACCATCACAAATAATATAAAACCATCAAAGGCATAATATATAACATTAGAATACGAAAACTACTAAATCAAACTAACAAACTATATGTATGTGTAAGTCTATAAGTAACAAATGCATAATTTGTTTTCTATCCTAAGTTTGGGAGTTATTGTAATTATTCCGGACGTTCGACCCAGACGTGCTCGGTCCATGGCCTCGCGGGGATGGATTTTGCGTCGGAATCAATCCCTGAATCGCCTGCAATAGAGGAGCCAACTGCTATGATAACTGCTGCGACACCTGTTACGATATATGCGCCGATAATAGTTGCGATAGCTGCTGTGATAGCTGCGTCATATCAAGTGCAGCGGATGAGCTCGGAGCAGATGCACCTCCTGCATATCCTCCGATCCTCCTAGGTATCTGAGCGGCTTTGCCGAGGCCACGCAAGTATCCCCCTCGTGTCGTGCCGGCCACCTCCTCCCAAACAGCAGGGTCCTCTACGAAATAGAAAAATTATACAATCATATAATATATAAATTATATATCAAGAAACATGTAAATTAAAAATATGACTAAACCAATGAAGAAACATTACTTGGTGGCTGAGTACTCGGATCATCTCCATACTTTTCAGTCATTTTCGCATTATACTCATCCTATAAAATTTAAACATTATGTATTTCAAAAATAGTGCACTAACGGCAACAACCAAATGACCATATCATGAGACTTACCAGAAGCCTACGTGCAGTGGACGTGACTAAGTCGTTTGTCTTCCGGCTCTTATGCGTGGCCTCATAGACCACACGAAAGTCTACGGGACCGCCTTGTTTCTCCTCCTACAATAAAGTTTCAAATTTGATAACATAAGTATAAGTCAAAAGTTTGATAAATTAAATTTATATGTAAATTACCATGCGTCGTCGATGCTCGTCAAATCGCATCGATCCCCCTATGTGGATGTGGACCTCGAGCTTCAAAAGGCGGTTAACTCTTGCCTTTTCCGACTTTCTTTGCCATCGTTCATCCGTCCTTTGTGAACATCAAATACTTACACTTTCAAAAAACTATAATATTCATAAAAATAATGTAAAAGTATACATAATTACCACTTCCTACAGAGGGACTCCCAAATCGAGCGCCTAATATGTCTTGGGCATCTTTGGATGCCCTGCTCTAAAGTGAGGCCGGCGGACGTGACGACCTTGCGAAACTTGTTTAATCGATTTCGGAGGTGTTTCGCAGCGACCTCCTTAAAAGCTCTCCGGATCATCCCTAAACTAAGATCCAGATGAAACTGATTTGCCTCCTACAAATAGAATGTTAAAACTTAGTAATTTTAAAATAAATATAAATCGAATTATGTAACCCAAATAGAAGATCGTACCGTAAATGCTCAAAAGATGTCATCTCGCACTTGAATTGGGACATCTTTCCAGGATCCTGCCCCTTCCGACAAGTGGAAAAGAACAAGAGCACTGACATCCCGCATGATACTGGCGAGTAAAAAAGTGGTCCTGCCAATTACAAAGAAGAATTAATTTTCAATGATAACCAAAACTATAACAAAATGTGTGCAACTTATTTAACTTAGGGTTGAGCGATATTATTCACAGTGACCACCCCATTATCGTGTAACCCCTCTTCATCACTCGAAGAGAAATCATCATCGGGTACAGTTGGGTAGGCTGTGAAGGTCCGACATCAGCTACGGGCCCTAATACATAATAAATCATTAGTGTCATACTAAATTAAAATTGTGATAATTGATAGTTGTACAGTAATGTTCTCACCTCAATTGATGTGTACCGCATGATCAGTAGCAGTCCGCTCGTCTGAATGAATTGAGTCAGGTGCTTATGCTATTGGCGGCGTAGCAACTGACATTATTAAAAAAAAATTAATATAATTAATTGATAAATGTCAATAATAATAAATATATCACCTGGCGTAAGATGTCGCTCGTCAACGCTAGATTGTAGTGAAGCGTCTGGTATTCTCGGCGGTGGCGGTGGGGTAGCAACTGCCATCACATGAAAATACATAAAATTTGACTTCTACATAAAATTAAGTAATATACAAAAAATAACCTGGTGTGACATGACGATCGTCGTCGTGCGATCGAGATGTACCGACTATGTTCTCCGTCGACGGTGGAGCAACTGTCACAAAAGCAAAATATTTAAAACACTCTATCTCCTACTATCTATTGCCTACAATGTGTCACGTACCTGGAGTGATACGCTGAGCAGACCCACCAATGGAGCCTACTATGTGACGATCCGGCTATGTGCCCCGTCGGCGACGGAGGAACTAATATTATTAAAAAAGGAATTTAATTATTATAATCAACTATAAATAAGCAGCTCACAATAAATATATTACCTGGTGGTTGTGATGGCTGACTCATCTGGAGTGAACACCTGGAAGAGTGAGATGACCCAGATGCTCGACCCTTAGTAACCATGACTGAAAGAAAAGAAAGAAACTTCTCTTATTATCGGTAACCATATATAACTTAAAAAAAAAGTAAAAAGCTTATGTCATTAGAATAACTATGGGATTCATTCGCTTGTTTCGTATTCTGATTCATTTTCATCATCTTCATCATCGTCGCTATAATCTTAGTTCGAGTCATCATCAATGAAATTATCGAAGTTCACATCCAATAGGTCATTTGAATTGAACTCTTCCATTGGCTCAGCGTCATCGACCAATTGAAAATTCTCAACTCCATCGGCCACATCAATCGTCTCATTCACTCTATCTTCTTGATAGTAATCATCCATGGGCACATCGTTGTGTACGGATGATGTTTCATTCTCATCTACCATTGTTTCTGCTAAGAATAGTCTACTCCTCACCTTGCATGACGCCCACCATTCATCCTTGGTTCTTTTCGATGGAAACTTAGTGTAGTACACTTGTTGTGCTTGTTCCGCCGATACGAATGGATCGTATGACTGAAGTCTCGATCGAGGGTTAATATCCACCAATTTAAACTTTTGATCGATCCGAACTCCTTTCTCTGGATCGAACCAACAACATTTTAGCACCACGACTTTGATAGATTTTCCCAAATAAGATAATTCTAGGATATCTTCTATAACACCGTAGTAATCAAAGTCGTCGTCCCCGTACATGTTTCCTAGAACACATATGCCGCTATTAATAGTTGAACGTTGTCGGCTATATTCTTCTGTATGGAACCGATATCCATTGACTATGACGCCGCAGTAGCTAAGAACTTGTTTCTTCGGGCCATGACCGAGATCTCGTATTTTGTTCTTTATGACTGAGCCATTAATAACCTACAAAAAAAATAACTAAAAACTTTATTAAAAGTTACGAACTTATAACAATTAAGAACAAACGGAAAGATTTCTCATTTCACATCTCAACCAATCGGCAAAATGTTCGTCTCGTAGTTTCAAAAACTCATCGTTTGAAACTTTCGCTGTAATTCTTCGAATTTCCTGAATTCATAGTTTTCAATTAATACAATCATATAGCAATAATTAGCTTTAAATTATATAACAAATTAGAACAAATTGCCTTACTCGAGATACGACGTCACTTCGCTACAATTTGCAAGAACATAATTCTCAATGGCGGTGAGATCTCTGTCATTCAAGATAACTTTGCGTCCTGCACCAAGAAGTCGACATGGGTACTTGAAGATGGATAGAATATTCATGTCAACTTCTCCTTCACCACCATCATCGTTTCTTGGAACTTGGGTGTGTCGTGATTGTATGTGTGGCTCAAAGTATTTTGAAGTGAAGTTTGACACCTCCTCAATGAAATATAAACTTAGAGAAGATTATAAAACTTAAAAGCCGAAGGATTCGGGTCTTCTTCAATCGATGTCTCGCCAACATTTTCTCCTAACATTGCATCTCGTATCATGTCCCTGTACGGATTGCTCGAGTCGCCCTCAATGAAATATAAACTTAGAGAAGATTATAAAACTTAGAAGCCGAAGGATTCGGGTCTTCTTCAATCGATGTCTCGCCAACATTTTCTCCTAACATTGCATCTCGTATCATGTCCCTGTACGGATTGCTCGAGTCACCCACAATAGTATCTACATTACTTGTTTCTTTAGCCCATCTTTCTTCGCCATGAAAGAACCAATTGGTGTATGTAAGTAAGAAACCGTTGTAATATAAATCCTTCTGCACACCATATCTTACTTTCCACTGATAACATTTGCACTTCCGGCATGGACATAAGATTTCGCCATATGAAGAAGCAACACCTTCATTTTGATATGCCACATTAATGAATTCATCAACACCATCCTTATATTCTTTAGTTATGACGCCATGTTTATCCTTCCAATGACGAATCCAACTATGATATGACTTTATCATTTCTGTAACGAACAATATTAAACCATATGTCAATAAATTCGTGTACTTGAAATGTGTGATTTTGAACTTACGAATTAAGTCCAAAATCACATGTTTCAATTACTTCATCGTCGAATCATAATCTCATTTTATCACCAAAAATGTGGAAGTACATGAATTAGTTCATAAGTTAACTTAACAATTAACATAAGTTAACTTAACTTAAGTAATACTTAACTTAAGTACTACTAAACATAATTCATAACATGAATAAGTAATACTTAACTTAAGTAATACTTAACTTAATTCCTAAGAGATGATACTTAATAAGTAATACTAACTTGATTCAAAGAAAAGATAATTAACTTAGGTACTACTTTAACTTCATTCATAACATGAATAAGAAATACTTAACTTAAGTAATACTTAACTTAATTCCTAAGAGATTATACTTAATATTATACTTAATAAGTAATACTAAGTTGATCCAAAGAGATGATAATTAACTTAAGTACTACTTAATTTAACATGATAATAACATGAATAAGTAATACTTAACTTAACATGAATAATTAAATTAATTTAACTTCATGCATTAATAATTAACTTAATTTACATGGTGGCGGACTAGTACCTTCTTAACTGGAGGACGGCGAAGGGCGGAGGGCGGCCGAGACGGCGGTGGGCAGTGGCAGCGAAGGCGGACGTCGGCGGCGGTGGAGGGAGGAGGCGGCGGCGGTGGTGGAGGGAGGACGCGACGGCGGTGGACGCGAAGGGCGGCGGTGGAGGGAGGACGCGGCGGGAGGGCGGACGAGGCGGCGGTGGACGCGAAGGGCGGCGGTGGAGGCGGACGACACGGGGGCAGAGGCGACCCGCGGTGGAGGGCGGGCGTCGGGGAGGGAGGAAGAGGAGGAGGAGGAGGCGAAGGGCAGCGGTCGAATGCGGAGGGCGGTCGTCGGGCATCGGACGTCAGGCGAAGGGCGGAGGCGGCAGTGTCGGGCATCGGAGGTCGGGCGTCGGGGCGCGTCGGAGGTCGGGGCGATGGTAAACAGTAAAAGTGAAAACGAAGAAGAGAGGTTAGGGATTTAAGTAATTTTTAGCGTCGCAAAGTAACGAGACGCTACGTAGACGCCATGTAGGCACCGACACTGTCACAATTCGGCTAGAGAGGCGCTATAGAGAAGCTAATGTGTCGCTAAGAAAACGTAGCGGCACCATAGCGTCGTCGGGGCGTCTCAATGGTGTAGCGTCTCATCATTGCGACGCCATTGAGACGCTCATTAAAAGTTTTTTTCAAATTTTTTAGTATGTATGAAATTTTATTTATCAATGTAACGTCTCATCGCATTATGCTCCGTTCCAATTATTTTATTTTCTTCTGATAATCTATCATGTATGTATACAAAATTATAAATATCTATGTATATATGTATATAACACAATTGTGTGTGTATATATATACATATGTAATATATGCGTGCGTATATATATATGTCTACGTGTCAGAGATTAAGTTATAACAATGTGTTTCGTCTATATGTATTATAAATATATTTGTGTATGTATATGTCTATACATGTGCGAGTCATATATATATAGATAACATGTATATGTGTATGTATTCGAAGTGAATATATATATGTGTATTTATTTATATGTGTCAGATTAGGTTATAATAATATGTATATATGCACTTATTATATATAAGTATCAGCATATACGCGTATTTATATGTCTATATGTGCCCGATTGAGCGAGGGGTAAAAAGTCGGCTTAGAGACGCCATTGAATCGCTGGATTCATTTAGCGACACCGTAGCGCCGAAATAGCGTCTAAAACAATATGGCGTCTCAAACATGCGACGCTAGAGAGACGCCTATAGTGTCATCATAGCGTCGACAAAAGCTGCGGCGCTCGTTAAATGCTAGGTGGACGCTATTGAGTGTCTACTTTGACGCTAAAATATCATTCACTTAATCAACCATCGTAATCCCATGATTAAGTATATAAGAATAATATATGCATAATTAAGATATTATATATATTATATGTATAGATAACATAAATAATATAGGTAACAAATTATATATTTAGGAACACTCTTATCATGTAAAAATACATATATATATATATAATCATGTAATTAATACATATATTTGTTGATATTATGCTATTGATAATATGTTTATAATCATGTAATTAATACTAATATAATATTTAATGAATTTATTGATTAACATATAGTATATATAATATAGTGTTTAAATATATACAGTAGTGTCTCATTAGCGTCTCCTTTGTTTGAGACGCCATATAGTGTCGCTTTAGAGTCTTCAGACAAGAGACGCTAGTGTCGCGTCTAAAGTGGTCGACGACAGAACGGCACTAGGTGCTGCCGTGCATTTGCAGTTCGTGGTGCGAAATAATAGCGTCTACGTAGCGTCTCGATTGCACTAGAGAGTTAACGTCAACCCGCTGAATAGCTAAGAAGACGCATAATTAAGATATATGCATAATGAAGATATTATATATATTATATGTATAGATAACATAAATAATATAGGTAACAAATTATATATTTAGGAACACTCTTATCATGTAAAAATACATATATATATAATCATGTAATTAATACATATATATGTTGATATTATGCTAATAATATGTTGATAATCGTGTAATTAATACTAATATAATATTTAATGAATTTATTGATTGACATATAGCATATATAATATAGTATTTTAATATATACGGTAGCGTCTCATCAGCGTCTCCTTTCATTGAGATGCCATATAGCGTCTCTTTAGAGTCTTCAGACGTGAGACGCTAGTTTCGCGTCTAAAGTCATCAACGCCAGAACGGCGCTAGGTGCTGCCGCGCATTTGCGGTTCGTGGCGCGAAATATTAGTGTCTACGTAGCATGTCGATTGCGCTACATTTAACGTCAACGCGCTGAGTAACTAAGAAGATGCGAATGACACACTATCGAGAGGCAAGTGGCGTCTGATTCTCGTGACGCTAAGTAGACGCAATGGAGGCGCTAGTGGCGTCTTTATAGCGTCACTGTTTTGGGAGGTGCTACATTGCGTCGCTAATCGCCAATTTTCTTGTAGTGACATATGAAGCATACAAATATATGAATATTCATAAAGGAAATTATCACGAAAATCCGTTCCACATCGGGTGGAACAATGTCATCACTCCGAAGAATTTAACAATTCATATCAATTGAGATAAGTTCTCTCACCTTGGATTCCTCAAGTTTCAACTACCTTCCGTCCGAATTTGTTCAAAGGGGAGAAATACTTATTACATCCATTTAGTCTTTATTTAGGAACATAACCTTATCATTTAAGACATTTATAACTTTTAGATATCATTTATCTTTTAGTTCATTAATCACTTCATAATAATCCTTTCTAATGACATCTTGGTACCTAGAGTTATAATTTATAATTTTCTTACCTAAGTTCATAATTAATGAACTATAACTATCATATAAACTAATTTTCATAAATCAATCATCACTATAGATTTTTTTTAGCATGCTTACCGATAGGGAAAAAGAAATCACCAACTAATAGCATACTACTCAAAGCTCATCGGATAGCCACTTATCATGTCCAATTAAGCATATAATAATTCGAATTAGACCCTATAACTAATTATTATCAATTATAAAATTAAATCTTATAAATAGTTTCGGCTATCAATCATATCCTTACCACAATAAATGAGGCCCTCCCACTCTCTAAATCGAAATCACACCCGTCGAACTTCAAACGTCACATTCTTCAATAGTAGCATAATAAAATTAATTAAAAATCAGTTTCATATCTGAAATCAAATTTATTGTGCATTTTCATTCGCTTACCAATACACATTGAGGACGAGTCGTCGGAAATATCGCGCGACGATCGAAATCTGAAATCGATGAACCTACAAGTAATTTGTGATTAATTATTTTTTACGGACAACAACCCAATACGTATTTCCCTTGTGTGTGTACCTATCAGAACGTCGTGATGAACTTGACTAAAGTTCCCCGTCGGTTCGTCGAAAAGCTCCAAAATCTCGGCCTCCTATGTGATTTGGACAAAGACATGAGCCCCCAAAATGATCCTAATCGAACTGAGAATGATGTACAACTCACCAGGAGAAGAATCGGTGCGAATCGTAGTTGAAATCATCGCCGACGGATTTTCCGTCTTCCTCATGTTTTCCCTCACTACATTGCTCACAGTAGACCGATCATCTCATACCATATGTCAAAATATTCGTATCTTCGTCCTCTTTCCATCGGTATCTCTCGTGCGAAAAACGGTGACCGGACGGAGGAGATGAGGCGGCCGGAAAGTGGTGTGGCGGTTTCCTCTCTCTTCGTCGCGCACTGTAGCGCTGTTGCATGGAAGGGAGGAAATGGGTTTTCTCTCTCCTCCTTTTTGCGTATTTATTTTTCTTTTTTCATTACAATTTTTTTACCAAATGACCATAACGCCCATCATTTTAAAAGTATTGACACTCTTTTTTTTAAAACCAGGACGTTACACTACTTGCCGCAGCGGCTCTTGGACTTGTTTTTCCTGTTTGTTGTAATTATTACTTTAAGAGAAAAATATATATGTTGTGATTATTACTGTTTGAGAAAGTTTATTTTTATTATCTGCTTTGTTCTTGCATTTCCCGGGAATAGTTTGCCGGAATCAATTATTTGCGTCTTTGATTTTTTGAAGTTATGCGAGCTAACCGAACAAAGTGAATGGTGTCTTAATGCGTTGTGAAACCTCACTGAAGGCATCTCTACCAAGAGTGGGTTAAAAAAGTTTGCTCCATTGTCTTCACAATCGAATTGGGGTTACCAAATGGATGATTAATTATATTTGAAACAATAATTTGACAAAATTTAACATTTTTGGGCCAATTGCCAATTATGTTTGATGTTTCCTTCCATGGAGAAGTCTTGTTGCTCCGTCTCTTTTTTTTTTGTTCTTCTTTTTATGAGAAACGTCTAATATTCCTCTAAAATGTATGATGCTTTGCGTGTGTGTTAAAAAGATGAATTTAAGTGCCACTAAATTGTTCTAGTGATGCCGTGGAATCCTTGAGAACTAAAGTGTTGTTGAGACGCATGGAAAAATTAATTAGGCATGAATGCTGACAACTATGCATTTTTCCATCAGCATGTATAATTAGCATGTGATCTTGCTGAACAGCATCACCAATTGTGAGCTACGCCTGATCGTGGGCGACAGTAATTTAAAAGCAGGTGACACTGGTTCATTTTTGGTAGAAAAATTGAAGCCTCACACAAACCTCAACTGCTTGCTATTGAAGGCTACGATGGTAATCGGTATCCGAGTTGGATTGGAGATCCTTTATTTTATACACTCAGAGAAGTCCAACTCGTTGGTTGCAAAACTGACCATGTCCCCACATTGGGTCAGCTATCATCTCTTGGATCGCTTCGTATTAGTAAATTCCCTCATTTGAAAGAATTGGCGAGGAGTTCTGTCGACCCACGGTTCACCCTCACGGTGTTAAGGAGGTGGCATTTCCCTCTTTATATAGTCTAAAATTTGAGGATATGATTGATGGGGACGAATGGTCTGGGGTGCTTGAGGGAGACTTTCCTGAGCTTAACTCTATACAATTACTGAATTGTCCCAAGATCTCGTCTCTTCAGGCTCTTGGAAACTTAAATACCCATTTGTAATTGGAGATAGAGAGTTGCCCTACTATTTTTGCTACTCGTAACATCCTCGTAGTAAAAAAAAAGTGTCAAGTGAAGGGTGTTTTAATCTTTTGGCAGAATATATATATATATATATATATATATATATATATATATATGAAAGGTGGAGAGAGAAGACGCCGTCTTCCTCCCCCGAGTTGTCGCCTGACGTGCTACAATGCCACGCGAGCCATCCTTTCTTTCGGCCACCAGACTGACCTCCATTTTTCATGTGTAAGGTACCGTTGGAAAGAGTGCGACGAGACTAACATTTCGACATATGGTAAGAGATGATCGGTCCACTGTAGGCGACACAGTGAGGGCCAAACTCGAGAAAGAGAGAAACTTCTCCGGTGACCCGTTCCGCTCCAATTCATGTCGATCTTTCTCCCGGTGAGTTGTGCATCGTCCTCAGGTCGATTAGGTTCATTTAAGAGGTTGTAAATGTGTTTGTGCTCCCAATCTTGTAGATGGACAAGATTGGGATTTTTCGGCAACCTACATTTTTCCGACGGGCCGATGTGGGGCTTCACTAACCTCACCACGATGTCCTGTAGGTGTACACACGATGGAGAAACATATTAGGTTGTTGCCCGTAAAAAAATTAATCACCAATTACTTGTAGGTTCGTCGATTTTGAGTTGTGATCGTCGGGCAATATTTTTGACGACTCGTCCTCAACGTGTATTGGTAAGTGAATGAAAATGCACAGAAAATTTGATTTCAGATATGAAAGTAATTTTTAATTGATTTTATTATACTACTAATGAAGAAGGCGATGATTCGGCCGATGTGATTTCGATTTAGAGAATGGAGGGCTTCGTTTATTGTGGCAAGGATATGATTGATGGCTGAAACTATTTATAAGATTTAATTTTATAATTGATAAGAATTGGTTATAGGAATTTGGATATGATAGGTGAATGTCCGTCGAGATTTGAATAGGGTGCTATTAGTTGGCGATTTCTTTTTCCCTATTGGTAAGCCTTCTAAAAATTTACAGTGATGATCAATTTATGAAAATTAGTTTATATATTAGTTTAATTCATTTATTATGAATTTAGGTAAGAAAATTATAAATTTTACTTCTAGGCACCAAGATCTCATTAGACTATTATAGAGTTATTAATGAACTAAAAGACAAATGACACCTAGAAGTGATAAAATGTCTTAGGTGATAAACTTATGTTTCTAAATAAGGTTTAAATGATGTAATAAGTATTTCTCTCCTTTGGAAGGTAGTTGAGACTTAAGGAATCCACAGTGAGGAAACTTATCTCAAATGATATTAATTATTTAACTCTTCGGAGTGGTAACATTGTCCCATCCGATGTGGGCCAGATTTTTGATATCGTTTTCTTCACGCATAATCATATTTATTTTTGTGCTTCATATGTGTGCCATCATATGAGTTGTGAGATTTTATTATAAATTTTGGAAGCCCATTGATTTTGATAAAAGTTTCTATTGTTCCGCTGAGTAAAAGATTTGGTTTTGAAATGAAATATTTTAACGTGATGACTTCAAGCTCCAAACCTTCACCTTGAATATGCATTCATGTATCATACGCACTTCATGTAAAAATTCGTATAAGGCGGAGTATTTTCACCTCAGAGAATTGGACAACTCCGAGTAAACCGATTGAGGTTATGCTCTGTGTCAATGGGATATGAAGAACATGTTCAACGTCCTGTGTCAATATAGTGATACGAGGGGTGAAATTAGAACAACCATCCCGTGTCAATGGGATACGAGGGATGGAAAGAAAAGATAACAAGTCCTGTGTCAATGGGATACGAAGGGCAGTTCAATGTTCTGTGTCAATGGGATACGAGGGACGAAATTATAACAACCACCATGTCTCAATGGGATACGAGGGGTGTGATTGAGTACTTCATTGAGGAGATTGGATATCCATATTTGATGATGACTCCCCAACTTATATTATATATATATGATTTCACCATGCATGTCCTTAGATGACATTCATCTTGTATGATTATTATATGATTGAGTTCCTTTTGAAGAAAAGATGATTTTGAACTTCTTGAAAATAAAGATTTTGATTTTTGCAACGATTTTAATACTTGCGGTAGTCGCTTTAACTCATTGAGCTTATGCTCACCCCTTTCTCTTTTTAATATTTACAGGAAAGGAATACATATACTACATGTTTGATTGGAAATGAGTATTGATTCAAAAGGGTACAGTGTGTGAGATTCCACGAGGAACGTATCTTGCTAAATGTTTTTCTTTTGATACTTATCAATTTTTTTTAAAATTAACTATTATGATTTTATTTATCTTGACACCACATGATTTTGGGTTGTGTCCTATGATTTATTGTGAATATAAATTGATTGATGGGAGTTGAGGCTCCATGGTTTATGGATGAGATGATATGGGTGTCCCTATCATGGAATTGGATAAGGGCTTAGTCCTTTAATGAATTTTGACAGGCATTCAATAAGTTTTGTTTGTGTAATAGTTTTGGGGCGAAACTCGTATGTTCTTATAGTTCAGAAATGTTGGGCTTGAATCCCATATTATTTGGTAATTATAAACTGCTAGTGATATACATATTAAATTTTATAAATTGCCTGTGAAGTGAATAATTATGAATAAATGTTGTATTTGATGCATGAATGAGTTTGCACATACATCATGCCGAAATTTTTAGGAAATTTTCAATGTTAGTTGATTTTTAGAACATTGGTTTTTGTTGAAGATTTGAATTTGAATTTAAACATTTGGTTTTACGGCTTCACCCCTTGTGGCGCCAAATCGAGTAGTTGGGCGTCACACTCCAACTTACTTCACAGGACCACTTCAACAAGCTCATATATCTCACTCTCATCGATGGCAACATCGACAAATTTCCTACGTTGGGTTAGCTTTGGTCTCTTGGATAAATTATATGGATTGTCCCTCAACTTTAAGTGACTACTCGGTCCTCAACCTTATTAAAACTTCGATTTTTTTTGCATGTTTCGTCCACTTGATCGCTGATAGTCAATTTTTCGACGAGCGCAACACCCCATTTTTCACTCGCGTGCACCGACAAGTTGCAGCCGGCAAGAGGGAAGGGGCGGACGGCCCCTCTCTCTCCCACGCGCGCGAGAGAAAAAGGGGGCGTCGCCCCATCTACAACTCATCCGCCAACAAGTTGTAGCCAACAAGGCAGGTGTGTGTCGGGGGGGGGGGGGGGATGCCCCCTTTCTCCACTGTGCACGCTATGGTGTTGGCCCCTTTCGAGCTCAAGTGAGCTCGCACAGAGGGGGGCCGACGCCTCTCTTTCCTCCCTCATCTTTCGCAAGGGAGAAGTTGGGCACGACGCCCCCCTTTTCTCCTTCGCCGCGTCGCACACAAGGGAGAAAGTCCTCGCTGGCCGTGATGAAGTCGCTACTATCATCTCGTAAGTTGTTGCCACTTACCACACCTTGCCTCTGCCACTCGCGACGCCTTGTCATCTCACCATTGCCCTCTTGCCTTGCCTCCCCGCACGCTCATTTTGCTTTGCCTAAACGACATCACCGCATGATCATCTAGTTGCCTCATCGAAACTTGCGCAGAGGGGGCCTACACCCCCTTCCTCTCTCGCACGCACGGGAGAGAGGAGGCATCGATCCCCCTTGTCGGCTCTCTCTTGAGAGAGAGGGGCGGATGGCCCCCATCTTTTTGAGCTCGTTGGCTTCGACGAGTGGCGGCGCTAGCGGCAACCACGAGACCTGTCGCTTTTTATTTTTTTTAATATTATTTTATTATATATTTATATTATTTTATTACTTTTTTAAATGACGTGGATGAAAGAAAAGTGATGTATGTGGCAGCCATGTATGCAAGAAAATCGAAAAACTCACTATAAGTGGTTAAGTGGAGAAGCATGCAAAAAAAATATAGTTGAGGAATATTCCAAGTACAAATTAAAGTTGAGGGTCCATGAGATATTGAGTCAAAGTTGTGTAATTTACCCATCTCTTTATTCTCTTTTTTATTTTCATTTTTCCATTTGAGAAGAATTGGCAAGGAGTTATGTCAACCCACAATTATCCCTCATGGTTTTAAGGTGGTGGCATTTCCATCTTTATCAAGTCTAGGATTCAAGGATATAATTGATTGGGAGGACCGGTCTGGAGTGCTTGATGGAGACTTTCCGAAGCTTACAAATCTCGAATTAGAGAATTGCCCATCATGTCCAGCTCTACAAAATGACCTTTTGTATTTGGCTATCTTAAGTTGTTCTACTCTCCAGATTTCTTCAGTCTTTCCCGCCAAATCTTCGAACGCTGTATCACTACCCAAAAAAAGGAAAAGCTTTGGACCACAAATATGGATCAAGAATATGTCTCTCGCTTGGAGGAAATTTGGCTAAACTTAGGATGTATGGAGACTTTGGGGTGAGAAACAATGAGTTATTCAGAGTTTTGAAAGACCTTGCCATTAACCCAGGATCACTCCACGTATCAGGGCTCCAGAATATCCCCTACATCTTGGAACAAGAGGCCAATACCAAAGTTAAGCATAAAGTTCAGGCTTTTAGACTGAAATGGACCACGACTTCAGCTTCCAAAAGTTCTGACTTTAATCTAGTTGTGCTTGATAATAAGGAAGCAATAAGTCTAAGAACAATGGGTAGAAGCTATACTAACCACCCATTGTGACTCCACCATGTCACCAAGCCATTTTCCAAGGTTATTTTTCCCAGATTCGATATGCTGTGGCATCACAAGTGACGGAGGGAAACACTTCCAAGAAAGACAGTTCAACACTTGCTGTCAAAGTATGACATTACTCACAGGGTTGCTACCCCTTATCATCCACAATCCTGGAAAAGACAATAGTGACATCTAGAAGAGACAAGAGTTCAAAGCTTGATGACGCGCTCTGAGCCTATAGAATCTCATTCAAGACCTCTTTAGGGATGACTCCTTACATACTGGTTTGTCATTTGTCAATTGAATTGCAACATAGAGCCTTCTGGACGATAAAGTTCCTCAAATTTGATTTAAACAGCGCAGGCGAGAATAGAATGCTTATTAAGGAATGTTGCATTCGAGAATTCGACCATCTTCAAAGATAAAACCAAAAGGTGGCACGATAAGAACATCCAACAACGACAATTCAGAGAAGGAAATTTAGTTTCACTCTTCAACTCCATATTTTGACTATTCCTTAGTAAATTAAAATTGCAATGGACCGAGCCATTCAAGCTTTTGAAAATGTATCCATCGGGAGTGGTGGAGCTCGAGAGAATTGAAGGAGGCATGTTCAAAGTAAAAGGTCAGTGAAGCTGTATAGAGAACTAGATATAATGGTTATTGAAGACACTCTTCTACTCCAACCTCTTCCAGTCAACTGATCATCATCCCCAATAACGTCAAGCCAGAGACACTAAACAAAGGCGCTTCTTAGGAGGCAACCCAAGCCTTATTTACCATCCTTCAATTTTTATCTTTTTAGAAATAACGAGGCACCCAGTAAGATGCACGTATTGGAGGAAAGCTGAATATAAGAGGTGGAAGACGCATTGTTAAGACCGAGGGGCAATGGCCGAAACCAAGTTCCAAAAAGCGCGGGCCATTTTGCTGAAGGAAGAATGTAAAATGCTGCGGGTCACGAAGGAAATGATACCCTGTCGCGTAATGCAGCCATGTCACAAACAAATTCAATCATCAAATCATCTCCGTGACCTGCCATCATGATCAACCTGACATAAAGGTGAATTCGTACCCATGTGGCCTATCCTCGTAACCTCTCTCCCCGCTTTCTGTCCTTTTCAAAAATGTCTTTGCACCACGTACGAGGCACAAACCATACCCATTTGAACAAGCATCATTTCCACCGTTCATAACCACCTCTCCTTAGTCAAAACCCTTCATTTTCTCCAAACCCTCCATCACTTTGCAAAAGCCAAAAACCCTCTTCACTAAACATACTTCTCCACCTCCACTTGCCTAACATGCTGCTCACCAGAAACAAGTAGAAAGGTGTTTGCTGGACACCCCGGCACTCAGGCCCTCGGCGAGTCATTATCAATGACGACGACGAAGAAGTTCCTCAGAAAGCACCTACTCAGATGGAGATCCCTCTATGACCACTCAGATATGAAGGCAATGACTAAACCCTCAAAAAGAAAACGGCCTACCAACGCACAAATTCGAGCCACAGACAAGATGCCGCCCCAACTATCGGGCAAGAGGGTCAAATCGATAGCGTCCCCGGACGCCTAACTCCCCAACGTTTCAACACCGAAGGCGTCCTGACCAAAATCATCGACGATCAAAATGAAAGGGCACGAGCACGAGCTTCTGCAATCTCCAATCCAATCATTAGATATTTTCATCGCCTGATCTCATCCACTATTTTGGGAAGGGCAAACATAGAGTCCCATATCATAGATTCTAATCTGTTCATCATTGACACATTTCTTTATGGAAAGAAAGTAAATCTCTTGGGACATCTGCTATCCAACTGGAACAACTACGTTAAAATGAAGTCAAGCATGATCGCATTTGGGGGAATCATCACCACAATTGGCATCCATTGTAATATGGAGCTTGGATCTTTGGAGATAGGGAAAGGATCAATGAAAATAGATATGAAAACTCTCCGTAAGTGGAACTTGATCGAGGTACAAGGACATCGTAGGCTTTTGCTCCTCAAAGGAACTCACCACAAGCTGTGACTCCCTAAGTCCGATAAAGTTTCCATCAGATCTGAAGCCAACTGGAAGATCACCCCAGAACATCTCAAGCAAAGCGCTAGGATGACTCAGTCAGTACTAGAATGAGCCCACCATCACTCCACTGACCTAGCATCACCAACCTCCAGAAAGATGAAGTCCCCAACACTAGAATCGGCGAATGATGATGTTCCTAAACCATCCTTTTCCGACCTCCGACAGATTATTTCTAACCTCTCCCTACAGGTACACAAGCTACGACGAAGCAACATCCGCATCAAACGCCTACTCCAATGCCAAACTGTTACTCTCCAACGCAGTGAAGCAAGTTTGGGGGAACCCGCTAGCTCCCCACACACTCGTCTTCCTCCTAAGCTTTACTCCTGCCTTGGCTTGAACACATGAGGACAATGTTGTGTTTAAGTTTGGGAGTACAATGGTACATTTTCTGTCCCTATTTCCAGATTTTTTTAATACCATTGTACATAGTTTCTTTAGCTCTAGCTCCTTGAAAATTGTTTAGATTTAAAGTTCTGTTATTCGAATATTTCGAAAATACCATGTTGACATGCATTATATGAATGCCTATTGAAATTTTTTTAATTATCCTCCAAACCTTAGCTAAGAAATATCACGGAATGCATTATTTACCCCTCATTCTGTGTACTCGATATGCCTAAATGTTGATATTTCAAAGATTTCACAAACATAAATTTTGATACCATGACATGACATCAAAGCCCCACCACTTGATATTAGATAGTCCTTTACATACTATTTCTTAGGTTCATTCATGCAACCAATGATTTGTCACTTGCTCAAAACTTGCTAGCCGACATTTTGAAGTACTAAAATGCACTTAATGATAACTCTTCTTTTGCATGACGAAAAATTTTTATTTTGTTTTCAATAAAAGTCCGAGTGCCACATCCTAGTATTCTAGGAAGAACCGGTGAGGAATATTGTGGGACCCTAAAAAAAAGTGTTCCAAATAAATAAAGCACCAATAACTACTCCGCTGTCCACGCAGTATAGGGAAGACAAGAGTATGCTCCTAGAGAACCACTAGCACCCTATGCCAATAATCCCAAAAGAAAAGCTAGGGACTGTTGAGTGGAACCACCTGTGATTTGTCACTTGCTCAAAACTTGCTAACCAACATTTTGAAGTACTAAAATGCACTTAATGATAACTCTTTCTTTGCATGACGAAAAATTTTTATTTTGTTTTCAATAAAAGTCCGAGTGCCACATCCTAGTATTCTAGGAAGAACCGGTGAGGAATACTGTGGGACCCTAAAAAAAAGTGTTCCAAATAAATAAAGCACCAATAACTACTCCGCTATCCACGCAGTATAGGGAAGACAAGAGTATGCCCCTAGAGAACCACTAGCACTCTATGCCCAATACTCCCAGAAGAAAAGCTAGGGACTGTTGAGTGGAACCACCTGTGCTGAAGTTTTACTTTCCCCATCATGCAACTGAGGAGCTATTGCATAAGAATCCAAAGAATTTTTTAAAACAAATGTCGGTTAGTCCATTTTTAGCATGAGGACAAACATTGTTGTATGAGTGTATTTATGAAATTTGCATGTAGACGATCATCCAATAGGGGATCAATGTACCCTATTAGTACAGGAGCTTCTGTGGTGACATTGCCAAGGCAGCGTTAAAATGAGTTAAAAGGGGTAATGACACACGGGTGATGCCAGGGAAAGGAATGAGAAATTATGATGCATGTGCTACAAGCTAAAATTTGTAGCTAATTGCTTGAGGACAAGAAAAACTTTAAGTCTGGGGAAAGTTGATGTGGAAAATTGATGTATGCCAAATATAACATTTAATTAGTCATGTATTTCATCACATTTCGATTCCTTTTCATATAGCATGCATTATTTTCTAGCCTTATTTTCTTTAATTTTATAAAAATAGAAATATAAACAAATTCTATATTTTATTGCCAAAAAGGGAAGAGAATTGATTCAGAAATTTACAAAAACAAACGACACTCAAATCGAAGTTAAAACGGAGTCAGAAAGTGCAAATTATTGGAAGTTGTCAGGGCTGAATTGAATATAACGGGTCGTTATATGACCGTAACGGCCGTAACTCAGGAGCATGAACAACCCGTTACTGTCACGACCCCGATTTAACCCGCGAGTTAAATCGGAGTTCGCGACTCATTATAGACGATCAAATAAAATTATGAAGAAATACGAAAACGTGATGTAAATATTTTTTATAACATACATAATATTGAAAATATCATAAAATAAACTGCACAATTTATGATGATCCTTCAAAGCAAACTAATCATTCTTAAGTTTACATTTCATGAAATGATTTTGCCTTCTTACTGCATATGAAATATTACATATGCATTGCGCATAACCAAACCTCTCAACATCCTAATAGAAGGATACGAGGGACTCAAATCTTTCTATCTTACCATGAACCCTTCAAATACTATCTCCTCGCATGATCCCCAAAAATTATTTGAAAAATATTAGAAACAACAGAGTGAGCTAAAATGGCTCAGTAAGTTGATAACTCATAGCCTATGTGTTACCAACTATTCAATTCGCAGTGACATGGAAAGCATGTAATAATCATAATAGCAAAATAGGTATTTTTATATATCTGATAATTACATATATAACATACTAATCAGAAACATCACACTCAAGTTACAATCAATATCATATAAATAATATCAAACATATGTATGCAAATGCAACACTCTCATATGAATGCACGGATCACCAACTGGTCAGTGGTCGTAGGTGGACTCTAGATGTGGCTCCCATCGTGATCAGCGATGTAGCACTTAGCTCCATTCTACCTCATCCTTTTCGGGGAATAAATCATATAGTGATAGGTGGACTCTAGAGGTGGCCCCTATGAATTCTAGAGGTGGCACGCATCGCGACTACTCACGATGTGGCACTTAGCTTCGCATGGCCTTAGCTCCAGACTATCTCATCCCATTATTGGGGAACAGAATGATGGATTGGACTCTAGAGGTGGCTCCCATCGTGATCAGTAATGTAGCACTTAGCTCCAACCATCACATATGCAGATGCAAATGCATGATTCATCATATAATAGTTTCATATCAAAAATGAAAGAATTAACCATATCTTGTAACTCAAATATCGGAAGATGAATCATGTCGAACAACGATTCAAACGGAATAGGATTGCATTTTATTAAATCAATCCTTAACATACCACATATGCTTTTCAATTGTACCATCACTTGATCAATCATTTCAAACGGAATAAGATTGCACTTCTCGTAATCCATTCATATCATATCACATATGCTTCTCAAATGTGCAATCATACAATCATTCATATATACTTTTCATAGTTGCATTTCTTAAAATCAATTCATAACCTATCCAAAATATATTTAATACATATAAAAATCGATGTCACACCAAATTCAAAAGAGGTGAAAACATAGAGTAGGAGAAACCAACTTACCTTATACGAAAAATAACAAAAGACTTTTCCCACTCTTTTCCTTATATTAATCTGCTTTCCTATAACAATAATATGTGTTCGCATTATTATTATAAAATGAACACAAACATATAATACTTAGAACATGACAAATATATATCATTCATTATTCAATCTCCTGCCTTTGCCCATCAAAAGTGCATTATGATAGTTTGCACACATCGTAAAAGAAAATTTATAAATCTTAATATAGATAACACAATAAGATGATTCCAATTTTCCTTAAAATTAAATTTCCTAAGATGCAATTAATAAAATTTATAGAATTTATAATTCTCTGAATTGAGAACAATAAAATTCACAAGTATTATGATGATATATCCTAAATTTCCTTTTGATAGACTATTCGGTTAATCATTTATAACTTACCCTAGTCATATTCTTTTTCAGTGATTCCAATTGTAAATGAATCCTAACATATGTATATTTATCACCCTAAATTGTCAAATAATTTTATGACATATTTAATTTCATACCTAATTTACAAATTCAGGCAACAGTTTCATAATACAAATTGATAGCACCCTACATATGGACAAATAACTTTCTCTACAGTTATCTATAAATCTAATCCCAAAGCCCAATAAAACTAGACTCATCAAATATTAAACACAATTAATTTCATAATTTATACTACCTTCCTTAAGCCTCAGAAAAACCTATAATAACATATATTTAAATTCTATTTCAAAATCTAATAGACATATATTTAGCTATTGTAACATTTCAACTTCTTTTGAAATGATTCCAATTATATTAAAACCTTAGTTGAGTTAGGTGTAAAACACATAAATTTCATGTTTTAATTATTAGGAAATAATTTATAAAAAAAATTCTTAATCCATCATACTAATTTTGTTCGGACAACAAGACCTATGCTTATCGATTTGCACGTAACTATCTCTCTACATAATATTTTGGTTTGATTCCAATGCATCCAAAGATTCGACTTAAATAGCTTCATTCTGTATGAAATTAAAAATTTTAAATGTCATTTTTTTTTACATTTAACTATCAACGTGGACTCTTCGGTGGAAACAACATCCTGAGGTTTCATACACTACGTGATTCCATTGAATAACTTAAAATTGATATACCCCTATTATTGCTTTGCAACTTGACCTCCTGGTCCGCCCAATTAATTAGTAAACATAATTGTTCACTAATCTGCAGCAATAAATTACAAAAGATTCAGTGTGCATGCCTTCATCCTTGTCGATTGTCATCTATCTTCCTTATCTACATACTAACCAATTGGTCTCATTCAATATTCACCCCGCTTAGCGTCAACAGCAACCCAAATAATTTTCTGAGACGAGGCAAGGGGTTTCGGAGGTTCTCACGAAAGGATAACGATGGATACTTGAGGACCGAGTATGTTATATTATCTCTCTCTCTCTCTCTCTCTATATATATATATATGCATATGCACTTAGTTAAGGCGGTGGTGCCGAAATAAATAGAAATAATAATTTATTGATTAATAATTCGAGACTAAAATTTCTGGTTAATAAACTTAATTAAAAATATGTAATTTAAAAATAGAACAATGACTATATGCGTGGGGCATAAACATCCAACTGGTGAATTACATGTACCATTATTTGATATTACAGTGTGGCGGTTGGCTTAACAGAAAATGTGGAAGCATGAGGTGTAAGGTGTCCAATTACATGAGGTGTCAACTGAATTGCACACTGTCTGCATGCAGTCCGCGAGAGAGTAAGTGGAAACCGCGAGAGAGTAAGTGGAAAAAGATAGGATGAGCCAGTTAGTAGAAAGAGAGTAGGATGAACTATCATATTAAGCAATTAACTCTATTATGGTTCTGTACAGCATAATAAATCATTTAGGATAACTAGGCAAGTAGACATCAGTCGTTAAATCACCGACGTGCTTATATGAGCTAGTTAATAAATTAATAATACTATGGATGATTAGGCTAAATCAAAACATTTAATGACTCATTAATTATCTCAAAGTTTCCTCAGGAAAGTTCTCAGCATAATAAAAATATCAAACTTGGGTCTGGGAGTTACTTATTAAATCCTCACTTAGTTAATTAATTATTTATAATTAAATTAATTAACTTACATGTAATTTGGATATTAACATTATTATAATGTCGGATAAAGGAAGGCAATTAATGTAAATATTTGAATTTATTTATGAGGTAAAATCTTCGGATGTTATATTCTTCCTCTCTTAAAAAAAATTTCGTTCTCGAAATTTGACGCATCTTTTTATTCAAATGAATTTGGATAAGAGTAAATATTTTGCTCTATACCTTAAATGGTTTCATTATAGTGCAATAGAATTTTTTTTTATTTAACAGGAGCAGCAATTTACTTCATATGAGACCTCCTCATACTATTTTATTGTGGTGAGTAACCTAGATCTATCCTATTATTACTCATCATTCTTACAAATCAATTAGGTGACTGCGAAACTTGTGTATAGGAAATGAACAAAGTCATAGAATTTATAAAAAATGTGATATGACTTGTATATTTCTTATGACAATCACAATGTCAACCAGTACATTAATCATAATATCTTAAGGAGAGTGAGACAGCAATATCATCATTTATGAGATAATCATTATATGTAAAACATAACTTATCACCCATACTAATAAAGATAAGGGGTACACATTGATAATATTTATGGATATGCATTTTTCTCTCTCTATAATGGTGAAATGTTGGTTCAAGTTCACGATCCAGGATCGAAAGGCGTCCCCTTTCAATCTCTCTCCCACGAGACTTCTAACCAACACTTCATAATTGGTGAATGTTATAGCTCCACTCAAGCTCTCGAATGATGACCAGAGGAGGCCTCACTCCAATACATCTTTCGATAAGCTTCCTAACTCACTCTTTAAACTTTTAAGGTTAATTGATATACTAAAGTCGACAATACCAAATGATTTATCACCCATTGATGAGTGACAATGGTGATTCAATCAATTATACTAGGTTGGATAAGACAAGCAAAAATGACTAAAGATCAACTATAAGGTGATATAACTTTGAATCATAACAACTATTCAAAGATCATTGATTATTCTAAAATTTGTAATGGTGTATGGTGACTTCATCACTCAGACAATGTGAGATGTGACAAACAAAAGCGAGCTAAAAAATCATACTTGAATATTGAATTATAGTCAATAGTGATCAATAAAAAAAATCATCAATGATTTCAAATTCTACGATGATGAGTGAGGAGTTAGCTATAACTCTAATTTAAGAATCCATAATACTTTAAAAATTATTAATAATGATTCACATTTAGTAATGATAATTTACTAATTATCAAATGATTTGAATCCTAACAAGTAAGTATCACTTGTCAACATTAAAGAAATTCGATAGTTGGTTCTCCAACACTTTATAACTAATTTTTCTAGTGTTATCTTTTGTTTTTGTCCCAGATGTTAACAATTTTTTTATAAATATAGACACATCATGATGTCACAATAAATTATACTTTATTCCCCTCACTAATTGTTCTGACCGAATTTAAGTTAACACAGATAATTTTATTCCTCTGTAATGTTCTCAAACTTAGAAGTAACAACTCATAGTCATCTATACACATATCTAATAATGATGAATCCAAACTTGTATTAAAAAAAATATTCATATCTATAAGATTTCCATAAGTACCATACTAAATTTTACTTGTATTATCTGACACATTTTGTAAATTGATTGTCAGGCTACATAACTATACCTTCATCTATTCTTCATATATGTACATCTGATCAAAATATATCTCAAACTTGTAGAGCTCTAATGTTTATCCGTGTGGAGGTCATTCAAATTTTTTTTTCTTTATAACCAAAATTGCTTGCAAAGTGTTAGAACAAAGGATTTTCAAATCTAAATTGTTTGATTTTTCTTTTCTAATTAAAATATTGATGGTGCAAAACATAATTGCCATCCGATTCTTATACCTATGGATAATTCACTTCATGTTAACTAGAAGTCATAAATGATATGTATTCTCTCCTCATACGTCCACCATATTTAAATATATATTTGTTCAGAAACAAAATATCTTAAGTTACTTGAAGTTTTCTAACCCACTATTTCCTTTATATGACCATGTCTTAGTTCGCATATCCTTTTATGAGATGTGAGTTAGGTATCCCCTACCTGTAATGTTCTCATTCACATCAATGGATTCTTTATTACTCGATTGCATGTACATGACCTGCTGCATGTTTTCTTAAAATGTGCACAAGAAACACATCGCCCTTAAGAGTTAAGTTGTGAACATTTGAGTTGACTCACTAAAGTATCTCAATCGGTCTCATGTCGCAAGGACATGATTTATCTTTCTTAGAATTGACATGGTCAATTCTACATCGTCAGACCAAACTCATGTTGAATTTTAACATTGGATTTTACAAATAGTGTTCAAATATTTTCATGATTTGCAAGACTCTATGAACCAACTAAGATGTCATCAATAAAAATAATTATGGTTTAAACAAACAATGGCTTGAAAATCTGATTTGATCCATAAAGGTAGTTGGACATTTATATAATCCATTGATATTACTAGAACTCATGAGGATCTTGTCATACTTTAAATGTACTCTCTGTAGTATAACATTTTTTTAATGGTATTTAAATATCAAATTAAGCTTAAGAGATACAAGTACGTCTTGTAGTTCACCAAATAAATAACCTACTTTCTGTAAGATATTCATTATAGTCACTTGGTTTAGATGTCTACTTTTGTTATCCAACTTGAGGATTCATCTTTCCTCTTGATGAATAACACTGAAGCTCATAATGTGATCAAATAGAATCCTCATATAAAGGCTCACACAATTCTATGAAGGATGAGGAGAATTGAAAGAAGGAATATTTCTATAAGAAAGGTCAATAAAGAATTCCTCTATCAGGGTAGGTCAATCCACTTCTATAAAATGGATTCTAGAACTTTTTAAACATAGGAACATGGTTTGAAAATAAATATTTCCCTTCCTTCCTCAAATAATTCAGAACGACATCCTTTTCAAACAACTTATTGGCATACATATACTAGATTGTAAAACATGGAGTTACTTGTCTATCTCCCATATAACACAAATGATGGTTCATTTGAAACCTAAAGGATAGCTATCTTCCCGTATCAATTTAAACATGCATGCCACAACTAATCCATACCAAAAATCACATCAATTTCATAAAAATACAAAACAATCATATCAATAATGAAGTACTTGTCGCATTTCTAACTATGCATTATTAGTATACTATATGTGAATGCACGATGGTTCTCCCTTTTTTTATGTATAGCATGCCAAGTTCACAAATACAAATCGATGTATAGGGTTGCGATGCATAGAGTCATAATTGATCAAAAGAAAATATCACAGTCACATTTCGAAAGATCACACATTAGTACTTATAGGCCGCGCACTATAATCCCCAACCTCGCACAACCCACGCTCAATACCGATAGCCCCACTAGAAACATAACTATGCTATCTTAAACATAGCTATGCAAACTTTGACCAAGGGAAGGACCTATTGCTCTGATGCCATAACTGTCGCGACCATGATTTAACCCGCGAGTTAAATCGGGGCGACTCATTACAGACGATCAAATAAAATTATGAAGAAATGCGAAAACATGATGTAAATATTTTTTATAACATACATAATATTGAAAATATCATAAAATAAACTGCACAATTTATGATGATCCTTTAGAACAAACTAATAATCCTTAAGTTTACATTTCATGAAATGATTTTGCCTTCTTACTGCATATGAAATATTACATATGCATTGCGCATAACCAAACCTCTCAACATCCTAATAGAAGGATACGAGGGACTCAAATCTTTCTATCTTACCATGAACCCTTCAAATACTATCTCCTCGCATGATCCCCAAAAATTATTTGAAAAATATTAGAAACAACAGAGTGAGCTAAAATGGCTCAGTAAGTTGATAACTCATAGCCTATGTGTTACCAACTATTCAATTCGCAGTGACATGGAAAGCATGTAATAATCATAATAGCAAAATAGGTATTTTTATATATCTGATAATTACATATATAACATACTAATCAGAAACATCACACTCAAGTTACAATCAATATCATATAAATAATATCAAACATATGTATGCAAATGCAACACTCTCATATGAATGCACGGATCACCAACTGGTCAGTGGTCGTAGGTGGACTCTAGATGTGGCTCCCATCGTGATCAGCGATGTAGCACTTAGCTCCATTCTACCTCATCCTTTTCGGGGAATAAATCATATAGTGATAGGTGGACTCTAGAGGTGGCCCCTACGAATTTTAGAGGTGGCCCCCATCGCGACTACTCACGATGTGGCACTTAGCTCCAGACTATCTCATCCCATTATTGGGGAACAGAATGATGGATTGGACTCTAGAGGTGGCTCCCATCGTGATCAGCAATGTAGCACTTAGCTCCAACCATCACATATGTAGATGCAAGTGTCCCGGGGGCTTTTCCCCGGGGCACGTCGAGTTATCTTATCATGTATTTTCCTTTTCAACTCACTTTTGTACTTAGTTTATTTTCTAAGTGTGATGGTGGCAGTTTTGTAATTTGCACTCCAGAAAAGTGCACCCCCGGAGATGGTCCTCCACATCACACGTCGCAATTCTACCACCCGAAACGGTGGTATAGTAGGGGAGACCCGCTAGTCCTCCCCCGAAGCGTTGTAATCATTCCTATTTACTCAACAAAGATTTCAAGCTTCCCTAAATCTAGCATCGTGCCTCAAGCGTGGGGTGGCAACCCACAAAAGAGCGTCCCAAAGCGTCCCAAGCGTTCGAGCGTTACGCCGAGGTGCCCGTTTGTTCACAAACGCCTCCACCGAAGAAGCGTCCGCTCGGGACCGTGCGTCCCAAAAGTTGTGGCATACAAAAAGTGGCATAAGCAAGCTTCCGCAAAGCGCTCAAAAGAGCTTGCCTAGACGTTGGGCACGTCTAGGCGCCGCACGGGTCGGTCGAGCGAAAAACGACCCCGTGACAAGTTGGTATCAGAGCAGCGTTTCTGGGACCGCTCAAGTTGGCGTTCGGCGATCAAGGTGAAATGACGTCGAACTCGGAGATGACGAATGAACCCGTTGCACTGGAGAAGGGCCGCCAGGATCGAGGGCGCGCCCGCTCGAAGGACACCATGTCCGCCTTCGAGCAACGCCTCGGCCAATTCCAATTGGACGTGGGCGAGATGCAAGACCAACTCGCAACGCACGAGCGGGAGTTGGAGAAGACCGTGGATCTTGCCACGGTGCGGGAAGAGACGGCGCCGTTGTATACGCGTCTCGAGTCCATGGAAGCGACAATCATGGACATGCGGGAGACCTTGGACAATGGTCTCTCAAACATGCGGTTCGAGATGGAGCAAGAGTTCCAGACCTTCCGGGAGGAGCTCAAGCGACGCTATGGAGACGGGCGGCGTCCCGAGGCGCCCGCCCCGCATGAGGCGAGAATTGATGTGCCAAAGCCGAGGCCCTACAAAGGCGAGCGGTCGGCACGAGAGATCAACGACTTCCTGTGGAACGTCCGAAGGTACATGGAGGCCTTGGACGTGACGTCCGAAGTAAGGATGGTGAAGACCGCATCCTTCTACTTGCAAGATGCGGCGAGTCTATGGTGGCGGTGCCATTGCGACGATGTGGAGCGTGGCATTGTGGATCCCATTGAGAGGTGGGACGACTTCAAGAGGCAGCTTATCAACTACTTCTGCCCTGCCAAGTCGGGACTGGAGGCCAAGATTGCATTGTTCAACATTTGCCAGAAGGGCACGTTGAAGGAGTACGTGAAAGAGTTCACCGAGCTCCGCCTACAGAATTCCCAAGTGGACGAAGACACGTTGTTGGCGGTCTTCGTGAAGGGTTTGAAGCCATGGGCCAGGACGGAGTTGGAGCGACGAGATTGCCCCAACCTCCGCTCGCTAGTCGCCGCTGCTGAATCGCTCGTGGAGTACGCCAAAGCGAGCGCTCCACCACCAAGGCCCTCGGGCAAGGGCAATGGTGGGGGAGAGAAGTCCAAGTCACAAGGAGGCAAGCCGCACTATCAAGACAAAGGCAAGGGACACCAAGACGGGAAGTCCAACAATGGAAGGTTCAAAAGGGACGGGAAGCCGCCAAAGCCTTGCTACATTTGCAAGGGTCCTCATTGGACGAGCGATTGTCCGCAAAAGGCGACAGTCAACGCCATGTATTGCCCCGACGAGAAGGAAAAAGAGAAGGAGGAGGCGTGTCTCAGCTCGATGCACGTCCTCAGCGCCATCAATGCCTCGAAGGGTCCTTCATCGGCTGCGCGACTTTATGCGGATATCGAGTTGAACGGGCAAGTCTTCAACGCCCTCATTGACACGGGAGCATCGGAGTTGTTCGTGTCGGAAGTGGCCGCTAAGAAGCTAAAGCTGCCACTCCAGAAGACTAACGCCACGTTCAAGACGGTGAACGCGAAGTCTATCTCGACCACAGGAATTTCTTCTGGAGTGAAGGTTCGCATCGGCAAGTGGTCGGGAAGCTTCGACGTGACGGTGGCACCAGTGGATGACTACGAAGTGGTGGCGGGCATCTCTTTTCTGCGACACATTGCCGCATGTGTCATCCCGCTCACCAATTCGATGGTTATCTTCGATCCCAAGGGACCTTACAACGTCCCTGTGAGGTCAGGCGGAGACCTCAAACAAAAGACCCTCTCCGCCATGCAAGTGGCGAAGGGGTTGCGCAAACAGGAGCACACCTTCCTGGCGACCGCCATCTTGGAAGATCCGGGGCCCTCCACTCCAACACCTCCCAAAGTCCTTGAGACCCTTGAGGATTTTGCGGACGTCATGCCCCCGGAACTCCCAAAGCGGTTGCCTCCGAAGCGTGAAGTGGACCATGTCATCGACTTGGTCCCAGGATCTCAAGCCCCGCACGGAGTCCCCTATCGGCTCGCCCCTCCGGAACTCGCAGAACTCCGTAAGCAACTCACCGAACTATTGGATGCAGGATATGTTCGGCCTTCAAAATCTCCATATGGCGCCCCGGTTCTCTTCCAGAAGAAGCATGACGGTTCCCTCCGGATGTGCATCGACTACCGGGCGCTCAACAAGCTTACGGTGAAGAACAAGTACCCCATCCCCTTGGTGGCGGATTTGTTCGACCAACTTGGCGGCGCAAGATGGTTTACCAAGTTGGACCTTCGTTCGGGCTATTGGCAAGTCCGAATCGCGGAGGAGGATGTGCAGAAGACGGCGTGCGTCACAAGATATGGCTCCTACGAGTTCCTCGTGATGCCATTCGGCCTCACCAACGCCCCGGCAACCTTCTGCACTCTCATGAATAAGGTATTGCAGCCATTCCTTGACAGGTTCGTGGTTGTGTACCTCGACGACATCATGATCTACAGTCGCACCTTGGAGGAGCATATCGAGCACATTCGGCAAGTGTTCGAGGTGTTGCGGCAGAACGAACTCTACGTCAAGCGGGAGAAGTGTGCCTTCGCTCAACCGGAAGTACACTTCTTGGGACATGTCGTCGGAAGTGGGAAGTTGAAGATGGATGGCGCGAAGATTCGGGCCATCGTGGAGTGGGAACCGCCCAAGCGGGTTCCCGACATGCGTTCGTTCCTTGGCCTGACGAACTACTATAGGCGGTTCGTCAAGGGGTATTCACATGTGACGACCCCTTTGACGAATCTCCTCCGGAAGAATGTAAAGTGGGAGTGGACGCCGACATGCCAGGAAGCGTTCGACACCCTCAAGAGGGCCATGACGGAGGAACCGGTGCTCGTCCTGCCAGACCACACCAAATCCTACGAGGTACAGACAGATGCTTCTGACTACGCCATTGGAGGAGTTCTTATGCAGGAGGGGCATCCCGTGGCGTTCGAGAGTCGCAAACTCAACGACACGGAGCGGCGCTACGCCGTTCAGGAGAAGGAGATGACCGCGGTGATTCACTGCCTTAGAACATGGCGGCACTACCTTCTCGGGTCGCGATTCCACATCAAGACGGACAACGTCGCGACAAGTTACTTCGAGACACAGAAGAAGCTCTCGCCGAAGCAAGCAAGATGGCAAGATTTCATGGCGGAATTCGACTATGTCCTGGAGTACAAACCTGGCAAGACGAATGTCGTTGCCGACGCCCTCAGCCGACGCGCGGAATTGGCGGCCATGAGCTCCTCTCAGGCCGACCTCATCGAGAGGATCAAGAAGGGATTGGAGTCAGATCCCACGGCAAAGAATTTGTTCGAGCAGGCGAAGGAGGGCAAGACACGCCGCTTTTGGGTGGAAGATGGGCTGATCTTCACCAAGGAACGTCGCATATACGTTCCACTCTTCGACAATTTGCGGCGCACTATCATGCAAGAGTGCCATGACTCAAAGTGGGCGGGACATCCGGGCATCCGCCGCACTTTGGTACTCATCGAAGACAACTACTTCTGGCCAAGGATGGAGGACGACATTGAAGCCTTCGTGAAGACCTGCCTTGTTTGCCAGCAAGACAAGAATCTCAATCAAGCGCCCGGCGGACTTCTGGAACCCCTGCCTATCCCAGAGCGTCCATGGAAGGATGTCTCCATGGACTTCATCACGGGCCTGCCCAAGTCTGAAGGAGCAGGTACCATCATGGTGGTCGTCGATCGGTTCTCCAAGTATGCCATCTTCGCCGCCGGCTCCGCAAGTTGTCCTGCTACTGAAGCTGCGGAGTTATTCATGAAGCATGTAGTGAAGTATTGGGGCCTACCACAAAGCATCGTCAGCGATCGGGATGGGCGATTCGTTGGCAACTTCTGGAAGGAATTGTTCAAGATGATGGGCTCCAACCTGCATTTCTCGACATCACTTCATCCTCAAACCGACGGCCAAACTGAGAGGGTGAATTGTATTCTGGAGATCTACTTGCGGCACTATGTGAGTGCCAATCAGAAGGACTGGGCGAAGCTACTCGACATCGCGCAATTCTCCTACAACCTACAACGAAGCGAGTCGACCAATCGGAGTCCCTTCGAGATAGTGACGGGGCAGCAACCTCTGACGCCCCAGGCCGTCGCCACTTCTTATGGTGGCAAAGTCCCCGCCGCTCACCGCATGGCGAGGGAATGGCACGAGCAGAACGACATGGCGAGAGCATGTTTGCACAAGGCATCGAAGCGCATGAAGAAGTGGGCGGACACCGCCCGACGGGACGTCAACTTTGAAGTCGGAGACTTGGTCCTGGTGAAGCTGGTCCAACACCTTCGACTAAGTGGGAAGAATCTGCACAAGGGCCTCGTTAGGCGTTACGAGGGCCCCTTCAAGATCCTGAAGAAGGTAGGCAAGGTGGCCTACAAGTTGGAGCTCCCGCCTCAGATGCAGCAACACCCCGTCTTCCATGTCAGCCTGCTCAAGCCTTTCGTTGAAGACACTGAAGATCCCGGGCGTGGGGTTTCAGACCGCGCCCCGCCGGCCATCCGTCAGCAGTTTACTGATCAAGTTGAAGAAGTACTCGCCGTCCGCACGAAGAATCGGAAGAAGGAGTATCTTGTTCGATGGAGCGGAAGACCGGACGCCGACACAAGTTGGGAGACAGCCGAAGACTTGTGGCAGTTCAAGCAGAAGATTGAAGAATTCCAAGCCACAGCTCCAGGGACGTCGCTGACTTGAGTGGGGGAGAATGTCCCGGGGGCTTTTCCCCGGGGCACGTCGAGTTATCTTATCATGTATTTTCCTTTTCAACTCACTTTTGTACTTAGTTTATTTTCTAAGTGTGATGGTGGCAGTTTTGTAATTTGCACTCCAGAAAAGTGCACCCCCGGAGATGGTCCTCCACATCACACGTCGCAATTCTACCACCCGAAACGGTGGTATAGTAGGGGAGACCCGCTAGTCCTCCCCCGAAGCGTTGTAATCATTCCTATTTACTCAACAAAGATTTCAAGCTTCCCTAAATCTAGCATCGTGCCTCAAGCGTGGGGTGGCAACCCACAAAAGAGCGTCCCAAAGCGTCCCAAGCGTTCGAGCGTTACGCCGAGGTGCCCGTTTGTTCACAAACGCCTCCACCGAAGAAGCGTCCGCTCGGGACCGTGCGTCCCAAAAGTTGTGGCATACAAAAAGTGGCATAAGCAAGCTTCCGCAAAGCGCTCAAAAGAGCTTGCCTAGACGTTGGGCACGTCTAGGCGCCGCACGGGTCGGTCGAGCGAAAAACGACCCCGTGACACAAGCAGATGCAAATGCATGATTCATCATATAATAGTTTCATATCAAAAATGAAAGAATTAACCATATCTTGTAACTCAAATATCGGAAGATGAATCATGTCGAACAACGATTCAAACGGAATAGGATTGCATTTTATTAAATCAATCCTTAACATACCACATATGCTTTTCAATTGTACCATCACTTGATCAATCATTTCAAACGGAATAAGATTGCACTTCTCGTAATCCATTCATATCATATCACATATGCTTCTCAAATGTGCAATCATACAATCATTCATATATACTTTTCATAGTTGCATTTCTTAAAATCAATTCATAACCTATCCAAAATATATTTAATACATATAAAAATTGATGTCACACCAAATTCAAAAGAGGTGAAAACATAGAGTAGGAGAAACCAACTTACCTTATACGAAAAATAACAAAAGACTTTTCCCACTCTTTTCCTTATATTAATCAGCTTTCCTATAACAATAATATGTGTTCGCATTATTATTATAAAATGAACACAAACATATAATACTTAGAACATGACAAATATATATCATTCATTATTCAATCTCCTGCCTTTGCCCATCAAAAGTGCATTATGATAGTTTGCACACATCGTAAAAGAAAATTTATAAATCTTAATATAGATAACACAATAAGATGATTCCAATTTTCCTTAAAATTAAATTTCCTAAGATGCAATTAATAAAATTTATAGAATTTATAATTCTCTGAATTGAGAACAATAAAATTCACAAGTATTATGATGATATATCCTAAATTTCCTTTTGATAGACTATTCGGTTAATCATTTATAACTTACCCTAGTCATATTCTTTTTCAGTGATTCCAATTGTAAATGAATCCTAACATATGTATATTTATCACCCTAAATTGTCAAATAATTTTATGACATATTTAATTTCATACCTAATTTACAAATTCAGGCAACAGTTTCATAATACAAATTGATAGCACCCTACATATGGACAAATAACTTTCTCTACAGTTATCTATAAATCTAATCCCAAAGCCCAATAAAACTAGACTCATCAAATATTAAACACAATTAATTTCATAATTTATACTACCTTCCTTAAGCCTCAGAAAAACCTATAATAACATATATTTAAATTCTATTTCAAAATCTAATAGACATATATTTAGCTATTGTAACATTTCAACTTCTTTTGAAATGATTCCAATTATATTAAAACCTTAGTTGAGTTAGGTGTAAAACACATAAATTTCATGTTTTAATTATTAGGAAATAATTTATAAAAAAAATTCTTAATCCATCATACTAATTTTGTTCGGACAACAAGACCTATGCTTATCGATTTGCACGTAACTATCTCTGTACATAATATTTTGGTTTGATTCCAATGCATCCAAAGATTCGACTTAAATAGCTTCATTCTGTATGAAATTAAAAATTTTAAATGTCATTTTTTTTTACATTTAACTATCAACGTGGACTCCGGTGGAAACAACATCCTGAGGTTTCATACACTACGTGATTCCATTGAATAACTTAAAATTGATATACCCCTATTATTGCTTTGCAACTTGACCACCTGGTCCGCCCAATTAATTAGTAAACATAATTGTTCACTAATCTGCAGCAATAAATTACAAAAGATTCAGTGTGCATGCCTTCATCCTTGTCGATTGTCATCTATCTTCCTTATCTACATACTAACCAATTGGTCTCATTCAATATTCACCCCGCTTAGCGTCAACAGCAACCCAAATAATTTTCTGAGACGAGGCAAGGGGTTTCGGAGGTTCTCACGAAAGGATAACGATGGATACTTGAGGACCGAGTATGTTATATTATCTCTCTCTCTCTCTCTCTATATATATATATATGCATATGCACTTAGTTAAGGCGGTGGTGCCGAAATAAATAGAAATAATATTTTATTGATTAATAATTCGAGACTAAAATTTCTGGTTAATAAACTTAATTAAAAATATGTAATTTAAAAATAGAACAATGACTATATGCGTGGGGCATAAACATCCAACTGGTGAATTACATGTACCATTATTTGATATTACAGTGTGGCGGTTGGCTTAACAGAAAATGTGGAAGCATGAGGTGTAAGGTGTCCAATTACATGAGGTGTCAACTGAATTGCACACTGTCTGCATGCAGTCCGCGAGAGAGTAAGTGGAAACCGCGAGAGAGTAAGTGGCAAAAGATAGGATGAGCCAGTTAGTAGAAAGAGAGTAGGATGAACTATCATATTAAGCAATTAACTCTATTATGGTTCTGTACAGCATAATAAATCATTTAGGATAACTAGGCAAGTAGACATCAGTCGTTAAATCACCGACGTGCTTATATGAGCTAGTTAATAAATTAATAATACTATGGATGATTAGGCTAAATCAAAACATTTAATGACTCATTAATTATCTCAAAGTTTCCTCAGGAAAGTTCTCAGCATAATAAAAATATCAAACTTGGGTCTGGGAGTTACTTATTTATAATGTCGGATAAAGGAAGACAATTAATGTAAATATTTGAATATATCTATGAGGTAAAATCTTTGGATGTTATAGTTACGGCCCATTAAAAAGTCATGTTTTGAGTCCGAATTTGATTTGGACACAGTAAGAGTCATTAAATTCTAGTTATTTTCAAAATTTCTTCGATTTTTCTTTAAGATTTCAAGTCCAGATCGAATTCAAACTTTATCCTAAGTCTCAGGGATGATTAGGAAATATATTTGCTCATATTTGAAAGAGTTTTGAATGGTCTTAAAGATTTATCAAATGAAAACTTTACCAGAACCCATGGGACACCTAGAGGTTATAAATAGAGTCCCTAAAAGACAGAAAAACGTATGGCTGGGGTTGCTTGAGACTTGGGAGCCGTGCTACATTGCAAAAGAAGAATTTTAGAGTTTTCGGTGTTTGTTCGGGAGAATCTGCGAAGCAACTCAGCGTGTGTACTTTGCAGCGATCCAGAGATCATCGAAGGCGAAGAATTATATCTTCTGCCTATTGTTTGGATGCTTTTTACCCATACTTTTTATGCATAATTAATTGTATAATCGAGATTATTAATTTTTTTAAAAAAATTGCATGAACTATTTGTTAGATTTGGATTAATATAGTTATTTCAGTTTCTTTTGATTATGATTGTTGCGCTTAATGCTTTTTATTAAAATTATTATATTCTGAGATAAGACTACAAACTAGATCTGGAGTGACTAGTGTAACAACCAACAAAAAGATAAAAAAAAAGAAAAGAAACCAGAATTTAAACGCACGATTGAGAGAAAGAAATAAAAAGACCCAATGCCACTCAAAGTTGGTAAAGGAAGAAGATTTAAATCTGATATAATCAGATTTGTTTAGGAGAGAGGGGTCTATATAAGATGAGACAAAATTTGTCAAAACTCTTTCTCCCTTGGCAAAACTCACGAGACCCTGCCGGACTTCTGGACCGCCGCCAGGCTGTAGGAAATCCAGCGACCAATCCCTCCTCTCCTTCATCTCAATTTCAAGGCGTGCGGAAATCTACTTGTTCTCCTCTCATAGTCTTTCGAGTGCTGTCCTTTTTACGCCCTTGCTGAAATTTCTGCAGAGGGTGGCCTAGAGGAAGAACAGGGAGGAAACAGGGGCGGAATTCAAACGGATTTTTAACGAATCAAGGGTAGGATCCATCGCGATCAGGTGGGTGAATCGAAATCACCTTGTATGACCTCTGAATTGTCCCAAATTCATGCCCTAATCATTATGAAAAGAAAAGATCAAAGCTAGGGTTCAAGTTATCATTTTAATTGATTGATTCCTTGTATTCTTTGATTGATTAATTGAATTGCATGCATAATTCACTTCTTATTGTTCTGTTGTTGTGTGATTGATTTGCTAGGAGATAGGAACTAGGTTAGGATGAGATTGCATTGGAAAAACGATGAAATTCGAAAGTTTCATAACTTTTTGGACGCTGACCGGTCGACCGGTCCGCAGGTATTGTGGCAACCGATCGACCGATAACCTGCCTATCACCGTATTTCTGCACATGTCAACCAGTCGACCGATCCCTGTCCACTGGTCGACCGTTCAACTGAACGGATCGACCGAACCAATTAAACTCGACTTGACCTACCGGTCAACCGATCTTACAGACCGGTCGACCGTTCCCCCGAACCGGTCGACAGATTCCTTAAAAAATCTTTTATTATATTTATTAATTATTTTCCTTTTATCCATATATTATATATATATGATTGATCCTATTTTCTGACCCCACAGAGATCCCTCACTGATTTACATGATTTACTCTGTTATTAATTTATTTCACGTTGATCCTATTGTATCGGTTGAATCAAGAACAAAGAGCTACAAGTTATTAAAAGCGATTAATAAGTTCAGATGAAAGATTAATGATGAGTTGCCAGTCCAAGCAAAGGGCATCAAGATAAGGATCGCTCCATTGGTCATGGTTTGATCACCCATTGATCCGCACAAGGTCATATCGTTTGCTGGGCATACCCCAAGAATTAAAGGCACCTAAAGTCACCCTGATTGCTAATTAATAACCAAGATCAAGAAGCAAGTTCAAGTCAAGTCAAGTATGCCATGATTCCAAGTTTAATATATATTATTGATCCTCATGATTCATGATATCTACTGATCTTATTCTCATTATGATCCATGATACTGATATGTTATCTTTCATGTTCAAGTTAAGCATGATTATTTATCGCTGATTATTATATTCATGTCATGCATTGTATATCACGTGGTTCTCCACTAGGCTGCAAAGCTTACGGGAGGACCTCCTCCCCTGTGTCTGATTTCCACAAGATCAGGTAAGTGACGTGGTGGAGTAGGCGTGTGGTGATGAAGTTCTGACGATAAGACGACACATGAACCATAGAGATTTTAGAGTGTTATTTAGTTTTCATTTACCTTCGGCATTTTAGATTCATGATGTAGAACCTATTTTATTTTCTTAGCAATGATACAGCCACTTTTAGACTTCCGCATAATTATGTTATCTTCTTTTATTTTATTATCTTTTCGCTGACGTGTCTCAGTCTTTGACTGAGATATAGTCAATATTATGGTCGAGTTATAGCATGCCGTAGCGCCTCCAGGTTGGTCTTCGCCACGTGGCAGGGTCGATTTGGGGGCGTTACATTTATGGTATCTGAGCCTAAAGTTAGGACTCTCTTGACGTCCTAATGTATAGAATAGTATAGTATGGTAAAAGGTTCATGTGCTATCGCCGAGCAGTCGCCACACCCTCCACCGAAAAGCAATGTAAGTCAAGTTTATTTTTAAGATAAGTTATGATTTATTGATGCATGATTTTATTGTATGAATAGAGGATAAGCATGTCACGACGGTCAGAGCGTATTCAAGAGAAAATGGCCAGAGCGGACCGGAATCTTTATGAGGCATCGGAAGGCGCACTTCCTGAGATAGGGGCCGCCCAGCCGGATCGCGGACGTGGCCGTGGCCGAGGTCGTGCGCCAGGCCGTGGAAGAGATAGAGGCCGCGCCGCTAGAGCGCCACTAGAGGAGCATGTGGATGACTTTGCTCCAACTGAGGGTAGCCAGGCAGGAGACAGTCCATCGGCGTCAAGGCGTCGTAATCAGAGGGCACGCCATGAAGTAGTAGAAGACACCATTCAGGCTTTCCTGAAGTTGCATCCGCTCATTATGATGGGAAGGCAGACTTTTTCAAAGCTGAAGAATGGATTGAGACCATGGATCGAATTTTTAAGCTGATGAGACGCACTGATGAACGCAAGGTCCTATATGCCACACACATGCTTACTGGTACTGCGATGGGTTGGTGGAAGACTAGAAGGGCCACCAGGTTCAGAGGGATGGAAGAAGAGGACATAGCATGGGATGAATTTAAGAAGGCCTTCATGGCGCGCTACACTCCTGAACATGACCGCATCAACAAACAAGAGGAGTTTCTGCAACTGCAGCAGAGAACTATGTCTGTGGCGGATTACCACACCCAGTTCATCCAACTGGAGCAATATTGCCCGATGCCATTTGAAGGGCGTATTAGAGCTAACAGATTCATTAATGGACTACAACAGGCACTGAAGACTGAAGTCCTATCTGGGGATTGTGAAGATCTAGAGAAGGCTGTGAGGTTGGCCACACGTATGGAAAAGGATCAAGCTGAACGCAAGGCCAAAGCTCCAGCCAAAGCAATAGAGCAGCCTAGGCCTCGAACGGATGATCAACGGCCATTTAGGAGGAACGACCGCCGCGATCTCCGTTACAGGCCATATCAGCAGAGAGAAGCTCCAAGACAGGCTCAAGCTCAACTACGCCCTATCGCCAATGCAAGCACAGCCACTGAGACAACTTCCACCGCTTACCACGCCAGCCACAAGTTCCACAGAAGCCTTTATGTCCTCACTGTGGCCGTCACCGTGATGGAGAGTGTCGTAGACTGAGCGGCGCATGCATTCAGTATGGACAGTTCGGACATTTCATCCGAAATTGCCCATAGGCTTCTAGAGGAGGCCGAGACAATCGAGCAGCAGGAGGTGCAAATTCCGTTGTGGAAGGTCGTGTGCACAACCTGGAAGCTGATGCAGCCCAAAATGACAATGATGTCATTAGAGGTACCCTCCCGATCGCCAACTTGTCTGCTACTATTTTATTTGATTCTGGGGCTACACACTCGTTTATTTCAGAGTCGTGTGCCCAAACTCTTAGCCTACCTCAGAAGCAGATGCCCCATGCTATGCGTGTGAGTACACCTATGGGTACTCTCCATGCTGCCAGGTACATCCCGAATGTACCTGTCAATGTAGACAAGAAAAATTTTTCTGCGGACCTCATAGTCATCCCCATGGTGGATTACGACGTCATTTTGGGGATGGATTGGCTTTCGTATCACGATGCAGCCTTGCAATGCAAACAGAAGAAGATCGTTATAGGGACGCAAGGCAAGCCTAAGGCAGTGATCAGAGGCACTCCATCAACAAAGAACAAGGTCATTGTCTCAGCGATCAAGGCACAGAAGTTATTGCAGAAAGGATGTTGTGGGTACTTGGCTAGTGTGGTCAAGACGGATGCACCTGTCACTGAGCTCCAATAGATAGATGTGGTACGGGAGTTCCCAGATGTGTTTCCTGAGGACACATCCGGATTACCACCGAAACGGGAAATCGACTTTAAAATAGCGCTCCTCCCTGGGATTGCACCCATCTCTAAAGCACCCTACCGCATGGCACCTGCTGAAATGCAGGAACTGAAGAAGCAGATATAGGAGCTATTGGACAAGGGATTTATCAGACCGAGCGTCTCACCCTGGGGCGCACCGGTCTTGTTTGTTAAGAAAAAGGCCGGCTCCATGCGGCTCTGCATCGACTATAGGATGCTCAATAAAGTGACAGTGAAGAATAAGTACCCCCTGCCTCGGATAGATGACCTTTTCGATTAGCTGTCAAAAGCATCGGTGTTCTCTAAGATAGACCTACGTAGTGGCTACCACCAGCTGAGAGTGGCCGAGGAGGACATACCAAAAACTACTTTTCGGTCAAGATATGGCCACTACGAGTTCTTGGTCATGTCATTTGGACTGACGAACGCTCTTGCCGCGTTCATTGACTTAATGAACAGGGTCCTCCGACCATATTTAGACCAGTTTGTCATCGTGTTCGTGGATGACATTCTGATCTATTATTCTAGTCCAGAGCAACACCGAGAGCATCTCAGGATAGTATTGGAGACCCTGAGACAACACAAGCTTTATGGCAAGCTTTCAAAGTGTGAATTTTGGCTGAAGGAGATCATGTTCTTGGAACACATAGTCTCCTAGAAGGGCATTGCAGTAGACCCCGCAAAAGTGGAAGCGGTGACGAATTGGACTAGGCTGAAGAATGCTTTTGAGATTCGCAGCTTCCTTGGTTTAGCGGGTTATAACAGGAGGTTTATCAGGGACTTTTCCAAGATTGCTGCACCCCTCACGAATCTCACAAAGAAGGCGGAAAAATTTATGTGGATAGATAAATGTGAGCAAAGCTTTCAGACCTTGAAGGACCGTCTGACTTTGGCACCAATTCTCATCATACCGATAGGCAGTGGAGGTTTCGTGGTCTACAGTGATGCGTGTGGGACAGGATTGGGCTGTGTACTAATGCAACACGGCAAAGTGGTAGCCTCTGCTTCTCGGCAGCTGAAGAAGCATGAGGTGAATTACCCCACACATGATTTAGAATTGGCGGCTGTGATCTTTGCTCTGAAGATCTGGAGGCACTACTTGTATGGAGAGACGTTCGAGATCTTCACTGACCACAAGAGTCTCAAGTACATCTTCGATCAGAGAGATCTTAACATGAGACAACGACGATGGCTTGAGCTCCTTAAAGATTATGAATTTGCTATCAATTACCATCCGGGTAAAGCAAATTCAGTCGCCGATGCATTAAGCAGAAAGTGGAAAGACTCGCTAGCATATATGAGACTACGCGAGTACGAGATGCTAGAAGAAATTGAGCAATGGTGCCTCAAGCCGGGAACAAATGGAGCTTTATGGATGATGCATCAAATGAAGCCCAGCTTAATTGACAGGATCATAGCAGCTCAGAACGTAGATCCTGAATATCAGAAGGTTCTGAAGAGATGCCAGAATGAACTAGCAGATTTTTAGATCTCTGCAGATGGAGGGATTAGATATCGGGATAGGTTGTGGATTCCCACTGACGCTGATGTCCGACGAGAGGTACTGGATGAGTGCCACAAGTCGGAGTTCGCTATCCACCCCGGTAACACCAAGATGTATAAGGATGTACAACACAGCTACTGGTGGCCGGACATGAAAAGAGAGATAGCAGAATATGTATCCTGATGTCTGGTGTGCCAACAAGTCAAGATTGAGCAACAGCGGCCATATGGCAAGTTGACGCCTTTGGAAATCCCACAATGGAAGTGGGATAAGATCACTATGGACTTTGTATCCAACTTGCCTAGGACTAAGAAGGGTCATGATGCCATATGGGTAGTCGTGGATCGTTTTACCAAGGCTGCACATTTTATCCCCATCAGATGGAAACAGTCAGTGGAGAGTTTGCTGGACCTGTATGTGAGAGAAGTAGTCAGACTTCATGGTATTCCAGCGTCTATAGTGTCTGACCGAGATCCCAGGTTCATAGCCAGATTTTGGAGGAGCATGCAGGAAGCCTTTGGTACAAGGCTCAACTTCAGTACAGCTTTCCACCCTCAGACAGATGGGCAGTCTGAGAGGACCATCCAGACACTAGAGGATATGTTAAGGGCCTGTGCACTAGATTGGCAGGGTAGCTGGGATGAGCACATTCATCTGATTGAGTTTGCTTATAATAACAACTACCATTCTAGTATTGGTATGGCACCATTTGAAGCCCTGTATGGACGACCTTGCCGTTCACTTGCCCACTGGAGCGAAGTAGGCGAGGAAAAGATCATGAGTAAGGAAGAAGTGAAAGAAGCAGTGGAATATGCTGAAAAGATAGAATTGGTTAAGCAAAGGATGAAGACTGCTCAAGGAAGGCAAAAGAGTTATGCTGACAAAGGTAGACGAGAGCAGATCTTCCAAGCGGGGGACCAAGTTCTTCTGAAGGTATCTCCTATGAAAGGAGTCGTGAGATTCAGCAAGCGAGGAAAGCTCAGTCCTCGCTATGTAGGCCCATTTGAGATACTCGAGCTGGTAGGCGAGGCAGCATGCAGACTAGCTCTATCCCCATCTTATGGGAGAGTGCACAATGTATTCCATGTATCTATGCTCAAGAAGTACAAACACGATGCTGCAAATGTTCTAAGGATAGAGGAGCCAGATATAGCTGCAGACTTGACCTTCGCTGAGTACCCAACGCATATAGTGGATCGCAAAGTGCAACGTCAGAAGAACAAGGATGTCCCCATGGTCAGAGTAGCTTGGCGTCACCATAGCGGAGATAATGCAACATGGGAACTCGAGTCAGAAATGCGCCAAGAATTTCCTCACCTTTTCGGTAAGTCCTCTACTTAGTGCAAAATTCGAGGACGAATTTTCTTTTAAGGGGGTAAGAATGTAACAACCAACAAAAAGATAAAAAAAAGAAAAGAAACCAGAATTTAAATGCACGATTGAGAGAAAGAAATAAAAAGACCCAATGCCACTCAAAGTTGGTAAAGGAAGAAGATTTAAATCTGATCTAATCAGATTTGTTTAGGAGAGAGGGGTCTATATAAGATGAGACAAAATTTGTTAAAACTCTTTCTCCCTTGGCAAAACTCACAAGACCCTGCCGGACTTCTGGACCGCCGCCAGGCTGCAGGAAATCCAGCGACCAATCCCTCCTCTCCTTCATCTCAATTTCAAGGCGTGCGGAAATCTACTTGTTCTCCTCTCATAGTCTTTTGAGTGCTGTCCTTTTTACGCCCTTGTTGAAATTTTTGCAGAGGGTGGCCGAGAGGAAGAACAGGGACGAAACAGGGACGAAATTCAAACGAATTTTTAACGAATCAAGGGTAAGATCCATCGCGACCAGGTGGGTGAATCGAAATCACCTTGTATGACCTCTGAATTGTCCCAAATTCATGCCCTAATCGTTATGAAAAGAAAAGATCAAGGCTAGGGTTCAAGTTATCGTTTTAATTGATTGATTCCTTGTATTCTTTGATTGATTGATTGAATTGCATGCATAATTCACTTCTTATTGTTCTGTTGATGTGTGATTGATTTGCTAGGAGATAGGAACTAGGTTAGGATGAGATTGCATTGGAAAAATGATGAAATTTGAAAGTTTCGTAACTTTCTGGACGCCGACCGGTCGACCGGTCCGCAGGTATTGTGGCAACCGATCGACCGATAACCTGCCTATCGTCGTATTTCTGCACATGTCAATCGATCGACCGATCCCTGTCACCGGTTGACCGATTCGTGCCCACTGGTCGACCGTTCAACCGAACGGATCGACCGAACCAATTAAACCCGACTTGACCTACCGGTCAACCGATCTTAACAGACCAATCGACCGATCAACAGACTACCGGTCGACCGTTCCCTCGAACCGGTCGACCGATTCCTCAAAAAATCTTTTATTATATTTATTAATTATTTTCCTTTTATCCAGATATTATATATATATGATTGATCCTATTTTCTGACCCCACAGAGATCCCTCACTGATTTTCATGATTTACTCTATTATTGATTTATTTCCCGTTGATCCTATCGCATCGGTTGAATCAAGAACAAAGAGCTACAAGTTATTAAAAGCGATTAATAAGTTCAGATGAAAGATTAATGATGGGTTGCCAGTCCAAGCCAAGTGCATCAAGATAAGGGTTGCTCCATTGATCATGGTTTGATCACCCATTGACTCGCACAAGGCCGTATCGTTTGCTGGGCATACCCCAAGAATTAAAGGCACCTAAAGTCACCCTGATTGCTAATTAATAACCAAGATCAAGAAGCAAGTTCAAGTCAAGTCAAGTATGCCATGATTCCAAGTTTAATATATATTATTGATCCTCATGATTCTTGATATCTACTGATCTTATTCTCATTATGATCCATGATACTGATATGTTATCTTTCACGTTCAAGTTAATCATGATTATTTATCGCTGATCATTATATTCATGTCATGCACTGTATATCATGTGGTTCCTCACTAGGCTGTAAAGCTTATGGGAAGACATCCTCCCCTGTGTCTGATTTTCACAGGACCAGGTCAGTGACGTGGTGGAGTAGGCGTGTGATGATGAAGTTCTAGCGATAAGACGGCACATGAACCATAGGGATTTTAGAGTGTTATTTAGTTTTCATTTACCTTCCGCATTTTAGATTCATGATGTAGAACCTATTTTATTTTCTTAGCAATGATACAACCACTTTTAGACTTCCGCATAATTATGTTATCTTCTTTTATTTTATTATCTTTCCGCTGACGTGTCTCAGTCTTTGACTGAGATATGGTCAATATTATGGTCAAGTTATAGCATGCCGTAGCGCCTCCAGGTTGGTCTTCGCCACGTGGCGGGGTCGATTTGGGGGCGTTACAACTAGTTTTAGGATTTAATAATTCTCAGCGAATCTATTCTTAACTTAAAGTTGACGCAATCATAACACGAAACTAGTAACTCATCGTTTGTGCTAGATTTTGTGCGGTCTATCAGTTCTTACCCATCGAGGATAACTGTTAATTTAGGACTTATAACTTAATGCATCTTAATATCTTTCTTAACTGAAGATCAACTCATCATTTGTGATCCTAAGTTCTGCAAGACTTAAGATAGTTTTATTTACTCAGCGTAGAGGTCAATAATTTAAGTAATCCTAATCCGTCTCAAGAACTGAATTTATTCATCATCGTTATAATTCAATCTTCATAGTTGTTTATATCAGTTAATCATTATCGTTAATCATCCATAATCCTTAGACTCAACACCAATTTATTTTATTTTTGTTACTTTATTTTTTGTTATTTAATTTTCTGCACATTATTTTCTATATCTACACAAAACACTTTTCTTCTCCTAGTAGATTATTAGGATAGATTAGATTTAACTAGTTCCTCGTGGGTTCAACACTCTACTCTCTACTTTATTACTTGATACAACTAGTGCACTTGCTAGCAAATTTATTTGTTATAAATTCTACGCATCAAATTTTTGGCGCCGATGTCGGGGAACTATATTCATAATTCTTAGTCTATCTTATCTAAACTACTTTGAGAATTTTATTTTCTATTTTACTTCACTTGTTCTATTAGTGTTGTGTAAGATTTTCAGGTAATATCTCTTGTACACAACCGGATCATCACGAGCACATCTTAGATACCTCAATGACGACGAACAAAATGACAAAAAAACCAACAAGTTTAGGGAAATATCCTTGCTGTCCAGCACAAGGTTCTCAAAATCGCGAGTTTAACTCGTAGAATCGTACGATTCCAAGACTCTAACCCCCAAAAATGAGTGAACTCGGTGTAAACTCGGATGAGAAGGTAGACTCGGCTGGACTCACGAGTAGACTCGGTAAACTCGATTAAACTCGGATGAACTCGTGAGTAGAATCGATGCTGAAAAATTTTGGCTATTTTATTGACATTTAAAGGTATAATTAGAATAAAAACTTGTATAGAAGATCTAAAAGTTTGATAGATCTATTCCAATTGCTTCCACTTATTTTTCACTCTTCATTTTCAATTATTCAAGTTTATAATATGATTTTGTTGTTTTTAGTTAGTTAGTTAGTTAATTAACTTCATTTGGCTTAATTGTTTTTATCATTATGATATTTTATGTGATTTAGTTGAATTTGAATTGAACAAACCTTGTTTCTTTTTATAATGTGAATTGATCTTTTATTTGAATTTTTGTTGTGCACTAGTTTATTTGACTTTATGTGCACTAGTTTATTTGACTTTATGTTGTAGTGTAATGTTCTATTCCACACTGAATTATGAGTTACTTGTTATTTTAGGATGAATCATCATTTATTTTATGTGTATAAATGTATGAATTAGATACTTTTTAAGCTTAACAATGGTGTATGAAAACAATTATGACTAAAATTACTTAGGGTATAATATATTATATATATTTAACTTGTACGTAAACTCTACGAGTTGACGTCTCGAGTTTACGTATCGAGTTTACCCAACGTAAAATGAGTCTACGTAGACTCTCGAGTTTGAAAACCTTGGTCCAGCAAGATGGGGTTCAAATCGAGACATCATCATCAAGGCAAAGCATAAAGAATAAGCTTCAACAAGAAAAGAACGAAGATATATTTCGAGACCCATCAACCACATTAAGAGAAGTGTTGGATTCTATGCTGAAAAAGCTCTCCACTCAAAATTATCAAATTGAAAATTTGGAGAGACAAATTCATAAGATGGGACAGCACAAAAAGAAGTCAGATGAGGATGTAACAACAATTCTTGAATCAAATCATCAACTTCTGATTTCATAGAGATGATTGGTCAATTTGCCCCAACAATTTAAAAAATGTTGACAATGCAGGACCAACACATCCAAAATTTGGAGTCCACTTATCCAAACTTCAGAAGCAAATTGAAGTCAACAATTCTCTTCGACTATTTGACAACGAACTCAAGTTCGAGGCTTTGAAATCAAAATTTCATGCACCGAAGAATGAAGTTGCAAAACTGAGTTCTCTAATCTCCAAAGCACATCGAAGAGAATCCGAAGGTCATCTTATACCTGTGCCATTATCAATATCCATGGCACCCAGAAGAAAATTTTTTCAGGAAGGACAACGATGACTCAATGGCGTGTCAATGAGACAAATAAATACATCATGGAAGATGGAAAGGTTCAAAGGAGGGGCCTGCCTTTGGAAGTTCCTATTACTCCTATATCGTTATCTCTAATTCAGTCACCGTCGAAGGAGAAGACTAAATCACCCATAGTTGGCTGCAAATCATCACATATCTCCTCCGTGCAATCTATAAAATCTTTGAAGGAGAAAAGTACTTCGCCGACGCCAACACGATCTTCTCTAGCTACAATAGTCCAGTGGTGATTGAAGAACCATCCGATGATCGAAGTTCAGCAGCAACACACCTCTCAACTCCAACCTCGAAGAGTTGCTGTACATGAAGAGCAGCCACAAACAGATGATGACATTAAATCATAAATGCAGGCATCGCATGTGCTGGAAAATAATGCCTTTGACCATTCGTGAAAAAGTGTGTGTTCTCCACATAACTTGTTACTAACCGGCCCTGCTGAGGCCGGGAGGTGCTTATGCTACTTGGATTCATGTTCTTTAGCTATGTTTTATTCTGATTCTTTTCATGATCAATGACCGAGTATTAAGTTTTTCTGTGTTTTTGATAATATTGAGGTTGTTCCTATTTACTGTTCGATTTCCTATTTTCCAAACCTATGTATGGA